>OZ010787.1:245269734-247669734 GCA_963932465.1 Maratus speciosus
AATTATTATATAATTATATATTACTTATATTATATTTGTTTACAAATTCATTTAAATATGCTATGACTTTGTCGGTTCCTATAAAATATTCCAATGTAAGCAGAAACAGTCCAGTCAAAGTACACACAGCAAAAAAAAGATTTGTAATGATCACAAATATAACCATGGTTATTATCAAGAAAAAACAATTGGATAACACAAGAAAAATACTTCCCATGATTTCAAAATTGAAGTGTTACAAGTGACGAATAGATCCAAGAAAACAAAGTGGAAAGATTCATATGAGTGCAAGCCAATATATAGCCCATATACATATATTTAAAAAAAAAAAAAAAAAAAAAAAAAAAAAAAAAAAAAAAATTTGTTTTTTTTTTTTTTTTTTTTTTTTTTTTTTTTTTTTTTTTTTTTTTTTTTTTTTTTTTTTTTTTTTTTTTTTTTTTTTTTTGTTGTTGTAGGCTGCTGGTAACCAAGGTAATCGACATGTACTTCAGCGTATACAATTTGCTTTCGCGTTTGAAAAATCAACAGACCAAACTCAAGTTTATAAAATACCTCGAAAAGCTGAACGCGGTCGATCCGTCGATCGGTTTGGCCTACCATCGAGGCCTTTTTAAAATCGTTCACATTTACTAAAGCATGTTGTTAGCCTTTTGGCTCCTTTTGTTTTTATACGTAGGCCTGACTCTTCTGTACGCGGTGACGAAAACGGAAACGAAGGAAATTTCACCCTGGCCCGTTCTGACCGTCTCGCCCGAACCAGAACGGATAAAATCGGAATGCGCGACCGACAAGGAATGTCCGTCGAGTCACGTTTGCCTCGGAAACATTTGCGTTCCGAAACTCTTACGTCGCGGTCGATGCAACCCGGCCACGGGTCGTTGGATTTCGTACGTTCATCAAGGTGCCACGTTCGCGATTTGCGTCTGTTCGAATCCGCATCTGGTGAACCAAAAATATTTCGGAGGAAACTGCGACGTGAACGTGGGATGCGGAGTTCACGGTCGATACGATTTAAACAAACAGGTTTGCGAGTGCGATCCGGGGTACAAAGCGGTCGGTTTCGGCTGTAAAAAACTACCGGCGATCGATCACATCAATTCTAATCCTTGCGGACCCGACGAAATCCGAGTTTCGCAGATAAAGCCTTCGGACGGATTTCACGCGGATTACGTGAAAAGTCTATCGAAATTCAAATGCGTGAAACGACCGTGTTCGTTCGACGCTCTGAGCGGACGGCCCCTCAAGCGCGCCAAGCACGTGGACGGATGGGGATGCGTCTGCGATCCCAGATACGGTCTTTTCGGCGTCGTGCTCGAAGGCGCAGACAAAAAATATTTAAACTCGCCCGGTTACGACGCATGCGCGAGTATTTTCACTCGAGAACCGCAAGACGCGATCGACGTCGAACACATCACGTATTTTTATTTAGGAGATCGGAATCCGTTCTCTGTCGTTTTCTTCGACAAGCCGAACGACGAGGATTTGATCGCGCCGCTGAAGGGATCGACGGGAATCACGCTGAGTCAAAAGAACTGGCGATACGATTACGCTCAGTATTTTTTCGAAACGAATCCGGTTTTCCGAGCGAGGACGCGAAAGATCCATTCGTCTTACATTTTCCAGATCGAATCGGTCCACGAGTGGTTGTACGTGAATAACTTTCACCCCGCGAAATGCGACGCGATTCCGACTTTTTGGGAAGACAGATTCAATCCTCGCGTGGACGTGTACGACATTTTATACAAAAGTCCAGTGTGTCGAATGACCGATATCGATCCGAAATATAGCATGTTTTGGAACAAGGTCGTGGTCAATCCTCAGCATCTGACGTATAAAGAACACACGCATCTGCATCGTTTCAACGCGTTCGTCTTGCAATACGACGCGAGCGTGGGCAACGAACGCTGGACGCTGGATTTGGGTCGCGAATACAAAGTAGACCGATATTTAGCCATGCAGACGAACGTGCCAAAGTACTACATCCGAAAGAAACCGGAGCCGGAGAATACGATAAACGCCCCCGGGCCTATCGCCATCTCCTAGCGATCGGGTCTATAAAAAAGTTTTTAAAATCAAGAATGAAACGTTCGGTGGAAGAAGTGGATTCGGAAATCGAACCGACCGCGTCGAAACAACCCAAGTTGAAAGCGGGAGGAACAGAAGAAGAAAAAGAAGACGATGCTTCTCCCAAAGAGACTTTGATTTTAAAAGATTTACAGGCAAATTTAATGAAAGGGGATCTGAACGACCACATGGAAAAACGTTTGTTCGAGACTCAGAGACAATACTTTACCGTTTACATGGAAAGACTCATGAGCAAAATGCCACTGGGAAAAGAACTGGTCAACATCATCTCGAGCAGGAACGGGCCGAACGATTTCGAATACATGTTCACCGCGGCGAAAAGCCTGATCCAGTCTCAGATGCGCGTAAAACAAATCAAAGCCTTCCACGCCGTGTTCGACATGGTTTACGGACTCGTCTTGCGTTACGTTCACGAAAAAGTCGTTTCGCCTGCGCTGCTCAAAGTTTTATCGTCCAAACAATTACAACTGGCATACGAAAAATATCAAAACTGTTCGGAGACCGAGGAAGACGGGACGGAAACCGAGTTTCAATGTCTTTTGTACTGTATTCAGGAAATGTTGGAAAATAAAGAAACGGTTAAAATTCCGAATCCGTTATACAGTCGATTCACTCAACAGATGAAAGCCATGAGCGAATATATCATAGCGTTGTTGGTATCGATGTCTAAGCCAGAGGCGCCTACGAACACTTTTAATACGACTCCGCAAGAAATAATTAAACTCCAACCCTAACAAAAAAAAAAAAAAAAAAAAAAAAAAAAAAAAAAAAAAAAAAAAAAAAAAAAAAAAAAAAAAAAAAAAAAAAAAAAAAAAAATTTTTTTTTTTTTTTTTTTTTTTTTTTTTTTTTTTTTTTTTTTTTTTTTTTTTTTTTTTTTTTTTTTTTTTTTTTTTTTTTTCATGAGGTTGAATTTGATGATGGAGATCTGAGACTCGGAAATTTTTTCAAGTCCGCTGTAACTGTATAATTTGTAATTAATCAATTTAGTCTTCTGGATTTCGATATTGCCAACAGGGTGGATGTTTTTCTTTTGTTTTCAAAACCATTCCCTTTTTTAACATGTCATACAAGCATCTATTCGCCGTTCTTCTGTCGCATCCAGCACATTTACATATATTTTGAATGCTATGCGACGTCTTAAAATTCACAAGTAATATATGATAAATGTTTTCAGAAACTGTAGCATCGTTCATGATTCGATATATTACGATAATTTTTTTACGTGTTTTAATAAAGATGAATATTTCGAAGCGTTATCATAAGCGTTTAAACTTTTTAAACGCTTACAACTTGAAGTTTTTTTTAAGTTGTCTGATGGGTGTTGGTATCGCCTGTACGATTCGGCAGTTGTTAATTCTGTCCGGAATGAAAATATTCGAAAGAGGACTGGTACTTGAATTATACGACTCGCACAAATATAGTAAACCCTAAAACTAAAAAAAAAAAAAAAAAAAAAAAAAAAAAAAAAAAAAAAAAAAAAAAAAAAAAAAAAAAAAAAAAAAAAAAAAAAAAAATTTTTTTTTTTTTTTTTTTTTTTTTTTTTTTTTTTTTTTTTTTTTTTTTTTTTTTTTTTTTTACGAGACGTTACAGAAACATTTTTTTCGCAAGTGTGAATCGGAACTGAGAGTCACCTTGTCGAGATCTCCCCGAAGACGATTTAAATTATCCCGTAGACGTTGCACAGAGTAATCGTAATATTGTAGACACTCGAGTACGGGAAGTAAACTCTCGTCTTCCGCACACCAGCCGTCGCAATCAATTTTTTCGACGATATCGGTCCATCTTTTCATAAACTTCGGATAAACCTTTTCGAAATCTCTCACGACACGCTCGAGTCTTTGTAAAAGAGCCAATCGCTCCGCTTTCGTAGAATCAGCCATCTTTCGAAAGATTACCTTGTTCTATTTCTGCCGATATTTTTTTCACAGCGACCAAACTTTTTTCACGCACGTTTTCATCGTGCCTTTCAGTCGCGTTCCGAACTGGTGGTATCGGTTTCCGTTCGCCATGTAATCCACGGTGATCCAATTCGTATGAGGATTCGCTAACAAGGCGTAAAAATATATCAGATACAGGCACGCGACGTCGTGATCCATCGTATTCGGATCTGAAAACTCTCTGGCAATCTTTCGAATTTTATTCAACACGCATTGCCTTTTGATCATCAGAGGAAACTGTTCGTAATCGAAATACGGAGCGTTGTACCAATGACTTTTATTTTCCGCCACGAAATATAAATAGCCGTAAAGACTCGGATTCTCCTTTACGGATTTAACGTGGTCGCGTGCTTCCCTCTGAAAAGCATCGACCAAGTTTGGCGTCACGTCGTAAAACATGCTCCAAATTCTACTCTGCGATCGCGTTTTACCGATCTCGCTGAGATTCTGAGACGCGACTCGGTCGATCAGGCAATCGATGGGTAAATTGCCCTGGCTCAAAAGTTTCAAGTCGTAGTAATCGTCGAAATGTTCCTTTTCGAGTTTGCAAGTCATTTCATCTTGGTTAGATTTCCGTGTTGGTTCGCCTCAAATTTTTAATCACGACCCCTTCGTAATACACCAGTATCGAATCGCTCGCTTTTGCCATTTTCGCGGGCGGTTCTTCTTCTTCTCGATCCACGATGCTCGTGTAACTGAACGGTTCGGACTTGAAATTCATGTCGGAACGACGCAGATGGCTAAATTCTTTCTGGAAGTGAACGAAAAGATCCGTTTCGTGAAACGAAGTGTTTTTGGTCGTTTTCAAAAATTGTCTGACGGCCGATTTGACGTCGTTTATCGTCGTCATGGTTCCCGCCATCAACTGCACGTCCATGAACAGTTTGAACTGAACGTAAATGTCCGTGTGAATCAAATAATCGTGCGTGTATTCTAGCACGTATTCGGGTTCGGGTCGGTAATGGAGCAGACCGTCGTCTAAACTCATGAATTTTCTCAGATGATAATACAACATGAAAAAACAACCTTTGTACGATTGTTCCACGACGTACACGTCCTTCATATAAGTGTTGGTGCCCACTTGTTCCGAAGTCGTTCCGGGAGCGTTGTCCGTGAATTCGGCGTCGAAAGGTATGGCCACCACGCGATCCTTGAACGCTTCCGAAGCCTTGCATTCCGGATAATTGTTCGTCGTGACGAACAACTTGGCCGTCGGTATCCCTCCGGAATTTTGTTCGTACATGTTCCTGAAAGTCACGAAAGAATTACCCGTGATTTGTTTCACGCGGTTTTCGTTGAGTTTCTTTTCCAGTTCTTCGCTCGTGACCATCCGACACGAAAACAACGTGGAAGCCAACTCCGGAGTCGCGTTGTTCGCCGAATGACCCGGAGCCAAATTTTCCGACTGGATCGAATGATAATAGCCTCCGAGTACCTTACCCATCAACTCGAACAGTTTGCTCTTGCCGTTTCGCGTCAAACCTTTCCACACGAAAAATTTTCTCTCGTAATTCGTTCCGATGAACACGCTCGCCAAAATGTCCAACATATACATGAAAACGTCGTATTCGAACGCGGTGCATTTGCAAAGGTTTATGAAAAAATGCATCATGGACACGGACAACTCGTCGTCCGTGTCCACGTCTCGGACGAGATCGCCGAGCGTGTCGAACAAATTGTCCTTCACGTCCAAAAACAAATTCAGCAAGTATTTGAAGAAAAAAGTCTGGTCCGTCAGCTTTTCGTATAATCGAACGTGTTTCGGAGACTCGTCGCACAAAACCATCATTTCCTTCAACGGTATCCCGATATCTATCTGTCGATCGGAAAGAAAAAATTCAGGAACGACTCCGCCGATGTGCCCGGTCAGCAAATCCAAAAGTCCGTCGTGTAATCGAAGAAACCATTTATGGGTATCCATCTGAATGTGTTTTCGTTCCATGCTCGTGTCGCTCATGATGGAGGAAACGACCGCGTTGATGCTGAATTTACATATCAGCTCCTCGTCCGGCCCGCCCATTCCACCCGACGCGTGATATTCGTTGAGAAACTGTTTGATGTTGTTCCATAAATTGTTGATGTGATCCGAAACTTCGCCCGCGTTTGCGATGTCTTGCCAACAATCGGAAAGGGCGTTCCATATGTATCGACTGGATTTTTTCAGAGTGTTTTTCAGTTTGAGAACTCGAATGGGGAAATGTCTGTCCTGTATGCTTCGGATCAAATCACCGATTTGATCGTGAGTGGTGACGGACAAAATCGCCCGTTTGTTGTTTTCCACGATGGATCTGAGCAACAACTGGTAACTCTTCGGCCTTTCCAGATACATGTTGTTGGCGCAAAAGTGCAGAGTGTTGACGGTGATGTTCGTCAACTCGTATTGTATGATGTTCGGGTTGATCGACTGTATTTTTTTCAACAGCGGATGAAACTCGTCGTCCAAAAGCGGATTCAAATTTTCGGCCATCGAATGAGAATCCGAATTGTAATGTCGACAGAGAGAGTAAAATATGGGTAAAAAATAATATCCGTTGTTGAATTGCAATACGGTTTTTATGGGATTCGTGTTTTCCGACAGGGACGCGTGTTCGAATCGAAGCGATTCGTGCAAGTCGAGAAACATCTCCGGAACGTGGGAACTGGGGTAACTGAGAGAGTCGTTTTCGCAAATACGTTTGTACCAAGTTTTGATGACGTTGTTGTCGGTCTCGAAATCTTTTATCATTTTCGCGTTGAATTGTAAGTATTGATACACTTTGAACAATTTGTGTCTGTCGAAACCGAGAGTCTCGCTTTTGCGGATGAAACCTCGATCGTTCGACTTTTTAAAAACGAAACTCGCCACGTCTCGAGAATCCGGCGAATTGCTTAAATGATTTCCTATAACCGTCGCGTACGCCAAGGTGTGAAATTGAGCCTTGACGACGACGGGCATCATGTATTGCACCAGTTTGATGACCATCATACTGGGCGTACAATTCAAAATTTCACGAAAGATGGATTTTTCGTTATCTTTTCGCTTGGTAAAATTTTTTTTCAGATTTTGTACTTGTTGTTGAAAACACGGTTCCCCGACTTTACTGACGCCCAGACAAAAATTTCTCTGTTCGTCCACGTAACATAATCTGAAAGGTACGTAAGGACTCTGATTGGGTTTAGCGGCTCCGGGTAGCATGACGTTGGATAAAATGTCCAGTTTGTAAGCTCGCTGACCCATCATGGCCTCTTTGAATTTATACTGGAGCGATTCGCAAAACAGAATATAATCGTCGCTTCCGATTTTGAATTCGGGTAAATGAACGTGCATGCCCTTTCCGTTCTTCCTCAGAGCGACGATGAAAGTGAAATTTTTCACGTTGGGTAAAAGGATCGATTTCAGTACGTATTCGATCGCATCGAATAGCGCCGTTGGGGAAAACGGTTCCCCGGCTCGGTAATCGAAATCTAAAACGATCGAGTGAACGAGAGCCGACGACAAATCCATCGTCAAGGAAGGTCGATTCGATGCTCCGATCCATTGCAAAACGAAATCGGGATAATTTTTGGTTTCGATCCAAAATATTCCTCCGTTGAGATCATATACGATATAAGTTTCCGGTGGAACTTCGGACGTGCTGTTGACCTTATTCAGAAAGGGTGACTTGAAACTCATAACTTTATTTTCCCCCAAAGTGAATGAGGAAAATATTTTCAAATTTTCTCATTTTTCGATGAAAAAATTCAACACGGAAAGTATTAATGTCGTCGCATACAAAAACGTGTCGAATAAAAAAATAATATTATAAAAATAAACAATTGTTTTTATCTTATACCAACGATTAAAAAAAAAAAAAAAAAAAAAAAAAAAAAAAAAAAAAAAAAAAAAAAAAAAAAAAAAAAAAAAAAAAAAAAAAAAAAAAAAATTTTTTTTTTTTTTTTTTTTTTTTTTTTTTTTTTTTTTTTTTTTTTTTTTTTTTTTTTTTTTTTTTTTTTTTTTTTTTTTTTTTTTTTTTGAAGATGGAGGTTTGTATCTTTTACGCTTTTGAATCTTAGTTAAATTTATCGTAGCGTTCTGGACTTGTAAAAAAATTCAATCTTGTTTCGCGTTCTGGACTTATAAAATATTTCAATCTTGTTTCCCGTTCTGAACTTGTAAAAATTTTCGAACAAATTTCCTAGTCATAGAAACTATGCATGAAAAAAAAAAAAAAAAAAAAAAAAAAAAAAAAAAAAAAAAAAAAAAAAAAAAAAAAAAAAAAAAAAAAAAATTTTTTTTTTTTTTTTTTTTTTTTTTTTTTTTTTTTTTTTTTTTTTTTTTTTTTTTTTTTTTCAAAGTAATAGAAAAAGCATTTCAAAGCATTTCCATGTCCGCGTTGTCTTTCTTAGGCCTAGTTAATAGTTCAAGTCTCTCTGCTTCTTGTTTCTTAAATAATTCGTCACGTTTAGATTTATGAGCTTGAAGCATTTGTACATACATATATTTCATAAAGTCATTTGCAATGGTTACTGGAGCGTCCGCATCATAATACAAATGATAGAGTTTGTTATCACTTTCATTATACAATGGGTGTTCTTCGTCCGTTCCGTGGTAAAAATAAACTAAACATTTAAATCTTCGCATCGCACGTAAATATTTCCTCATTTGAAAGTAGCTCAAAACTTTGTCGTTTTCAGGCGTAACTTCTTGGTCGACTCCACGCAGTTTCAGCTCTACTATTTTTTTATTTCGTTTTAATCCTTCTGCAGCGTTATTCATAGCTATATCCTTATTTATTTCGGCTGTTCTCTCTTTTTCGACTTTGTCACCATCCCCCTTCATTTCATCATTTTTACTATTGTATTTTGCCAATTCCTTATCTATTTCGACCGTTCTCTCTCTTTTGATTTTTTCACTATCCCTTTTCATTTTAACCTCTCTCTCAGTGTATTTTTGAGATTCCTGAAAGTTCTTATTTTTCTTATCTTTGTCTTTACCCATCTTTGCTTGTACTCACCAACATTCGATAGATACGCATCGGGTCGGCGTAAAATCTTTCGTCGAGCTGACGTTTTCGACAATTTTTTCGCACACATCCAACAAAACTCGGTCTTTGTTTTCGGGTTTGTCGTACGGCTTCACGTGTATCCTGGCGTCGTATCCAGGGTCCATGTTTTCGGTGACTTTGTCGTCCACCCCGATTAAAAATATAGGCTCGTCGTACATTTCTCGAATGCGTTGCGACGCTTTCGAATATCCGTACAGATTCATGGAAACTTTCGCTTCTCTCCGAGCGAATATTTTATGCGCGTGCTCGTAAATGGAAGGTAAAAAACCATTCACGACTCTCTGGACGTAACTGTCGTCCCCTAAACTCCACAGTATGATTTCGACGTCCATGGCTCGCATCATTTTTATCATGAAATCTAATTTGGGACGCGGATGAAAAACGTTGTTTTGGTAAACGCCCAGAGTTTCGTCCATATCTAAAACGGCTACGATCATTGCTTGCCTTGGAAAATAAAGTCGAGCGGGAATTAAAAAAGACATGAGTCGTAAAGAAAAACGCTCGACTAGCAGCAATTCGGATAGAGTCAAAAGTCTCATTCGCCACATTCAGAAACAAAACCCTCATTTTTCCGCGTCTCTGTGCGTTTTCCATTTCAACAAACCGTGTCTCACGCTGCTCAACAATTTCAATTCCGAGAGATTCCACTGCCTGTTTTCCAATCAGGCCAGCCGGTGGATGTCGTATTCCATCACGAAATCGTGCGACATTCCCGAACACTTTAACGACATGATGATTTTGAATCGGATTTTGGGAGATCGATACGTTTTACCGTTCGCGGGCCATTTTCGAGAAGAAACCGGGTACACCATCGGCATGTTTCGACAGAACGTGGGCATGTATCCGCCGCACATAATCGACCCGTCCAATTTCGTCGAGACCGTTTTCACGACAGTCGTGTTTTTCGTAGCCGTCTGTCACCGACTGGGCGGCAATGCTCCCAACATGAAGTTTTTTTCCGTCTTGTACACCAAAGACCACCCGGTTTTATGCGACATCGGTAATCATAACGTGGAAAACAAGGAAAGGCACACCGATCGGAAGGAACATTTTAACAAGAAAAAATGGAAAAAATTCATGCAGCGTAGGACGCATAAACCCGTCGTTCAGTACTTGAAAGCTTATTTTCCGAAATTTTTTCAAAAGAAGAAAAAGGGAAAAGTCTGTATTTTGAACGAGGCGGAGAAACCGTTTCCGGACGAAACGCATCGACTCGTTTGCAAAAGCGACAAGAAAAGCTTGTTGGACATCTTAAAAGAATTTCGACATTTAATGGGAGATGGAAACATATCGTCGGGCTTATTGGTGGATTGGATCGCTTCCGTAGAAGAAGAAGAGGGTTGTTGAAGGTAAAGCTTTTATCAACTCTCTCAAAAAAAAAAAAAAAAAAAAAAAAAAAAAAAAAAAAAAAAAAAAAAAAAAAAAAAAAAAAAAAAAAAAAAAAAATTTTTTTTTTTTTTTTTTTTTTTTTTTTTTTTTTTTTTTTTTTTTTTTTTTTTTTTTTTTTTTTTTTTTTTTTTTTTTTTTTTTACACTTTTAATTTTTCTTCGAGGATTTTCTTTTCCCGAGTCAATCGCTCAATCTCTCGATCGTTCGACTCTTGCAATTTGTCGTTCAACTTTAAATTTTTTTCCCACAGAGTCTTGACATCCGATTCAACAATCTCGCATTTCTTTCTCCAGTGAGACGCTTCCTCTTCCAGCGCTCGGCACATCGTCGCCAACTGTCGGGCTAATTCAGTGTTTTCGATTTTCAGCCGGTCGTTACAATCGACCAAATTTCTGAAATGGTGGATGAGTTTTTCGTGGTCCGAACGCAGAATCCAATACTCGTTTTTGACCGCGTCATAAAATAAATTACCCATATCGGCCTGTTTCTTCAACCAGGCTTCGCGAGTCAATTTCTTCGTATCGGTACTGTGTCGAAAATAAAACTTTTTATCCCCCGTCAGATGGAGAAAAGTGCTCGTGTGATACGGGCTAGGTTCGAAATTCCGAGAAACGGGTAACACGACGTTGAGCTTGATGCCCGGAATATCTTTGATCTGCAATCGCCACTTTCCTTCGTAGAAAGACAATTTGACCCGCCCCAGTTCGACCGGGTTTAAACTTTCGAAATTCGAATCTAACAACTCTTGCAGACCTCCTTTCCACTGCAATACGAGCGGCAACTTATATTCTTCGGGCAGACTTTCCATTATATAAAAATGATTCTGTTTTTCCGGTAAATATTTGTCTTCTCCAGAAAAAATACAACGGGTTTCCTGTTTGCTCAAAGACCCCATCAAATCCACGAGCCGCATGACTGAAGCGATGGGCTCGTGACGTATAAATTTGTAACCTGTAGGAATCTCGTCGTCGTTTTCGACTTTAACTCGCGGTAAAAAGTCTGTTTCGAAACGTCCCGGGGTATGCGAAACGACGATCCAGTGACGGTGTTGCCTGAATCTATCTTCTTTTTCTTCGCCTCCGTCGCACCAGCACGAAAAAGGTAAAGTTTGAGTTTTTCCTTCGTCTTCGTCGAGAGCACGGCGGAACGAGGGAAAGGCCGGGGTTCGAACCAACACGTGGAACCATTCGACGGGATCTTCTGGTTCTAAGAATAGTCGGACGCACGCGACGGCCTTTTCCAGTGTTTCGTCTTCGAAACTCAGATCGTTTTTCTTTAAAAGCACGGGCCATACGTGATCGAAAGCTCCCGAAGGTTCGTTCTCGAGAAGATGATTAAAAAAACAGTTTTTCCAGGCCATGGGCCTCATGCTGAAAGGAACACGTTTAGGTTTCGGACGTGATGGTGTGATATGGGAATCCATCCTGAAACAGAATTAAATTGATATGTTTGGCGTGCGTCGTATTTAAAGTCTTGAGACGATCAATTTAATCTTCTTAAAAAAAAAAAAAAAAAAAAAAAAAAAAAAAAAAAAAAAAAAAAAAAAAAAAAAAAAAAAAAAAAAAAAAAAAAAAAAAATTTTTTTTTTTTTTTTTTTTTTTTTTTTTTTTTTTTTTTTTTTTTTTTTTTTTTTTTTTTTTTTTTTTACAATTCCAGAACGCGAGAACAAATCGGAAAAATCCAAGTCCAGAACGCGAGATCATTTTTTTCAATAAATAAAGTAAGATGGATTCTGAAAATATTATGGAAAAGGTATACGAAGTAACTCGTTTTTTACAATCGATGGTCGGTATGGATAAAATGACCCTCGTCAACCAGCAACTAAATAAAATCTATCCGACCTGGACCGATTTGTGGAAGGTCATTCATAAATGGCTCGTGAACGAACATCCTTTGACAAACATGCAAAACAGTATTAAAAGTTTCGCACAATTGTTTCCCGATTACGATTCCTTCGCCGAGGCCTTAGACGATTCGTTGGTCATCCACGACGATTTTTGGAATAAAGTACATATGTATCTATGCGCGGCACAACAAGGTTTAAAATGTTAAAAGTGGGACAAGTGGGAGTTATTAGTTTTCTGAATTTAGTTTTCTGAATTTAGTTTTCTGAAAAGTTGCACAAAGATACCAATCAATACTATTGTACTCGTGCTATAGAAGATAGTTGTAGCCCATCTCGACTTGGGACACTTTAACGAATTTTCTGTTTCCGTGACAACCGACAAGCTTCTCACGCCTTCCCAGCCACCGTGATCTTCCACCCACGATTCGATCTTTTCTTTCACCAGTCTAGAAAAACTTTCGTACGTTACGTCGACGACCGAAGTGGGTAGATTTTTTTCAATACCCGCGATGGCCAATTCCCCGACGAAAACGAAAAAAGCTATTATCCGGCTCCAAGTTATGCCTTCGCTAAACAGTTCGTTAGATACGCCTAGTAAAACAGATTCAACAGTATTTTCGTTTACGACACCTAATTCCGCACACAGAATTTTCACCGCAACTTTGTAAGAGTCTGTAAAAGTAACGAGGAGTTTCGTCGTCTCTTCGAAGACAAGTTTTTCTTTTTCGTTCATCGGATCGATCGGGTGGAAGTTGTAATGATCACGTATCAAATAGGAAAACACATTTTCGAGGAAAAAATCTGTTCTGAATATATTTTCTTTAGTGCAAATTCTTTTTTCAAAATCATTAATTTCTCCACGCTGAAACACCGCTTTAAATAAACGACTCCAGGCCATTTTACCGCAAAATGATGGGTATCGTTCAACTTTATCCAACACTGTTTTCCGAGTCTGAACTTTTAAAAACTGAATGAAGACAAGGCAAGCAAACTATTTATGATAACCCTTAGAAAATATACTGTAAAAAAAAAAAAAAAAAAAAAAAAAAAAAAAAAAAAAAAAAAAAAAAAAAAAAAAAAAAAAAAAAAAAAAAAATTTTTTTTTTTTTTTTTTTTTTTTTTTTTTTTTTTTTTTTTTTTTTTTTTTTTTTTTTTTTTTTTTACTAGAGGGTAATGATGAAATTTTTTTCGAAAAGATTTCTTTGAAAATTTTTACAAGTCCAGACTACGAGATCAAATCTGGAATATTTTACAAGTCCAGACTGCGAGATCAAAACTGAAAATTTTTACAAGTCCAGACTGCGAGGCAAAACTGAAAAAAATTACAAGTCCAGACTGCGAGATCAAAACTGAAAATTTTTACAAGTCCAGACTGCGAGGCAAAACTGAAAAAAATTACAAGTCCAGACTGCGAGATCAAAGCTGAAAAAAATTACAAGTCCAGACTGCGAGATCAAAGCTGAAAAAAATTACAAGTCCAGACTGCGAGATCAAAGCTGAAAAAAATTACAAGTCCAGACTGCGAGATCAAAGCTGAAAAAAATTACAAGTCCAGACTGCGAGATCAAAGCTGAAAAAAATTACAAGTCCAGACTGCGAGATCAAAACTGAAAAAAATTACAAGTCCAGACTGCGAGATCAAAACTTCAAAGTACGATTAAAGAAATAATCAGAAATCGACTTGCCCACGAGTCCATCTTCCGTCCAGCAGAACTTCTGGTAGCAACTCCTTTGGCACCGACGATCAAATGAACGAATGTGGCTCGCACACCTGTATTTATACCCCGGGATTACGTAACCTTCCTGAGATATTGCGTCAGAAAACTTGAACTCGATTCTCGAAACGCGTGGAAGAAAAACTCAAAAAAAAAAAAAAAAAAAAAAAAAAAAAAAAAAAAAAAAAAAAAAAAAAAAAAAAAAAAAAAAAAAAAAAAAAAAATTTTTTTTTTTTTTTTTTTTTTTTTTTTTTTTTTTTTTTTTTTTTTTTTTTTTTTTTTTTTTTTTTTTTTTTTTTTTTTTTTTTTCTTTAAGCTTTACTAGTTTACTCGACGCTTCTGAATCAAGTATCGAAGAGTTATGGATTATCGAACTCTAGTTTTACGGCTTTTGAAGGAAAGAAAATATCCTAAATTAGAAGATTACGTCGTCGTAGACGTTTACTACAAAATGATTCCCGCGGATTATCCGTCTTCTTCCGTTTCGCGTTACGATCGGCGGTTCGATAATCCCGAAGACGTTTACGTACGAGATTCGAAACCTTTCAGCGTCAACTTTATGGTGTGCGTGGGAGATTACGCTTTCTATCTACACGAAACGAGCGCGCTCGACCTCGAAACGTTTCCGACGAAATGCGTTTCGGTCAAGATCGATCGATCTTATTTGGACGACAGCGTGCTGCATCAGAAAAGCGACACTTTCGAAGAAGAGATTTATAAATTCTTGACGCTTTTAAACTACGACGTTCCGCGAGTGGCCGGCGTGTTGAACATGGAATTTTTCGCCAGTACGCGATTTCTACCGCAAAGAGTCAACCTTTTCGTTTTCAAATACGGCGTACGAGAAGTCACTTACGAACCGCTCAGCGAGGCCGAACGATCGTGTTTCGGTCCCTCCGAGCGAACGGAAATCTTTCCGGCCCGAACGATCCTGGGTCGTTTGTCCGAATGCAAATCGAGTTCCGTTCTTCTGTCTCTCAACGACAACGTCGAATTTCCGCGTTTGAAATACACTCGACATTTTTCCACCCTGTGGCGCACTACGATTCCTCTGGCGTACAATCCGTTGGAAAATCCGATCATCGTTTAAGGTTGGCGGTCGTCGTACGAAATTTGGAAAAGATATTGTTTGTTTTCGCTAGAATCTGGCGAGTAACTCATGTATCGGCGATTGACATCGTATTTTCGACAGACGCGTCTCACGCCCGCGCAACTGGGCAAAGGCAAGTTGACATCGGTCGCGTCGCATTCGTCGTTCGAAGGAGCGATGGATATCGCGGACGCGTCCGAATCCAAGTCCGAAATTTCTTGATCCGAAAAACTACCCAACGTGGAACTGTATTTTTTCGCCGGACCTTTCGTACGCGGCCTTCCCTTCTTTTTGGGAACTTTTTTCATGAACCGTCTCGCATATTTCTCGATCGACGGACACAGATCTATAGTGCGTGTCCAAAAATCATCCGCGACCGACA
Organism: Maratus speciosus; assembly: GCA_963932465.1. Taxonomy (NCBI): domain Eukaryota; kingdom Metazoa; phylum Arthropoda; class Arachnida; order Araneae; family Salticidae; genus Maratus; species Maratus speciosus. The sequence continues at coordinate 245,285,204 of OZ010787.1, forward strand.
TCATTTCTTTAAATTGCTTGAAGAATATCGGTTTTGCGAAAAATTTCCTCAGTTTCGCTACGGGTACTAAGAAACCGTCGTTGACCGCCAACGCGTTCAGTTCGTCCGCGTCGATTTTTTCGGGATTTTCGTATCCTCGATTGAGATCGTTCAATATGTAAGCGGCGTAGATAATCGGTACTTTCGTAGGTCTAGGCATACTTTATTTACGGTACACGACTTGTCCGTAAAAATGAAATTTGAAAAAGGGCGAATCTCTCACGTTCAAGTGCGTGTCGTAATAACCGTGTTCGTATTTGTCGTACGCGTCCCAGTGGGCCAAAGCGTGGAGCGTGTAAATGAACAAAAGGTGCCAGCAAGTCATCGTCTGGAAATATTCGGCCGGATTGTACCGATCGCTTTCCATCATCGAAGCCAAGTTGACCGTCCCTCGAGCCTCGTTGAAAAGCATCTGGTTCGATTTCGTATAGTCGAGGCAATACCGCTTCTGAATGATTTGAAACTCGTAAATGTTGAAAATCACGTAGACCGTCACCTGCTCGTCGGCCACGTTTTCGTCCATGTACAGTTTGATGATTTCTTTCGGGCCGTTGGGTTGGTTGCAGTAGAAAAAAACGGGCTCGTATCGGTCCAACCGATGAATGGGTCGATCGAAAACCCAGTTGAGAACTGGAACCCAACGTTCGAATACGGTGTGAAAATGTTTGAGATCTACGGTGGTGAATTCTTCGACGATTCTATAGCACGCCATCCACGCGTCCCGCCATTTGTTGATCCTGCTCATGGACCGAATATTACTGGAATTGCGTTTCGATTCGTGCCGATCGATCGGTCTTTCTTCACCCGTCATCTTGACTCTTCGGGAGAACAAAAAAGCATGCGCGACACGTGGATCGTGTTTCTCTTGATGTGGTTGGCGTACGCGTGGGTTTGGAAAACTACGAAGTCTTCCAGCGACGATTCGATAACGATTCGAACCGAAGCTCCGACTTTTCGGCAAAACTGCACGACCAAAGAGATCCCTTGCATCGACGACTGTTCGTTTCTGTGCGTGGAAAACAACACCGCGTGCATAGGCGGAATCTGCCAGGTTCGAGACGAACTGATGCCCGTTCCCTGCAAAGAGGAAACGGGGGGAATTTTAATGATCGTGGACGATCCAGTACCTCATTGGTCCTGTATTTGCACCAACTCTACGTTTTATCGGGGTCCGGATTGTTCGGAATTGAACCGAGACGTTTGCGAGCACGGAATGTTTTTGTACAAAAATCGAAGAAATTTTCTGTGTCTGTGTCTACCGCCGTACCGTTCGATAACGATCGACGACAAACCGCATTGCGTGGAAAAGGCAAAGTTGAATTTTTTTGACAAAGATTAATTTTATATATATATATTTAAAAAAAAAAAAAAAAAAAAAAAAAAAAAAAAAAAAAAAAAAAAAAAAAAAAAAAAAAAAAAAAAAAAAAAAAAAAAAAAAAAAATTTTTTTTTTTTTTTTTTTTTTTTTTTTTTTTTTTTTTTTTTTTTTTTTTTTTTTTTTTTTTTTTTTTTTTTTTTTTTTTTTTGAATTTGTATTTCGTTCGGCAATTATTATTATTGAAAGCGTCCAAAGAATAATAGCTATATCCATTGAAAGGAATAACTTTTCATAAAAGCTGAAATTGTTCTTATCAAACATGTCCTTACGAAATAATTCGACACTTTTATTTTTAATCGATTTTAACCACGAATAAAGGTCGCGAAAAACTTTTAGCATCGTAACACTTGGTCTTAATCAAGTACGATAATGAATACAGAAAGATACAATCCTCATTTGGACAGCCATACTCGAACACATAAACGACCTCAATTAGATTTCGAAGAGAAAGAGAATGATCAAGAATCAGTTGGGGATAGAGATGGGTATAGATTTAATAATCCCAATGCTAGATGGGAACATAAGGAGGGCAGGACTTTATTTGCAGTATTAAATGATGTAGAAAAGAAAGCATAAATGTGAAAAGTTTTACAAGTCGAGAACGCTAGAATAAATCTAACGGAGATTCGAAAATCTTAAAAATATAAATCTGTATAATTTAAAAAAAAAAAAAAAAAAAAAAAAAAAAAAAAAAAAAAAAAAAAAAAAAAAAAAAAAAAAAAAAAAAAAAAAAAAAAAAAAAAAAAAAAATTTTTTTTTTTTTTTTTTTTTTTTTTTTTTTTTTTTTTTTTTTTTTTTTTTTTTTTTTACTAGAGGGTAACGATGAAATTTTTTTCGAAAAGATTTCTTTGAAAATTTTTGCAAGTCCAGACTGCGAGATCAACACTGAAAATTTTTACAAGTCCAGACTGCGAGATCAAAACTGAAAATTTTTACAAGTCCAGACTGCGAGATCAACACTGAAAATTTTTACAAGTCCAGACTGCGAGATCAAAACTGAAAATTTTTACAAGTCCAGACTGCGAGATCAAAACTGAAAATTTTTACAAGTCCAGACTGCGAGATCAAAACTGAAAATTTTTACAAGTTCAGACTGCGAGATCAAAACTAAAAATTTTTACAAGTCCAGACTGCGAGATCAAAACTGAAAATTTTTACAAGTCCAGACTGCGAGGCAAAACTGAAAAAAATTACAAGTCAATTAAGTTTTCAGAAAGTTATATTTCTCAAAAAAAAAAAAAAAAAAAAAAAAAAAAAAAAAAAAAAAAAAAAAAAAAAAAAAAAAAAAAAAAAAAAAAAAAAAAAAAAAAAATTTTTTTTTTTTTTTTTTTTTTTTTTTTTTTTTTTTTTTTTTTTTTTTTTTTTTTTTTTTTTTTTTAGATATAGAATATCTAGTAGAAATAATAAGAATAATAAAATAGAAAATGAAAGGAAGTTGTAGTAAAAATACATATTGCTTTTTTCGTGGTTTAAAAAAACCTTTACATTCCGGAATTTAAAGTCAAGTTTAAAAGTTTTTCAAGTCATGCTTACAAATTTACGCATGTTTTATTTTTTTACAAATATTTCTAATATTTTTGATATTTTTTTACAATTTTACTCTACTTTATATATCGTGCATGCTTCCGTCAAATTACTTTAAGCATTTTGCATCCGCTTCACAGATTTGCACGATCGCTTCGCGTGATTCGGCAGGCCTGTGTCGAATCACTTTAAGCATTTTGCATCCGCTTCACAGATCTGCACGATCGCTTCACTTGATTCGGCAGGCCTGTGTCGAATCGCTCTAAACGAATTGCATCCGCTTCACAGATTTGCACGATCGCTTCACGAATTTTTTATACCTGTGTCGAATCGCTCTAAACGAATTGCATCCGCTTCACAGATTTGCACGATCGCTTCACTTGATTCGGTAGGCCTGTGTCGAACTGCTCTAAACGAATTGCATCCGATTCACAATTTTGCACGATCGCTTCACGTGATTTTGCATCCGCTTCACAATTTTGCACGATCGCTTCACGTGATTTGGCAAGTCTGTGTCAAACTGCTCGAAGCGTTTTGCATCCGCTTCACAATTTTGCACGATCGCTTCACGTGATTTGGCAAGTCTGTGTCAAATTGCTCGAAGCGTTTTGCACGAATTCGGCACCTAGAATGCTCGAAATATTTTTCACGAATTCTACAACCTGTTTTTTTACCGCAACAGAAACAAGTCTCGTCCGGAACGACGGATTAATTTAATCGAATCTTCACTTTAACACTCGAATATTTTTTCTAACGAAAAGGGTCAAAACATTCACTTTTTCTAATTTCAGGGTACAATTCGGAAATGCACCCCGAGATTAGAAAAAATGAATTTTTAACCCTTTTCGTTAGAAAAAAGGGATTTTTGCGGCATCGAGGTGAACGGTCCGAAATACAGGACGTCGACCGTTCACTCGCCGTAAGCTTTTCGAAAAACTAAAAAAAATATTAGTTTATCGAAAAGTATTCTGTTTTAATAAAGAAGGTTTCAAATCCGCGTTTTTACGTTTTAAAAGTTTGTTTTCGTGCTCAAATTATCGTTTTCTCGATAAACGGAGATTCGCCGAGAACGGATTCGAACATTTTCCGGTCGAAACTCAACGCGACGCGATTTGATTATTTTTACGTTTTTTATTTTCGTTCTTTTCTATCAGTTGCACCGACGGAGTACAATTAAATTCCATGTGATATTTATAACACTTTGCGTCTTCGATCACTACGTTGACCGATTTCGGTATCGTCACGGTCGGCGTCAGATGCACGAGATCCGCATGTTCGAAAAATTTTTCTAAAATAATAAATCCGGTTCCGTTGCCGCGCAGAGCGTTGAGTTCCATGTTACCGATCTTCATCCCGCCGTTCCTGCTCCGGCCTTTCAAAGGCTGGTTCGTCACTCTGTCGTAAGAACATTTCGCGATCGCGTACAAATGATCTTTCGCCCAATAAACGACGACGAAATAAAACGTTCTGCCGTAAAACGCCTTGGCCCCTTCGATCAAAACGCCGCTGGAATTTCGAACGGTCGCGGCATCTTTTCCCCCGCCCAACGCGACGGATTCCAGTATTTGACCCACGGTCATCCTAAACATACAGTACGGATTGACGATGATGTCGGGCGAAACGCCGTCGTCCAACTCCGGCACTCTGTCCATGACTCGAATGACTCCTTTTTGACCGTGCAAACTACAAAGTTTGTCACCCGTGTCGGAAACGTGTTCTTGCTCGACGCTCACGGACAGTTTGTCCCCCGATATCACGTGCTGGACGACTCGAAAAGGCAACTTGGAAAACCGGACGCGGTACTCGCAAGGTGAAATTTTTTCCAGACTCGCGTGGATGGAAAACGGTTCGACTTCCAAGGGTTTTCCGCTGATCAGAGTGCCCAGCAAATCGGAATCCGGATCTCGGTCGCCGCGAACCGGATAGAAAACCGTCCAAGTCGTCGGGTCCGCGGTCATTTTCATCCTCACGGTGTAAAACCGACAGCAATCGAAAGAACGAAAATTTTTTCTTTTCACGATACAGTCTTCTTGCGTGCAACCCTGGAAACTCATGTAAGTGACTACGGGTTGAGGCATCATCGCGACGAAATGTTTCGAAACTCCGTCGTCGGCGGGTAGAATCAAAACGCTGTGGTCGGGCGTCGGGTCTCGAAAATACGCAGTCACCGTGTCCATGAAATAGCGCGCGTATTTGTCGTTCGTAGCCAAAACGGCATTTTTCATGGCGTTGAACGCCAGGATGACTTTAGAAAATCCCGTGTGGGTGTAAAAAGGATTGAAATCCACAAAGTAACTGGTCGTGTGGGTATACAAATGATACCTGTTTTCCACTCCGTAAATACGCCTCGTCCAATAGATTTCGTCGTAAGGCGATACCCAGATCGGCATGTGGGGTAACTTTTTCATGATGATGCCCGTCTTGAAGCGGATGACGATAAACTTTCCTCGTTCGAAACACTCGATCGTCTCGAACTCGAACTTTAGTTTCTGCAAGTCGATGTCGAGAAAAGACCGTTTGGACACGGGCACGCAAGCTTCGTTCACGACCACGTAGTAAGGGCTGTCGGTTTCCGGCTCGAGATTCAACGCGTTCCAAAATTTTTCGTCGGGCTTGTCGTGATAAACCGGATCCAAGTCGTCGCACGTGGACACGATCGTGTCTCTCACCATCATGGTCGTGCGACCCACGTTTTTCGTTTCGAAAACCCCCAGTATGCACAGAAAATACAAATAACTCGGATGAAACGATTCGATCGCCGAATGGTTCACTTTCTTGGACGTTTGCCTCACGATCAGGTACAACAGATACGGATTCAGAGGATAAGTCTGAGTCGACACTTCTCGGTAACAACCCACGTTCTTTTCCATAAAAACTTTGCCGTTCGATCCGATTTCCCGATGGGACTCTTGCGGTTCGTTGGTCATTTTACCCGCCGACTTACCCTCCTTGAAGTAAACGGTTTTTCTAGACAACACGTGAAGCAAATACCCGTTTTCGATCGAACTGCACACCAGAGCCGTTCTCGATTTGACCAGTTTCCAATCTCGTTCCCTCAGAGGCCCGTACAGATATTTTATGAAAAGTTTCGTAAACATGTGTCCGGGGCTCACGACCATTTTGTTACCCAGGTGATCGATGTCGAAATGTTCTTCTCGATAGAGATGGTTCATGTACGCCGTCAGATGGACGGGATGGGGGCAATGGTCGAAAAAACGGGGATCGTGGTCGGTTTCCGATCCGTCGTTGTGTACCACGACCACGTCCCCGCATTTCTTTTTGTTCTTGTCGGCTACGTAATAGTTCAGTTCTTTCCCTCGATCCTGGGCGTTGTACGAATAAACGCGAACGCTTTTTCTCTGGATCACGTGCGTGTTGGTCGGGTCGTTTGTGTAAAAATACGGAAGGTGGCGCACCAAACCGCCGACGATGAAAAATCCAGTCGCGATGTCCAGTTCTTCGAATCGGGAACGGGGCGGAGACTCCGAAAGGTCGAACGGCTCTCGAAAACTCCGAACGCCTGCGTGGCGAACGGCCAGATCCAGACGCGATCCGATCATGACGGGAAACACGTTTTTCAGAATCTTTTTGGGATTGCATCGAACCGAGCAGGCGTAAACTGTTTTTTCCAAAATGTGTTTGCGGATTTCGTTCGGACCTTCGTACACGAGATGAATCTGAAGCCTGTCGCGTAAAAATCTGATGAAATTATTCACGTGCGCGTCGTAATTGTGCAAAATCGGCCTAATCATAGCCGGGACGTCGAGTCGTGGCATATTTGACTCTGAGATCGTGGACCCGTTGCCTGAAAGTGTTGTCGCAGACATATTGATGTTGGTGAAGCGTATACACGCAGAGCGAAATCGTCAAGGTGACGACAAAGAGACAATATAAATTCAACCCGTGGAGATACGGGCTGTGAATCGAATATTGATTACCAAAGATTGATTCGAGAAAAGACTTGTAAGTCATTTTTAAACTTTATCTATCAAAAAAAAAAAAAAAAAAAAAAAAAAAAAAAAAAAAAAAAAAAAAAAAAAAAAAAAAAAAAAAAAAAAAAAAAAAAAAAAAAAAATTTTTTTTTTTTTTTTTTTTTTTTTTTTTTTTTTTTTTTTTTTTTTTTTTTTTTTTTTTTTTTTTTTTTTTTTTTTTTACTAGAGGGTAATGATGAATTTTTTTTCGAAAAGATTTCTTTGAAAATTTTTACAAGTCCAGACTGCGAGATCAAAACTGAAAATTTTTACAAGTCCAGACTGCGAGATCAAAACTGAAAATTTTTACAAGTCCAGACTGCGAGATCAAAACTGAAAATTTTTACAAGTCCAGACTGCGAGATCAAAACTGAAAATTTTTACAAGTCCAGACTGCGAGATCAAAACTGAAAATTTTTACAAGTCCAGACTGCGAGGCAAAACTGAAAATTTTTACAAGTCCAGACTGCGAGATCAAAACTGAAAAAAATTACAAGACAATTAAGTTTTCAGAAAGTTATATTATTAAAAAAAAAAAAAAAAAAAAAAAAAAAAAAAAAAAAAAAAAAAAAAAAAAAAAAAAAAAAAATTTTTTTTTTTTTTTTTTTTTTTTTTTTTTTTTTTTTTTTTTTTTTTTTTTTTTTTTTTTTTTTTTTTTTTTTTTTTTTTCAAGAGGTATACGACTCTGAAATTTTCTACAACACCTGCACGTGCGATTTATAATAGGCCATGGTGGTTACTTCAGTACCCGGGCAGGGATAACACATTAATTTCGATCGATCATGATCATGGTTAACTTTTGCGATTTTTCTGCCAGTGGACAGCTTTACTCTTTTTACGTTTAGATACCCGCAAAAGTATTTGAAAAATCTATATTGCGATCGGCCACGAACGTACAATACAGTTTCCAGAGGAATAATGTTTTTCAATTGGACTCTCCATCTGCTGGGTTTTAACCTCATTTTGCGTAAATTTATATCCAAATCCAATTCGTCACATTCCGAATTGTAAAAACGATCCTTGTTGTACATTCTGGACCTACTGGTGGCCCAATCCCTTAAAGTCAACCAATAATAATTGGGTAACGGAGCCACTTGAAGTAAAGTCACCTCTGTAGGACAAGAGGTAAAAGCAATTTCTAATGGCATGTACCATCCACTAGAACAACTCGCCCAAACAGCCTCGGCGAACAACATGGTAGAGTAAGAGTAGTCGGAAAGAAAAGTAACCGTTTAATTTTTGATTCGGATATTTATAACAGAAAACCTTCTGAATACATATTGAAAAAAAAAAAAAAAAAAAAAAAAAAAAAAAAAAAAAAAAAAAAAAAAAAAAAAAAAAAAAAAAAAAAAAAATTTTTTTTTTTTTTTTTTTTTTTTTTTTTTTTTTTTTTTTTTTTTTTTTTTTTTTTTTTTTATTGAAAAATTTTTCCCACTACTTCATTTTCATCTTCGTCATAACAGCAAACGAAATAGCATTTGGGTAATGAATTCTCCAAAAGTAAATGTTTATAATCAATTTTCATTTCTTGTTGTTTGTTTAAAACTAAATACGCTTCCGATAAGGTTAACAATTCGCTTTGAAATACGAGTCGATCATCGTTCCAGCTTTTTATTTTAATCGTCGACAACAGAGGAATTTCGTAGGAATCGAAATATCTATATCTTCGCAGTTCGTTTACATTTTCGACGACAAAATAAAATTGCTTATAGTGCACGTGATTGCATCCTGTAAACTCTACTTTAACAATCGGATAATTTTTCACATCTTCTCTTTTGAAATAAAATCTATACCCAGTTTCTTCACGAAATTCCCTATACGATTCCATAAAATATTGATATAATGTTTGCGGGTGTTTATGAGATAATTGCCCATGTGGAAAATCATAAAGGTCTTCGAACATTTCGCCATTTATGAAACGCATGTAATCCAAGCGGTCGCTTTCATCGAGTGTCGGTAACCATCTCTCTTCGAATAAATCTTTTATGTGGACGAACGGATCGTGCGTCATTAATTCGTACGGAACATTATTTTTATGTAAATAAATATAAAAATTTTGTACGCAGTAAGGCACCTTACGTTTTATCATTACAACCTCGACCATTATTTGTCTTAACGATCAAACCGTAGGAGTTGGTAAAATTATTGTAACGTTTCATCTCAATTTTACTGCTTTGCTATACAAATACTTATCAAGTGAAAAAGCTTAATATATATGAGATCGATAACACTTGTTAAAAAAAAAAAAAAAAAAAAAAAAAAAAAAAAAAAAAAAAAAAAAAAAAAAAAAAAAAAAAATAATAATTTTTTTTTTTTTTTTTTTTTTTTTTTTTTTTTTTTTTTTTTTTTTTTTTTTTTTTTTTTTTTTTTTAAACGAGTGTTATCGATTAATATGATTTGTCAAAACTCTACGGATTATATTGAAATTTATTCGTTTTTTTTAAAACGTAAAATTCTTTAAATTCGTTCGTAATCTAACGTTCTCCATGAGACTCGGCGAAAGCTTATCCATCAATTTTTTATTGTTAAACCGCCAACACAGCGACGCATTAGGAGTCGACGCTTCTACCGATATTTTATCTTTACCCTTCAACGAAATTTCAAACCGACACGCTTTTCTGCTGAGGGGTAACGGATCGCAGCCTATCCAATTTTCGCTCGAGAGATATTTTTCGGATTCGGTATGAAGGCCGTCGTCGGTCAAGAGGATCGACTTTAACGACCTGGATCGGAGCTTGCGTATTTCGTCGCAACCGTCGTGTACGGTCACCGTCTTACCGTTTTCCAATCTCACGTGAATATCGGCCGAGAACAAGTTCCACGGACTACTTATAGAACACGTATCGCATTCGATCGGATACACGAAACCGTCGTGCCACAACACTGCGTTTCTAGAAGAATTGATAAAAAAGTCGTAAGATCCTTGGTACCGATAACCCGAGACCCGTTTTTCTTCCACCGGGCAATAACGGTCGAGAAAATACTCTACGAATTCACGCAGATTGGAAACGGACGTAGAAACGTCGAACCGATGCATTTCCAAGGGGCTCGTGTAGTCGATTTTTTCACCGATGCAACACAGTGTGAACGCGATTTTATCTTCCGAGTCTTCCCACGAAACGTAATAGCCGTGATCGGGTAAATCTGTCGAAACGACGTACAGACCCTCTCGGAGCGATCGGAGAACCGCGATCGACCGCTGGAATTCCTCGGATACGTTCATCCACGAAGACCGATCGCGAAGCATTTCCGAAAACTCGGGTATCTGGTCGAGCGCGTGGATCTTGGAGAGAACCGGAACGTACTGTTTTAAAATTTTAGATTGAACCAGCGCGGGTAACCGAAGAAACGGGAAAGGTTCGACCGCGGGACGACTCAGACGATTTCGAGGATTCTTCCGGTGATTCTTCATGATGAGGTAGGCACAGATCTTGTAAATTATATTTTGAAAAACTCGAATACATATAGAAGAGAATATTCGGGCAAAAAAAAAAAAAAAAAAAAAAAAAAAAAAAAAAAAAAAAAAAAAAAAAAAAAAAAAAAAAAAAAAAAAAAAAAATTTTTTTTTTTTTTTTTTTTTTTTTTTTTTTTTTTTTTTTTTTTTTTTTTTTTTTTTTTTACATTTATGATTTCTGCGACTCGATTTTTTTTGAAAAAAAATTTACGAGTTCATTCCGACGAGATGAAATGTATTTTCTATTTTGAGATTTAATAAAGTAAGTTAAAAGTTATTTTATTATCTAATAAAATAATGCAAGTTTTTCGAGAGGCCCTTGCCTCTAAACGTTCCACGATTATCTATGGTCATTACGGTCGTTACCCGTCTCTCGTAAAATTTTATTTAGATTCCGTTCCTGAATTGGAACCCGCATCGGATTACGAATTGGTGTTTTGGTATCGTCCGAGTTTATACGAATCTCGACTCTTGTACATTTTAATCGAACCCCCGTTCGATACACTCGTTTCGTCTAAATATTGGACGATCGTCCTGTCGAGCCATTTACAACTCTTTTGGGATCCTTTGACGACGCGAGTCGTAAAATGCGAAAAATATTTAAACATTTCACAACCCGTCGAACCGGAAGCCGATCAGACGATCGTGATACCCCCTACGTGCCACGCTGATCCGATTCTTCCCGCATTCGAGGACGAAGAAATTCGAATCGACATGTCGAACGTAAAGAATTGCCACGAAGGATATTTAAAACTGTTTACGGTTTTCGACCTCCTTCGACCATCGACGGTGTGGTCGTTATCGATTCCACAACGATTACGCCGAGACTTGTTGAAAAAAATAAAACCTCACGATTCAAATTACGATAAGCATCTCTTACGAGTTTTAGATGGATGATTCGGAACACAATTATTAAATTGCAGGTCCAATGCGTACCGTGTCGTTTTCGATAGATGAAATTTGTGTAAGAAAATAAAACTTGCTTTTGAACAGTTTGCCTACCATGAAAAAAAAAAAAAAAAAAAAAAAAAAAAAAAAAAAAAAAAAAAAAAAAAAAAAAAAAAAAAAAAAAAAAATTTTTTTTTTTTTTTTTTTTTTTTTTTTTTTTTTTTTTTTTTTTTTTTTTTTTTTTTTTTTTTTTTTTTTTTTTTTTTTTTTTTTTTTACTAGAGGGTAATGATGAAATTTTTTTCGAAAAGATTTCTTTGAAAATTTTTACAAGTCCAGACTGCGAGATCAAAACTGAAAATTTTTACAAGTCCAGACTGCGAGATCAAAACTGAAAATTTTTACAAGTCCAGACTGCGAGATCAAAACTGAAAATTTTTACAAGTCCAGACTGCGAGATCAAAACTGAAAATTTTTACAACCAGACTGCGAGATCAAAACTGAAAATTTTTACAAGTCCAGACTGTGAGATCAAAACTGAAAATTTTTACAAGTCCAGACTGCGAGATCAAAACTGAAAATTTTTACAAGTCCAGACTGCGAGATCAAAACTGAAAATTTTTACAAGTTCAGACTGCGAGGCAAAACTGAAAAAATTTACAAGTCAATTAAGTTAAATTACGTTACGATATTTTAAAAATATCGATATATCGATTAAATAAAATACACATGTTTTTTTACGGATTTTGTGGCGAATCGGCTGGGGAAATCGGTTGCGGAATATCGATCGACGAGTTTTCTTGAGTTGGAACTTTTCTTTTACGTTTGTTGGGTTGCTGCTGAGCTTGCAACTTGGACAATCTGTCCGACCTTATGCGAGCCATTTCGTCTTTTCCGACCATATCCGCATAAAGGCCCACGCATCTGTCCATGTCCGGGTCGGATTCGTACGGATTTTCCTGCTGGATGTCGAGCGCCGTCCCCACGATCTGTTTGATTTGTTCCGGATTACTGTAATAACCGTACAGTGCCCTCACGGCCGTGTTATGTTTTTCGAAATTCGTGGAAAAAGCGTCGTGTACGTAGACCTTGGGATGCGTTCCGATGATTCCGTCGACCGCCAACCATTTACACGCGGTCGTGGGATCGTGTTTGTACCAGCAACAAGCAAATTTAGTCAATTCGGTCGGATGAGGACAATCTTTGGACAAGACGCGTTCGACGCTGGCTCTCTCCTCGTGAGACATGTTGGACTTGAGGGACTCGTAAGCGTTTAAAATTTCATCGTGCCATTGGGAAAACAAGACGGTTTTCTCGAACTGATAATGGGCGACTCGTGTGTGCTCGAAAATTTTTCTATACACTCGTAAAATGATGGTTTCCAACGTCAGATATTGATTTTTATTCTGCAAAACTTCGTGTTGAATGGCTCCGTCGATCAACATCGTGATGGGATCGAGTTCCATTATGAAAAAAAGTCAATGTAATCGACAAAAGGCGAAAGCGTAACAAAAGATCCAAAAGAAATTTGAAAGTCGTCGGCGATCGAATGGTTATATACACTCGAACCACTTGATTACTAACACACACACACACACAAAAAAAAAAAAAAAAAAAAAAAAAAAAAAAAAAAAAAAAAAAAAAAAAAAAAAAAAAAAAAAAAAAAAATTTTTTTTTTTTTTTTTTTTTTTTTTTTTTTTTTTTTTTTTTTTTTTTTTTTTTTTTTTTTTTTTTTTTTTTTTTTTTTTTTTATGAGGTAAATACGGTTTTCAAATTGTTTTTTAATTTTCGCAAATTGTACATTTTTTCTGTTTTTTTATTCGTTTGCAATTTATAACGTTTTTACCAACTTCTACCTCTTCCTCCATTTTCCTTTTCATTCTTTTCGCTTCCTTTTTTAGGTTTTTGATCTCTCGTTCAATACCAAGTTTTAATTTGTTGTAACGCCGATTGAGGCATGTTATCGAAACCGATGCTTCTGCGCAAGCCAAAAAGTGTTTTCTTCTCAATACAGCATTTTCTGTAAACAATAATTTATTAAACATTGATAGAAATTCATTAGTTTCTCTAAACTGACCATTTTCTGTTTGCAATTCGCTTTTGTCACGTTCGAGTTGATCGATAGACTTTCTCAATTTTTCAACTTCTTCAGTTTCTAAGCATGCAATCACGACTTTATCCAGGCCGTTTTCCGAACATTTATCGTCAAATAAAAAGTAGTTTAGTAGATCGTCCAAATCGACATCCTTTAATATATCATCTATTGATTTTGTTGCTCGTCTATCTGCTGAGTTTTCAGATTCCATCTTGAACAAGTGAAAATTATACCAGCAAAGATTTGGAATCCTTTTATACTTGTTACAGACACACACACACACAAAAAAAAAAAAAAAAAAAAAAAAAAAAAAAAAAAAAAAAAAAAAAAAAAAAAAAAAAAAAAAAAAAAAAAAAAAAAATTTTTTTTTTTTTTTTTTTTTTTTTTTTTTTTTTTTTTTTTTTTTTTTTTTTTTTTTTTTTTTTTTTCATGAGGTAGATAAGGTTTGTTGAGGTAGATAAGGTTTGTTGAGGTAGATAAGGTTTGCTGAGGTAGATATGGTATTTTGTTCGTTCAACTCGAAAAACTTTTTTTCGATTATTTTTGCGCTATCGTATTCTTATAATGTTGTCGACATACGGCGGCAAAATTTCGATCTACCCCTACAAACGTTAAATCCAATAAGATGACAGAGTCGATTACTTTCGATAAATAGTCGTAAGTGGGTTGATCTACAGCCCCCAACTGAGCCGTCCACCCATCCTTCCAGTATTCGTCCATATATATAGCGTAAAGATCAGACTTGAAATTTTCTAACTTTATTTCATGATTCAATTCGATGGAACCGTATCTGGGAAAATCATCAGTCATCCTTAAATTGTATTTCAGATCATCGTGATTCCACGTCACATCGTTCGTCGACAAGCCGATTCTGAACGTGTTGAATGGAGGTTTATTAGCCGTCAGAGTAACATGCCAGGGAACCAAGGACCCTTGAAGGCGAACGAAAGAAACATGAGCCGCGTACAAAAATGCAGACATTTCTGTATTCGAAATCACGCTGAACAAACAACTCGGAATGATATACGACGTAACAGTAGTGTAAAGCGAGATGGAAAATACTGCGAGGCGGGGATATATATAAGCCGAGAAAACTAAGGTTAGAACATTTACAAAAAAAAAAAAAAAAAAAAAAAAAAAAAAAAAAAAAAAAAAAAAAAAAAAAAAAAAAAAAAAAAAAAAAAAAAAAAAAAAAAAAATTTTTTTTTTTTTTTTTTTTTTTTTTTTTTTTTTTTTTTTTTTTTTTTTTTTTTTTTTTTTTGAGACTTGAAATTTTTCAGTTTTGACCTCGCGTTCTGGACTTGTAAATTTTCTAGTTTTCTTTAGCTTCTGGACTCGTGTGAAAATTCGACTCGTAAAGGTTAATCCGTTAATTCATCTTTCCGTAAACATGCATCAGCCCACGTGAATATATGTAAATTTCGTCCGGTAAATTGTCGAGTGTTTCGTATTTCATTTGAAAAGTGAAATGGTTCGAGGCAAGCCGAAACGGACTCGCGATCGGATCGTTTTCCTCAATGAGATTCGAAGACGGAGCGGGCACGTTTCGTTCTGCGAGATTCGGAGACGATACGGGTACGTTTTCGGCCTCCATGCGATCCTGAAACGGAGCGGGCTCATTTTCTTCTGGGACTCGATTCGAGGGTTCGATTTCGTCGACGGCGGATCGGGAAAGATCGTCGTCGATCACGTGACAATTTACCTCGAGAGAAGATTGCGGGGACGGCGAAAGACGCGCCGCATCGAAACTGGAAGACGAAAACCGATTCTCGACTGCGGACGGCAGAGAAACTCGGTCGGACGGCGGCGAAAGAACGCGAGCTGAATCCAAACGAGGTCTCTTGGAGTTTTTCATCCGATTGTGAATTTCTTCCGAGTTTTTCCATCCCGTCAATTGCTCGTCGATGAATTTTCGAATCCAGTCTTGAAGATTCGCCTTTTCCCTTCCCGACGGTCGCACGTGCAAGGTGAACGCTTGACGCGGTTTGAGTAGCAAGTGGCGGGGCGTGAGTTCGTTGACGGATCCGAAACACCACAAGTCGATCAACTGCTGAGTCGTGTTCTCGTCCAATCGACCCGACATCCGAATTATGTCGATCATTTCCAGGAAATCGACCAAGTGTAATCTGTCTTTTTTCCAATACGAGGGTAAGTAATCCCGAGGTATTATTTTGGACAAATCACCAGTGCCGTATTTCCGCGCGAAAGAGTAAGTGTCGGAAAAACCCAAGAATTTTCCCAAGCCCGCCGCTCTGAAATATACTTTTCCGTCCGATGAGACGACGGCGAGCAGGCTCGGCCTGTCGGGGAAGAAGGAAAACTTTAACCACATGGTCGTTTCGCTTATGGAATGGAAAATGTTACCACCACTAAGAAAAATCTGTGATTATTAAAAACGTATACCTCGAACGAGATTTATGTACTCTAGCAATTTGCATGCTCTGTAAACTCATCACAAAAAAAAAAAAAAAAAAAAAAAAAAAAAAAAAAAAAAAAAAAAAAAAAAAAAAAAAAAAAAAAAAAAAAAAAAATATTTTTTTTTTTTTTTTTTTTTTTTTTTTTTTTTTTTTTTTTTTTTTTTTTTTTTTTTTTTTTTTTGCTTAGTGAAATATTTCTTGGCAATATATTTTTTTATCGTTGCCACATTTTATCACTGTCGCATTTCCTGTACGCCGCTGCAAGAGTCAGATCTTCGCTTTGCGGTTTAGAATCTAAGAGAATAACATCTACTATTATTTCTTTCAAATATTTATACGTTGCAACGTCTACTGCTCCGATAACCGCTTCCCAACCACCTGTTGTATGTTGCATGTTTCTATACACGTCTTGAATGGTTTTTCGCATTTCTAATACATCGACGGTATAATCATGCGTAAGTCCACGAGGTTTAGGAAAGTTATTCACGATGTAATTATAACTGAGATCATCGTGATAAAATATAAGATTTTCAGTTTTCAAACCGATTGAAATCGTGTCAAAAGGTGGAATGACAGACGTAAACGCAACGTGCCAAGGTATCCAACTTCCTCTCCGTAGGACAAAAGTTATATGAGCAGTACAGTCAAAGTTTAACATGTTGACGAATTATATTGAAAACAATTTGTCTGTGCTCGCCTCAAACAAAGTTTATATAGTCTGGCAAGCCGATTTTTTTAAAAAAAAAAAAAAAAAAAAAAAAAAAAAAAAAAAAAAAAAAAAAAAAAAAAAAAAATTTTTTTTTTTTTTTTTTTTTTTTTTTTTTTTTTTTTTTTTTTTTTTTTTTTTTTTTTTTTTTTTTTTTTTTTTTTTTTTTTTACTAGAGGGTAATTTTTGATGACTGATAAAACTGATGAAATTTTTTTCGAAAAGATTTCTTTGAAAATTTTTACAAGTCCAGACTGCGAGATCAAAACTGAAAATTTTTACAAGTCCAGAACTCGAAACAAGATTGAAATATTTCACAAGTCCAGAATGCTACAATAAATCTTTTTTTAATCTTGCTTTTTTATCGACTTTCGTTTTGGCAGTTTAGCGAGTTTTAGGTATTTTTTACACTAGGTGGAGTTTTTTTCAACACTAAAATCTTTTCCACGATGTCATTTGAAAGTATATTGAATAAATCAGCATTATTAAAACGCCAAGTTACATAATCGTTAGCCGTCGACACGTCTACAGATATCTCTTCGTTTTGTTTCAATGAAATTTCGAATTGACCGGCTTTTCTGGTAAACGGTAACGGACCCCCTTCCCATTCGTCACGGAGCAAGTCTTCACGTCGGTTATGAAAATTGTACTCGTCATCGTTTAGCAGGTGCGACTCTAAAGACTTGGGTTTCAGTGTATATTTTCTACGGTACATGTGTAATTCGACCGTATCATCTTTTTTCAAGGAAAGTCTGTAATTTCCAAAGTAACCGGAAAATTTTTTATCTTTAATCGGATATATTCCACCACACCACATCAAGGTGTCGGTGAGAGGATCGATGAAAAAATTATGAGAATTTTCGAATTGATAGGCAAAGATCTTTTTCCGTTCCAACGGACAATATTCCTCCAGGAAGCGTTTTAAAAAGTCGCGCAGGTTCGACGCTCGCGTGGAAACGCCGAACCGGTGAACTTTGAAAGGGAACAACTGATGCATCCTGGAAGTTATACAACACAGGGTAAACGTGACGCTGTTTCCCGAGTCGCTCCACGACACGTAATAGCCGTGTTCGGGAATGATTTCTCTCGAGGGTACGTACAGGCCTTCCCGGAGAGATCGAAGGATCGAAGTCGATTCGGCCAACTCGTCGGAAACGTCTGTCCACGAAGAACGATCCTCGAGCAGATTCGTAAACTCGGGTATTTTTTCGAGCGCGTGGATTTTAACGAGGATCGGAACGTACTGCCTTAGAATTTTCCACTGAACGAGCACCGGTAATCGGAAGAAGGGAAATCCCGCGGTTGCGTCTTCAGAACTCGTCATGGCTGAGGGATGATTCGAAAAACCTAGAAACGTGGTTTGGAGTTTGTTTATATACTTGTAGTCTCGGATAAAAAAATAAAAATCATCTTTGATAAATCTCACAACTCGGAAAAAAAAAAAAAAAAAAAAAAAAAAAAAAAAAAAAAAAAAAAAAAAAAAAAAAAAAAAAAAAAAAAAAAAAAAAAAAAAAAATTTTTTTTTTTTTTTTTTTTTTTTTTTTTTTTTTTTTTTTTTTTTTTTTTTTTTTTTTTTTTTTTTTTTTTTTTTTTTTTTTTTTTTTTTTCGAGTTGTGAGATTTATCAAAGATGATTTTTTTATTCCGTAGTTATAAATTGTTCATCGAAATTCGGTGGCTTGGTAAGTGGTAAAACTCTTATTCTTTGCCAATCCTTTTCCGGGCAATATTTTGTACATCTTTTACATTCGATTCCGTCAACATCGTTAAATATAATTTGCCTTGCACAAAATCCATGATAATAATGTCTACATGAAAATAAAAACATCTCAGACGGACGTATTTCAGTATCGCAAAATTTACACGTCATACCAATCGGAAAGGCTTTTTCGCATACTTCCGCTACCTTTTCCCCGTGATCAGTTGTATCTGGAACAACTTTCGTCCGTCCACTAAAGGACGAAGAACCGCACTCGATTCGGCAACTCTGGGACATGACAATCGATCACTGATAGTCGACAGTTCTCTCAGCCACTTTACATCTGGTTTTCCAGGATTCGGTTATCGATCCACTGTTGAGTTTCTGCGAGCCTCATTTCATCTATATCAGAAATGTTTCTGCATGTCTTACATCGTATGAAATTTCGATATTTATACACGCAATTACAATGATAACAATGACCACATTCAAACATAAACAAAAATACCAAGTCTATAGATTGTTTACAAAAATTACATTTAAGATTTGGTAAAGCGTTTTTAGGGATCTCTGTCGTATTAAAAGTCGAAATCTCCATAAATTTTCAACAGAGTCGGAACGGCCTGTAACTCGCGTAGACGGCTAGAGTCAGTCTGATCCAATCGGCCAGAGCACCCGCTTTATATACCCTCAAAAAAACTATCAAACTAGAACAAACTCTAACAAATCAAAACTCTAGCAAATCAAAGCTAAAAAAAAAAAAAAAAAAAAAAAAAAAAAAAAAAAAAAAAAAAAAAAAAAAAAAAAAAAAAAAAAAAAAAAAAAAAAAAAAAAAAAACTTTTTTTTTTTTTTTTTTTTTTTTTTTTTTTTTTTTTTTTTTTTTTTTTTTTTTTTTTTTTTTTTTTTTTTTTTTTGTTAGAGTTTTGATTTGCTAGAGTTTGTTCTAGTTTGATAGTTTTGTCGAGTTGTAAAATACGTAAAACAAGACATAAAAATAAGGTTTGTCACCTTCTTACCGATTTGAAAAATGGCGATTCAGCGAGCACGGACAGATTACATTTTGTCGAATGTTCTTCCTCTTCTAAAAGTACAATTTTACACTACCGCGGTGCCTGTATTACCTCCTTCGGATATGCATGAAGAAAACGTTCTCGAACGTGTGTTGGAATATTGCAAAATAGTTTATAAAAAACACGTATCATGGATATTTCAAATTTCTTCTAATTTTCCTCACGTCGAGACAAACAGATTAGAAGAATTGTTGACGAGTTTATATGAACAAATCTTTGCGGATCGTATTAGTTGGTATCGAATCATGTTATTCATCGGTGTCGTTGCAGATTATATGGTCTATTTCCATAGTAATAATATTTTGTTTCATCATTTTTACGATATTGTGAGGAAAAATCTTTTATCTTGGATCGAAGATCATAATGGTTGGGAAACGATAAAATTTGACGAGCTTTTGTTTGAACCTCCGAGTGTAAATTTGGACAGCGCAATCTTTCGACGCAGTGAGAGGCTGGCTGGTAAAGAAGAAATAAATTTCGAAAAATACTTTTGTGATGAAAATCCCAATTAGTGACTTATAAAGACAAGGTATACTTTCCATATTTTACTCTACTTCATCATGGGTCTACAAGCTTTCATTGATTGGTTAGTTTCTTTCACTTTTAATCAATTTCAACCACAAATTAAATTTGCTAAAAAGTGTTCTTGGGCCATAGAACCAACACGTCGAAAAGATGGGTCTTTAGGCTACGATTTGTATACGCCGATAAGTCTAGAATTTAAGCCTGGTGAACAGATAGTCGTCGACACCGGACTTATTTTTGAATTTCCATCGTATTTAGGCATGTTTATTTGGGACAAATCATCCGTAGCTTTACGCCAAATCCATGTCTGTAGCGGTGCTGTGGATCCTGGTTATACCGGTTCTGTCGGTGTAATTTTGCAAAATGATTCTTCAAAAACAGTTACAATTGATGAAGGTACAGCTATCGCCCGAGTCATGTTTCAATTGGCAATAAGACCGATTATAATTGAAATAGACAAAAAGGATGTGTCTGAAACTGCACGTGGGGAAAGGGGATTCGGAGGAAATAAGGAATGGCATATTCCAGAAAAGGAAGTCCGACCAAACGATCATTAAAGAAAAAAAAAAAAAAAAAAAAAAAAAAAAAAAAAAAAAAAAAAAAAAAAAAAAAAAAAAAAAAAAAAAAAAAAAAATTTTTTTTTTTTTTTTTTTTTTTTTTTTTTTTTTTTTTTTTTTTTTTTTTTTTTTTTTTTTTTTTTTTTTTTTTTTACTAGAGGGTAATGATAAAATTTTTTTCGAAAAGATTTCTTTGAAAATTTTTACAAGTCCAGACTGCGAGAACAAAACTGAAAATTTTTACAAGTCCAGACTGCGAGAACAAAACTGAAAATTTTTACAAGTCCAGACTGCGAGATCAAAACTGAAAATGTTTACAAGTCCAGACTGCGAGATCAAAACTGAAAATTTTTACAAGTCCAGACTGCGAGATCAAAACTGAAAATTTTTACAAGTCCAGACTGCGAGATCAAAACTGAAAATTTTTACAAGTCCAGACTGCGAGATCAAAACTGAAAATTTTTACAAGTCCAGAGTGCGAGATCAAAACTGAAAATTTTTACAAGTCCAATCTGTTCGAAAAAAACTTCAAAGTACGATTAAAGAAATAATCAGAAATCGACTTACCCACGAGTCCATCTTCCGTCCAGCAGAACTTCTGGTAGCAACTCCTTTGGCACCGACGATCAAATGAACGAATGTGGCTCGCACACCTGTATTTATACCCCGGGATTGCGTAACCTTCCAGAGATATTGCGTTAGAAAACTTGTAAAAATTTTCGAACAGTCATAGAACCCCCCCCCCCCCCAAAAAAAAAAAAAAAAAAAAAAAAAAAAAAAAAAAAAAAAAAAAAAAAAAAAAAAAAAAAAAAAAAAAAAAAAAAAAAAAAATTTTTTTTTTTTTTTTTTTTTTTTTTTTTTTTTTTTTTTTTTTTTTTTTTTTTTTTTTTTTTTTTTTTTTACCCATTAGAGTTTTCATGTCGATTTGTTTTTGTTTGTTTTTTTACACGACTCACAACTCTGTCATTTTTTCACTCGGAGCGGGAGTTTCTATTTCTCGTTCCGTTTCGGTTCGTTTTTCGCCTCGGAATCGTTTCAGACCCTTCACCACACTTTCGATATTTTCTTTTCCCATCGCCCTCATGTAAAAGGCGCCGCATCTTCCCTGCAGTCTGGCATCCATCGCTTCGTCCTCGAGAAACTCGATGCGCGGTAACCTCACCCTGGCCATTTCTTCGAACGAAACCCTTAAAATTTCATAAATTTGCTTCGCGGGTGCCGGTGCATCGCCCAACATGTCGTACATTTCTCGAACGGTTTGAACGTGAAGGCGTTTGTACTCGGGATCCAGATCGAAGCACGATTTGGGATCGCCTCTGTTTCCGTATCGGAGATTAGTCACGTAGAGTTTTTCGTTCGAAATTGGGTCCGTGATGCAAGCTACCTGCCAACCCGTCTACGGCTAGGATCTTGTTCGTATTCACCTCGTGTTTTTCCAACACTTTCAACAGGCGAACGAGCTTTTCGTTTCGGACAAACATTTGAGCCACCGCGCAATCGACTTCTTCGTCGCCGATCCGTTTGAATTCTTTCGCGATTTCCGGGTGAACGGGCGTGTGCGTTTTGTACAGGTCGACGATGTAGTTCCATTCCAAACCGAGGCCTTCCAACACTTTCGCCACCAGCATCAATTTCAGGGTTCTCAAGCTCACGGCATCGTCTTCCATCAAGTTGTAGGCGCGAATGCTAGCGTACAGCAAGTCATGAATTCGTTCATGGAGAAAATCCGGACTGAGGTTTTCCATCTTTATTCCTTGTCTGGAACCGGCAGACGAACAAATCGCGAAATTTTCGAGAATCGCCGGCCGAGACTAGTTTGGCCGGGTTCCAGACGAGACGGGTCGGATCCTCTTTCCACGAGATGTGAGAAAACTTTGAACCAAAATTCAGTAAAACTCGAAATATCTCAACTTTTCTTTACTCGACAACCTGTCGCTACGACGCTGAAGGAAAACGTGTTGCAAATTTATGTACGGTATTTTCGTCGGCGGTTCGTCGACATTCATCGCTTCCCAACCACCGTGACCCTCGATCCAAGGCGAGAGTTTTTCCTCCGTAAACTCGGAAAAGTACGAATGCAATTTTTCGTTAGAAACGAAAGGTTCGATGAAACTAGAAACGATGCAAATAAATAACGCTATTCGAGTCCAACTCGTATGGTCTGCGAAGAGTCTGTCGTGCAAACTCGACAGAAATTGTTCGATTCTGTTTTCTCTAACATACTGAAGACCTTGGGTCATTTGAATTATCTTGTACTGGTACGTCTGATAAATTTTTTTGCAGACGCTCAGCGCATGTTGAAAAATCTTTTCTTCATTTGCATTCAAAGCGGGTAACGTTATTTTTATCGGAAAAGAACGAGGAAACCATCCATTCATAAATATCTGGACATTGTTCAGATTGACGAGTAAATTTGGCAAAATGTATTCCGTTCGAATTCGTTGACTGGCCATCCTTATTTTATTTGTATGAATAAAAAAAAAAAAAAAAAAAAAAAAAAAAAAAAAAAAAAAAAAAAAAAAAAAAAAAAAAAAAAAAAAAAAAAAAAAAAAAAAAAATTTTTTTTTTTTTTTTTTTTTTTTTTTTTTTTTTTTTTTTTTTTTTTTTTTTTTTTTTTTTTTTTAGAAAATTAAAAGTCCAGGAAACAAGGTATTTTCGAAACTCAAATTAGGTGTTATATTTTTTACTATTAGACGTTATTTCGAATCAACGCGTTTCCCAATTTCAACTGAAGTTCGGTCCATTCGTCTTCCTTCAATTCCCACAGGCCGTCGTCCCTTTCAAAGTACAACTCGGATCCGTCCATCGAATACAAAAAGTAATCGGTCGGGCCTTTCTTCGCGGGTCTGAAATTCTGTCGCACCGGAAAACAAAATCTCGGCGGGGGTGATTTTTCCTCGACTCGGAGCAGCGTCTGCAATCCGCCCTTCCACAGACTCGCCAGGACCCAGAGGCTGTCGCGCGGTAACTCGCGACTGGCGAAAGGTAAATTACCGATGTCGACGAGCACGCGAACCAGTTCGATGGGTTTCGTGATCGTAGAGACGCATCTGTCGGCCACGCGAGCAACGTCGAGTTTTCCCCACACGTTTTCCACGAAAGTATCTTCCGGGCACGCCTTGACGTAATGGTATTGTTTTTTTTCGTCGCGGCCGAAGATTCTCAGAGTCCAGCGATCGAAACGAACGGGTTTTCCGAGAACGAGGTGATACCATTCCAAGGAACCGCCGAGAAATTTACGTACGTAGCGAGCCATCCAGTTCAACCGTGCGTCGGAAAAGGGCAAAATCGAACCGGAAGCGTCCTGCAAATCGGGCGATTCCGGCACGACTCGCGAGTCCATACCGGATTTAACGTAACCGCCTCGCAGCCTGCGGCAACGTGTGGGCATTGTTCGAATCGGGAACGATTTTCGGGAAAAACAAAAGTATAGTCTCCGAGAAGCCTACCGAAAGAAATGGAAACGGCGGAGAGTTTTTTATGAACACCGCGAACCGAAACTGACACGGGAAAGGTGACGGTATTAGAGTGAGATGTGGAAATTTGCGAGGTGGGAATATATATAAGCCGAGAGAAATACAATCCAAAAAAAAAAAAAAAAAAAAAAAAAAAAAAAAAAAAAAAAAAAAAAAAAAAAAAAAAAAAAAAAAAAAAAAATTGAGAAGAATTGAGATATTTTATACACTTTCTTTTATACACTTTCTCGGATAAATATCTGGAAAATTTTACAAGTCCAGAACGCTACGATAAATTTAACTAAGATTCAAAAGTCTAAAAGATATAAATCTCCAACCCTGAAAAAAAAAAAAAAAAAAAAAAAAAAAAAAAAAAAAAAAAAAAAAAAAAAAAAAAAAAAAAAAAAAAAAAAAAAAAAAAAAAAAAAAAATATTTTTTTTTTTTTTTTTTTTTTTTTTTTTTTTTTTTTTTTTTTTTTTTTTTTTTTTTTTTTTTTTTTTACATTATAGGATTGAGATATTTTATACACTTTCTTTTATACACTTTCTCGGATAAATATCTGGAAAATTTTCCAAGTCCAGAACGCGAGATTAAATGTGGAAAATTTTACAAGTCCAGAACGCGAGATTAAATGTGGAAAATTTTACAAGTCCAGAACGCGAGATTAAGTGTGGAAAATTTTACAAGTCCAGAACGCGAGATTAAGTGTGGAAAATTTTACAAGTCCAGAACGCGAGATTAAATGTGGAAAATTTTACAAGTCCAGAACGCGAGATTAAATGTGGAAAATTTTACAAGTCCAGAACGCGAGATTAAATGTGGAAAATTTTACAAGTCCAGAACGCGAGATTAAATGTGGAAAATTTTACAAGTCCAGAACGCGAGATTAAGTGTGGAAAATTTTACAAGTCCAAAACGCTACGATAAATTTAACTAAGATTCAAAAGTCTAAAAGATTATAAATCTCCAACCCTGAAAAAAAAAAAAAAAAAAAAAAAAAAAAAAAAAAAAAAAAAAAAAAAAAAAAAAAAAAAAAAAAAAAAAAAAAAAATTTTTTTTTTTTTTTTTTTTTTTTTTTTTTTTTTTTTTTTTTTTTTTTTTTTTTTTTTTTTTTTTTTTTTTTTTTTTTTTTTTTTTTTTTTTAATCATGAAATTTATTCGAAAAATTTTAAGTCCAAAACTGAAGATTCTTCAGTTTTGTCTAGCGTTCCGCAATTGTAAAAACACGTGTTTCTTCCCGCGCACGACTACATGAATTTCTTCCGGTAAATTATTTTCGAAACCGTCGTATTCTAATCCGAATACGGGATAAACCGACTTGAAATGTTGGGGTTGTCGCTCGTTTTCCTGTTGTCGATAAGAGTTACACGATGGCGGCGGCGAAGAATAATAATCTATATTTACG
This sequence comes from Maratus speciosus, assembly GCA_963932465.1. NCBI lineage: Eukaryota > Metazoa > Arthropoda > Arachnida > Araneae > Salticidae > Maratus > Maratus speciosus. The sequence continues at coordinate 245,310,386 of OZ010787.1, forward strand.
GATGGAGGGGGCGTATCGTATAAATCATTCACCGGTTCGTTCGATTTCGGCGAAGACGCGTAACCACCGTCTCGTCTTATTTCTTTTCCACCGACGGAGACGGAAACTCCGTCTCCTCGACGAAGAAGAAAATCATTCGCTTCCTCGAACATTTTCAAAACGCGGTCCGAAAATTCTCCGATCCATTCCTGGACGTTCACGCCGTCCGGTCGATCCAGGCGCACTTCGAGCGGGAACGGCGCCGTGTGAGACATGTGCGATATCGGATCGGGTACGTGGATCTGCTGCCGAAAATTATCGGAGTCGTGTTTTTTGGTCGACACGGTCCCCGACTGCCACAGTTTTTTGAGTTGATCGATCCTTTTCTCGTCGCAAGGTATTTCGTGATTCTTAAATGTTTTTCGGATGGTCGAAATCATTTCCTCGAAATCGAAAACCATGGTAGTGTTGACGTCAGTGGCAGCTCGTCCGCCTCGTCCGTGCGTGAATTTACAGGGAATCATTTTCCTGAGATTCCTGGTTGCGTGTCTCTTCGCGAAAGTGTAATGGCTCGAATAACCTAAAAATTTACCGACTTCCGAAGCCTTGAAATACACGTTTCCGTCCGACGCGACGACGGCCAGCAGACTGTGCCTGTCGGGAAAAAAGGACAATTTCAGCCACATGACGAAAGTTTTTTCTGAATACCGCGAACCGAAAACTGGTAAAGGAAAGGTGACGGTAAGTAGAGAGTGAGATGTGGAAATTTGCGAGGCGGGAATATATATAAGCCGAGAGAAATACATTGCGTATAAAAAAAAAAAAAAAAAAAAAAAAAAAAAAAAAAAAAAAAAAAAAAAAAAAAAAAAAAAAAAAAATTTTTTTTTTTTTTTTTTTTTTTTTTTTTTTTTTTTTTTTTTTTTTTTTTTTTTTTTTTTTTTTTTTTTTTTTTTTTTTTTTTTTTACAAACATCTGCAATGCCACGGGCAAGAAAATATGTGTACGTATACTTCTTTTTTATCTTTTGAAGTATTTAATTCGTCAATCTCAACATTCATATCAAATTTCAGATCGTACTCAACCCCAACTTTAACATTATGGTAATTTCCTCTGTAAATATACGTTTTTTTAAAATCGTTCAAATATATTCTGAAGATCATTACACCACATTCTTTTTCAAACCCGCAACGAATCAGAATAGGTTCGAAATTTCCATTGTTATTTCTTCTAATAGTTCCCTTAAAATACGAACGAAAACAATCTAATCCGATCTCGGAAAGTAATTCGTCTCTGTTCAAATTCGTCCGACAAAACGGACAACGCAATTCGTATTCCGATTCGGTTATCAATGAGGCGACGCAATCTTTATGGAAAGAATGCTTGCAGTTCGGAAACGTAAAAGAATCCTCGGGTAGTTTAATTTCTAAACAAATGGCACACTCGTCCGTCACGTCCGACGGTCGATTATCTACAGCGACCGTCAAGCGTCGAGCGGTAGAGGCATCCATGTTTGAATCCAAAGTTTACATTCAGATACTTTTGCGTCCCAGAAGTAGTTGTTTTATTCGAACAAATCTAATTCTAACAAAAAAAAAAAAAAAAAAAAAAAAAAAAAAAAAAAAAAAAAAAAAAAAAAAAAAAAAAAAAAAAAAAAAAAAAAAAAAAAAAAATTTTTTTTTTTTTTTTTTTTTTTTTTTTTTTTTTTTTTTTTTTTTTTTTTTTTTTTTTTTTTTTTTTTTTTTTTTTTTTTTTTTTTAATATTTCTATGACTCTGAATTTTTTTTAGAAAATTAAAAGTCCAGGAAACAAGGTATTTTCGAAACCTAAACTAGGTGTTTGCATCTTTATCCTTTCAAAAAAACCGCCGCGACGGTAATAACGAAAACGGCGATTTTTTTACCATTCGAATTTTTCTAAGAGGCTGCTTTGCCAGCCATAATCATCGAAAGTAACAGGAACGGGAAAGCGTAAGTCATATAATTGGGTGAATTTAGAACATCTTGCAGAGTCGGGCGGTTCGCATTTTACTTTGTCGACCGACGGCACCCACGATCCGGTTGCCCCGCAAAACAGAGATTTGTTGCCCGTCATTTTATAACCGTCCTTACACTCGTAACTCACTTCGCCGTTATATGAGAAATCCGAACCCGTTCTCGTCGCGTGATCCACCTGCCCCGGATCGCCGCAGTTTATCGGATCGCATTCCGTATCCATCTTCCACACGGCAGAATCGCCATCCAGCTCGCATCGAAACACGGGAGTATTCGTTCCGATAGCGAAAGACATTTTGTCGCGGAAATCGTAACCCAGATTACAGTAATAGGGTACGTAGTCGCCTATGGCGAACGGAGGTTTCTTCCTGGGGTCGAGTAGTAACGATGCGTTTTTCGCCGTAGGATAATTTTCACATTGGACCGACATTTTTTACACTTTATTTTTAATCCGAATGTGGTTTTTCGAGCCGTTTTTCAAAATGTCGAAAAACCCGAAATTATTTATGACGTCACGTGAATTCAAACGAGCAAACACCGTTATCGGACAACGTTTCGAACGAGAGACGCTGACGATTTCACGTCTTTCGTCTACCCGTTCAACATTTTTCGTTCGACCGACAAGCGCTTTCCAACGTCGGACCCCGGCCGTGAATCGACAGCACGACGGATTTCAACATAAACACGGGATCCTTCTCGAGCGTGTAGATTTCGCAACACTCTCCGTGGCGAGTTTTTCGAAACAGGCCGTCGTGCGTCGCCGGTCCCAAAGTTCTTTTCAACGTTTCTTCTTTGCCGTAATGTTTGACATAGGGGCCGCCGATCTCGACGACGCTCCGAAAGGTTTTCATTCGGTGGCGCGATAACCACGCGACCACGACGTTGGTTTCTTCCGACGTGCAATCGGGCGGCAGAGCGTACAGGGGGTAGCCCACCACGGCGTGTCCGTCGCGCGGAACAATGACGCTCCGTCCACGAATGGCCAGACCGTGGCGGGTGGAACAGGCGCAGGAATCGGTTCGATCGAAAAGTGCGTGGGGCTCGGTGAGCACGGGAACCAGGCGAACGAGCTGCGAATCTTCGGCGGCAGTTAAAAAATCTCTGGGCACGCCGTCGGGAACGTAGAGAGAAACGAGCGCCATGATAGTAAAGAGACGAAAGAATGCGAGTCGCGTATAAAAACGAAAATAAATTTCAAATATAAATCTATAAGCTTGAAAAAAAAAAAAAAAAAAAAAAAAAAAAAAAAAAAAAAAAAAAAAAAAAATTTTTTTTTTTTTTTTTTTTTTTTTTTTTTTTTTTTTTTTTTTTTTTTTTTTTTTTTTTTTTTTTTTTTTTTTTTTTTTTTTACATTATAGGATTGAGATATTTTATACACTTTCTTTTATACACTTTCTCGGATAAATATCTGGAAAATTTTCCAAGTCCATAACGCGAGATTAAATGTGGAAAATTTTACAAGTCCAGAACGCGAGATTAAATGTGAAAAATTTTACAAGTCCAGAACGCGAGATTAAATGTGAAAAATTTTACAAGTCCAGAACGCGAGATTAAATGTGGAAAATTTTACAAGTCCAGAACGCGAGATTAAATGTGGAAAATTTTACAAGTCCAGAACGCGAGATTAAATGTGGAAAATTTTACAAGTCCAGAACGCGAGATTAAATGTGGAAAATTTTACAAGTCCAGAACGCGAGATTAAATGTGGAAAATTTTACAAGTCCAGAACGCGAGATTAAATGTGGAAAATTTTACAAGTCCAGAACGCGAGATTAAATGTGGAAAATTTTACAAGTCCAGAACGCTATGATAAATTTAACTAAGATTCAAAAGTCTAAAAGATATAAATCTCCATCCCTAAAAAAAAAAAAAAAAAAAAAAAAAAAAAAAAAAAAAAAAAAAAAAAAAAAAAAAAAAAAAAAAAAAAAAAAAAAAAAAATTTTTTTTTTTTTTTTTTTTTTTTTTTTTTTTTTTTTTTTTTTTTTTTTTTTTTTTTTTTTTTTTTTTTTTTTTTTTTTTTTTTTTACTAATCGATGTCGTTTCGAATCAATTCGTTTCCCAATTTCAACTGAAGGTCTGTCCATTCGTCGTCGTTCAAATCCAGCAAGCTATTGTCTTTTTCAAAGTATAGCGGCGATCCGTCCCTCGAATACAAAAAGTAATCGGTCGGGCCCTTTTTCGTGGGTCTGAAATGCTTTCGCACCGGAAAACAAAAACGCGGCGGAGTCTGTTCTTCGTTCTCGTAATCGAACAGAGTCCGCAGTCCTTCTTTCCACATGCTCGCCAGGACCCAATGGCTGTGAGGCGGCAACTTGTAATTGGCGATGGGTAATCGACTCGTTCTGACGAGAACGCGAACCAATTCGATGGGTTCGTAGATCAGACTGGCACGCTTGTCGACCATGTCGAGTTTTTCCCACACGTCTTTCTCGAAACGACCCTCGTGACACGCCGCGACGAAATGGTAGCGTTCTTTTTCGTCTCGGCCGAAGATTCGTAGAGTGCAACGGTCGAAATCTATAGCTTGGCCTAGAACGAGGTGATACCATTCGAAACCGCCGTCTAAGAACGCGCGCACGCATTTAGCTATCGAGTTCAAGTATCCGTCCGAAAAGGACAACCTTGAGGTCTTTGGGATATAAACGTAGCGGCCCGATTCGTGGGAAATTTTCATCTCGGAACAAGCAGACCCTGTCGACTGTGGAACGCTGGAAGGCGATACGAGATTCTTTTCCATCGCTGATCGGACACGAAAGGAAAGTCGAATGTAATGGTGGGCGAGAGCGAGATGCACTATCCGAGAAAAGGAAATTATATACAAGTCGAACCGAAGGAAAGTCTTTAAGTATCTTCATCATTACAAAAAAAAAAAAAAAAAAAAAAAAAAAAAAAAAAAAAAAAAAAAAAAAAAAAAAAAAAAAAAAAAAAAAAAATTTTTTTTTTTTTTTTTTTTTTTTTTTTTTTTTTTTTTTTTTTTTTTTTTTTTTTTTTTTTTTTTTTTTTTTTTTTACTAGAGGTTAATGATGAAATTTTTTTCGAAAAGATTTCTTTCAAAATTTTTACAAGTCCAGACTGCGAGATCAACACTGAAAATTTTTACAAGTCCAGACTGCGAGATCAAAACTGAAAATTTTTAAGAAGAAAATTTTTAAAAGAATTTTATCTTAAACAATTTGATAATGGAATATAAAATATATTTTTAATCCTAGTCTCTAAATCTGGGAGAGATGCACATTTTACACAAATCTTGTATTTTTTTATCTTAAGTTTCCAAGTTCTCGTTCCACTTTGTTGCATCTCAAAACGTTTTTGCGTGGGTTCTTGACTTTCTGGTGTAATTATTCCATACTCCGTTGGATCAATGTGATTTATAAATAATTCCTCATTTGATTTTCCTTTTTCCATTCCTCGCCCTTTGAATTCCATAATAGAGTACCTATTTATAGTGTCTATTCTGTGTTCAAGCAAATTATCTAAAGGTGCGGAATCGACAATAGATTTATAAGGATTAAAATCTGGAGGATTACAACAAACGCAAGATGAATCTAAAAGAGTCGAATCATCACAACTCGCCATCTTAGTATCCGTTCAGAAAGTAGAACACGATTTTTCTAGCAAAGTAATATAATACACATATGTTGTAAAAAAAAAAAAAAAAAAAAAAAAAAAAAAAAAAAAAAAAAAAAAAAAAAAAAAAAAAAAAAAAAAAAAAAAAAAAAAAAATTTTTTTTTTTTTTTTTTTTTTTTTTTTTTTTTTTTTTTTTTTTTTTTTTTTTTTTTTTTTTTTTTTTTTTTTTTTTTTTTTTTTTTGAAAGAGAGACTTGAAAAAATATACGTTTTTGGAAACTGAAATTACAGTTGATTTTTTTTACTAATCGACGTTTTTAGAATCAACTCGTTTCCCGATTTCAACTGAAGTTCGGCCCATTCTTCCTCGTTCAAATCCCACAGGCCGTCGTCCCTTTCAAAGTACAACTCGGATCCGTCCATCGAATACAAAAAGTAATCGGTGGGACCGTTCTTCGCGGGTCTGAAATTCTGTCGCACCGGAAAACAAAATCTCGGCGGGGGTGATTTTTCCCCGTCTTCGAGCAGCGTCCGCAATCCGTCCTTCCACAGACTCGCCAGGACCCACAGGCTGTCGGGCGGCAAAGAAAAATTGGCGAAAGGTAAATCGCTCATTTTCACGAGGAATCTAGCCAGATGGACGGGGTTCATGATCAGAGAGACTTGCCCGCTGGTCAAATTCCGACTTTTCCACGCGTTGCGCCAGAGATAGTGTTTCGGCGACGCGATGATGTAATGGAACCAACCTTCTTCGTCTTTTCCAGAGAAATGCACGAACCAAAAATCGTCGATTTCTTCGCGGAGAACCAGGTGATGCCATTCCAATCTACCTTCTGAAAATTTTCGCACGTAGTAGGCCGCCGTGTCCAAGTCTGCGTCGTGAAAACGCAAACGCGACTTTCGGTTCTCGTCGCGCGATTCCGCGGATTCGCTTCGGGGCTTTTTCGAAACGCGAAGGGCGTCGGATGTTTCCGCGGAACGAGACGCCTTTCGGGATCCGGAATCGGGTGGATTGCCGGGAGGATCGGCCGGGATCAACATGATTCGCGAGTTTTGGTAAATTTCACTCTGACGAAAGACGAGAGTTGTGATTCTCTTCGAAGAGAGTCGAAGACGAAGCCGGTTGGAATTGCGACTGGCACGAGACAGGAACCCGGACGAGGAAAGGAAATGCTAGTATACAACCCGAGAGGGACAACGCGTATATAAGTAGTCTACCGGACCGAAGGAAAAGTCTGTACCTAAAAAAAAAAAAAAAAAAAAAAAAAAAAAAAAAAAAAAAAAAAAAAAAAAAAAAAAAAAAAAATTTTTTTTTTTTTTTTTTTTTTTTTTTTTTTTTTTTTTTTTTTTTTTTTTTTTTTTTTTTTTTTTTTTTTTTTTTTTTTTTTTTTTTTACATTATAGGATTGAGATATTTTATACACTTTCTTTTATACACTTTCTCGGATAAATATCTGGAAAATTTTACAAGTCCAGAACGCGAGATTAAATGTGAAAAATTTTACAAGTCCAGAACGCGAGATTAAATGTGAAAAATTTTACAAGTCCAGAACGCGAGATTAAATGTGGAAAATTTTACAAGTCCAGAACGCGAGATTAAATGTGAAAAATTTTACAAGTCCAGAACGCGAGATTAAATGTGGAAAATTTTACAAGTCCAGAACGCGAGATTAAATGTGAAAAATTTTACAAGTCCAGAACGCGAGATTAAATGTGGAAAATTTTACAAGTCCAGAACGCGAGATTAAATGTGAAAAATTTTACAAGTCCAGAACGCGAGATTAAATGTGGAAAATTTTACAAGTCCAGAACGCGAGATTAAATGTGGAAAATTTTACAAGTCCAGAACGCGAGATTAAATGTGAAAAATTTTACAAGTCCAGAACGCTACGATAAATTTAACTAAGATTCAAAAGTCTAAAAGATATAAACCCCCTAACCCTAAAAAAAAAAAAAAAAAAAAAAAAAAAAAAAAAAAAAAAAAAAAAAAAAAAAAAAAAAAAAAAAAAAAAAAAAAAAAAAAAAAAAAAAAAAAAAAATTTTTTTTTTTTTTTTTTTTTTTTTTTTTTTTTTTTTTTTTTTTTTTTTTTTTTTTTTTTTTTTTTTTTTTTTTTTTTTTACAATTGTCTAAGTTGTACAAATTTTCAATCTTGCCCAGAGTTCTGGACTTGTAAAAATTTCTTAGTGGTAGAAAAAGAAAAAAAAAAAAAAAAAAAAAAAAAAAAAAAAAAAAAAAAAAAAAAAAAAAAAAAAAAAAAAAAAAAAAAAATATATATATATATATATATATTTTTTTTTTTTTTTTTTTTTTTTTTTTTTTTTTTTTTTTTTTTTTTTTTTTTTTTTTTTTTTTTTTTTTTTTTTTTTTTTTTTTAGCTTGCAGATTTATATCTGAAACTTATTTGTTTCCTCTGTTGTCTCGAAAAGAATTTTATACAGAGTCGAGTCTTATTTTTTCAACTTTACTATTCGCATAAGCACGGTCGAAAGAAGCGGTATCTAATCTCAAATCGTCTTCGATTTCCGACGCGTACTCTAAAACCTTCGAAGCGATTACGGATTCCGCGACCGGTTTTTCCGACATCCAGCACGCATCGTAATCTTCGTTTTCAATAGCTTCGATCATTCGTGAAGGACGAGGCGGCGGAAGCGGTATTCGAAACGGATCGCGACGGCTCTCGTTTTCAGCGACGGCAAACGTTAAAAAATCATATTGGAATCGGATATTTTCAGCCATCGAAACTTTTCGTTCTAATGACGAGTCGCCCAAACACTCGCCTTCCCCTTTCTTTTTTCGTTCGTCGAACGGGTAAACATTACCGTTCTTCACATTCGGTCGTTTTTTCACCGGTACCTCCAGGTACCGCGAAACTCGAGTCGGGTCGGAATCTAGCGGTACGGAGGCGATCTCTCCACGGTCGGCGGAAAAATCTTCCGAGCACGTGCTTCCCCGAGAGTGCACTCTGAGACGTAATTTTTTTAACATTGCTTCGCATCGCCAGGTACCGCGAAATCTAGAGCGCGTCGAGTTTCGCGATATTCGGACCGTCTCCGTACAGTCGGTCGCGAAAATCTTCGAGCACTGTAGCCGTCGCGTTTTCCGACGGAAAAGATGTTTTCGGCCTCGAATCTAGTTTCGCCTTTCGCGCACGCGTTTTTTTTCTCCAGAGACCGGTAAACGCGGAAGAGCCCGGACGAGAAATGAATAACCACGCGTCAAACTGGTATCAAATATACAAATATGTAAAAAAAAAAAAAAAAAAAAAAAAAAAAAAAAAAAAAAAAAAAAAAAAAAAAATACCAGTTATATTTAAACGATTCCAGACGCCAGTCAAGATTGTTAGAGGTAAATTTTCGGCAATGACTATCAATACACAGGTGGTTGTTTTGCACAGTTATACGCATTTACTTTCCAACCGCAATTTCAATACGTTCGATATATCTTCCGTCCCAGTTAACGTAGAGGAGAAAGAAACTATCCAAGTCGTTAAATTCCTAATACATAGATTTTATACCAGATTTAATCAGCGCATTCTTCGAGATGTAGTTACAGCAAAATTAACTTTTAAAAATCTATCGGATTGTTTAAATAATTTGCTTCTGCAGTCGTTTCCGTACGGAATCGATTGGAGTCACATAATCGGTTACATGGTGTACCTCGTAGAAGCAACCGTCTGTTATGTGCGAAACGACTCGACCGAAAACGCGTTCGACTTTGCCTGGTCGATCTTATGGAATAGCTTTGAAAAATACTTGGACGTTTGGATTCAAGAACAAGGCGGTTGGCCGACGTTGATAAAAATCGCCGTAGATAAATGCTGTATATGAAAAAAAAAAAAAAAAAAAAAAAAAAAAAAAAAAAAAAAAAAAAAAAAAAAAAAAAAAAAAAAAAAAAAAAAAAAAAATTTTTTTTTTTTTTTTTTTTTTTTTTTTTTTTTTTTTTTTTTTTTTTTTTTTTTTTTTTTTTTACCCTTGAGTTTTCCTTCCACGCGTTTCGAGAATCGAGTTCAAGTTTTCTGACGCAATATCTCTGGAAGGTTACGCAATCCCGGGGTATAAATACAGGTGTGCGAGCCACATTCGTTCATTTGATCGTCGGTGCCAAAGGAGTTGCTACCAGAAGTTCTGCTGGACGGAAGATGGACTCGTGGGTAAGTCGATTTCTGATTATTTCTTTAATCGTACTTTGAAGTTTTTTCGAACAGATTGGAAATTTTTGCCTCGCGCTCTGGACTTGTAATTTTTTTCAGTTTTGATCTCGCAGTCTGGACTTGTAAAAATTTTCAGTTTTGATCTCGCAGTCTGGACTTGTAAAAATTTTCAGTTTTGATCTCGCAGTCTGGACTTGTAATTTTTTTCAGTTTTGCCTCGCAGTCTGGACTTGTAAAAATTTTCTGTTTTGATCTCGCAGTCTGGACTCGTAAAAATTTTCAAAGAAATCTTTTCGAAAAAAATTTCATCATTACCCTCTAGTAATAAAAAAAAAAAAAAAAAAAAAAAAAAAAAAAAAAAAAAAAAAAAAAAAAAAAAAAAAAAAAAAAAAAAAAAAATTTTTTTTTTTTTTTTTTTTTTTTTTTTTTTTTTTTTTTTTTTTTTTTTTTTTTTTTTTTTTTTTTTTTTTTTTTTTTTTTTGATTGGGAGTATAACCTATTGAAAAACTAAAACTTAAAGATTTACCTCTATACATTTTCCCCTGGCGTTCTTGCACTTGTAAACTTTTCCAGTTTTATCTCAGCGCTCTGGATTTGTAAAATTTTCGTAAGGTTATTTCAATCGACGCATTTTCATTCATTCGAGATGAAAAATTTTTTCCATGTATCCGCTTGGAATAGATTCTTTATTCATGTCGACGGGATGTTACTTTCCATAGGGCGCCGTCGTCCGTACGAAATCTGTTCTCATCCACGGCGTTCGAAATTATTACGAGAACGATCGAAGTTCCTGTTCTTTCGAGGTCCCGAATCAGACGAAACACGTAAAGGTCAACCGTTTCCCTTTTTCGACTTACCGGTAGTCGTGATTCTGAAAATTTTAAAAGACTTCGTACCTGTTCCTGATAAAACGGGCCCTTTGTCCACGATCGAAGCGTTTCGACCGTATCTCGCCCTGAACGGCGTCTGGTATCGGTCGACCCTGAATTTATATCTTCTGGTTCGCGGTCTGGAACCGGGATGGTATTCGGACGAAGACAATCCTTGGAACCGGTACTGTTTGTCGGTCGATTACGATCGTCTCGCCTTTACGTTGCATTCGTTTAATATAGAGTACGCTGCCAGGTTTTTCAGCGATTTTTTCCGAAAACCGAATCTGTGTTATTTACACAGAGCCGAGGTACCTATTTATGACGCGCGACAGACTTTAACCACCTTGCGAAACTTTAATTTAACCCGTCTCGAGAGAAACAACGTCTTGGTGTATCGTTTCCCGAACGAATATTTTTACTTTTGGTTCTGCATCTTCATAAAAGAAAAAACTGTTTACTGGGGACGACGGCAAACGCGATATCGTCTGAAAAATAACGAATGTGTGATACCCGAATGGGATGACGATCATAAACACGACTTGGTCTTGAAACTCGAGAGGGACGAAACGGTAATTTTAGAATGCAAAACTCCTTGTCGCGATAAATTTTATACCTGGTTGACCCCGTTGTCGTTCGAATTTTGCGATGGTCGTCCCGAAGGGGAGTGCGTATGCGATTGGGAGAATAATGATTTTCTACACGCCGTCTCGACCGTGACATTTTCAAACTTTGAGGAAGAAAACAACACCGCCTCTATGACGATCAGGCACTTTGCGGCTGAATATTACTTGGACAATTATGAGGTTATTTCCATGTTTCGTTTAAAAAATCATCCAGAAAAACGATGCTATATTGGATTATGGTCGGACAGACTTTAGACCAAATCAATCTAAAAAAAAAAAAAAAAAAAAAAAAAAAAAAAAAAAAAAAAAAAAAAAAAAAAAAAAAAAAAAAAAAAAAAAAAAAAAAAAAAAAATTTTTTTTTTTTTTTTTTTTTTTTTTTTTTTTTTTTTTTTTTTTTTTTTTTTTTTTTTTTTTTTTTTTTTTTTTTTTTTAGGGTTGGGAATTTATATCTTTTAGACTTTTGAATCTTAGTTAAATTTATCGTAGCGTTCTGGACTTGTAAAATTTTCCACACTTAATCTCGCGTTCTGGACTTGTAAAATTTTCCACACTTAATCTCGCGTTCTGGACTTGTAAAATTTTTCACATTTAATCTCGCGTTCTGGACTTGTAAAATTTTCCACATTTAATCTCGCGTTCTGGACTTGTAAAATTTTCCACATTTAATCTCGCGTTCTGGACTTGTAAAATTTTCCACATTTAATCTCGCGTTCTGGACTTGTAAAATTTTCCACATTTAATCTCGCTTTCCGGACTTGTAAAATTTTCCACATTTAATCTCGCTTTCCGGACTTGTAAAATTTTCCAGATATTTATCCGAGAAAGTGTATAAAAGAAAGTGTATAAAATATCTCAATTCTATAATGTAAAAAAAAAAAAAAAAAAAAAAAAAAAAAAAAAAAAAAAAAAAAAAAAAAAAAAAAAAAAAAAAAAAAAAAAAAAAAAAAAAAAAAAAAAATTTTTTTTTTTTTTTTTTTTTTTTTTTTTTTTTTTTTTTTTTTTTTTTTTTTTTTTTTTTTTTTTTTTTTTTTTGAAATATAACCCTTTGAAAAACTAAAACTTAAAGATTTACCTCTATACATTTCCCCTGACATTCTGGACTTTTACCTTCGCGCTCTGGACTTGAAATTTTTCAGTTTCTTCTCGCGAAAGATTCGCTTCTATTTCGTCGCGGGCGAAGAACTCTGGGCCCGATCAGCGATTTCAAACCTGTGATCGACGATCGGTTCCGTGAACTCGAGTCTCGAAACAGGGAACTGGAATCGGAAAACGCGGGTCTGAAAAGCAAACGCGAGTCGCTGGAAGAGAGGCTCGCAGACTCGAAACGGGAAACGGCTCGACGGGAAAGAAAGCAAGAGGAATCGGAACAGGAAATCAAATATCTGCCGAAGGAAAAAATTTCGAGACTCCAACTGGAAAACGACGAAATGAAAAAGGAACTCGCCGAAAACAGGAGAGAAATCGCCGTTTCAAGGATGGAGGTTTGTATCTTTTACGCTTTTGAATCTTTGTTAAATTTATCGTAGCGTTCTGGACTTGTAAAAAAATTCAATCTTGTTTCGCGTTCTGGACTTGTAAAAATTTTCGAACAAATTTCCTAGTCATAGAAATCATACATAAAAAAAAAAAAAAAAAAAAAAAAAAAAAAAAAAAAAAAAAAAAAAAAAAAAAAAAAAAAAAAAAAAAAAAAAAAAAAAATTTTTTTTTGACCTGATTGAATGACCTCAGTTTTTTTTTTTTTTTTTTTTTTTTTTTTTTTTTTTTTTTTTTTTTTTTTTTTTTTTTTTTTTTTTTTTTTTTTTTGAATTTACATTTTTATAGCCACAGAAAAAGTTTGTGAAACGCTCTCCCAAAAAAAATGAAAAAAAACTACCGTTTGCAATATGCAAATGAGATGGCGTCAGAGGTCATTGACCTCAGTTTCTATTTTTAGAATTTACATTTCTATAGCCACAGAAAAAGTTTATAAAACTGTCTCAGAAAAAAATGAAAAAAAAACTAACGTTTTCAATATGCAAATGGGATGACGTCAGAAGTGAATGACCTCAGTTTTTTTTTTTTTTTTTTTTTTTTTTTTTTTTTTTTTTTTTTTTTTTTTTTTTTTTTTTTTTTTTTTTTTTTTTTTTACTCGACTATTTAAGTAGATTGATTTTTCTCGCGTCTCGTATTCGTGGCTTTTCGTGCGACCCGACCCTCCGCTTTCAAATAATCACATTTCTCGACGACCGGTCGTTTTTTCCTCTACGGTTCATTTTTCTAAGTCTCGATCCTTCCCGCCCGCCGACCCCCCGCGATTCTTTCTCCGCGATCGACATTCGGCGGGTCGATCGGCCGCGGAACGTGGAAGACGATCCATTTCGCTTCGTCGGGGGTACGAGACTCGGGATTTCGCCAAACTCGGAGAAAAAATAAGCGCATCGCGATGCAGACCGTTCGAAGCGCGTCCGACATTACTCTTACGGCAGGTACCGCGAACGAAGGACCGTGCGTTCGATCGCGTTACTTAAACCGTTCTCTGACAGTCGGACGATTTAATCTTCGAGCACTCTGACCCCCGCGGGTTTTTTCCGAATCCGGAAAAAAGCAAAAACGGAACGGGAAAAACTAACGACGAAGGGTTCGAGATTATTCGTACGGGGAACGCGTAAAAATTAAACTCTCGACACGGAACTCGACAGTCGAATCACGGGTCGGGAAAAATTAATTCGCGTGGGAGGGGGGCGAGAGGGGGAAACAAAAAATCAACAACGAACGGTTCGAGAAATAAACACTATCGGGTAATAATCTAGTTTCTTTCGCGTCAGAAACGACAAGTAAAAGTTTTTCGATTCATCCATATCGGTACACGACGCGTCTCGAGGAAACGGGCCAGAGGCGGCCATTTTCACTTTCGCCTTCGAGCAATTCGTCTTTCCCTTCCCCATTCGAAACAGAAAAATGGAAAGAAAAACATTTCTCCCAACACGACTACATCGCGCATTCCAAGGCCAATAAACAACTTTAAATTTCTAAATTTCCTCCATCGATTTCATCGAATCACATAATAAATTCTACCAACCCTCATCAACAAACTCTCCAGTTCCGTTTCGAGAAGAAAAACCGAGACAATCGAAAGCAGTTCCACCGAATCATTCACACATCGCGCATTCCAAAGCCAATAAACAATTTTAAATTCTAAATTTCCTCCATTGATTTCATAGAATCGCAAAGATCAAACTTCCACCGACCCTCATCGACAAACTCTCCAGTTCAGTTTCGAGAAGAAAAACCGAGACAATCGAAAGCAATTCCACTGAATCATCCACAGATCGCGCATTCCAAGGCCGACGAACAATTTTAAATTCTAAATTTCCTCCATCGATTTAATCAAATCGCAAAGATCAAACTTCCGTCGATCCATCATCAACAAACTCTCCCAGTTCCGTTTCGAGAAGAAAAACCCAGACAATCGAAAGCAGTTCCACCGAATCATCCAAAGCCAATAAACAATTTTAAATTTCTAAATTTCCTCCGTTAATTTTATCGAATCACATAATAAATTCTACCAACCCTCATCGACAAACTCTCCAGTTCAGTTTCGAGAAGAAAAACCGAGACAATCGAAAGCAGTTCCACCGAATCATCCACAGATCCAAAGCCAACAAACAATTTTAAATTTCCTCCATTAATTTCATCGAATCCCATCCAGAATCAAATCGCAAAGATCAAACTTCCGTCGACCCATCGCCTTCATCGACAATCTCTTCCAGTTCCGTTTCGAGAAGAAAAACCGAGACAATCGAAAGCAGTTCCACCGAATCATTCACACATCGCGCATTCCAAAGCCAATAAACAATTTTAAATTCTAAATTTCCTCCATTGATTTCATAGAATCGCAAAGATCAAACTTCTACCGACCCTCAGGAAACAAACACAGACGACAAAACATCACAGGGTGTAATTCCGTTTATTACTCGTTTCGAGAAGAAAAATACACAAGTGAAACTTTTACGTTTCGTCAATATTGGCAAACGAAGCGTCGCAAAAAAATGGGCCAGAGGCGGGTATAAACCCGCCTCTGACCCATTTTTTCACTTTCACCTCTAACAATTTTTCTCACCCGTTCGAAAAAGAAAGGGGGAAAACATCAGGTGAAACAAAGTCTCTCACACAAAGTTTTTTGTTTCGAACAGTTCTTCGAAACGTCAAGTGGAAAAAATGTCTCTCACAGAAAGTTTTTTTCGAATAGATCTTCGAAATATCAGTTGAAAAAAAGTCCTTCACACAAAGCTTTTCTCGTACTGCTCTTTGAATTTCAGGAAGCTTTTACCTTTCAGATTAAAAATGTACTTGTAATCTTCTGCATCCGGCGAGAGAATCAGGATAGAATCCGAGTCGAAAGTGAAATTCGAAGGCTCGAACTTCGTCACGTGTTTCCGAAGATCTCTAGTTTTAGGAAATGGTATTTTGAAAACCTCCTTGTCCGTTTTCAACTGGGTGGCGGCAATTTCCATGGCTCGAAACACTTTCTTTTTTCTGGGATCGGATTTATCTTTCCTTTCCTCTTTCTTCGTCCGAGGAATTCGAAGATTTTTCCGCTTCGGCTCCGCAGCTTCCGAAACCATCTTTTCGCGAGAAATCGGTTTCGATTTCTCTTCGGGAACCGGCGTTCTCTTCGGGATCTTGAAGTGTTTCAACCCCTCTCGAATTTTAGCTCTGGAGGCCTCCACGGCTTCGAAAAATTTCCTTTTCCGAAAATCTTCGGCAGGAACAGGGATTTTCTCTCGGGGCGGCTCTGGTTTCTCTGGAATTTCGGCAGGAACAGGTTTTTTCTCTCGGGGCGGCTCAGGTTTCACAGGAATTTCGGCAGGAACAGGTTTTTTCTCTCGGGGCGGCTCAGGTTTCACAGGAATTTCGACGACCGGAGCTGTTTTTTTCAGTTTCTTGTTCACGGGCTCAGGTTTCACAGGAATTTCGACTACGGGAGCCGTTTTTTTCAGTTTCTGTTTCACGGGCTCGGGTTTCGCAGGAATCTCGGCAGGAACAGTTTTTTTTTCTCGGGGCGGCTCGGATTTCACAGGAATCTCGACGACTGGAGCTGTTTTTTTCAGTTTCTGGTTCGCCGGCTCCTTTTTCTCAGGAACGGGTTTTTTTTCTCTCGGCGGCACGGGAGAGAGTTTTTCCGGCACTGGCTTCGGCGGCAAGAAAACAGCAGGGACCTTCGGAACGACGGCTATTTTTTCTGGCTCGGGCGGCAAGAAAACTGGAGCGGTCTCGGGTTCTTCCAGGGCGAAAATTTCGGAAAACTTTTCCCCTCCGGACGAAACGGGCATCGGAGCGGGCGGGCAAGGACGATCGTCTTCGTAACTGACCAGCGGCGTGTGCAGCATCGTGCTGTACGGATCGTAGACTCGGGGCTGGCCGGAACACTGTTCGGTATACAATTCCATCAGTCCTTCCAGGTCTTCGAAACTGAGAGCCATCTCGTCCGAGCAAACGTATCGGAAAACTCCGGCAACGAGTAAATCTATCCAATTCAAAAAGACTCTGGCAACGAGTAAAGAAAATCAGCGGAGCAACAGCGACAGTGCGCGACGAAAACTCAGGAGGGTATGATTTCTATCAGAATATCTTCGCCTTTTATACGGAACATCGAGGTCGCGCGTTTCCCGCGGCCCCGACCGGTTCTGAGAACGACAGGAAACTGATCTAAAATTATCCGAAAGTTTCCTTCAGGCAGATAAAAAAAGCCCCCGGGGAAGGACGCTGCGCAATCCGGTTCGCAGAAAAAAACAAATCTTTCCGGCCTGAACTCGATAGCGCGTCGAGTTCGCGGGTCGCCGCACCCGTTCCGAGAAAAAAAAGGGTCGGCACGTGTTTATCTTCCCACGATTTCCTTTCGGACGCGGGATGTTGCGCAACTCGATACGCGGAACGACAGGAAACGGCTCGTTATCGCGAGAAGTTGCGCAACCAGACGTATCAGAAACCGAGGCCAAGGCGTGTTTTTTCATCCGCGGTCATACGAAACGCGACCGACCGAGGTCACGGGAAGTTGCGTAATCGATTCGGCCGAAACGGCGACAGGAAGTCGTAGAACGAATTCGGCCGAGATTCGAAAACTATCGCATCGAAAAATATATTTAATTTTTTTCACGAGTCGTAGTATTGATATTTTCTCAACTAAAAAAAAAAAAAAAAAAAAAAAAAAAAAAAAAAAAAAAAAAAAAAAAAAAAAAAAAAAAAAAAAAAAATTTTTTTTTTTTTTTTTTTTTTTTTTTTTTTTTTTTTTTTTTTTTTTTTTTTTTTTTTTTTTTTTTTTTCAGTATTGAGATTTTTATATAATTTAGATTTTCGAATCTTGATCAGATTTATGCTAGCGTTCTGAACTTGTAAAATATTTTAGTTTTTTCAGCTTTTTGATAAACCGTGTTGTTTTTGCACGCGACAGTCATTAATATTCTCGGAAATCGATTTTCTTGGATATTTTCTTTCCGTTCGAAAGGGTAAATATTTCTTTCCGAGCTGGATTCTTGCACTTTATTATATAAGATACAGTTCGACAGTTATAACTTTTTTCAGCTTTTTGATAAACCGTGTTGTTTTTTGCACGCGACAGTCAATAACATTCTCGGAAATCGATTTTCTTGGATATTTTCTTTCCGTTCGTTTTTTTTAGGATGGAGGTTTGTATCTTTTACGCTTTTGAATCTTAGTTAAATTTATCGTAGCATTCTGGACTTGTAAAATATTTCAATCTTGTTTCGCGTTTTTTTTTTTTTTTTTTTTTTTTTTTTTTTTTTTTTTTTTTTTTTTTTTTTTTTTTTTTTTCAAGGATGGAGGTTTGTATCTTTTACGCTTTTGAATCTTAGTTAAATTTATCGTAGCGTGTTCTGGACTTCTAAAATATTTCAATCTTGTTTCGCGTTCTGAACTTGTAAAAATTTTCGAACAAATTTCCTAGTCATAGAAACCATACAAAAAAAAAATTTTTTTTTTTACATTATAGAGTTTTATGTAAGCAGGAAAACTTGTGAAAAAATAACGGAGAAACTGGTGTATACGAAAACAGTCGGATAATGGAAAAAGTAAAGTTATTTGTTAGACTAGAGAAAAAGCCAAGTGTCACGCGGCACAGTATCATCAAATACGTCACCATAACACTTTGTTTCGAAACGTACAAGTTTTATTCTGAAGAATTTTTCAATATTGGTTGTATATTTAACGCAAAAAAACGGGTCGAACGAGGCCTGTGAGGAAAGATACCTCACAGGCCTCGTTCGACCCGTTTTTTTTTTTTTTTTTTTTTTTTTTTTTTTTTTTTTTTTTTTTTTTTTTTTTTTTTTTTTTTTTTTGTTCAGGTTTACAAGTATCACAAATATTTTTTTACAAGAGTTTTTACAAGAGTTTTTTTTACAACACAGAAAGACACAGATCAGAATTCATGGCGGGAGAAGAATTGTACAGGTCGGAAATGATGCTGTCCAGGGCGACGTCTTCTTTCGGATCGAAGGGCATGTCCAACATGGCATCCAGATCCAATTCTTTTTCTGGAGAATAGGATCGGTCGACCTGGGGGCAGTCTGCGAAATTCTCGGGATTCGAAACGTCAGAGTTTTCCGAATCGGGCGTTTCTGGATTCGAACCGTCGGAGTTTTCGTGCATTTCTCCCGTCAGATCCACGCATTCCGCGTTCCGGCGGATCGTCAAGTCCAAGGGTTCCGGATCCGGTTCTTCGCTGCGAAAAACCACCGCTTTCGGATCGTCCAAGACCTTCGAGTTCAAGATCTGGTAATTCTTCACGAAATCGGGAGAAGCCGTGACCACGCGCCTTTCCAGAATCGGCGGATTGGGAATCAGCCAGTACGTGATCTGTTGCTGCGGCGCTTCTGGCATTTGCTGCGGCACTTCTGGCATTTGCTGCGGCGCTTCTGGCATTTGCTGCGGTTCTTCGGGCACGAAAAACTCGTCGAAATCGCTTTCCGCTTCGGTCCTGGCCCGCTTTTGCCGCTGAAAGTAAGACGAAGTGCAAGGTTGCGGTGGAAAGTAAGGAGAAGTCACGGGCTGCTGTTCGAAATACGAAGAAGCCGAAGAAGGGCCGGGCTGCGGTCCGACATACGAAGAAGCCGAAGAAGGGCCGGGCTGCGGTTCGAAATACGAAAAAGTACTAGATTCCGATTGCGGCAGAGGCGGCGGCATGGCGGCCCGATCTTCGTCTTCGTCCCTTTCGTCGTCGATGTACGGGGTCTGGGGTGGAAAATCCATCGAACATTCCAGTCTGGTGACTCGCTGGGCCACGGGATCGGTCGTCCGGAAAGGAATCGGAAAATCGCTCGCCAACAGATCCAGAGAGAAAAAATTCTTCTGAGTCGTGAAAAGCATGTACGTGGTTCCCGGGGGAACGGCGTAAGCGCCGTCGGCCAGCAAAATTCTCCTGTCGAAGAGATGGACGTTGTCGTAATGAAACAGTTTGTCTTCGCGGCTCAGTTCTTTTCTCCCCATCGTTCTCGGGAGCAGATAAAACAGCAAGGGCACGTTCAGGGTCTGGATCAGATGGACCGTGCCTTCCGTCACGGTTCTCAGGCCGAACGTGAAATAAGCTTTCACGAGAAACTGATTTTCCATCTTGAAGCTCATCCTCACGTCCGCGTTCTTCCGAAATTCCTGCCTCGGGTTTCTCCTGTACCTGGTGGCGATCAGGGACCAGTCTATGCTCTCGGGGTGAAACGAGTCGAATCTCTGGCATTCTTTTCCCATGTACTGCACGCTGGACATGTTTCCGTCGTGGCCTACGTGCTTGCAGAAATATATCTTGCGGTCTTCGTTCATGAACGGGACGAAAACCTTCACGTCCTTATTGGAAGTCCAGCACTTGAAGTTTTTTTCGGGATACTGGAGTCTGTAGACAGACGTAGACGGGCGTTTGGGGAACACGTCCGTTCCCTTGAAAGATTTCTTGGTGTTCATGGCTTTTCGAAAAACACGAAGGAAAAATGAAACGATCGGCGGTCGGGCACGCAGGTCTCGATGAAGAATCGAAATGATGCTTTCGGCCCGAAGCTCTGGCTTTTATACGCTCGGGCCGCGGGAAGTTGCGCAACCGGATTTCCAGAACGATAAGGATCGGAAGGAAAGACAGAAATAAACGAGGTCGCCCGGTCGCGCAACGCCTGTCTGATTCGTCGCTTCGAGGAAAAGACGGCATAACATCCGGTGACCTCGACGAAAATATCTCATCGAGTTCGAAAGCGTAAAAGATGTAATTCTCCAACCTCAAAAAAAAAAAAAAAAAAAAAAAAAAAAAAAAAAAAAAAAAAAAAAAAAAAAAAAAAAAAAAAAAAAAAAAAAATTTTTTTTTTTTTTTTTTTTTTTTTTTTTTTTTTTTTTTTTTTTTTTTTTTTTTTTTTTTTTTTTTTTTTTTTTTTACTTTCATGCATGGTTTCTATGACTAGGAAATTTGTTCGAAAATTTTTACAAGTTCAGAACGCGAAACAAGATTGAAATATTTTACAAGTCCAGAACGCGAAACAAGATTGAAATATTTTACAAGTCCAGAACGCGAAACAAGATTGAAATATTTTACAAGTCCAGAACGCGAAACAAGATTGAAATATTTTACAAGTCCAGAACGCGAAACAAGATTGAAATATTTTACAAGTCCAGAACGCGAAACAAGATTGAAATATTTTACAAGTCCTGAACGCGAAACAAGATTGAAATATTTTACAAGTCCAGAACGCGAAACAAGATTGAAATATTTTACAAGTCCAGAACGCGAAACAAGATTGAAATATTTTACAAGTCCAGAACGCGAAACAAGATTGAAATATTTTACAAGTCCAGAACGCGAAACAAGATTGAAATATTTTACAAGTCCTGAACGCGAAACAAGATTGAAATATTTTACAAGTCCAGAACGCGAAACAAGATTGAAATATTTTACAAGTCCAGAACGCGAAACAAGATTGAAATATTTTACAAGTCCAGAACGCGAAACAAGATTGAAATATTTTACAAGTCCAGAACGCTACGATAAATTTAACTAAGATTCAAAAGCGTAAAAGATACAAACCACCATCCTTAAAAAAAAAAAAAAAAAAAAAAAAAAAAAAAAAAAAAAAAAAAAAAAAAAAAAAAAAAAAAAAAAAAAAAAAAAAAATTTTTTTTTTTTTTTTTTTTTTTTTTTTTTTTTTTTTTTTTTTTTTTTTTTTTTTTTTTTTTTTTTTTTTTTACATTATAGGGTTGAGATATTTTATACACTTATAATTTTAACTAAGATTCAAAAGCGTAAAAGATACAATTTTTTTTTTTTTTTTTTTTTTTTTTTTTTTTTTTTTTTTTTTTTTTTTTTTTTTTTTTTTTTTTTTTTTTTTTCAAGGATGGAGGTTTGTATCTTTTACGCTTTCGAACTCGTGCCGGATATATTTCAGAACTTCCGGTCGGTAGCGACAAGCCGTCGGGGTCACGGGAAGTTGCGCAATCTTTTTCCTCGAAGCAACGAATACGGAAGGCGCGACCGGACACGTTTTTATTTTTATCTCGCGCGTGATTTCCGCGGCCCTGTGTTTTTTCCGCGAACGCGCCTTTCCGGAACCGATCGAGGTCGATCGCGCGTATAAATGCGTGTCTCCGGGGGAAGAGAAAATCATTCTGAATTTCTGTTCTCGCCAGCGGACACGTCGAAAATTTTCTCTCCGCATCACTCTGCTGTCTTTTCTCGAAAAACAAGCCGCCATGAGCCTGTCCGAAGTCTGCATGGTCTTGGACCTCGACGGATTTCGCATCGACAAGAAATTTCGGGCCCGCGAGATGGGATTCGCTTCGCTGACCCGAAACGACTGTCGTTGTTTCAGGTTCCGGCTGGACCATCTGACCCCGACCCCAAAAGAATGGCAGAGCGTCCGCTATTGCACCGACAGGATACACGGAATGTCGCTCCGGAGCCTGCCCGGAGAAACGGACCTGTTCGACGAAGATTTCCTGAAAATCCTCCTGCGCGTGGTGTACGAGGAAAACGCCACGGTGGAAAAGCGCCTGGTCGCGTATAAGGGGGGCCACGTCGAAAAGGACGTCTTGGAAGAACTGGGCATACCTTGCGTGAACCTGGAAAATTTCGGATGCCCGAAATTCGACGACTTGCTGCATCCCATGAAATCGGCGGTCAGAGACTGCGGACACCACGGAAAACTGAAAGGGAAAGGGGCCGCGGCTCACTGCGCTAAAGTCGAGTGTTTCTTCTTCGCCGAGTGGGCGAGAGACCGGCTGGAACGAGAGTGAAAAAAAAAACTTTGAAAAAAAAGAAAAAAACGGGCCGAACGAGGTGCGAAGGGTGAAAAGACGCGAGTCTTTTCGACCCGGACGCGCTTCGTTCGGCCCGTTTTTTGCGTCGGACGCATCGCCAATATTGTAAAATTCAGAAGAATAAAACTCGCGTTTCGGAACCGAGCGCGGCGCAGTGTCGAAACTGTAAAATATAAGACACAGGTCGATGACATTCTCGGATATCGATTTTCTTGGATATTTTCTTTCCGTTCGAAAGGGTAAATATTTCTTTCCGAGCTGGATTCTTGCACTTTTTTTACATTACGTGTTTGAAATAATTGTTATTGAAAATCTTTCGAAACATTTCACGAGTCCAGAACGCTACAATAAATTTAACCAAGATTCGAAAATCTAAATTATATAAAATTACAATATAGGATATTACAATATTACAATATAGGATAGAGATGATTTTTATAATAATAAAAAAAAATTATTTTCAGATTGGATCTTCCATGTTTGTATACGGGCTGACCATAGTGTCAAAATTGTATTGTCAACCTGTATTATATAAGATACAGGTCGACAGTCATAACTTTTTTCGGCTTTTTGATAAACCGTGTTGTTTTTTACAAACGACAGTCGATAATATTCTCGGATATCGATTTTCTTGGATATTTTCTTTCCGTTCGAAAGGGTAAATATTTCTTTCCGAGCTGGATTCTTGCACTTTTTTTACGTTACGTGTTTGAAATAATTGTTATTGAAAATCTTTCGAAACATTTCACGAGTCCAGAACGCTACAATAAATCTAACCAAGATTCGAAAATCTAAATTATATAAAAGGAAGGAAAAGTCTGTGACATGTAAAAAAAAAAAAAAAAAAAAAAAAAAAAAAAAAAAAAAAAAAAAAAAAAAAAAAAAAAAAAAAAAAAAAAAAAAAAAAAAAAAATTTTTTTTTTTTTTTTTTTTTTTTTTTTTTTTTTTTTTTTTTTTTTTTTTTTTTCAATATAGAATAGAGATGATTTGAAATCACGCGCAAGATCTTTTTTCGTCTCGAAAGGAAGTTCCGCATCCGTTCTTCGAGGTCACGGGAAACCGCCCATTCTTTTCTCGGACGCGTGATTTCCTGGCACGCGCAAGATCTTTTTTCGTCTCGAAAGCAAGTTCCGCATCCGTTCTTCTAGGTCACGGGAAACCGCCCAGTCTTTTCTCGGACGCGTGATTTCCTGGCACGCGCGCAATCTTTTTCTGGCGAAACGGGATGTTGCGCACGCAATCTTTTCCGGCGAAACGGGATGTTGCGCAATCGATCGGGTATAAATGCGGGACTCTGGGCGAAAAGAAAATCATTCTGCCTGAGACTACCGTGCTGTCGAATCTCTGTCACTCTAGCCTTCGTTTTTTTGTCACTCTCGCCATGTTCTTCAACCTGTGCCACGATCGCCTGCCCGTTCCCATCCTGATCGTCGTGTCTTCCGACGGCCGGCCTTTCCTGAGGGCGATGGACGTGATCCGGATCCTGGGCCGCGAGAATCTCCGCCGGCCGGGCGAAAGACTCGCCGCGCTCAGAGTGCGGGACGTCGTCCGCAGGAAAACGGACTTGCCCCGTTCCGCGCTGAAAACCAGGATATTCTCCGTGGAAAAGACCCTGGATCTGCTCGCAGACTGCGGCGACAGATCCGCCCGCATGATCCGATTCTGGTTCCGGAATCCCGAAGTACCGAGGGTGTCCCTTCTCGAGCCCGTCAGGCCCTGCACGGACCGGAGAAAAGCCCAGGAAGTGAAGATCGGGGTCGAAGACTATCGGAACGCGCCCAGCTTCGAGGAATTCTTGGAAGAATTCTCGCGCGCGACCGCGGAGATGTACGAGACCGCGGCCAGGGATTTCGCGGCGAGAAACCTGGAAATTCGCCTGACGAACGAGAGCCTGGAGAACATGAATCTGCCGGAGCCGCCCGAAAGCCTGCTGGTTCGTTTCGGCGAACGGACTTTCGAGTACAGACTGTCGTAATCTCTCTTCCACCGAAAGAGAAAGAAAAAACGGGTCGAACGAGGCGCGCGTGTGGAGAGACTCTGAGTCTCTGTCCGTACGCGCCTCGTTCGGCCCGTTTTTTTGCGTCGGACGCATCGCCATTATTGTAAAATACCGAAGAAAAAAACTCGCGATTCGAATGAAATATTTTACAAGTCCAGAACGCGAAACAAGATTGAAATATTTTACAAGTCCAGAACGCTACGATAAATTTAACTAAGATTCAAAAGCGTAAAAGATACAAACCTCCATCCTTGAAAAAAAAAAAAAAAAAAAAAAAAAAAAAAAAAAAAAAAAAAAAAAAAAAAAAAAAAAAAAAAAATTTTTTTTTTTTTTTTTTTTTTTTTTTTTTTTTTTTTTTTTTTTTTTTTTTTTTTTTTTTTTTTTTTTTTTTTTTACATTATAGGATTGAGATATTTTATACACTTTCTTTTATACACTTTCTCGGATAAATATCTGGAAAATTTTACAAGTCCAGAACGCGAGATTAAATGTGGAAAATTTTACAAGTCCAGAACGCGAGATTAAATGTGGAAAATTTTACAAGTCCAGAGCGCGAGATTAAATGTGGAAAATTTTACAAGTCCAGAACGCGAGATTAAATGTTGAAAATTTTACAAGTCCAGAACGCGAGATTAAATGTGGAAAATTTTACAAGTCCAGAACGCGAGATTAAATGTGGAAAATTTTACAAGTCCAGAACGCGAGATTAAATGTGGAAAATTTTACAAGTCCAGAGCGCGAGATTAAATGTGGAAAATTTTACAAGTCCAGAACGCGAGATTAAATGTTGAAAATTTTACAAGTCCAGAACGCGAGATTAAATGTGGAAAATTTTACAAGTCCAGAACGCTACGATAAATTTAACTAAGATTCAAAAGTCTAAAAGATATAAATCTCCAGCTCTGAAAAAAAAAAAAAAAAAAAAAAAAAAAAAAAAAAAAAAAAAAAAAAAAAAAAAAAATTTTTTTTTTTTTTTTTTTTTTTTTTTTTTTTTTTTTTTTTTTTTTTTTTTTTTTTTTTTTTTTTTTTTTTTTTTTTTTTACATTATAGGATTGAGATATTTTATACATTTTCTTTTATACACTTTCTCGGATAAATATCTGGAAAATTTTACAAGTCCAGAACGCGAGATTAAATGTGGAAAATTTTACAAGTCCAGAACGCGAGATTAAATGTGGAAAATTTTACAAGTCCAGAACGCGAGATTAAATGTGGAAAATTTTACAAGTCCAGAACGCGAGATTAAATGTGGAAAATTTTACAAGTCCAGAACGCGAGATTAAATGTGGAAAATTTTACAAGTCCAGAACGCGAGATTAAATGTGGAAAATTTTACAAGTCCAGAACGCGAGATTAAATGTGGAAAATTTTACAAGTCCAGAACGCGAGATTAAATGTGGAAAATTTTACAAGTCCAGAACGCGAGATTAAATGTGAAAAATTTTACAAGTCCAGAACGCTACGATAAATTTAACTAAGATTCAAAAGTCTAAAAGATATAAATCCCCAACCCTGAAAAAAAATTTTTTTTTTTTTTTTTTTTTTTTTTTTTTTTTTTTTTTTTTTTTTTTTTTTTTTTTTTTTTTTTTTTTTTTTTTTTTTTTACACTATAGGATCGAGAGAATTTTTTCCTTTCAATTACAGCTTTGAATTTTCACGTCTTTTAGATTTTTCGATACAACTTTTTTATCGTATTTATTTGTCTTTTGAAAGTAATACGGTTGCGGGGGATCGATGTAGCCGCGTCTCAAACACTCTTCGTCGTCGGGAATTTCCGGTTCCCAATAATGTTCCGGTGTTTTCGGAGGTGATTTCCCCCTGTGTCTGGACACCCGATTCTTTCTTTCTTCCAATTCTCGATCGTTTAAATTCAGACATTCGTAATAATCGTTGCAGAGGGAACACGCGCGACCTCGATGACGTTTTCTTTCCGCGCGTTTACGAGACATTTTTCCGAAACAGTCGGGATTTTTCTTTTCGACGCGGTCGAAATCTTTGAGGTGTTTCGACGTCTCCTCCGGGAATTTTTCGAACGGTGCGTCCATGCTGCGATCTCACCTTTTATAGGTTCGAGACGCGAAAGACGAATAAAGCGAGCGGTCGAGAATTTTCTATCGATACGAAACCCCAGGCTCAAAACGTTACGAAAGCTTATAAAAAATAAATACCCTTTTTTACTACTCGATCCCGCGTCGAATTTATAGGCAAGAAAGTTTCCTCTAAATATAAATCCCATAACGTAAAAAAAAAAAAAAAAAAAAAAAAAAAAAAAAAAAAAAAAAAAAAAAAAAAAAAAAAAAAAAAAAAAAAAAAAAAAAAAAAAAAAAAAATTTTTTTTTTTTTTTTTTTTTTTTTTTTTTTTTTTTTTTTTTTTTTTTTTTTTTTTTTTTTTTTTTTTTTTTTTATTCTGATAATATTTTTAAAAGTTAAGTTAAGATTAAAAAATGTAAAGTATATAAATCCTATAATGTAAAAAAAAAAAAAAAAAAAAAAAAAAAAAAAAAAAAAAAAAAAAAAAAAAAAAAAAAAAAAAAATTTTTTTTTTTTTTTTTTTTTTTTTTTTTTTTTTTTTTTTTTTTTTTTTTTTTTTTTTTTTTTTTTTTTTTTTTTTTTTTTTAGGTTTTGGATTTTTACTCTGATCATATTTTTAAAAGTCAAGTTTAGAAATCTTTTTTTGACCCTGATCATATTTTTAAAAGTTAAGTTTAGAAATCTTTTTTGACCCTGATCATTTGTTGCCCTCCGTGGCGGGACTTTGGCGAACCCGACCAGCATTCGCTCGAGGTTCGAAGGAAACCACGGAAAACTTCGAACGGTCGGGATGAACGGACGATGTATGGCGGAATAATCGGACGGGGCTCGGGATTCGGGGCAGTGGACGAATGGACGAAGGACGGTGGAATGATCGGACGGGGTTCGGGATTCGGGATTCGGGGCAGTGGAGGAATGGACGATGGAATAATCGGACGGGGCTCGGGATTCGGGTGTGGTGGAATGTTTGGACGGGGCGAATGGATGGTGGAACGATCGGATATGATGGGATGGGGCTCGCGATTTGGGATTTGGGATTTGGGATTCGGTACGGAACACGATGAAATGATGGAATGATCGGACGGGAAATCGGATGATGAAATGATGAAACGACGGACGAGCTGAAAAAGAAGAGCTGAAAGAGAAAATCTGAAAGAGAAAACCTGAAAAAGAAATCGAATCGATTCGAAAAAAACAGAGTTCCTAGAGCGTGTGAGAATAAAGTACGCGATCCGTCGAAGGAGAACCAGCGTTTTTTATTACCAGAAAATTTTTTTTCGCTCTGTTCCCGCCCGACGGATCTGTTTTCTGTCTGCGTGGGAAGAAAAAAATAAGGACTCGACTCAAGAAACAGACACGTACACGAGCGTTTGTAAAAAACTTTATTGAAAAAATAAAAATTTCACTCACCTCGTTTCCAGAGATTCCGCGGTACGGTTCCCGTTTTCTCGCTCGTCGGCCCCGCGTTTTTCCACCGGCCATCGGCAGAACGAGTGATTCTCGGCGGAAAATTCAGTCATTCGAAAAGTCCCAGAGCCGCACATCGTAGCTCGTTCCGTTCGGGGTGCCTAAACGGTTTACGCGCAGATCGCCGCCACCTACCGACCGATCTCGCATCGGCCAGCATCGTCCGGAGATTCATCTGCGTTACCGAGCAGGTGGACGGTTACTGCGGTTTACCGAACGGGAACGCCATCTTTACGCACCTCCTCGAGAAAAAGATAAAAAAACATAAAAAACGAAAAAACGCCGTCACAACTGGGATTGGATTCACCGCGGCATGTCTGAGACAGCTCGACGGCAAATTTACTCCCGGACTTTTTCTGGCGCCGGGGGTGCGTGAAAAGATGTTCGCCGCGGACCGGTTCGCGTTTTCCTTCCCGATTCGAGAAGAAAAACGCGTCGATTGTCTCCGTCGACGCCGTCGGTATCTTTTCCACCGAACTGGAAAGTGTCTACCCGCCACGCCTTTCTGCGGTGCGTACCAGGTCAGACCACACGCAGCTGCAACGGGAATCGACCCGAAAATCGATTCTCGCTCCAGAGGCCACGCGAAATCTCCCGCAAGGGAAATTATATCGAGTGCTTTCCTTAAACGTTCGCCGGAGACAAAAGAAACCCTCCGAAAATCCGCGGCTTGGCGTCTGGGAACAGATCGTCGAGAAAATCCA
Source organism: Maratus speciosus (assembly GCA_963932465.1). Classification (NCBI taxonomy): domain Eukaryota; kingdom Metazoa; phylum Arthropoda; class Arachnida; order Araneae; family Salticidae; genus Maratus; species Maratus speciosus. The sequence goes on from OZ010787.1 coordinate 245,339,050, forward strand.
CGCTCGAGAGCCCGAACGGCTTCCGGCCGGCGTATAAAACGGGGACACCGAGAGAGAGAAGAACGGGAACCCGTTTCGAAAAAATTCTAGACCTTTCGAACCCCTGATCCACGAAAACACATCGCCGAATCGAACGAGCGATTCACCGACGCAGTCTCTGAAGGCATTGCACGTCTCTTCGCTCGAACGACGACGAAGGAACGAGTTCGATCGGTCGAAAAAAAAACATTTAAGAAAAATTCGAGATTCGGCCCGAGCCCCGATCCACGAAAACGCATCGCCGGATCGAACGAGCGATTCACCGACGCAGTCGCTGAAGGCATTGCACGTCTCCTCGCTCGCCCGAAGACGAAGGAATGGCTCGATGGGTCGAATCCAAAAAAAATAGTTAAGAAAACACTCCGACTCCGAGATCGAATTCGTCCGAGATGGCTCTTTCCTATCCGCGCGTTCGTCTCGGGAAAAAACTGTTTCTCGAGACGAACCGTGCCTCCCAAGACCAGCACCAAGGAAAGGACTTTTTGATTCGTGAAACTGGTTTTTGAGAACGCGCTAGAACCGCGCGTTTTTCGTTAAACACGCGCTCTGAAAAACTCGTCTTTTGCCGCAAGACCAGGATCAAACGGACTACCTGACTCGCGCCTGGTTTTTTTCGCTCGGTAATTGGCGGAACGCGCACTGACTCGAAGCGAATCCGACTCGGAGTGAAAAAAATGCCTGGGAAAAAACGAAAAGAATACTCACCCCTTTTTCCTGGCCTGCACGTCCCGAGAATTGAAATCCTAGCTGGCACGTCCTTCGAATCTGTTTCCTGGCTGGCACATCCTTCGAATCTGTTGCCTGGCTGGCACGTCCCCAGAATCTGTTGCCTGGCTGGCACGTCCCCAGAATCTGTTGCCTGGCTGGCACGTCCTTCGAATCTGTTTCCTGGCTGGCACGTCCCGTGAATCTGTCTCCTGGCTGGCACGTCCTTCGAATCTTCGCTCGCACGAGTAAGGACGAAACGACACGCCAGAAAAAGAATCGAGACGCTTTCCGTTAACACCGCTGGGTTTCCGGCGCCTCGAAGAAAAAGTCGAAGGGATCGGGCACTTTACGTTAACACCGCTGGGTTTCGGGTGCACCGAACGAGAAGAAAGACAGAAAAAGAATCGAGACGCTTTCCGTTAACACCGCTGGGTTTCCGGCGCCTCGAAGAAAAAGTCGAAGGGATCGGGCACTTTACGTTAACACCGCTGGGTTTCGGGTGCACCGAACGAGAAGAAAGACAGAAAAACACAAAAAAGCTGAAGGGATCGAGACGCTTTCAGTTAACACCGCTGGGTTTCCGGCGCCTCGAACGAGAAGAAAAGATAGAAAAACACAAAAAGAAAACACGAAACTTACCAATTTGTTCGTCCGAAGAGTCTTCTTAGTTTTCTGAAAGAAAACGCACACTTTTATACATTGAATTTTCAAAAAAAAAAAAAAAAAAAAAAAAAAAAAAAAAAAAAAAAAAAAAAAAAAAAAAAAAAAAAAAAAAAAAAAAAAAAAAATATATATATATATAATTTTTTTTTTTTTTTTTTTTTTTTTTTTTTTTTTTTTTTTTTTTTTTTTTTTTTTTTTTTTTTTTTTTTTTTTTTTTTTACTAGAGGGTAATGATGAAATTTTTTTCGAAAAGATTTCTTTGAAAATTTTTACGAGTCCAGACTGCGAGATCAAAACTGAAAATTTTTACAAGTCCAGACTGCGAGATCAAAACTGAAAAAAATTACAAGTCCAGAGCGCGAGGCAAAACTGAAAATTTTTACAAGTCCAGACTGCGAGATCAAAACTGAAAATTTTTACAAGTCCAGACTGCGAGATCAAAACTGAAAATTTTTACAAGTCCAGACTGCGAGATCAAAACTGAAAATTTTTACAAGTCCAGACTGCGAGATCAAAACTGAAAATTTTTACAAGTCCAGACTGCGAGATCAAAACTGAAAATTTTTACAAGTCCAGACTGCGAGATCAAAACTGAAAAAAATTACAAGTCCAGAGCGCGAGGCAAAAATTTCCATCTGTTCGAAAAAACTTCAAAGTACGATTAAAGAAATAATCAGAAATCGACTTACCCACGAGTCCATCTTCCGTCCAGCAGAACTTCTGGTAGCAACTCCTTTGGCACCGACGATCAAATGAACGAATGTGGCTCGCACACCTGTATTTATACCCCGGGATTGCGTAACCTTCCAGAGATATTGCGTCCGAAAACTTGAACTTGATTCTCGAAACGCGTGAAAAAAAAAAAAAAAAAAAAAAAAAAAAAAAAAAAAAAAAAAAAAAAAAAAATTTTTTTTTTTTTTTTTTTTTTTTTTTTTTTTTTTTTTTTTTTTTTTTTTTTTTTTTTTGGTTTCTATGACTAGGAAATTTGTTCGAAAATTTTTACAAGTTCAGAACTAGAAACAAGATTGAAATATTTTACAAGTCCAGAACGCTACGATAAATTTAACTAAGATTCAAAAATGTAAAGTATATAAATCTCCAGCGTTGAAAGATTTATATATTTTCTTTTATGCACTTTCTCGGATACCTATCTGGAAAATTTTCATCCCCTTTCTTTTCGCGAAAATTCAATCAGTGGATCGCGTGGTCGAAAAATATTTCGAAAACCTCCGAGAGCAAGGACACGGCGATCCACCTGTGACAGTTCGCGGATCGGCAGTAAGCGCACGTCGCGTTCGCGTGCTTCGGGGCCTCGTGCCTTTTCACTTCCATTTTTCCCAACAGGTGCGGGTACGATTTTCGGAGATCTTTCACTTTTTTCCAGGTCCTGTCGTCGCACACGTGCAGTTTCCTGACGCCGCGTTTCGCGATTTCCCGTACCAACCCGGAATTGCTGAGGCCCCCGTCGTGGACCACGCTGAATCGTCCGTCGAACAGGGTGAATCCGTTCGCGGACACGGCCAGCGAGGCCACGCACCTGGAATGTTCGTGCACGATCCTCGCGGGCCGTTCGGATTCGGAAGAAAGGACCTTCGGCTTTTCGCCGGCGGGGACCGAGATCCTGGTCGAGTGGATGCGATTGTTCGTGACGTTCATCGTGTAATTCATCACGTTCACGGTTCCGCTTACGTTCACGATGCTCAGGGACATGAGTTTGGTCGAAAGGTTTCGTAGCAAACGCGTTCTCGGGTTTTCCGCGAGACCGTTTTGTAGAGCAAACGAAAAAAAAAAAAAAAAAAAAAAAAAAAAAAAAAAAAAAAAAAAAAAAAAAAAAAAAAAAAAAAAAAAAAAAATTATATATATATATATATTTTTTTTTTTTTTTTTTTTTTTTTTTTTTTTTTTTTTTTTTTTTTTTTTTTTTTTTTTTTTTTTTTTTTTTTTTTTTTTTTATGCATGGTTCCTATGACTAGAAAATTTGTTCGAAAATTTTTACAAGTTCAGAACGCGAAACAAGATTGAAATATTTTACAAGTCCAGAACGCGAAACAAGATTGAAATATTTTACAAGTCCAGAACGCGAAACAAGATTGAATTTTTTTACAAGTCCAGAACGCGAAACAAGATTGAAATATTTTACAAGTCCAGAACGTTACGATAAATTTAACTAAGATTGAAAAGCGTAAAAGATACAAACCTCCATCCTTGAAAAAAAAAAAAAAAAAAAAAAAAAAAAAAAAAAAAAAAAAAAAAAAAAAAAAAAAAAAAAATTTTTTTTTTTTTTTTTTTTTTTTTTTTTTTTTTTTTTTTTTTTTTTTTTTTTTTTTTTTTTTTTTTTTTTTAATGCATGGTTTCTATGACTAGGAAATTTGTTCGAAATATTTTACAAGTCCAGAACGCGAAACAAGATTGAATTTTTTTACAAGTCCAGAATCGAAAGTCCAGTTTATCGAAAAGCTGAAAAAAGTTATAATTGTCGCTTCTTTTTGATACTTGCAGAATTTCGTCGAGTCGTTTCAAATTTCATGAAAAATCGAACGTATGGGTTTTACGCTCGAGGAATTCCGTCACGTTATTTCACACGAGTCGGGTAACGAAAAAAGTTGGGATTTTTTAATACCGAATACGGTTTTTTGCGACAATCCGTTTCGAAACGTACGAGTTTTATTTTAAGATATTTTCAATATTGGCGACCTGTCTGTTTTTAAAAAAAAGGCCGAACGAGGTGTGTGTGGACAAAGACATAAAGTCTTTCCTTACACACACCTCGTTCGACCTTTTTTTTTTTTTTTTTTTTTTTTTTTTTTTTTTTTTTTTTTTTTTTTTTTTTTTTTTCATAAAAAACATTTTTTTACAGAAATCAGTTCAATCGGTACTCGAAGACTTCGTCCCCGAAATGTACCAATACCTTTCTCGGCGGCTCGGGAAGTCTGAGGATTTCCAGGCTCGAGTTGTACGAGTGTATTTCGATCCTTTTGAACATGTATTCTCGGGCCAGGTCTTCGTACAGGAGAAACGTCTTCGTCTTGAACTCGTTCAGGAAATCCTGAAAAGTCATAGAATTCGAATACTCGGCGACCAGGAACTTGACGCGCATGGCCCTTTTCTGCATGGTGGCGGCCCTGATGGTGTCCAGGGGCAAGACTCGACAGGTATCCGACATTTCGAAGACGCAACGCAAGTAGAGGGCCGATCTCCGCCTGCACGGCTTGAGAAGTTCGACGGCTTCTTCGGCAGAAAAAATTTTCATGTCCAGCACCTGGCGGGGCAGCTCCATTCTCTTATACACGATGTCCCGGATCCTGAGACTGGCGTACATCGAGGAAAATCGGTGCGTGTTTCTGTATTCCAGGATCCGGGCCACGTCCGCGGCCCTCAGGAAAGGCAGCCCGTCGGCGGACAGGACGACCAGCACGGGGGCGGGCAGGCGATCGTGGCACAGGTAGAAAAACATGATGAAACTCGGCAGACGAAAGACTGGAAAACACTCGGCAGGCAAAAGTCAGAGACACTCGGCAGGCAAAAGTCAGAGAAACTCGGCAGACAAAAGACTGAAAAACTCGGCAGGCAAAAGTCAGAGAAAAAAACTCGTCGGGAACACGGAGCTGTCCACACGCAGCGATTCTCTGAGGCAGAATGATTTTCCTTTCGCCCACGGACCCGTATTTATACCGTCTCTCGAGGTCGAGAGATTGTTCCAGAACATCCTGTTTCGCCGGAAGAAAAACACGCGATCACGTGACTTCCTTTCCACGACTCGTGGAAATCGAAGCCGAAACGAAAATAATCTCGCGCGGCGTAAACATCCTGTTTCGCCGGAAACGGATCGCGTGGCGGCCTTCGACCCGTTTATTTCGGTCTTTTCTCGGAACGACGCGAGCGCGGGCGGAAGCCGATAAGAAAACTCGCTGTAATTTCTTATCGGCCCGCGCGACCTTTCGACCTTCCGGACGAAAAAAGCCGACGCGTCCTGTTTCCCGCGCGACGGGCTTCCGATAACGATCCCGCCTTGTTTTCGCTGTTTCGGGAAAAAAGTGTGGAATCTGACTGAATCTGAAGTTTGGAGAAAATCCGTGCATTAGTTTTCGAGATAGAGCTATAGCGAAAATCGTGAAAATTACTGCATAGCAGCGCCCCCTATTGGGTGATTAACACCAAAAACTAATCAGCATCAAATTGTATCGGGGACTGACAGAATATAAATTTTTATTAAATTCCGTGCATTAGTTCTTGAGATAGAGCGCCCACAAAATTTGTGTCACGTACACACAGACAGACAGACTCACAGAGTCACAGACAGACATTTTGTAAAAACATGTTTTTCGGGTTCTCTGACCCCTAAAACGTGTAAATCCGTCGAAAATTTTCATGAATCCAATACTTTCTTCTGGTAAAGATAGAAGAAAATAAAAAATGTCTTTTCCCCACCCGATGTCGAAAACTGGGCTTTCCCCCACCCGATAACGAAAACTGGGCTTTTCGTTTACGCGATGTTTTCTCTCTCGCGAAGAAAAGAACGAGATGTAAAGAAAAAATTAAATATAAAGAAATGGAATGGAAAGACGTGTTCTGGGGGATCTGTGCTGTGTTCGAACTCGCGTTCGCCGCGATCACGTTGTTCTTTGCTTGTTCCGTGGTGTGATCGACCGCCGATGTCTTTTTCGACACCGGATTCGATTCGCGGACGCTGCGCTCCGAACGACTGTTCGAAAAGAATACGATTCGGGGTTTCGGCTCGTGAATACGACGACGAAGAACTTAAAAAAGCCACCGAAAATTTCGCGTGGACGCTTCGAAAAGAATACGGAGCTCGTGAATACGACGACGAACTTTTAAAAGCCACCGAAAAATTCGCGTGGACGCTTCGAGAAGAACAGAGCTCGTGGTATCGGCTCGTAAATACGACGACGAAGAACTTAAAAAAGCCACTGAAAAATTCGCGTGGATGCCGGAAATGTTTCTCGAACGCTCGGAGATGGAAAAATTTCCGAGAGAAAGCATAGCACTCTAGCCATTATCGTTTATCGCGACTCGTCTCGGTCTGTAATTGTTTTTCGACCGTTCGAAACGAGTTGGAAATTGCTCTTCGAACGTGGCAAATGAGGTGCGTTCGTACTATAACTAGTTTTATAATTATTTTTTGCATCCCGTATCGTACCGAATGTATATTTTTTTGCACTTCATGAGTGCATAGTCTGTAACATCATTGAAATGCACTTGCGATAATTTTTTCCCGTTCCCCGTAATGTAACGTAAAACTTTCGGCTGTCTCTGTAATTAAACTATACGCGGATTTTCATAAAATTTGAAATGACTCGACAAAATTTTACGACAATTACATATTTAAAATTTCAGACCATTCGGAAGGCTGTGACATCATTGAAATACACACATCCGTTGTTGGTCTTTTGTTTCTCGCCCCCCCACACACACGCGAATTATTTTTCCCGATCCGTGATTCGACTGTCGGGTGCCGTGTGTCGAGAGTTTAATTTTTACCCCGTTCCCCGTGCGATCGACCTCGAACCCTTCGTCGTTGTCTTTTCCTTCCCCGTTCTCGCTTCTTTTTCGGATTCGGAAAAAACCCAAGGGGGTCAGAGTGCTCGAAGATTAAATCGTCCGACTGTATGGCTTAGATTGAGATAGATTTTTCGCTGTTAGCGAAATGCGTTTGACCAATCAGAAGCCTGCATGTTTGAGAATATTTGCTGTTTCTGGATCCCGGCCTATGTCATGAAAGTTTTGAGTCATCTTTTTAGTGCCATGGATGAAGTGCAATGTTTGTAGAAATGTAGGCTAGGATCCAGATAGATTTTTCGCTGTTAACGAAACGAGATTCACCAATCAACAGCCTGCATTTCTGCAAACAGCGAAAACTTCACACGAATGCAGGCTTCTGATTGATGAATATTGTTTCTCTAACTGCCAAAAATCTATCTAGATTGCGCCCAATGGAGGATATTCCAAATATGGGTTCGAGGCTGAAAAAAGTCACGTGATACCGGTAATTTACCCAAGGAACTTCTAACTGATAAGAAGGGAAGATACTACTAATTTGCCTCATGAACCGTTTCATTGGCTAGAGGGGATTTACATTACACGTCTACGGAGCCTTCCCTTCTTTACGATAGAAGTTTTTACCTTGACCATGTGATCAAAATGTTGGTGGAATATCCTCCATTATGTTGAACACAATTTTTCATTTCCACATACAGGAAGGGTATTGATTGTCATAACAACAATACATATACGAAACTATTTAAGGCACTCATTCTGAACTCTATTGCTATACATTTCGATATTAAAGAAGTTGTTGTTTCCATAGTAACAGTACTTTTCTGTATTGCTTTCTCTAAAACACAAATATAGAAATTTAAAAAAGAGCGCTCAGAATCAACAGCATAACAGAGAGCCTTTATACATAAGAGTGGTGATCTATGCACACGAGGCATGCTCATTTCAAGTTTTTGCTGAAAGTACGGCTACAGCGTCTAGAATACTTTGAGCGCGTTCACGGACCGCAACCTGGGTTTCCCAGGTTTACCACAGGTAACCCGAAGCTTTCAGAGACCGACATCACGTGACTTTTCCGAGTTCCCCGTAGCGTTCAGAGCCGGAGATTACCCAGATTTCGGGGAACCCACATTACCTGAAAAATTTTGTTGGGTAAAGTGATCACGTGGTTGGGAAATCTGATTTGTTTACCATTTTATAGCTTAACTGTGACTGTTAATCGGAATATTAATCGTAATTTTAATCGGGCACTGTTTTGATCAGTTTTGTCGCACATTGTTACTGTTTTTTCATATTACAAAAATAATAATAAAAACATATCTGGTCTAAGTTTAACTTTTAGATAAGTTAGAAGATAAATGTAAATTTTGCATATGACAAATCAGTTCACGCTTGGAAGCTTAAAATGGCTAGCAAAACCTGCACTGTTAAAAATATCGTGAAAGATAACCTCTGTTTTTAAAGGCTATCTATTTTCTGACCAATGAGAAAGCTACATAAACGCCTATAAAGCGCTCTCATTGGTCAGAAAATAGATAGCCTTTAAAAACAGAGGTAATTTTTCACGATATTTTTAACAGTGTGTGATACATATTTGTTGCGATAGTATTCCCCATAAAAATTAACTTTTGGAACAGTTTCCCATCTAAAAAAAAGTGATAATTGAATCTATTTGCACTGTCGAAAGTGAAGCTGCCGCCATGTTTGTAAATGTAAATAAAAAAATCCCGCTTTACTTTACCCGAAAGCGTTCAGAGCCGTTTTTACCCAACCTTACACCGAGAAACCAGTATGACGTCATTCCCCAATTTTCCGAGTTACCCGTATTTCGGTCTCTCAACGCGCTCTTTGTGTGGAAATATGCTATCCAAAAAACGCTAAAAATTTGTATCCCTTAAATGTGCGACGATACTGCTAAAATCCCAAGTATCGATTACAGCGACACCTGCGGGATTTAGTATTACATTGTATAGACTAGCAATATCTTGCTGTTTGAGAATATATCCTGCAGATGTCGCTGTGATCTGTATATTTCAGCAGCATCGGTGCACATTTAAGGGATACAATATTTTAGCACATTTTAAGTATTACAGGGATAGCCAATTTCCACACTATATATTCTAGGCGCTATAGTACGGCAATCCACTTTCTTGAATAGAGGATATTCTATCTACGTTATGATCACGTGGTCAAGGCAAAAACGTCTAAGGTAAAGAAGGGAAGGCTCCGTCGACGTAATGTAAATCCCCGCTAGCCAATGAAACGGTTCACGGGAGAAAGCAGTAGTAGTTTCCTGTTTCCCTTCTCATGAGTTAGAAGTTCTTTAGGTAAATTGCCGGTACCACGTGACTTTTCAGCCTTGAACCCATATTTGGAATATCCTCCGTTAGCCGTTTCGCGCACGGACGAGCTTTATTACACTAGGGAAATAATTCAATATGCATTAGCCTGACGATAATGACATGCTCGCAAAGACCTTTAACGATTTGTTTTTATCACTTCTACCAATAAACCTTTATTGACCATATGTCGCTACTTCGTTATAGCGACACACTTGTTCCTAATTGGATCCCTGCCTTAATGTATCAAAATATGGAGTTTGCTTTCTGTACTATTCCTGAGCTCAGTTATAATGTCTAGAAATATAGGCCGGGATCCAGGTACATTTTTGCAAACGGTGAAAAGTTAGCAAAATTTCTGGTTTCTGATGGTCAATCTCGTTGCGATAACAGAGAAAAATCTACCTAGATCACGGTCATGGTGTGAAAACCTGCTATTCCAGTAATACTTTAAAAATTGCTAAAAATTGAATCCCATAAATATTGAAAAATACTGAATGAAAAATGTCGATAGCAGCAACAATTTCTAGATATTCTCTGAGCGAAACGTTTTCTCAATTGATGTCTTTTGAAATAGTTACGATGGAATTACCATATGTCGCTGTGATCGACATTCATCGTTCAGCCTCGTTCAACATTTATGGGATACAATTTTTTAGCAACTTTTTAATAAGACGCTTTTTAAACTATATCTTCTAGACACTATAGCTTCGTTATAGACCTAGATTACAGCGCCTAGAAGATACAGTGTGGAAAACGGCTACAAAATAGTGCTAAAAAATTGAATCCCATAAATGTACAACGGTGCTGAATAACAATATGTCGATCCTAGCGCCATCGTAGTGATTTAAAAACGATAGTCATTCTAACAGTGACTCTTTAACCTATTTCACGTCATTCCTTAACTAAATTAGCTTATAACAGACCAAAATATCTTATATTTATAGTTTCCGACATTTAAAATTCTATAATTTTTGAAAACACAGGGTCTATATTGAAAAGAGTTACGATATGGCGCTAGTATCAGCATATTGCCTCTGAGCATTGTTGGAGGTTTATGGGATACAAGTTTTTATCACTTTTTAAAGCATTATAGGGATAGCCGTTTTCCACACTGTATCTTCTAGGCGCTGTAACCTAGATTATATGTTGTAGAAATCGACTATCCCAGCAATACTTAAAAAAGCGCGGAAATAGCGACTCCCTTAAATGTACAACGATGTTGAATTCTAAACAGTCATTTGCAGCGACATCTGCAGGATATTTTTTAAAGAAGAAAGAGACACGTGTAATGCACCGCTATAGCGTCGAGAATACATAATGTAGAAATAGAGGGTATTCCGTCTCCGTTTTGATCACGTGAACAAGGTAAAAACTTCTAGCGTTAAGAAGTGAAGACGCCGTAGACGTGTAATGTAAATCCCCGCTAGCCAATGAAACAGTTCATGAGGCAAAGCAGTAGTATCTTCCCTTCTTATCAGTTAGAAGTTCCTTGGGTAAATTACCGGTATCACGTGACTTTTTTCAGAATCGAACCCATATTTGGAATATCCTCCATTTGCTATCCAAGCTGCACTAAAAAGTTGTATCCCTTAAATGTGCACTGCCGCTGAAATCCAGGGAGGGATCGCAGCGACATCTGTGATATACTTTCAAAGTAAGCATCGTATTATTACAGCGGGCTTGACGCCAAGCACACAGGTCAGATGTATGTTAATAAAATATTAAAAAAAAATGCTACAGCGTCTAGACCAAAATATAGCACCTAGAATATATAGTGTGGAAATTGGCTATCCCTGTAATACTTAAAAAAGTGCTAAAATATTGTATCCCTTAAATGTGCAACGATGCTGCTGAAATATACAGATCGCAGCGACATCTGCAGGATATTATCTATAACTGCAAGATATTGCTAGTCTGTACAATGTAATACGAAAATCCTGCAGATTTCGTTGCGATCGACACTTGGGATTTTAGCAGTATCGTCGATCATTTATGGGATAAAAAATTTTAGCGTTGTTTAATAACATATTTCCACACTAGGTATTCTAGACGCTGTATCTAAATCGTCTTGAAGTTTTAGGAAATATCCTGCAGATATCGCTGTGATCGACTCATTGGATTTCAGCATCATTTGAAATTTAAGAGATCCAATATTTTAGCACTTTTTAAAGTATTACTTACTGGGATAGCCGATTTACACACTATATATTCTAGGCGCTGTAGCACCGCAGTAGCCTGTCTTTTTCTTTTGCCTCGGAGTAAATATAGATGAAGTCATTTGACGCTGTTCCTAAACTGTGACCAACAACATATAAGACCAGTTCATAACGTCACACGGAGTTAATTATCTGTACACAACAATGGACACAAAAAAAAATCGGCGCACAGCTTTGTACTAATCAACGTTTAAAGATGATCAAACTCTGAGGCTAACGAAAAAGACAGGCTACCGCGGTGGGTCCGATTCTTCTTTTTTTACAGACCACTGGAGTCACGTGATGCTCGAATGCACCAATGAAGGTGCACAAAAAGAGCATCACGTGACTCCAGCGGTTTGTAAAAAAAGGAGAATCGGACCCACCGCGGTAGCATGTCTTTTTCGTTAGCCTCGATCCAACTCCGTATGACTTTTAAACAACATGAACTGGCTTATTATGTCATTGGTCGTACTAACACCCTCCCTCCTGTGTCGACCGTATATAGCGGCATCTTGTACTGGAGACTGCTAAATGGACTGCTATCGGTCAAAATCAAGAGAGAAAAGAGCAGAAGAGAGGGAAAGACCTCGTTTTTTTATTATCTAGTTTTGCACACGGGAAGACTGACATGTCTGTTCCTCTCCTTTCATAACTTCATGGCGGTGAAATAAGCCAAAGCCCCCTAAATATTTGAGAAAGTCTTGACACGCGTCACAAAAACATCACACAAAGCAAGCAAAGCAAAGAAACATTATCATTCATTGGCTCGAGAATATGAACGAGCCAATGAATGATTTTTCATCTTTGTTTTGCCTGCTTTGTGTGATGTTTTGCTGACACGTGTCAAGGCTTTCTCCAATATTTAAAGGGCGTTGAATAGGTCGGGATCAAGATAGATTTTTCTCTATTAGCGGAATGAGATTGATCAATCAGACGTCTGCATTTTTCCAATCTTTTTGATGTTTGCAGTAAACACCGAAAAGCCTGCAAGGATGGAGGCTACTGATTGGTCAATCTAATTTTACTAACAGAGAAAAATTTATCTGGATCCCGGACATAAACTTTGGTTGGTTAAAACAATTTTGAATAAAACCAAATCAGGAAGCCAATGTTTGTTAATTTTTCTGGTTAGTTTAATTAAAATCTTCCTCGTCTGTTACTGAAAACTGAGTTACCGTACTTTGGACAAAAAATTGAATATGAGTACACGACTTGTGCATATGTCACCACACTAACACAGTGTTGCCAAATGGGCTACTTTTTTGTATTTCAGATACTTGATTGGCACCACTTTTTTTAAATTGTAAAATTCGCCTTATTTAATGACATATTAATTAAGGCGAAAACAAAGGGAATTTTACCGTTTATAATAAGTGGTGGCAATCTAGAAATCTGAATAAAAAAAAAGTAGCCCACTGGCAACACTGCTCTAACATATAAATGTTCTCTGTTATGACCATGGTTCTAAGTGCAGTTGGTTAAATTTGAGTATCTGGGTATTAGAGAAAGCAATAGTGCCCCACCGTGGCTGAGTGGATAAGACACCTTGCCGCTAATCGCTTGAGAGCGTAGGTGGAAGCAGATTCGAATCCAGCCGTGATCCGCATGTGATATAATGTATGTGTTCAATAAAACAAACAAACAAACAAGCAAGCAATAGTGAAATGTACAGTTGGCATGGAAACAACGACTTCTTTAATTCGTATAGAAAATTAATGAAAAAAGGAAATACGATATACCCCCAAAAAAAGGAAATACGATAGAAAGATATAAGAATTTGGATAACTTCAATATGGCTGTGATCTTTTGTAAGAGTTCAGAAAAAGAGTGTGGGTATTAAAAAAAACATAAAGCAAATTTGATGAACGATAAGACTATAGATTTCAAGCTATTTTTAACCGAAAAATATTTAATTCTAATGTATACGCGGCTTTAATTATAGACTATTAAAGATAATCAATTTAGGGGAAATTTTATAGTAAATTAACATCTACTAAAAAACAACTTTTCAAAAGTAAAGAAAAGAAAAAAAAGAAAAGAAGAAAAGTTGAAAATTGTGGCTAAAAAATAGTGTGATATCAAATTTCCAAGCTTATATTATGGTACTTATTTAACATTTTCCATTAAAAATTTACCATATGTAAGTCGAGTACCTAAGTATGCGTTGATAGAAAGCCTTTTCTCCTTTACTAAATACATCATAACGTGTTTCTGAAAATTATTTTTTTTAATTATGCATGATGGGCTTGGCGGCCATCTTTCCCTATTTTACACAAATTTCTAACCACACAAGTTCATTGTTAAGATTGGAAATTCGAAATTGTTACTAAAGCAAACATTATATTCTTTTAATTTATGGAAATGAATGCCTAAAAATTTGTGTTTTAAAATAAAGCTGAAGTAACTTCAGGTTTCATCTTATGATTCTCTTTTTTCGGAGGGGGGGGGGGGTAATTAATTAGTTAAAGCAGTAAAAATCAATTTGTTTTTTCAAAATAAAAAACTTTCTTAATTTATCTGTCTACAGCTAAAACTAGAAGTTCGAAATTCTTAATAATGCAAATATGTTACGAGCTTGAGTGCTTAGAAATTTGTGTAAAATATGGAAAGATGGCCCCCAAGCCCATCATGCATAATTAAAAAAAATTAATTTTCAGAAACACGTTATGATGTATTTAGTAAAGGAGAAAAGGCTTTCTATCAACGCATACTTAGGTACTCGACTTACATATGATAAATTTTTAATGGAAAATGTTAAATAAGTACCATAATATAAACTTAGAAATTTGATATCACGCTATTTTTTAGCCACAACTTTCAACTTTTTTGTTTTTACTTTTGAAAAGTTGTTTTTTAGTCGATATGTGTATACAGCTATCGGTAACTTATATTCATGCAGTAATAAAATTTAGGGAATTCAGTTAAAAAATCCTACGTCATTCCCGCTTTGTAATAAGTATCTTTATCACACAAAACATGAGTATGTTACGAAAATTACAGAGCCAGTTGTAAGAATTGTAATTACTCAGCAATTTATATTTATGATATACCTGATGGCCAAGATTAAAATACACTTACTTCAACATCCCTATATACGAACTACTTAATGTCAAATTTTCAAATTTTGTGCACCTACTATTCAAGACATGGGGAAATGGATTAAGTGAAATAAATTTTGTTCCAGAAACATCGATATATGCAGCTGTACAACAGAAAATAGGAAAAAAACTTTTTACGATTTAATTTTTATTACGCTTATGTGAAAAAAGGTTAAGAAGCTTAAACTGCCGTCGTAGCTGCAATTTAGCACTGCAAGCACAATACTTTGCATAAACTCATCGTTTGCAGCAATGGTTCGGGGCATAAATGAGGATAAAAACTTTGGAGCCTGAAATTATAATCCTCATATGATAATTTTTCGTTTGGTTATAATACTAAAAAATCAAATCATAAATAATTCGAATTCGTAATTAAAAAAAAAAAAAAAAAATATATAATATGAATTCTGAAATTAATATTATATAAAAAATGAATTGCAAGCTACCATATTATTTTTTACAGATTTATATTTATTAGGTCCTGCTTTATGCAAATTCTCAATTCTCAATTTCAAATTTTTCTTCAAGTATTTTGCGAATTATAATTAAACAACCTCAAAATGATGATTTGAAGGGCCGCCTATGCTGTTTAGAAAAGCATAATTTGAAATATATATATTTTACATATTTTATTGAAACATTTCGACTGGCAATATTGAAAACATATTAAGCGAATGAAATGGTCATATTGGCAAGAAATAATACATTAATAAAACGACATAGTCATTCTGTAGCATTTCAACAATCGAGTACCGAACTTCAATTTGGATACAGCCCCTAAATAGGCTCATTTTAAAATAACTAATTTCTTTAACACTAATCGTACGTATTACATGAAATTTTGTTTTTAGGCTAATTAAAGAGTGTAGAATTTTATTTTATGTTGTAAAACTATGTATTACTATAGAAAAAAAGTTTATGTTTATTTTGATATGTAGATAGCCTCCTAAGCCAATTTTATGTACATCATTTAAAAGTAAACTATATTTCCAATCTTTTGGTACCAGTAACTTTCTTCTGCAATAATTTGTTGCAGAGTTAGTAGTGGTGTTTATTTTTTGCACGACTGTACATTTGTTCCCCCGAATTTTTCAATTATTTATAGAAATATAGAAATCAAAACTAAAATGTAGTGCGCAGAAAGTTAATGTTATTTCAGGTCTTTGTTACTCTAAACAAGCTTCTAAAAAGGAAAATAAATCAACGATGAGTTATAAAAATGGAACGCGGTAGTTTAAAAGATATGAAACAAAATTTTGTTTAATAGGTATATTGCTCGTGAATTAATATTTACTGCAATTGTGAATCTTCTGAAGCTTGAAATTTAATTAAAAAATATTAATATTTTTGAATAACTGAATGCGCATGATTTCATACTGAAAAATCAATTGATTTATCCCTCTGACTTTGGAGCGCATTTGTTTAGTAAATAAATATTTCTAAAACAAATATTTTATTTCGTTTCAGAGATTTTACAAATTGAAGATTATGAGCAATATATTTACACAGTTTACATCTATGTTTGGATCTTTCTCTGTTTCTTTCTTGTAAGCACAAAAATAATGCTTGAAATTTCTATTTTTCGTACTTATCCAGTAAATTTCTGTAAATTTTTAAAGAAAAAGAATTTCGTTCTTCATTTGCCTCAAATGTTAAATTTTACTGAGCACGCATAAATATTATCTTCATTTTTAATGAATAGGAGGAGATTATTTATTCTAAGACGACAAGAATATATATCTTAATGATCTTGTTATTCTTCCGTATCAATTATATTTATTATAAAATATTCAGTTCTGAATTTTAGATATTTTTAACTACTTAATATAAATCACAATTCATTGTTGTTTACGCTTTCCTTCCTTTTACTTAAAAATGTAATATCCTTCATAAGTATTGTCGCATATAAATATTAATTTTCATAACAATAAATAATGCATGCAAACTGCTGCTTTTTTATATTTATGCATCCAAGTGCTCTAAATTCTGCTTCTTATGAATTTAACATTTTATTCCGTCAAAGATATTTGTAAGAGATTTAAATTCCTTTTAACCCAAATCGTAAGACCAATTAAGAGTTTTCTAATAACCATGTGTTTATTTTTCCCCCAAATACTTTTCTACATACTCCAAAATAGGGTGCACCGGTAAAGTATGATCTTCTACTATATACTCTACTACTACTCGAGGTATAAACATAACGTTTTGTTTATTAAACGGAGTTATTTATTGTTTTTATTAATAATATATGTCCATAACTAAAGGATTAGAAATTAGCCTTTGTACAGCGTTGAGGGTGGACACCCTCTATAATTTTTAATTCTGCTTTCTTTCCTAAGTGAAGTTATTATACAGCTGTTTATTAGAGTATTCGATTGTTCGAATCAATGTCTTTATTTATTGAGCTATTTTCCTAATTAGAATAATTTGATCATATAACTTTAATTTTTAATGGATATATGAGCCGCTAAAGGAAATCATCTATTGTGAAGCCTAATCTTGTGAAAAAGAAGAGGGTTAAAAGGAAATCGTTGGTTCAAATGAAGAAAAAATCATGATTAATCTTGTAAAAAGTATTAAAGAAAATATGAGTATTGACATAAAAAAAAAGTTCTGATGCATTAAACAAAATTGAATCCGGATAATACGAATTCTTGCGTCCATGTAATATAATTTCTTTAACGCTATTTTGGTTGCCCATAAACTCTAATTTTGATTTATGTTCAACTTTTTATATTAAACTGTATTAAAAATATGTTTATAAGTGGTAAAACTTAGGGAATTGTAGGGATGTGTCAAAATGAAAATAACTAAAACTTAGTCTATTTATCTCTGAGTGGATTTTTTCATAATTTCTCATGTTTAAAAGAATATATCTAAATATCTTGGGAAGATAAGTGTATAAAATTTTGTACAGAACTTTAATGTTATATTTTTAATAAATTGTCTTCAAGAGTTTCTTTTTCATGAGAAACATTTTAACATATATTCCCTAAAATGAAAATCAATCTCAAGAACCCGATATTTTTCTATTTTTAAAATTTATTATACATTTTATAAGCAATATTTTTATAAATCTTGAAAATAAATTGAGAAGAAAACTTTTCTGCACGCAATAGTCGAAAAAGTATGTAAATCGGGTAAGTAGTTCATGTGTTCATATCAAAAATTAAGTTTAAACTTTTATTTTTTTTTTTTTTGTACTTCAAACTTTTAAAAAAACAAATTAACTGAAATGTAATCTTTATAGAAAAACACTTCAAGAAAATTTTTTAAATAAAAAAAATAATTTTTGACCACCGGACCTCCTTAAACAAAGCTAAGATAGAAGTTCGAAAGTGTTTGTGTATATTTTGAATAATACGCGCTCTAACACAGATCATGTAATTGCCTACACATTTGGAAGCAATAAGTGTATGGATTGCATTAAAAAATTAAATTTATATGCTACCTGTGTATAAATTACTGTTTTGTCTATTAAACTTTATATGGTTGGTTTTGTTGCATGCCAAAATTTTGCAACAGAATGGATTCATAAAGGATAAAGAGATGCGTTCTATAAGAGATTTGGTATATTTGTACACATTGAATTCTATTACGCGAGTGTCCGGTTGCTTATTCGTTAAATCTTTGAGCTACCTTAATATAGGTCTGAAGTTATCCTCAGGACCTGGGAAATGTTCACCCAAATTTTTATCTCTTCAGGGTCTATATAATAAAGCGACCTTGGATACTTACACTTGAACTCCCTTTCAAACTGAGCTCTGAGAACTGAGGGATATACGCTACATATACACTGGGGTGCAAAATGATAAGGTCTTAATTTAATTCACTAAATAATATACATAAATGCATTAATCCATATAAAACTACATAAATTTCTTTTATAAAACTAAATAGCCTACATAAACATAAAGAAAATATTGTAAAAGAATTTTTTATAACAATATAATAAATTGCATTTTCACAGGGTATGCAATAGGGGCGAAATGATAAAAACGGAACAGATATTTATAAATCATAGAAATACTACATGACAATTGTGCTCCTATTGTTTTTA
Source organism: Maratus speciosus (assembly GCA_963932465.1). Lineage (NCBI taxonomy): Eukaryota > Metazoa > Arthropoda > Arachnida > Araneae > Salticidae > Maratus > Maratus speciosus. Next base: position 245,357,672 of record OZ010787.1, read on the forward strand.
ATAATTTCAATGCAGCGTTGTGGCATAGAGTTTACAAGTTTTCGAATTTTTCGAGGTGGCAAAACACCCCAGGTTTCATAAACACCAGATTTAAATTCGGCTTTCTAGTTATACGGGCTAAGTTGACCAGGTTTGTGGTAGTTATTGCGCACTATAATACCGCAAACTTTTCCGTGGGAATTAGGTTTGTACTATTGGCCATTTACTCATGTGTGATAATTTTACTAACTTAAAATAACTTCATTGTGTACTCTGAAGAATGTATTAAATTATTGTCTTGTTAAAAAATAGAGGTAAGGCTTGGAATATTTACAATCTGGTTCAGCAAATGACGCTGTAGCATGTGAATATAGTTATGTCTATTTTGTCGTCTTTCTAGAAAAGCAATTCAAAGCAAGTCTCCCGTGAAAAAAATCAGCCTAAACGAAAAGGGAGCCTTAGCCTAGTTGACGGGTGGAAAAGATGTCATCTACCTCTCCAATTCCATACCAGTAGATTGAACACAATGCAAGCAAGCAAAATTCAAATTCTTTTCGTTAATTAAAATAATTTTAGACCAATTCATTTCAGATGTTTTTCTGAAAACTGAATTCAGGCTTTTTTATGAACAGATGTTAAACGCAGACACCGACGCGGTTTTATAATTTTAAAGATTAAATGCATTTTTATTGATCTTCTTATAATTAATATTGCTTCTGGCATATTTATCTAGCTTCTAATTTTGTTTGCTGACATTTTTTTTCTTGGATCTTGTGAAAAATAAACTTTTGGATCGTTTCGGGTGAATTCTCGTCTTTCCTGTAGCTTTTGCAGTACAATACGTTATTTGATTGTGTAAGAAATTAAATATGATAGGCTTTGAACATTTAATTTTATGAAAAAATGCTTTGAAGTGACATTCCGATCATCTTAAACGCTAGAATTTCTCTTTTTTCGAAGTCAGGAAGCATTTTTCCTTTCCCCATAGTCAACAAGTTTTGCAAAATAAACGAATGCCCCATGATACTCCATTTAACTCAATATTAAAAATATCCACAAATCACGAACCGTAGTTTCAAAATATTTACGTCGTTTTACTTCAGTGCAAATTTAACAAAACACATATTTTAAGTATGGGTCATTCTCTGAAAAATGGCAATTTTATGTTCCAGGGATCTTGAAGACATATTTTTAAAATTACAAAAACGAAAAGGTGATTTTAACTATCAATATTAATATCTATCATTATTAAATAATGATAGAACTATCTAAATAATAACTATCTAAATAATAAATAACTATCATTATTATACATAAAAACTGCAATTATTTGGTTATTGAAATTGAAATATAATATTTAATTTTTTTTCAATGCAAATATCATTCCCTCACTGTTAGGAATCAGTTTATAATATTTTATTTATAAGCACGGCTTTTGGAAATGCCGCTGTGATACTTTTTTATTTCTAAAATGCGGCTAATTGCTACAGTGTTTTCTTTACCTTTATTGTTACATTTATTTTATCTCGCGAGAAGAGGGCAAAATTTACAATATAAAGTTGGCATCTGTTGTTTAATCGAAGAGTTCAAAATGAAGTTCTTTGAAAATTGTTTATGTTTTTTGTGGTCTGCGGCTATGAAAGTTTTAAAGAAGAATCTTCGTCCATTTGCTGAATTAGTATGGCGAATATTAAAGTATCCCAGAGAGCGTACATGTTAGGGTCATCTTTTGATGAAATAGGGAGCGGTTACCCATCTTCACGGTAAACCACATTTATATATTGTGTATTTGTATATATTGGAAATTCAACATCTTTCAAATGTCACATGTTTTTATTTCAAAGTATGTAAAATAAATTTTGTGACGATCAATAATAATTAAATTTTTCGAACCCATCACTGAAGTTTGGCGAGCATCCATACATCTGGTGCCCGAACAGGGACACGAAAAATAACGCTGCTGAATGATTTAATTGTTTGTATAGTCTATATTATTTTCATTGAGTACATTTTGTAATATGAATAAGTGAAAGAAAAGGCGTACACCGCTGCGTTCGTCATTTACAAGAACTTTAAATGCATTGAAAGATGATATTGAAGGAGCCCCGTTATATAGGGCTACCATTTTAGACGGTTTTACGAAACTAAAAAATGTGATTAAAGTAATTAAAGCTACAGATGAAGCCAGAATGGCCATCGAGGTCATGGTAGATGACGAGCAATGCGATTAAGAAGCAATTAATAATGAAGTAGTAGAAAATTAATATTATTCAGATGAATTTATTACTATGAAGCTTAAAGTTAGTGAGGTATTGAGTATAAATAAACATAATCAAGATGATAATGGAAGTTATAACAATTATGGTTATTCCAAACCGAAAACTTATAAATTGCCTAAGCTTAAAATTAAGCCGTTCGACTCGCAGTTAATAAATTAACTTTCGTTTTGGCCCCAGTTTGGAAAAATTCATGAAGACATAGATTTAGATAACAGTGATAAGTTTCAGTATCTTATCCAATTGGTAGAACCTGGAACGAGTGCCAGGCGTTTATTAAAATGTTATACAATGACTTCCGTAAATTGCCCGAAAGCTGTAGAGGCATTTCAGAGCCCAGCGGTGTAGTGGTCAGCACGCCTGTCTGCCGCACCGCAGGTCGAGAGTTCGACTCCCGACTGGGCAAGGTTCACTCAGCATTTCATCCCTTTGGGGTCGATAAAATGAGTACCAAGCTTGCTTGGGAACTAAACACCGAGGGTCTCGCGTTAGGTTGACCACCTGGCCGGGACGCATGCTGCATAGCACCTCGGGGCCCAGGGTCAAGAAAACAGAGATGGGCACTGTCGGCCCCGATCCTTCTTGGATTGTATAGCCACAGAGTTTAGTTTGTAGAGGCATTTCAAAAGCGTTTTGGAAATAAAGATTTATTGATAGAAGTATATGTCAGATAATTTTTGAAACTGGTGGTTGCTAATGTACAGGCACACGGGAAAGATAAACTTCTATTACCGGATCTCTTCACAAAAGTCGAGGCATATTTACGATCTTTAGAATCCATGGGTTTACGTTTAGAAAGCAATTCAGCACGGCTCTATCCGATGATAGAATCTAGCTTGTAAGAACATGTAATGAGAGCATGGAAACGATTTACTATTTCAAGCAGATCAAGCGTTGATAGTACCTACTAGTAATTCATTGTCAACAAAATCAAATATAGTAACCTTCGTGGAATTCCTGAAGCAAGAAGTTACAGGAGAGGAAAGATTAAAACTAGACAAATCGGGTTTTGTAGAGTTAGTCTCTAAAGACAAACCTAAAGAAAATTTCAGAAAAAGAGAACATAAATTACCTACGGCGGCAGGGCTATTTAGCGCAAAGGAACGCCTTTGTTTATTTTGTGATAAATACTATGAAAGCAAAGACTATGTCAGGGCTAGATCTCTTTCCTTTTAAGAACGGAAAACTAGAATTAGGGTTAAAAAATGCTGTCTAAAGTATCTACGTTTTGGTCACCACGCTAAAGTTTGTAAAGTTTTATTCGTTGTCGTGTGTGATCTAAACCCCATACCGAGTTATTATGTCCTGAAATTTAGATGCGTAAAGAATCAGAAAATATAGCTAAAGCCATAGACGTAATACAAAGCACCATAGCTAATAATAAGTGTTCGGGGGAAGTAGCTCTTATGACTTTGGAAATAGTTATTAAAGGTCGGATTACAAAGAAATTAAGAGCACTATTAGATTGTGAGTCACAAAAGAGCTATATTTGCAGTACTGCAAAAGAACTAGGTTTACATCCCATTTCTTCCGAATCTATTGTACATACATTATTTCATAAATATAATTAAATCTTTCGAACCCATCATTGAAGTTTGGCGAATATCCAAACACTCACTATGTCCCCATTCACACATGTAGAAAAGAAAATGCTTTCTCTGCCACTGCAGCATGCATGTTTATAATATATTTTTTAATCCATTAAATATACTTAAATATTTAGCCATTTAATTATATTTATATTTTATGTAATAAAAAAATTGGGGCACTTTTTATTGATGTCCCTTGTACTTGCCATCCTTTGCTCAGCTAACTATAAAATCGCCTCTATTTACTTAGTAGAAAGCTGCACATGCATTATATAGGTCTAGGATAGTCTGTACGTGAGTAAAGTAAAGCTGATATCTTGTTGTTTGCTCAAAAACATTTCTGAATAGCTAGCATATAGCTTTCAAGTACTAGATCAAAATAAGTATTTTTATTATCCATAATTCTCTCATCTATTATAAATTTAATAAAATCTAATGAAATAACTTTTTATGTTGTTATATTATTAGAAATGTGTTTCAAAAGATATTTGGTAACTGAAAATATACCTTAGACTAATCATTTTTGCATAACATGGTTTTCAGAAGTGTTTCATCATTCCCTCACAATTATTCCCTCATAATTTTAATATATGAGGGAATGATCTGAATCCATTTATATATGTACTAAACAGTAGAATAAGAAAATATAATAAAATAAATTACACATTAAAAAACTCATAAGATTTTTAATTAAAGTAAGTAAAGATATTGCGTTTTTAATTTTTATTATTTTACATTAAGAAATTAAAAATAAATTTTAAAAAACATTGTACTAAACAACTAAACATTAAGTCTGCTAAATGATAATGCTTTATCTTTTTTTTTTTCAATTGAAACAGAGTTAAAAAATTATTTATTGCCAATATAACTTCTAATTATTACTTTTTTTTCTTTTTTAAAGAATAAAACTACGATGGGTAAATTATCTAAGGAAGAATTAAGGCTGAAAAAGAAAGACTGTGATGGAATCAGAAGAGAAAAAAATAAATAAGATCCAGTGTTGCTTTCATAATTCAGAGAAAAGTGAGTTATTTTTAAAAAGTTGAGAAATGTCAAGTCAAACATGTAAATAAAATGACTCAACACGAATTACGTAAAAAGAGAAAACATTGGGGAAAAAAAATACAAAAATAGCGACAGAAGAAATGCAGTGAACAGACTATAGATACAGATGATGCGCAACAGCCAATATGTAGCAATAATTCAAATTGTATTCCACTCACATCCCCGAAAAATTTTTCATTTATTAAGGTATCACACACAAGAATTGTTTACAGGCATCCAAAACTGCCTCGGCCTACTTCTTGCAATAGCAGAGCAAGCCAGTATAAATTTGATAAATAATTTTATATGCGATTTTTTATGGATAAAAATACCACTATAATCATACAAACCATTTTGAAAATAATATGTTTTATTCTTGTCTACTAATAATTAGGGGAGCTAGGGGATGAATGGGACAAGGAATGGATGGGACATTCTCAATATTTCAAGCAATAAACATTTATTTTAAATTGCTTCCTATCCCCATATAAGGCTCTACCAAAGTGTGCTTTAGAACTAAAAGTAGGACCACATTGCTGTTTTCATTTTCCTTCAAAGTTGCATTTTCTGAAATCTCTGCTTAAAAGTAAGTTTTTTTTTTACATTTGAAGATGTGAAATATATTATACAATATAAAAAATTAAGCTATGTTGTAGTTATTTCTTTTAAGATTCAATATCGATAATTAAAAAGAATGAATAGTAACCATTGTGACAAAATAATTTTTGAGGCAAAATGGCTGAGAAGGGAATATATTCATCATGGAGATGATTGAGACATTTCAAATGGGGATGAATGGGACATTCTCATTCATCCCTAGAGATGTTGAAAATTTTATTTATTAACTAAATAGTATTATTATCGAAAAATTGGTACTAAAACTTAATCAAAATAGATAAAATTGTTAAAAATAGTATATGTTTATTGATCAGATGGGGGAAATTTTATTGAATTTTGAAATGTTGCACAAAAAAATCCCCACTCCTAACGTATTGGGCCGATCGGGAAGTCGTGTCGTGTTGTGAAAATTAATTCGTACCGGAAAATTCTGTTCGGTAATTATTAGACATTAGATATCGTAATCAATGTCCAATAATTAAATGATAGAATTTTCCGGTACGAATTGATTTTCCCAACACGACACGACTTTCCGATCGACCCAATAATTTCCATTATGCATGTTTCTAAAATACATTTAATTAATATTAATTAATAAGTTATGATTGAAAATTATTAGCTATGTCATATTTAAAAGACATTTTACACTTTCATTTCAAATGTAAAATTCCTCATAAGTGGGGAAAAAGAACAGATTGATAGCCGAAGTCTGCATTAAAAGTTAAAACTGCAATAAAAGAAGTTATTGAAAAAAATATATCGATTCGTGATGTAAAATCATATATTACAAATATAATTACATATAATGTTATAATTATAAATTTTAATTTGGTGAAACTGAATACAGGGAAGAAAATCTTTGTGTCCCATCCATCCCTATTAGTGTCCCATTCATCCCTGCTGTGGGGATGATTGGGACAAGAAGGAACTTTTTTTGATTTCATAATATTTTTCTGAATAAATCATAATCTAGAATAAATATTGTTCATGTATGTTGTCAAATACCTATTGTATGAAATGTGATATATAATATTGATAATAACTTATAAAAAAATATAAAAAATATTTTTGTGAAAATGTCCCATTCATCCCCCATCTCCCCTACTTCAAAACTAGCGTGTTATATGAAAATAGTCAATTTTAATGGGGATCTCTTATTCCGTCATACACAGCATCATTCCCTCATTTTTTTCCATTATTAAAATAATGAAAATCTCAGAAGATTTATCAGGTACAGTTTGGTTCATATTATTTTTTGATAAATATAGCAATAAGTTACTTGCAGGCTAAATTTTGAGATTTTTGAGGAAATTTTATTGGGGCTCAATTAAAAAAAAAAAAAAAAAAAAAAAAATAGTCACTTTTCAGAGAATGACACATATACAAAGAAATAGGTACAATTTTTGTAAATGATTGCTGTACAATTAATTGGAATATCATGCATTTAATTTTAACACTAAGACTTCACATTTTCAGTGCAAACTAGAACTAATTTCTTTGTTTTTTTGTCATTTCTATCATATTGCACCGGGCTGTAGCACCGTAGGGCTCATGTTCAAAAATGCGGATTTGAGTACCGTAGGTGCCCAAATTCGGCTAAATAATCTTTCATATCGTAATCTTTCATGATCTTTCATGCGGCTAAACAATCTTTCATAGATTATTTACCGCGGATATTCGTTTTAACTTTTTTAAGGACTTTAATATATGTATATAATGTTGATCAGAGGATGTTGAAAGGTTTTGTTCAATTTTAATTTGCAGATGATCTCCTGCAGCTTTCTCGTGGTTTTGTTTTTCTTTGTTTGCACTTTAATGCCAGAATTTCCCTGTATCGGTCTTCGCTTTATTGAAGCGCAGAAAAATATTCTAGATTCTAGAATGCAATAAGGGGAAGATTAGTATTCGGAAGTACTTGTAAAAAAGTGTTTTTTGAAAGAAAATATTGTCGTAAACCTTTCTAAATTCAAAATATACAATAGTCAGTTAGAAGAAAAACCTCTGAAAATTGACACATAACATTTCTTTGTTTCCTCCATCCATTTTTCGTTTCTTATATTTAATTCATAATAGAGCTAACGCTGATGTCCATCTTTTGTGTTTTATAAATAGCACTATCATGAAAGTCTCCCAAAATCAGTAATTTAATCCGAATTTCATAAAATACAATGATAAGACAGAAAGATACATATCAGAGCAAATCTTATAATATGAATCTATGAAATTGTGATTTCGTTCTAAAATTTGGAAATAAATTATTGTATTATTTGCCTTTTAAAACTATGTTTAAGTAAAAGACATTTTGACAACTGTCTATGAAATGCAAACCACAATAAACAATACCTATCAGAGTGATATTCGAATTCTAATTAATTAAATATGAGTTAAAGAGCAAACATTTACTTTAAATTCTTAGAAACTTAGAGCATCAGACTTTAAATTTCACCTCTTTACTCCTTCGATAAAAATAAATGGACCTCTGTTCTTCTGGTTTTATTAATGATACTGGAACATCATTGTAATTTTGACCTCAGAAAGTTATGCTTCGATGTCTAAGATTCAAAATTACGCTAATAGAATAAAAACCTTTCTCTGAAGTCAATTTGGAGAACATATAATTCAGTAATAAACAATAATATTGCATTAATATTAAATAGCGTACAGGTTATACAAGACATTCGTATGTGCCACACAATAATTTCCAAAATTTAATCAGCATTCACAATTGAGGAGCAAACATTCAAACCGTGTTTTCTCACAAAAAATAAAAAATGAGATTGTTAGTTTTATGAACTCTGTGTTAAATTGCACAGAATTGACGGTATTTTTAACCAAAAAAAATTTTCTCCGATTGTAAACCAATTTTAAAACTTGACGTTTCAATCAAAGAGTGTATCCTCCAAAGCCAGCATTCAGTCAAACAGTGATTTCTCCAGTCTGCCAATCAGAATTGCCACTTAATGCGTACTTTCGAAACAAACCATACGTATCACAATTGAAATGGATTGTTTTAGAGAAAAATAAGATAACTGTTAAGGCTAAATGCTTCCAGAATTTTAGATTTCAAAATCTAAGTGAAGAATATGATGTAAATCTTCTTAAAAAGAGAGTTACTATTGCGCGTGTTCAAAGGGTTGTTTTAGAATCTCACTCTTAGCCACGCCATATCAGTTGAAAAGAAAAACTTTTGAAGGTAATGTATGGTGAACAGTGGCAAAATCAACCTGATGATGTCTTCAAATGATACAACCACATTATTCATGATTTACCAGCCAGCAAGAAGAGGGTGAAGTGTGTGACTGTCTAGATGAAGGTATTGGTTTTAAAATTTGAAGTTGATCTTTGGCAAATGAGTATTTATTTAGTAAATATTTAATGAATACTACTAGGTACCATAATCTGTCATTTTATTTTATTAACAATAATCAACTGAAGTTCTGTATTTGCTCAAGTAAAATAATGCTTTTGTATTATTTGTGAGTTAGGACTTATTTTATTCAAAAAGCGTTTTATCCACTTGTCAAACAATCAAAACATGTTTCCTCCTCTGAATTCGGTCAAAACGTGATTTCTCCAAATATTAAATGCATTTTATTAATTTGTTTTATGTTTAATATCTTATGCATGCTTGCAATTCTTTCTAATAACGAGTAATAAAAATACACAGTAAAAATTAGAATTAAATACAAGTTATTTTCTAATTTATCAGTGTTTTGTGTTTTTTGAAATTTTTTATCTAAAGGAGAAAGCATGGTTTGCATGTTTGCTCCACAATTCTGTTACATTAGCTGTTTGGGGAAAAACGGTAATTGTATCTAACATTGGTGCTATAAATTTATTGAATTCTGCAATTAAAAATAAAACATTGTAATATCTATATTTCTGAAGTGGAACTTTAAGAAAGTTCGAAACGTTTAATGTTATTTTTGAATGATTTTTATGTGATTTTTAACTGTTTGATTAAATTTACTCTATTTTTGTATTTGCTTTCCATTGTAATATATGTTTCTTAAATTTGTCTGATCAAACTCTACGCGAGTTAATAATAATAATACTCATAAAATCCTATTAATTTAGACTCCTAAACCATTTATGAGATAAAAATGTGTAGGAATTATATTTTAGATTTAATTTTAAATAAACATATTATTTTCACCATTGGGGTTGACAAAATAGTTAACATTAATACATATATTAGAGAAATTACATTCTAAAAATTTCTAATTTACGTACTCTCATGCAAGAAATATCATGAACAAAGAATCAGCATCCCAATTTTCTGGATACTTTTTGAAGATTTAAAATGTTCAAGTATTATGGGGGAAAATATTGTTTTGCCTTTTCCATAAAGTGCACTTTTTTGTTAAGATTTTGTTAAATCCTAACTTTTTACAAATTTAATTAATATTTTATTAAAAAAATTTCCTGTAAAATTATATCAATGTCTAATAAATATAGGTTATTACTTGTAAATCAATTTTCAAAGTAATCTAATGAACTTCTTAAATATCTAGTTTACAAATATCTAACGAAAGAAGCAACAAATTTATTAAATAAAAAATTAAGTTTTTTTTCTATAGAAGATGGATTATTTAAAAGGATAAGTTATTTTCTAACTTTAACATAATTAAATTAAATACATCGTTATCTAAACTTATGAACATGCATCGTTGAAACAAAATCAAAATTTTTAATTAATTATAAGCGCCTGTTCCACACAGTAACATTGCAGTTTTTTTCCTTTTCTGTCAGTATCCTACCAGTTGTTTACAACAATTAGAAAATATTACAGTTTTATAGATGTCAAAAGCAGATAACGAGTAATTAATTTTGCTTTTGTCAGACCCGGTAATTTTCCATTCAAATATTTAATTAATATGTCCATTATAATTTTAGAAATAGGCTGTAAAAATGAATTTAGTAAAACGGAGGAAAGCTTGAAAACGCTTTTAAAATACAATTTTCTAAAAAGAAAAAAAAAACACTTGTTTTCTGCTTATCTGTTCTGTATCCTTTTGTTCTAGGAAAACTAGATTTTGTAATATAATAAACTGTTTGAGTTTTATCATTTTAAAATCTATATTGCAAATGTTGTAAATAATTTCTCATTTCTACTTTAAATATGCTACAAAATCAGATATACAATATACATTTTTTTAAAAGGACGAAAAAAACGTTTGTATCGCTGTAATATACCAACAATCTATGTTGATACTTTTTGTTAACTTTAATATTGCATAGTGTTAATTTACATAAATGAAAATTAATGTATTTCTTTAAATTATATTAACAATTCTATTATTTGTAAAAAGCCTTCCTTCGTGATTGAAAAAAAAAAAATCTTACTCCAATGCTTGATAATATAGTTGTTGTTTGTTTATTGTATCAAGTCTTCATTTATTATTACAGAAATGAAAACAATTGAAACAAGAACACATGTAGCACAGTCTACACTGACTACTATAATATTTATATAAGTTGCAATAATTTTTTTCATAAATATTATTAAATAGTATTCCAAAGGAACGCATTATGAACAATTAATATTTTTTTAATAAAATTTTAAAAGAAATATTTTTAGAGATTTCTTAGAACATTTTGTAAATCTTAAAATTATATTACATTTTACTTCATTGATAGCTTATACGATGTAAGTTGCGAATTACTACTTTAAGACTCTCAACACAGTTTTTACACAGAATAAAATATTTCATCTATTGTTCAAAAATGAAAAATATTCTTTTATATTGTTATTAAATTGTTTGCATGAAGTGACCCACATTATATTGGGATGCTGCGAAACAATATATTAGAATACAGGTCTACTTAAGCGGTTACTGCTAACAGCTACCAGAATATTCATATAGTATTATTTTAAATTTAATTACAGAATTTAAAATAATGATTAAAGGAACTTGGGGTATTTTAATAAACAAAATACTCTAAATTGTTAACATTGATTAGCAAAGTCTCCGAAGTTTTAGAGCCTACTAATATACGAATATAGGAAGAAAAGAAGGAAAGAAGGAAAGAACATAATCTCACACATGAAGAAAAAATTTACATTTTGGATAACTTGAGTATTATAATAACAATATTATTTTTTATCTATTTTGTAGTAATTTATTTAAATTCATCATAAAATTGTTTTCTGTATGATAAAATTTGAAAATTATGTTGAGGTCATTTCTCTGCTTGCATTATTTCATGCGTACGTATTGCACTGTTTAGGACATTGGTTTTTGATATATCTTAATGATTTTTATTATTAAAAAATTAATAAAAAGATTCTATGATGAATAATAATATTGAGAAAATAGCATTTGGTAGTAACCTATATATAAGAATCGTGCACAGCTAAACAAAGTAAATATTGAATCCGAAAAGTTTTTTTTAACAGGGTTAGTGTTTGAATCACTTGATATCTGCCTCTTAATTAATGCTTTGTTTAGAGTGCTTGTCGACTGTATTTCATGCTCTTGTTTTTAATGAGATGAAGTTAAAGTATTTTTCGGAACTAAAAGTTACACGTTAAACACTGTTACAGATTATTTATTTTCATTCTAATTCGGGGTTGTACTTGTATTTAAATATCACACATATGATGTATTATTTCTCCACTGAATACCACGGACTTAATTGAAATAAAACAGAAAGAGGGGGTGTATAACCATTCGTTTTCCAAGAAATCCAATTCGTATAGAATGAGAGATGAAACGCTGGTGTACAGTAAAATACTTTAAAACAGTTTATCAATAAAAATAGTTATTCTATCATGAATACAATATAGTACATATTATTTTAATACGATAAGTGCGACCATAAATAGGGGATAGTATTTTCAACTCAGCACCACATAGTAGCTACAAACTCGTGCCTCATCCTTTATCAGGTTTCGGACACAAAACACTCTACAATACGGCCATCGATGCACAAATGATCAAAATTCCAGGTTCATACATATCATACACTGTAAAAATAATCTGCAATTCCACAGACGTAAAGTTACAGAAATCTGTAGCTTTACAAAAGAATATACTAAAATTACAGTAAACTTATTAAACCCGGGTTTTACTCTTTACTACTCTTTATTATTTATTACATTATATTACATTATATTATACCGGAATTACTACTCTTTAACCCGGGTTGCAGTTACATAAAAAGTTCTAGACATTGTTGTGGCTTAAATATATTAAGTTTGTTTTTCTGAGTTGGCAAGAACTCAAAAGTTTTTGTTTTGTTTTTCAAAAGAATTAATATTGTTCTATGAATGAATATACGTGAAGTTGTGAATGATTTTTAAATATATTTAATCGTAATATTTATAATATCCGAAAACTAAAATATAGTTTAAACTAAGATATAAAAAACAGTGCCAATAATTGGTGACCCGTCTACTTATAAAAATGTCTCAAAGTGAATCGTCGAACAATGCTGATTCTTCTATGAAAAAAACGCCGAAACGAAACAAGTTCAGCATAAAAATCACTTCATTTTGGACTGATAGGCCAGAGACATGGTTTTTTTCAAGTTGAAGCACAATTTGAAATTAATTAAATTACTAAGGAAGAAACAAAATTTAATTATTTAGTTGAGCAACTTGAAACTAAATACGTAGAGAATATGTGGAATATTATAAGTAGTGACAGTTTAACCAAATATTCCAATTCGAAAGCTAGGTTGCAAAAATTGTTAAAAAAAAGTAAAAACGTACGAATTAAGCGATCGATAACCGGAATTGAACTTGGTAATATGAAACCTAGTCAGCGCCTTCAAAAGCTAAGAACTGTAGGTACATCTGACGTTTCAGAAAACCTCATTAAAACACTTTGGCTTGAAAAATTGGCCGACGGCATAAAAAATATATTGCTTGTTAGCGAAGAAAACATTCATAAGTTTGCTATTATGGCAGATAAAATCAGCGATATGTATCAAAAACCTGAAATTTTTACTGCAAGTAAAAGTAATAAATCTGATATTGTTAATTATAATGCGGGATCGTATGTTGATAATGAACTTATAAATCGAATTCCTCCTCTAGAACTGCAAATTTCGCAACTCTGCATTTCACGAAAATCTAGCGCTAATTCTCGAAATAATGAAAACCGTACTGGCACGCGAAGCAGACCTCGTAAGCGCTATAATCTTAATGGAAAACTGTGTTATTTTCATTTCCGTTTCGGCAATCGTTGCTTCCTGACAAATGCACCTAGCCTTGTGCCTGAAATTAAAAAGACAGATTCTAAACAGGAAAACTTAGATCTGCTGTAGATATAGCGACAGATTCCACTGCAGATAAATTTCTGGATTGTCACAAACGTCCCTTATTTGTTAGAGATAACAAATCGAAAGTGCGTTTCTAAGTGTACAGCGGTGCAGATGTTAGTATTTTAACAGCTTCACCTCAAGATAAACAATACTAGCTATATGCAGCAAATGGCATATAAATTGAAATATATGGTATAAAGATGCTAACACTTGATTTATGACTTCCGCGAGAATTTCACTTCCCTTTTATTGTTGCGAAGATAAACAAAGACATTTTAGGAGCTGATTTTCTAAACAAATTGAACATATTAATTGATTTGCATAACAAGAAACTGATTGATCGAGTAACCCAACTAAGGATTAATGGCGAAGTTGCTTCCATTAGTGAAGATAGTAATGTCGGCTCAGTAAGTAATTCCTCTAAATTTTTTCTCTGTTAGGGAGATATCCCGAAATAATCAAACCAAATTTCTTCTTATCAAATCTAAAACATAATGTTACACATCACATTATACTAAAAGATCAACCTGTCATTCTAAAGCAAGACAGATCATCAACGACTTGCAATAGCAAATCAAGAATTCCACTCAATAAAATCAGGCCTTCTAGTTATCAATGGTCGAGTCCTCTTCATATGGTTACGAACAAAGATGGAAATTTTCGTCCATGTGAAGATTACAGACAACTAAATGCCTGAACTGTTCCTGATAGTTATCCTATCCTGCGAATCAAAGATTTACATCACATTTTGAAAGATACAAGTATCTATTCTAAAATTGATTTATTTAAAGCCTACTATCATGTTCACAATGCCGAAGAAGATAGATGTAAATCTGCAATTCTTTCCCCATTCGGTTTGTATGAATTTAATGTGATGAGTTACGGTTTGAAGAATGCACCAGAAACGTTCCAAAGATTTAAAATGAAGTTGTTTTCAGGTTTAGATTTTGTTTTCGTCTATTTAGATGATATTCTTATTGCATCTACTAGTGAAAAAGAACACAAAACACACCTCAAGTTAGTGTTTGAAAGATTATATGATTACGGTCTTTGTATAAACGTTTCCAAATCAATCATAGGAACACAAGAAATGGAATTTTTTGGGACATTTAATTACTCCTCAAGGCTCACGTCCTTTACATGACAAAGTTCAAGACACCCTTAACTGTCAACTTTCAACAACTATTCATGAACTTCGAAGATTCCTAGGCATTATTAATTTTATCGTCGATATCTAAAATATGCATCTAAAAATCAATATCACTTACATGATTACCTCGAAGGAGAAAGAAAGAAAGATAGTAGAAAAATCCCTTGGACAGATGAAGCAAAAAACAGTTCCAACAATGCAAAGATGATTTAGTCAATACTGCACTCTTATCATTGCCAAATTCTGAACTATATTTGTCACTATGTACAGACGCTTTAGATTCAGCGATTGGAACAGTACTTCAACAATATGAAGATAAAGGATAGAAACCTATCGCATTTTATTCTAAGAAGCTAAATGATACACTAAAGAACTACAGTCTTTACGATAAAGAATTACTTGGTATTTACCTCTCCACCACGTGCTTCAAACATTTATGAGAAGGAAGAAAATTCTCGATATACACGGACCACAAACCCATAAATTTTGCATTCCTACAAAAGCCTGAGAAAGCATCTCCTCGCCAACTTCTTCACTTACACTAGATTTCACGATTTTCAACTGGCATTCAACAAATTAAAGGTCAAGACAATATCATGGCTGATACTCTATCCAGAATTGAAGAAATTTCTTTGATCGATTATGATAAAATAGAAGATGAGCAATAACAAGATGAAGCCTTTAGGAAACTTACCTTTAGGAAGGACCTGACAGGACCTTTACCAGCATCAAACGGTAATATCTACTGCCTGAACTGCATAGTACAAAAAATATTTGTTGCTAAAGATTTAAAAACCACGTCACCTGTGTTTGTTCGCAAAGACAGAGTTAAAAAGCAGCTGGAACCCCCATTCAAAGGTCCCTTTCAGGTCGTTGTTAAAAACGAAAAATATTTCACACTCAAAATTAAACACAAAACTGTAACTGTCTCTATTGATAGGTTAAAGCCAGTATACTTCTTGCAAACACCAGACTTACAGACAGGCCAAAAAAGAATATATAACCTGTAAAACCACCACAGGATTCACATTCTCAAGACCAAAAACTTCCTGAAAAACAGTCACGTTCTAGACAACCGATTAAACTTCTGTGAGATTTCGAGATTAGCACATATATATTTATTTTTAAGTAATTTTAAAATTTTAGTGCATTGTTATTTTTGTAATTAGCATTATTTTTTATATATTGTTACGTAACTTCGTTACTGGGAGGAGAGTACTGCTGTGGCTTAAATTTATTTAGTTTGTTTTTTCTGAGTTGGCAAGAACTCAAAAGTTTTTGTTTTGTTTACAAAAGAATAAGTACTGTTCTATGAAAGAATAAATGTCAAGTTGTGAATGATTTTTAAATATATTTAATCGTAATATATATAATATCCGAAAACTAGAATATAGTTTAAACTGTGATATAAAAAGCTGTGCCAACAGAATCCCATTTTCCTAAAAACTTCCTAGTAACCTTACAGATCTTTTGATTTACGGTGAAAATGTGTGTCTGTTATATGAATTTTTGTTATTGCCGTTACATAAAATGTTCTAGGAATCCCAGTCTCCTAGAAAAATTTGTGTAACTTTACAGATTTTTTATAGTGTACCTCAGATTGCTGAAAGTGCAATGAATGAATTAAATTTTTTTAAATGTCTGTCCCACTACGTACGACTATCCACTGTACGTATGTTGCAGTAGATTTTTGACACTTTTAGTAATTTTATTACGTTTGTTTCATTTTTGTCTTGTTGATTCTGTTAGTAAAACATTTCAGTACTATTCAAAACTGCAAGTCTTAATTAAAAGTGTATAGTTTTAAAAATATACTTTTATGTGCAATTACATTTTAGAAATTAAATTTGAATATGTACTGCTCATTGTACGCGTGTGAATATGTGCCATTCTTTTTCAATACTTTAAACACAATTGCACATATTATTAGGGTAGCTTTGGTAACCGAAACATTTATGTGTGTATGTACTTAAGTTATATAATTCTGCACATTAAAAATTAATATAAATTTAATAAATAAACTATTCTTTTAATTTTATTTTAGCTCATTATTTTGAAAATTAAAATTCTGTACACTGATATTTCCTGTTATACACAAAGAAGAGAAATTAACTTGTATTTTTCATACAAAAAATAAACATTTGATTTCAGATATTAATTTGAGATTTTATATATACATCGTGTTCTTTCTTTTTAACCCACGTGCTTGTTTTAATGTATTCTGTATTCGGTATTTCAAATTGTTTTAAAATAAAATATGAGATCGTTGTTTTATATTCAAATAGAAACTCCAATCTTTGAACTATACAACTTATGTAAATATTTTTCTTCCGGCTTTGTGAT
The DNA here is from genome assembly GCA_963932465.1 of Maratus speciosus. Classification (NCBI taxonomy): domain Eukaryota; kingdom Metazoa; phylum Arthropoda; class Arachnida; order Araneae; family Salticidae; genus Maratus; species Maratus speciosus. Next base: position 245,374,942 of record OZ010787.1, read on the forward strand.
AAATGTTTAAATTTAATATTAAAATGAAAGAAAACAAAAAAAATGTATAATTCATTTTGAAGAGCACGCTTATATGAATTTATAGAATTAAAAAAACTCAAGATGCGATATTACTCTAAAACAACATTCTCGATCCTAAGCCGTAAAGAAAAATTCTTGAAATATGAAGTATTTCATTCTTACTTGGATATTTTTCTTTTCTCAACTTCGAAATAATAGAAATATTACGATATTCAGAGAAAAATTTTTAACTTTAGAAAAATACTTACTTCAATTTTGAGATATTAAAAAATATATACTTGAGATGATATGTCTAATCTAAAATACTAATATTTGAAAAGTTTCTGTTTTACAAATGGCAAGAATAAAATTTTAATTGTAGAAAATTTAATTGCTTTTCGAATATTTCAGAAACGTCGTATTTTAACGATTCTTTCAGACGAAATCTGCTAAATCAAATAGCTGCAAATAAGTGAAAACAGAAAATTTGAAAAATTGAGGATTGATGACTTGTTAGAATTTAAGTAACTTTTTTGGTTTATGCAAAACTTTAAAAAGAAACTGATATAAGAGATGGATTTTCGTTCAAAATAAATAATTTATTTTAATGTTGCTTTCATTACAAATCTAATTATGCTTATTAAGAAAAATACGTGTATAATTCCTTTTGAAGAGCGCACTTATATGAGTTTATATATATATATATATATATATATATATATATAACAAGAAGCAATATTACACTAAAACAACGTTTTCAATTCTAATCCGTGAAGAAAAGTTCTTGAAATTTGAAGTATTTCATTCTTCCCTGGAGATGTTTCTTTGCTCAAAGTCGAAATAATAGAAATATTACGGTATTCAGAGGAAAGGATTTATCTTTTGAAAAAGACGTAAGTCAATTTTAAGATATGATAAAAAAAAATTGCGTGACATAAATCTCTCTAAAATACTAATAGTGGAAAGTTTCAGTTTTAAAAATTGCAGGAATAAAATTTGAAAAGTAGAAAATTTAATTGGATTTCAGTTCTTTGATATACGTCGCACTTTAAGGAGTCTCCCAGATAAAATCTGCTAATTCAAATAGTTGAGAGAAAGCAAAGGAAAAAAATAACGAAGTGGGTATCGATGACCTGTCAGAATTTATGTAAATTTTTCGTTTATGCAACAATTTTGAAAAAAAAATATTTAAAAGAGGGATTTTCGTTTAAAATAAATAATTTATTTTACTTTTGTTTTAATTACAAATCTAATTATGCGTATTAAGAAAAATACGTGTATAATTAATTTTGAAGAGCGCTCTTATATATGAATTTATACAATTAAAAAAAATCAAGATGCGATATTACTTTAAAACAACTTCTCGATTCTAAGCCGTAATAAAAGATTCTTGAAACTTGAAGTATTTCACTGTTCCCTGGAAATGTTTCTTTGCTCTTTGTCGAAATAATAGAAATATTATGGTATTCCGAGAAAAAAATTTTACTTTGGAAAAATAAGTCATTTTTGCGATAAAAAAAAAAAAAAAAAAAAAAAAAATCTTGACCACGAATATCTCTAAAATACTAATATTGGAAAGGTTTCTGTTTTATAAATAGCAGGGATAAAATTTAAAAAGCAAAAAATTAAGTTGGATTTTTATTCTTTATTAAGCGTCGTATTTTAAGGAGTCTCGCAGATGAAATCTGCTAAATCATATAGTTGCGAATAAGTAGGAAAAAATTTTGAAAAATTGAGGATTGATGACAGGTCAGAATTTATGTTTTTTGGTGCAGACAACAGGTTTGAAAAACTATTTAATAGAGGGTTTTTCGTTTAAAACAAATAATTTATTTTATTGTTGTTTTCATTAGAAAACTAATCATGCCTATTAAGGAAGATATCTATAACAAAATGCATAGTTTGAATATCTGGCAAATAAATACATGTTCTTTAGCATGGATTCATAGGAATCATTTTCAAATGTACATTACGTTTTCCTTAGCATGTCAAATTTATCGCATGGTAATATCATTATAGCAGAGTAATACATGTTATTTTGTTTTGCTTTTTTCAGCTTGAAATGCGTGCACTTAAAATAAATGCCATGAAAAATATTTTCAAATATGGAATCTATTTCTTCAATTTTTTGGGATGTTTAGTCTTTACGTGAGCGAGGATTTTGTAATAAGATATACTATATGACAAGTTATAAAAAAGTTTTAAACAATATTTTAAAATAAATAAACATTGTTTACCGTCTGATATATAAAATTTAAAATTTAAAAATATATTACAATTCATCAGACATACAAGTAAAAGGTATGTAAATACACATACAATTGAAAATGCAAACGTTCGCATTTTTAATTGTATATGTATTTATGTAACTTTTACTTGTATGTCTGATGAATTGTAATATATTTTTTTTTAAATATTTTATTTGTCTTATAATTAAAGAATATATTATGAAAATAAAGCTGTATAAATTTTAATCTCTCTTTAAATCCGCCATTTTCCATTCTCTTCGATATATCTTCCAAAATAATACATATTATCAAATCTGAAACATTTCACAATGTTTTAGTCTGAAAACTATCCCTTGAAAGTTTTAAAATAAATTTTATGATCCTATATGGAATTATTAACATTTTAGAAAGAATACTCCAAACTTATAAAATGACTATGAATGTATCTGAAATTAAAAATGTCTAATATATACAGACATTTTTACAATATCATGCTTTTTTTTACTTTTTAACCCTTTATCTACTGCATTAAGATCTACTGCAATTTGTTTCATGTAATACTTTTTTCAGTTACTACAATGAAAATTAAAGGATAAAAATAAAAAAATTACCCGTGAGAAATTTAATTATTTAGAGGTAATTAATTAAAGTGGTACTTTAAAGTACCGTCAGCACACTATGACTAAAATATCGTAACAGAAAACCCACAAGGTATTTCAAATGGCACCAGAAAATATTTTCCATTCAATAAGTATGGGAAATATAGGTTTTTTATTATTTACAAATAAATCGTTTGGCAAATTCCGGTGACAATAATTTGTTTCAACACTTTAGAATTGAAAATGCTAAGCCCCTGAAAGGGTTAAAAAACAATTTTTTAAGGTTTCGATCTTGTTAGCAGTCCTTTACTTATGCGACGTCTATATTCCAGGGACAACATGTTCTATCGCATCTCCACATATGCAATATATGAATTTACATATGCCATTCCTAGCATAGCAAAAACGGGCCGGTGCCACAACTTTTTCGATTTACTATAAAAAAAAACGATGAAACAGAAAAGAAGTACCAGGGAAATCATTACTAGACTACATTTTAGTAATTACATTTTAAAGCAGATGAAAACGATGGATAACTACACAGACGAAAAGTTAACAAGAAGTTTTTCTCCAACACCAGGTGTACTGACGGTACTTATAAGTACCACCGAGTAATTCAACTGTTAAATCAAATACATGCACTGTTCACCTAAAATAGCTAGTCAATCTGTATTCTAAGATCATAATGAAACAAATATATCCTTTCCTTATATCCTTCACTGTGTTTGCAGTAATAGAAAGACGAGCATGATTATAACGACTATCTCGTTATATATGTTTGCATTCCATCCCCCCCCCCAGCAGTTTCAATTAAATTCTGATTAATAACTTATTTATTTTAGTGCACTATAGTCAAACAGTGCAGCCCCTAAATTAAATTCAACACTTAAAAACTAAAGCGATTGTATTAATGGCCCTGCACATTTAAATTAAATTATTCTAGTTACTCATCTCTTTTTAATAAAATAAAACCAGTGATTCAACCTTCATTCTTACTTTGTGAGTTTCTCACACATACGATTTAACCTTGTAGAAAAACGTTACTGCTGTCTATTAAAAAAAAAGCATTTTAGCTTCAGGCATTTCCTTATTTGGACATGAATATAACTCATCATTTAAAATCACTTAACATGCAATCTATTCATTAGAATTATCTTCGCAATATGCTTTAACATTCACACTCTTTTGTTCAGATGTATGGCAAATCTGCATTTTTGTGGTAATGCACGTTACATTTCTCATGCCCTTTTCGCCTAACGAATTCGGTCTGTTACTATGCCTTATCCAGAAACATTTTTTATTTTTTTTAACCGCAGCTGTATCAATGTACAGATTAGTCTGCGCCTATCATGACTCAGGAATGTTATCAGCCCACAATCTGCCGCCCCTACACAATTAATATATGGTAGAAGCCTACCGTATGTATTTGGCGAATCCATGCCAGCTAATGTTTTTCTATACTCCTGTGCATGGCGCAAAATATTTGTAGATTGGCGATATTGTAGTCCGCCAAGCAAGAAAGTTGTAACTGTATATTCAACTCTCTCCTGCGCTGTCTCTTGCCTCGTGATGTCACTTTAACAAGAAGCTCTGATCGCATTCCTCTTGTACCTCTCCCTTCGCCTTTCATCATGAAATAAAGAAACAGTTCGTTTAACAAATTGGAGTTTTTTTTAATAAGACCTGGTGTTCTAAATTTCAGTACGTTGTCAACAAAAACGGCCATCTCTGTATCTAACGAAATCGTCTCCATATACTATTGGTCGCCTGACCAGTTTTTTTTTCTCCTAAAAAAAGTAAGGGAGAGGTACGTGCTTCCAATCTTATTTTTCTGCATGGACTTCTTGGAGCGATGGATCCCTCCCGGCTGTCGCACCGCTCTGTTGCAGTGAGCTTCGAGTATCTCGCCCCCGTCACCTAAGGAAAAGTCATCCTTGAATCAACGACACGCTGATTATCTTCGCTTCCCAGAGGTACGCGCTGCTTATCTTCGCTTACCGGCTGCGTGGATTTCATCCTGGAGTGAAGTTTTCGCCCCGGACGACTGCTCTTCGCCGATGAAATATCCGTGCCTGCCTGCTCCTGCTATCCTGCTGCCCCCTCTTGTTTGAATCGGAGCATCGCCCCAGCCGTTCTGTTTGCAGTCCCGCCTGAATGTCCATCACTACGCTGATACCGCGACAACTGAATTCTATGATATCTTCGAATATAAATTTCTATGTGTCGTTCACCGAACCGCTGCGACTCCCTGTTTGTGAGAATATGACAAGTATAAGTGTGTTTGTGTGTGCTCAAGAATATAAAAAAGCCTTTCCGTTTAATTAGAAACATAAGAAGAAGAAGACTGTGTTTTTTTTTTCTCTCGCCTAAAAGGCATCCCCAGTGCTTACAAGAGTCCGTGAAAAGTGCCAAAATTCGTGGGAGACTTACTGTTTGTGAAAGAAATGCCTCAGCGTGTTTTTGCATGATTACTCTTAATTAAAAATCCACCCCAATTTGTCCTGCGATCTGCTCAAGTGTGCTATGTGTGTTGTGGGTCAACTTCTCTGATGCTACAGTCAGAATGTGCAAAATGTTTGTGTTTGTGAAAATCCTAGTGTTCGCGTGTGTTGATTCGTTCAAATCAAAGGAGTCAATCAACAGAAAATCATTCAAATGACTCCTGAAGTTGTGCTCCATAAATTCTCCGTTGTATACAAATAAAAAAAATCGTAGAAAGTCAGGTAAATATGCACTTAAAAACAAAGGTTCACAATCTAGAGAAAATGAAGGTGCATTAGTAAAAAAAAAGAAAGAAAAAAAAAGGTTTCTATAGTGCTAGATTCGCTTAAATAACACATTGTAGAGTATGATAGCATATGTTTTATTCCCCCGTTTGTTTGTTTTTCTTTCGACTAATTTCTTTTCAGTTAATTCTGGAAACATTTTAAAATTTTTTTTAAATTATTTCATTCCATTTTTATGCTTTCATACTCCATAAGTACTCACAAGTACTTGAGAATTGATTTTATTAATATTATTGTGTTCTTGTACAGAATACGAAAACACAGTGATATTGCTATTTTTAATATTTTGTGAAGTTATTTTTGTGCAGTTTACTATAATATTTATTAATATAGATATATTTTTTTTCGCATTGCATGGAATTTTCCAAAATTTTTAGTTAATATCAAATACAGTCCCCTCTGCTTAACTCTTAATGGATGTTAAAATATGTTGAATTTTTTTTCTTTTCCTCAAAAAGAGTTAACGAGGATTATACTTTGTCCCGTTTTCTATTATCTACGAAGGTTAAAATAAGATTTTTCTAGTTTGCCTTTCGGCTTGAAAATATTTTAATTTGAGACATTTTTAATTTCTGTCCTTTTAGAGAAACAAGGACAGATAGCAATTTTTTTTCTCTGTTAAAAAAGGATAAAATAAGTTTTTATTTCAGTTGCTTGCTCCTACCAGTTTTGTTTTGAAAGACGTACATGTTCCATCCATTAAAAAAAATAGGAGCTATTGCGAAATATTTTTTGTTTCTCTTTCTTTTGCTTAAAATAAGCAACGATATTATTTTTACTTTGAGAAACACAGTTTTGACCCTGGATAATTTTTTTTTTCTCTATTTTTCTATAAAAGGTTTGAAAGAGACCTTTTGTTTATTTTTTTTCAAGTTGTGTGTTATATTTTTAATGTGATTATTATACTATTTTATTCCTTTACTTTATTTCCTTTACATTCTTATCTGTTAAATGTGTGTTATATTTATATGTGTATGCAGAATTTCAGTAACAATTTTTGATTAGGGAATTTTTATTAGGTAAACCGTTGACCATGTCCGCTAAACAAGTTCAAATCAACATTAACCAATTTGATGGAGATCCGGATTTGCTTAAATTTTTTTTAAACCAAATTAGGTCGGTCGCTGAAATTAACAAATACAGCCCTCAGACTACCATTGCTGTACTTGTAGGGAAGTTAATTGGTCCCGCGCATAAATTTTATGCACATAATCCGGAAATTCAAAAAATCAACGATCTACATACGCTTGAGAAAGAATTTGCGGCATTTTTCTCACCTCCGAGCAAGTGCGTGGCTGGCGTTGAACTTTCGAGTTTATCTCTTTTGCCAGCGGAGTCAATTAAAATTCTGGCACACCGGTTAAACGTGTTAGCCGCAACCGTGTATGCTGATATTAACGACGAGAATGCCCGTAACACAATTAAACTTATGAAATTCACGGAGGCTGTGCCAGCTAACATACGAAAAAAGTTACAGGAAGAAGGTATCACAGAATACCGTGCTGCTGTTGAAAGAGTACAGACGTTACACGGAATTCTGCATAATGAAAAAATTCTACATTCCTTACCTTCTGTCAGTAAATCTCAAAATAACGTTGAAGAACAATTGAAGGAACTCTCGGAAAAATAAATGCGTTAACACTTGCACCGCCTGGACCCAAAACAGAAACTAAAAAAATGACTTGCAAGGTAGCCCAATGTATAACGCAAATGCGATGCGCTATAGGAAAAATTTCAAAACGCGAAATTTCCCAAAATATTTTTCCCCTCACAAATTTCCACAAAGAAAAGTTGTGACATGCCGACTCTGTTTCCGCAATGCCCCCCAGGCCCATCAGTGTTTTAAATGGAAAAGAGTTAATACACAGAGAAGGGAAAATTTTAACAGACGCAACAATTACCGTGTTCAGGAAAACTAGAACAGAGACACAATTTTTATGCTGATGATTTTGTGTCTCAACCATGTGACTTAATATCAGCAACATTTCCTATTGACCCTACAGTACCAAAAATCTCAAAAGAAAGGTTAGTTAATTCAACCGGGTCAAAAACTTCAGATCACATTAAAATTGCAAGAAATATCACTACTCAAACAGAAAATGAAGGCGATAACAATGTTCACATCATTTGTAGTGTTAATACGCATTTCCATCACTCCCTCTTGTAAAGGCCACAATTGCAAACCATAAAATCACCCTGTTGGCTGATTCTGGAAGTAACTTTTCGTTACTTTCACAAAAATTATTTAATGAACTTAAACCTGTACTAAAATACAAGAGGCTATCAACAGCCATAAATATTAAAACCGTCAATTCGGATGTTTCTTTTTCTTTATGTATTAGAGCATCCATTAAGTTAGAAAAAAAGTCCTTCTCGCACCACTTTTATATAGTGGATATTCCTGAATCCTCCAGTTTTGAAGGCATTCTTGGTTTTGATTTCATTAGTAAATTTAACATTATCATTGATACTTTCAATAAATGCATTCACATTAACAACAGCTTGACTATTCCACTAGAAACATCACACACTAAGTCAAAAGTCAGTGAAAGTAATCAATATAACACCTTATGTGATGTGGTGACAAATCAAAAAGTTTTCTTAACCCGTAAAATCATTCTAGAATCCCAAGAGCGAACATGGTGCTCAGTTTACACAAACAATAATATCAAACATGACATAAATTATCTATTTGAATATTTGGCAGATAAAAAAGTAGTAATAGGTCATGATGCCATTATTCAAATGGATAAGAAATCTAAACGCAAAAAGAAGCCTGTACAATTAAATCATTTCTTTTCTATTTCACTTAAAAATAATTCTGACACTACCATTCATCTCCCTAAACACACAAAAATTGGACATTTATCTGAGGTTGAGGAAATTCTTGAGTACCCCTCTGATAAGTTGGACAAGCATCATAACTCAGAACAACACTTCCTAAATTTTATCCAGGCATCTAACGAAACAATAAAAAAGAGGAAAGAGGATTTGTCAGCTAGCGATTTCAATCTTACACATTTAAGTTCTAATGAAGCAAATACAATGACTAAATTATTACTTAATTATTACCCCTCCTTCTCAAAATCATTAAATACACTTGGACATACTGATAAGATTGTACCTGATTTGAAATTTATTAATGACTACCCTATAAAAACACTTCCATTCCCACTTCCTCAATCTTTGCAAAAAGGTGCTTTAGAACAAATTAAAGATCTACTTGATGCCAAAATTATTGAACGCCACTGTTCAGAATGGGCTTGCCCCATGTTATTAGTCAAAAAGAAACCAGACGGAACTGGTAAACAAAAATTCCGTCTCGCGTTAGATCTTCGAATGCTCAATACTGTAATTCAAGGATCATCTTACCCTCTACCTAAAATTGAAACCATCATTTCAAATCTTTCTCAGTATCGATATTTTTCTTCTATTGACTTTCATCAGGCATACCATCAAATTGATTTGCCAGCAAAATTCCAAAATCAGTTGACATTTACTACTATGTTTGGATCTTTTAGATACAAGAGATTAGTGTTCGGATTAAAAAACAGCGCTTCTATTTTCCAAACTTTAATGGACTCTTTGCTTGATGAATTACAATTAGATGGTGTATATACATATCAGGATGATTTCATTGTAGGTGCAAACTCTTTTCATGAAATGTGTAATAAATTAAAAAACATTCTCTCTATCTTAACCAAATATAACCTGACCCTGTCTCCTAGCAAATGTACTTTTCATAAATCTAGCATTCACTATTTAGGATTTCATGTAGAAAATCAGTCTGTTTCCCTAATTCAGTCAAATATTATAAAAATAACATCTTTTCCCACACCTACAACTAAACGTCAAATAAAAAGACTCATTGGTGTTATTACATTTTATAAGTCTCTAATTCCATCATTTTCTGAGTTAGTACAGCCACTGATAAACCTAACTACTCCAAAAGTTAAATTTAAATGGACAGTTAAACATCAAGAAATCATGGACACAATATAGAAAATTTTCTTTAATTCTCCCATGGTTAGATTACCTGATTGGAACAAGACATTTTATTTAAATACAGATGCGTCAAATGTTGCTATTTCTGTTGTTTTATTACAGGAGCATGAACAACAACATTTACCAGTAGCATATTTTTCTAAATCTCTTAAGGCGTCAGAAAAAAAAAATACACTGCACTTAAATTAGAACTCATGGCAATTTATAAATCTGTTATCGCTTTCAAATATTATTTATATAACAGACAAATTGTAATCCTTTCTGACAGTAAACCCTTAGAAAAACATAACAAGACTACTAATCCAGCTGATATTATCTCTCGTTGGCTCATGGAGCTTTCAGAGTACTCATACACATTGAAACATATCCATGGTAAGAAAAAGCTTCTTCCTGACTATTTATCTTTCTGTACTTTTGAAAACAATCAACAAACTCTGGATACTAACCGTGAACTTATCCATGACCCTCAACCATTACCTATTGTTCACTATGATACACCAGACAGTAATAATTCATGTTCAAGTGCCACTAAGAAATGTGCAAACTATCTTGTATCTGGTAAACAAACAAATCCAGATCCTTTATTTGAAATTTCAAATGAAACTTTCTGCACTGAACAAAAAAAATTACACCACTTTGTCCACTGTTTACAAGGATATTCTAAAGAAAGGACCTTCTCAAAAATATCCTAATTACTTCATACACCCTGATTCGAAAGTTTTAATATTAAAGAAAGAAAACAATCTTAACAACACTTTTTCATATCACATTGTGGTTCCTAACTCTCTTAAAAGCAAAGTTTTAACAATCTCTCATTTATCTCACTTTGGTTTTAATAAAACCTATGAGTTCCTATCATCAAGATACTTTTGGAAAGGCATGTATGTTGACACTTTAAACTTTCTAGCTTCATGTGTCAAATGTCTTCAATGTAAACATCATCAAACCCCTCCTGCACCCTTACAACCCACCTATACGCCCAGATACCCTGGCCATACAATTAGTACAGATCTCGTTGGACTCTTTTCTAATAGCAAACATATTTTAACTATTACAGATCACTTTTCAAGACATGTTGAACTTTTTCCACTTAATGATACATATGCAGATAAAGTCGTTAAATGTTTATTCTCTTATATAACCACCTTTGGGAGACCTTCTGTTGTCTTATCAGACTTAGGACCCCAATATACATCTCAAATATACAACATTTTTAATGATACTCTAGGTATTAAGGTACTTCACAGCTCTGTTTCGAGGCCACAAAGTAATGCTCTTTCGGAGAGAATCAATAAATCAATCAAATACTCTGTTAATATACTTTTGCAAGAAGGTCACTCATTTGAAAATGCAATATTTATACTTAAGTCGCTTTATAATGGTTCAAAACATTCAACTACATTATTCACTCCTAATCTTCTGCACTTTGGACGTGAACTTTCATTAATTTTTGACACTTTTGATCAGAATAGCAATCAACCTTTTCTTGATAAACATATTGAAATACATAAACTACTTGAAGATTTACACAAAATATATGACAAGGCTTGCATTAACATTAAAACAACACAGGATAAAAGATATAAACATTACGGTCAAAAAGCTAAATTAAGAACCATTTGTCTCAAAGATATTGTGTACTTAAAATCTGTTGATAAATTCAAACCGAATACACTGGACCATACATTGTAACTTTCAAACATTCACCTGTGTCATTCTCGATCAAGAGATTGTATGCTGCTGATAATACAGCATTTCGTGTGCACATTGATAGGTTACTTCTTGCACCACCTCGATATGGACATTTATTCGATGCTACAAGTCACTTTAACAATCACAACTTCCCTAATGTTTATCAACCACATACGTATAATTTAAGAAACAGAAAATAATGTACTTTTGTTTACAATTTTTCTTCTTATGACGTGTATTGTGAAGCTAAGTGTGCAACCAAAGGCCTAGGTTGTATGTATGTTGCTTACAACAGAACTTTGACAACATTATGGCTGGCCCATGACTGTTTTCTTCGAAGATCTCTTGTGAACAATATTTTGAATCACTTTACACTCTTTTCATTTTACTTTACACTTTTATGTTATTTACATACACTTAACTATTATTTATAGTTTAACATTTATTTTACATTTAATTCTTTTACGATTACATTTCAGTTAACAGTGATAACTAACACATTTAATAATTGCAGTTATTTAAAAAAAAATCACATATAATTTGATAAAAAAATTTTTAAGTCAACCAGTTAGTTACCTTCTAATTATACGACTTGTGCATTATTTAACCTGATTATGACTTTTCATTTTTTTATGTCTCTCCTCACTTTAGGATTGTCTACCCCTTTTTGATTTGATATATATGTGATACATATATATATATATTTTTTTTTTTAATTCTCCCTTTCGAATGTTTTGTTCCTGTTCAAAATTATTGCCCTTAGGGTCCAAAACTTCATTGTGTTGAGAGACAACCCCTTGGAATCGGTGCTCCAATTCACAAAAATCAATTTTTGCTTGGAAACCGACGTGTGCTCCTTTAGAGGACCGCTAGCGTCTTCGGAGGAGCAGGGACTCATATAAGCTGGCGCTGTATGAGTCCCAAATCTCCCTCCTCATATAAGGCCGAAGCCCTAAGCTGACGCCATAATACTTGTGGTCTACACAAGATTCAGGGTGACACCTTTTTCATGGACGTGCTTCAGGCACCTCTTTTTTTTTTGTCATCCTATGCTGCATGCATAAACATTACATTTTTTAAAAAATCATGTCCAATTTCTTTTAAATCATATTACAATTGCTTATTAGTTTACAATTACACATTTCACTTATTATTATTTACTCTTTACTTCTAGTGTAGCATTTGTGTTTATATATTATATATTTTTTTTTATTGTTAGTACTTGTGTTTTTCATAAAATAATCCGAATCAGGATCAATATTTTGATGATGTGCAGCCAATGGTTTAGTTACATGCTGCTTAATTACTTGCTGTCAGAGTCGACTCAGATAAAATAAAAAGAAAAAAAATACCATGGTATACATAATTTTTGAAGAAAATTTTAGTTCACATGGATATCCATAAACTTAATTTAGAAAATAACAATTCATAAAATCTCTTAGGACTGTTGAACTATTGATGAAAGAGATTTTGTTGTGTACATGACAGCAACTTGTTTAAAAAAAAAAAAAAACTTTTCTGTTTTGAAAATATATTTATATGTGTAACTATTTTTCTTGCTGTTTTGCCCATGCACACGGGTCAATAAAAAGTTTTTTTTGCGGTGTCCCAGGTGATATATATAACGACTATCTCGTTATATATGTTTGCATTCCATCCCCCCCCCCCCAGCAGTTTCAATTAAATTCTGGTTAATAACTTATTTATTTTAGTGCACTATAGTCAAACAGTGCAGCCCCTAAATTAAATTCAACATTTAAAAACTAAAGTGATTGTATTAATGGCCCTGCACATTTAAATTAAATTACCCTAGTTACTCATCTCTTTTTAATAAAATAAAACCAGTGATTCAACCTTCATTCTTACTTTGTGAGTTTCTCACACATACGATTTAACCTTGTAGAAAAACGTTACTGCTGTCTATTAAAAACAAAAGCAATTTAGCTTCAGGCATTTCCTTATTTGGGCATGAATATAACTCATCATTTAAAATCACTTAACATGCAATCTATTCATTAGAATTATCTTCGCAATATGCTTTAACATTCACACCCTTTTGTTCAGATGTATGGCAATTCTGCATTTTTGTGGTAATGCACGTTACATTTCTCATGCCCTTTTCGCCTAACGAATTCGGTCTGTTACTATGCCTTATCCAGAAACATGTTTTATTTTTTTTAACCGCAGCTGTATCAATGTACAGATTAGTCTGTGCCTATCATGACTCAGGAATGTTATCAGCCCACAATCTGCCGCCCCTACACAATTAATATATGGTAGAAGCCTACCGTATGTATTTGGCGAATCCATACCAGCTAATGTTTTTCTCCACTCCTGTGCATGGCGTAAAATATTTGTAGATTGGCGATATTGTAGTCCGCCAAGCAAAAAGTTGTAACTGTATATTCAACTCTCTCCTGCGCTGTCTCTTGCCTCGTGATGTCACTTTAACTAGAAGCTCTGATCGCATTCCCCTTGTACCTCTCCCTTCTCCTTTCATCATGAAATAAAGAAACAGTTCGTTTAACAAATTGGAGTTTTTTTTAATAAGACCTGGTGTTCTAAATTTCAGTACGTTGTCAACAAAAACGGCCATCTCTGTATCTAACGAAAACATCTTCATATATATAATCTGTACAAAATGTGTGTATAAAAGTCTGTGTCAAAGATAGCCTCCTTCCTCGGTAAAATAACAAACATAGAATTACTTCTGCCATGTATCCGGATAAAGTGGAGTTAAAAGAGTGTTTTTGCAAAATATCATTAGACTATTATTAATATTCACTATGGGATGAAAGTTTATAGTGAGTGGTACTTATAACTACCGTCAGTAGATAAAGGGTTAAACATTAATTTTAAAACATTAAAGAGGTAAAACTGGACAAAACTATTTATGTTGTAAGTCAAAAATAAAATTAAATATCCTGTATTAAGTCTTTTCATACACAGTGCATATATAAGATTTAACTTTCTTTTAATTTTTATTTTCTGTATGGATTAAAAAAGAAGAAAAATCCCACTTTTTTGTTTATTTTATTCCTTGTTACTTTGAGATAGAAAATAAAATTTCACTAAGCTTTAATATAATAAAGATGTAACAAAATTTGCAAAATATTTTTTGTGGTTTATCTCTCAAGTTACTGAAACTCATTTTTGCTGGTGTATTACTTTTTATTTTAAAAAAATAATAGAACCAAAAAATTCATTTGAAAATAGCTTTTTATTTTTGATTCATTTACTTATTATATATATATTACAGTATCTTTTAAAGAAATTTTAGGAGTTGTATGTGGGTAAACTTATTTGAAAATTTTGTTTTATGAGTCTGAAATAATGTAATTAGGTTTTTAAACAAAATACAAATTCAAGATTTTTTATTTACTTTATAAAGAAGATGAAAGTTTAATCTTCTGGGTATAATACTTGAATGATTTTTTTTTTAATTTTTTTTCAATATATAGGAAAATCTTGGCTAAAAAAATAAAATATTTTTAGGTGATATTTATTCATAAAAAAGACAGGCATATTTTACTTCGCTTTACGTGATGGGCGTTAATATTGCTTATTTACCAGATTTTATAATAAAAAATTCTTTTCAAGTCAGAGTTTTTTAACTTGCAAAACTAATTATTAACAGAAAAGGGGAAGATATGCCAGATTATTAAAAAACAATTAAGAAAATAATAATTTTGTCGATAAAATATTTAAAAGTATATATCAAATGACGACGATAAATAAAAATTTTAAAAGAATATGATATTTAATTAATATAATTTTTAATCTATATATAAATTAATTGTGATATTTAATCTAAGTTTAAGACTAATGAAAAATTTCTACTGAAATATTTAAAAAATTGAATTATTAACATTGGAAAAAAATGCTACATATATGTGAAAAAATATGTAGTGTGTGTAATGTAAAATGAAAAAAACTGGAATTGAAGAAAATCTAATACTGTAGAAGAGTTTAATATAGCTACAAAAGCAGTTTGGATAGGGGAAAAAATCTCATTACAAATATCAAAGCAATTTAAAATATTATGTGGATACACACAGGCAACATATGGTTCTTCCATCTGAAATTAAAAAAAAAAAAAATACGAAATTTCCAAAGCTATTTTTAAAAAAGAATAAAAGAATAATCAATCTGATCCACTCATAATAATTTAAGATAAAAATAGAAATCTTCTTGAGCAGTATATATCATCGCTACCATGTCAAATTATACGATATGAAAACAGTGTTGCCAGCAGGCTACTTTTTTAATCTCATCGGTCCCTGGGTTCTCATAAGGGGACCGGTGTTCTTTTCCTTATAAAATCTAAAACGTTCGAATTTTTTTACATTTTCACATCACTTCTTAATAGCTGAATGTTTCTTTGCATTCAAAGCAAACGAATAAATGGCAGCATCTAACCTGATTCCCACATAAAATAAATGTTTTTTTCATCTGAGTTTGCAAAATGCCTAGAAATGCCCAAAAGACAGGATGACCAGGAAAGTGAGAAATTTTCATAAGTATTTAACTTAAATCTTTTTCAATAAACATTTTTGAGGATTTGTAGATTATTTACTTGCTTAAAGCTCTTAAATTTGTGATTGCGTTAATTTAGGTTAATGGTTATTAAATCGGTGTTTTTAAGTAGTTTTATAGTTTTAGATCCATATTTTTTAACCTAAATTACTAAGCGCATAATTCATCAATTCAGAAAAGATATTTGTTCTGTCATTTGCGATGTCATTTTGTTTCGAAAAAATCAAATAATAAGCATTTGTATTATTATTTTAGCTTCGGAACTTAAGACGTTAAAATTGAGATTTCTTAATTGGCACAACTTTTCTGAAATGGTAAAACTCCCCTGGTTTTCGCTTTAATTAATATGTCATTAAATCAGGCGAATTTAAGTATTTCAAAAAATTGGTGCTAATCAAGAAATCTGAATTTTTAAAAAGTAGCCCACCGACACACTGTTTTCATAATGAATAGTTTGACATGGTACCGACTATAAAGTCTATTGATAGCTATTGTCTACATTAAACATGATTTCACCTTTTGTTGGAACTGCCCGTATAGCAAGCATGGTCGCAGTGACGCACTGTATGTCACGGTGGTCACGTCACATCTGTGACCAAAACACCATCACTCAGTTGCGTCACGTTGTGACTAAAATATGAACTGCTTACAAAGCGTAAAAAAACTACAGGGACACTATAAAACATATTATTCACTGTGAAAAATGTTCTCGCAAATTTAATTTTTGTGACGTCACTGGAAGTCAAGTACGTCCCTGTTGCATGTGGGACAAAAAGACCACCATTCTGTGAAGTCATATTTGGGCCAATATGAATTTTTAAAATATTTGAAAATGAGGAGAAATATATTAATCAGGATTGTCTTAATGCATTTAGCGGTCAGGATTTGACTGATATTTTGGGCTTCTTGCAAATTAATCTATATTCATTGATTTATTATTTACTAACCTACAAGAAAATTCTTTATAAATAGATCAATTACAATCAATATGCACTTATAAATTATGAAACAAGAGTTTGAAATAAAAGAATCACGAACGGTGCAAACAGTTTTAATCGGAACTTCTTTTTTTTTTTTTAACTATATGCTGAAACATAAATGAAATCAAAATAAGAAATGCATAGACATGTACTATCATTATTACATGCAGGTAATAACAAAATTAGTTTTTATGACAAAATAATAATTAGCCTAAAAATAGCTCCTTTTAATATGACCCTAGACCCGAACTGGTTGAAAATCGGAACTGGCACTTTAAAACAAAATATCAATAGCTATGATTCCTTGCCTTCCACATCGTCTGCAGGTGACAAAGCAGTTTCCTGTTTGTGTATAAACTTCAGAAGTACTTCAGAAAATAGAAAAGCAACAAGAGGAAGAATTTTATTCATACGTTATGCAAGAAAAGCACAAAAATTAGAGAAGTAAGAAGTGAAGAATGCATTACTTACCTTAAAATAAAAAGAACAAAACTGTTCACAAAATTCATTCAGAACTCTAAATCAATAATAGTAATTAAAGTTTTGATAATAATTTATAAATAATTACTAGCAATTGATTTGCTTTAAATTCATTGTGTATGTAGTTTTTTCACCATGACAGGTCGATCGAAATTTTTAAATTACTTTCGTTTACTTATATTTGGTTTCAAAACTGAATTAGGTGAGAAGATGTACACTGTACAAAAAAATCTGTGATGTTACTAAAGTTTTTCTAAGAAACTGGGATTCCAAGAACTTTTTATGTAACGGCAACAACAAAAATTCATGTATCAGATACACTTTTGCGCCAAAAACCAAAAAATCTGTAAGGTTATTAAGAATTTTTTAGGAAACTGGGATGCATCGAACTTTTCATGAAACTACAACCAGGGTTACATATAAAATTTATTAAGATTAAAGTAATTTTAGCAGATTCATTTGTAAAGCTACAGATTTCTGTAGTTTTACAAAAACTAGTTTTGTAGATTTACAGCTTGATTGTACAGTTAGAGATGAAAGTTTAGTAAGTATGTATCATTACATCTGTAGAACAACAGATTTTTTTTAAGTGTACATGTTTAAGTACTCTCATTAAAAATAGTTCATTTTTATGTAGTGGTTCACACACATATGATCTTTCAAGTTTCACTAAGATGATTTGCTTTGGAATTACACCAGTAATTTTCACGCATTTGAGCTTTAAAATTCTTATATCTAAATTATGGTGTCTCTAGAAATATTTCAAATTGAGAAATTTACCTATAATTAAATTTCTCATTTAGACAGCTTGAAAAGCTAATATTCGATCGTATATTACCTTCACCACTTTGTTCAGTATTTATCAAATAATCTGGACTTTTTTCCTTTTTATTTCTTTACTTTCATTGATGCAATTACGGTGTTTCTAAACAGAGAGAGAGGGGAAATTCTTTGTAACAACTCCCACACACAAACATTAGATGTTTTTGTTATATTTAGTTAATAATTAACAGAAATGGAATTTCAACGGAATTTCAATGGAAAACTCCATTGAAATGGAAAATCCCGGAAGCGAAAAGGCCCAGAGTTACAATTATATATATATAGATAGATAGATAGATACATTTGGGAGACATTAGATAAATATATATGTAAATCAGTAGTTAAAAAGAGTCTTATTTTTTTCCTTTTTTATCTGCGTAGCCTGGATTCATTTGGCGATAATTGTCACTTATTTTCTCGACATGTTTTCATATAAAATGTTCTACATTTGAATGAAAAATACATATAACAAAGTCCTTTTAAAGAAAGAAAAGAAACCTACTTCATTTGATTTGTCTTCAACTAATTTCTCTCATATATGCTTATTCCACGACAGTTGGTATAATTTACGTAGAGTGGTTTGGCAGACGTATGTATTAATTCAGGAGAAAATGTAAGTTGTATACGTTCATTTTTAATCCCATTGTTCCATATATTGTTCGTTTAAACGTGTAGGATTTATATATAGATGTTTTTCTTGTGCATCGGTAAAGACTATGCGATACGATGATTATTGTTAAAAAGTATAGTAATACTGTGCACCTTAACAACAAATTATAATTTCGTCGAAATTCCCAATTTGGACAAAAATTAGAGCCTAGAAAATAAAAAAAAAGACATAAGCAAAGAGCAAAATATACTATTTTGCTATCCCGGTGATATGTATGTACAATTATAAGTGGAATGATGGTCCAGATGGCACTATCACTGAAACGAACCCTTTCCAACTGCAAAGAGTTACCAAATGTAAGGTATCCTCACAAAAAGTATGAACCACCCTGTAATGATAATAATGAGGAGTTTTACATTAAATCTATATGAATACATAAACGATGGCATTTTAAGTACATTTATGAAACACCGTATAAAAAACATTCTCAAATATTTTTCTAGTATTTAAAATTTT
Source organism: Maratus speciosus (assembly GCA_963932465.1). NCBI lineage: Eukaryota > Metazoa > Arthropoda > Arachnida > Araneae > Salticidae > Maratus > Maratus speciosus. Next base: position 245,394,196 of record OZ010787.1, read on the forward strand.
TTCATCAACTCTTTGAATTTTTCCACAGATGACGATTTAGATATTGAAAATAGTTAAATTCCATCGAGTTTGTAAAAGGAAAATGTTATTAAAACATTTTCTAAATTATGGCCGTTTATATGTCAATTATGTATTTGAAATGTTTCGCGCAATACTGTACATAAATAGAAAATCCTAAAAAAGACTAATTTAATTAGCTGTGGTTACTTCAGTAACATACCGGAATTTTCTCCTGAAATTTTGTGTTAACATTTAATATTCTTTAAAGATTAATGTGACATTTTTGTGAGTTCTTCGTATTAGGGGACCACGGGTACTCTTCCGCAATTTGGATCTATTAGCACACTTTCTGTAATAGATGTTGACTACCACTCTCCCATAATCGTGGCTCTCTTGTTATAAAGACAGTGCATTACGCGATGATTATTATCTGTACTACCTCCTTCAACAATCATTACTATTTCATGTGAAATGGAACTGTGTCTAATTTATTTGTACAAAAGTCACTATAGAGTTGGTTTTTCAAATAGGAGCGTGCTCAAATCGATAAGAGTTTCTCACAAATGTATCAATATGGACGAGTTATAGTACTAGAAAACAGAATTAATATTTACTTTTTAAATAGCATAATAAAACTTTACAGGGATTGGAATTTTAAAAGTCATAAAAATATACTACACTTACTAAACACCGATAAAATGTAATGTGTTCGATATTTTTTCAGTAACCCTTTAAATAACCTTAAATGCTAATATGCCGTTTTACATTACGGTGTACTGTGGTTGACTGTGTTAACATATCTCAATGTTGTGTGTGCATGGGTATTTTCAGAAGAGTTAAGTTATTAAATACACTGGTGGAAAAAACTTAAAGACCACTGCATTTTCAACAATTACACTTAGAAATAGATCCACAGCAGTACGTGTAAATTTACATGAATGCGGGGCGTACTCTGTTTTCTGAAACCTATGCAAATATTTTACTTCCACTTTTGTCGATCACGTGATAGCGGAGATAAGAGATTTTACGCAATCGGTGGGTCCTGTGAGCTGTCATTACATGTAAAAATTGAAGGAAATGGAGTGAAGCTTGAACATTCAAATTTTGAACATGTCTTCGAGGTATCATTTAGATGATATTACTCGTGGTAGAATAATCGGAAAGTTGGAAGAAGGACATAAAATGAGAGATGTTGCCCGTGAATTTAACATCGCGCACAGTATTGTTTCTAGGCTATGGGCGGCATTCCAAAAGAGTGGGATATGTACTTATGCACACGGGAAGTGGTCGTCCTAGTAGTACGACGTCCCAAGAAGATTTCTGTATTGTTATTTCGGCAAAACGGAACCGACGCAGTACAGCTGATTAATTAGTAAATCAACTTTGTGCTGCCACAGGAACTAAAATATCGCAGAAAACTGTTGCAAGACGTTTGAAAAAGGGTGGACTATACGCCCGAAGACCTGTTGTGTGTGTTCCATTCTCGAGATGCCAACGTAGCGCAAGTTTAAGTGGTGCCGTATGCATCGCAATTGGACTGATGACGACTGGTCTACCGTGCTCTTCTGAGATGAGAGTAGATTTAGTCTATCGTCTGATTGTAGACGCTAACTGAGGTTTTCAATGTTTACTGTCGCGAAAATATTCTATAAAGAAATAGATATGCGACTTCAAGTAACATGGTGTGGACAGGCATCCTATTCAATGGCCGCACGGATCTCTATGTGCTTGACCAAGGGTCCATGACCGGTAGACGGTACATTGAAGACGTCCTGCTTCCAAATATTTGGCTTTTTCAAATTGCTGTCGCCGAAAAGTTTCGCTTTAAGGAAGATAACGCACCTTGTCATCGCACATAGTCTGTACAAGATTGTGTTGAGGCCGAAGATATCGATCACATAGGCTGACCAGCATGTTTCCCTAACCTGAATCCCATTGAAAATGTATGGTATGCCTTGGGAAGACATATTGCTGCTCGATAATTTCCTCCCACAAACAAGGAAACCCTCATCCGTGTAGTGAAGGAGGAATTGGGCAACATGCCTCAACAACTACTGAATCATGTTGTTCTGAGTATGCCACACCCTGCTAAAAGTTGTCTCGCATTACAGGGTGGTTACATTCCTTATTGATATGGCACTGACGATTGTTAATTGTGAGCATTTTGTTTTCTTTTTTACAGTCTTGTTTTCGGACAATATTCACATTTCAGAAAAAGAACATCTGGTAATATCCTGTATACATCCTTTCAGCTAAATTTTTATATTAAATATTATGTAACATTCTGTTTATACAATTGTTTGCTTCTTGACAGACAATCTCACGTAGATTCTCATTTACGTGTACTTTCTTCTTGAGCCTTAAGTTTTGTCCACCAGTGTATTTTATTGTTCAAATGTAAAAATAGCAATCATGTATTTTAAATTGAAATAAATAAAAAAAAACTAATTCTTATGAAACTATCAAGATTTCAACTACTTTTAAAAATAAATTAAATGCAAATAATTGCTTAAAAATCCACTAATTATAATTTCTGTAGCCTCGTCAAACGATTCAGGCTAAACATGCAGTAGAAAAATGTAAAAATGTGAAAAAAAATGGACTTTTAAAATAGCATTTATCAGAAACCTTTTCATTGGATTACTATTTACTTCGGGTTTCTTATTCATTGAGCATACACCATTTTATAGACACATAATTGTTTTTTAAAGACAGGTATGAAGCAAGCAGTAGAGTTGGAAAACTCGCTTTTTGTTCAGTACGCAAAATATACATCAGTCAATGTATATTATCAGTCATTGTCAGTGCATATAAATATCATTTTTCTTGAGACATTTCTCAGCATGAATTGGAGGAAAATAATTGTTTTTGTTTTCAGTAAGGTGTTGCTTTTTTTTGCTCGTCAAAAATGTATATGGAGTGTTTATGATTTCATTTCTTAACTAATTTACTTTTGTGTATATCTGTTTTGTTTTAAAAATTTTAAGAGGAAATGCAATATTTGATACCCGTCGGAAAGGTCCCTAATACAAAAATGATGATAGTTTACTCACTTTTTTAAAATATATAATTTAATATAATAAGAACATAACTGCAATCTAAGGTTAAGCCATAAAATAAAAACTTTTGCAGATATATCCATTCAAAATTTCTCTTTGATGATTTTTTTTATATTTTCTCTACGATAATTTATAAAAATAGCTGTAAATTATCCGCGAATCCTCACACTTTCATATCGATAATTGAATCTCACATTTTTATATAAATTCCAGGAGTTAAATATTATATTAATATAATCTTACATTTGGATACAGAACGTTTTCGTAACTGATGGTTTGTGAAAACCATGTTTGATCGCATGATCGCACAGAGGGTTTCGATTAATATCTCTTTCAAGACATTTTATCCCTAAATTAACAAATCAAAATTATTAATAGAAAATTAATTATTCATTGCATAAATAGCAGCACCATTATATTTAGGAATGCACTCTCCCCGGAAAATTATCCACGATCCTATTTCAATTTTTATCGAAAAGTTATTTTTTAAAAATCAGATTAGCCATTTTTTGTCGGAGCCCTCTTTGGCCCTCACCGCCTCCCTCCCTCCCAACAAAAATTCAACTCACCCTAAATTTATAAAATTCTTATTATGTGTTATAAACTATGTCAAAGCTTCAAAGCGATCGGTTTTTTAGTTTGCCTAATTTTGACAAATTCCCGTCAATTGTCTGTGCGAAAAAAGCATCTCTTTTATAAGTTTAAAAATCGATTTTTTCATAAGTCGGAAAGGTGTGGTCAATTTTTTTTTAAATTTAGATTTTATGAATCAGCGTACGAAATAACATCCGGTTACTAAAGAACAAAATTTGTACAGCGACAATCAAACTTTAGTAGGGGAGAGTAGCCATATTTGGACCGCCGCTTTAATTGGACCGTTGCCATTCTGCCGTTAATTACAGGAAGAGACTCCATCAACCGCTGAAATCCTACTCATCAAAATGACGCCACTCATGATTAGAAGAAGCAGCCGCCTACCACGTGCAGTTTCCAGACAATTTAAAAAAAAAAAACCTAAAGTTAGCTCTTTTGATCTAATTTTTTCCTACTAAACGTAAGTGAATATTTTAAAACTAAGGTAAGTTGTTATGTTCTCATATACATATATGAATTCATCTGTTTATTGCGCATATTTTTCACGGGTCAATCGATTTCAAGTGGTCCAGCACTGGTTGCTCGACCATTTTTAAAAAATCTGAAATTTTTTGTACAACAACCCTAGCATGATGGAAGTTCAAAATGACTATTATTTTAATTTTATTAATTTTTGTTTGTGCATGGCGGCCATCTTTGTTTCATCGTCTGCAGAAAATTTCTCACAAGAAGGGTTTATGGAATTGTAAATAATTCATCGTTTATTTATCCAATTGAAGTGCGGATTAAAGCACTTTGTACAGAATACATTGGGCTAAAAATTTGGTAATGGAGTAGTTTCCGAAACTAACTGCTTATTGGTAAAATTTAAGCATAAAGTTTCAGTTTTTTTTTCCAAAATTTGTCCGTTTACAAGAGGAAATTTTTCTAGCAAGGAAAACTGTCAACATGACATATTTTTTTTTACAAATAGGCCGAAAGCAGTTGTACTCACACGCCGAGTTCCAGATATGACACTTGCTTTCTCTTCGCTAAAAAAAATCCCAAATGTTTCAAAAATGACAAAAATCGCACTTTTCAGGCTGTGATATCTCCCGTGGGGCACGAGATAAAAATCTGACTTTTTTTTTGTAAGAGTATTGTATGGTAGTGTTATGCACAAGAAATTTCAGGATGGAGATTTAACTACAAGCTGAGATATGGCAAGGGCAACATGTCAAAACAATACTGCCAAACTATTGTTTTGTTGTAGTCAAAGCTAAGTATTTATCTCAGAGTATCATTTAAATTTATTTTTTAGATTACCTTTAAATAATAGTAACAGAAAATAAAGCCTTTTGAAATTAATTTAAAAAATAATTATGCCTAAGGCCTACATTTTGTTTGGTTTCAGTAATATTTGTTGAAATTTTAGTAACTAAAATAAACCTCAGCATTTTTACATATATATATACAAGACCTGAGACAAAAACAGAATAGGGAAAGAGAAAAGCTGTTAATGTTGGCATACTTGTTGAGACATGATCAAACGTGTCAAAACATATTCCTGCTGGTTGGTTTAAAAACCACAATTTTAATGCTGCTTGCCAGTCCCTGAAACTTGTTCCTACCATAAGTATGTTCCTGTAAATGAAACATTATGCGATGTTACCATGCATCAGCCTCAAGTAATTTTCTGAAAGTAAACATATCCAAAGCCTTTTCAAAATTTATACTGCAGAAAAATCACATTTTTGCCTAAGAAGTAAGCTAGAAATTATTAATGAATTGATACTTGCACATAGTGATTTCAAAGTATATTTCTATGAGGCAGCAGGGCCAAGATCTTCAATCAATTTATCAAGAGATGACAAGACTTGGTTCCTACAAATAAAATTTTGAGAAAGATCAAAATTGTGGTTTTTGAACCAACAAGCAAGAATGTGTTTTTGACACGTTTGATCATGTCTCAACAAGTATGACAACATTAACAGCTTTTCTTTTTCCCTATGTTGTTTTTGTCTCAGGTCTTGTATAATTTTTTTTTTCTTTATGTAAAAGTGCTGAGGTTTCTTTTAGTTACTAAAATTACTTACTACAAAAATTACTGAAACCATACAAAGTGTATGGCCTTAGGTATAATTATTTTTTTAATTAATTGCTAAGCTTTGCAAAGGGCTTTATTTTCTGTTACTATTATTTAAAGATAATCAAAAACATAAATTTAAATGCCATTCTGAGATAAATACCTAGCTGTAACTACAACAAAACAATAATTTGGCAGTATTGTTTTGACATGTTGCCCTTGCCATATCTCAGCTTGTAGTCAAATCTCCATCCTGAAATTTCTTGTGCATAACACTACCATACAATACACTTATAAAAAAATTCAGATTTTTATCTCGTGCCCCACCAGAGATATCAAAGCCTGAAAAGTGCGATTTTTGTCATTTTTGAAAAAATTGGGATTTTTTTTTAGCGAAGAGAAAACAAGTCCCAGATCTGGAACTTAAGCGTGTGAGTACAAGTACTTTCGGCCTATTTGTAAAACAAATTATGTCACGTTCACAGTTTCCCTTGCTAGAAAAATTTCCTCTTGTAAACGGACCAATTTTGGAGAAAAACTGAAACTTTATGCTTAAATTTTACCAATAAGCAGTTAGTTTCGGAAACTACTCCATTACCAAATTTTTAGCCCAATGTATTCTGTACAAATTGCTTTAATCCGCAGTTAAATTGGATAAATAAACGATGAATTATTTACAATTCCGTAAACCCTTCTTGTGAGAAAATTGCTGCAGACGATGAAACAATGATGGCCGCCATGCACAAACAAAAATTAATAAAATTAAAATAATAGTCATTTTGAACTTCCATCATGTAAGGGTTGTTGTACAAAAAATTTCACATTTTTTAAAAATGGTCAAGCAACGAATAAATGATTTTCTGGACCATTTGAAATGGATTGACCCTCACGCGGATTTGTTTGATTTCGTTTTTGTTCTTAGTCTTGAAATTACCTGTTTTAAAAAATGGCGCAGTTGCCGTAATTGGGACAATTTAAGTTGCTTAAATTGGAACAGATGTGCGATCATTAATTTGAAAAGTAATGAATTTCGAGGACGGTACGCTTTGTACACTATTTTCTTTATATTTTATAATGGATTACTATCTCCATGCATGTTTTTTGTATATCTGGATTAATTTTTTTATACAGTTTAGGTTTATATAAACATAAAACTATTTTTACATGTCTGTGCAATATATTTTGTTTGCAATGTCTTTCATCTTGTATGTAATTGTATTTATTTTCTTTGAATTCTCTATTCCTACGGCTTAGTTTATTTACAGAGTTCAATTCAAACATTTTCCTCCAGCAGGATATTTGTGATGGAAGACTTTTTACAGTTCTGGAGGGTGGGATTATACTTTTTTGCCATTATAACGCATAAAATCTCAAACCTTGATGAAAATATTGAAAAAGACATAGACAAACTGTCTGGAAGAAAAACACCCGTGACTGCAAAAGTTGTTAAAGATATAGGAAACAAAAAGCAGACAGTAAGTTGTGAAGAAATTGAACTGCAACAAGGCTGCAGCTACAAATCCTCCCAAAAAGCAAAAAAATCCTTAGAAATTTTATTTCCCTCGCTAAATTCAGTTAAATCAAAGTACAGAGGATCTAAAAAGCAGTTGTGTTAACATCATCGCCATATAAACTAAACCTTGAATTGAAATTAAAAACAAAAAAACTAAGACAAAAAGAAAGCTTTCACAGCACAAAAGCAATTGGAACACCGAGTTTTTAAAAATAGGCGTAATGCAATTAGCAAGAAAATGATGGAAGAGAAGAAGTACATACATAATGTAAAAAAAAGTTCTGTTGCAAGAAAAAAAAAAAGAAGAAAAGAAAAGAAAAAAAAAAAAGAAAAAACTCTGATAATTCCGAATCTAAAAAGAAAAATCTAGACAGTGATGACTGGTTTTGCCTAATTTGTAAGAAAAATAAAATAACAAAAATGATTCACTGTTCAGATTGCCATATACGTTTCCATGTTGTGTGCGCTGGAAAACAAAAACAATAAACAAAATTCATGTATAAGCTGTGCATCACTCCTTACATGATATAGAAGTAACTGACAATTAGTTCCATAATTTCTATTCTTAATTACTGATAACTTTGATTTATATTTTGAATACATTTTGATTTAAAACAATTACTCTTATTTTCAGATATTTGATTTCATTATATTTCATTGCTGTTATTTTGTTTGATTGTTCCATTAATCGCAAACTTTGCTTTTAATAAAATTATTTATATTCCCTAGTCATTAAAACAACCTGATATTATTTGGTCCAATTTAGGAGACTGAGGTCCAACTTAAGCGATCAGTTGCTGAATTTGGACCACTTTTGACAAAATTTTCAAATTAAAATAAAATTTAAGATTTTCAAAAAGAAATTGATCCAAATATTTATTTAGTTAGTAGATGAATAGATTAACCCTGTGTAATGATCTTTGGCAGATATTCCAAAAATTAAGTGAGTTACACCTAAAAATAAGTGGAGTGGTCCAAATTCAGCTACTCTCCCCTATAAAAATTTATCTCTTTTTCTCTCCGTGTCACGTAGCCTGCCGTGTAAATATGCAATTCTGGAATTAATTACCATTTCTGACCGCAAGACGCACCTGTTTTATATTACCTCGTTAATGACAAAAACTCAATGCCACCAGTCGCCTTCACAAATGAAGGAAAATAAAAGATTTTTTTTTCTCGGTTTTTAACGAATATTCGAGATTTTATGATACGGTCGAGATAATATTTAGAATTTCTGAAAGCTGATTTTCTTCCCTGTCTTGTGGTACTAATTTCGAATTTCTGGGATTTGTAGAAATATAGCAATCGCGCCTTAAAAAAATTGCTAGTCCGTATCTGCCGTAAAATGACACCAGTTTTTAATTGGTGGAAGAGATCGTTTTTGTAATTTGATAAAAAAATCCATGCTTTTGTTGAATTATGAATGCCTTTCCGATCTTGTAATTGGTTCTTTTTAATTAATAACGTCTGTTAATTACGACTTTTTCAAAATTTTACGATTTGTCGTTTGACGTGAGATGTTCAGTTATAAGTATACAGATTTTCAAGTCTCCAACATATATAGTTTCTTAGAACGGGCTCTGTGACAGACGGGCAGACAGACAGAGGAGTGAGACGAATAGGGTTTCGTCAAATGAATGAAACCTTAAAATAGATATTGGAAAACAATAATTAGAGAGCCATCAAAACATTGTGTCGAAAAAAGATAGTCAAAACTGCATGTACAAGACTGATTATGATTTTTATATAGCTGATAAATAAAGGTGACATTTTTCTGTGAGTGCTAAAACTGTAAAGAAGATAATTATATTTTTGTTTTTAAATAATAAATCATTTGAATTTTAATTGAAATAACATTAGATTAGTTTTTTATTTAAAGTTCTAAAATTATTATTATTATTTTTTAAGAAAGTGTAAGTTTTTCATTTCCTTTACGATTAACATATCCATGCAGTTTTATACTACTAGAGGAGTAAGACCGGATGATTTGACTTTTTATTAATAATTATTTATTAATACAATTTCGATGAATGTATATATTTAAAATAATATTATGGTACAATAATAAATGTAGACTATTTGAGCAAACTCTATTAAATTATGTTCTAAACTTTGCTTCAAGGAGGTCTTAATTAAAATGTATTCGGTTTTATCTTACTTTCCTTAATTTTTCCTTTTAGAAAAATGTGAAATGAACTGCGAAAACTTTGCTGAAATGATGAATACAATTTTTTTAAATATTTTCTTTAATCTCTAGTGTAAGATATGAAGTTAAAAATTTTACTGTAATCTTAGAGTAATAGTTTGAAACTCGGAATAGATTATTAGAAATTTGAAGTATAGTACAGCTAAATATACTAAAAATTTTTACAATAAAAAAAACTATTTATTTTCTGCATATCTGATTTTCTAAAACGTTAACTTTTAAGTGATATTATCGACTTTCTTTTAGCACTTTCAAATATGTAAAAAATATACATTATTACAGGACTGTTACAATTAACTTCAAATAATTATTTCCCGAATTTTTCAACAGCTTTCTGATTTTTACTCTAAGATAAAATATATCGAATATTTACAACATTCTTGAGTGACTGTTTAAAAGCAGAAACATTCCAACTCTCTTTTTTTACTGTTCTTTATTTTTTGTAAAATAATTGATGCATATTTTTTTCAAAGAACAGTATAAAAAATAACAAAATTTAAAAAAGGAAAAAAAATATATTTTGTTACACATTTGTTATAAGCCAAGAAAATTAATTTTTTACAGGCATTAAAAAGTAAATTAAGTTTGAAAATTTGCTAAGAAAGTTTCAAGACACTAATGTTTTATCCAAAATATAAATAGTTCTAAAGATTAAAATAACTGTTTTTGATTAGCACATTTTATCGATTAGGATCTTGAATCATATAACATTAGTTTATGTAAGACTTAAAATACTAGCTTTTAATCGAGAATAGATATTTAACCCCTTGGAGACGGGCGACTAGTATGCGTGCCGCGTAATGCGCTCAGAACCAGTGATTACTCATTATTTATTGATTTTTATTGTAAATTTTGCCTCATTTAATCCAAAAATTTTCCCGATATAATTAGGCAAAATTTTTGTTTTGAAAAACAGGTCATAAATGTTTAAAAATTGTGTAAAAGACACTCATCCCAAAGGGGTTAATAACAATAAATATTTTGAGTATAGTAAAACATGCAAACACAAGCAGAATTTATGCGTTTTAAAGGGGTTCGGGACACAAAAATCTTCAAATTTACTAAAAAAAAATTATTGCATTACATTTTTCTTTCAGTTTTTTTTTCTGTTTAAAACGACGTTTAAATCCTGTTTTTATCTTAATTAGAACAGGAAACATTAAATTTTTCGTTTTGGTTTATTTTCAAAATCTAGCTCTCAACCAATGTTTGTAATGTAAACCATTTTTTGTTAAAATGCGCTTTACTTCATGACGGGTTTTTTCACCATTTATCGTATTAAAATTGTTATAAGTCAAGAACCGTTAAATATAAATGTTTCAAACTTGAAACATATCTTTTCCAATCGTTTTCCTTTAATTTTGATTCAGAAAATTAAAAAAATGTATTTACTTTTGAAAATGTAATTTTTTAAAAAAAGTTACATCAATTTTGTTTTTAATTTTTAGTTTAAATATTTTTAATTTTTTTTAATTAATATTTTTAAAAATGCTGAATCAAAATTAAAACTTATATATTTCTGTTTATTTTAATGAAAAAAATTGAAATTCTACAAATAATATTTTGTGTTATAACGAATTTAAATTTCCCCACTTTTTAATAAATTTAAAATTTAAAATTTAAACAAGTAAGAAAATCATGCGTTAAGCATAGATTATGAAGCACTTTCCAAAACTTCCTGAATGCTTTAACAAAACTTCGTTATTTAGGGAAATAAGGTATATAAGAGAACTAAGTAAACATTTTAGAAAACGCATAAAACATTTGAAAAACTGATTTCAGCAGTTACCATACATAGCAAATATGTATTCCAGTTCTTTTGAACAGCCCTGTACTTCATTTATAGGTTGATGTATATGCTATATAATGGGGAAATTTAGTTCAACAAGAAAACACATAACAGGTTGAAATTTCTCTTTCAGTAATTAATACTAATAGATGGAAACATACCTGTATACTTTTGTACAACCCTGTAGTTAATCTAGTACCTTTATTACACGCCACTATTTAGCTAAAGTTTAATTCAAAGTAAAACACTCTTAAAACTACTGGAATCACATTTCCAGAAATTGTCATTCATAGACGGCCATTTATCCAATTCTTTGCGTGAACCTGTATATCATTTTATATATGTTTTACAAACAATTCTTAGTAAATTAAATGCAGTTTTGCTTAAAAATGCATGACTCATTTAAAAACAACCTTTAAGCAATTTGCAATCATACCCAGTAACCATTACCAATTCTTTTGTGTAGACCTGTATATCAATTACAGCATTTATACACACCATATATAATGCATAAATATAGTGAAACATAAAAGCACATAACATAATTAAAAAATACACTTCCAGCAGTCATCGCTACTGTACAGTACTTCGGATACAATATAGTATCTGAAATCTTTTGTGTGTCCCTGTAAATGCTATGCACTTCGTGTTATACATGAAATAAGTTATAGTAAACCTCAGCGACGTATAAGAATTCCATTATACATGAAATAATTTAACATAATTAAAATACGCCGGAAAAAATTCTCCCCACCCCTATATTATTATGTAACGGAATTCTTTAGTGTGGCCCTGTAAATGAATAATAACTATTCTTTGCGCCGAATATTCTGCAAAATGCATATTTTAGTACACTTGATAAATACATATCAATTTTATTTTGTTTGGAAGCACGTAACATCATTAAAACTCATTTTAAACGATTTTTTCCCATAGGCCGTAATGAAACGAGAAACTTTTGACTGTCCGTGTAAATGAACTAAACATGCTACAAACTTCATTTGAAATAAGGTTCGTGCTATGGCACAGGTCACTAACCTACAAAAATTTCGGAACGATCCGAGTATATTTACGGGAGTTAGAGTGCGTACAGACGGACAGACAAACCGAAGTCATAAACACTTTTCAACATTGTTGGAAAGTGTTAAAAAAGGAGAAGTTTTATCATGTGATTTGGTTTACAAATGATATGGTTAACCATCACAAAGAAATTCAAAATTTTAACTCAATAAATAAAAATTATTTTATAATGTGTCCCGGACCCCCTTAATTGAATTAAAAATATTTTTTATTTCAATTTTATTATACTATTTAATTCTACATAAAAACGAAATTTAATACAAGAATTTAGTGAAAACTTCCCGAATATCCAGACGTTTATAATCTATTAAATTTTAATTACATATTCATGTTGTTATAAGAATAAATTTTACTAGTCCAGGAAATGTAGTCAGAGAATATCTTATATATTTTTTTTCTTTCAAGGAAATAAGATACATGCAATTTTTGTTACCTTTTTTATTTAGGGTTAATGTCCGTAATATCGCAACCCTTTTTTAAAAATTTATATATCTTTGGTATTTTCGGATTTAAGTAATAACTTTCACGTGACTTTCGTAGGTGCGTAATTGATTCTTTATAATAAATACAATCAGTTCAATAGTTTAAAGAATAGAAAAATAAAAGATATAAAACCACAAAAGGTACATGTAGTATGTTTGGGAAAAAGTTTTCCTAATATAGAACCATGTGTATTCCTAATATCGTTGGTTGGTGGGTTGGTCGATTTTTGATGGCCGATTATCTACACTAGGGACATAGGCCCGAGGGGGGACTTTCTAAGGGAACCTAGCCCGTATTTACGCATGGAAATCCATGGCTCGAAGAAAACCACGAAAACTCCGAACGATTAGGATGACGAGCGCGATTGGGTTCGAACCCAGCACTTCTCGTCTACCAGTTTCGAGAGCAGAACCTCTCAGCCTCTGGTGGGGCCCTAATATCGTAAAGGGCGATATTTGAAATACTTTTGTAGTGGTCATAAAATTGGAATATGGAAGGCAAATAAATTTAAAGGACATTTGATATTGTTGTTATATATGATACAGAACTCATTTTTGTAAGATTATATTTTACAAAGAAGTCAGGCTATAAATTGTCATTTAAATTATCTATTTAAACAAAAATCACAAATGTAGGTTTTGTAAACAGTAGCTACAGGTTTCATTCCTGACACCAAATGCGGAATTTAATATAAATAATTCATTTTTCGCTACGTCTGTCAGTTAAGTAAAGCAGGTTGCAGAAAAAACATTCACTATCATATTATCTGTCTTCGTCGTCAATAGACACTGTCGACGGTTGATCAGGATCTTTGTCTGAATCTGATGATATCTCCAATAAATGGTTGACGTTGCATCTTTTATTTTCTTCTTTCCAATAGCTTCCTGCTTAGGCATGATTTTTTTTTTTTCATTTTTTATATCCTTAGCCTTTTTTTAGTAAGTTTTTCTTTATATGGAGTACTTACTTATCAGAATAGTTACTGAGCAACTTGGACGTCCTATTGACATTTAGATGTTGCAAAAGGCTCTTATCCATCGGAAAATCTTTGCTACCATTTGGTGATGGCAAGGAGGATACACAACAGGACTGTTTTCGATTGAAGTTGTCACTCTTGTTTACAGGTGGTTCGAGACCACTGGCTACAGGCTGAGGCTCAGGTTGTTCTTGTCTAATTTGACTTGTTTTAGCTCTACAACTTGTCAGTGACGAACAGGTAGAGTCTTCGGGATGTTCATGTTGATAAGAACTCTCAGCAGAGTCAACCACTGCATAGTCTTTGAATATGTTTCCATTCAAAGCAAAACACATTCATAAAAAAATGTCTTATAAATCCCTTCATATATAAAAAAGTCGGCATTTAGACTCTTAAATAAAATAGTTTCGTAACATCGACCGTACGATATTAGGACTACAGAAGGGGTGCGGTATCAGGAAGAGCGAAACATTACAATAAGACCGACTCTACCGGTGAATTTAATAATAGAAAGAGCATTGCAACCATATCTAGTTAAACTACATGATTATGTGAGATTGTATTTACATTACAATAATTAAGAACAGCACCTACTTTTCACTGTATAAAAAAGTTAACAAAAAATTTGCGTGTAACGATAATTCGGGTCGTTTTCCTGTAAGCCCTCCCTGAGGGCGGGGTCTGGAGACTTTGCGGTGTGGCTCAGGCTGTTTTTGCTGCTTCGACGCCGGGTTCGGGCGGTTTCGGCTGCTTGGCTGGTGCTTTCGTGGTGCCTCTTCTTGCTGGGTGCAACGTGCCTGGCTGTGGCCGGTGTCCGACCTGCTGGCTGCTCTGGGCTGGCGAAGCGCTGTTGTAGCGACTGGACGTCATTTGTTGCCTTTGGGGACTACGCTATCTCGTTTGAAGGACCGCATGGAGCCTTTCGGCTCCGGATCGCGAAACTTTATTTTATATTGCCTTGTGCGATACAAGGAATACACGTGGTGCGATATTACACTGTAAAAAAAAATTTGTCAAATTGATAGGAAAAACTGTCAATTTTGGCGACAGTGAAAAACCATTTAATTTACAGAAAAGAACTGTAATTTTTCATTAAAAGAGTTTTTTCTGTAGAATATACAAATTTTTCCGACAAAAATTACGAAATTCAGTTTTTTTTAACAGAAAAACAGTTTTTTCTGTAAATATACAATTCTTTTCTGTAAAAATTACAGATTTTTTTTTACAGTGTACGAAAACTTTTATCCAAGCGTCCTAAGTGTACCTTTTGTGGTTTTTATTTATTTTTTATTATTATTTGAGCTATTGAACTGATTGTATGTGGTATGATGAATCTATAATGCACCTACGAAAATCACGCGAAAGTTATCACTTAAATAAAAAAATACCAAAAATATGTAAAATTTTAAAAAGGGGTGCGATATTACGGACTTTACTCCTAATAATCGGAAAATATTTTTCTAATATTTATAGTGAAATTTTAGTGTTCACTTATGCTTACGTTGATGTTGGATTTTCTGGAGATTTTTACGGTTTTTTTTTTTTTTTTTTTTCTTTTCATTTACTCGCCAAAACTAATCTGTCCACTCTTATGAAAATTTTAAAAATTAGTAAGGAATAAAAAATGAGTATAAGTTTATACATATTATTTTCTATTCTAGCTTGAAATTGCAGCTTAACCCTTTACTGTCCAACCCAGCTGTACAGTGTGGGGGACTAATTATTTAATGGAGGAAAAACTTTTAAAATAAAAAGAGGGGAAAGGAAGAAGCCCCTTAACTACTAGAAGATTAAGCTAGCCATAAAATTAATCCCTCGTAAAACCCTGTTGTTCATAGTAGTAAGTAAAATATTAAGAATAAAAATACGAGATCGTCATGACCCTGGTCAGTTTTCGGAGATCATAACCAACACAATTATCTCAAAAATAAGGCGGAAAGCCAAGTTTCAACACACCAGTTGCGTTTTGTAATTTCGTAAAAAGACCGACGCTTGGATCCCACAACAACGGGTGCATTTTTAACCAAAAATGCACCGCCCACAAGACTCTAAGTAAATTTGTTAAATTAGATAAAATTCTCATTCGTTTAAATTAGATAAAATTCTCATTCGTTTAAATTATATTTAATCTGAAAGGTAAAGATTACCATTAATAAATGAGAAAATACCCATGATGTGAAAAGAAAACTAAAAAATTGACATTACTAAATATTTATTTACATTATTCCTATTTATATATTTAACGAACAAGTTAACTGCTAATCTCGAGATCATTAAATTGCCTTTAATTATTCTCATCATAGCTTAATTTAACATAATCAGTTTCACCCTTCATTATTTATATTAAAAATTGGGCATACAATCCCTACGGTACTTTTGTACTCATTCCATCTAAACAATATGGAACAACAATATGAAATTAAACACCCGTGAATCATCACATAAAAAAAATAAGGAAGGCATCATCATGTGTGATCCAGAAGTTGATGTAAATACAGTCTTTATTTAATCCTTTGATGCACGCGCGCACAATTTTTGGGGTAATCTCGCTCTGCACGCTTTAATTACCTTTTCCTCCCCAAAGGTCTAGAGGGGTGGGGTGTGAAAGTTGAAGGGACAGATATGGTGCATATGTGTCTTGCTGCCTTTTTTTTCTTTGGCGGTCAGCGAACGGGGCTTCGCCAAAGCATTGAACTTTCCAAAGGCCGTAAAGCAGAATTAGAACAATTTTTTAAACGAGCCGGGCCGACATAAAAATTTAAACGAAACCGATAAAATATGCATTGCCCGACTAAGAGTATAGAAGACCCCGGGACCCCCATCATTCTGCTGGTGTTGGTGGCTGGGGGGGGGGGGGGGGGCTTCTATCTATCTATAGAATTTTCTTGTGAATAATGTGGAAGTGGCTAGTACTAAACTTCATACATATATGTATGCATAAATTTTGTACCCGGTACTGCTCACATCTACATACAGTGTATCACAAAAAGATGGTCACAACTTTAAGGCTGTTCTCAACTGTTCTGCTCAACAAGCGTAAAACGTTTTGCCACATTTATAGATTCATTTTTTAACGGAAAGATATAAAATTGGAAGACCTGACTATGGAAGCGGTTTAGAATCGAACTGTGTTTTCGATTTCTTGATAAATAAATTACCTATTGAATTATAAGCGATTTTGATCACGTGACAAACACGCTTTTCATCCTTTCATGGGTGATTATTCTTCTTTTGCGCGGAAATTCGGTTCAAAACGCCCACTGGCGCACTTTGACACTACTTTCTGAAAGATCTATTGCGTTTGCGAAAAAAAAAAAAAAAAAAAAAAAAAAAAAAGGACAAAACAGCTTAATTACATAGTTTCTGAGCAACAATATCTGCTCGATTCATGCTTTTCCGAACAAAAATAAGTTAAAACTTATGTCAATGTTGTCCTTTTGGATTTGAGAGCAGCCTTAAGAAAAAATACTAGTCGAACAATAGTAGAAACAATGATAAATTGGTTGACACGAATATTTGTTTGCAAACTTTTAATTTGTATGTTATAAGATGTCAAAAAGAGAATGCCACAAATTGGTCATCAATAATGATTTAACATGCCACATTACGAGGAAAACGTTAAGAATGTTCTCAAATCCGAGATGGCAACTTCCTGACATAAGGTTTAATTTATCTTTGTTCGAAAATGCATGAAACTAGCTGGTGCTGTTGTTCAGAAACTATGTAATCGAGCTGTTTTTTTTTTTTTTTTTTGAAACGCAATACATTTTTCAGAAAATAGAGTCAAAGTGGCCGTTTTGAACCGAATTTCCGCGCGAAAGGAGAAAAAACACTCAAGAGCGGGCCAAAAATGGGTTTGTCGTGACATTAAACGTGATCAAAATAGCTTATAACTCATTAGGTAATTTATTGATTAAAAAAAATGGAAAACACAGTTCAATTCCAAATCGCTTCCATGGTCAATCTTTCCGTTAAAAAATGAATTTGTAAATGTGTTAAACGTTTTGCGCTTGTTGAGCAGAGCAGTTAAGAACAGCCTTAATGTAGAATTTCTTTTGAAAACGATGACATACTAATAAATTTTAATCATTAGATTTCTAATGATGTAGTTTGTTTTTTGCATGGGTGTTGTGTGTGTGTGTGTGTGGGGGGGGGCGTGTACTGGAAGAAGGGGGACCACACTCCCTTCCTAAATGTTTGAAATATATGAATTTTGGTCACTTTTGGCTAATTTATGTAATTTGACACCTTTTAATGAAAATCCTGATTACTCTCATGGGCCCCTTGGCGGCAGCCCCGCATGGCGCTGCATAAGTCGGAAAATATGAAACTGAACATATGAATATACTGACAATACTGAAAATATGAAACTTTTGTCGTGGATATGACTTGGATATCATATGACTGATATGACATGGATATGATATGATATGACATGGATATGACTGTTCTCAAATCTAAAAGGGGTAACTTTATGACACAAGTTTCGATTCATTTTTGTTCAGAAAGGTATAAAAATATGCATGTAGAATATAATTAATATAACTTTTATTATAATATTTTTATTTCATTAAAACTTTACAAACAATAATTACTAAATACAATATGCAATTATTTGCCGCTGGATGTAATTGAAATTTTAAGTGAAAATTTCCTGTTAAATTTTACATAATATTTTATAAATATAGATTTATGTTTATTGTACAAAAAAAAAAAAAAAAAAAAAAAAAAAAAAAAGTTCTTTTCATGCAATATAATATATTCGTTTATCATACATTGTATACAGGGTGATTCATAAAAGATGGGCAGAACTTTAAGGGGTTATAGTACACTTAAAGACAAATAATATTAAATAGGAGACTAAAGGTTCCAGACGTATTCCCAAGGAGATAGGGGGCATTAAAGTTTAGGGTCCGAAATTTCAAATGATTATAAAACATGGAAAAATTGGTCGATTCGTTTGCGGTTTTTGCAAAAAATTTTCTTTATGCCAGTATTTTCTTGAAATAAAATTTCAAAAAATGCCGATAGGGGGCGCTTTAGACTTTGGAGTAACAAACAACTATTTTTTAACGTTATTTTTTGTATTTCTTTAAATGATTTCGAAAGCTTAGACTTAAACTTAAATTTTGATCTAAAAATCTGAGTCCTAACGAGTAGTTAAGTAGCGTAAACTGAAATTTGAAATTTGAAACATTTCTCCCCCCAGAACAAAAATCAGTTATTCCCGATCTTTGTGTCGTAGATTAGGCTCTAACTACTGCCGAGTTTTGCTAAAATTATTCTTTATGTCAGTATTTTCTTGAAAATAAATTTTAAAGAAAATTTTCAAAAAAATCCGATAGAGGGCGCTTTAGATTTTGGAGTAACGAACAACTATTTTATACCGTTATTTTTTGTGTCTCATTAAATGCTTTCTAAAGCTTAGACTTAAATTTTCAGCCCAAAATCTGAATCGTTAGACGTGGTTAAGTTTCTGGGGAGAGGGGTTTGAAATTTCTACTCCTGAGCACAGTTCAGTTTACCATGTCCACACATTGTGTGCTGTGATACGAGGTAAAAAGACACAAATTAGGATTATGTTACCAAAGCATATTTATTAACATGTAATTACAATAAATGTTCAAAATTGTGACCACCAGAGGTTATGCACGCAGAACAACGGCGAAGAATGGAACGGCGAACATTCGCGAAAACATCAGGCTTTTCGAGCACTTCCCCTACAGCGGCGGAAAGTCTGGCGACCAGTTCCTCGGGGGATTCAATGGGTGCCTCATACATAAGAGCCTTCAATCGTCCCCAAAAAAAGAAATCTAGGGGTGAAAGATCTGGCGAGCGAGCAGGCCAAGCAACAGGACCACCTCGACCAATCCATCTGTTCGGAAATGTGATGTCCAAATAGTTGCGGACGTCTCGTACGTAATGGGCTGGCGCTCCATCGTGCTGGAACCACATGACCCGCCGGATGCGTGGAGGAACAACGTTTAACAGGTCTGGCAGCACATGTTGCAGAAATGTGAGGTATGTTTTACCGTTGAGGCGTTCAGGAAGAAGGTACGGTCCGATTAGGTGGTCTCCGAGGATTCCTGCCCAAACATTGATGGAAAAGCGTCTCTGATGAGCATGTGGATACGTAGCATGTGGATTGACATCCGCCCATACATGTTCATTGTGTGTGTTAAATGTACCTTCACGTGTGAAGGTACATTCATCGGTGAAAAGCACAGTTCGTCCAAAATGTGGATTTAGCGCGTTCTGCTGCAGAAACCAGCGGGCGAATTCAATACGATTTGGATAATCCCCTGGAGACAGTTTCTGGACTCGTTGCACATGAAACGGGAGCAAATGTTCATCCTTCAGTACCCTCCAAGTCATGGACTGTGAGGTATCCACCTGCCTAGCCACTGTTCGTGTACTTGTACTTGGCTGCGCCGCTACTACATCCAGAATGGCTTCTGCAACAACTACTAATTCGTCCTTTTTTGCACGACCTGCATTCGACCGGGAAGCGAGAAATGATCCCGTCTCACACAACTGTCTGTGCAAGCGCTCGAAAGTTTTGCGGTTAGGCAACCGCCTGTTGGGAAATCGCTCTCCGTACATTCGTTGTGCCTCTGCACCATTTCCATCTGCCGCTCCGTAAATTAAATGCATCTCAGCCTTTTCCTTATTCGTGAAGGGCACCATCTTCCGATTCCTTACTACAGCGACTTACACTTGACTCACCGTTCAGTGGTTTTTATGCCTGAATCGTGTCGAAATTTTGCATACGTGTTCTTCTTCTTCCCCATTTGACATTTGCATACTTTCTGTTTCCTTCTTCACCCGGTGACTAGCGTCAGGAATGGAGCTTTAACGTTTGCATGAGCTACGTTTCCAACTGTGCCAGTGCCTTTATGAGTGAATTCCGACTATGCAGTCCTTGACGAAAGTTGTATTTTTGCCTCGTATCACAGCACAGAATCGTTGGGCATGGTTAAGTAGTGCAAACTGAACTATGTTCAGAAGTTGAAATTTGAACCCCTCCCCTCGCTACTGAACCACGCTCAGCGATTCAGATTTTGAGCTGAAAATTTAAGTTTAAGTCTAAGCTTTAGAAAGCATTTAATGAGACACAAAAAATAACGGTATAAAATAGTTGTTCGTTACTTCAAAGTCTAAAGCGCCCTCTATTGGAATTTTTTGAAAATTTTCTTTAAAATTTATTTTCAAGAAAATACTGACATAAAGAATAATTTTAGCAAAACGCGGCAGTAGTTAGAGCCTAATCTACGACACAAAGATCGGGAATAACTGATTTTTGTTCTGGGAGGAGAAGGGTTTCAAATTTCAAATTTCAGTTTATGCTACTTAACTACTCGTTAGGACTCAGATTTTTAGATCAAAATTTAAGTTTAAGTCTAAGCTTTCGAAATCATTTAAAGAAATACAAAAAATAACGTTAAAAAATAGTTGTTTGTTACTCCAAAGTCTAAAGCGCCCCCTATCGGCATTTTTTGAAATAGAACTTTAAAATTTTATTTCAAGAAAATACTGGTATAAAGAAAATTTTTTGCAAAAACCGCAAACGAATCGACCAATTTTTCCATGTTTTATAATCATTTGAAATTTCGGACTCTAAACTTTAATGCCCCCTATCTCCTTGGGAATACGTCTGGGACCCTTAGTCTCCTATTTAATATTATTTGTCTTTAAGTGTACTATAACCCCTTAAAGTTCTGCCCATCTTTTATGAATCACCCTGTATATATAAGGTAAGTTAACTTTTATTATTTAAATGTTAATAATGCATTGTAATTGTCTGAGCGAAGCGAAGGCTAATACTCAGCGAAATATTGCTATCCGGACACATTTCAACTACTATAGATATTAACGCCATGTCCTACTAAAAAGAAAGCCTAATAAAAACCTTTCGTCAAGCATAACTCAAAAAAATATTTGTCGGATTTCGTTTCTGATTGCACCAGAAGGTACCTATGAGGGCCGCCTACTGAATGCACCTACTATGAAAAATAGGTTCCAAACCGTTTAAAAATTATATAAAAAAACTGATAAAAAAGCACAATTTATCTGCATACGTCACAGAAATTTCGTGTGCGTCACTTTCACCGGTTGATGTTTTCGTAGACAACTGGCTTGAACACATGGAGCAAATAAAAAAAAAATACACACACAGTAATACTGAATAGATAATGGAGTTATGAATAAAAAGGAGGAGACATATAGTGTATTGTCTACCAGTTGCGAGTGAAGTAACTGAGGAGGTTGTCAGAATATGGCGGCTGCTTTTTTTAAAATCGGTACTTCAGTTTCTGACTACCGGTAGGTCAAACATCCCACCAGTAAAATTGAATAGAAGATTTCGTCTTAAAGAAGCGTCTTAATAGTGGATTTTTTTTTCAAAAATGTCGTAAAAATTTCTATTTGTTTTTACCGGTGTCAGTATGCCTTATAAAACTGTCAGTTTGTTTCCATGGTTGTCACAATATGGCGGAAACTCAGGGCCTAACTACCACCAAAGAAAACTCCTACCAGTAAAAATGAAAATATGTTTCTATCACAATTTATGACTGAAATTTTGTAAAAATACGGCGTTTAAGTAAGTTGAAAATATCTGTATAAACCTACTGGTGGGAGTTTCCACCGTCGATAAACAAACCCTTTGATAGCGGTTACAGTTGAAGCTTCACTATTTTAAGGCTATGTCAGTTAATCTTTATTAATAGTTCCATGGAATAGATCAGTTTCAACCACGTGATCACAAACCTTGCAACAACCCGTGGCAACCAGTTTTGGTGGGCAAACAAATAATAATACAGTACTACGTACCACGGTGACCGTTTTTAGCCTGTTGTATAAAATCTGTACAACAGGTTAAATCCGGCTAAAAACTCAGGCTAAAAGATAGTTGTCAGTCTATCGACTGGAAATAGAAAAGGCATGTGTGTTCATTTCTCCTTTAAGTAATCTTTCTCTGGATGTCTGTCTGTCTATCCTACAGCATGCAATTTTCTTGTAAAGGATGATACTATTATGCAGTAAAACCTCCATAACGGACACAACCCAATTAGTGGACACCTCTATTTAGCAGGCATTTTTTCGATTACCAACCCTTAAATAACTCTACATTTTTTACCCTCAGTAGAGGACACCTCCAAAAAGAGGACAAATTCTGTATTCTCGAGGTGTCCGATATTCAGAGGTTTTACTGTATATATTATTGATAGTTATTTTACAGGGCCGCACAAAAGAATAAGAATATATGAAACGAATATAAACTAAATTCGGGATTGGTAGATCGCTGATGGTAATGTAATTTTAAGATGTTGTTAGAGTCATCCGCAGCATGTTTTTAGAGTTTCGTTCATCTAAACAAACCCTACCTGTCTCACTCCTTTGTTTGTCTGTCTGTCTGTCTGTCCGTCTGTCACAGAGCCCGTTCTCAGAAACTATATATGTCGGAGACTTGAAAATTTGCATATTTATAGCTGAACACCACACATCAAACGGCAAATAATAAAATTTTGAAAAAGTCTAATATTTAACCCTCTGGGCTCTAACTTGTGTATTTTAAGCAATTTCTCTAACTCAGTCCCTAATTAAGTTGGAGACATGAAATTTTGCATACTTATAGCTGAACACCTCACATCAAACAACAAATCATAAAATTTTGAAAAAGGCCTAATATTTAACCCTCTGGGTTCTAACTTATGTATATTAAGCAATTTTTCTAACTCATCCCCTAATTAAGTTGGAAACTTGAAAGTTTGCATACTTATAGCTGAGCACTTGCGATAACACGATAAATCATAAAATTTTGAAAAAGTCATATAAGTCATATAAGTCATAAAAGTCATAAAGTCAGCGTTAGTTACTTTTTTTGGAATAGAGAGATATATAAAAATGAAAACTTGTCTATCTGTCTGTTTGTAATTCTATAAAAATCCACAATTTGGAAGCCAAAATTGTGAAAAGATACGTACATGTGTATTAAAACATGGTCGAGGCAACTAAAGTAATCCGGAATCGAAATAATTTATAGTTAATGTTTAATTAATAAAAAACCAGCAATTTCTTATCAAATTTAAACATTTTTCGTTAAAGCAGTTGCCAACAATTAAAATGCACAATAAAATTATTACTACAACAATTAATTTTCTACTGCACGATTTCCACGTTAAAAATGAAACTGAAATAAATAGTTTGCCGAATTTAAGAAAAGGTGAATATTACATCATAACTTTTCTATTGCAACATATTCACGTGAAAAATGAAAATGAAATAAATAGTTTGACGAATTTAAATGAAAGTGAATATAACTTTATAACTTTTCTATTACAAGGTTTCCTCGTGAAAGAGGAAAATATTACTTCATATTGGAAATGTAAAGGACGTGGTGGATATAGTATAACGTCATATGAGTGTGAAAAATGTATTGAAGCATGATAAAAACCCGATTAGTGAAATATTGGCGTATTTAAACATTATTGCTCCAATTATAAATTGAAATAAGTTCATTTATAGCTGTATTCTTTTGCGTCTGTTATATACATTTATACATTTTTATATAGCGTTTTCATATGATTCATTCATATAACATTTTGACTGCTTTTTTTAATGTTTGTTTTGTGTTGTATGTTAAATTTTGAAATTGATTTTTCAGAACAAACATCCTTCAAATTCTGGGCAACGTCGGGCACTTTAGTTTGTAACAGATAAATGGCTTTTGTATCTGTACATCTAATGCTAATATTATAAAGCGTTATAATATTATAAAGTGTATAATATTATTAATGCTTGTACGTTTGTGATGTGTTATCTCTGGAACTACATAGCCAACATTAAAAAAATGTTGGTGGCCATCTCTGCTCCGAAAAAAAGACTGTATTTTATGTCAGTACAAGAACCTACATCGCTGCAGGAGCAAAAAAGTTCTAAAATTGCGATTTCTGCTATATTGATTGGGTTAGAAACTTTAAATTTGGTGCGGTAGTTACTTTTAAGACGTAATACTCCTAATGAACGCTCTCAATTTGACGGATAAACGTAGAAATTTCTAGAATGGTTCTAAACTATGATTTATTTGGAATACTGAAATTTTTGGGATACTGTTGGGGTTAGAAACTAGAACTTTGGCATGGTAGTAATTTATAAGATGTAAATGCTCGTTGTAGAACGAATTCTTAAAAATCGAAAGACTAAACAAAGCGGAAAAAGATCTAAAGATGATCTAAGTAACGAAGTACATGGAATTGTTAGGAATATAAACATGAAAATTGACATGGCTGTATTTATCATGACGTAAATTCTCGCAATAGAACAATTTCTAAAAATGTCGCTATATAAAACAGTGCAGAAACAAAAAAAAAATTCGAATTTTTTTATTTCTGCGTTACTGCTGAGCCCAAAATCTTGATATTTTGCTTCGGGTTAGTTTTAAAATATATAATTGTCTCTATGAATGGTTCCTAAAAAATTAAAAAATTTAAAAAGATGAAATTAACGGAAAGCGATCTGAATTACCATTAATTTGGAATTATTAGGTATAGCAACTTTAAATATTTCATAATGCTGCATTTCCTTCGCAAAACATGCAATTTAAATGCAACAAAACTGATAGATACCCACCTAGCATTAAATAAATTGTGTACATATTGAATAAAGACCTGTATGAAACAGTGAGTAGGTTGCCCGAAAGTACTTGTTAAAGTGTTCCTTCTCTAGACTTTTCTCTCTCTCGCCAAGACCACTAACAGAGGAAAGTGCCGTTTTAAATGTGATATGAATTTTTTATCTGATTCATTTTTCTAGACATTTTATCATAAGTTCATATTCTCAATTATCATTAGTAGATTTTTTATATATTAACTTATTCTGGTGAAATTTCATAATCGGGTTCATATTAGCGTATGTTAGCTTGCATGATTTGCTGAATAAATATGTATGGATTTGTAAATTACTTCAAATGACACTTTGACAGCTCAAAAGTTATGCAGACGATATATTCAGATCTTGTGTCATACTTTATGTGCAATCATTGCCGATTTCTTTTATTTAATACATGCTAAATACAGCTCAACTTGTGCAGACTATGGTTGAAAACAAAACAGTACAGCGTATGTAGTGGCCAGCATACACCATCATTTAAATCCGATCGAGCATATCTAAAACACACTCTAACGAAGCATTGCATGCCACTGTTGATGTATGACTTTGTTACTATATCAGATTTTGAGGAGGGAATTCCTTAAATGTTATCGACAACCTCATTGCATCCGTAGAAAATAGATATTGTACAATATTAACTATTCCGTGGGAGCACACACCATATAAAGTATAGTCCATTCTTTTTAAACATCATATATTTGCCATTTAAAGTTACTCAAATTGGTGCGGAGCGTCTGATTATGCTCTTGACATCATTTTATACAGTTAAAATTCCGATATAAGCTAATTTAGTGTTTCATTTTCTATTTTACTTTTAATATATTTCGTATTTTCAATTTTATATCCATGCATAGCTGTCTTGCATGGATTGATTTCTCATTTCTTTAAATAGTGTATACGAATTTACATATAAGATTTTATAATTCTACGATTCGTTTATTTTCATCATTTAAATTTATCGAAGTATATGGACAATTAAAGATAACATCTCATTTTTTTTGCTTCCACATGTTATTATTAAATCTATGTTCTCAGCAATATCGCTCAGACTAATCCCTCTGAGGGAAGTCCTAGTTTAAATAACGATTTTTAAAGCAGTAGTCTATTACTTTATTTTATGTTACTAAATTACTATTCTCATTAAATTATTAATGCAAATTGCTTATATAACACAATATTTTGAAATTAAATTAATTTTTAATTATATAAAAGTTACTCGCGTATTCTGCCATATTGGAACTTTTTATACCTCCTCAATCCTCCCATTTTTGTTTGTTTGCTTCCTTAATTTCTTTATGTTTATTATTTCTGACTTACTAATCTGAAATTAATTCAAAGATAATTTAAATGAAGGTGAATGTCTTATATGATGAAAAACAATTCAAAGCAATTTTATTAAAATAAGTATTAATTTAATTTCTGCATATTTTTTATGAACAAAAGTTTTCATGATTCAGCCATGAATCATTTTTATCATTTCATTTAGGAAAAAGAAGTATTACATATACCTAGAATAAGGCCTTATAGTGTAAGGCCCAGAACATAGAGTAAAGCAGCCTTTTCATGACAAACATATCTAAAAAATTAGTTTTAAACATCCATTTTCTTAGAATTTTTAAAGATTACTTGCAACCTCATTAAAATTATTTCCATGAATAGTTTACAAGTTTTTTAAAACTGCAATATTTTATTTCAGTAATAGTTGTTACTTTTTAACCTGATGAAATAAATAAAAATTATGTTCTGTTTTTCTAAACTGTAAAAAAGAGGGGATCCTTATAAAATATATTCCTATACGTCTGATAAAAAGAATATATTTATATAAATTGATATATTGAACAATCAATAATACGGAACAGACATAATACAGTACACACAGTACACGTAAATTTACTGCAGCCTCCCCCCTCCCCAGACACACAATTTTTTTATTTATTAATCAATATTTTTGTAATGGCATAAGACATACCAAGGTTTAAAATAATGTGCATTTTCTTTAAATCCAAATTTCTACTAAATAACCATCCCTAATATGTCAAATATAAATAAAAAATATTATAAACAGTCATATCCACAAGCCGCACTCCCAGAGTAAAACCTGCATTGCTGCAATGTAACTTTTCAACTGTTTTATTATAGATCACAGTACTTTGTTTCCTTGATGTAAAGCATATTTTAAAAATATTTCAAAACAAAAATTCTCAATGATAAATTCAGGAGATGGCTTTGGTGTGTGCATGTGCGTGTTTTTTTTTTTTTTTTTGGGGGGGGGGACATTTTTGGAAGTTTTGCTTGAGTTTAGTGCTTATTAATGTAGTTTAAGTGCAAATCCTCCCTGCAACCACAGGAGCTTTAAAAATTCCTCCTGGAGAAAAATGCCTGATTTTAACCCTAGAAATATTAAAGAGATATTAATGTTTCTAAATTACTTAACGCACTTAGTTTTTACTTATTCTCGTACTAAATGTGGCAAAAAGGGTATACATATAACATATTAAATGAGTTAAAGGAAATATAAAAAAAAAAATTTGCTAAAAAATTATTAAAATTTACAAATTACTTAACGCATTTAGTTTTTACTTATTCTCTTACTAAATGTGGAGTAAGGGGAAAATAAAGGGGGTTCATATAGTGCATTATAAAACATATTAAATGAGTTAAAAGAAAATTTTAAAAACGAAATTGCTAAAAAAGTTATTAAAATGTACAAATTATTTGACATATTCAAATTTTATGAATAATTCTATTAGAATTATTTACAAAAAATCTATATAACTATATGTTACAAAAACCAGACGTTGAAATTTTTTTCTCAAAAACAAAACTAATAAAAAGTTATGTTTTCTAAATAATTTAAGCATATTTTTTTATTCTCTTGACAATTGTAAACACACACACATACACACACGCATATTTATATATATACACACATATTATAAATTTGAGATGCATCAAATTTTCAAAATAGAAAACTCTAATATTCATTTTAATAAAATCATAATCAAAATACTTGCATTTTACTTATTGCATACAATTCTATATCATGTAACCCAAGCACATCTAAACAATAATATTTTTTTAATTGCAGATTATCTTAAAAAAATCTTTTTTGGAACTTGTTCTTGCCCAGTATATTAATAACCATGAAATATTTATTAATAGAGAGAAGGTACAATTTTAAAAATAAATATTTATTTTGTACGCGATTTTCTTTTCTAATTCGTTTTCTGGCGGGACCAATCCTATATGTTGATTATTTTCTGTATAATAAATAATATTCAGTTAGCCAAACGAGGGATAAACTGCTTAATACAGTAACCCTACTCGTGCGCCGTAGCTTAGAGGGCATTTAAAGCTGGGGAGAATTCTATTGTTCGTGTCTCACCCAATTTTTATAAAATATCGTTTAACTTTTTAAATATAAATTAATAGAGAAGTAAGTCCACTTATTTAACTCACAAATGACTAAGACTTATGATCAAAAGGCCACAAGTCAACCCCGATCCATTATCTGCTTGCACCGGACTACAAGTAGAGTCCAAGCCGGTCCGTTCCGGACAAAATCGCTGTCATTACGGTTGAATTGAGGACATCGAGATTAAAATACACCCCGTAGTGTCAAGACTCGTTCTACTAGTAAGGCATGTAAACTTCTGACTATATATATATATATAAAGCGCTTGTCTCTATTTGATTTACTTCTATTTGTAAAAGAATGGGGGGCCAACTTTCGGACCCCATGCTAATTATTCAGCCACTGATCGTCCATTTTCGCCTCTTCCTTATGCGTTCTTTAAGCCACTGCGTTCTCCGATTCGAGAAACGCCCCGCTCCTTGATACCAAGAATGCTTCTCTTCTGACGCGGGGCTCAATTCCCCTTCGTAGACCCTGGTCCTTCCACCTGCCTTCCATAAATCTCCCCCCCCCCGGGATTGCACTTATACTCTAAAACGAAAGCTGGGTCCCCGGGGCGGTCATTCCTGTCATCCCTGCCTTCCATAAATAATCCAGTAATAAATTCTGTATGACGTAAAGTGTCCATCTTATTGTGTTATGCTCACCATCTTGACTGGACATCTGGTATCGTAAAGATTCCTATGAATCGATACATATCTACCCTAGACCACCATGCTTCTCAACTTGTTTACTAAAAACAACTACCTTCTTTCTACATACTTATATCACAACATATATACCTATTAAATACATATTTTTATTCAATACAATAATAATAATAATAATAAGAAGAAGAAGAATATTAAAACAATATTTAGTGTATAAAGCACCATTAGAACCTTCTGTACGATTATATTACTATAAACGTACAGCAACGCTTAATTGCGAAACTTAAATAAAATTATTAATATCGAACACTTGTAACAATTAACTACTGGGTCATTTGTACTTATAATCAGTGTTATAATCAAAATGCACTTGCTATTTCTAAGTTTGGCATAAAGAAAAATGTTGTGCAACGTCAGTTTGGTAAAAGCAGCATTTACATATTATCGAAGTTTTATTTTTCGAATTATCAACCTAAATATTACGCAATTACAAGTTTTTTTTTTTCAATTTTAATTAATATTTAATGTAATAAGATGATTTATTTATGTCTAAGCCATTAAAAGATTTTTTTAAAGATTATAAATATTTTTAGAAATAAGTATAAAATTAAATTATTTTAAAATAGACACTTGTAGCAACAATAAAAATATTTTCAATTAAAATAGTTTAAAAATATATTCAATCAACTTTCCCAAAATCATTTGTAGCAAAAATATCCTTTATAACATTTTCTAATGAAAATCAGTCATTATAACCAGGTTTCTATTTGTGTGTTTGGCCAAAACCAATAATTTGTGTGAATTAAATTGGTGATAGTGTCTTTTATTTTTTATCCATGTACAGTTATTTTAATATATCAAACGAAAGAGTATACATTTATAAATATGTATTGTATAAATAAATGAAAGTTAATTAATATTTAAAACAGTAGCATGATTTCTTTGTTAAGTAAACTTTTTTTTTAAAGATAAAAAATAAAATAATTTCAAAATTAATATACAAATATATATCTTGTATAGTAATCTTTTTTTTCAATGACCGTTTAATTTTAAATATATGAAATAAAAGAAGTTTTTACAAGAAAAATGTAGATACAAATATAAATAATACAAATAAGGTACAAAATATTTCTAAAATTATTTGTCTTCTAATCCAGCGCGATTAAAATCAAAATTGGAATAAACTTAAATGTACCACTCAAACAGTCAAAGTATAAAACATTGAAATTTTTATGAGCTGCCATTTCTGGTATTTTCTTTTAGATAATAAAGTAGATTTCTTCAGGGGGGCGGCCTCCATGGTCTCATTAAATTTACATATGTAACTTTTTATTCATTGTGCTAGTGGTTATCGTAAATCTTAGATTGATTTTTACACTTCAGAGCTTCATTTTTTAATACCGATGAACAGAAGATAATTTATATTGACGCAATTATATTAAAAGTTTAGGTTTTATGAACGAAAAAGTAATTTTCTTTTAAAAATTAAAATAACTTTCATTCATATTTTATGAAATTCGGCTGCATTAGGAAGTAACACTCGTCAAAAAATATTTTTTCAGGCAATCTAGTTAATGTTTGACTTTTAAGAATGAAACTATTTATTTCCCGATACAATGACGACAATTTCGACGAATATAATTTTTCGTTGCATAATTTTGACATTTACTATCTATCTAACCGTGAGATATTGGTAACACTTTTTTTTTTTTTAAATATTAAGAATTAATATCATAAAACAAGGCCCTTTTATTTCAACCTCAAAGCATATTCGTTTTGTTTTTCATATATGAGGTCAAATTCACCTTCTTTTCGTATTTTCGTTTTATTTCCAATATGAAGACGCATATTCGTGTCTATTGTTTATTAACCCCAGTACAGTATGCTATTTCTTCCTCCCAGCTTATTTTATCTCCAAAAAATAACGTTACCTTACAGAAGTCAGCCGTAAAACTAAGCAGTACAATTTAATACTCTGTAGCAATTTTTTAAATTTCTAAGTATCGCACATTTTCAATTTTTATACCGTCGTATTGAAAAAAAAACTACTTTTAAATGCAATTTGTTTGAAAACTGTATCTCCAGTTATTTTTAAAATATTTATTGTTCTGTAGTTTTCAGCAACATTTGTCTGATTTTGGCAACTCAAGTACTCCATTTCTGTAGAATGTAAAGGGAAGATAGTTGAAAAATAGCAATTACATCTTTTTTTTTTTTTTTTTTTTTTTTTTTTTTTTGCAATTTTCTCATAACAAACGAAAAGAATATGTAATTAAAATGTGTGCTATTTTGAAAAAATATAAACGAAAAATTTCTGTTAAAACGTGGAGCTATTATAAACTATATTTAATTTTAAGCATATATAGACGCTTTCAGTGTGACGTCAGTCATGACGTTTTGGTTGGAAATTGATTCCAGACAAACGGTTGCTATGCGTCATTTCTTTTTAAATATAAATCGTGGAAATTGTTACCAGTACATATCAAGTATTAAAACACTTAGATGTGAGATATGGATATAAGATATAGCTGCAACACACAAAAAATAGAACATACAACATAGCAACCGTTTGTTTGGTGTCAGTTTACAACCAAAACGTCATGACTGACGTCATGACTGAAGTCGTCTATATTAACGTTACAAACGAATGAATGCCTATGAATCATTAGATAGCCGATTTTTGTCGAGTTTCTTTAATGCATTTGTGTATTATTTTGCGATAGTGACATCCTACGCATGCTTTACGGTAGATGTTTAAGAGTGGATTGTAAATGTGGAATTCTTAAGCGGATGCGAATGATGTCATTTTACATAGAATAAAACTATGTGCTTTAAGTCTTAAAATTGAAATATGTTTTGTACTATTTATATATACACACATATATATATATATATATATATATTTTATCGGGAGCAACACTAAATTCTGAAAATCAGAATTCCTGTTTTCTAGTTTCATTTTCCTCTTGCACATGGAAATCTTTCAAATCAAAATTAACTGTTTAGGGTAAATTATTATTTCGGGATCTGATTTTCTTGGCAACGGTAAAAAAAAATGATTGTAAAATTTTATAGAAAAATGTCAATTTAATCCTTATGAAAAGAATGAACTTTTTAATTTATAAGAAATGTATTTGAAAAAAATAAATAGAACATAGCTTGCCTTTATTTCTGGAGTAAAACCCATCTATATTTTTCTAAGGACAAAAAAGCATTAATTCATCGCTTTTTGACGTTCATTTGACTTCAAACAACTACGATATTCTTAGGTGTATCTCCGTTGCTAGGAAATAGTTAAAAGAAAATGAAAACAATGAAATGTGTACATTTTAAAGAGGTAATAAAAATATTTTATATTATTGGAACACATATATAAAACCCCTCCATAAGTTATTCACCGAATTTAAAAACTCTGACAAATGCATAGAGAAAATTTCAAACTAATATGAATAATGTATGATTCCAATTAGGAAATTTCATCATCTATAATTTACCATTTAAATCCTTCAATCATATGAGCCATTTCCTTTCAACAAATAAAAATGGAAAAATCTTCTGAATTGCCATAGAAAAGCATTATTGTGCAAAATAAAATATTCTATATTTCCCGAATGAATGAACCAAATATAACAAAAAACTATACAGCTAATTCTGGGTGCCTCACCAACATGCCTCCTTAATTTGAAGCTAATTTGATGATTTTTACGGCAGTTATCGCGGAACAGACAGACAAACAAACATAAACGAAAAACTTTTCGTGTCTCCACAGTAAGCCTTCACTGACGTTTCGGCAATAAGTTCTCCTGAATACAAAGAGGGATAGCATCCAAAGAAAATTTACACGATAAATATATTTTTCGAATATCACAGATTTATTCTGAACATGGAGTTTAAAAATTATATGTTGTTTTTTTTTTTTCATTACTCAGTCATTTGCATGTACGTAAAAATGCAATCTATCAATGTTATAATAATTTTTAGGTTTCTATACTTAAAAAGTAAAACGGAACCATTATAAAATCCCTCCTGTGTCTGTCTGTCCGTCTGTCACAGCCATTTTACTCGAAACGATGGAACGTGGAAAGTTCAAATTGGCTGAAATAATAAAATATGTTGACTCACATATTTATAGATTAGTAACCATCCACAAATATATTTAGGAAAAGTGTAGATGAGCTAATTAAGTTACTTGAAGAAAAAAAAAACATTTTCTTTGCATATCGTGTGAAAGCTTTCGTAACGGTGAGCTGTAAAATACATTTCTTTTAATTTTATATAATATATTTTCAGAGATATCGTCAAAAATGTAATGAAAAATATGTTCCCTCCTCATCCGTCTATTTCCGAATCCACTGAAACTAAGTTTACGAAAAAAATAGTGGTTGTATAAGTTAATTTAAACCTCGTAGGAAAACTATAGCGATTACCCTAGGTCACATAGTTTTTGAGAAAATCTCATTTTTCCTTTACACACAAATTTTGATTTCCGGACATCCAGGAAAGGACTTGAGGAGCGCGAAATGTACCTATCTTCGGTAAAGTATAAAATGATTGTTGAAAATGATTTTCTAAAAAAAGTATCGGTAATTTGCCGAAATATTAACCTTTAAAAACACGTAAGGTTTGGACATACATAAAGACACGAGCGTCGTACTCTATGAGCCATTGGCTTTTAAAGGCTAGATAGCAACGTTTAATGATATATTTGTGTAATGCAATGTGCAGTTACTAATGCATATATTTATTGTACGGAACACTCTGTACTTAAATAATACTTGCACTTGACCGGTTTATTTAATTTTCAGTGTCTTTAATTTTTAGTATTTTGCGCATTGTATTTAATCATTTTTTTAGAAATTTTCAAATTCATTCTATTGATATACTAAATTTTATGAACCAAAGTATATTGTTTGAGGTAAGATAAAAAAAAATCAAATTCAATTTATGTATATTCAATTTAATGTTATTTGATATTTAACATTTTATATCAATTAATTATTGGAACAATTCTACATTAAGTTCGTTCTTAATATTTGGAAACAGATTAGAAGCTTTATATAATATTAGGTTGACCAAAGTTCTGGGAAATTTTTAATCTAATAATTACCAAAATTTGTATCGTATATAGGAGTACTAGTGTTAGATATATAGGTGTTCAGGAACTTTGGCTCCAAAATGCCTATTGAACAGTATGATTTACGAGTGTTGACCCGGTATTATTAGAGAAAAGTCCTAACGATTCTGAAAGCCATGAATGAGATTAATGAGGATGAAGGTGCTTTTAACGGCGACAAACTTAGCCAGCAATCTGGAATCTGGCAGAACGGTGGCAGAAAGTCGTGGACCATGATGGTCTCTACTTTAAAGAATAGCCCTTGTTGCTTTTGTTGTTAATTTGCGCATAACAACGCAACATTCATAAATTTCCCAGAACTTTTTGCTCAACCTATTAATATTTGAAATTTAGGCATGGAATTTAGAATATTTTTTGGCATTAACCCTTTCGGGTGTAGTATACGGGTGTAGTATACGGGTATGTCTTTTCATCGAGTATTATTTTGCTTAAGAATTACTTTTGTTACTATCTACATATAGAAATGATATTATATGGTTATGCCTTCCTTATTATGATTTTATTTATGTTTTGACATTTAGTAATAACAATAATAATAAAAGTTTAAAATATAGGTTATTTATTTGTCCGAATCATGTGTGATAAAACCCCAAAAAATTAGAAAGTTGTAATATCTGTTAAACCCTGTTGTAGTACATACAGGGACTCGAACATAAGTATGTATAGAAACACACATACTCATATTTTTGAGAACTTATAGGACTCAAACGCGAGTATTTAGACTTAAAATACAAAATATATGTACTCATTCTCGGATACATTTATAAATCAAGTTTAAGTATACACAATTTCAATTTTTTAATGTATGAACTATATGTACTCATTTTTGAATACATTTATGAATCAATTATGATTATATTATGTTTTAAATCTGTTATATGTATATTATATGTACTCATTTTTTAATACATTTATGAATGAATTAGGATTATATTATGTTTTAAATCGGAAATATGTATATTATATCTACTCATTTTTTAATACATTTATGAATCAATTATGATTGTATTCAGTTTTAAATCTGAAATATGTATATTTTACATATTCTTTTTTGAATACATAGAAGAATCGTTGGTGAATATATTTGGCTTAAAGTTTTAACTTCTTTTCTATATGTACTCGTATTTGAATACTTTTATCAACCATTTATAATTATGTTAATTTTTAAATCTGAAATATTTATACTTTTAAGTACTAGTTTTTGAATACACAGATGAATCGATAATGAATATATTTGGCCTCGAATCTAAAATTTCAGTTCTGTATGTACTTATTTTTGTATACATAAATGAATCTAACATTAATATTTTTGGCTTCAAATTTGAAAAACTTTTGTATTCTTAGATAAATACATACAAGAATATACATCGATTACATGTGGATTCAAATTTGAAATATTTCTGCTATATATAAACTCATTTCTTAAATACACAACTCTTCTATGAATCTTTTAAAATTTTTAAATATGAGAATTATTTATACTCTTTTTAGGGTAAAAAATGGTATAAATTATATACTTTTCAAATTTAACTTTTTGATGCATGTACTCACTTTTGGGGATAAGCAGTGCATTTAGTTAAATAATTAGGTTATGTATAACGTGGAAGCCACTTGCAATATATTTTATTAGCAAACTTTTGAATAATCAGATTTGTTGCCATATGCTGAACCACATAATTATGACAAATAAAAGTATGAGATTTTACTTTTATAATTGGAACAAATTCCCATCAGCAATTTCATTGCTGAATATTTTGTTCTTTTTTTATAATAACATGCACATATTTTTACTGTAACTATATCATTATGTTGGAAAGTTTTTCATGATCTATGTGTGATGCATGTTTATAACCTGGATTTGTCTACTAAAACATTTTTTCAAATCTTTTCTTTCAATATTTAAAATCCATGTGTCTCATTTGAAAGCAAAATTTATTGTTCGGTAAATTAATTATTTGCACATTCCTTTGTTAGGCTATTTTTGGTTATCCTCCATCAAAGGGGTAAAATTGAGAATGTATTGGCTAGAAGTAGTTTAATTTAATAATCCAAGACATCTAATTATGCAAATTTGCACTAAAGTACTG
Organism: Maratus speciosus; assembly: GCA_963932465.1. Classification (NCBI taxonomy): domain Eukaryota; kingdom Metazoa; phylum Arthropoda; class Arachnida; order Araneae; family Salticidae; genus Maratus; species Maratus speciosus. Next base: position 245,430,914 of record OZ010787.1, read on the forward strand.
TTATTGTTACACTAATCATCACAGAGCCATACTTTCTACTTGTCATTCTGGTTTGATATTCAAATCATAAATTCTCATACTTTAGAAATTCTACATTCAAAACATTTTACTTTCCATTTTCTGTCTTTAGCAAAGATTAGCTAATCTATTTTTGTGGGATGTAACACTTGAAGTAGCTGCAAGAACAGGAGGAAAACATATTGCCTTAAACAAAAACTAATTTTACTTTATAATGAACTAAATTTTTATGAAACGAATTATGTATTTTGTAAGGAGAAATGTTATTCCTTAAGAGAAATCTCAGTTTTACTTAGTTTTCTTTTTTTATTTAACCCTTTCGCTACTGGCGTCCTTGATCAAGCAAAAAATACTAGTAAGTTTTTATACTTGTTTAGTTTTGTTGCAACACGATATTTTCCAAAGTCTTAAAAAATCTTCCACAGACTAGTGTCCTATGAAAAATATGCAAAATAACTACTTTCGGTAGATTTAATCAAATATTGGTTAAATTTCAGTGAACCTTAACTTCTGTGACTAGGGTAGTTATTTTTAATTTTATTTATAATTATTTATTATATTATTTTCCAAAAAATTGAAAAAAGTTCAGTAACGAAAGTGTTAAAAAATAGTGATAGAAAGGGTTAAAAATGTTAATCTTAATTGTTTTCCAATAAAACAAATTTGAATGTAATAAAAGCAAAATGACTTTAATTACATTTTAAATGCGCTAACCTTAATGAAATTATTATTTATAAGAAACTACAAGCAACAAATTCGTATTTATTTTGAAAGCAAGTTTTTGTTTTTCATCCATCTTAGCAAATAAAATTATATACATATGTTTCAAATTATTCCAAAAATTTTAACAATGTTTACAAATTAACAAATTTATTGGTCCATAGAAATGTTTGGAATCCTAAAATTCAAGAAATATAAATATTAATTACATAATAATACTTACACTATATTTCATTTTAATTAAAAAAAAATATATTACTACTATTTTTTTAATTACACAAACACACATTACAAATCGCACTCAAGAGCATAATTCTCAATAAGATACACTTTTCTAATTTATATATGCTTTATTATGATTAAGACTACATATTTTAAAAAAAGAATTCCAAAAAACTACTTAAATTTCTTACATTTGAAATATTTAGCTGGTTTTATTTATTAGAAATGAAGTCTTAATTTGACATCAAATGTTCTTTTCACAAGTATTAATTAGCTTTTCGCAAAATATTAAATAATAATATTATAAAAAAAGAGGAGGGGGGAGAAATCTAAGTAAGGACTTAACTTTTACTTCATAGATTTGCTAAACAATAGAATAATTTAAATGAATATGAAATAAATCCATATTTTAAATTACACCAAACTCCCATTTGTGCAACAAGGTTTTGTTTTCTAATATACTTTTATTATCATTCAGGCAGCCCGATTTCCTAATATAGAGAATTACAAAACTGTATAGTTTTAAATATTTATAATATTTTCGTTATGTGTTTTTTTTTTACTATCTATGAGTGAAAATGTTCCTCAAATTCCGTTGACACAAAACAAATGTATACACTACTAAGGGTAAAACTACATATGCATTTTCATTAAATAAGAACATTTTAATTTTTCCTAAAAAAAGCAATTTATTTTCATGATTGATGAATATGGTCATAAAAAATAAGATATGAATAGATATGATATGATGAGAATAGATATGTTCTTATGATTTTATTTAGAACCAGAATTTAATAAAAGTATACTAATAAAACAAACTCGTCATTTTCAAACTGAATTTGACAATTAGGATATCAATAATTAATAAAATATTTATGATAATTATTCAATGCTTAAATGAATTATTGTCATTATCACAAGATCCATAAATTATTTTAGATAGATGATTTAAAATACAAAATGTGAATCAAAATGGACATGGAAACTCTGTGTCATAATATATCGGAGGCTCTCTCTAATTACAATTATTAAATAATTGAGACAATGGAGAATTTAAAAGTCTTAATTATAATAATTAAAAAACTCATGCTTGAGGCCACTGATCTGCAGATTTACTAGTTTCATTTTTTATTTTACATTTAATTAATATTACAACATTTTTTTTTTATCTACAGAGTAGTTTTGTCAGAGATTAATAATCAAATATATGACAGAAAATATCAGTTGATTGTTGAACATAAAAAACTGTGTTAATTTAAATGGGGACTCCTTGAGCAACAAATCAGCGCCCCCCTTCCCTATGCCTTAAACAATATTTTCTGCTTCCTGATTGGTGTGATTTATTGCCACATTATAAAATATACAAGGCAGAGATAGTTATACAAAAAATAATTTTATAACGGTATTAACCCTCCAGCACTCGCGTACGGTCTTTTTCGTCCGGGAACATAAAATGTAAATTTCGTGGTCAGAATCGGATCAGAAAACACATTTATCTAAATTAAGGGGCTATTATTCCCCCCGATCCCCCTTTCATACTTAAACAATGAACCTCCAAATCAAATCAGGGAAACCCCTTACCAGAATTAACCGGTATACCAAATTTGAACAAAATCTGATAATTTTGCATGAAAAACGCATTTATGTAAGTTAGGGGGGGGGGAATTACCCCCCGTACCCCCATTCATAACCAATGAACCCCAAAAACTAATCAGGGAAGGACTTATGAGAATGAAACTAGAAAAAAAAATGAAGCAAATCGGATATTTCTATCAAGAGTTATCGCGTTATGTAAGTACGTACATACATACAGAACCTGCGGACACATTAGCTCTCAGGCTTCATAGCCTGTGAGCTAAAAAGCCATCAACCGGGTCACAATGACCCGACGCAAGTACTGAAGGGTTAAACATTTTATTAATCATATGCAATAAATTAAAAGTGACTATTTATATATATATTTTTTGTTCTAATTACATTCTAGTAAGTACTATTTAGAAACGAAATTTGATTAATTAGGTTTTCAATTAAGTCAAAAGATCTTATGCATTATGAACATTTATGAAATTCCACTTTTAGTAAAGTTCAAATGGGGCGTCCATTAATGGAAATTGGCTAGTTAAGCATTCTAGTAATTGTCATCGGTCTTAAAACCTCAAAAATAAAGGAAATTCTGTAAATGACCATTAGTACATAAAATTCAAAGTTTTATATTACTACCAAAACAACAACATGTAAATTCTGCAAGTAAATAAAGATTATATAAATTTATTAAGTGAAGCTCTTAGCCTGTCTATCTTAAGGTTTTCATTGAAAAAACAGTTGAACTATGAAACAAAAGTTTTTGATTTATTATTGGTTTCAATAAAAGTGCCAAGAATAACCCACATGAAAGGGGGAGTTATGAAAAAAATATAAAAGCTAAATTTTCATTTGTTATTTTTAGTAAACCAACTACTTTGAATGATGTATATTGCTGGAACGGTGTCCGTTACTGGCACATCTAATCTATGCTCAAAATTAAATCATGCTATATACATTCCAGTTCCTATAAATAGCAAACAGGATTTTATAAGAATTCCGAATTAATAATAACAAAATATAAAATAATAATTCGTGAGTAATATTTTATGCTGAATTCAACAAGAATCTTTCAGAATTGTAAGAAAATTATAAACTTATCAAAATTTAAATTCTCAAATATATGAATTCAGAAAGAAAAATAAAATTTCCTAACAGAACAACAACAACAAAAATAAATAAATAAATAAATAAAATTAATAAAATCTATATATATATATATTTCCACTACAGGTATATTTAGTGAAACGGGTATATTTCACTACAGGTTTCGTGCAGTCTTTAAAAGAGTTTTTCAAAGTAATTGTTGGTCCTTAAAAGTACTTATTTCTATGCAAAATATTCAAAAATGGTTTAATTTTACTCTTGTGTTATTTCTTAATCAGGATTGAAACTCTTGTGTGTTTCTTCGAATTTCTGATTTAAAAAAATCATCTAAATCGCTTCACTCCTTTTGCGCCCCCCTCGCCCCCACACACAGTACCAAAGTTAAACATCTTTAAAACTCCTTATAAGAAGTTTAAAAAAATTACATATTTTTTTTAATTTTTTTGCTCTGTTTCTTACTTTATAGTGATAATAAATGATCAATGATAAATTGCATTAACAATTCATTCCATCACAATCATTTCATTAAAATTTCATCTAAATTACCCTCTCCCAAAATTTCACTTCCGCTATCCCCCTCCCCCCCAATCACAATACCCAAAGTTCAAAAATTATAAAACCCATTGTTTAACAAATTTTTGCCCCATTGTCACTTTATTGTAACAATAAATAATAGATCATAAAAAAACTTCCTCCCCCTTCACCCGAAAGTGGAGGGGAAGTGTGCGTTTTTCCTTACCGCAATTTAGGAGGCCCATAGCATTTAAAGTTTTCACAACTTCTTATTTTATTTTATTTTTTACCTATTTGTAAATCTCTGGTAAGTTAAATAATTAGTAAGTCATATAATAACCCCCCGTCCCCACCTTTCTACAAAAAAAAAATAATAATATTCTGCTATTCCCCCTTTGCCTACTCAGCTCACGAAGTTTTAAAAAATGTACTATATCTGTTACTTTATTGTAACAGTAAATAATAGATCATATGATTTTACATTCATCCCTCCATCGATATTGGCATTTTTTCCCACTTTCACTCTTACTAAGCGCATAAAATTTAGACTTTAAAACTCTTTTCTTTTTACTGCGCCAATTCTAAATCTTTAGCAATGATAAATAACTAAGCAATCATCTAATCAACCCATTTATCACCCCCCCCCCTTTCCAATAAAATAAAATAAAATAAAAATCTCTTTAGTTTCTTTACTGTGATAATAAATAATCTCTCATCTGAATCTCTTTTCTGCCGCCTCCCACCTCACCCAAAAATGTTTGTTTCCTCTTCTCCTTTTCGTACAAACTTCACAAAGTTTAAAAAGTCGCAGCTCTTTAATGTTTAATTATTTTTCTGTCCTATTTGCAGCTCCATAGTAATGATAAATAAATAATCATCTAATTGAACTTCTAAAACTTCTGTAAATTGTAGTTTGAAGTTTGAAGGGGGTGGTGTGTGTTTTGAGCCCTATAGCGATCACATTGTAATCCAAAATGGTCCACAAACTGTAAATTGTAAAATTTCTTTAGTTTAAAAGCGCTGTTTTCGATCTTCGAGCAGACGAAAAGTAGCCTTCAATTATTGCAGATACGCGTACGCCAATTTTGTGATTCTCAATTGCTGCAACGACCGGCTACCGAATACAGACACGTGCAACGTATTAGCTACGGATTAAGCTTGAATCCTGAAACACAGAAAACAAATTCAGAATAAATAACAGTTATTTTCTAATTATTGCTTAAAAAAAGTAAACTGATATTACTTACTTTCAAAGTTCGTGTAAAAATCCATGACGCTGCACTCTTCTAATTTCTTTTTAACGAAATCCATGGCGAGATTTTTCTGCGAGAAAAGTGGAATTTGTTGTGTGTTGATGTGAATGAGTACATATGTACTCAATTCGCCGATATAGTCTTCTGCGCTATGTAACACATTTCTTCAAGATGTAGTTCGAAAATTTGAAGTGTGCAACTTAAATATAATTCGCGCTATAACGTTCATTATAGCATACACGTTCACTAAACAATTTCTATTAATAACTTTAATATGCGAATAGAGTAACAAGAGGTTATATTAATATTTGATCACAAGGTTACTTTTCAGTCTGGATTATCACTTATATTTGAAAACATCAGGTACTCGTTTCTGAAGCAATTCTACTAAAAAAGAACGAGTGCACAGAGGTTCTCATTTTTAAGTAGATTATTTTTAACAGTGTGGTATCTTCGCAATTGGAACATTAAGTAAGTTTCAAGAATTTCGGATGCAGAGATAGGGATAATTGCAATGCTAAATTTAAGATTGTGAAGACTAAGCAAGTTCTCGGTACTGTCTTTTAGAGAGTGTTTACTAATTAACCCTTGAATGCATGATTTTTTATTTTGTTCGGAAAACGTTATATTTGAGTTTAATTTTGTTAATTATCCACTAGAAAAATAGTGAAAAAAATTATTTATATTTTTGTTGGAACTAATGTTATAATGTCAAACTTGAATTAACAAAAATTGCTAAAAAATGATAATTTTAAATTATATTCTTACTTTAAAGTGTTTACACTGCGCAATAACAACTGCTCAAGAATATAAATTTTATAATGCTTTTAACAGCTTGCAGAATTAATAATGACTACTTTAAAGAGAAAAAACGCCAGTCGAGTCCATTAAAGCCGTATCAACAAAAGATATTATAACCTCCCTGTGACACCAAATCAAAAGAAATACAGACTCCACGATCTTAAACACATTTTATCACACGTAAGTAACACATACTAGTTCACCTAAACACCAATAGAAAGCGCCAAATGGCAAAAAAAGATCATGTAACTCCTGAGTTACACTACTTATTTAAGGGTTAACATGTAATATTTCATGAAAATTCTTCATGGTAATCAAGTTTTCCAAACACACTAAAGTTGTTAAATTCATGTGTTTAGTGTATTAAATGGTTATTCGCAAGAAATGTTAAAGAGAAAAAAATACTTCGTTGGTACGGAAGAATTTGGAAAATACAAAGATTTGTATGCAAGAAGAACCCTGGATTAACTGGACACTCTATTAATCATATAAAGAGACATAGCGATAGAAATTGTTAAGTTAATAATCTTATTGTTAAACATTGCTTAATGTAGTTCTACATAATACATGCTTAAATTAACCATTATATTAGCATCGCGCTATATATAGGACAGCTCAGATCTATGAAATTCGCATAATTTTTATAGCATTTTGTTTTCAGTTCTACTAATGTAATAAAATAGATAAGATTGACAAGCGCCGCTTGCAATTAGATGAAGTTGAAATTTAGTAACTTTTTTTTTTTTTTTGACTCTGGCCAATTTTTACTATTTTATCTGTAATTACTTCTCTTTTTTGTAAATAATTGCGTTAAAAAAAGCAAAAAAATTCTTGAAATTAAATTATGATAATTTTTATGTGTTGACCCACCCGGACGGCAAATTCACAAACACTCAATGTGCCAGCGCTCTTAACGCCAACCTCTGTTGCCAAGCACTTTGGCGAGAAAATGAACTTCGACGCGCATGCGTGTGTTCTCATGCAAATACGTTTGCAAAAATCTAAAGCTACTTTAATTTATCCATTCAACTGCGTATTTCTTGTTTGTGGAATGCTTGCAAGAATACGAATGCGAAATACTAAATCATTACTTTACCTTCTGAATAATTGTAATTGAACAAGTCAAATATTTAATATTATTGATCTGCTCAATAACTTTGTATTTTTTCTCTCCCAAGCTAAAGTATTTATTTCTGTAGAAGTACGTAGTATGTGCTGCCATCTAGTGGAAACATAAGTACTAAATACATTACAATAACAAGTCCTTATTTCATCCTTTGAATAATTATGATATGTATATATGCATGTATATGTATATTGTGAATAAGTGAAATGTTTATTCTTATAGATCCGTTCTATAAGAATAATATAAAATAATAATTTAAAAATAACTAGCAGGGGGCGATCCAATCAGAATTTGGGGCCTATTTTGGGCACTTTCGAAAAAAATTAATTTAATAAAACAGGCCTCTTCACCAAATTATTTTTAATAAAAATAGCCCCTTCACAAAATTCTGCTTAATAAAATAGGCCCCATCACAAAGCTCATTTCATAAAAACATACAGTTCATTAAATATTTTTTTATTTTGCCAGATTTTAAGCTGTGCATTTTGTAAACAAAACAAGTTCACTAGAAAACAAAACTTTACAGGATGATTTAAAGCCTTTATTATTAATTAATACTTTGTTCAAATTTGAGTAACTGGATTTCATCTTTCGTTGTAAAATTTATTTTTCCCAAAAATATAAATAATTCACATAAATAACTTTTAATTTTCACAAAATGCCCCCTCCCCCACCGAAAAAAAGCCTGCATAGCCTCCTGATCAGTAATGGAACACCGCCCCCCCCCCCCACACACACACACACTTTTAACTTTTCATAACTTTTCCATGCATGCTTCATAATCAAACCACTTAGGAAGAAGAAAATTTGCATTTTTTTCAAAGTAAATGAAAACTTTGAATTTTATATACTAATGGCCATTTACAAAATTGCATTTATTTCAAAGATTTTAGGATATTTTATCCATTTCTCCTTTTTATTAATTTTTTTCCATATTTATCCATTAATGGAACGTTCAATTAATTTTCTTCTCTGTACGGCTATCAAATTTATTTAAAACAAATAAAAAAAATTACTTAATTAGGATTAATATCAAAATGTAAAAACCTAAACATGATCATTACTTTATTATTGAATTTGTGGGATTATTACAGTGCTGTATTAATTTAGAATGTTCACCCTTACTTTGTAGCGATAATCTTATTCTAACAGCATCAATATTCGACTTAGTATAATCAATAATACAACTTATAAATAATATACTTACTACTTATAATAAAACAACAACAGTGTAGACTGAATTAATCTGCGAAAGCTGAAAAAAAAATCTTTCAACTTTGTAAGCGTATCTAAAATATTCATATAAAGCGGATATAAATATTCGCACATGCAAATTTCGAACTACGATACTAAAAATAGACTGCAGCATGCATGCAAGCGTGTCAAAGTTCATTTTCTCGCCAACGCACTTGGGCAACAGAGGTTGGCGTTAAGAGCCCTGGGACGTTGAGTGTTTGTGAATTTGAAAGAAGCTTGAATAAAACTAAAGTTTGTATGACTTAATATCTTTAACTCGATTTCCTATGAATTTATATTTTTAACGGAAAATCTCTCCAAGCTAACCTCGTTGTATCTCCTAACCAAGTAAAACCAAATGCGGCGTTTTCAATAAAATGTATCTCTTTAGTTGAGTGTTTTATGCTTTTCCGTATTACTCCAGGGGATTTTGCGCCATAAAACCCAATACAACCAACCAACCGTATTACTCCAAAAACTACTGGATTTAGAATTTAAAATTGTGCATTTTTTTTTCCATGCCACGTCATTTATAATAAAAAAAGTTATTATTTTTCAAATTCTTTGAACATTTTAAGAGTCATAAATATAATAAATAGTTTCGTAGACTACATAAAACATTTGTGGGAAAATATTGATATTTAGCGGTAAAGTATCTTGTAAGAAAATTATATTTTTTCCCATTGAGCTAGTTAAAAGTTTAAAAAAATTGTTCTTACTGTCCAACGCTTTAAAAATTTTTAACAGTTATAAATATGATGATTCTGAAACCTGTCAAAAACAATTGTGTAAAAGTATGTTTATTTAGTTGTAAAGCGGCTGTGTTTGCTTCTCATTTTTTTTTTTTCGCGTCGGATCATTAAAAGAAAATAGTTATTATTTGAACACTTTGATATGTTCGTGAGTTATAAATATGATGTTTCGGAAGCCTGTGCATATTTTTTGCGAAATTATGATTACTTTTAAATTATGAGAAAAGCCACTTGCATATTCACGGTCTGAGCGAAATTTTTGCAGATTTATTTTTTGTTAAATACTATGATACAAATAAAATGGAAAAAATATTATGTTAAAATACCAATATTAAGTTACTTTTAGTGAAAAAAGTATGTCTCCCAGAAAAGTGAAGTTACTTCCAGTCGCCTATTATTTTCAAAGGGTAATATTCGTATTTTTTAAAGCGAATTGCTCCTTCATAGAGAAGAACGTGTACGGATTAAGTGTAGGATTTTTGTTATAGTTTATCGGTATCTTTAAAATTAAGCCCGATTCATGCTCTGAAAGAATCAGGAAAAAGGCTGCGAAATCGAACTTCCTTCAAAATCTTTTTTTGAAATTGTTAAAAAACTCGTAGTTTTGAATGCAGTTAACGGTGTTTGAAGGTAAGAAATACGGAACTTTTTAAGATTTTTTTTTTTTCGCGAATTTTGGGCGGTTCAGCCGGTGTACGATTACAAAGCCGTAGTGGAAAAAAGCCACTCGGCCTTTCCTTTCATCACTGCTGGGAGATTTGCGGAAGCATGTTAAGAGCACAAATGCACGCGTGCTAAAAAAAGAATGATTTTTTAATGAATTTTCGTTTTGTTTTTAAATTAATATCTCCGCTGTTAATAAATAAACGGTCAAGTGCGAGTATTACCATAGATGCCAACATCTCTTAATTATTCCGGAGTCTGATCCAAGATGAACACGTTTTTAACCGGAAATTTTGTTTAACCAAAAACTTCAAAATGAAATCGAAAATGTACCTCACAGAAAGAAGAGACGTTTTCTTATATATTTTTTCCGGTTTGAACATGCAAATTTTGGATCAGACTCCGGAATAATTAAGAGATGTTGGCATCTATGGTATTACTCGCGTACAGAGGGTTCCGTACAGTAAATAAAATGTTTGTCTGTGAGTCTGTCTATCCATGTGTGACACAAATTTTGTGGACGCTCTATCTAAAGAACTATTGAACGGAATTTAATAAAACTTTAGATTCAGTTAGTCCCTGATATAGATTGGTGCTCATTACTTTTTGCGGTAAATCGGCCAGCAGGTGACTCTACTATGCTGCAATTTTCCCGATTTCCGCAATAGCTGTATCTCAAGAACTAATGCATGAATTTTCATCAAACTTTAGATTCAGTTAGTCCCTGATATAAACTGATCCTGATAAGTATTTGGTGTAAATTGCCCAAGTGGTTCCACTGCAAATCAGAACTTTTCACGATTTCCGTAATAGCTTTATCTAAAAAAAAAAAAAAAAAAATGCACGAATTTTCACCAAACTTCAAATTCAATTAGAAGTTCACGAAAGTTGTCCCTGATTAGATTTTGGTATAAATTGCCTAACCGGTGGCGCTGCTGTGCTGCATTTATCAGGAAGTTTTGACATGTATGAGATAGAAGAAAGTTTTGGGATTGACACAGCCGACCAGTTTAATATTATCTTAATGTCTTTATAATGAACTTAATTCGGTACTGACAATAAAAGAAATGCATATTTAAACTTCATTTGGCATTTCATAAAACTAAATTCAGCATAGTAATAACCTTTCTTTCTACAGTGCAGCTAAAACAAAACATTCGTTCAAAGTTTACATTTGGCTAATAGAAAATTTTGAAAATTTGGACAACATAATCACTTAAAAAATATTTTTTTGAACAATAAAAAGGAAATTTTAGGTTCAGTTTATACAGATTAACATAAAACGTATGTTTTGAAAATTTCATGAAAAAATATTCAAATGTTTTTGAGATATCGTGTGCGATATGCCCAAGAAAGTCAATTGGAGAAAAATGACTTAAAAGTTTCGAAAATGCCGCTTAAGCTATTGAGCCGGTATAATTCTAAAAGCCATAACTTCTGATCTAATGAGAATTTGAAGGAGACAATTATATTAAAATGTTCAGAAAAAAGGGAAGATTAACATCTAAAAAAATTAAAATTAAAATTTTTTTGAAGCTTTATAAGAGTCCTGAGACCCCTTGAATTAATCTGTTTATAACAATATGACGTTTATTGCTTTTATACTGTTACTGGCCATTTCATTACACTCTTATATCATTAAAAGTTGTAATCTAGGCTTTAAAAGCCGATGGTACATAGTGTACGCCGCCCCTGTCATTATGTATGTCCAAACCGTCCATATCTTTAAGGGTTCGGCAGCCTAAGAGAGACTGCTCAGGGCCGGCTAGGCCTGCCCCTTAGAGCTTAACGTCTCTCCCGGTATGTTACCCGACACGTTGGGGCTCGTTACTGAGTCCAGTCCTGTCCGGCCGTATGCAGACGGACAAACACAAAAGGATCAAGGGGCGACGCCCACCCGCCAAGGGCGTCTATGCACCACCGACCACAGAACCCAGAATTTATTTGAAAAAGAACAAAGTGGGTTTACAAAAATTAGGCGAATGCCTTCCCGCCAGGAAGACGCCTACTCGCGACAGAAGGCGGGAGTATAAGAACATTAAAAGTAAAAAAAAAATAATAATATTAATAATCATAAAAAACATCACTGATCCTGGCCGCCGGGGGATGAACCCCTCTCGCGACAAGGGGCGGCAGGAAGGGAAAAGAATGAATTGCGTGGCACAAGTAAGATGGCACGAGCAAATACTCAGCGTCCATTGGAGATGTAATGCTTTGTGTGGCACAAGTAAGATGGCACGAGCAAATACTCAAGCGTCCATTGGAGATGTATCTCTTGATGGAATGGTCAGAAGCACGAGCAGAGGCTCTTGCGATCGTAGGAAACCACACATTGATGGATAGGAGAATTTACTGGAGCCCACAAAGAGGACTGGATTCTGGTGCTGTTTGAAGCTTGATATGGTGGCAGTGAGACTCGATAAGCAGAACCAGGGCTTACGTTAAGTTTGTTAAGCATGTAAGGAAATTTTGAATGTGTTTTAATTTGTTGAGTAGGAGGGTCCGGGAAAGGACGTTTTGGAACCAATTTACTGTCAGTATGTCTGGACGCCTCAAGTGCCAGCGTTGCGCGAGAGTACAGCTGTAGTACGGGTGACTTATAGTGCCATCTTCACCGCAGACGCAAGTGTCAGTGGATCTTATCATGAAGCGGTCCAGATATGCCATGAAAGGGCCATGCCCTGTTAAGAAGCTAGTGGTGTAGGGTGTTAAGTTATATAGTGTGAGAGAAACTTTAGGAATTAGTTTATATGTGTGCCTGCCCTTTTTTGAAGTATTCCAGTGCTCCTGTCATCGCGTCAGTATCCTTGCTCTAAGGACCCTTTTGACGTATGACTGGGGCACTGGGAGGTGTGTGTCTATTGTTTCTTTCTGTGTGGCCTTCGCTAGGTTGTCTGCTAGTTCATTGCCAAAGATACCTTTGTGAGCCGAGACGTGACCTAGTGAGATACGATGTAGGAGATTCTTAAGTTTTAGTTTGATTTGCAGTACTAGAGGATGTTTTGTCCTGTATGCCTGTATTGCCTGCAGTCCAGAGAGGCAGTCGCTTTAGATGATAGTACTATTGCTAGAGTGGGATTCCACCCAAGTAGTAAGGGCCCCACTTGGTGCTACAAAAGGAGCGTGACAGCTGTCAATCAAAATGGGGCGTGGCAGCTGTCAATCAAAAGGGGGCCTGTCCGAACATGTACTGTTAGATGGGGGTGATTTTTTTTTCTTGTGGGAGGCAAGGGTGCTTTTTCAGGAGGGGGGAGGGGAGTCACGTGACTGGATCGTATCCACTATGTGCTACAAAAGGGGCGTGGTCAATGTTTCAGGAGTGGGGGGAAGAAATGGGGGTGTCACGTGATTGGATCGTATAGGATAACGGTAGTTGAGTTGTTTTTTGCTGGACGTTTGATTTTTTTCTTGTGGGAGGCAAGGGTGCCTTTTTCAGGAGGAGGGAGGAAAGGGGGGAGGGGAGTCACGTGACTGGATCGTACCCACTAGGTGCTACAAAAAGGGGCGTGGTCAATGTTTCAGGAGTGGGGGATGAAATGGGGGAGTCACGTGACTGGATCGTATAGGATAACGGTAGTTGAGTTGTTTTTTGCTGGATGTTTGAGGGGGGAGGCACAGGGGGAAAATATTAGTTTCGGTTTTCTCGAGGGGTGGTTCATGAGAGGGGGAGTCAATCACGTGTTACAAACAAGGGTCTCTTTTTTTAATGAATTATTTTTTTTTATTTTAATTTAAACGAATATAACATCTAATGGAATGGATGATTAGTTTAGAATTTTAAATTGGTTTCAAAACTATTTTTATTTTTTCAGTTTTAATGATTTTTTAATTAGAACCTTATGCTGAATGTCTTATTCTCATGATGACGTAATCGGTTATTTCTATTTATTTAATTGAATGAATGAACTAAAACTGGAGTTTTAAACTGATTATTTTTAAATTGATTTTAAGCTTTTTGAACTGAATTATAAACTTAACTAAAGTTTTTTTTAATTAGAACCCTTTAATGAATTTATTATTTTTTAGAATTACGAAAATGTACAAAAGCTTAACAAGGGATTCGAACCCGCATACTCTTGGTCACTAAATGAACTCGTTTCCTAACCAAGCTACGCTTACCTTTGCTTTGTTGTGAGTCATAATCTATACGAAACACCTCTCTGACTGGCTGTGGGGGGAAAACGGAATGGAATGCCCAGGCATTTTTTAATAATACTTCAGCGATAGTTTTTAGAATAAATATTTTTTACAAAGGCTTATTTGCGCTGTTTGGATAGTTTTTCAGGCGAATGACTTTATTTTAATTACCAGTTAAAGGGAATTTGATCGCAAACGTAACTTTAACTGAGACTGAATTTGAACATTGTGACATTTATCGGCACTTAGGTATTATTTCTTAGGAATAATTTGTACCACCTTTAATATCCACTTTCTTGCTTTAAAACAGACTTTTTTCAACCCTTTTTTAAAAGTTTGATCTTTGGCAAAATATCTTTAAATTCATATTGCTTTATTCATCAAAAACATACTTTGAAATCAAAACATACTTTGAAAATTTTAAACGTACTAACGTATTACTAAACGTATAACACACACACACACACATATATATATATATATATATTTCATTTTACTGAACATAGAAAAACTTTTTCCTGACATTATGACATACTTTGAAAGTTTACTGAACATAGAACTATTTCTTGCACACCAATCCTATAAATATTTTAATTTCCTGACGATTTCTTTTTTCAATTTACTGAGCCTATAAATTATTTTTCTGTATTTTCTATACTTAAAAATACTTTATAACATAAAAAAATAACATAGATATATTAAATAATATAATATAATAAATAATAGATAATAAATAATAGATATAATAAATAAATAACATACAAAATTTTTCCATGAATATATTCTTTTTAATTTTACTGATCATAGAAATAATTTGATCGTATACATATTTTTTTTCATTTCCTTAACATAAAAATATTTTTCCTTCCTTTGAAAAGTATATCTGTACTTATCGTGATTAAAAAATAAGAAAAAATACAAAATTAAATAATTCGTTTCGCCTAAAAATTGCATTTGTAAAAACATATAAACCCTAAAAATTTCACTAAAAACATGTCTTTTTCTAAAATGGATCTTTTCCCCCTTAGAAAATAACAAACCAAAATATATTCTTCCAATACATGCACTACATACATATAGAAGTTTTTATTTTTAACTTAATATACTTTTAATACGGACTTAAAGGGGTATTTTTGACAAACAAAATATATCTTGATTTTTTACTAAAACACACTTTTAACTGAATCTTTAATGTTGAATCATTTTATTTATATCTTGTATATTCTAAAAGTTTCAATTACTTACAGAAAAAATAATTTTTAATTTAGTAATACTTTTGTATCAGTTACAAAATTTTAAGAAATAGAAAATATACAATTTGATGTTACAAAGCAGTCTTTTTCTCTTTTCAATGCGTATTTTCTTCAATTAAAGATTATGTGTTTGACAAACCGGAATATATCCTTCATTGTTGATGAAACACCATCCTAAAAATCTTAACTAAATCCTTCAGACTAAATTTATTAATATTCCAAGAAAATTTATTCTAAATTATATTCATACTTTTAAAATAAGGTATATATTAAAGGTTATAATATAATACTTGTCATTTTAAGTACAACTTTGATGAGATAAACAACGTGTTATTTTGTAGACGAAAATATAAATGAATGTTAACTTTCGTTTAGATCATAATCATTGTTGCAATGGAAGCTTTGAATCAGATGTATCGGGATCCAGAACTACGAGCCAGTTTCGGTGGTATCAGTGCTTTGCAACGTGCTTTAAAAGGTCGCGTAAAAACCAAAGACATCAAGAAATGGCTTTAGACGAAAGATTCGTATACTTTGCACAAGCCTTTGCGACACAAATCCCCGAGAAATCGTGTCATAGTAGGAGGCTTAAACGAACAGTTTCAATCTGATTTAGTAGACATGCAATCTCTATCTTCTTTGAATGACGGATATAAGTATTTACTGACATGCATTGATATTTTGTCGAAATATGCATGGGTCATACCTCTAAAAGATAAGAAATCTCCAGGTATTAAACGAGCTTTCGAAAAAATATTTTCGGAACGTAAGCCGCAAACTCTGCAGTGCGACGACGGGAAAGAGTTCACGAATAAGCTTGTGCAAGATTTCTCAAAAAAGCAGAAAGTTCATTTTTTCACAACTAATAAATCCACAAAATCTTCTGTAGTAGAACGCTTTAATCGTACACTTAAAACGAAAATGTGGAAATATTTTACTGAAAAAAATACAAAGAGATATATAGATGTAATCGATAAATTAGTACACAGTTATAATCACACATGGCATCGTAGTATTAAAATGGAGCCATCATCAGTAAATTTTGACAATCAAAGTCAGGTTTGGAAAACATTGTATGCAAACGACAAAATCTCTCCAATGAAATATGACTTGAGTATTGGCGATACCTTTCGTATAAGTAAAGAGAAACTACGTTTTGAGAAAGGATACGAGCAAAATTGGACAAGAGAAATTTTTACTATTCATAAAATCATACATCGAGTGCCTGTTGTCTATAAATTAAAAGATTTAGCTGGAGAAATCATAAAAGGAACATTTTACAAGCAAGAACTGCAAAAGATTTCGGATTCAGGATTTTATCCTGTGGAGAAGGTTTTGAAGAAAAGAAAACGTAATGGAAATGTTCAATATTTTGTGAAATTTCAAGGCTATCCGGAAAAATTCACCGCATGGGTTAAAGATATTCGAATGATATAAATAGAGTAGACATCATACTTACCACTCATTTCATCGAAAGATGTCGTTCTACATCACACTCATCAGCGACAGCTCTACGAGCTTTTTCCCAAATAATAAAATATCGCAATTTACAACTCAACTGCCCAAGCCCATAAATTTAAATGGTGAATGGGAAATGGCTTTGGTCGATTTCATTTATCCGCATACATGGTATAACGTTAGAAATGATAATAATTTGTTTGGTTTTGACTTAGGGGATGGAAAGTTTGAAGGCAGGAGAGTTCCTCCTGGATGTTACGAAACCCTACCAGACCTCATTAAAAGTTTGACGATACCATCGCATAAAAGTAAGATAGAATTTCATTATCAGCCAGTTACAAAAAGAGTTACAATCAAGACAGATAAAAAATCGAAAGTAGTTCTTTATGAAGGTCTAGCAGAACTTTTAGTGTTTGAACCCGGGGAATTTACAGGATTGCATCAAAGTACTTTTGTGGCTGACCCAAAGTCATCGTTTCCCGTTATGTATGTGTATTGTGATCTCGCGGAGCCTCAAATCGTTGGCGATGTTCAAGCCCCTCTTCTAAAACTTGTGTCTATCGAAGGAAGAAATGGCGAAATTATTAATGCTCATTATCCGAGACCCTTGTATGTACCAATTATTCGTCAACATTTCCAAACGGTACAAATTGATATCAGACTTCATTCTGGAGATTTAGTGCCTTTTGAAAGAGGTAAAGTTGTTTTAACTTTGCATTTTCGTTTACGGCAAATAATATAAAAGAGCCTTTCGTTTTAAATTAATCTCATTTTCCTTTTTGATTGCGATAAAGAAAGATCAACAAAATGTTGGTGCCTTATACATGTTGTACACAAATTTCGAAGATTATTATGCAGGGCAAACAGGAAGAGGTTTGCCTTACTATCGAGGAACAGTTTTGCAGAGAGTATACGGTATAGGCGGATTTTTTGCTAAATTGTTTCGCAGTGCGATGCCATATTTGATAAGTGGCGCCAAAACAATTGGAAAAGAAGCATTACGAACAGGCACTATGGTTGCGAATGATGTATTATCAGGTGAAATTTTTAAATCGTCTCTTAAAACATGATCAAAAGAAGTCGGAAAAAAATTAGCTAGAAAAGCAGTTGAAAAAGCAGATGAAATGATTGGCCATGGAAAGCTTAAAAGGAAGCGGAAACCTGCGAAACACATCATTTCATCAAAAGCACGGAAGGTGCAAAGACGTGATATTTTTGACTGTTAATATACGCATTATACTATGGCTTTTCTTTTAAAGCACTCTCCCGAATGTGCTAAATCAGAATTAGAATTATTTCATCTCCCTCCCACTCAAACAGTTATTGAAAGAAGCCAATGGGTTGAATTTCGTCCGCTTTCCAATGTTTCTGATGGAGGTCCTGTAGAATTTAATGTTTCTGGAAGTGGAGAAGACTATCTTGATTTGTCCCAAACTCAGTTATATGTCAAAGTAAAGATTTAAAAAAAGGACGGCAAACCCATTCCGGATAAATGTAAAGTTGGGCCCGTCAATCTTTTTCTGCATTCTATGTTTTCCCAAGTTGATATTAGTCTTAACGATAGACTCGTTTCTTCAAGTAATAATACTTATCCATACAGAGCCATGATAGAGAAATTACTGAATCACGGGTATGACGAAAAAAATTCTCAACTTTCCGCAGAATTATTTTTTAAAGATACTGCTGGTCGTATGAATGTTGTAGATCCTGCAGATGCAAACCCCAATGAAGGATTTAGTAAACGTGCAGAAATGACTAAACTCAGTGCTTCGGTGGATATGATTGGTCGATTGCACTTGGATATGTTTCACCAAGAAAGACTCCCCCTAAACATGGTTGATGTGAAAATTAAACTCATTCGTAGTAAACCAGAGTTTTGTTTAATGGCGGGTGAAGGTGAGTTCAAAGTTTTCCTGGAACATGCTTCCTTATTTGTTCGTAAAGTATGTGTAAGTCCTGGTGTTGTTTTAGGGCATGCTAAAAGCTTAGAAAAAACAGCAGCCAAATACCCTATTACCAGAGCGCTTTGTAAAACATATTCCATTCCTGCAGGTAATATGAGTTTTGTTCAAGATAATATTTTTACACGTCAGATTCCCAATCGCATCGTAATCGCCTGTGTGGATAATGATTCATTTAACAGCGACTATAAAAAGTCCCCCTTTGAGTTCAAACATTACAATATTAATTTCATTGGCGTCTATGTGGATGGACAGCCCGTTCCTCACAATCCACTGCAACCTGACTTTGAAAACAATTTATTTATTCGAGCTTATGAGAATTTATTTACGAATGCAGAAAACAAAGGCTTGTACCTTTCAAGATCAGAATTTTCACAGGGGTATTCATTATTTTGTTTTGATCTGTCACCTGATTTATGCGATGGTTCACATCTTAATCTCATTCGACATAGCAATTTAAGATTAGAAATTAAGTTCGGAACAACTTTGGTGCAAACAGTCTCTTTGCTAGTGAGTTACTGAATTTGAAAATTTAATCGAAATCAACAAATCTCGTAATATTCTGTATGATTTTGGAAACTAATGAATTCATCGCAAATTCATAGAATTTTATCTCGAGATCCTGTTTCGGCGAGATATTTTGCAGGCGTTTTCCCTTCCGACAAACTACCTGATATTCGAAACTTTCCCTGTGCATTAGTGATCAATACCGATAAACATGACGAAAAAGGATCCCATTGGCTAGCAATTTACGTTCAAGATAAGAAAACTCTGGACTTTTTTATTCTTACGGACTTCCTCCCGAAACCTATCCCGAACCTATCCCGAAAACTTTTCACGAAAGGCAGTCATTACCGAAATCTTTCCGTTATCTTTATAACTCAAAATTTGTTTCATCACGGCAAAGAAATGAGAAATATTAATTTAAACTCTCATTATATGGTACTATATAAGAATCCTCGGGATAAAAGCCAAATAATGCATTTATCCAGACAAATGTTTCCTGGTAAATCTAAGGCTTTTCAAGAAATTTTTAATAATGCTACTGCGTTACCTTTCAGCTACTTATTCATTGATTTAAGACCTGATTCTTTTGAAAGTTTGCGCATGCGCACTAAAATTTTTCCTGGTGATAAACATTATCTTATGAACTTCGATAAACCATTTGTCTAGGGAACGGCATCTGGTGAACATGGCCTCTGCTGTCATTGAATTTGAAGGTTTTCGGTTAAGCACGCACGATTTTGTTATCAAAGAACTCGCTTTTTATGTGGTTGATTCTGGATACCTTTGCCGGTGGAATTTTCTATCCCCGCATTCTTGGGAGAAATTACCTCTCCTAAAAAGAAAGACATTCGCATGGTTGACTCATTACCGTAACGGTTTGCCATGGAATAGTGGTGATTTACCTTATTCAGCATTAGAACCTATACTTTCATCAATGTTTTTATCTTATAGGAATATTTATACCAAAGGACTAGAAAAAGCAAAGATTTTAGAATAGTTGTCTGGACGAAAAATATTGAATCTGAATGATTTTAACTGCCCCAAGATTAATTTATTAAATATTTCAGAGGTAAACTGCCCAAGTCACAAACCCTATTTTTAACACTGTGCTTTAACGAAAGCTTTTACTTACGGTAAGCATATAAAAGAGAGAAATTAAGCTCAACAACCATCATTTGAATTTAGGATGTCGACTGTGGAACATCTGAAATTGTTACGCAAGACAAAACAAAAAACGGCCTTTCTTAAAAAGTGTCCTAATAGCATTATAAAAGGTGTCTGCGAATGCGCCTTAAATCTTTTAAAGGGTAATATACCTGTCTCTAAACGTCAGAAAAACAGATTAATAGCTTATAAAAGAACATTGCCACGCCTGGGAGATAAGAAAGTACCTCTGTTTAAGAAAAGACGACTTCTTGTTCGAAAAGGAGAAGGTTTTTTGTCTATACTTATTCCTGCTGCAGTATCAGTGCTCAGTACGTTGATCAATGGAGTTCGCTCGCAAATTCAGACTTGTTCCAGCTGACAGAGATCAAGAGTTTGCCACAGAGCATTTAAGTGATCTAGATAGACAAATTCAGACTATTTTGAAAAGAAAAATAGAGGATGATGAAAAAACGAAGCTGTATACACAGATTTTGCAAAAGTTTGTATCATTCCCAGATATGAATGCGGTCAAACCCACTGAAGAACAATTTCCCCAGAAACCCTTTGAAATTTCTGATATAAAAAATGAAATTCTAAGTTCTATTCCTGTAAAGCAAAATAAAACTGCTGTTAAAATTGTGGAATTTTTTAAACAAAATAAAATTTCCTGTACAGAAAACAAAGAATTGAAAATAGATGATACTGTAATTAATGGATCAAATGTTGTTCAACTAATCGGTTTTTTGCTGAGAGATAGAAGTCAAAAACCTATTGCTTTTGATGAGTTTCAAGAACTTTTATATAAAATCAGCTTTCCTCAAGAATTTATAAAAAACAAGTATTTGAAAACTGAACAGAAAACTATTTATGCAAGACCTGAACCCTATCAAAGACAACAAAGATTATCTAAGCACGCCACTTTACCAAAATCACCAATACCACGGTTGAAAATGTAGAATATAATGTTTTGCAAATATAATGTATTTTATGAAAGAAATAAAAATGTTCATATTTCAAAATATATTTATGTGTGTCTGTTTTTTTTTCGTTATACTGCAAAATAATAATAATAATAATAATAATAAGTTCAGATAAGTATTACAAAATATTATTTTTTCGTATTAAAATTAATAAAGAAATTGTTAAAAAGTTTTTGCTGTTCTACCAAAAAAAAAAGTTTAGTGTTTGTAAAAAAAACAAAGTTTCGTGTTTGGAAAAGAAAGTTTAGTGTTTGGGGAAAAAAAAGTTGTGTTTAGAAAAAAAAGTTGTGTTTGGAAAAAAAGTTTAGTGTTTGGAATAAAAAAATTTCGTGTTTGGAAAAATGTTTTGTGTTTGGAAAAAAGTTTTGTGTTTGGAAAAAAAGTTTTGTGTTTGAAAAATGATTTATGATTTAGGAAAAAAAGTTTAGTGTTTGGGAAAAAAAAAGTTGTGTTTAGAAAAAAAGTTGTGTTTGGAAAAAATGTTTTGTGTTTGGAAAAATGATTTATGATTTAGGAAACAAAGTTTAGTGTTTGGGAAAAAAGTTTAGTGTTTGGGAAAAATAGTTGTGTTTAGAAAAAAAGTTGTGTTTGGAAAAAAAGTTTAGTGTTTGGAATAAAAAAGTTTCGTGTTTGGAAAAATGTTTTGTGTTTGGAAAAAAAGTTTTGTGTTTGGAAAAAATGTTTTGTGTTTGAAAAAAATGATTTATGATTTAGGAAAAAAAATGTTTTGTGTTTGGAAAAAAAAGTTGTGTTTAGAAAAAAAGTTGTGTTTGGAAAAAAAAAGTTTCGTGTTTGGAAAAAAAAATTATGTTTGTAAAAAAGACTAAAAAAAGACAAGAAAAATACTATGCAAATATACATTTATTCAGATTTCAAATTTACAAAAATTGTTGCAAAAGTCAAATACAAATTTATTCAAATCTAAAAACTTTACACATATAATTACAATTAAATCAGCAGTTCTTCAAACTCATTTTGTTCTTCCGAAACATACATTTGTTCAATACTTTGAAATAGTCCTTCTACATCAACTGCATCGAAAAATTCTTGCTGTCCGAGAACATAATTAAAGTCGACATTTAGGTTTTTTTGTACAATGTCTTTTGCTAAATCATCCAAATTAATTTGGAACAGTGCTTTCTCAAAATATTCAGAAAATTTATCAGTTCTAGTTTTAGAAAGGCAATCGTGCAAAAAATCTACTTGATAATTGTGTCTACATCCACAACAGTTTTTCAGTTCTGAAATTTTAAGAGTAATTGAAGCGCATAAGCACTTACCCAGAGATTCGATAAGTTGTAAGAATCCATGACAATTTTCATCTGGTTTGAAATCCAGGTTTGGGTTATTTATTTCTTTGGTTATGTTGTTGAAGTACGTGTACGTAATTAGACTGTCTTTTAGACATTCTGTTAAAAACTCTTTGTGAAAAGCGAGTTTCCCGAACTCGCATCCTATTAACACAACATGTTCCGATACAAACTACATACTTAAGTTTTTTCGTTGAAACAATCTTTGAAATATAAAAAGCTGAAAGTCATCCCTTATTTGCTTCGACACACACAAGTCTCTGTCTATCACAAATACTTTATCTGATGATCTATGGTTTAGCATACTGTTCACTTCACCACAGAATAAAAGCCACACTTTAGGAGAAAGGGAAATCCCATCTTTCGTAGGGTGATAAATTCCTTCTTCGTCGCAAGCATGTCTTCTTACATGAATGCGTGTTTGTACAAGGAAATTAGACACTTTGACGAAAATTTCACCACCTAGATATATCACATCTTTAGGCAAAGAGTCTAGAGTGTAAGCAGTATCTCCCGACGAATTAACACGAACATTCGGGGCCAAAATATTAGTAGCACCATTATTTTCATTTTTAATTGATAAATCCGTAGCCGCATTCTTTCGCATTATTTGTTCATTAGAATAAATCTTTGAAGAGCGTTTCATTTTTGAACTACTTAAAAAGTATAAAAACACTAAAATTATGCAAACGAAATAAATTGCACCGAAAAAATGACCTGTGAAAGCAGATATTCAGGAACACGATGCAACACTAAGCATGAAAATCTAAGCAACTGGCAAAGTACAATGATGCCAACAGTAGAAAAATAAACTTTTTTCTAAATCGGTTACAGTTAACCGGTTTCTAAACAACTCACCTTGACTTTTTGTTTACAGCTACACATACTTTAACCTTAAAAACAACTCAACTTTACAAATGGTCCTCGTAATTGCTCGTCCAGGGTGAAATCATTCCATAACGTCACATTCAAGTTCTAACATACACCATCCTGTCTAAATCACGTGTTACAGTAATTTAGAAAAATCTAATTAAAAATCATTAAACTGAAAAAATAATAAATTTATTAAAGGGTTCTAATTAAAAAAACTTTAGTTAAGTTTATAATTCAGTTCAAAAAGCTTAAAATCAATTTAAAAATTATCAGTTTAAAACTTTAATTTTAGTTTATTCATTCAATTAAATAAATTGAAATAACCGATTACGTCATCATGAGAATAAGACATTCAGCATAAGGTTTTAATTAAAAAATCATTAAAACTGAAAAAATAAAAATAGATTTGAAACCAATTTAAAATTCTAAACTAATCATCCATTCCATTAAAAGTTATATTCGTTTAAATTAAAATAAAAAAATAATTCATTAAAAAAAGAGACCCTTGTTTTGTAACACGTGATTGACTCCCCCTCTCATGAGCCACCCCTCGAGAAAACCAAAACTAATATTTTCCCCCTGTTCCTCCCCCCTCAAACATCCAGCAAAAACCAACTCAACTACCGTTATCCTATACGATCCAGTCACGTGACTCCCCCATTTCATCCCCCACTCCTGAAACATTGACCACGCCCCTTTTTGCAGCACCTAGTGGGTACGATCCAATCACGTGACTCCCCCCTCCTGAAAAAACGCCCTTGCCTCCCACAAGAAAAAAAATCAAACATCCAGCAAAAAACAACTCAACTACCGTTATCCTATACGATCCAATCACGTGACTACCCCATTTCATCCCCCACTCCTGAAACATTGACCACGCCCCTTTTTGTAGCACCTAGTGGATACGATAAAGTCACGTGACTCCCCTCCCCCCTTTCCTCCTCCCCTCCTGAAAAAGCACCCTTCCCTCCCACAAGAAAAAAATCAAACATCCAGCAAAAAACAACTCAACTACCGTTATCCTATACGATCCAATCACGTGATTCCCCCATTTCATCCCCCACTGCTGAAACATTGATCACGCCCCTTTTTGTAGCACCTAGTGGATACGATCCAGTCACGTGACTCCACCCCCCCCCTTTCCTCCCCCCTCCTGAAAAAGCACCCTTGCCTCCCACAAAAAAGAAAATCACAACACCCCTCTAACAGTACATGTTCGGAGACGTCCCCTTTTGATTGACAGCTGCCACGCCCCATTTTGATTGACAGCTGCCAAACCCATTTTTGTAGCACCAAGTGGGGCCCTTACTACTCACCCACTCTAATGCGTTTAGTATTGCGAACAGCTCCGCTTGGAATACGGAGTTATTTTCATCTAGCCTTGCAGACCACTGATGAACCACCACCGTACCCTCCGTAGCGCAGAAGGCTGCGCCCACGCCAGTCTCTGTGCCTGAACTATCAATGAAGAGTGTGGTGCTAAGGGCAGGTGTGTAGCTGTTGCGTGTTGTGTTTACTTGAAAATGTGAAGTCTCCTCAGCGGGGTGGAGCTGCCAGCTCCTGACTTTGTATTGCAATGTTGTGTTTGGAAAAAGAGAATCTATTACTGTGTCACGTTTTAGCTGTAGGATTGAGGATTTGGCGTGTTCGTATTCTAGTTGAAGTGTGATGGGTGGAATACCTGTAAGTATATGTAGTGCATCTGTGGAGATTGTGCGGTAGCCCCTTGAAATTTGTAGGAGAAAAGTGCGTTGTATTGATTTTAGTTTGGGTTGTGCTATGGATGATAAATTACCCCCCCCCCCCCCAGATACAGGCCCCGTAGAGTATTATTCTTTCGATTATTGTTAGGTTCCAGATCTTCAGTGTTTTGTTGTCTACCCCTCCCAATTTAGAAGTTAGTCTTAACACTAGAACGGCGGTAGGGGTCATTTTGACATCTGCGTGCTTTCGTCCGTTAATTACTTTTGTTTTCCTGGGCGAAATCGTTTGAAATGTTTTGACTTTTCCTAAATAGATAACATGTATTTCTTTAAAAAATTTCAGCTTTCTAGATTTGTTAGTTTTTGAAATATGGGCTTGTATTCCTAGAACGGCGGACGGGGGTCATTTTGACCCCTTTTGTAAAATACTCTTTGTACACGAAGCTGCTTTTGTGGAATATAGTATATGTTCGAGGAACAATAAAAAAAGGGTTTAGAATTATATTCATTGTCGTCCAAGGCATGAGGAATACTATTTTGCAAAGAAACTATCTCAAGAGATAGATTCAAAGAAAGAAAAAGATTTTTTAGTTTTGATGAAAAGACAAGAAGATCTAGCAGACTACAGACTGTTAAATTTGCTCTTGTATCTAAAATGTGGAATAAATTTATTGAAAATTGCAAAACATGCTACCGACCAGGACAAAATATTACAGTTAATGAACAATTGTTCCGATCTCAGGATAGATATAAATTTACGCAATATATGCCAAATAAATCGGATAAATTTGGAATAAAATTTTGGTGATCTGTTGACGTTGATACTAAATACCTCTTGAATGAATTTATTTATCTAGAAAAGGATGAAACAGCCAATTCTTAATTATGTTTATCGGAAAATGTTGTCATGAAATTAAGAGATCCCCATCTAAACGAAGGGAGGAATGTTACGACAGATAGCTATTTTACTAATATCAAATTAGCAGAAATGTTAAAAGCTAAAAATAAAACTTTGGTTGCACAATGAAAAGGAGCAGAAGAGAAATTCCTATATCATTGAAAAATATGCACAGTACTCTATTCATCGAAGATAGTGGAATGTGATAATATGACACTTACCATCTATCAAGCCAAAAGAAAAAAAAAGTGTTTTTCTACTGAGCTCATTACATTCTACTGTAAAAACTGAAGACGGTCTCAAGAAGTTGCCCGATTCAATAGAATATTACAACGCAATGAAGTATGGTGTGGGTATCCATGATCAGATGTGCCGAAAATACTCCGTGAAATCGGCTTCTAGACGATGGCCTGTACATATCTTTTTCAATATTTTGGATCATGCAGCGTTAAACGCCTGGATAATTTATAAAAGTGTAACAGGCAAGTCTATCAGTAGAAAAGATTTTCTATTAAATTTAGGAGATGTGTTCAGAATGGATCTTATGGTTTCAAATCTCCCAAAGATCTTTCCTGAGTCTTTAAAAAAATAAATAAATAAATAAAATAGATATCAAGAGAAAAAAAATGTCAAGTAGAGACATGCAATGGAAAAAAATCTCAAGAATTTTGCGCACCATGTTTCAAAGTTGTGCGCTGAAAATGTACTGGAAACTATTTTTTTTCTTTCTTTTTTTGTTACAACTCAATTAATACGTGTTCAACTTATAATAATATTAAAGCTTATTATTAATACGTGTGTACAATTTGGAGTATTATAAGCATTAAATAAAACTGAAACAGAATGCTTAACATATTAACCATTCAACTACACTTATAATGAAATAACGGAAACAACAGAGCATATTTATCATTTATGGATTTAGAGAGTGAATCATTCGGCGAGTAAGTAGATGAAAATATAAATATATATTATTTTATAAATTGTGTTTTATTTTAGTTAACATTAGTTTTAATTTGTGAAAACCTTAATTTTAATTCGATTTTTATATCAAATTAATGAGTTTTTTGAGTAGTCGTAGTATGATCCAATTAATCGCCCTGTAGGCGTTACATATACAGTACTTTAAAAATTCAATAAATTATCGAGTAATATTAAATATAAATTATGAAATACATGTAAATTACATATTTTTGCATATATATGACATTTATTTTTTTTTTTTACCGTTGTTATGTCAGTAGTTTCGTTGAGGGGTCAAAATGACCCCTTCCCGCCGTTCCAGTAGGTAAGATTTTCCCGCCGTTCTAGTGTTAATGAATTATTATGATATGCTGTCAATTTAAGTTTTATGTCGTTAATGTGTGGGATCCAGTTAAGATTTCCATCAATGGTTATACCTAGGAGTTTTATGGATTGTACGTGTCGAATGGAGACATTATTGATCCTCATCACTGGAGGGCGTTTTGGATCATATCTGTGTGGTTTGGTGAATACTAGTGCTTGAGACTTTTGTGGTGAGAGTGTCAGGTGCAGTAAATCCAGGAGCCGGCAGAAAATAGGAAGAGCTTCGGCAAACTGTTCTTCCAGATGACGTCTGTAACGACGGGAGAAAATGAAGCTGAAATCATCGGCGAAGGCAAATAGTTTAAATCCCAGCCGATTTAGTTCTGTTAGTAGCACATTTGCTACAAGCAGCCAGACGATTGGGCCAAGGCACGAACCCTGGGGGCAACCCTTCTGCAATCGGTGGGTAGATGTGCCAGCACCCCAGTTAATCAGGACGCTCCTCTGTGAGAGGTAGTAGCCTATTAGACCCTCTATGTTCCCCGGACAGTTGAGTGCTTGCAGTTGAAAGAGAATGTCTCGCCATTTTACGTTGTCGAATGCACCTTGTATGTCTAGTGAGACGAGTGATGTTGCGTTGCCCTGGGCTATGCTTTCAGTACATGCAGTCATTATGGCATGAAGTGCGAGTTCGCATGAGTGGCCATCGCGGAACCCGAATTGTCTGGGGTGGAGAAGGTTGTTTGACTCCAAGAAGTGTGTCAACCGCATAACCAGAAGTTTTTCCAGAAGCTTTCCCAGAGTGGGAAGAAGGCAGATGGGTCTGTATGACTTGGGTTCGGAAGGAGACTTGCCTTGTTTCAGAAAGTAAACTACCTCTCCCTTCCTGAGTACTAAAGGAAAGTACATCATGGTGAGGCAGAGGTTAGCCCAGCGCGTGAATATGTGTGGAAGTTGTTTGTGAGTGAATTTTAGTATCCGAAAATCAATTGAATCCGGCCCTGGGGCCTTCTTGTCATTCAATGTGTATGGTGCTGTTTTTACTTCTGCCTTTGTGAAAAGTTTGTCTTTGTGTGCTGTGAACAGGATATCCTGGTTGTCTTGTTAGGGATAAGCCGAGGGCCAAAGAGAGTGTGTGTCAGGAATTCCAGGTTATTTTGTCGCGAGGTTTCGTGAGTTGGTCTTTCTAGACGTATTTCATCCGGAGTGAAGAACTTGCCGGTCAGAAATTTTTGAGTTATGCCGAAAGGGTTCTCTTTGTTGCTGCAGAATTTCTTCCACGCCGCCCGTCTCGCCGCCAGAATCTCACGTTTGTAAACTGCTTTAAGTCTCGTACGACGTGCTGCAAGGGTCTTTACTTCAGGGGGGGATAGGATTGAGGAGGCGCAATGTTTTAATCTTGCGTCTGAGGGCTGTCAGTTGGTTCCTCCGCTTTCTAAGATCCTTGTTCCATAATGAGAAAGTGTGTGGTTTTTGGACAGTTTTCAGTCGAAAGGAAGCCTTTGCCGCAGTCTGCATGGTTTCGATTAAATTAGATGTGAAAGAGTTGAGTGTGTCTTCATTGTGCCCCCCTTCGAGTTGTGCTGAAAGGGATGACTTATGACTTTTGATGACGTTGTTAAATTTGCGAAGGCTTCCGCGAGTTGTGTTGTAGCGTCTACGTTGCGTGTAGAGAGGAGAGGTCATGTAAGAAAAGTGTATGAATTTATGGTCTGAGACACTGTGTTTGTCTGATACGGACCAGTGTGATATTCGTGGTAGGGTGAAGGAATTTGTAATTGTTAGGTCAGGCCAGCCTTCTGCTATGACTCTGTCTCCTGTATCTCGTCTTTCGAAAGTGGCTTCAGAGTTGTGCATGTTTGAAAGGGCCAAGTTATGGATAATTATGTTTCCTGACAGCGAGTCACCCCGGGCGTCTTCACGCGGACATCCCCAGAGGGATGAGTTCGCGTTGAAGTCACCACCACAGATGAAAGCCTTCCTGTTTGTGATGGTGTGTTCCCATTCCGAGAGACAAAGGCCAAAGTTTGCCGAGGGGGCTGCGTAGCAGGATCCGACGACAATTTCGCCCTCCTTCGCCGTTATGGAGATGAAGACGCTATTGTCGCCAGTAAAGAGATGGGTACATACAAAACACGAGCTCCTGATGACGATGTGGGAGGAGAGGTTCCTAGAGGAGAATCTTCTCCAGTCCTTGCTGAAGATTGCGAGGCTGCCCTCGGAGCAGTAAGCATCCTGCAGGAGGGCGATGTCAATCTCGTTCTCTACCATGTGGTTGACTGTTGTTACACTAGCTGCTATGCTGTGGTTGAGGTTTACTTGGAGAAAATTTAGACGGCCTAAAGGAAGGTGTGGGATGGGAGCAGGTGCTGAGGATGACATTGTGTTGTGTATGTTATAAAAGTTTAAAACCTCCTACTTTGAAAGCCCAAGTTCCGATGCTGGCTGTAGAAGTCCTTACGATTAGTGGGCCTGCGGGGAAGGAAGTGTCCGCTACTGCGGTTAGCAATCGGTATATTTTTGTGGCCCGAATCTGGGTGAAAAGGTGGCCAGTGTACGAACAGTTCTGTCGGTGGACCAAACCATTGCGGTCCCCAGTTTGGGGATGGTCCTCCGAGGTGACCATATGGAGGGTTTTCTTGGTCATTTGGGTGAGATGGATTGTCCATTTTTTGTGGGATTTGGAAAAGGTTGTCTAAGCTTTCCCTTTCTGCACAATATATTTGTCTAAATACTTGACAGCAGGAGTCCGATGCTTTATGATTTTTTTGGTAGTTTGTTCCCTCTTCCTTATTGTTGAAGAAGATATTTACATAGCCTATGGGGTCATTAAAAACCCCAGCCTCGTGCTTTTTGCCGCAGTTTACGCAATAGCGATTATTCTCACATTTACGTTATGAATGGCCGAAGGCCTGGCGGTTTGCACATCTTTTTATTGATGTGTGAGGCCTAATTTTGCAATATTGGAAGCCTAGGGTTACTCCTCCTCTAACGGTAGCTCTGCCCAGATCTAATGGTAGTACCAGTATCCAATATTTTTTGTCCGGGTCTCTTTTGGATTTTTGTGAAGCTAATATCTGGATTTCGTCCTTGTATGCTTTGTACTTACTCAGAATTGCATGGGTGATGTTGCTCTCTTCATATTGTGAGGGGACTGAGAAGAGTATCATTTTTCTTTATGTGCCGTTTTAGTTGCAAATGTTAAGTCTCTATTCAACGTTTGGTTTTTTTGCATCTCCCTTTTCAGGCGTTCTGCGCTATCTTGGTTTTTGCATATGACTTCAATATGAAACTGTTTGTGGAGGTTTTTCTCAACTGCATTTGCTGTTGTTATTTGACCTTATGTGAGGATCAGTTGGATGTCCTTGCTGCTGGTTTTATTACGGACTCCTTTGAGTAATAGCGTTCTTTTGTAAATTCTGTCGATCCTCGGAGAAGGTGAGCGGCTACGCTGTTTCGGAGTATGCGATTGCGTGGCAGCCTTGCGCTCCTGGTTATCGCGAGCAACTGGTGTCGCTTCTGGTGGTGGGGGGTTTAGGTCACCTTTCTGACTGCAGCTCATTTCTGTTATGACCTGGCGGATGGAATCTTGAAGGTCTGTTAGAGTTGGAAGCTGATGTATCCTATCACTAATTGAGTGCTTCATGTTTTCTAGGTCGTTTTTTAGGACTTCTGCGTTTTCATGCTTTTTCAATTTATTTTCCAGTGTTGTGATGTGATTCATGAGTCTGTCAGTTTCTTTTTGATTTTCTGCTTCTATGTATTCAAGTTCCTTGAAATACCCTTCTTATGGTTTTAAATTTCTTTTCTAGTTTTACTTGTTCTTTGTTCTGTGCAGCTGCAATAAGGTTTTCGATGAGGGTTGTACCATGCTCGATTATAACAGTGGTACCGCAATCTGCAAAGTTGTATTCCGATGGTGTGGATGCTATTGACGAGTTGCTGAATGTTCGTTTTAAAGAACTGGTCATTGGTGGTGCCATATTGCTGCTATGACCCTTCATTTCCATTGAAGGATTCATTAATTATTTGACAATTTTGGAAACGAGAAAATTTATATTATATGAATGCGAATGACTGTGGTTAACGGGACTCCCTTTGATCCAGTGTGGGCGCTTCAGGAAGTCGCATGCTAGGTTAGATAGGTAATTGGAATAGGGGGGGGGGGAAGAAACATTAAGATTACCGGCCGCCGCGAGCACTGACAGCGTCACGTGAGAGGCAGGAAGAGAGGTACTTTGAAAAATGCTTATGAGTCCAAAAATAATTTAAGATAATTTGAAAATGGAAATCCAATAAGTTACATTAATACACAATTTGGATATAAGTAAGAAAAATATATTTTAATCTTTTTTTTTTCTCTTTTGTTCTTTTTTCCTTTTTTTTCTTTATTTTTAATGAGAAAACGTGCATGGGAAATTGGCTAAGTCAAGAAAAGGCTTAACAAAAGTGAGTAAATATGACAGAGTCCAGTATAAACATTAGAACAAAAATATATAAGTACCCTTAGGATTAAAAAGTGGTAAATAAATTATGATACTGGTAAAATGACAAAGACCCCGAAAAAAAAAAACATTCCAAGAGGTGAAGAAAATGTCAGAGACATTGTTGAAGGGAAATAGTTAAGTTTCCGTAATTAGGTTCCTTAATTATGTAAAAAGCTTAAGTAAATGCAGTAATTCTTTACGTTTAATATTTGTGAAAAATCAAAACAAAACAAAAAAAAAACTTTAAGATTTGCTAATGTTGAAGAAGAGAAAAAAAAAATGACAGTTATTTTATATGGGTTCAGATGTTTAAGCCTTTTAAATTAAAAGCTTAAAAACACTAAAAAGGCCTAATTAGTAATGACTAAAAAGTTAAAGTTACCTAAAACTCCTGCAAATACTAGAAATGTTTAAGTCCCTTCGTTAGTTAATGAACCTAATTAGCCTCACGTGACACTGATTACCAAATTAAGGTGATAATGTCTGTCTTGCTGTTGGGGCAAGCTCAAATGACCACGTGATCTGGAGGACGCTCAAACACAAAATGGCTACCTGCATGCTTCTTAAAGCAGGCAGACTCAGCAGATTTACAACCACAAGCGCCACCCCCTCCCCACGAAGTGCGGCCCACCATGCAACGGATCAGCCCACCCAGAAACCTGAATACAGAATTTGGGGAAAGAAGGAAAGAGGAGACCGGGAGCCCAGCCTATTTCCTGAACTCGGCTACGATCTGAATTGTATGGCACAACATTCCGCATGTGGTTCTGCTCAAATTTTACATTTGAAGTTATTGAACATGTGCTGATATATGTCATATTTGAATATCCTATACTGGGTGCTGTTATGCATTGCTTTCTCTTTTACTTTTTCTCTCTCCCTCCTTTCCCTCTCCCCCCCCCCCCCCCCTCGCATCGGTGTAACTGCATGAAAAAAACAAATAAACATCCTGTTTATTATTTCCTTTTAAATTAATTCCCTAAGATGAAATAGTAAAAAAAAAATGCTATACATTTATTATTATTATTATTTAAATATTATTTTACCTCAATTAATTTTCCTTTTTCCCCACCTTTTTTTTTTTTTTTTTTTTTTTTTGCATAACTAATATTTAAAAAGAAAAATATCACTATATTTTAATAAGAGTGATAAACAGAAAAGGTGTGAAAAGTCAAATTTCAAAGAAAGACCAAAATGCTTTGCTCTTATCTTTTCAGACTTAGAAATATCTTCTGCTATATGGAGAGTTGAGGGGGGGGGGGATGAACGATTATTATTATTATTTTTTTTTTTTTGGTAAATTTACAAAAATGGGTAGGAATATTTAAATCATCAAAGAGTTTTTAAACTTATGTTCTGTGAGAGAGGATGGATTTAAGCAGAATATAAATAAACACATAAATAAATAATTAAAAAAAATGGAAACACTACAAATTCTCACCGCGAAATATATTTTGCCGTGTGAAGTGTTGGGGTGGTGAGGATTAAAATTAATGAGGATATCGATTTATGATTATTTATTTTTATAATAAATTTACAAATTTGGCAAGGAAATTTTACACATTAAAGAGTTTTTAAAGATATGTACCCTGGGAGAGAGGTTGGATTTAGATACAAAAAAAAAAAGTAAAATAAATGGAAACGCCACAAATTCTCATCCCGAAAACATGCAAAAAATGCTAATGAGGACATTGAAAAGATGAAAATAAAATGAACTAAAACAATGATAATATTGCAAAAACTTTAAATGGTAAATAATCATTTCATTAAAAAGAAATAGGCGATTAAAAAGAAATAACCTTAAAAAGTAATAACAAAAATCTGCTATTTAAAAAAATGAGAATACTGAAAAAAAGCAATGGTTATTATTATTTTTTTTGTTGTTGTTGTTGCTGTTTTATAAGAAAACTAAAAAAGATTTTGTGAAACAAAAAATTTTCTTTAGCTCACTGCTAATGCATTTCTGACATTTGTAGTGAAAAACTTATGAAAACAAATTTTAAAGATGCAACTTAACTTTACAAAAATAATAAGAAAGATTAAATATTACTGGCTCATTAAATATATCTAAATTCAGATAATTAAAGAACATTTTTGAGGAAGAAAATGTTGGTGTGAATAGAGGAAATGTTTGTGGATAACAGTTATTAAATAAATTTTTAACTGGATTGTTAAAGAAATTTGTGTAATCGTAATGGAAGAGAAAACTTAAAAATTTTAAACACAATTAATCCCCTAAATTAAATGATTAAAAATTAATATTAAAAAAAAAATGCAGAAACTCCACCAAGGGGAGAAAGAAGAGAAAAAAACAAAAAGAGAGAGAGAGAGAGAAAACGTACTTCTAATAAAATAAATAAAATCTCATAATAGTATAATATATATATATTTTTTTAAATCATAAAAATTGTTATTTTAATACCATTATGAAAATGATAGATGACCAAATTAGCAAAGCTCATAAACGTTACTGCGTAAAATTATTTAAAACTATAGTAAACTCTCTGCAAGGCGGACTCTGCGTAAGACGGAAATCTGTCCAACTCAGAAAGAAAGACCCTCAAGTCCCCGCGAAACCATATACAGAAAGTAAAATTTTCCAAGGCGAAATATTGTTTGCCACGTAAAGTCCCCTCGGTCCCGAATGATTCCGCCTTGAACAGAGCCCACCGTATACTGTATAATGTGTCCGATTTACGAGCAAATTGACAGTAGCATCAGAATATGCATAAAATATAGAAAAAGAAAAAAAAAAGAAACAATGTACAATGTAAACACGAAACAATGTAAAATACATCAAACAATCTTATTTTCAATAGGAAAAATAAATGTTGTTTATTTTAAAACGTCAACGTTGTGTAATCAACGCTCCTTTTAGACTGTAGAGGAAACGAGACACCCGACCGCAGCCGAGAGCCAAGGTGAGGGGCCGGACGGCCCCCTCCTCCTTCTCACGCCCCCTCCACTCCCCCCCCCCCAAAGAGCCGCCAGCTAAAAATCCTAAAATAACCCAAACCAATGAAAATGGCAGAAGAAACTGCAAAACATCCTCCATTTCACGTAATCAAAGCATTCATAGATTTGCTATTAACTGTTTATAACATCTGTTCTAAGGCATATAAAATGTAAACTAGGATGTCAAAATATGTCTAAAAATAATGCTCTACTGGAGCCATGGTTAAAACTGAAATTAATTAACATTATAATGAAGAAATAAGGATAATAATAATAATAATAATAAAAAAAAACTTAGCACTCGCTGCGGCCAACAAGCTTAATTGAATGGGAGTGAGTATTAATTAAATACTCATAATTTTAGCAATAATTGACCTAGAAACATGCGACATACCTCCAAATGAAGCTGACACATTCCCACTTCCAAATCATCCAGGAGCGCCCGGCCCACAGGTCTTGGGTTGCGTCTAGCCCTGCATCTTCGGGAGCACTGTACAAGCACGTCCGCACACAACCAAACGAAGGCTGGGTCCCATCTTTAAGGGTTCATATCTCAGCTAATTACTGACGATTTTTTTCAAAAATCATGATCAACAATGCTTTTATACTTCTACTACGATAGGTATCTCCAGCGCTGCTCAGCAGTTTTGCTGAATGCCCGTAAATCGAAATTTGTGTGCAACGGAAAAATGCTCTTTTTCTCAAAAACTATGTGACCTAGGGTAATCGCTATAATTTCCCTGCAAGGTTTATATTAATGTCTACTCCCTCTAATTTTTTCATAATTTTAGTTTCAGTAGATTTGGAATTAGAGGGGGGGGGGGACATATTTTTGCGCTAAATTTTCGACTATATCTTTGAAAATGTAATACCTAAAATTAAAAGAAATGTATTTTTCAATTCAGCGTTACGAAAGCTTTCACACGGTACCACACACGATATACCAATTTTTTTTTCAAGCAACTGAATTAGCCCCTATACATTTTTACTAAATATATTTATAAATGTTTAATAATCTGAAAATATGTGGGTCAACAGTCTTTATTACTTCCCCAAATTTGAACTTTCCACGTACGAGTAAAGTGGCTGTGACAGACGGACAGACAAAAGAGTGATCTTATAATGGTTCCGTTTTTACTTTTACTACGGAGCACTAAAAATGAAAAATATGAGCCTCATCTGCATCAAAACTTGTAAACTATACGTAAAGCTTTAAGGGTTTTCTAATAAATTATATTTCTAAATATTTTATATTTCATTTCAAACACAAATATATTTTAACAAACTTTTTTTTAAGATATGACAACAGATATTTTAAAATATAAGTTTGAACGCAAAGTCCTTGAATTATAAATATTTGATATTTTATTGCTATAATATTTATTACTTTTATATATTATCATTTATTATTTTTTAAAGAAATTTTAATTTGACTAAGCTGTTTAATGTTATATGGGTGCTATTTGTTTATTCAACGTTCATAATTATTTTTCAATAATAATAATATTACAGTACAAAATACTAATTGTGATATTTTCATTCGAAAACAAATGTGCAGTGTAATGCTTGAAAATATGTAAAATGCCCATGTCTTATAACTTATGAAATATGTCTTCCATTCCTTATTTAAACGGTATCTATGTCATAGAAAATGCAAATAAGCTTATAAGTATTCTTAAATTACATTTTTATAAACATCAAAATACGTGGACTCATCTAGTAATAAGAAAATAAAGCGATACCATAAATTTTTTAAAGTTCTATTTTTATATTTTACACATATTATTAGAAAATTCTTTTGTGCAATTTTGTGCAAAAATCATTTTGGAATATCAGAGGCTTTATTACATTACTAGCTAACTCCCCCGGCGTTGCCTGGGCCCATTATATTAACTATAAATATACTTAAAACTTGTATGATTTCATATTTTATCCCAATTTTGTATAATTTTAGATTTTTGAATGAAAAATTCGCGAAAAATTATTGATGTTTAGTGATAAAAGCGCATGTAAGAAGACATAATTTAGTTTTTTACGTAGAGCCGTTTCATAGTTTAAAAGAAATTTCCCATTCTCTGAAGTCCTTGAAATTTCTATTGGATATAAATATAACGCTTTTGTCGCAGACTGTGTAAAAATTCCATGAAAAAATATTGAAATCTAGTTGTGAAAAAAGAAAAAAACACATCTTCTTCTCGATAGTTTTTTTAATCCGCATCGGGTGCTTTACATAACAAAAGAAATAGCTCTTGTAGTCCTAAATGTTAAAATTTAATAGTTTATAAATATATCTGTAGCAAAGACCTCTTTAAAATGTCGTGAAAAAATATGAATACACTGTAAAAAAAATAC
Source organism: Maratus speciosus (assembly GCA_963932465.1). Taxonomy (NCBI): domain Eukaryota; kingdom Metazoa; phylum Arthropoda; class Arachnida; order Araneae; family Salticidae; genus Maratus; species Maratus speciosus. The sequence goes on from OZ010787.1 coordinate 245,468,213, forward strand.
TGCCAGTTTTCCGGTAGGAATCGGAAAAATAGTTGTCCTTACATTTATTGGAATAATTTACGACCCAGCTGGGAATAAAATCCGTAAAAATAAGGAAATAGTCAGTAAAACTGTACTTTACGGATTTTATTCCGATTTTACGGATTTTATTCCGAACTGGGTTGGAAATTATTCCGGTACGACAAGGGCAACTATTTTTCCGATTCCTACCGGAAAACTGGCATTATTTTTTTTACAGTGTAGTAAGTACTGAAAACATGAGCGAATGCCGCTCCGAAACAGCCCGCGTTTTAAATTTTCATCGAAAATTTATCAGATTTTTTTTAAAAATATATCTAATCATTCGAAAATTTCGACATTTTTGTAGGTAAATTCGGTCTGCCGAGATGATCCTTTAATTGTGTCGAAATTCGGAAAGTTTAGTTACTTGTAGAGTAGTAAAATGATGATCTTCGGGAGGCGTTAAGTTACCTGCAGTCGAGAATTTTTTCGAAAAGAACAAAATACTTAGTTTTGAAAACTACGAGTAGAATGTCTCAGATTTAAATATATATTTTTGTGAGTCGGTTCCTAAGAAGGTGAATCGCGAAAACGCATCTTTTTGATAAATTTCTTCAAAGTGTTAATTACCATATTTTTTCGGATTAATTTCGACATTTAAGGCGTAAATGTAGTAAATTTATGGGTATGGATTACTTTTTTGGGTATCCCGAACGGTTTTGTTGATGAGCGTTAAAAAATCGCCCCCCCCCCCCCACACACACAACAAAATGGTTTTTCCCTTCTACGCGCTCAGGGAAGTAGAGACTGAGCATGGCGGGACGCGCTTGACTGTTTTCAGCCAAAAGAATGCGTTTTTGACGAGTTTTTAACTAATTACTCGGCTAATTAACAAAAAATTAAAAATCTGGGCCTCATGTGCATCAGGACCTGCCTTGGACTACACTTGTAAAAATTTTCAGAATTATACTTGCGGTAGATTTTCATAGCCAACACACACACAGAACCCGAGGAATGCATAAAAAAACTTGAATTTAAGAAATGACATCTAGTCCAGAAAAGGTAATAATTTTAACAATTTTCTAACTTGCGCACCCTCTCCTTAAAATTTTATATGTTATAAATAATACCGTTATAATCCGAGAATTGCATTAAAAATCTGACTTAAAAGGGATATTTATTGCAAAAAACACAACGATTTTAATAATTTTCTCGCGCCTCCTACTCCCGAAATTCCTCTCTTCCTTAAATTTTTTAGATGTTATGAAAAAAAAAAATATATGTACCCGAGGGCTGCATAAAAAATCTCCTTTAAAAAATTATATTTATTTCAGAAAACGAAATGAATTTAATAATTTGTTGGCTTCCCCACAACACTCCACCCCCTTTCTCTGCTGTAAAAAATATTTAATACAGGGCTGCATAAAAAAAATTCAAAAATACTAAGTAGTTATCTTTAATGATAACAGTTATAATAATTTGTTGTCAGCGCCCCCACCCCAAAATTCCCCCTCTATAAATTTTTATACGTTATGAAAAATATGTATCCGAGGGCAGCATAAAAGTTCTGATTTAAAATAATGATTTTCAGTGCAAAAAACGCAACGATTTTAATAATTTGGTAGCACCCCCCCCCCCTTCACCGAAATTCAACCAACACCTGTTTAAAATTCGTATATGTTATAAATAATATATATCCGAGGCTGCATAGAAAACCTGACTTAAAATAGTGACATTTAGTGCAGAAAACTTAACGATTTTAATAATTTGCTCACTCCTCCTTCCAATTTCAACACCCCCCCCCCCCTGTTTAAAATGTTTATAAGTTATTAAATATATGTATCCGAGAGCTGGATAAAAATATTTTCTTCATAAACACAACGCTTTTAACAATTTGATCGCCCTCTTTTTAAAGTTTTTATACATATCCAAAAAACTGTCTTAAAATAATAACATTTAGTTCAGAAAACGCGACGATTTTAATAATTTACTTGCGAATCCCCCTCCTACTTTTAAATTTAACTAAAGGAGATGAATTCCTAGTGGGCAGACTATTAAATCATATCAAGAGACTTGCAGCAGAACACGCTAATTATCTTCGATTATTTTGATAGAATCATTTTAAATTATGTTTTTAGCATTTGACGACGTTTAATAATTACACTGAAAAAAATAATGCCAGTTTTCAGGTAGGAATCGGAAAAATAGTTGCCCTTATCGTACCGGAATAATTTCCAACCCAGCTTGGAATAAAATCCGTAAAATACCGTTTTACTGACTATTTCCTTATTTTTACGGATTTTATTCTGACCTGGGTCGGAAATTATTTCGGTACAATAACGGCAACTATTTTTCCGATTCCTACCGGACAACTGGCAGTACATTTTTGACAGTGTAATTTCCTTTCAAATCCCAAATCCCATTGAGGCTCCGTTTATATGCTGAAATAGATCACCTTTTAGTTCAGTTTTTAGTGAATGCTTGTCCCTGTCTGGTTCATTCTCTGTATTTTCGTACTATCTGGTTAAGTGCTTTTGCATAAAATAAGCAAAATCACTGTTCGATTTTCACAAACATTTGATATTCGAATGCAGAAAATTTTTCTGCGTATATATTGTGAGTTTCAAATCCATATCTCAAATAATTTTCTTAATATTCTACAATTATTCAAAATATTCAAAATTTCTTCGTCAAATCGAAGCAGGTGTTTATTTTCAGATTAAAAAAAAAAAAATGATTGAATTTTCGAAACAAATTGAAAAAGCACTAAAATCGGATAAAAAAAAAATAGCGAAACATTCAAAAATACCTGTACGTGTTCCGAGTAAACATTATCGTAAAGAAGATAAAATTTAATATATTGAGCTAGAAGATTGAAACCGGATTATTTTTATAAATGAAAAAAAAATCGGCTTAAACTTTACAAAGGTTTTGTTTTAACAACACTGTAGAAAGAAGAGTTATTACTACGCTGAATTTAGTTTTATGAAATGCCAAATAAAGTTTAAATATGCACTGCTTTTATTGTCTGTACCGAATTAAGTTCATCATAAACACTTTGGAATAATATTAAGAAAGTCCTTCCGGCCAGTGCCGGGAGGAAGAGGTAGCTTTCAAATTCCTTATTTTAAAAAAGCCAACTTATATTATTCAAACACACGAAGCTCAATTTAGTGGAAACCGAATATAGGAGATTCAATACTATTTTTTATCAATACTAAATCATTATGAATGAGAATTTCGCGATATTAGTCAGCTTTATCCAAGCTGCTTTTATTTAACGTAACTTATATTTGGCTGAGATGTTGATGCATACTATCCACATGCCTTCTTACATGGAAATAGGCGAATACGTGTGTTATCGCGTGACATATACAAGATCGTTTCAAAATGTTAACCATACTAGAAATTCAAAGTGCTATAATTCAACCATTTTTTAAGATATAAACAAAAGAACAAATTTTCAGAAACAAAATCTGCTCCGGAATCTTTGTATCAAGACCAAACACATAAAAAAAACTTTTTCATTTTCCAATTTTTTAATACCTCATTTTAAATTTTAAATTTATTTTTTTTTAATGGCAACCCTTTTGAAACAAGATGGCGAATGAAGCTGGCCAACGAACTCGGTCGAGACATCGGTATGTACTAAGTACAGACCAAGTAACATCCAAATCGGTTCATAAATACGCTTGTTATCGCGTGATAAAAATCAGGTCGTTTTAAAATGTCAGCCACAATAGAAATTCAAAATGCTATAACTCAGCCATTTTTTTTAGATATAGACGAAATAAAAACTGTTCCGGAATCTTTGTATTAAGGTCAAATACATACGAAAAAAATCTTTTTCATTTTTCAATTTTTTGGTATCTCATTTTAAATTTAAAATTTTTTTAATTTCTTTAAATGGCCGCCATTTTGAAACAAGATTGCGGATGAAGCTGGCCAACGAACTCGGTCCAAATATTTGTATGTACTATGTACACACCAAGGTACATCCAAATCGGTTCATAAACACGCCTGTTATCACGTGACAAATATCAGGACGTTTCAAAATCTCAGCCACGCTAGAAATTCAAAATGCTATAACTCAGCCATTTTTTAAGATATAGACGAAACAAAAACTGCTCCCGAATCTTTGTATCCAGGTCAAATACATAAGAAAAAAAATATTTTTTCAATTTTCAATTTTTTGGTACCACATTTCAAATTTAAATTTTCCTTAAAAATTTAAATGGCTGCCATTTTTAAACAAGATGGCGGATGAAGCTGGCCAACGAACTCGGTCGAGACATTGGTATGTACTATGTACAAACGAAGTTACATCCAAATCGGTTCATAAATACACCTTTTATCGCGTGACAAAATTCAGAACGTTTCAAAATGTCAGCCACGCTAGAAATTCAAAATGCTATAACTCAGCCATTTTTTAAGATATAGACGAAACAAAAACTGCTCCGGAATCTTTGTATGAAGGTCAAATACATAAGAAAAAAATATTTTTCCATTTTCAATTCTTTGGTACCGCATTTCAAATTTAAAAATTTTTAAAAATTTTTAAATGGCCGCCATTTTGAAACAAAATGGCGGATGAAGCTGGCCAACGAACTCGGTCGAGACATTGGTATGTACTTTGTACATACCGAATTACATCCAAATCGGTTCATAAATTCGAGAGTTACAGTATGACAAAGGTCAGATATATATATATATATATATATATCAACTTTTGAACGGAGGGTGGTTTCGGGGTCTGGGGGTCATGATCGATGAAAATATATCAAAATTTTTTGAAATCGCTTTCCTCCGAACGGCTGCAATAGGTAGCTTTTTGTAATGAAAGCTACCTAAAATGAATCATACATATACTTGATATTACAGTACAGGACCCATTATCCGGAATTCCGAAATCCGGAAGGACCCAAAATCCGGAAGAAAAAAAAATGAAAATTTTCTATAAATTTGTAAATTTTTACTAAAATTTTGCAATTTCTGAAATTTGTCGAAAATTTTACAGATGCCTAATTTTCTTTTTGGTCTATTGTGTTGCAATGTGTAATCACTAAAATATGTTACATCAGTGATGAGGGAACACTGATGTAACATAGGATTTTTCGCGATCTTTTGACGAAATTGCGGGAGGCTTTTTCGATCCTTTGAAGGAATCCACACCTCCTTCCCCCCCCCCCCCCCCAAAAAAAAAAAAAAAAAAAAAAAAAATTAGAAAAAAATCATTTTTCTGTCAAATTTTAGTTTAAAATTAATTTATATTACGATTCATTTAAAAAAAAAGATATTTCATACCCTCCCTCTCACTTTGATAAAATATTATGACTACACAATTATGTTACTTGAATCAAGGGTTTTCTAAGTAAAAAAAAAAATTCTGAAATTCACCGCAAATTTTTTGAAAGTTTACAGAAGAGGGGGGGGGGGTGCCCTCTCGGCACTAATTATGCATTTTTTCCGCGATCCTTTAACGAAATTCGCGCTTTTACGCGATCTTTTGATGAAATTAAGAGAGTGTTTTGCGATCCTTTGAAGATTTTTTTTCTTTTTTTTGCTATCTTTTGACGAAATTTGCGTTTTTTTTTCCCGCGAGATTTTGACGAAATTTGCGTTTTTCTTCCGCAATCCTTTAACTAAATTTACGTGTTTTTCGCGATTTTTTTTTACGAAATTTCGTTTTTTGCGATCTTGACGAAATTTGCTTTTTTCTGCGATTTTGACGAAATTTGCGGATTTTTTCGCGATCTTTTGACGAAATTGCGGGAGGCAAATTTCTTCAAAGGATCGAAAAATCGATCCTTTGAAGAAATTTGTTTTGTTTTTTGTGCTATATTTTGACGCAATTTGTGGATTTTTGCGGTGCTTAGAAGAATTTTTTTTTTTTCGTGATTCTTTAATGAAATTTGCGTTTTTCCCGCGATTTTTTTGACGGAATTCGGGAGGACCCGAAATCCGGAAAATTCCAAAATCCGGAATGCCTTCGGTCCCGAGGATTCCGGATAATAGGTTCTGTACTGTATTTAGATTCCATATCTCTTTGAACTTTCATGGTATAGCCATTTACACTTTTCTAGTATATGCAGCTCTACCCAATCCTAAGTAGTATAGTTTTTTACAAAGTCTTATTTTTCTTTTAGCAACTTTTTTTAAAATAAAACAATTGCTAATTCATATAGAGTAAAACCTCCCTAAAGCGACCACGTTCCGTACCAATACAAATTAGTGCTCCGAGAGGTGGTGCCTTAATGGAGTTTATGTTTATATCTAGATTTTAATTGTTGAAAAAATTTAACAATTAAGGTTACAAAAATTTATTTTTTCTCCTAAGGAAAAAATATGAAAATTTAAGTATCAAAACAAAATTTAATTACATAAGTTAATTAGTGCAGTGTTTAAAAAATGAGTACATTGACGTTTGCTTTGATTTTACGGTTTTATCTACTATAACTTTTATTTCCAAGTCCTTTTGAAGTTCCGTAAATGAATGCAACTTTTTTTGGACGGGAACAATTTATGACGAATTCATTAATTTATCTATTTTTTTGAGATTTTCCTGACAGAATAGGTCAGGGGAGTTTATTGACCATCGTCCTTACTTTGTCATCAGAGTTAAATTCATTGCCTAAAAAGGCTAAAAGGGATTTAAACACTTAAAATTGAACGGAATAAATAAATATTTTAAACTTAGTTTATAAATTTGATGAATAATGCGCTCTCCGGAATTATTATTCTAATAAACCATTCTTCAAGCGACCAGGAAAAAGCAGACTTTTTAAAATTTTCTTCAAAGAAATTGGTCGCTCATGAAGGGAGTTCAACAGGGGTGGTCTCTGAATTGTGGTAAATTTAGTATTGAGCCTATGGGAATAAATTTCGTTCCATGAAAAAATTTTCGTTCAGGGAGGTGGTCGCACAGAGGTGCTCCACTGTATTTATTCTACGGAACCCTCTATGCGCGAGTAATACTTAACCGTTTATTTTTAATACGTATTCCAAACGGAATGCTGTATTATTAATTCATTCTATAGAATAGATTTTTGAGATTTTTTTTAGTGCAATTTTTATGTTCACACTTGCATTCTAAATTATTGTACGGATCGTAATACAGCATTAAATTCTTTTCTTGAAGATTTTATTACATTAAGTAACCTATAAATGTACTTTATTCTAATCACATATATTTATTGCACATGGATATAAGAGCTATATTTTAAATTTCTTCTCCCATATTAAATGCTTTATACGTGAATTTTTTATGTGTCTCGATCGAATATTATCTTAAGAAATATTTTAATTAATATTACTTAAGATTTTTTGGCATTGAAATGCTGCTTACTGTCTGCTGGAAAATATCTTAATAGAGAAATAGACTTTCATTTTTGTTTACGTATTTTTTCCAATATAAATTATTTTTTATTTGTATTGAAATTAGCAATATTTTCGGTTATTTTATTTTTTAAATATAAATCATCATTTATACATTTTAGTATATCTTTTAAATTACAAAATCTCATTATGATGCATTTTAATGATCATAGAAAATAATTGCTTCCTTTTAATTTTTTATAACTCAATATTTAATAATACTCACTGCATAGAAATAGTAATAACATCGATCAAAGGAAACAAGCACTCTTTTGAAACCAAGCAGTGCAGTGAATTTGACAGATGATATAATAGAAGGTAATAGGAATATATTATGAAAACGCATCATATATAGTGCTGCCACTGGCGACAATTTTTACATTTTATTCCAATAACAATTTAAAAAATAATAATTTCGCAGTATATTTCTATTGATCATGTTGTTAAAGTGTATCTGAAACATTTTTGTTTTGTTAAAGTGGTGCGATATACAATTTAAATATAATCGACAGTGGCTGCACGGCATGCATAAACAGCAATTACTGTCCTTATTTGATAGCATGACCGATGACCATAGAAGTGTGCGCACTGCCATGGTGGAATTGCGCTCAATTCCAACTTATCATAAGAGGGCTATCTGAGTCTCATTATAATAACGTTTGATTTTGTATGTATTGGAAAGTTCAATTTTCTACAAAATGTTAGAATAATTACGTAGAATTTATTTTATTTCAAACACAAATTATTTACCTTGTGGGGTATTTTTAGAATGACAGATATGCAAACATACTACTAAATCTCAATGAAAAGCATCATTAACATGCTTAAAAATTTACATTAAAATGATAAAAAATCTTTGTTGATTGTAAATACTAGGGTTCATAAATATTTTCTATATTTCGAAAAATTCTCTTTTACCATATTATTTTAATATTAGATTACGTTGAATAACAGTATCTGTTACACGTTAATCCCATGTAATGAAATAAACCTTAATATTAGACTTGTATAAAGACATTTTCCTTAATAATAAGAATGCTTTGCCGTCAAACGTTAGTTTTTTAACAACTCAATGAATGCAGATAGAGAATGTATAATTTTCTCTTGTTTCTGAAGGAATTAACCATGAGAGATGGTTTTAATGCAAATTCACAACTGACGTATACAAACTAATAAGTTCCTGGATCAATTATTCGAAAAATAGAATATTTTGTAACTCACCTTTTGCATGTAATATAAATAAAATAATATATCTACAAGGTTGAAACATGTGACTATTATTGTATTCTTGACGCACTAGTATTTAAAAAAAAAAAAAGATATTATTTATGGTAAATTTATCTTGCTGTTGTTCTAGAAGTATATGGCAAGAATTATGCTTTATAAAAAGCCTTACGAACCCTTTAAAAAATAAAAAAACATATACTTATAGTAATCCTGTATATATTATATTTTTAATTGTTGAATAAGTTAAGTTAAAAATATTGTTTATTGATTGAGTACAGAGTGTTTGCGAACTCTATGTACAAAATTTCAGTCAAAATAGAGTACACTACAAATATATATATATATATATATATATAGGAAGCTTGGTTCGCAAAGTATTTGACCAAATCCACCACTTTATTGCGAAACCGATTTTTGACATAAACTGAAAATTAATAAAAATATTAAGAAATCGGTAGTCTTAAATACGTTTGTGCAAAATCTAACTTTATCAAAATATTTCCACAAACTATAAATTATCCCCATTCAAATACGCTGCGCTTAACGCACCAAGTTACTGAGTAGAGTTTGTATTGTTAATGATGTCACTGAGCGAATTAGTTGGCTCTTCCAGCACTTATTGTAATATCTTTGCGTTTTACAGTCAATTTAAATCTATTGAAAATTCGTGATTGTTAAAACCATGAACAAAAATGCCAGATTCATATTAGAAAGAAAAACCCTGCATATATGATTTGTTATTTCATTAAATATAAAAAAATATATATATACATTAATTTCTTTGTTTGGTTTAGAGCATCATGTTGATCTTTTGCACATATTGGTTAAACAGATCCAAAAATATTATGTTCGTAAACATCTCCTCTATTTCGTAAACTTCATTTTTTGCATGTTGTTTTAACATCAGATTATCTTTAATAGCATTCTCAGTTACACATTAGTACAATTACATTAAATAAAACCTTTAGCCTTCTTTAAGAAAATTACCTCTTATACTAAAATACTTCGCCAATTGCAATTCATTCATATTTCCACAATTTATATAGTGTAGTATGGAATTGATTCTTAAAAATATATGTATAGTAATCTACACAAAATTTAGAAGGAAACAATTTCTAGAAGATTCAAAAAAGTAAATCCGTAATTTTTCTCTTTCAAGGAAGTAGGTTTTGGGGGTTATCCTTAAAACACTACCCGCACTGCAGTTTGTTTTGTAACAAATCTTATACTATAATGCGAGCAAAAATTGTGTGTGTGTGTGTGTGTGTAAATTTTATCTTAAAAACGGCTCTAACGATTTTGATGACATTTTGCACCCTAACTTTTTCGGGCACGAAAAGACCATTGGGATGGGTCTCGTGCTCGAGAAAATTCAATTAGTGGGTCATTTTGGGTCAGGGTCAAGATAATTATATCTAAAGAACGGCTCAATCGATTTTGACTAAATTTTGTATCTAACCATTTTCAGGCACGAAAAGACCATTGGGATGAGTCACGTGTTCGAGAAAATTTGATTAGTGGGTCATTTTTGGGTCAATGTGGGGGTCAAGCTTTTTTTTATCTAAAAAACGGTCCTAACGCTTTTCACTAAACTCTAAATTTTACAGTTTTGGATTAGGAGAAGACAATTGGGCCAAGTCGCATGTTCGAGAAAATTCGATTAGTGGGTCATTTTTGGGTCACCGTGGGTCATGCTAAGTTTATCTAGATAATGGCTCTAACGATTTTGATGAAATTTTGCACCCTACTGTTTTCGGGCACGAAAAGACCATTGGGTTGGGTCTCGTGTTCGAGAAAATTAGATTAGTGTATCATTTTGGATCATAATGAGTCAGGGTCAAGTTAATTATATCTAGAGAACGGCTCAATCGATTTTTGCTAAATTTTGTATCTAACCATTTTCGGGCACGGAATGACCATTGGGGTGGGTAACGTGTTCGAGGAAATTCTATTAGTGGGTCATTTCGGGTCATAATGTCTCAGAGTCAAGCTAATTATAACTAGAGAACGGATCAATAGATTTTGACTAAATTTTGTATCTAACCATTTTCGGGCACGAAAATACCATTGGGATGGGTAACGTGTTCGAGAAAATTCGATTAGTGTGTCATTTTGGGTTATAATGGGTCAGGGTCAAGCTAATTATATCTAGAGAACAGCTCAATCGATTTTGACTAAATTTTGTATCTAACCATTTTCGGGCACGAAAAGACCATTGGGATGGGTAACGTATTCAAGAAAATTTGATTAGTGGGTCATTTTTGGGTCACCGTGGGTCCAGTTAAGTTTATCTAGATAACGGCTCTACGAATTTAACGAAATTCTGTAATCTATCGTTTTCGGGCACGAAAGGACCATTGGGATGGGTCACGTGTTTGAGAAAATTCGATCAGTGGCTCATTATGGGTCATTATGGGTCAGGGTCAAGCTAATTATATCTAAAAAACGGCTCAAGACATTTTCACAAAATTTTTTAATATATTGCCGTTTCGGATCATGAGATGACCATTCAGCTAAGTCACATGTTCGAGTAAATTCTATTAGGGGGTCATTTTGGGTCACAATGGGCCAGGGTCAAGCTAATTGAATCTAAAAACATGCTCAAAACATTTTGAACAAATTTTATATTATACCATTTCTGGGCATGAGAAGAGAATTGGGGTAAGTCACATGGTCGAGAAAATTCGATTAGTGGATCATTTTGGGTCACAATGGGTCAGGGTCCAGCTAACTGTATCTAAAAAACGGCTTAGACGATTTTGAGTAAATTTTGTATTCTATCGTTTTCAGGCTCGAGCAGACAAATGGGCTAGGTCGCATGTTCAAGAAAATTCGATTAGTGGGTCATTTTGGGTCACAATGGGTCAGGGTCAAGCTAATTGTACTTAAAAAGCGCTTCAAAACATTTTGACAAAATTTTGTATAATACCGTTTCCTGGCATGATAAGACCATTGGGCAGGGTCGCATGTTCAAGAAAATTCAATCAATGGGTCATTTTGGGTCCTAATGGATCAGGATTAAGCTAACTGTATCTAAAAATCGGCTCAAAAGATTTTGAAGGAATTTTGTACAACACCGTTTCTGGAAAAGATAAAGCCATTGGGCTGGGTCCCATGCTCAAGAAAATCGTATTAGTGGGTCATTTAGGTGATAATGGGTCGTGATCAAGCTAATGGCATCTCAAAAAGGTTAAAACAATTTTGACAATTTTTTGTTATGCCGTTTCACAGTACAAAAAATTCCATTGACATAGCTCATATGTTCGATAAATTTCGGTTAGTGGGGTTTTTGAATAAACGTGGGTCAAGCTTATTTTATCTAGAAATCGACTAACGATTTTCACTAAATTTTGTATTTCATCGTTTTCAAGCTCGAGAAGAGCATTGTGTTAGGTCGCATGTTCGAAAAAATTCGATTAGTGGGTAATTTTGGGTCACTACACTGTAAAAAAAAATTTGTATGGTTACTAAGAATTTTGTAGGAAACTGGGATTCCTAGAACTTTTTATGTAATCACAACATAAGATAATCATGTAAAATTACAGATGTTTCTTCAGTAACTGTTACTAAATATTGCTTAGTAAACGTACTAGTGATTTTTTAGGCAGTTTCCCCAAAAAACTCTTGTAAATTTACTAAATATTGTTTAGTGAGGTTACTAATGCTTGTTTAGGGAGTTTACTAAATAAGTTTTAGTAAATGTATCGGTGAATATGTTGTAAACGCACTATCCATTTTTAGGGCGTTTTCTAAAAAATTTTTTGTAAATTTACTAAATATTGTTCTGTAAATTTCTAACGGTTTTTCAAGGGAGTTTCTCTAATTAGTTTTTGTAAATTTACTAAATGTTTCTTAGTAAACTTACTAGCGATTTTTTAGGGAGTTTACTAAGGAATTTGTGGTAGTTTTTCCAAAGATAGTTTAGTAAACGTACTAAGGATTTTTTAGAGAGTTTTCCAAAGAATTCCTTGTAAGTTTACTAAATATTCTTCAGTAAACTTACTAACGATTTTTTAGGGAGTTTACTAAAGAATTTTTCGTAAATTTACTTAGGATTATTTAGTCAAGGTACTAACGACTTTTTTCGGTAGTTTCCTAAAGAATACTTTGTGAATTTTCTAATGATTTTTTAGTACACTTACAAAGGAATTTTTAGTACATTGACTATGAAATTTTTTTGTAAATTTGCGAAGGATTTCATAGTACATTTACTATGAATTTTTTTAGTATTGCACCCAAAACTTTACATATACTTTAGCAAAAAATGTTTGGTAACGTCAGAAAAATTACCAATGATTTTTTAGTGTTGTATCTAAAACAGTTTTTGTATTCTCACCAGAAAGTTTTTTGTAACCGTGCAAGAGATTTGCAGTAAAGTCAAAATTCTTCGATCAAAATAAGTAATATGGCCTGACGTGGTTTTCAGTATTACCACAGCAATTGCCAGAAATATTTGTATGTTATGCATTAAAAAACTGACTGAAGCTTCACTGTAGATATTCAAATAGGTACAAAACCATTTCCATATTAAATTAGCATTATAACAACAGCAGCAGATAAGCAGAATCAGATCTTACGGTTATTAGTTAAATTAAAAAAGCGAATAGAAACAATAACGAATGTAAAGTATCATTACTAAGTTTATAAAGTATGCCTAATTTTTTTTTTTTTTTAAATGTTATCGATACACTGTTAAAAATAAAGTGTGTTGTTTCACCAAGAAAATGGTGAAAAGTCGCTGAAATTTAGCTGCAACCAAGATATTGGCGATAAGTTTTACCAGTTTATTTGTGCTTTCTCAAATACCATTATATTAGTGAAATGTTAAACAATGATTCAGGTTTTTTATAAATCCAATTTTCTGGTGAAAGGTTGAACCATAAATCAGGATTTTTTTTAAATAAAATTTTCTGATAAAAGGTTTAACCATAAATCAAGTTTTTCTTTTTTAAATCCAATTTTCTGGTAACAGTTTGAACCATAATTTAGTTTTTTTTAATCAATTTTTCTGGTAAAAGGTTAAACCACGAAGCAGGATTGTTTTTAAATCCAAATTTTCTGGTGAAAGGTTAAATCATAATTCAAGGTTTTATCTATTCCAATTTTTTGCTAAAAGTTTGAATCACGATTCAGGATTTTCTCTCATCTTTATGTGGAATGGTTACACCGGATTGTAGCTTTCTTTTTTCCCCCTCACTTTGGTTTTCAATTTATCATTTTATGGTGTAATAAACCAAATTTCAGATTATGCGAGATTATCTTACAGTAGGAAAGCTTACTTTTTTTGTTTTCATTAAACCGAAAATTATTTAAGTTTTAATTATTGATTCTATTGTCTTTGAAATATATTTAAAAAACAAATGTAAACCTATTTGATCTAATTTCACAAAATAATTGCATTATTTTCACCACAAATATTACCATTCTGTCCTTTTACATTTTGGAATATTTCTTCGCACTCAGTTACACTTATAGTCCATTTAGTGTTTGCTTATTCACAAAGAAAATATAAAAAAAAATTTCTTTAGATTTAAATAAATACCCTGTTTTTATTATTGTTTTAATTTAAACAATGGCTGAATAAATTTTTTCAACCAATATTAATTTTTGCACGAGTTTGAAAAGGTTTTTTGCATAATGCACTTAGCTGCTACTTTCATGATCTGTTTCTTTTCTTTAATTCTTGTGAATCTATAGATGCTGAAATTTTCATATTATACAGTTTTCAAATTTTTACCTTCTTTTCACAAAACAAAAAATAAAATAGAAATACTTTTAAAATTTATATTGCAACACAGCTCAATTATGCAAAATTAATTGATTTGAATATAAAACAACAACAAAAAAAGTTTAGTATTTGTTTCTGTTTAACATTCAATAATGAATATAACACTTTTGAATAAATAAAGCACAAACCTAACGAATACATAATCAAAGTATATGCGTAAATACTGAAATAATCAGCATTAAAAAGGCAGCTATAAGTAGCAGAATCCATTTAACCTCTAATATCAGCTAATACAAAATATTACTTTAAACTTTAAAGCTTTTTTAAAATACACAATGTATTTCTATAGTATATTAAATACTTACTTTGAAAGGTTAATTTAATAACAGCAGTGTCCCCACCAAGCGACTAATTATTCTTACATATAAGTATTTTTTCAGTATTCCTAAATGATAATCTATGACGACGATTTATTTATTTTTTAACAGTACTCGTAAAAAAGGAAAATATTCACCAGCAGCAGCCTTGCAATAGCTGAAAAAGAAATGGTTACAGACACTATTAAATATCAACACATTTAAGTTGGTTTGCGGTATGCCGCTCCATTTATTGAAAATACAAATTATATAATCATTAAATTATATGTATAGTATGTCAGACTAATATTTACTGTAATATAATATTTTACATAGAGTTTCTCTCAGACAGTTTTAGGAGGGTGCTGCACCCTCTCTGACTATTCAGGTCATCAAATATAAAGAATTCTTGAAGCTTAGTATGTTCTGAATCAGGATTTCAAGTCAGGAATAGATCCAAGCATCAGGTTAATTTATCCACCTATTTTAAATGAAAGAGTAAATATTTTAAGACATAAAATATTTCTTGTGCAGACATAACAATAATCAAATTTCACACAGGGGAATTAATCAAAAAATTAAACAGTATATCAATTCAAATCTCTTTTAGAAGGAAATCTTCAGCATTTAAAAAATCAGTGTTCGAAATCATTGGTGGTCCGCTGGTCCGAGAACAACACAAATTAATTCGGACCACTAATTTGAAAATTTTAGTGGTCAGCAGGAACAGTAACTCCCCCCCCCCCCTCTCTTACAGGGTCACAGGTAAACTTAAATTTTCCCGTCTCAGAGAAAACGGCAAACAAACACAAATCACAGAATTTTATTTATTTTAAAAAATAAAACTGCATTGAACCTTAGTCAATTGAAATATTGGAATTAAAATATCTAAATTAATAATTTTATAGTTTTTCTTTATGTGCTGTTTATTTAATTTTTAGTTATAATTTTATATTTTATTAGGCTGAAAATTTTGGATAACTGCAAAGAAAGTTTGTAAGAAAAAGCTGCAAAATTCTCCATTTGTTAGGTAGAAGGAAAATATTGTGAAATTCTTAAATCAAATGTGGAAAAATATTCCAAAAAGCGTCAGTTGGTTGAGGGAAAAAAATCGTCAATCAATCGTGATTAACAAAAACTAATGCTTGCCATTTGGCTGCAATAGGGTGTTAACGATTTTGATCAACGATTAAATCATGATTTTAATCAACTGATTTTTTTTTTTTTAGAAAATTTGTGATTTCATCAATGATTTTTTATGGTCTATTTCAATGGCCTGTAGAGGAAAATCATTTGTAGTATATTGGAATGATATTACACTATTTCAAACATATGGAAATTGATACACATCACTGAAATGTACAAAAAGATGCTTACTATAGAACATGATGAGCATAGCATTAATTTAATCGTTTATTTATGGGGGGGGGGGACAAAAGGATTCGCTTATAGTACTGTATAAATAAGCAATAATTGCTGGAAGTTCGTTATCTGTTGTGGTACGAGTTTTTTTTAACTAATTTAGTTACTTCGTATGTATAAAATCTGTAAATCATATACAGGGCTGCAAAAAGATGTATACATTTCCGTTTATTGACGAAATATATTGAAGGGGAATTTTCAGCTGTGAAAATGCGTTTCTTAAATGAACTAATGTTTAGCATACTATTTGGTATATATTCAAATCTATAGATCATATATAGCGTTGCACAAAGGAATTCGGATATTTTTCTGATGACTGATAATAATTGCTGAACTTTAATTTTCAAATGTGTTACGTGTTTTGTAATTTGCTTACTTAGCCATCATATTTAACTTTATTAATCCTTGATTTTTTTTTTTTTTTTTACATAATTACTCTGAATGTGTTGGAAAATTATAATCTGTCGTTGAAGCTTGATTATTTTACGTTCTTGTTTAAAAAAATATTTTTATTTTGTATGTATATATGTGCGAGTTGTAAAAAACAGGGTAGCGCAGATCCCTCCTTCAGTTGTACTTCTGTCTATCAGCCAACACGAGGAATTACTTGTCGGTAACCATTATGGCATTTATAGCTGATTGAAACGTTACTGTGTGCGTTTTTTTTAGTGTGAAGGAATTAGATTCAATTACTCTTAAAAAATTGTTTTATTTGATTCTAGATTTTACGGGTATAACCACTATTTTTCAGCATATTAAATATTCCGGAGTACTACATCTAATTCTTTCCTTTCCTGATAATATTTAAAAATTTTTACTGATATTTTGCTTATAGAATAAAGAGTAGTGACGCCATATTTTAAACTCTGTTATGTTGGGGTAAAACCGGGTACTTAAGAGTGGGTCAAAACTGGGTATTCCCGATTTTGTCCGACACTCATAGAATGTTTTTTAGTATAGTTAATAAATTAGCATGGAATTTTAAATTGCATTCTTAATGCTGTTAAGTTATAATATAATTCTAAATCTATCTAGTTATAATGAAAAAAACTAATTTTGATTTTGTTTTATATTAAAAAGTGGGTCTAATTTTTAACTTACATTTATGAAATTAAATAATTTGCAATTATTAATGAACAAAATAATGGTACTAATTAAGGCATAATTTTATATTATGCTTATTACATTTTAATAAATAACATTCTAATCTGAGGTGTAATAACTTGCGTTATGGGTCCACTTAAAATGCAAATATATTTCGTGACTTGTTTCTCTAAATAAAATAATCTGCCCAAAATGACAAATAATCCATAAAATCTCAATCCTATATAACTAGGCTATATAATCTATAACAGGATTTTTTTTATCAAATATTAAACAGGCAAGAAAAAAACCTCTTGATGAATGAAACTTTCCCAGACTCATTTGCTGTATATAATAGGAGTGGATGGATTACGAAATTAGGTCTTTATTTTATTTTGTTAAAAGATTTTTCCAATCCTTGTCCTGAAAAGCCCGTTCTTTAAATCCTTAACAGGTGTTCAATTCATATAAAAGAATCCTGTTAATCTAGTAAGAGAAAGAAATGCATTTATATATGATTCTTTCCTTACGCAACGCATCGATTTCAACCCCTTGATGTGTCATTCATGCATCTCTAAGCTCATACTAAGAACAAGAGGTGAAGAAGTGGTTATTTTTCAACTCTGCACGATCTGTAACAATTTACCAAATTAGAAAATTATTTAAAACTGCATTTTCGAGAGCAGCAATTGTAAATACTGCAATCAGAAGGTTCGAGAAAACAGGGAGTTTTCCCTACAACAATGTTTTTCCAGACCATCTTTTTGCTCCTTCGGAAGTGAGAGAGAAACCCATGAAAGTCATGATAACACACCTAGGTCTATGCAGCCACAGGTTTGCATAGCTGCAGAAATAAATATTTCTGAAGCATCACAGGATAATGGAGCTCAACCTTCCGAACATAAACGAGTTGACAACATCCAGCGTCTTTCACGTCGAGCTGCTTCCAGATGCAGCAGTTAACATCACAGTCACAGACGTCATCACTCATTCAAAATTTTACATCTACAGAATACATTAGTAAAATTATCCACTCGACATCTTCAGACTATATAGCCCAGCAATCTGTATTTCCAATTTCGCCTAAAATGTTATTATCCCCTTCTAAGGAAGGCTTTAGAATTGAGTAAAGAAAGGGAAAAACTTATTTTGATTTCTTCTCCCTATAAATTACAGGTCGAAACAGATATTAAGGAGAAAAAAGCCAAACAAACTGCAAGACGGAAAAAGAAGTTTCTTTAAAAGAAAAAAAAAAGATTGCGGAAACATTTTCAGAAGAAGAGGACAATGAAACCTGTATGTTTTGCTATGAACTTTACTCAAATTCTAAATCCAAATACGATGTTTGAAATGCCACGGATAGGCACACGAAGCATGTAGTATATCAGAAGAATATGATGTCAAATTCATCTGTGATTTTTGAAGCTAAAAGAACTCAAACGTACAGTGTAAAGTAAGCAGGCCTATACAACGTAGAAAATTTCCCAACGAATTATTTTTTTTTTACACATGGAAGAACACATGTGCAATTTCGTTTTGTTAAAAATAATAAAAATGTATTCTTTACTATATTAAGCAAGACCTTTTTGACCAAAATGAGTTTTCCAGTAGTTTTAAATTGATACCCAGTTTTACCCAACCAGCGAGGTAAAATCGGATTTTTGATTACGTTTGAAAAAAGCTATTTTTTTATATAAACAATTATATATATATATATTGTTTGAAAAGAATGTTTTATTATAGCCAAGGGTTCATTTTACATTAAAAACAGTGTTCAAAGTTTGTTTTCCCATTTCACAGCATTTGAGACTAACAAACTTATATGGTACCCAATTTTGCCCCACCTTCCCTATATGTATTTATTTATTTAAAGGATGCTGTAGAAGAAAATAGCATGAAACATTTATTAGCTCCTTTCCACATCTGTTTCTACCAAAATTTTTGGTAACATGCCTTTTATCTTTTAAAATAAGCAATTTTTCTATTCGCATACACATTACGGTAATTATCGCGATATATCACCAATATTAACACGTTGATACATTCCGATATTAAATTTACGATATTCTCCCCACCTAGCAGTTAAAGTTTTGAAAAAAAGATCAAAAAAGTTTTCCGAAAGCTTGTAGCAATTTATTCCAGGATGATATTTTAGAAGTATCGGCAAATATATATATATATATATATATATGCACTAAAAGTTAAAATCTTCTAACTGAGAGTTTTAACTCTTTCAAATACATTGATGAGCGTAGGTCATTCGCGCCTCACAAAGACTATATTTTTTCTACCATAAAACTAACTAAACGTCCGTATTTTAACACAATCTTTTTTAGAGCAACTCACCAGGCCAGATTTACATTTACTTACGAAAATTTCGAAACATTCGGACAAATAAATATTTTTTACTAAATAAAATGTGCAAAAACTTCGTCAAAATTAGCAAAAACCTCAGTTACATCGTGGATGGTAATCTTACCAGCCTTTTTGCCACTAAATATTAATATTTTTTCACTCGGGCTACGAAAACATTATGTTTTTAACATCTAAAAATTTCAAAGAGTTTGGATGATAACGGCAAACTTTAAGAATTTAAAATTCTGGAAGAACCTTGTCCCTCCCCCACCTCCCTTTCCAGGCATATTTCAAAATTACACATAAGACTCCAAAAATCAAATTATGCAGAATATTAATACCAAATAATAATAACAATACCAAAAAGCATGTACTTTCAATTCTGTTTGAAATACTGCAATACATTTTAAAAAATACAAAATTAATCTTTAAAAAAAAAAATCATTGTCCGAAGTCACTTTTCTGTTTTTATGCGCATTTTACTGTACGACTCACATTACGTATATATTATTTTAAAATACACGATGTTATACAGTAACTTTGAAATGATCGAGTATTCATTTGATTCAGATATAAATGGATTTAAGGGTGAAAAAAATTAGTTTGAAAAGAAAAAAAACCCACCAAGATTTTGATATGAAAATTATATCTATATTATAAAAAACAAATATATCTGTGCGTAACGCTGACGTCATTTTGCAAATGGCAACACTTTGAAATCTGGAATGAAATTTAGGTTTTGCTGAACATTAGGGTCGCAATTCTATTTCTAAATTTTGTCTTAACCGCGCTAATCAAAAGAGAGACAGAGTTATCAATCCGCCCTGCCTCCGTTTATTACATACATGAATTTTCTTTAAGTTGTTGAGGCCCTCGCGATGTTTCTGTAATTATATTAATGCTTTATTTTGTATATTTTGAGGATTATAATTTAGTAGTTATCAGGAAAGAGGTACATAATTGACAGCCGTTTTACATGCCATTTCTCAACTGATATCGTCAACCTTAAACCTTAGTTAAAAAAGTAAAGCTTATAAATACCTTTTTTCAATATTCCGTAGGTTTTAAAATTTTATGAATTTAACTTAAGATGCTCGTATACTAGTCGAAAATAATTTTTATTAAAACCATCTTAGTCCTTTTCGTTAAATATCGAAGTTTAAAATCATGCTATTGGTTGACCTATAATTCCTCTAGCGACAATAATCCTGCACACTCATTTGTTCCCTCGCTACTCCCCACTATTTTCGACCTCCTTAAATGTGATGCATACGCACTGTTATTCGCTATATATGTCAAATTAAATATGATGCATAATTGAAATACAATATTAGAGATCATAGACAATATTTCCCATCATTTACAAATCATTTTTGAAATATGCTAAAAATCTTGAAATAATGCACTTTTTAAGTTATCTATTTGTTTGTAGCGACAAAGTCTCACCTAGTAGGGCGGGAAAACTTAGTACGTTTATTTCTGACCTATGTCGAAGGGATTAAAACAATTTCCAGCTTTCCCGTATTTAATTCCGAATTCGGCCTTTTTTTTCATTTCCTACCACTGGGCTATAATCCGTAATCAAGAGTTTAAGCCATAACTCTGAAAATATCCAAAATAAAGCCTAAAATAATTAAAATCCTCAAATAGTACCTCAATAAATTAAAATATATATAGGAGAGTTGGGGGCACATGTGAACAGTTCGCATAAATATAGCTTTTTCTCATGACTGGATTAATTTCTATAAACAAAACCTACTCAATACAGTAAATAGAACTTTCTTTTATACATGGTAATTTTTTAAAAATAACCTGTATAGTTCTTCTTACATTTTTTAATAGTTTTAAAAATTCGAAAAATTGTTCACATGTGCCCCATCAGCGGGGTAGTTGTGAACACACGTGGGGCACATGTGAACACAAGGAAAAATATCCTTTGACATGCTTTTTATTCTGTTATTCATTTGTCATCGTAATGATTAGTAAATTACCTGTGAAATTCGCCATAAAAAAGTATATATATACACACATTTCTCTAGTTTCTGGGTGATATGTTTAAGCAAAAGATTATTAAATGAGAATAAGTAGATTGGGGGGGGGGGGGAGCTTAGATGATTCATTAAGTATTGCTGAAATAAAATAAAATAAAGAAGCAATTTTAAAAAAGAAATTTAAATTTAAATTTTGCTTAGGGGTTTTTGTTTGGGGAAATTTTTGGGGAGGGGGCGTTTACATACTATTTATCTCAAATCTGCCGAAATATGAAAGATTCCCACTGCTGTATTTGCCTTATTTACTTGTAAATTATAGATAAAGAAGGGGTTTTTAATGATTTAAAAAAAAAAATCTCGACTATAAACACCCCCCCCCCTCCCCTAACTTTTCCTTTTGAAAGAGAGAGGGGTTTACAATAGGGATGTTACGGTAGTTATCAGTTTAAAAATTTTAGTTTCTTAAATTATTACTCATATGTATTTCCATTCAAAGCGTCATATACATAGCTGTTTTAGATATGGAAGTAAGCCATCATTGCAAGTTTAGAACAAATGTAATACAAAAATTTGCAAAGTTGTTCAGGGTAATACTTTTTTATTAACAATGCATAAAAATATTGTTGTAAACTGTTTAGTAAAATAATATATTACACTTACTGGATTTTAGAAAACATTGAATATATTTAAAGTACAATTGAATGTAAACGAGCTTGTTACTCTTTATGTATTTGCTGAAAGGTGTGTTTGATGAAGTTTCAATACAAAATCAACTTTGTGTGAGGAAAATATCTTCTATTTCAGGAAAATTATAGGTAATGGAACGGACATTATTTATCATTAAGTTAACTGAAAAGAACAGAATCACAGAATGATTATTGGGGCACTTAAGTACTGTTCATATCTGCCCCAACTTGTCTGTTCACAAGTGCCCCACATTGCTGATTCTGTTAAATTGATAAATTATTAACATTTCTCAAATTTAGAAGAAAAAGAACTGTATTAAAAATATTAATATTCATAGTGCCTGTTAAAACACTCAAATTCAAATAAATGAATAAATAAATAAAGTTAAACGCTTATGAACTCGGAACAAAGATTTTACTTTTGAGATCTAAAAACAGTGTTTTGGCTACAGAGGACAAACAAAAGGTCAAAAAGCTTCAAAATTTTTTTACCGTATGTCTACAGGTGTTGTCATCTTTAGTAATTTTTTGCAAATAAAAAAAACTTACAATAACCATTGAAAAATTGCGATGTTCACATCTGCCCCCTGTTCACATGTGCCCCCATCTCCCCTATAAATTAGAAACAGGGTAAACTTATAACCTCGTCTGTTCTGGCTTCAATCACTTGATTAACGAATTAGGCAAAACTTTGTAATATAATTGTAAAAATTCAACAAAAATATTAAGTACACATTTCAATCAGAATTTTAACCTCTACAACATCTATATTGACAATGTTTTTAATAGAGTTAGTTTTTTTTTAGATATTGTTATGGTAATTAATAGAAATGTGTTTTTTGACTATAAATCTCTACATTTCTTCAACCACTCACCTAGTAAGAGGGGGGGGGGGAACTTAGTACATTCATTCTAGACTTAAAGTAAAGGGATTAAAACAATTTCCAGCTTTCCCCTAATTGATTCCAAATGCGGCCCTTTTTTCCTCCCCTACCATTGGTCTATAAAGAGTTTTAAAGACTTTAAAATTCTATGCGCTCTAAGTTTTTTTTTTTTTTTGGGGGGGGGGGGGGATGCCAATTTCGAGTGGGAAGAAAAATCTTGATTATTTATTGTGACAATAAAATGACACAGAACAGATATATATATATAGATATATATATATAGATAATATATATAGATATAGATAATATATATATATATATATATATATATATATTAATTTAAGCAGTTTTAAAGAGTTTTGAAACCAAGTATTATTACTGTGAGAGGTGAAGAAAACGGGGAAACGAAATTTTGAAGGTGAAATTCAGATAAAATTTTAATGAAATGGATATGATGGAATGAATAGTTAATGAAATTCAGGACTGATTATTTATTCACTTAAAGTAACAAATACAGTAGAGCAATTTTTTTTAACCTGTAACTGATGTCAAAGAAATTATCACATAACTAGTGTGAAGCGGTCTGTGAGACCGCTCCAACGAAAGATGAATAAAAGCCGCGATAAACTCATAGGATGTTGTTTTTGTACTAAACTTTTTGCACAGGAGTGTTATAATTAAAATTCACCTATTCAAAAGTCTCTGGTGTTAGTACTAAAGTTTCAAACGAAACAAAATTTCAGTAGTGTTTGTAGATAAACTGAAATTTGCAAGTTAAACTATGAAATTTGAAAAAAGCAGTGGTCTGTGAGACCGATAACATCAGTTAAAGGATAAAAAAAAAGTTTTAAACAGTTTAAACTTCGGTATTGGGGAGAAGGGAGTAAAAAGGGGAGGTGAAATTTCAGAAGAAAGGTAAGCAATGGAGGTTTTATCTTTATTTTTTAAATAAGAAATGAAAAGAAATGCAGAAGAGTTCCACCACAGATTAAGAAATAATATGACAGTAAAGCACTTTTAAGGACTTAAAAAAAATTTGTATGAAAATAAGCACTTTCAAGCACAAAAAAAAATCCTTTTTCAAAAATGCAAGTACTTTTAAGGACCGTACGAATCCTGATATATGGAAAATTTCCTGACTACAGAGTAGTCCTGCACGGGTCAAGTTGCAAAAGACACAAAACCGAATATTATACTTAAGTCAACCCGCAACTCGACCCGAATACTCCAAAAATATTTCCTCGATCCGCAACCTGACTAGAATCAGCCAATTTTCGGCAACCTGCAACTCAACCCTGACTTATTTCAACCAGAACCCGAAATAAAAGGAAAGGAAATCGTGTTTTATTGATATTATGAAATGTAATCTACAATTACATCTCTAATAACAATTTATGTTTTATGTAGGAAAATGGACAAATGTAAATACTTTAATATTCAAACATATGTGGGTATCATGCCCACAAGTATTTGAAGTGAGGACAGCTTGTTAAAAAGCGCCATCGATATTCACCATCATGGTTGATCTCAATGGCGCTTGGTGACAAGTTGTCCACATGGCACACAATCACATGACACACCTAAGTGATGTACGATAGGTGGGGGCTAAAGTTACGCACTTATCATTAATTTTGATTTTTAATGAACACATTGATCTAAACTTATGTGACGACTGATTAAAATGTTGTATTAAAACCTTAGGCACGTTCCACTATGTAACGACATTCTGTCAAGTTATAATTCCGTGAGAAATTGTAATTTTTAAAAAAACATTGCTCTGCGTATCTTTGCCCCAATGGTTGGGCTAAAAGTACGCAGTGATGAGGCAAAGATACGCAGTGCGCATTTTTGTCCTATTACGACCGGATTTTGCCCCATTTTCACTAAAATGAATGAGTAATGTAAAAGCATTAGTAAATTTCGATAGTATTTAAACTGAAAATTCTAAACTAGACCATGAAAAAAATAGCGGTCTGCGAGATCGCAAATAGCAGTTAACCTCTAACTGTTGTGATAAAAATTGTTTCATAAATACTGTAAACGGTCTCCGAGACCGCTTAATCGTTGATTGAATAAAATGGTTGATTGACTCATAAGAGGCGGTTTCTGCGCTAAACTTTATGCAAAGGACTATTATAGTAAAATTTCCCGTATTCAGAAGCCTTCAGCTATACTTCTAATTTACCAAACGAATCAAAATTAAACTAACATAACTACTTAAATTGAAAGTTACAAGTTAAACTGTGAAAACTGAATATTACAGCGGTCGGTGAGACCGTTAACAGGAGTTAAGGATTAAGGTTT
Source organism: Maratus speciosus (assembly GCA_963932465.1). Classification (NCBI taxonomy): domain Eukaryota; kingdom Metazoa; phylum Arthropoda; class Arachnida; order Araneae; family Salticidae; genus Maratus; species Maratus speciosus. The sequence goes on from OZ010787.1 coordinate 245,493,623, forward strand.
AAAACAAAAGCGATTCATGAAACAATATTGATTTTTAAAAGTAGGTAGGTAGATACCTACGTTCTATATTTAAAAAAAAAAACAACTAGAAAAAGGAAAATGTAGTTTACTAACTTATATTAGTTAAGTAGCTATTATATTTTATATAGTACAAATTTAGAAATTGTGGAAAGCTTTGCATCTAGCTAAAACGATAGGGCAAAGTCTCGTATCTTAAACATGTGCGTATCTTTGTCCCAAGAAGGATGCGTACTTTTACCCTATTCTGCAGTATTTTGCTTAACCGGCTACGCATAAGTATAAACAAATGTGATCGAGGTAAACTGCGGCATTTAGAAGCTAAAAATCTTTCGATCTCCACTAAAATTTTGGATTTGTAAAAATTCCAGGTACTGTTAGCTAAAGAATAAAGTGAAATTTAAAAAATATTAGATCAAAATTCGAAAATTTAAACTCACCTCATTTTCTTAGCACAAATTGCTACTTTTATCAAAGGTTTAAACAAATGACTAGTACGCTTGAAACAAAACTGCCACCTATTGGCCAAGAGAGCCGAAATGATACTTCATATGAAATCAGCCGGTGCGTATTTTTGCCCCACTCGTATCTTTACCCCTACATACCCTGTATCTCTCTTTGCATGAAAAAGTAAAAAATCGGCATTTTATCGCTCAGAAACTCACGTAAAATTAAAATACAAATGTTTATATTTAGGTTTTTTCCAAGTGTAAGATTTTCACAAAAAAATTGAGCAGAACAATTTTTCAGATAAAATAAATACATATTTCAATATGAATGAGTTATTAAATTTACTCCTTAACCTTTAACTGATGTCACAGAAATTGTCACAACTAGTGTGAAGACAACTAGTGTGAAGTTGTCTGTGAGACCGCTTTATTGAAAGATGAATAAAAGGCACGATTAACTCATAGGATGGTGTTTTTGTACTAAACTTTTTGTACAGGACTGTTATAATTAAAATTAACCTATTCAAAAGTGTCTGGTGATGGTACTAAGTTCACAACGGAACAAAATTTCGGTAGTGTTTGCAGTTAAACTGAAAATTGCAAGTATATAAAAAATTGCAAAACTATAAAAATTAAAAAAAAAGGTGCGGTCTGAGAGACCGGTAACATCAGTTAAAGGTTAAGAAATAAAAAGTATATAAAAAATGTGATAAATTCTTTTTATTTAAAGCACAGTTAAGAACGATTTTTTCTTCTCTAGGAATAGGAAAAATATTACCAACATTTCATTTTTCATATACACGCAAACACATGTATAATATTTCTGATAGTTTTAAAACACATACCCATAAAACGTGTGTATAGATAGAGAAATACCCAATATTCAGGGTTAAAAGCATAGGAGAGAGTATGGAGGAATGGGACACCTTTTACAAAAATAAGAAAAAGAACTTTGTTTGACACAAAAACAATATTGCAGTTTATAGAATACAAAATGAAATACTTTCTATTGTCCTTGAACAATGTAGAAACATAATTTTTAGAAACAATTTTATAATTAAAGGAATGGAAATATAACAAAACTTAACTCATAAAGAAGAAATATTTACTTGCGTCCTAATTTGAAATCTTAATCAAGATGGATGCCTTGAACATCTCTGTGGCTGCGTGAATAGTCATTACGTCATCATTGAAGTCCTTTCTCATTGGCTGACAGTTGATACTAAGATATTTCATGTATTTTTACTATGCGAGTGGTAAATATTATACCCGGTTACAGATAAAATTCTTGTAAACATGCAGATTTCTGTAGTTTTACAAAAACTAGTTTTGTAGGATTACAGATTTTTTTTTACAGTGTATGTCTCAGGGTAAAGCTAATTGCGTCTAAAACAGCAAGAATGATTATTCAGTGGGAATTATATATCGAGATAAACACAAAGCTAATTTTGACCGAGCTTAGATCGGTCATTCCTGCTAGTAAAAATAATGTAAACATTGGAAGTTCAAAGTTTTATATCTGTATAATCCCTAAATGTTTTTACCAAATGACTTCCCATTTGGTATCAGAAAGTGAAATTTACGAAGAATCGAAATATGATGTCAAATGTAGATGTTCGTATTGAAAATTTAAAAATTTTGCAATTTTAATATCCAATCGACCCCCTAAGCTTTTACCAAAATAAACTGTAAGAATAGATAATTTCCTACCGAATCTTTTTTTTTCAGTTTTCTTAGACAATTTAATAATGAAAAGAAATGGAGTGTTAGTTTTCGATCTACTGAACATATTTGATATGGCTTTCAAATTTTCATTTCTTGACATTTTTAAGTAGAATATATAAAAATACAATATCTTTACTTTAAAAGACATATCACAAGTGATATTTTACAATCTTTACTTTTTATTTTTTTTTACTCTATGCCTTCCGAGATTGTTTGAAAAACAATTCTTTGTAATATAAGCATTTTTTTGTAGTCTATTAAATATATATATATATATATATATATATATATATATATATATATTACACATATATGTGTATATATATATATATATAGAGAGAGAGAGAGAGAAAGCAAAATTTCCTTTTATATCAAGATGCAATTTTGCACTTGACATAAACTCAAGGAATACAACAAGGAATATTTTTTTAATTCACAGTTGGGCGGCTAATTTTATTTCAGGGAACCGGGAAAGCAAAATTCAACCAAAAAAATCGATTTTTACTTTTTTGTATAACTAAATAGTTTATCTTTCCAACGATGTGTCATACATGTTTATATATAAAAAATAAGAGTTGAAATTATTCATTCTTTCTAACAATACTTCACAGCTTAATGGCCATTTAAATCTTTGACTTTTTCTCAAAACTTGGATTTTCCATGTTTATGTTCCTTTCTTTCAATATCGATTAACTTTCAGAACTCAGATTTTTTTCAAATACTTATATTATGTTATATTGTATACTTTAACACAGGGATTTAATGATTTGTTGGGAATTATTTATTTTAGGCAGTGAAATCTTACCAAAAATGCTAATTAAAAATGACTTTCAATAAATAATTAATAATTAATTTTGAGTTTCACCTAAAAAGAAAATGTTCTGTTAAATTACGTAAATCATGTTATTCTAACTACTCTAAAAAATCTAGGATTCTATCTTTCAGCATTTCTGAGAAAAATGTACATATATTTAGTGACTTTAACATGACGGAGATAGGGCTTTCCCGGTCCCCTTAAAATATATAATATCTGTGAAATGCACATTTAAGGTTTGCTTTCATAGCGAGTAGTAATGTAAGAAACTTAATTGAGTAAGTTCTTCTGTAATATAATACTTTTCAATATACAGGGTGTCCGGTCTCAACGATGTCCAATGGCTAATTCCTAAACCGTTACTCGTAGACATATAGTTCCAATTACAAAAATGTTTTAAATCAGGTAAAAAAATATTTTAAAAGCGATTTGGGTCAATAAAAACACTCCTTAAAAAATTACGAAATTTAAATTTTTATACGGTTCCCGGTCCTATAAGTTATATTTAGTAAAATTTTCCTTTTACACTGACAAGTAATACAAAAAAAAGTCCCGTTATTCTACGATTAAAATTTACCGAGTAATAGCTGTTTAAAGTTGGAGCATATTTTTTGCTGCAAATTGGGGGGTCATTCACAAATTTAGTCTAAATTATTATTTCGTCAGATATATTAAAAAATGGTTGAAAGTAAAATTAACATTGCAATATAAATTTGAAATCTTTAATCATTCTGACATATTAATGCAAAATATACAATTTATAATAAACATTTAGGAAGAAAGAAAAAACAGAATTTTTATTAAATAAAATGATGCTAAATTAACAGCCTCAATTCTTTGCAAAATGATACGTATTTTAAAATGTTATTAGATTGCACTAGCCTGTAAAATTTGGGTTATGTGATGTTTTTTAGCTTTTGATAATTGATTCTTATGTATTATATACCGCTGAATCCGAACTTGACTTTCTTTTTTAACCATCACATCAGGATTTTTCGCAAATTGCAAATATCAAAGTTAAAATTGAACCTCCTCCCCCATCTCATCGGACCACTCAGCTGTTCAGCTGTAAGAGTCCCACGATAAGATAAAACATTGAATAAATTATTGTATAGAAAAACATCAAATTAAATACAAAAAGTTTTACATATGTTTTATAGTATGAGATTTTCGCTATATTTTAACTTACACATTTACGATTTGCAAAAATATTCTAACGTGATGGTTAAATAAGAAAGTCATTTTCAGATTCAGCGCTAAAAAGTACGTAAAAATCAATTATCAAAAGTTACAAAACACAGCCATCTGCTCTACTTTATACTGTCCGATTCTTGTTATTCTTTTACTTTAACAATTTATGATTTACGAAATATCCGGACATGATGGTTAAAAATTAAGGTAATTTTTGGATTAAGTGCTAAAAAATACATAAACGTTAAAAAACCCAACAATCGCAGTCTTGTATTACCTAATCTAGAACTTTTTCTTAAACTTCTAGGCGGTAATCTATCCGCAGTTTTTTGTGTTATCCTGTAAAATAAGTATAAATGGTAACTACCGAAAATCATAATAATATTAGATTGTTGTCGGATTTGAGCCAGTATGTAAAATGTAATCTCGATCGGATATTTGAAAGTTAGTTAAAGTTCGAAGACAAATTTGAACTGGGAAAACATACATGTGATCGTTGAAGTAACATAAAAACTTATAAAAATAACATAATTTTTGATAAAAGAAATCATAAAAGAAAGTCTCAAATCCTGACAAAATAAAACATGCTATTTTAGCCAATCTGAAACTTAATAAATGTTAACTTAATCGTAATACATGTACATTTTTTTTCAAAGCGCAGATACACATGAAATAAGATCTTCGAATACTTTAAGCACTTGGTATGTGGCCCCTCAAAGCCAAGCCGAACTCATTTGTTTTTAGAGCAGAAAAGTGGCATAAGTCATGCATTTTTTAAATTTCCTAACTCGCTCAATTTTAGTGTTATATGAATGGGACTTTTTTTGTATTACTTGTCAGTGTAAAAGGAAAATTTTACTAAATATAACATATAGGACCTAGGACCGGGGGACCGTATAAAAATTTAAATTTCGTAATTTTTTAAGGAATATTTTTATTGACCCAAATTACTTTTAAAATATTTCTTTACCTTATTTAAAACGTTTTTGTAATTGGAACTATATGTCTAGGACTAACGGTTTAGAAATTAGCCATTAGACACCGTTGAGACCGGACACCCTGTATATCCCATCACGGTCTATTTATTTTTACTTTTCCCATGCAAGATAATGATTGTTTTCTATAGAATCGGCACAATCAAAAAATAAATTTGAAAAACAACTTTTTCCAATTTCACTCTTTCGAAGAAAAAGAAAACTTTTCCAGCTGAATATTTTTTATTTATTTTTATTCTTTGTTGGTGGTCAAAATATGAGTTTAAACGGAAGCTTTTTTAATGATTTTATATTATTTTCTGTAAAGAATTACTGTATTATGGGTACGTTGCAATTACTTTACTTTACAACATTCAGAAACCGTTAGCTTAAATTACTCACACGCTCTAGTGAGTTTCAACTTCCTGTTTACAAGAATCCTCTTTTTGCATTTAATAATATTTGATATCGAAGAAAAATAAATGAAATTCTGGCGAAAAGCATTGTGGTATGAAGAATTTTTTTTCATTTCAAGATACCTCTGTTTTCTTATTTATAATGTCATTCAGCTCTAGTGAAGACGTTAGACCTTGAATATGTGGGGCTACGTTGAAATAATTGTCTTTACGGCAGTTATGCTATTTTTAGCAATCTTTATTTTCTTGTGGTAAGTGGACTTTGCACAATTATGTGCTTTACATTTCACAAGCTGAAATAGTTTTAATTTTTCTCTAATTTCTTTATTGCTTATTTTATGATGATGCATAACGAATGTATTGCTTATGTTATAACATTACGTATTATTAGAGTAATGAATTTAATACTTCCCAATTGAACTTTGCATCTTTGTTTTTATTTTTTATACTTGTAAAGGTTTTACTGATTGCTTTTATGCACATATAAGGTAACAAAAGAGAAAAACCCTCATTTCTGTGGTTTCCGAATGTTGTTTCTTAAAATTTAAGCCGTGGCACAGACTTAGTTAAACATTATTGTGATTTATTTAAATTGGCTGTATTTTTACATGGACGATTTTATAGTTATAAATGAAATAGAAATGCTTCATTTTAATCTATGCAGATGTTTTCTAATTTAACAGACGAATGATTAAACATAAACCAATAAAGCTATTTATTAATTATCTTATTCACTGCACAAAAAAAAGTCTCTAAAGTTACTAAATTTTTCTAGAAAACTGTGATTCCTAGAACTTTTTATGTAACGGGAACAACAAAAATTCATGTAACAGATACACATTTGTACCTTAAATCAAATATCTGTAAAGTTACTAAGAATTTTTAGGAAACTGGGATGCCTAGAACTATTTATGTAACAACAACCTGGGTTACAGATAAAATTTTAGTCAGATTAATGTAAATATTGTAGATTTTTTTGTAAATATACAGATTTCTTTAGCTTTACAAAATTTAGTTTTGAAGATTTACATCTTTTTTGTACCGGGTACTGAAGAATTTTTAGTAATTATACAGATTTCTATAACTTTACATCTGTAGATTTTCAGATTTCGTTTTACAATGTTCGGCAGATAATTAAGACTGGTAGTCGTATATATGCTATATGACTTACAAAGCTAGGTCCCGATGTCTAAAACGGAAATTGCAGTAAATCTTTGTGTATCGGTAGAGTATAAACAGTAAACATACATTTGAAACCACATATTCAATAGCCATCACACTGTAAAAAAAATCTGTAAAGTTGCTAACATATTTCTCGGAAACTGGGATTCCAGGAACTATTTATATAACGGCAACAGCAAAAATTTCTGTAACAGCATCTGTTACAGGAATTTTTCTTGTTGCCGTTACATAAAAAGTTCCTGGAATCCCAGTTTCCTTGAAAAATTTTAGTAACTTTACAATTTTTTTTTTTTTTACAGTGTCAGGCCTAGAAAAACAAGCCCATAAAAATTCGAAACACTTTATAATTGTAAAAAATATTCTGCTTAGGAGGAGGACTAGCGATGTGATACGAAGCGCTACGATATGCTTTTCGATTTTTTCTTTCTAATTTCGGATTCTGAGGGCCCCCTTATTTTTAGAGAGGAAAATATTGAAATATTTTCAAACGACAATTGAAAAAATATGTATAATCATTTAAATTGAAGAAAAACGTTTAAAACTTATATATATATATTTCTGCACATATATATTCAGTTTTAACAATTTTATCGATTTAATAGGAAGTTAAAAAAAGTTTTCCATTGATCACAAAATGTTGCTGCGTTTTTTTTTTTTTTTTTTACAGTTTTTTAAATGAATTAACTCCTATTTATTAATTAATTTTTCTATTATCAATTTAATTAAAGATTTTGATTTTTTAAATTACAATTTCAATTTTCAATAAGACTTTTTTTTTACTGTCGGTTTTTTTTATTTTTCAGTTGTAATAACTGTCGACATAATCAGCACAAAAACCTATTAACGGGTTAAATTTTTTAACGCAGCACTTTTCTGTATGAATGTAAGAATTTTAAATATGGGATTTAAAAATGATATCAAATTTTGAGTGAAACTGTGGTATTATTAAAAAAAAATCTTTCTATTTCATCATTTACATTTTGTTCTATTTGTATCCACAGGTGCAAACGTTATTTTAATGTTGAAATTATATAAAATATATTCACTGAAGCTTTTTCATTCAAATCTCTAAATAATTCAAAATATTGGTTTTCAAATGATTATATCTTAATTCAAGTGACGCATTGATGCTACATTAAACGTTTTTTTTTTAAATTCAATTAAAATTATTTACGCATAAAAGTAAATTTACATTCAAACAGTACATTTATTTTCCTATACATTGTTAAATGCATCACACTTTCACTGAGACTATTTTATGCATTGAATTGTATTTCTTTCAATAAATTAATTTATCTTTTGTGCTATGCTATCCGAAACCGTAAATAAAATAAATGTAAATGTTTACTTTGCGTTTTAATATCAATTTGCCTACATTTCACTTAGTTTGGATGCTATGACTTAACGTAAAGATTTGCGTAAATTATACCTATGATTTTGGATAGCGTGGCGCTAAAGAAAAATTCATTTATTGAAATAAATACCTTTCAATCCATTGCATAATATAGGCTTAGCGTAGTATGATACATTTAACAGTGTATCTGAAATTTAAAGTATTGTTTGAATTTGTAAATATACATCAGAAGTCAAAAGAAAAATAATTTTAATTGGATTTTAAAACAAACCTTTTAATGTCACATAAGGGCGTCACTCGAAATTTTATGTCATTTTTTTATATCCCATATTTTGAATTTATGTGAGATGTGAAAGAAAGAGCATCGATGAATAAATTTTAATACATTTTCATCTTGAAACTAATGTTTGCACCAGTGAATATAAATAGAACAAAAAAGAAAATGATGAAAGAAAAAATATATGTATTTTAATTTACGTCAGGCAAAAATTGAATATATTTTAGCTAACAAGGTGCGTCAAAAACTTTTATCCCGTTAAGAGTTTTATACTGATACGTTTACTTATTTGTGGTAAATGAATGAAAAGATGAAAACATTTAAAAACTAAAGCTATGACTTCATAATCATGATTTTGCGCAAATTCCACCAACTCTCCCTATCCCGAAAAAAAAAGATATCTTATACTTCAGTTTTATATTACTATGTTGTATGAAATTATTTCGAAAAAAAAAAAAAAACCACATTTTAGTAACATATGAAAATAATGTGATAATTGCATGAGTTTAAAGAGTTTTTTGTTTCTTTGTTTGTTTCAAATATATAAAAAGCAATGCCAAATTTTACTGAGTTAAAAGCTTACATTCTGTGGAAAAAAAGCAAGAGAGATTATTCTTTAAAACTTTTTATTTTAAAATAAATCTGCAATAATCGTTGCTCACCGATAAAAATAAAATAGTAATCATCTAAATTGCTCCCCTAATCTCCCAAATTTACACCTCCCCATCGTCTGTCCCCATTAGCATACAAAGAATTTAAAAATCTAAAATCTTCATATATATATATATATATATGTGTGTGTGTGTGTGTTCTACCCTTTTATTGCTCTTTAGTGGCAAATCAATCAAATAAATTATCCCCCTGTCGCACTAAAAATTTCCGATTCCCCCTTTGCACCCGCATCCTCTGCAGCATAGAGGGAATAAAATATTCAAAACGTTATTTTTTTTAAAAATAATCTATAACATTCGTTGCTCATCAATGAAAATAAATAAACACTATCTAAATTACAGACCTAACCTCTCAAATTTACTCTTGCACCCTACTTTGCACATCCAGCGTGCAAAAAAAATTATAATCTTTTAAAATCTGTATTTATGTATTAAAAAATCTTCTGTTTTATTAAATGCTATTTATTGACAACAAATTATCAGTGATATATATTTTCTCCCTACCACATTACACTTTCCGCTTTTCCCTCCAAAATTGCCGCATTCGTTTCTCACTCAAATAAATATATAATCATCTAAATTTCTCTCTGGGATCCCATAATTTACGTTTTGTCCCGCATGCAAATAAGTTTACATTATTTATATTATTAAAAACAAATTAATTACTTGTTGTTCTATAGTGACAATAAATAAATTATCAATGATATACATTATCTCCCTTCGAGTGAAAGTTCCGTCGTCCCCCCTTTCAAACCTACAGCATTCAAAATTTAAAGCTTTAAATCATTATTTTATAAAAAATAATCTGTAACGTTCGTTGCGCACTAATAGAAATAAATAACCATCTAAATCACGCCACCAACTTCCAAAATTTAAGCTTCCCTATCATTTGATCCCCCCCCCACCCCCCACCCCCCCAAAAAAACAACAAAAAACAAATAAAAATATTTTAAAAATATTTTAAAATCCTCTATTTTTATATTAATAATATATTATTTAAAAAAAAAGAATTTTACATATTTGCTTCGAAAAAATAAAAAGTTGAATTTAAAAAAGCATTATATCATTAAAATAAATTTTAATCAATCTTTGCTCATACATCGTAATAAATCTGACTTCGTATGCTGCTTTAGTTAGCCAAAATATGTGCCATATTTCCTCCTTAAACAAATTGGAAATTTAATACATAAAATTTTAATTGAATATATATGATTAAAAATATTTCCTCATTAAAAAATTAGTCAACTTTTTTTCTGCCAAATGCAGATATAAAATGCGAAATAATTTCTTCCTAATAAATACACACACACACACACACACACACACACATATATATATATATATATATATATATATTACAATTTAATTTAATTCATATATATTACATATTTAAAATACTAAAAAAAGAGTCTGAATAATTTATCGGGGTTTAATTGTAAACCGAAAGGTAATACTGAACCCGCGGAAGCCATTGTTCTCAGAGTTGACTGGGCAGTTTCCGGTTAAAATATTAATAAACGTAAAAATACTGTTCCACTTTTAAATAAGAAACAAGACTTTTCTTATGTTAACGAAAATGTTACTCGTTTCATCTGAAACCGATTAATAACATTATGATATATTATTTTTTTTTTATTTGCTCGATCTCCCTTTTCAAGAAAAAAAAAAAATTACATCATGAAATGTCCCATTTCAAGTAAAAGTTGGATTCCAGATCTTAAAATATAATCCGCGTAAAAGTTTATAAATTTGTAATAGACTTAGACTGGAAATATGAAATTCATTGAGGAGATATTCTTTGAAAAAATCGGATGAATTTGCCCCCATATATGCTGACATATTAAATTGTGGCTTTTTGCGTTTTCTTTGATCTTTATTTTCCTCATCGAGCATATTAAAAATTATTCTATTGGTAAACACAAGATTCGGAGATTTTTTTTTAAGTCAGGAATTTAGAATTTGGAAGTAAAATTTAAAAACATTATTTTTTAATAATTTTTAGAATAATATAATAATTTCATTGGAGACAAAATAATTAAGATTCTGTGTTTTAATTTTATATAACATATTTTAATTTATTTAATTCTAAAAATGGGACTCTAATGATGTAAGTAACTTTAAATTATCTTAAAAACAGAAACAATATTTGATCTACAGAAAAAAAATGCGTACTTTTAGGTAGCTTTCATTACAAAAAGCTGCCTATTGCAGCCGTTCGGAGGAGAGCGATTTCAATAAATTTTGGTATATTTTCATCGATCATGACGCCCCAGACCCCGAAACCACCCTCCATTCAAATGTTGATATATTTTAAATTCATTTGCTTTTATTAGGTTCATCTTGTGACATTTGAATAATAATAATAGTATTAAAATAACATACTAGATGGCAGCACCAAAATTTTGTCTTTTGATGTTTCTATTAGAGTAATAATTTGTATTTTTTACACCGGGTGGTATTGAACGCTGCATATTGGAAATATTGTAAAACAGATATTAAATAATTTAAAAGTGTTTTTAGGTATTTTAAATAAAGTAATTATTTTCTATTTATATTATATTAATTGAGTTTTATCACGGTATTTCAAAATGAATTAACTGAATCCATGGGTTTTAATTTCTGTGTTAACTTAACTGTTTAATTCACCTTTATCTTATCGTGCTTTTGGATAACATGTGCAGGAGGATATTTTGAAAACAACTGGGATTTTATTCGGTATGTTGTGTAATATATCTATTTTTTATGCCATAGATTAAATATTTAAAAGGTTGTATTGTTTTTTCCATTTCATGCTATTTGATATTATTCTGTTTTCATATTGAAACTATTCTCTTGGTCATATTTGTTGTTTGAGTACAGGAGAAAAAAAAATTTCAGCTTTTAGCTTTTTTCTCACAGAAAACAACCGATTTGCTTATATCATTGAATTCTGTACTCTTTGAAACGTAATTCAATACATATGTTTTTCAATTCTTTTTATCGGTAACCCTATTCTTCTTTTTTTCTTATATATTAATTCTTGTCAAAAAGTATAAGGCACTTTATTTTATACATCCAGTTGTATATTATAGGTTTGTGGTATCCATTTTTATTGTCATTTCATTCACAATATTGCGGTTTTTGATGGTGGTCGGTAATGTTTAATTAATGGTTATATATATATATATATACAGTGGCGGTCAAAAGTTTCCACTCAGCATAAAATTGTTGGTTAATTTGTAAGTATACCCATATGAAGAGGAATCTTAAAGTGATACTTATACACTTTATAGACATAACAGTTAAGAATTTATTTATAGAATAAAAATTAAATATTAATAAATTTAATTGACAAAATTAATTGCAAGAGAAAACGAATGTTCTCAAAAGTTTCCGGCCACCTTGGCAAGTTTGGGAAAAAAACGGTATTATAACAGAAAATAGCAGTGATGAACAACATTTACAGTTAGTATTTTGTATTCATACATTTAGCAATAAGTACTGGGGCGCAACAACGTGGAATCGATTCAATGAACGGTTGTAGATCGTCGAATTCAAGTTTTTTCAACGGTTCTTGCAATTTTTGTGAAAATGCTGCTGAATTGGAATATTTAAAATTCCACACACGTTTTCAATTTAAATTCAAAGATTTTCTATTGGATTCAGATCGAGTGATTGGGCTGTCCATTTAAGAAGCGGAATTTTTTGTGCGAAAGTCACTGCTTGACGTGCTTGCATGTAAGCTTTTGGTCGTTATCATGATGAAACAAATAGTTGCGACCACAATTTTTCTTCGAATAAGGCAGCAAATCTTGCAAGATATTCTTATGCATTGCACTATTCATATTGCCGCGGATTTCAAATAACGGAGAAGCACATTTTCCAGAATATGCTCCCCACAGCATAATGTGTCCTCCGCCATGTTTCATTGTAGGAATAACATATCTCGAATCTTATCTTCTGGTTTTAGGTCGTCGATTGTAGCGCCTGTTATCACTCCCAAAAAGATTAAAGTCGATTCATTGGAAAATAATACTTTTTTCCAGTTTGCACTTGACCAGTCTTTGTATTGCTTCGTAAACGCAAGTCGGGCCCTCTGATTTTTTTTTACTTATGAAAGGTTTTCTAACATCGACTGTTCCATAAAGTTCTACGTCACGTAAGAGTTTTGACACGGTAGACTGACTTATTTCAGCAATGTTTTAACACCGTAAATCGCGGGAAATTGCAGCGGCATTTTTATGCGGGTCATCAACTGCTTTTCTCCTGATAATTCTGTCCTCAGGAATAATCGTTTTCCGAGGTCCCCCGGACCGTGGCAAGTTCCGAAGTCTATGACCATCTTTTCATTTCTTTTAGATATCGATCACAGCAAATTGTCCGATAGACAACTTGGCCGCAATCTCACGAGAGGTTTGTCCCTTTAGCGACAAACAAATCACTCGTTTAGGAACAATAAATTGTTCAACTTTTCATTTTTTAATTTCAAATACGTTATTCATGTTGATTAATTAACAAACACGTCCAAAATTCATTTTACCCATAGCAAAAACTAACGTATGACGAACGGCCGGAAACTTTTGCACACCCGAATGTCGAATTCCTCAACTTTGCATCAAGTATCTTCAGTATCCAATCAAAATGATCATGTGGTCAGAGTAATTTGCTTATTCCAAATTTCTGGAGCAATTGTGCTTCTTCTTTGCTGAAACTTTCCGTCAAACAAATTAAAGAAACTAACTGGCCGGAAACTTTTGACCGCCACTGTATATATATATACCGGATATTTGTCACCCTGTAGTTCTCGTATTTATGAACCGATTTGTATGAAACTCGGTATGTACATAGTATATACCAATGTCTCGATCGAGTTCGTTGGCCAGCTTTATCCGCCATCTTTTTCAAAATGGCGGCCATTTAATTTTTTTTTTTTAATTTGAAATGTGGTACCAAAAAATTAAAAATTTAAAAGTAATTTTTTTTATGTGTTTGACCTTAATACAAAGATTCCGGAGCAGTTTTTGTTTCGTCTATATCTTAAAAAAGTCCTTCCAGCCAGTGCCGGGCGGAAGATGTAGCTTTCATATTCCTTATTTTTTTAAAGCCAACTTATATTATTGAAACACACGGAGCTCAAATTAGTGGAACCAGATTATAGAAGATTAAATACTAATTTTTTTCAATATTGAATATGAATGAGAATTTCGCGAAATTAGTAAGCGTTTTCAAAGCTGGTTTTATTAAAGTGATTTATATTTTGTCGCCAAATTCGGTGATATCCCGAATTATATTAATAATTATATTAACCCGAATTATCGGTGATAGCCCGCCATTTTAAAACAACATAATGGGTGCAACAAAGCTCACCAATGAACTTCGTTGAGACCTTAGTAATTCTTGTGCACATGCTCACTCATATCTAAATCGGTTGATATATACGAGTGCTGTTGCAGGCAAAAAATCAGATTTTTTAAAATGCCACACATATTCGAAATTCAAACTGCTATATCTCGGCTTTTTTTTAGATAAAGGCAAAACAAAAAATAAACCGGAATCTTTCTAACAAGCTGAAATACACAAGAAAAAAAAAATCTGTTTCAATTTCTAATTTTTTTGTACCTCAATTTAAATTATTATTATTATTTTTAAATTTTTAAATGACCGCCATTTTGAAACAAGATGGCGGATGAAGTTAGCAAACGAACTCGGACGAGAGATTGCTATGTACTATGCACATTCCTTGACACATCCTAATCGGTTCATAAATACGCGTGTTATCGCATGACAAAAATCAGATCGTTTCAAAATGTCAGCCATGCTAGAAATTCAAAGTGCTCTAACTCAGCCATTTTTTAAGATATAGACAAAACGAAAAATGCTTCGAAATCTTTGTATCAAGGTCAAACGCATAAGAAAAAATCTTTTCAATTTCTAACTTTTTTGCACCTCATTTTAAATTAAAAAAAAAAAAAATTAATGGCCGCCATTTTGAAACAAGATGGCGGATGATGTTGGCCAACGTACTCGGTCGAGACATTGGTATTTACTGTGTGCTTGTGCATACCAAGCTATATCCAAATCCGTTCATAAATACGCGTGTTATCGCGTGACAAAAATCAGATAATTTCAAAATGTCAGCCACACTAGAATTTCAAAGTGCTATAACTCAACAGTTTTTTAAGATATAGACGAAACAAAAAAAATGCTGCGGAATCTTCGTATAAAGCTCAAACACATAGGAAAAAATCTTTTTCGATTTATAATTTTTTTGTACTTCATTTTCAATTTTCAATTTTTTTTTTAATTTTAAATGGCCGACATTTTCAAGCAAGATGGCTTATGAAGCTGGCCAACGAACTCGGTCGAGACATTGCTATGTACTATGCACATGCCTTGTCATATATAAATCGGTTCATAAAAACGCATATTATCGCGTGACAAATATCAGATCGTTTCAAAATGTTAGCCATGCTAGAAATTCAAAGTGCTATAACTCAGCCATTTTTTAAGACATAGACAAAACAAAAAATGCTCCGGTATCTTTGTATCAAGCTCAAACACATAGGGAAAAATCTTTTTCATTTTCTAATTATTTTGTACCTCACTTTTAAATTAAATTTTTTTTTAATTTTTAATATTTTTTACATTTTGAAACAAGATGGCGGATGAGGCGGGCCAACGAACTCGGTCGAGATATTGCTATGTACTATGCACATTCTATGTCACATCCAAATCGGTTCATAAACACGTGTATTATCGCGTGACAAAAATCAGATCGTTTCATAATGTCAGCCATGCTAGAAATTCAAAGTGCTATAAGTGTGCCATTTTTTAATATATAGACGAAACTAAAAATGCTCCAGAATCTTTGTACAAAGCCCAATCACATAAGAAAAAAATATTTTTCAATGTCTAATTTTTTGTGCCTCATTTTAAATTTTAATTATTTTAAACATTTTTAAATGGCCGCCATTTTGAAACAAGACGACGGATGAAGCTGGCCAACGAACTCGGTCGAGGCATTGGTATGTACTCTGTACACATGAAATTTTATCCAAATCGGATCATAAATATGAGAGTTACAGTATGACAAAGATCAGATGTATATATATATATATATATATACCGGGTGTCCCAAAAAGAACTGACTGATTTTAAAATTCAATAACTTCCAAATGGTGACAGATATTAAAAAAATTCTTGCAGGAGGGTTATGCATAAAGTCAAAAGTTTTATTACAGAGATTTTCGATTTTAGTTCGAATTACAAACAATAGATGGCGCTGTAAGCAATAGTCGCTAAATACAGGCTCGATTTTTGGTCCTTTCTGTTTTTCCATGCAGAAAAAGGAGATGGAAATGTATTATCCGGGCCACGAAGTACCAAAAAACGAGCCTGAATTTAGCCTCTATTGATCGCAGCGCCATCTATTGTTTGTAATTCGAACTAAAATCGAAAATCACTGTAAAAAAAAATTTGACTTTATGCATAACCCTCCTGCAAGAATTTTTTTTTAATATCTGTCACCGTTTGGAAGTTATTGAATTTTAAAATCAGTCAGTCCTTTTTGAGACACCCGGTATAAATATATATATATATATGGATATTTATATATCAATTTTGAACGGATAGTGGTTTCGGGGTCTAGGGGTCATGATCGGTGAAAATATACCAAAATTTTTCGGAATCCTTTTCCTCCGAACGGCTGCAATAGGCAGCTTTTTGTAATGAAAGCTACCTAAAATAGGTGAGTTATAGCACTTTGAGTTTCTACCGTGGCTGACATTTTGAAACGTCCTGATTTTTGTCACGCGATAACAGGCGTATTCATGAACCGATATGGATGTACATTAGTGTATACAAAGTACATACCAATGTCTCGACCGAGTTCGTTGGCCAGCTTAATCCGCCATTTTTTTCAAAATGTTGGCCATTTAAAAAAATTTTTAATTTAAAATGAGGTACCAAAAAATTGGAAAATGAAAAAGATTTTTTTTGTTATGTGTTTGACCTTAATACAAAGATTCCGGAAAAGTTTTTGTTTCATCTATATCTAAAAAAAATGGCTGAGTTATAGCATTTTGAATTTCTATTGTGACTGACATTTTGAAACGACCTGATTTGCGTCACGCAATAACAGGCGTATTTATGAACCGATTTGGATGTATCTTGGTGTGTACATAGTACATACCATTGTCTCGACCGAGCTCGTAGGCAAGCTTCATTCGCCTTCTTGTTTCAAAAGAGAACATTTAAAAAAAAATTTAATTTGAAATTTTAAATGAATTATCAAAAAATTGGAAAATGAAAAATGTTTTTTTTTATGTGTTTGACCTTGATAGAAAGATTCAGGGGCAGTTTTATTTCGTCTATATCTTAAAAAATGGTTGAGTTATAGCACTTTGAATTTCTAGCATGGCTGACATTTTGAAACGATCTGATATTTGTCACGCGATAACACACTTATTTATTAACCTATTTGGATGTAAGAAGGCATGTGGATAGTATATCGTAATGTTTCGACCAAGTTCGCTGGCCAGCTTCATCAGTCATCTTGTTTCAAAATGGAGGCCATTAAATTAAATAAACAATTATATTTAAAGTGAGGTGCAAACAATTAGAAATTGAAAAGTTTTCTTTCTTCAGTATTTGACCATGATATAAGGATTCCGGAGCATTTTTTGTTTTGTCTTCGTCTTAAAAAATGCCCAGATATAGCAGTATCAATCTCTAATGTGGGTGACATTTTGAAAAATCTGATTATTTGTTGATAGTATACAGCAATGTCTCGACCAAGTTCACTGGCCAGCTTCATTTGACATCTTGTTTCAAAATGGCGGCCATTAAATTAAAAAAAAAAAAACTGAATTTAAAGTGAGGTGCAAAAAATTAGAAATTGAAAAAGGTTTCTTTCTTAAGTATTTGACATTGATATAAGGATTCAGGAGCTTTTTTGTTTTGTCTTTATCTTAAAAAATGGCTCAGATATAGCAGTTTGGATTTCTTTATGTGGGTGACATTTTGAAAAATATGATTTTTTTCCTGCGACAGCACTCGTATATATCAACCGATTCCGATGTGAGTGAACATGTGCACAGGAATTACTAAAGTCTTGACAAAGTTCTCTGGTTAGCCTCATCCACCATATTGTCATAAAAGGGATATTCTTCACTTCAAGATCTCGCTGAATTTGGAAACCAAATATAAGTTACTTTAAAGAAAATCAGCTTGGATAAATTTGACTAATTTCGTGAAATTCTCATTCATAATGATTTAGTAATGATAAAAATTAGTATTGAATCTTCTATAATCGGTTTCCACTAAATTGAGATTCGTGTGTTTGAATAATATAAATTAGATTTTAAAATATAAGGAATATGAAAGCTATCTCTTCCTCCCGGCACTGGCCGGAAGGACTTTTTTTTACGTTTTATTAAATCTATAAAAATATTAAATTACATAGTTGAAGCTGTAAATATATGCGGAAAAATATATTTATTTACTTCTAATTTAAATCGTTCGTAAATTCAATTAATTATGCATTCAGTTTCCAATTATTTCGAAAGTAATTGAAAGATATTTTCGCTGCGAAAAGTAGAATATTGCTAAGGGCTCGAGCTCAGAAAAACATTTCAGGTAGCCGTCACCCTGGCAACCATGCAACAGGACAACTTCTCAAATGAAATAATTTATTAGATTAGAAACTGCTACATAAATTTTGAGGCTTTCTTTTTAGTACTCAATGGCTAGTTCATTTTATGACAATTATATATTTATCTGCTGACGCTTTATCTATACACAAATAGACAGGGAAGCGGCTGCACAAACCATCATCTCATTAGTTGACTGCTGAAATTAAAGGATTAGATATAACTCGATGAGCATTAATATGCAACTAGTCTGCCAGGTCATATCTTGGTGGAACGCACCTACAAACCCGATTTTAATGTTTGACTGGTAAGTTTACCATTGTGTTTTCTTGCTCCAAGCCGTCCATGTTTTCATACATTTAGGCGCAGGAAAACACAATGATAACTAAAATTGAGTCTGCAGGTGGCTACCACCAAGATATAACTTGGCAGACCAGTTGTATTTTAATATGCTGATCGAGTTCTGTCAACTCCTGGAATTTCAGCGACCAGCTCGATGAGGTGATGGTCTGTGAAACTGCTTCCTGGTCTAAAACTTTCGCCAATTTCGTCGTTTCTAACCATGAAAACTTGCGTTTTTAGTAAATAGGTATAAGAAATGGTACGCCTCGCTGTGTATGCTTAGTACGTAAAATTCTTTAGATTTTTTTCAATTGCCATGCTTTTATAACTAACTTATTTATTTCGAAGTATCTACAATTTTGGATAAAAGTACTTTAATTATTAATTATTAAATTTATTTTAATTAATAATTAATTTATTAAATCCTTCATTGATTATTTAAAATATTTGTATATTATTAATTAATTATTTTAAATATATATTCATTTATTTTCCAATGCGTTTCTTCATAAATTTCAATGATTTGTGCCAAAATATTAACAGAAAATGTTATCCTTCTATTGCAGATTTTTTTTAGCAAAAGCAATTTTTAAATATATTCAAATTATGCATTCCAATAAATAAAAATATTACAGTATAATTGAATAAACGCTTATTTTATTATTTTTTGCCACAATATAAACAGATCGTTTAATGTACCATTTTTTCTATTTAAACAATCCATAATCAGAATAATATTATTTATGTTAAGTAATATTTTTTGTCTAGTATTTTGCTTATTTACCTAGATTTCTGACCTATACGGTCTTTTCAATTCGTTTTCAGCGAAAATGCTGCCAAAAATTTGGCCGAACCGAAACGCGACCTAAACTATCTGTATTAAAAAATCTCGTTTATTCCTTCGGAAATTTTCAGTATTACTCATTGATTTGAGTTCTATAGGTTTTAATGAGACACTCTTTATTTGCGTATTGCTATGGAATTCACTGATTATAATTATCACTCATGGCTGAATCAATACATGAATGCAAATTATAAAGCAAGAAATGCATATATGATTAAACTTTGAAGACGCTTTTCATGTGCTGGTTAAAATCTGTAGAATTAAAAGTAATAGAACATTTTAATTGGAAACCGCAGAAGTGTTTGTAACGCTTGTTTAGAAAGTTCTAGTATAACAGATAATCATTTACAAAAATCATTATAAATGATAAATCAAGCTATGCATAGCTAAAACATTTTTTAATTAGATGAAAGTAACATAATTAGAAAATCATTCTGTGTCGTTGATTAATTAATTATATTTTATTTTATATGAAAATAAAATGTTTTGGTCAGAGACTCAGAGAGCCAACGTCTTCCACAGGTATAATTTATCAATAACTAACAAGGCAACCACTTTTAGTGTTGATCGTACCTAGCATTAAGACCTGGTACATTTTAAATCCCTATATTACGAAGTTTGAGAATCGATAAAATTTTTCTGTTAAAATAATATTTCTTGATTTTACAGCAGCATAACTTTCTGAAATTGGATTTTTCGAGACCACTTATCGGACTATTAACATTGAAGTTTTTTAAAGAAAAGCATTTAAAAATAAAAATTAGTTAATGATAAGTATAAAATATTGATTTTTTAAAAAAAATTCCTTCATGAACCCACGAATTTGATTTTGAAAAATTGCAACATTATATTCATGTTTTTATCGTGGTAACAGTTGGCGTTTATTTCAAAAGTAGAGCTTTCCATCAACCCTAGCCAAATGTCATAACTGTTTGTCTTGTGTGACGGGTGGTTTGGACTTAAGCAGAAATTGTAATGTCCGAACTAATTAGCCACATTAATTTTTCTAAATTGTGTAAAAATATTTATTTACTTTATAATTACTTTTACCAAAGGCCCATTTAATACAACAACATTTCATTTTAAATATTCCAAAATTTATTCCATTCGATTTCAAAAGAAAATATATTGCTTATTGTATTTCACTAAAAAAATAGTTTTCAATGATCTTGGAAGCTTTTATAGAATGATATTTACAATTTATATATTTATCGCCTGCATAGAAGAAAAAAAAATAAAACCTAATATTTGTTTCTTATGCTATCAATTATTTAAAAAAATCGCAATCTGATATAATTCTAGTAATATGTACTGTACATTTACTCTTCGGATAAAGCGGGCGGAAAAATTGTAGTGCCATATTTGACGATTTAACTCACTTTTGGCGTGAAATAAACAAATAAAGAATGTAATAATAAAAAATTAAAAGTATAAAAACGTTTATAAAATAGGATTTTACAAAGAAATTTTATCTGTTCTCTAACTTTTATGTATAGGGCTATAAAATGCAGCAGGTCTCGTTGCTTGGTGCGAGCAACACCAAAAGTGGTTCCCTTGTAAGTATATTTAATAAACATGTATAATAATGTATATATTTAATAAACACGTATAATTAATTAATAATTATGCATATTTATATATGTAATATTTACCTTTAAAAAAGTTGGACATTTTCGTTTTCGTTTTGGGCCGAAAATAAGAAGATTACCGAAATAAGGTATTGGTTTTGTCTCTTAAATCCTGTTTCGATCGATCCTTAGCTAAAACATTTTTTGGACAGATATGCAACTCTTTATTTTTTTAGGCTGATAATTTTAGTGAAGGATCGCAATTTAGCTGTTGCAGGAAAATTTTTGAAATAATGCTCTCGCGTCAACTTATTTCCTTATCACGCGAGGATTCTAAAATAGGTCTTAATTAGTACAATTGCTATTAATGTTGTCAATAAACGTATGGGAGTAAAGCCCCATCTAGTACCACTGCATTCAAAAGATTTACATAATTTTAAAGAAAGGCGAAATTTTCTCCTGCGTGAAGAACACACGGGAATATCTGTGTCAGGTTTAGGCTTAGAAAATGTTTCGTCCACACGAAAAAATCCATCATGATAATCGATGTAGACATCAAATGATACATTAGAAACTTAACATTAGATCCACATGTATGTGTAAAATAGTTTTGAAATAAAATATTGGATTTGGATTTCCTATAATTTAACAGAACCAAAAGTGGAGCATGTAAGAATTAGGAATGAACACTTAATTTAATTAATCTTTGTAGACAGATGGTGGTCATGTTGCTCAAAACCATGGGAACATAGTGGTCAAAACCATAAAATTAGACAGAAAGAATATAGTTACACCTAACTAGTTCTAGATCTCACTAGATATCCGCTAGAAATTTTCAAGAAGGGATGGTAGGAGAATCGTGCTTCACGACGATAATGGATCTTCTCAGATTTACAGCATTTAGTGATATAAGAAATTACAAAATAGCGTTCAATTTTCGCTTGGTAGGCAAGGATACTCTGCTACCCGTAGCAGTTTTTCAAATAGACATTAAAAAGTATCCCTTTAAATTTGAAATTGAAAACTATGCATTACCTAATTCCAGCTTTTAAGTGCATTCAAAAGAAGCATGTAAAAAAGAAAACAAGTATTTTTAAGGAAATGATATTATATCTTACGCATTCTAAATATATATATATATATACATAGCTGCCAACATTTACGCTTTTTTAATACCACTAAAATTTAAAAGAAATTTTTGACTTATTGAATCGCTGAGTTCGCCGATTAATTATGGAAAATTTTACTATTAAATTTTAATTGTAAGAAAAAAGCGTAAAAGTTGGCAGTATATATATAAGAGATCGTTACATTTACTGAAAATAAATTAAATAATTTTATTTAAACTAAACCAGTAATATATAAACTTAAAAATATCATCGAAAAGAGTTATTTCTGGATATTGAATTTCTTCTACAATTTCATTTAATATTCAAAAGTTGAACGTATTTTTAGAAGATTTTTAAAAAGTAGTATGTATAGAAATAACGTCAAATTTTAGTAAAACTTTCACATTATTGAAAATTTTTAATAATATGTTTTATTGGTCGTATAGAATAAAAGGTATTTACCCGTCAAAGAAAATCCAAAGTTTGATCGCCAAATATTGCATGTCATTTATCTTTCATGTATGTATGTTTGTATTCGCATGTTTAAAGCACATATGTAAGTATAAATCAATGCAAAAACCCTTGACGGGTTAAAAGTTTCTGACGCAGCACTTTATCTTATGCTCTGAGAATTTTAAATATGGAACTTAAAAATACTGATATCAAATTTTGAGTGACGTTATGCTATTTCTTAAAAAATATATTTGTATTTATTTCACCATTTTATTTTTGTTTTATTTATAATCGCATGTGCAAAAGTTATGTTCAACATGAAAAGCTGCATAAAATTTTATTCGCTGTTGCTTTATCATTTACATCTCTCATAAATTCAAAATATGTGTTTTAAAAGATATGATATAAAATTTAAGTGACGCCTTGATGTGACTTTAAAAGGTTTGTTTTTTAAAATTCAATTTAAATTATTTTTGACTTGGTTAAAATATTTTTTTTACATCTACACAATACTTTTAATTTTCCAATTCACTGTTAAATATATCACTTTCATTGAATCTATACTATGCATTGAAATGTATTTATTTCAATAAATTGATTTATCTTTTGTGTCACGCTATTCAAAATTGTGAGTAAGATTTATGTAAATGGTTTCTTTGCGTCATTGTGTCCAAACTACATGAAATGTATGAAAAAGGATAGTTTGACGCAAATAAATATTTACATAAATCTTACTCACAATTTTGAATAGCGTGGCACAAAAGATAAATCAATTTATTGAAATAAATACATTTCAATGCATAGTATAGATTCAATGAAAGTGATATATTTAACAGTGAATTGGAAAATTAAAAGTATTATGTAGATGTAAAAAAAATATTTTAACCAAGTCAAAAAATAATTTAAATTGAATTTTAAAAAACAAACCTTTTAAAGTCACATCAAGGCGTCACTTAAATTTTATATCATATCTTTTAAAACACATATTTTGAATTTATGAGAGATGTAAATGATAAAGCAACAGCGAATAAAATTTTATGCAGCTTTTCATGTTGAACATAACTTTTGCACATGCGATTATAAATAAAACAAAAAATAAAATGGTGAAATAAATACAAATATATTTTTTAAGAAATAGCATAACGTCACTCAAAATTTGATATCAGTATTTTTAAGTTCCATATATAAAATTCTTAGAGCATAAGATAAAGTGCTGCGTCAGAAACTTTTAACCCGTCAAGGGTTTTTGCATTGATATCATTACTTTTTTGAGGTTAGTGATAAAATGATTAAAAAAAAGATACTTATGGAATTTAATGCAGATTTAATTTTTACTATTTTATTACAATTTTCCTTATAGCAGTTTGTATATAAAAACAACTGGGTAAGTATAATCGCAGATTGCACAGAGGGTTTCATTTGATATTCCTTTAAAAACACTTTATCCTTAAATTAATAAATCCAAAATGTTAATTTATAATTATTAAATCCTTACATAGATGTAGCACCAATAGTTCCAATTTTCATGGGGCAGGGAACGCACTCTTTTAAACAAACCACCTTCCAATTGAAGTCATCAAAAACCAAGTTGAATAAGCCAGAGCCCGTTGTGTTGTTTGACAAACAGCAGTCTCATGTCCCCTCCTTCCCCCCTTTTTCAAAATTTTTCAGACCAGTACTTAAGAATGGAACCGAAATAATTTTTTCTCTTCAGAAATTACGATAAAAAAATAGTATGCAGTACTCATAAATTTACTTTAATGCTATATAGGGTGATTATTAAGTTAATTATAACGTTTGGAATCTGTTGCATTGATGTCCGAAAGGTAGTTTCTGAGTTATGGAAGCTAGACCCATAAGGCGCCATAGAGGGGCGAAGCCCGCTAGTGTCTATCATAATTATATCTGCCATGTAGACTAATTGCGATATTTAATCAAAATAGTCCCCCCCCCTCCTCATCCCCGGAAATATAACAAATACAAAATGTGTCTTTATAAACCTATCGTCAAATAGGTTTTTATTTCTTTTTCCCTAAAAAAACATGATTTTTATATCCGTAACGTAAATAGCGGACGAAGCCCGCTAGTTCCTATCATAATATATATTTTTAATAATTTTATATAGTCTATAATAAAAATCAGACTTAAAATAGTCTAGTTCCATGGGTACTTGTAGTGTCAGTTACATGCTACGATTTTTGGATACCAGTATTTTAGAACGGGAAAATGTGACTTATTTTATCGGAGATATCTCATTAATTGAATGAGGTGAAGCAAACTTTTTGAAAAAAAGGTGGCCAACAAGCATGGCAGTTATCAGCTATGTGACTTTGTGCTAAAGTCCATTAATTTGATCTGCTTTAAAAAGATTACGGAAGATTGAATTATAGTAGAACCTGGATTAACCGAGCTTCGATTAATCGAGGTTTCTGTTAACCGAGCCGATAACAAAGTCTGATTTTTTTTCCCTTTTGAATGAACCTTAAAAATAACCTCACTCTTTAGCTCACTGTCCATGCTATACAGGCCCTTCTGCCCCCAAAAGCCCTCAACTCCAAAGAAACATTGGACCCAGAGAAGTCAATAGCGAACAATGCTTTGTTTCCAGTGGCTGTGTGAACTTTCGTAAATTTTTCAATTTGCATTTTAAAATTTACTACTGGTAGTTGATTTTCTTTTTAAATTTGTTAAGCTGTGAAACAGAACTTTACATATATTTACTTTTATTATTTAAAAAACGTTCTATATATATTTTTTAAAGAGATGTTAAATTCGCAAGCACGGCGAGTTTTTACACACAGTTTCTATTAACCGAGATTTCCGATTCCGATTTACTAACAGTCCCAATTATCGCGGATAATCGAGGCTGCTCTGTATAATTAAAAAATCAATGGCGATCTTACTGTAAACGGGTTTCCCTTTTACTGAGGGATTTCAAAACCGAATCAGCTGATGTTAGTTGCTGTTTCCCTGCTTGATTAAATAAGATTAGTTAAACATTTGAAAATTACCAAATATAAAAGGAACTAAGTCAACAGAGTCTTTGCTTTATGGTATTTTTTAACAACGCTATAAGAAAATTATTTTAAATAAGAGATTTTAAATGTAACGTTTTAAATCTGACATAATTTTCACCAAACTTTCCTTTCTCTTTGTAACATTCAACTGAAAATATTTTTATTATTAGAAAGATAATATTATTATTTGCGCTACCTTAAAATTAGCAACTATAGTTTAAAATATCATCTCGAAATTTGAAATAAATCTCTCATATAAATATATTTTTTAATTTACACTGTTTTGCAATATGTTTTGCAATGTGTTTTGTAAACTGTTTTGGCCACTTTGGCCAATATGACGTAATTTCCTCCATTTACGACTTTTAACACATATCAATGAATTTATTATTTAAAAATTCTCTTTTTTTTTAATATTCACGTGTAAATATAATTTTTATGACGTAATTTTCAATGTTTTCCTTCTTTTAATGCGTAATCATTTAATTCTAATTTGAAAATAATTGATTATTTTATAATTTTCTTTCATTTTAAGTAAGCATGTGTAAAAACAATTTTTATGACGTAATGTTTAATATTTTCCTGCTTTTAACACGTTATCATTTAATTGTAATTTAAAAGGATTTTTTTCTGTTTATAATAGTCACGTGTGAATAAATTTTTAATTTAAAGGATATATTATTCTTTGCGCTGTTTTAACATTTGGCAACAATTTAAAATAACCTTTTCTAAAATATGTAAAAAATATCTCTAGAAATTCTGAAAATTTTAATTTAAAATTTAAATAAACCGTCAAAAAATTAGGCAAGTTAAGAATAATAAATGCACTCTGCAAACTTCGAGTTTTTATTGAATGATTAAATTGAATGGAAATGATTAAATTCCCATGTATATTTTTTTTCCTATGAGACTTTTTTAATGAGACAATTTTATCCAGATTTAACATTAAATATCTGTTAAAATAATTCTTCGATTTAAAAACTGTCTAATTCAACGTTTTTATCAAACATTTCTCTATAATACTACGCAATTGCGTCAAAAGATGGCGACACCAGAATTCTGATATGCTTATTATGTAAACTGTAAATATTGCAGAGTTAAATAAAAAGAATTGTCTCGGGGTTATCAAACTTCATTGATATTTATAAATAAAACATTTCAACTAAATTATTTATCATAAAAGAATTATTACATCACAATAGCTTTTATGCAAAGAAAATAATAATTATAATAATAATAATATTATGGATGTCAGTGATTATATATTGATTGACCGTCATAATAATAAAAAATGATATTATAAAAAGAAGAGCTGAAATGAATTATTTTTTTACGTTTCTGATCGTGTGATTTATATTCAAATAATAATTATTAATGTATATTTTTTGTAAAGTGATTGAAATTAAATATATTTATAAAATTTATGGTAATATTTTTATTGTTGAAAAATTGCCAAGAAATAATCATCATCAAATTGGCGTCATTATAATTGTAATTTTATTTAACTTAATAGCAATTAAAAAAATTACAAAGGAACTGAGAATAATGGTCAACTAGCAGACTTTAAAAAAAAAAAAAAACAAAAAAAAACAAAAAAAAAAAAACATTCACATGTCAAAACACGTAGTAGGGAGTATCGAACTGCCTATCTTAAGGTCAGTAAACGATGGCCATTAGCCACTCAGCCAGTGGGAAGACAAAATTTTTCTCCCCAAAAGTGGTTAAAAAGAAACCATGTGTATGAATACAGTGTCATGCATTTTCGGTGAAATTTCCATAGAATGGCGAAGAAATATAGTCCGATTTTTCATGCGCATTATAAAACGAACAAGAGTCTTGCTTGAAACAAGTAAATTGTTATTTGGTTCATCTGAAACATATTTATTTGATTTTTAAAAAATCGCCCATGTCATTTTCGAGAGAAAAAAAAATCGAATTATTTAACGAACGAGAGTTTTCCCAGAAAAAAGAAAAGTGTTATTCACCTCGCCTTAATTACAGTTATATTATGTATCAATTTAAAAATAATCGTTAGAACCGTTTTCGAGATTTTCAAATTAGGAACTTCCTCGATATTATACCAACGTTTTCACTTTAAAAATGGCTATTTAGATCTCAAAATATACTGCACGTAGAAATGCAAAAATTTCAGTATACGATTAGACTGCAGATATAAGACTGTTCTAGAAAATTCAGAACAATAAGACATATATCTGCTGAGTTATTAAAAGGCGGCTTTTCGCGTTTTCTTTGATGTCGAGTTAGCTGTATATATGAGTTCCGCCATCTACGAATTCTATGATACGATACGATACGATTTTAACGATACGATACGATACGATTTTAGGCTTAAGGCTGCGTCACTCGAAATACTACCGTCTTCCATGATAATGCACCTATGTATTAATTTCATGCCTGTATGCTATGGTGAATTGTTCAGTAATTCTGTTTGTAACCAATTGATATCGGTAGCATTACTCACGTCTGACGTCAATTCTTGTCATTTACCACCGTTACGGAAAAGCAACCCAAAACGAAAAAAATGTAAAAAATTCTACAATAATTAAAAAAATAAGATTACACTTAAATGATGCGAAACAAAGAATAACCCGCAATAATGCAAAAAAGGAATAACCGGTAATTCTGCAAAGAATAACTATAACTCACAAGAAAAAGCACTATTTGCATGTGACAAAAACAAACTTTTGTCAGCTACACTAAAAAGCTCCAAAATTTTGCAAATGGTATGTGATTAATATGTAAGTAACCGAATTAAATGTGCATCAAAAACAGTTCACACGATGAAATAAGATGTGTGAAGTTATATTTTCTGGTACTGAGTTACAACCCTTCTATCATACTAGGTACTTGAACATTCATCATCACTTGATTTTACGAGAGATGATGAAACGTTTTGTTTCTCAGCGGAAAGAAGTTTTAGCTAGATAAGCTTATGAGGATTTTTTTCCATATTCACCATTATGTTAATGCACTTATGCATTCGGGGATGCAATTTACCTGACACCTTCTGAAAAAATTAGTTTTCTTTAGCCTAAAACCGCCTACCATCTTCCATAGTGACCTTATGAGAGAGGATAAAATAAATCTTTGAAATACAACTTTTTGTGAAAGGAAAATACAAACGTTCAGTTGTATAAGGTCGGACAATTGATATGAAAGGAAAAGTGTTGTAAACCCACAATTAATCCAAGCAGTTTTTGCAATTTCGAAACGCTAAGGAGTTGCAAAGTCTATATAGGGAGTTGCAAAGTCTATATAAGAAGGGAATAACATTGTGTAAATAATATGAAAGGAAAATGCCATCTTCTTTAAATTTCTCAGAATATTCCACAATGTCAATCTAATCGAACAAAATTATACACACCGCGAGCTGGTGAATAAATTGACTTTAGTATTTAATAAAAATTGAAACCTTTATAAATTGGTTTTTCTTCCTTATCGGAAATAGATATGAATTATTAGTGGCTTAGCCAAGATTTTTTTTGTTTAACGGAACCGGGAAAGCAAAATTCAACCAAAAAATCGATTTTTACTTCTTTATATCATTAAATAGTTTAAACGTTTATCTTTCCCACAATGTGTCACACATGTTTATATGTAAAAAAAAAAAAAGTTTTGAAATTATTCATTCTTTCTAAGAGTACTTCACAGCTTAATGGCCATTTAAATCATTGACTTTTTCTCAAAACATGGATTTTTCAAGTTTACGTTCCTTTTCTTCAATATCTATTAAACATAAGAACTTAGATTTTCTTTTAATACTTATATTATGTTATACTGTATACTTTAACACACGCATTTAATGATTTGTTAAGAATTATTTACTTTAGGCAGTCAGATCTTACCAAAAATGCTAATTTAAAAAGGACTTTAACCCTAGAACTACCGGAAATTTTACTCAAGTTTTATAAAAACATTCTACACCAGAATTTTTACTTAAAACTATTTAATTTGTTTATTTAACTTATTATTGTCTGATTTATACATTTAGTTTGTTTTGAAGAAATTTCTGGTTTGAATAAATATTTTGAATGTACATGTCGGGTCCATTGGACCCTTCTGGTAGACAGAGGGTTAAATAAATAATTAATAATTAATTTTGAGTTTCACTTAGAAAGAAAATGGTCTGTTAAAATACGTAAATTATGTTACTCTAACTACTCTAAAAAATCTAGACCTCTATCTTTCGCCATTTCTGAGAAAAAGGTACATAAAGTTGGTGAATTTAACATGGTGGAGATAGGGATTTCCCTGTCCCCTTAAGGAAGAAGTTGCGGGGGGCGGGCGTTAAATTTTTTTCTTGTTATATATAAAGTAAACCCTGATACGACAGAATTGCGTCTTAGCATGTGTGATTAAATTGTATTATTTTGCAGACACAAAGGATTTTTATCCATTTAGAAGAGCTTCATTTTCACAGATTTTAACACTAAAAGGATCATGAGGGCCATTTGAACCACCCCTAGCAAATGAATATATTTCAGTATAAAATAAATTTCAATATAAAATAAATTAAAAAGGCAAATAAGAAAGGAAAATGTTTGATAAATAAGTTAAACAGTTTAATATAAAAATTCTGGTGACAAATATTTCTATAAAACTTGAGTAAAATTCCTAGTCTTTTTAGTGTTAATGCATATTTATGCGGTAATATCTCTCAATACGTTATCGCAAGTGACCGGAAAAAATATTCACTTTATGCAAGTTCCCATCCTAGTAGGTTTAACTGCATAATATTCTTTTCAACGGGACACATGAAAGTTTTTCAATTTATGCAGGCTACCGATATAGACTTGTTGCATATATATATAGATATGTACAGTCGTGGAAAAAAAAAAAGTAAACATCCCCTACTAACTCCGCAACAAATTATCGTAGAAGAAAGTTACTGGTACCGAACGATTTTAAATAAAGTCTATTTTTAAATTATGTATATAAAATTTGCTTAGGGGGTCATCTACATATTAAAACGAACCATAACTTCATTTTTTTCAATAGCAATATCCGATTCTGACAGCATAAATGAACTCTACACCCTTCAAATAGCCTAAGAACAAATTTTTATGCAATTCGTACCATAAGTTTCCGAGAAATTAATTATTTTATAACGAGCGTATTTTAAGGGCTGTATCCAAATTGAAGTTGGGTTCTCGATTGCTAACCGAGAGAGCCGCCTTCTTGATCAAGGCACCTTAAGCACCACTCAAGCAGTCAATGAAGTCTGTTAGATAACAAGGCAGCAGAAGAAATTTCAAAATATCTACTCACTTCAATCATAGACGGCCCCTTAAACCATCATTTTGCCGTTTTTTAAGCATAATTTGAAAACTACTTGGAAGAAAAATGTGAAATTTGGGATTTTCATAAAGCAGGACTTAATAAATCTAAATCCATCAAAAAAATTGTAAGTTGCAATTCATAATTTTTTCGAATATTAATTTTATAATTCATAATTCATATCATAAAATTATAAAAATTGCAAATTCAGCGTATTTATGTTTGGGCACATTAGTTTTATTTCTAAACAAAAAATTAGCACATTAGGAGCATAATTTCAGAAGATATAATTAAAAATATGAAAATGTCATTTAACATTAGAAGCACTAAATTTTGAATGTTTATAATTCAAAAACATATCATTCAAATGACTTGAAATTTGGTGTCTAGGCATATTTTGAACCGAAGATTTGAAATATCTCGTTAAAATTGGGTATTGCCATTGAAAAAAAAATGAGGTTTGGGTTTGTTTTAATATGTAGATGACCCCCTAAGCAAATTTTATATACGTCATTTAAAAGTAGACTTTATTTCAAATCGTTCGGTATCAGTAACTTCCGTCTACGATAATTTGTTGAAGAGTTAGTAGGGGGTGTTTATTTTTTTTCTTTTTTCCACGACTGTACAATGTACATATGTGTGCATGTGTGCTTTAAATTGCAAGATATTCGATTCTTTCAAAGTTCTGGAATTTAATTTTATCATGCATTTCGAAAAACTATATTAATTTTATTAAATACAGAAGTAATAGTAATTCACAGTAATAACCTAATCGTACATGTTTTATTTGTAAATAGCATAGTGTTCTATTAAGATTTTTTTATTTCGGATTATTTTTAATTTCGGATCTTGTAAAATAAAATAAATAAAACATTTTGATGAAATTATACGATATTGGAGTCATTCTGACGAATATTTAGAAAAATACTTCCGATTTTTAAATTAAAATTAATGCTTATAAAATGTCATCGCTCAATCATAACACTTTTAGTGGTCTTCTGAAAAGTTGTAATCGCCCTCTATCGAAAAAATAAATTACAAAATACTAATTAAATGCAAGGAGCCTATTTATTTATTTATTTATTTATTTATTTTTTTTTGTATTTCTTGCTTAACCTTCTTCACTGAAATAACAATTTACAAAAAAAGGGATGTAGTAATTTCTAGATGACAATATGTTGGCAGATGATAATTTCTATTTAGAACAAACTATCTCATGACGATTTAATATGTGAAGTTATGTTTTAATTCTTCTGAAAAACTTTCTTGGAAAATGTAATTTAATCAAAGTACATTTCCCCATCTATTTAAACTGACTAGTATATCTTTACAATTTTAATGAAACATTGACTTTAATAAAAGTCAAGTATCTCCATTATTTCCAATTTTATCTCTTTTAGCCACAAAAATGTATTAATGTCGTTGCGACCGTTAGACACGCTATGATCAGGGTTGCCAGATTGGGGGCTTTTTTGTCCCCAGATTGTTGATTGTCACCGCTTTCTTTGAAATAGAAATATTAGGCCTATTAAAAAATAGATTAATGATTCTGAAAAAAAATGCGAACTATTTTTAAAAAGTGTTGACAGTCAAATAATCTGAATTAAAATGTCCCCAATCTGGCAACACTGGCTATAATCCATACGAAATATCGACGTTAGTTTTATTGTAAAATTTTCAGTATTGTAGCATGGTTAGCTGTGAAATACAAACAGTCTGTCAGACTTAGATAAAGTAAAACCAGTGAAAGTGGAACCTGTTTCAAACATAATCCTGATTTAATCGGAGCTTTAAAAAAAAAAAGAAACCGTGTTTTAAGGAGGGTGTATAAGTGAACAACTTGGAAACACAGAATTCTTTCAAAACCCCAGGAATTAGTATCAACAGTCAGGAAAATATCCAAATTCTTTTGTGCACCCCTGTATGTGGTCTATAAACTTGTATATAAACTACATAGTAGGCCTAAATTTAGTTCAGTTATAAAACACATAGGGCAGTTGAAAATTCTCCAGCAATTTGCGTCAGTAAACGGAAATGTACTCGCGATCTGTTGTACTGTCTTATATATGTTCTGTAGAATCTATACACACTAAGTAATATGCAAAAAATTAGTTACATTTAGTAACGTGTACCATAACTCAAAACGTACTTCCAGCAATTATTGCCAATCGATAGTACTGTAACAGAATTAATTTGTGTGTCCCTGTAAATGAACGATGAATGCGATGATGCCATATACTACAGTAAGCCTCTTGTACTACACCTCAGCGACAAAAATAGATTCAAATAACTTTGAAATAGTCTAACATCAGCAAAATACACCGCAAAAGATTTTTTACCGTATATAGTTATATTGCGGTATTCGATTGAGTGTACCTGTAAACGAACGAAAAATGACCCCGAAGGGGGGTACCCTCCGTGGGGGTTTTTCTAAGGGAACCTAACCCGTATTTACGCAGGGAAATCCAAGGTTCGAAGAAAACCAATAAAACTCCGAACGTATTAGGCCGACGGACACGATTGGTTTCGGACCCATCACCACCCGTCTACCAGGTTTGAGAGCAGAACCTCTCAGCAACTGGTGGGGCCAGTTAGAGCATGGAGATACAGACAATCAGTATTCATGAACACTTTTTAACTATGTTGGAAAGTGTTAAAAAAGTTGCGTATTATTAATTTAGTAAATTTTATTCGCAGGCTCTCCGTCTAATAAATCTCTAGCATTAGACTTTCCTTAAAAGTCCTCTGCATGTAGAAACTTTATATAAGTTAAATATTTGACTTGATTATAATTGGGGAAGATGTTCTCGAAGAAAATAACAATAATGATATATCAGAACTGTAGATGGCCATTGTATTGTATTTTCACTAGTGATTCTCTTCTATGAAAAATTTGTTCAATAACAAATAGTTACGTGTGTTAGCAATGTTAATTTTAATAAGATTTTTGTGCAGAACATTCCAAAATTTTTCAATCTGCATGTGAAAATTTTAATACTTTCTCTGTTTCCTTCCTATAATGAACTGGTTTAGACATGTAAGTGTTAATAAAATCGCAATATTTATAGCTGCAGGAAAATTGTATTTTTGGAAATATTAAAAAAAAGTTTAATTTTTTTATTCTGTTGATCATTTTCTAATTTAAAATAAAATGTAAAATGAAGCAGGATGTTTAAAATGTTTTAATTATTAAGTTTAAAATTTGTTAAGCTGAAATGCGTTTCTAATAATTTCTTTCATTAACATTTAACTATAAAACCTTTCAATAAGTTGTATTTAAACTGGTACAAGATCAAAATATATTCCATCGAAATTCTATGTTATAATTAATGTTTACACGCATATCTGTTTTTATTAACATTGTTTTCAGATATTTTAGAAGATATATTTTTTTTTATTTAATTGTTTTTTATGGATAAATATACCGAAAACATCTTAAAAAGTTATCCTCAGACGTGTTATCTCACAATATGACATGTATTCAAATTTTCACACGAAGTATGAATTGAGGAGCGCACAACCATAGGAGACCAAGCACGTTTTTTAATGATGCAATCCATTTAGAAGGTGCATAAAATCGGGTGCATTCACTTCCACAGTGAACCAAGCTTGTAAACTGTTGCCAAATATAAGAAAGCATGCGAAAACAGGTTTGTTCACTGGGGGAGTAGATAAAACAGATGTTTATGCAACTTCTAAATGGACTCTCTCTCTTTTTTTTTAAAATGGACTTGGTCCACTATGGTTGTGAATCCTTCAATTCATATTCCCAATAATTTAAAACATCACATTGACTATATTATAATTTACTGGCCTGTGTTTCAAAAATACACAATATCGAATTAATAAGAGTTGACTTATGTAGATATGGTGACAATATCATCTGCAAAGCTAGATTTCTTCTTTTGAAATACAGTAACAATTTTTTACTCCGAGATATGAGATATCCGAGATTTTTTACTCCGATGCATTATTAATGACCTACAAAATTTCATGTATTAAATTTCCGTGATGTTTAATAAAATAATATATTCTCAAATCGAATATGTACTAACTTAACATGCGAAAAAGTCATTTCAATAATACTTAGGCGGTGTTATATTTTCTTTAAAATAACAAATGTAAGATGAAATTGAAATTAAATTTGAAGCTAAAATTATTGATACTTTTGTTGTTTTATCTAAATTCGTCAACAAAAAAATGTTTTATATTCTGGTATATGTAGGTGGTGGTATTTATGACAGCCAATCATCAACACTAGAGATACAGGCCCGAGGGGGAGTGCTCTCAGTGTATGTGTGTGGGGGTGGTGTTCTTTCTAAGGGAACCTAACCCGTATTTACGCAAGGTTATCCAAGGTTCGAAGAAAACCACGGAAAACTTCAAACGATTAGGCCGACGGCCGCGATTGGGTACGAGACCAGCGCCTCCTGTCTACCAGCTTCGAGAGCAGAAACTCTCGGCCACTGTTGGGGCGATCATATGTAGGAAAAAAGAAAATTTATTCTGAAAATTCAATTTAAGACCTTACACAAGTCAACATTTGACATTCACAAACTATTGTTAAACCAATCGAGCGTTATTTACAAATTTCTCATTTTCATTCGAATATTTTTATTCTTTATGCATGGTATATATATAAGGTTTATTTCGTAATGTGACAGTTTTGAGCGTTCGCCATTTTGGTTTCATATTCATTCTGAGAAAACATTAAATTTAGTAGAAAACCTTTCATTTTACCGAAATTAAAAGTGTCCTTCAAATGAAACTGCGAAAAATATTTTAAAAGAACGAAGCTCTTCTGTTAGACATCGATATCAGATGTCCTAGGTAAAAATATCATTTAAAAATATAAAAAGTGCAGTCATTCATGGGGTGTATCTTCGCACTACCTCCTAATTTTCAATAATTTTGACTCCAAAAGACTAAATAAACTCCAGAACTGTACTCTGTTGGCAAGGTTCTAAACTGGAATTTCTACTATTTATGTTAGAAAATAAATTAGCAACATTATGCGGAATTAATTGCGTCATCTAACTATTTTTGTGAAGTACTGTTTTCAAGTTAATTTTGAATGCTGTTTTGAAGTTGTTGTAATCCGATTAAATTTTCATAGTAAGTAACGATATACTCATTATCAGACATATTATCTAAATGCTGTAAATGTGCTAATATTTTGTGATTATTTATTTATTAATAATTAATAAAATGTAAAATAAGAAGGAACTATCATTTTACATCTTTTTTCAGGGTAACTTTCAGCCGGCTCAAATTTATACTGATGTTTATAATTTGCAGATTATAGGTACTACTGTCAAAAATTTCCCGTATTTGCACATAAATGCAGAAAGTGTGCATTAGATATAACATGTAAATATTTTCACAAATATGTGTAAAATACATAAAATTCATTTAAAGGCGTTATTCGGGGCGGAGCTACTCAAGTTAGACACTTCATACATTCGACATTTTTAAACATTTGGAAAAATGGTTATTGTCCTCGTCAGGGTAGGAAATCAAAAGCATATCTGAGGCTTTTTATTGGTTGAATCCGCATTTTATTCGTTTTCTGATTGGTCTATACAGTAATCTGTATTTCCCTTTACTTTCGACAGAGATGGATACTTCTGTTGCCACTATGACAAAAAATGAAATAAAAACAAAAACAAAATAATAAATCAGAAACAAATTGAGATACAGCTTTCAAACAAATTGCATTTAAAAGTAAATTTTTTAATACAGAAATGCAGTATAAATGACTATATGCCTATTTTATTTTTAAATTATTTTTATTATGTAAAATTCGATTCCTAATATTATAAAACGTATCATAAAAAAATCATTTATGGAAAAAAAAAACGTATATAAAACGTATAAAACTATAAACGTATAAAACGTATCATAAAAATGATTTATAGAAAATAGCCAGTCAGTGATATTTATATGTTGAAGATTTAGAATTTTGATTATACAGTTACTAATCATATACGAGTATTTAAGATCAACAAAATATTTAATTCTAGAATACTAGACTCTCGTAATTATCACGACCATGGCCATACTAAATATTCGCTATACTAACTACGTCTA
The DNA here is from genome assembly GCA_963932465.1 of Maratus speciosus. Taxonomy (NCBI): domain Eukaryota; kingdom Metazoa; phylum Arthropoda; class Arachnida; order Araneae; family Salticidae; genus Maratus; species Maratus speciosus. Next base: position 245,531,044 of record OZ010787.1, read on the forward strand.
GTATTCTAGGGTTAAGAGACACAGACTGAAAAAATTGAACTTAGAAAATAGAACTCTGAAATATTTAAAGGTGAATGAAGGCAGTTAAAGATCACTTTCACATTTCATATTTATCCGATCTTTACGTACTCTCGCCAGTATATACTAGGGGTGTCTAAATACATTTAAGGGGGTCCGGGACACATTGTAAAATAATTTTTATTTACTGAGTTAAAATTTTGATTTTTTTTTTTTTTTTTTTTATTTTTTTTTTTTTATTTTTTTTTTTTTTTATGGTTAGTCATATCATTTGTAAACAAAATTACATGATAAAACTTCTCATATTTTTTTTTTATTTTAAATTTAAAATTTCTTAAAAAAGGGAGGTAATTTAAAATCATTATAACTCGAAATATTATTCGTAGAATTTGAAATTTTATCATTTAAATAAACGGAAATATATGTGTTAATTTACATTCAGCATCTTTTAAATATTAACTTAAAATATTAAAATATTTAAAGTAAAAATTAAGGAAAAAATGATGTAATTAAAACAAAAATCATATTTTCAAAAGTGAATATTTTTTTTTCAAATTTGCTGAATCAAAATTAAAGTAAACTGATTGAAAAGGACATGTTCCAAGTTTGAAACACATACCTTTAATGTTTCTTGATTTATAACAATTTAAAAACGAGAAACGGTGAAAAAACCCATCTTGAAGAAAACGCATTTTCACAAGAATTCGTTTGCATGACAACCATTGCTTGAAAGCCAGATTTTAAAAACAAATCAAAACGAAAAAATTAATATTTTCTGTTCTAATAAGGATAGAAACATGATTTAAGCATCATTTTAAGCAGAAAAAATCGGAGAGAGTTTTACTGGTATAAAAATTTTTTAGAAAATTTGAAGATTTTTGTGTCCCGGACCCCCTTAAGCAAAAAATCGGAAATAAAATATTTCGATCTTTTTCGCTAAATGAAAGGTGCCACGTTCCCTATTGAGACCTCTCATGTGAGGCAATATCTTTTCTTTTTTAAATCAGCGACGTCCAAACAATTATAAATTCATAATTCACTTTTCAAAACGATAACCCATGTTTTAATTGGAAATTTTAATGATTCATTAAATTTCAATACATTCATTTAAAATTCATGTATTTTATATTTAAAAGGTATTTTTTTTCCAGCTGTTGGAAAATGGTAGAAGAATGCCAAGAAAAACGGAGGGGGGAACCGGAGTTGAGACATCATGCTCCTCGCTTCAATGAAATAAGAAGAATTTGAATAAGAAGAAATAGGAAGACATAAGAATGAAATAAGAATGAAATAAGAAGAATAAGATAATTTTTGAAGAGTAAAATGTACCCACACATATCATGGAAACTCTGTCATGCAGATGTTCTTAAAAATTTGTTTTTTATTCAAAAATGTTCTCATATTTTCTATTAATACCACATAAAATGCATAAGCTATTTTTTAAAAACCTTTTGTCAGCTTTTTTTTTTTTTTATCATAAGCTGAAAATTAATTTAAAAAAGAGAAAAATAAATGTTTTATACTTTGTATTGTTTGTGAGAAGTGCTTTTTTATTCGTTTTTTTTTTTTTTTTTTTTTTTTTTTTTGGCTAGAACGAAAAAAGAAAAAAAATATTTCTGAAAAGTTATGTATAAGGAACAGTCAAATGAAAACTGAACACACACTAAAAAGTGAGAATGGAAAATTTTTATTCAAAATTGATTGCCAGAGCTGTTAAGACATTTATTCCACTGGGATATGACATGATGAATTGCAGTCTTGTAGACAGAGTTAGGTTGCTGACGGATCCAGAACCTCATCCACTATTGCACTTCCTCATCCGAATGAAACCGACGTCCACGAATAACTTTATTCAAGGGGCCAAACCATTGGGGCGTGTGAGTGACAAGCAGTGTTTGACATAGACAGCTGACATGCAACGATGAATTTCGCGTGTTCCAGCACCCCCAGCCACCAAACACCGAAGCACACCTCACTGCTCTCTTTGCTTGCTTCCATTTCTAATGCTAGACGAACACACTTTTCACTATATTCACCTACAAAGAAATTAAAAAAAAAATAAAAAAAAAAAAACTGTGAGCATCTGTGAGCTGTCATCATGCATTTCTACCAACCCTCGAGATGGAAGTATCGAATGTTACAACAATGTTGACAGCTTTGGGGAGGAATGTGTTTTACGGCGGATATTCTGTTTTCATTTGACTGCCCCTCATGTAAAAAAAAATAGATGTAGGTAAGAATGATTCAATATTTTACAATTATTAAATTTGAATTTTTTAAATTTGTGGAGGTGATTTGTTGGCTTGTTTCAAAATGGTTATAAATCACATCGTTCTAAATATTTCGGCCACATTTTTGAAAAAAAATGGAACAAAAGTTTCATTTTTCAATAATTTTCTTATCAGCGCAATATTATTATTTTTTCTATAAAATGTAAGATGCTTTTTAGAACATTTCTAGTATATTCACTTAAATTATAGACAAGAATAAAAACCTAAAATCTTCTCATTTTATGAAAGCATGTCAGTTATAAATAATATATAATATCATACAAAAGGATCTATTAAAAACCATAATTTGTGAACTGAAGAATATTTTACAGTTTTGTAATCAGTACCAATCGTACGTTATAAAAATAAATGCTATATGATTTTAAAAACTAATATAATTTTTTTTATTGTCTTATCTACGTTTTTTCGAATGAAATAAAAAATATAATGCTTACTGAAATATAAATATAGAATACATATAGAAATTCTAAAAAAATCATTTTATTTTCAAATAGTGAATTGTATATAACATTCAGTAATTTATTACTGTAATTAAAACTATATTAAAATAAAAGTATATTAAAATATTAAGTTTCCTATAGCTTGAAAATTCTATTCAGGATCGAATCAGTGGAATTTTTATTTTCACAATCTCCTTGGAAGACGATAATTAGTCGAAAAAAAGAAAACAGAACACCCCATGCATTTTAATCACCAAATTGTCAAAGAAAATAAGAACAATTAAATTTAAAAAATCAAAAAACCCGACTGCGTAAAAAGCGAACTAATTAATTATTTCTCATCAACGTGAGAGAATTTTTTTTTTTCAATTCCTACTATTAGCTCACGCTCTCGCTATACAGGGTGATTCATAAAAGATGGGCAGAACTTTAAGGGGTTATAGTACACTTAAAGACAAATAATATTAAATACGAGACTAAGGGTCCCAGACGTATTCCCAAGGAGATAGGGGGCATTAAAGTTTAGGATCCGAAATTTCAAATGATTATAAAACATGGAAAAATTGGTCGATTCGTTTGCGGTTTTTGCAAAAAATTTTCTTTATGCCAGTATTTTCTTGAAATAAAATTTTAAAGTTCAATTTCAAAAAATGCCGATAGGGGGCGCTTTAGACTTTAGAGTAACAAACAACTATTTTTTAACGTTATTTTTTGTATTTCTTTAAATGATTTCGAAAGCTTAGACTTAAACTTAAATTTTGATCTAAAAATCTGAGTCCTAACGAGTAGTTAAGTAGCATAAACTGAAATTTGAAATTTGAAACCCTTCTCCCCCCAGAACAAAAATCAGTTATTCCCGATCTTTGTGTCGTAGATTAGGCTCTAACTACTGCCGCGTTTTGCTAAAATTATTCTTTATGTCAGTATTTTCTTTAAAATAAATTTTAAAGAAAATTTTCAAAAAATTCCGATAGAGGGCGCTTTAGACTTTGGAGTAACGAACAACTATTTTATAACGTTATTTTTGTGTCTCATTAAATGCTTTCTAAAGCTTAGACTTAAACATAAATTTTCAGCTCAAAATCTGAATCGCTGAGCGTGGTTCAGTAGCGAGGGGAGGGGGTTCAAATTTCAACTTCTGAACATAGTTCAGTTTGGACTACTTAACCATGCCCAACGATTCTGTGCTGTGATACGAGGCAAAAATACAACTTTCGTCAAGGACTGCATAGTCGGAATTCACTCATAAAGGCACTGGCACAGTTGGAAACGTCGCTCATGCAAACGTTAAAGCTCCATTCCTGACGCTAGTCACCGGGTGAAGAAGGAAACAGAAAGTATGCAAATGTCAAATGGGGAAGAAGAAGAACACGTATGCAAAATTTCGACACGATTCAGGCATAAAAACCACTGAACGGTGAGTCAAGTGTAAGTCGCTGTAGTAATGAATCGGAAGATGGTGCCCTTCACGAATAAGGAAAAGGCTGAGATGCATTTAATTTACGGAGCGGCAGATGGAAATGGTGCAGAGGCACAACGAATGTACGGAGAGCGATTTCCCAACAGGCGGTTGCCTAACCGCAAAACTTTCGAGCGCTTGCACAGACAGTTGTGTGAGACGGGATCATTTCTCGCTTCCCGGTCGAATGCAGGTCGTGCAAAAAAGGACGAATCAGTAGTTGTTGCAGAAGCCATTCTGGATGTAGTAGCGGCGCAGCCAAGTACAAGTACACGAACAGTGGCTACGCAGGTGGATACCTCACAGTCCATGACTTGGAGGGTACTGAAGGATGAACATTTGCTCCCGTTTCATGTGCAACGAGTCCAGAAACTGTCTCCAGGGGATTATCCAAATCGTATTGAATTCGCCCACTGGTTTCTGCAGCAGAACGCGCTAAATCCACATTTTGGACGAACTGTGCTTTTCACCGATGAATGTACCTTCACACGTGAAGGTACATTTAACACACACAATGCACATGTATGGGCGGATGTCAATCCACATGCTACGTATCCACATGCTCATCAGAGACGCTTTTCCATCAATGTTTGGGCAGGAATCCTCGGAGACCACCTAATCGGACCGTACCTTCTTCCTGAACGCCTCAACGGTAAAACATACCTCACATTTCTGCAACATGTGCTGCCAGACCTGTTAAACGTTGTTCCTCCACGCATCCGGCGGGTCATGTGGTTCCAGCACGATGGAGCACCAGCCCATTACGTACGAGACGTCCGCAACTATCTGGACATCACATTTCCGAACAGATGGATTGGTCGAGGTGGTCCTGTTGCTTGGCCTGCTCGCTCGCCAGATCTTTCACCCCTCGATTTCTTTTTTTGGGGACGATTGAAGGCTCTTATGTATGAGAAACCCATTGAATCCCCCGAGGAACTGGTCGCCAGACATTCCGCCGCTGTAGGGGAAGTGCTCGAAAAGCCTGATGTTTTCGCGAATGTTCGCCGTTCCATTCTTCGCCGTTGTTCTGCGTGCATAACCTCTGGTGGTCACAATTTTGAACATTTATTGTAATTACATGTTAATAAATATGCTTTGGTAACATAATCCTAATTTGTGTCTTTTTACCTCGTATCACAGCACACAATGTGTGGACATGGTAAACTGAACTGTGCTCAGCAGTAGAAATTTCAAACCCCTCTCCCCAGAAACTTAACCACGTCTAACGATACAGATTTTGGGCTGAAAATTTAAGTCTAAGCTTTAGAAAGCATTTAATGAGACACAAAAAATAACGGTATAAAATAGTTGTTCGTTACTCCAAAGTCTAAAGCGCCCTCTATCGGAATTTTTTGAAAATTTTCTTTAGAATTTATTTTCAAGAAAATACTGACATAAAGAATAATTTTAGCAAAACGCGGCAGTAGTTAGAGCCTAATCTACGACACAAAGATCGGGAATAACTGATTTTTGTTCTGGGGGGAGAAGGGTTTCAAATTTCAGTTTACGCTACTTAACTACTCGTTAGGACTCAGATTTTTAGATCAAAATTTAAGTTTAAGTCTAAGCTTTCGAAATTATTTAAAGAAATACAAAAAATAACGTTAAAAAATAGTTGTTTGTTACTCCAAAGTCTAAAGCGCCCCCTATCGGCATTTTTTGAAATTGAACTTTAAAATTTTATTTCAAGAAAATACTGGCATAAAGAAAATTTTTTGCAAAAACCGCAAACGAATCGACCAATTTTTCCATGTTTTATAATCATTTGAAATTTCGGACCCTAAACTTTAATGCCCCCTATCTCCTTGGGAATACGTCTGGGACCCTTAGTCTCCTATTTAATATTATTTGTCTTTAAGTGTACTATAACCCCTTACAGTTCTGCCCATCTTTTATGAATCACCCTGTATATATCTTGTTCAAATTTTCAATCGTTAATAAAATACTTATCATTCATCCAATCAAGCTCAAATAAATTTTTTAAAACTTGTAGTGGATGACACTTGATGTCAATCCAGTTTTTTTAAATATTAATTCATTAATTAAATTAAATTTAATTTTCAATAATCGAGAGAGCTCTCTTCTTGATGAAAGTATTTTAAGACTGAGAGAGCCCTCTTCTTGATCAAGGCATTTTAAGCGCCACTAAAGACGAAAGAAGAATGGGAGAAAAAAAATCTCTTATTGACCTAAGTAGGAATTGACTTAAAATATTTTTTTTTATATTACTTACCTATTTTTTTATTTACTTGTATTGATGACTTTTAAGTTGCGTTTAATTGTTAGTTCCTATCTATAAACACTGTTTTGATGAGGTCTATATGTCTATGATGGTTAGAGTTGCAGTAAAGCTAGAGATCCTACATACACATATTCTAAGTTGTATAATATTTTAACGGTGCTTCTGACTGTAAAATAGTCAAAGAAACATCGTCTTCATTTTGAAAGACCTATCCAATGATATGCCACTCAATAGGGGGCGTAAAAAAATTTTTCGTCTCTATCGCCATTTTCTATTTTACGGACGCCATTTTGAATTCATAAAAACAAAACCTAGCCTCTAACCATCGGGCCATTAAGACGAATTGATAGATACCTCATTCATTAAAATCCATCCAGCCGTCGGGATGTTTCCAGTGTATAAAGAAATCCACATACACAGATACGCGTAAAACACATAACCCTTCTTTTCAGTCGGGTAAAAAAGGAAATAACCATTCGACTGGAAATTATGACTCCTTTCAATTTATGATTAGAATATATAAGAGTAGGATGTCAGCTTCGCACTGTAATTGTACTAAACTCTAAAATTGTGCAATACGAGCACTTAATTTTTATACCATATACGAATTCTTCGATAAATGTCACCTTAAAGTACCATACGATACATTCTGTCAAGTAGTTTAAGAATTATGAAAGTTTCAAGTTCAAGAGAAGTTTAATGGCAGAGACTCGTGTAAAACGCTATTTTTTTAAAGTTTTTTTAATGAAGACGGGAACATTTATTCAATCACAGGAAAGTACAAAATAATATTGGCTTTTATATCTACAAGAATTGTTTTGTTCTTATTATTGAAAAAAAAAATAGCGGCGCTGTAGCTGCTTAAACTTGGATCTTACGATTTGCTCCGAGAAATGCCCAGGTACTTTGTAGTTAACTAAAATTAATAAAAGAAAATTTTTTGATTAATGTAAGTCCTTACGCTCAACATGAACCCAAATATAGCAAAAATTACAATAAATTCAAAAATTGAGGACGTTTTGAAATACTCATATTTTTTACAAACAATTTGTACAAAAAAATATATATAATTGTTATTTTAATAAATTTTTAGGTTTCTCCTGAAGCCAATACGTTAACGAATATCTGTGCAAAATGTCAAGCAACTTGGCCAATTTATTTTTGAATTACATTCCCCCTCGCGGAAAAATTTACGTTTTGAGAAAATGAGGTTTAATGTTTTCAGTCTTGCAAAGTTGTGTTTACAGAGATTTGCAGGGTATGTCCAGTACTTAATGAGACTGATTCCATAAAATTAATTTATTTGATGATAATTTAACATATACTTAATAATCTTCAAAATAGACTCCTCCTGCATTAATACACCGTTGCCAACGACTCTGATACCCATTTATGCCGCCCTGGAAGTCTTCATCTGGAATGCGGTTCAGAAAGCACGTTACGTTTTTCTGCATGTTCTCCAGATTGTCAAAACGGTGAGCTTTTAAGCTGGTTTTTAACCGAGAGAATAGAAAAAGTCCTGCGGGTACAGATCGGGACTGTCAGTGGTTGGGGCAGCGTTGCGACGCTGTATTTTTCCCAGGAACTCAGTCCCTTTGAAGAATGCGTCGGAACAAGCTTGGCACAAATTTTTCACATTTGAAGATCTTTCCTGACGATATGATGCAGAATCGATTTTGCAAGTCCCAACGTCTCCGAAATTATTCGGATATTCATCCGACAACTAGAGTATAAAAGTTCTTTAATTTTAGTCGCTTTGTCTCAAGTTCGAGAACTAGATGGACACCCAGCGCGTTGGTTGTCATCGATGTCCTCTCTTCTGTCTTTGAAGGTTTTGTGCCACCTAAACACTTGAGCATTGGACGTCTCAGTAGCAGATTTGTTTAGTTTTACACAACACTTTATGGTGTAGAGTAGACCGGAGTGAAAAACAAAGATGTTTGGGAATCGAATCGTAATAGTGCGGAAAAATTGGTATTCGTCAATACAAACACAGAGAAAAAAATATTTGGAATGGGACAAAATCTTCCGTTTGCGCATCGCTTTCAAAGTTTTCGAATTTGAGCAAAAATTGAACAGATATAAGAAAAATCGTAAAAGGTGTAAAATTTTGAACGATCGAACTATTTTTTGTACATAGCATGGTCTTGAGGTGTCGAATGGAGGAAAAAAATGCTACATACACCTCATATATCCCCTTCCAACCCCCTCAAGGCAGTAAATATGGCAAATTATAATAGAATTAACCCAAATTACAGGAGGTGTAAATATTGACCAATTGAAATGATTATTCTGTACATAAGGCAATCTTGAGGCTAAAAGTCGAAAAAAAAATACCATCTTTATTTTTTTTTTTCCTGGAGGGGTACGAGAGGTTGAAATTGTGCAGCTCTTGGCCTGTTCTTCAAAAGATCATTCAGGACTCACCATGGGAAGGTGGCTGCACCATGAGTTACACCGATAACCTACCCAACCAATCAACCAAAATGTGGATGTATGGGCTTATCCAGATCCACATGCAGATTCAATTACTGCGAATTCTGAATTAATGTCAAAAATTTAGCATGTTAGCACGAGAAGCGAGGGTGGTTCTTATGAAACCAGCAGGTCGCTCATGACCATAAACTTTTCAAGAGGCCTGTGTTACCAGTTTGACACTGCGCTCCCTATGGCTTACGTATGACATAGTATGTCTGCCAGATTCAAAAGAAGAGTTAACTTTTTCAAATTGGAAATCAAGTCTTCAACGTCAGCTGAAGAAATGTTTACCATAAGAGGTGGTAATCACGGTTTCAGAACAATTTATGATGTCTTACTAATCATTAGCATCAACATTTATGGCCAGAATTAGAAAATTTCTGACGAATTTTCCGTTTGTTGGAGTGTCTTTGGATTTCAGTACCTGACGAAGTCCCAGCTCTCGAACGAGCTGCCGCCCCACCAGTGGCCGAGAGGTTCTGCTCTCGAAGCTGGTAGACGGGAGGTGCTGGGTTCGATCCCAATCGCGCCCGTCGGCCTAATCGTTCGGAGTTTTCGTGGTTTTCTTCGAACCTTGGTTCTCCAAGCGTTAATACGGGTTAGGTTCCCTTAGAAAGACCTCCACGGAAGGCACTCCTCCCCCACTTAGGGCCTATATCCCACGTGCTGATAATTGGCCGACAAAAATACAACCAACAACAAATCGAACGAGCTGCCTATCATCCAGTACCATTGAAAGGAGAAAATTTTCTGGATGGGCAAAGAAAAAAAATATTTGAATGACATTTTTCATCACTTCTTGGGCTTTTGTAAAAATCTGGCTAGTTGTAAGACTTTGCCTGTAGTCGCTTTTAACCCTTAACCGGAAACGTGCCGTCTGTGAGATGGTTGCGTCTACATATCTACTCTTTACACAAAAATGAGCGCGTCCCCAATCTTATCACACAATCTAATCCTTACGATACTGGTCCTCTGCTTCCTTTCATGCATTTGCAACATCTGCGCATTTTTAGTTATTGAAAGAAAAATTATTTTATTTTCAACGCAGTCTGTGAGACGGCATCTTTCCGTTTATGTAATTTTTTGCTTTCGGTATTGATATGGAGGAGCCGTCAAAGCGGGAACGCTACAGTGATAAAAAAAAAAAAAAAAAAAAAAACTGAAGAAACTGCTTTGCGATTGTTTGATGAAGTAGTAAGTGACATAAGCGATGTTGAAAGTATTTCAGATGATGAATATATAAATTCTGAACACAAAAGTGACTCAAAATTGTAAAAATGCATAAAAAATGCAGATATTTAGAACATGGTGCAGTATATACTATTAAATGTTTTGTTAATTTTACTGCTCAATATTTTTTTCTAATTCATATTGTACCGAAATATATAAAAATAATAGCATTTATTTAATTATTATGACGGAAATGTTATATTTTGAACAAAGATGTGTAATTTCAAAATATTTTGTGTCTCCGACATTCAAAACTTATTTTTATGCTGCCATATTAAAAAATTGGTTGTGTTAATTCATGTAATAATGCTACAATAATGCTATTAAATATTAAGTGTTTAAATTCACTATTTGGTAAATTATTAAGAGTTATTTTCCTTTTAAAATTTTATAACAATTTTTTTATTTAGCAGTCTCACAGACGGCACGTTTCCGTTTGTGCACGGGATTTTAATGTTTCCAGTTAAGGGTTAAAGGAAATGAATTCCACATTCCACACATTGACCCATAAATCTTGAGTAAAGATCAGAGATACCTGCACGACATTGCCGTTTCCATTGCTGCTGGGTCTTGTTCCTCAGTCCTAAAGAATCAGGATCCGGGAACAATATATAATTCTCGGTGGTTAATGACAGCAAACAGGTTACTGAGACTGTATTGTATATTTCATTGGAAAGCCCACGAGAAAATATCGTCAACATTTACACGTACGTTAATACAGTATACATACTTTTGTGGTTCAAAATTAACACTTTAAGCTCCAAGTCAGTCACCGGTGATTGACATTGAAATTTTCGTTTAGAACGCGCCATTCACCGATGACTGACGGTCTAAAATATGATTTAAAACTATATATATATATATATATTGTTTTAAGTAATTACAGAAAATTTATTTAAAATTTACTTACATTTTATTTATTACAGGATTATACTTTCTTAAAAATTACTTAAAACATTGTAAATTTTTCAGTTTCAGTGTTAGTCACCTAAACATATTTTGGAATGCATCAAGAAATCCAGAAGTTTACCTGCAAAAATTCAAGAAATGCTGAAGCAGGTCTTTCAAACAGATGCTTTCTTTGCCCATCCAGAAAGTCTTATTCTTTCAATAGTATTGGATGATAGGCAGAACGTTCGTGAGCTGGGACTTTTGCAGGTACTGAAATCCAAACACACTCCCGCAAAAGGCAAATCGGTCAGAAATTTAATATTTACGGCCATACATTTCGACGCCAATGATTATTATGACACCATAAATTGGTCTGAAACCAATATTACCTGACCACCTCTTTTGGTAAACATTTCTCCAGCTGAAATTGCAAACTTAATTTCCAGTTTTGAAAAGCGAATTCTTCCATTGAATGTCGCAAACATACCATGTCATACGCAAGCTGTAGAGAACGCAGTGTCAAGTTGTTAACACAGGTCTCCTCAAAAGTTTATGGGCATGAGCGACGTGATAATTTCATAAGAGACACCCTCGCTTCTGGTGCTACCATGCTAAAATTTGACACTAAATCAGATTTCGCAGTACCTTAATCTGCATGTGGATCTGAATAATTCTCCTCTCCCACATTTTGGTTGCTTGGTTTGTTGGGTAGTGTGTGTGTGGGACTGGCGGTGCAGCCACTTTCCGTGGTGTGTCCTAAGTCTTGCTTAGAAGGACAGGCCAGGAACTGCACAATTTTGACCTCTAGTGCCCATTTGGGGAAAAGGACAGCGGGTATTTTTTTTCGAGTTTTAGGCTCAAGGTTGCCTTATGTACACATAAAATCAGATCGACTGGAAAATATTTACACCTCCTGTAATTTGGGTTAATTCTACGAAAATTGGCCATTTTCACCCCCATGAGGGGAATATAAGGGAAAAGAAGAGGGATGTGTTGTATTATACCTTTCATTCTACACATCAAGGACAGGCCATTTACAAAAATGAGTTCGATTGGAGAAAATTTACACTTTTTACGATTTTTGGTTTATCAGGTCAATTTTTGTTCAAATTCGAAAACTTTGAACGCCATGCACGAACGGAAGATATTTTCCGATTCCAATTTTTTTCCCTCTGTGCTTGTATTGTTGAGTAGCAATTTTTCCGCGATATTACGATTCGGTTCGAAAATTTGATTGTTTTTCGCTCCGGTCTAGTGTATAGTCGCTCTACACTCCGCTGCATTCAGAAAACATAACGCCGCTTTCAAACACGTATCTGCTTCATGAGCGATCATTGCGCTGCAAAGTTTTAAGTCTAACTGTCTTCCACCGGACTCGGTATCTGACAGTCCGCACCTAACGTACAGCCCGCAAACTCCGCCCCTTTACCATTCTGCTTGGCGTGAAAAATTCAGTCACATTACTTCCTGGACAGACCCTCTATATTTACCAAAGCTTGGTCTGTTATTACAGATACGTAAAATAAGCCCTCTTCTTCAAGAAAAGCATCCATCTGTGCTGTTTTTTCCTCTGTTAGAACAGTCCTGACCTCTTTCGATATACACATTGATCGTTGACCTTCTCTCTGTATTCGATTCTGATTTTAATTATCAGCAAAATTTTTCCACTCGGGACCAATTTGCAGTGCATGGTCGTTTATAGTATGTACATGTATCCGTCGTTAAACATACCTGCGGCCACGAATGCAGCAATTTATATAATTCTCCAACCACAGTTCAAATGCTTCGGAGCCAAACGCCACACTTTGCATTGAACAATTCGTTTGCGTTCTGGGTAAAGCCGCCCAAACATAGTTCCAATAAATCATCCCGTGATAAATCTCCGTAAAGGGGAAAACGTTTTTGCCCCAAAACATTGTGTACCTGTCCTCAGCGCGTATCAGGATCATCAATGTAATATTTTCTCAAAGACCTTCAGAGTTTGTTTTGGGGCTTCAAGCTTTAAGCATACATTATTGAAATAGTAAATAAAATTTTAGTAAGTGCCTATAAATTTCATTTTACACGAGTCTCCCCCTTAAGGGGCCCCAGTTGAAATTTAAGTCTCTAAAAACATCTTCTATTTCATTCATAATAAACATACCAGATAAGCGAATTGAATTTTTCCAATGAAAAAATTCCCAGGCCGGAATTCGAACCCAGAACCTTTGACTAAAATTTTCAGTGCTCTAAATGTGGAACCACATGGACCGACAACTGATGGACATATTTCGGTCAGATAACCTTATTTATAATAGCAACTGGTCTGATATGTAAACAGCTGAACAGAATAAATAGCTCCATTAAACGATGGGTACGTAGATACACGATTATTTTTAACTCAGTCATACTGATGGCAAATATATCATACAAAGTGAATTTTTCTAACTGAGCGAAAAATTGCCCAATCCGAGATTCGAACTCAGAAGCTTTGACTTCAGTGAGTACATATATGTCAAAAATTTGGGGTTCGAATCCCGGCAGGGGCATCTTCTCGGTAAGTTGGGAAAATTCAATTCGTGTGATATCTTTACCAATCAGTATGATTGTGCTGAAAATAATCGTGTATACCAAATAAACGATATGTTAATATATTTGCTTATATGTATAAATGCTCTCTTCGATAAATTATTGTTACATCTGTATTTTAAATAGACGGAACATAACGAAATTTTCGAAATGCGTCTCTCAATATTCATACGATAAAGTCGTATTTCGCATGTATTTGAAGATAAAGCAATGCAATATTTTATTTAAGATAAATGTGTGAGACTGTAAATCATCTGTCAGTTTTGGCTATCTTGCTATAGGTGGTATGCCGTCAGAGGAAACTTTTTAAAGGAATTGGACGAAAGATAGTTCTCGTACAAGGAAAGCACTGAAAAACTTGAACAGTCAACCCACCTACAACGCGCGGATTTCGAACTTCTGAACATCGACACAAGATCCTAGGTATCCTCAACCTAAGGCCCTTGATGTAGCCAGCATGCTAACCAATGGATTGGGTCAATTGCACCATAAAAATGAAATTTAATTTAAAAATATATACAGAGATCAGATAACTAATGCGATATTCAAAGTATGCATAAAAATAAATATCTTAGTAAATACTATTATCGCCACGGGACGGGGATAATGAATGGATTCTACGTTACCGAGATGTTATGGAATTAGCGTGTCGAAACGCAAATGATGTAAAAAAGTAATAAACTCATTACAGAATTGTTAAATTAGTCAACTATTGTGTAACATATTTATCCCTTTTCTCGAAAAATATTACGACATATCATTAGTTTTCCAAAATAACGATCTTCTAAGAGTAATTGCGTTCTTAAATAATGAACATTTCGATCAGGATGTGAGTGTAACACTTGTGATCATTAAAGCCTCCAGTATGGTTTCACTTATCCTGACTGTGCTTTACGGGAACTTTATGTTAAAATTTGTTTAAAACTAAAGGTATCTTGTGTATAAGCAAAGGTTAATAACTATATACTTCACAATTTAGAAGAAATAAATGTATACAGTTATATTAAGGTTTTATGTTCTTAATTTATAATATCTGTAGATTTGTAAGAAAATAATGCTTAAGGTTTAAAAATGATTAGTTTTTATCATGTTATATATATACAGGATGATTCAGCACAACGGTTACAAAGTTTCAGGAGGGATCGAGTACACCTAGATGATGAGAAATCTCATACCAATGCATGGTCGGAAACCCTTTCCTGGTGCGGTAGTAACTACACAAAACACAAGAAAGAAAGGACAAGAACAGGGTGAGACAACATTTTTCTTATTCTTAGTACCTCAAAAATTATAAGACAGTGCTGAGGAACTTATAGCACTTCTTGCGATTTTCCATTTGTCGGAGATGTGAGGCCCGCGGTCATAATTTCGAACAATCCTACGTTAATGACGATCATTGTCTGTTAATTTTTCGTATTTTTTTCTGTACTAAGAGTAATAAACATGTTTTCTGAACCTGTTCGTGCCCTTCCTTTCTTGTGTTTTGCTTTCGACCATGCATGCTCTGCGATTTCCAATCGTCTAGGCGTACTCCGTCTCTCATAAATTTTGTAATCGCTGTACTGAATCACCCCATATATCTACATATATGCGTATGTGTGTGTGTGTGTGTTTTGCTTGCATTTGTAAAGTTTGATTTCAGATCAATTATGTATTCTTGGAATCAGAATAAACCTTATTTAACCCTTCACTGCACGACGTGCCACATCTGGCACATGGCTAAAAACACTGTAATTCTTATTATGTGCCATGAATTTGGCCAATATGATCTCTATCCCTGATTAAGAACAGTCCAAAGAATGGAATAACACTTATTTTGTCTGTGTCAGATGGCTGCATTTGACAAAAAATTAGAATTTGTTCTTCGGAAACAAAAAAAAAATCGATCCAACTATTAAGGTAAAATTTACTTTCATTATTTTTACTTAATACTTAAAAATATTAATATAAACAATGTTGCAAAGGGTTAAGAAGATAAAATTAATTAATTTAAACTAATTTAGTTGTAAAATATAGCAATACAATATTTAAAAACCTTAACTGTGTAGATAGGGTACAAGCCATGTAATATCAAATTGTAGCTGAAAATTTGAAATATAATTTTTTTTTCCTATTTTTCCCATTATTAGAACGACATATAGAATTCAAATATTTTTTTTTCATACAAATAGAAAAAGTCGTGCAGTGAAGGATGGACAACCTTAATTTAATTAATAAACCTGGAAATTGTAAATATATTTCCCAATACTTTCATGTTCACTATAAAGTAAAATCTTATTTCTTAAGAAAAATGCATTATAAAAATATTTCTTCAGTATTATTTAGATATTAGTTAAATTGGAAATGCAATAACTTCCTTTTAATATGTTTTTCCTTCAGATTTATGCAATGTACATACACTATTTTATTTCTATAAATACAAAACATTTAAAAAAATCAGTTATTTTAAAGCACTTGATTTTATATTTTGTAGAATTGTTTTTAAAGACACGTAGTTTTACTATTTCATCCGAATTTCACAATTTTTAATAAAAATATTATTAAAACTCTAAATATTCAGTATCTTAATTGTTTTCTAACCAAATTTAATTATAAGTAAGAGTTGCAAGCGCGCGGGAAATGGTGAATTTTGTATGGGAATTCGGAACAATGTGTTTTCTGTAATATCAATTTACTGTCGTTATAAGCTGTTTAAAGTTAAAATAAAGAAATTATATCATACTACATAAACCGTTTGATTTTGTCATCAATTGTGAGTTTACAGGAGATAAAGGCTCTGTTTTTTAGTACATTTTTTAATAATATGCAGCTAAAATGATATATTGTTGTTACATGAGAACATTTTATCTTTCAAATTCAGATATAATAATTTGAAATATAATATTTGTAATCTTGAAGAAAGTTTTCGTTTCAAAATCAACAGTGCTTAAATTTTGGAAGACATACTAAATTTGAAGTTTCATTTTAAGTGAAAAAATATGCAATTGTTACTCCCAATAATTAATTTTTCCGGAAGAAATATTTTAAAGCAATTAGTGTTTCATTTATTTAATGTAGTTTTTTAATTGTGTGTTGAAAGAAGGGTATATTTTTTAATAAATATTTAAAAATCTAAAGCTACATTTTGGAACTGTAGTTTTTGTTTCAAAATCAACAGTGCTTAAATTTTGGAAGACATACTAAATTTGAAGTTTGATTTTAAGTGAGAAAGTTTGAAATTGTCACTCGAAATAAGTAATTTTTCCGGAAGAAATATTTTAAAGCAATTAGTGTTTTATTTATTTAATGCAGTTTCTTAATTGTGTGTTGAAAGAAGGGTATATATTTTAATAAATATTTAAAAAACTAAAGCTACATTTTGGAACTGTAGTTTTTGTTTCAAAATCAACAGTGCTTAATCTTTGGAAGGCATACTAAATTTGAAGTTTGATTTTAAGTGAGAAAGTTTGAAATTGTCACTCCAAATAAGTAATTTTTCTGGAAGAAATATTTTAAAGCAATTAGTGTTTTATTTATTTAATGTAGTTTTTTAATTGTATGTTGAAAGAAGGGGGTACGTTTTAATAAATATTTAAAAAGCTAAATCTACATTTTTGAATTGGAAAATGGAAACTAGAGATAATATCATTGTTTTCAGCTAAAAGTACAGGCAGCCTGACTACAATCCAAAATCAAATTTTTGTTCAGACAATTAGCAAAAATGAAGATATTTTAATGACATTTCAACATACATTCCTTTCTTTGTGAAAAATGTAACATTATCACGAGAATTCTTGGAACAGAATTACATTTTGGATCGAAATAGAGCTGAACTAGACACACATTTTTTTAATGCGGATTTTATTACATTCGGCATCATAAACCGAATTACTGATTTCAAAATCTTTTTGGGAAGCATTCTGAGTTCATACACATAAAGGTAAGCCACTATAATTTTCAATAGTATATCTCTATTACTGATAAAAATAAGGAACAAAAAATGGGTTTGCAAAGGTGTGAGAAATTAAAAATTGTTGACCTAATAAATACATTAATGTGACCTTAGTAAATATGAAAAATCTTTTTTTGTAATATTTTCTACTACCTATTAAATGTTTGTAACCTTAGAAACATCTTACTGAAATAACCTGAAGCATCGAAGGACTTATCCTGGGATTTTCGTAAGTTATGGGCACTGAAGAAAATGAAATACACGAAAATGAGTAAATCGATGAACTTATATCGAATTGAATACGTTTGGATCGAAAATGAACCTGTTTTCTGAATTTTGAAATAGCACATTTTATCAAATCTAAACGAATCGATAATTTTATACTTTGTAAGGGAGATAGTGGCTAGTAGGCGCAGTTTTTAGTTAATGATTTTTATTAATTTTTTGTTTAACCTTCTGAGCGGTTTGGACGTATTTTTCCGTTTCCCAAAAACAACTTAAATCTGTTGTAGACAAAAAATATTTTAAAAGAATTTATTTTAAAATACATGTAACATGAAGGGGCATGAACTGTATTTTAGAAGGAAACAGGGAAAGTAAATTTAAATTAAGATTATTTTCATAAGCCTTTTTATGAAAATGCAGAAAAGCCCTCAAGACGCTCGGAGGTTTAATTTTCTTTTTAAAAAATTCAATGCACTTTTAAAGCACTGACATTTGGCTATAAATACTCGGAGTTCTAAGTTTGCAGCATTTTAGTTTATGTTTGAAGAAATACTAAAGTACGAGAAAAAAGTTGCCAACCTACCCCTTAGCGGGACAAGCGGCCTATACCTATGGGGTAAGTTGGCACGCGCTTCATAATAAACTTCATAAAAAAGTTAAATGAAATTCAGATAACTCATTCAGTTAAGAGAAAGCGATTTTATTATTATCAGAAAGTTTAAACATAGGAATTATCCCTGCAATAATCTAAATTCTAAATTAAACATACATAAACATAATGAATAAAACATTAATATTGAGTAACTTTTATCATACCCGATATGATCATAAGAGTTACACTTATCACAAATATAATGTCGAGGGTATCCGTTTGGGCTGGCTTCATGTGACCAAAGCCTTTAGATTTAGTGAATCTGTCCATATGCTTGTGGTTCCCTTTTACCTACGGCTATTTTTCCTTTTTTTCTTTCTTCATTCTTTATTTTTTAATGGTCTAACATCCCCAGGAGTTAAAGATGAAAATTAGTTTCTTATCTTCTAAGATGTTTTATTTCATTAGTTTCACTTAAACTATTTTTAATAATAAAGCATATTAATTTATCGGTGTTTCCTTTTCCGATGTCAAATATTGTGTTTCATTTTACCTCTTTTAAATGGTACTCTTGCAGTCATTTTTTACAAATAAGGTCATTGTGCCTAAATGAGACGCGATTCCCCATAGTTTTGTGGCTTTTAGGACATATTTGCCATTTCGTTAAATAAATATATATTTTATGAAGCTGAAAACTATTGAATACTGTGCCTTTAATTCAAGACTAACTTCTTTCGTAAAAATTGAATCGTTATTTTTACGTTAAGCAAACAATATACTATTGTCGTATTTAGGTCTTTTTTGTGGCATTTACGGCAGTTAAATCCTAAATGAGACGTCCAATGTCTTAAATGTGACAATGGGCTTTAAACATGTCAATTCATTTTACAATATTCATTTAATTTCTATACATATTTTAATTACTTAATAAAGATTAAAAATACACAAAATTGAAAGTTGAATACCCTATTTTTAAACAGTTAAATAAACAAATAATTTGAATTACAAATCATAACGGTACATAATCTTGAATACATTATACCATTATACTTAAATAATGAATACTTCTAAATCCATATTTAACAGACTTTAACTTTGACCATCGATAAAACAAGAAGTAAATAATGAATGACTGATACAATAAATTTTACCATTTATTTTTCTTTCAGTTTGCTTTTAACTCATTTTTGATTTTCACCTTCCGTGTATGCATGCCTCAATTTTCTTTTTGATTTCTAAATGGTATGGATCTATATAGATTAAGGTTTAGGTTGTTGCAGCTTTACTTCCAGATTGTTTTAGTAACTGACTTCAGGTTTCTAACGAATTTTGTTTTTGAAATGCTCTTTTTGTTTTGTTTTTACGCTTTAATTAATCTGTCTTTTTCATTTCTTGACGCTGCTTTTGTTCTTTCAGTGTCCTAATATCTTTTTCCATATGCGCTACAGTTTTTGAACATGCAGCAAATGTTGACTCTACAGCTTTTCGTAGGATTTTAAATTGTTTGCGAAACTGTTTTTAACAATCGGCTTGCAAATGCAGAAGAGGTTTACCTTCCGCAAAGTACGAAAATGCAATAACGTCACATGGAAATAACGGGCATTTGCGTTCCCACGGGGTCATTTCCGAAGAACATCTGACAATGACAGCGCAACACCGCACACACTTTTAGTATGCAGTAGTAAACCACTGCTCGGAAAGGTACCGCTTACGTTCAAGGAACACTCGAGAATCTGGCACGTGCAAAGCGGAACATGTAAAGTAAAATTATATTTCCACGTTGCTTTTAGTGGAAACTGGTGGCGTTAAAGTTTTACAAAAGCAGATTAAAAACATCACATAGCAAGCATTTCTGAAGGCAGATAAACATTTTAACGTTTAGGCTAATGTCAGACGGACATCATTTTTCACGCTTTTTGACTTATGTATTATTCCTTCACAATGCTAGTGGTATTGTGTAGGGATAATAAGTAAGTAAAAAAGCGTGCAAAAAGACGTAGTCTGGCAATAGCCTTAGACTCAAAAACAAATGATGAAGTTCCACGTATATTCCAAAGAGGTTAGTTCTTTTGAGGCTTTTTTATAACAATTGCAGCATTTCTTAAATATATGCTTATTTTTTTTTCCTTTTTAAAATTTTAGTTCCATAATTTCTGTTATTAAATGAATTGCTCTTCAGAAATAGTGATGGCAGTTTGTCCATTGGCAACGGGTTCGCCAATCTTGCCTTATAAAATACAGATTCGTTTTATGAAATTAATATTTTTTTATTGTTTACGATATAATAATTTTGCCCGGATTTGACTAACAAATAAAAATTTATATTCCCCCCCAGTATACACTGAAAACATTATTTAGATATATTTTTATCCTGTGTCCTCCACCGTAAGCTATTACCGTGTGAAGAAAAAAAAAGACCCTAGTCCGTGAAATCTTATTTGGCAGCGTGAATTGTGTTTCGCGTTATGTATTGATTTGAAAAGCGCCAGAAATATTTTTAGACTGACTAAAAATTTGCTAAATTATTCTGGAACATTGTACTGAGAAATCTGTAAACTACCTGTCACTGTCCTACCTGTAAACGTCCATTGGAATGGGAATTTGTTTAATGTAAAACGTTTTAAAGGTAGAAAAATGTTTCGGGTTCTATTCATTAAAATAAGATGCTTCATTATACAGCATTTATTTACAATTCTTGCATTAAGATTATAAGAAAACGAACATTATCGCATTTAGGGGTCATCACATTTAGGCACACTGACCTTACATCTATTCAGAAACTGCCTTCTTTACGAAATATTCCAATAGTAATAAAATATATAAGTTAAAATCACCTATCATGGTCCATATACCAGTAATGGCCCATTAAATATTCCTACGACGCTAGACGTCCAACATTTGAACTTAGCGCCAATCAGAAGTGATAAAAGGGTTTTTCGACTGTTACATTATGCCTTTGTTTTGACAAATAAACGCACGTAACGTGCACAGTGGCTGCTCCTAAAGAAGCTACTTTTTTTATGTTTCTGTTGTGGTTTCTTATCAAGATTTTGAGTGAGCAAAGTTGGATTTCGTGCTGTGTACGAAATTTTCAAGAAGGATAAACGAAAAAAAGTAAGTTTTAAAAACTTATACAAAGTTTAAGGAATCTGTAAACATATTCGTATTATCAAAATAAGCTTATTAAGCCAGCTACTGGGGTGCCACTACTGATGCTGTTTTTCATGATTGCAGTGGTGATGGCCCACACTTACTTTTTATATTTTATAGGTATGTGTTGTCATTAATTAAAGTTTTTTAATGCATCTATTTCTTTCAAATATTTAAAGCAAAGTGTTTGATTACAAATTTATTTTAGCATATTCCGCTTATTTATGTCCACTTTATTCGATACTTTTGTACTCGCGACATTCCTTTGTAAATGGCATACTTGACTACTCTTTTAGGTTAGAATATACACACTAATTGCCTAACTTTGGTATCACAACTAGCGTCTATAGTCAACGATGAATATTTAAAATTTAGCTTTAAGCTTTCTAGAGTGCTAGGTAGTGTAGATGGCGTTTGCTCAAGAGGGATTCATATCTAGACCGAGCTTCGTATCTAGTGCGCAAAAATCTTGAAAAAAAAGAAATTTTTTATTTTTCAGAATTTATAATTAAGTTATAAAAATTATACAAAACAATTTTAAATTTAAATATTTTTAAATATTATTTTTACACTAATATTATAATGAAGAAACGTTTATTTGTAAGAGTTAAACTACGGAACTAATAACCCATTTCATAAGCAATATTGGCAAAATGATGGTGACAATCTGTACTTCACCATAGGCCATATTTTATGTTGGTATCATAATTCCAACGGAATGCAGGAGCTAAATCTTTTTAAAATGCATATTTTTGTGATTTGAAGGGTATAAAAATTAGAAATTTGACTTGATGGTAACTTGGAAGATATAAATACTCTCTAAAAACAGTTTCTAAAACATTCAAAATTCTAAAAGGATTTAAATACGCAGAAAACGTTTTCTATAGAATTACGATTTCTATAGATTTTTAAGGATATAAAATTTAAACTTGAAATGACTGTTATTTTTTAATCGCTAATGTACGCACAAGACATTTTTTAAAGGGAAATGTGCGCTGAAATAGTTCTAAAATTCCAATTTTCGTGATATTGAAGGAGCGAGAAACTTGACATGTGTTATGGTGGTTAAGATGCAAATGCTTGTCAAGAATATTTTATATAAAAAAAAATTAATTTAAAAGGGTCAGATTAGCAGCAAACGTTCTAAATTACGATTCATATGGTCTTGTTTGGAATATAAACTTGAAATTTGACGTGGCTGTTACATTTAAGACATAAATTCTCGCACAAAACTCTTTTTAAAAAATCGTAATTTAAAAGGGTGCAGGAGCAAAAAAATGTTACAAAGTTTCAATTTCTTTGATATTGTTGGGGCTAGAAACTAAAAATGCTCATGGTGTTTATTTATAAGGTATAAATGCTCAATAAGAACGGTTTCTAAAATATATCGAAATTTAAAAAACTTAAATGAACTGAAAACACTCTAAATTACGAAATATTTGGAATTGTTTAGAGAAACTGAAATTTTGATTTGCATGCTACTTTTACTATGTACACGCTAGTGTACACTAATCTATATATAATAATCTAATAATCTAATCGTATATCTATACCTAATAATCTAATCGTATCTAATAACTAATTCGTTGCATGGGATGATACATTTCCATTATTTTTCCTTTTGGCATCAAGCTAAGCAAACAATAAATCTTTAATTCTGCATTTCTGCCGCTTAAGTACGGCTATCTCTTTTTTATTAAAATAAAGGCATTACTACTTCCACAGCTGAATACCGCTCTCAACGGTTAAAAGAAATCCTTGAATGGCCGCACAGTCCAGAAAGGAAAGGGGAAGAGGAGATAGAGAGAATGTCTTTCATCTTAACATCGCAAAGGTGGAAAGAGCTGCAAAAAGACAATGTACGGAAGAAACAAGAATAAATGCAATAAAAAGAAGTAAAACAGATTGAAAAAGCTGTAAAACGAAAAAAAGAAGTTGAGATGGCCAACAAAAGAGTTAAGAGGACCAAAAAAGAAGTTACCAAAATATCAAGGCCAAATCCTGCAAAAATAATCAGAAAACAAAGAATCGACTTGGCCGACACTAATGCAGTAATGGGCCATTACGAATGCAACGCGGGCCATTACTGATGTTTTAGTAGTTTTTAGTAAAACAAATCTTGTAAAGGAATAAATTTGTATTTTGTTGATTTTCTTGACGCAAAAGTTTTTTTCCATCCTTTCTTGATATATTTTTATCATCGGAATGAAAAAAATTCGCACGGCATAGTAATTATTAGTTAAAATCCGAAATATTCGTCCTTAACCTGGCCATCACTGGTGGTTTTACCCTGTATTACAACAATGAACTGTTATGCGGACAGTATTTTTATCAGGTAAATTTAAGGGAGGATATTACATTCATTAGCTCCATATTGCTTGATTTTAACACAATATTAAAAAAAAAATAATAAAAAGCAATTTAACAAATTACAACGACCATTTGGAAAAGGATTTTTTCAAAGACTAAAATTTAAGACATAAAAAATTGCACGGAGTTGATCATACATTACGTACGCCATGAAGTAAACATTAATAGTGTTATTACACATAAAAATTCCAAGCGAGAAAAATCGCCTGCGACTCGTATTTGGTTTGAAATACTTATATATATACATTCTTGTCCTATTTATCTTTTTTTTTTTTTTTTTTTTTTTTTTTTTTTTTTTTTTTTAATTGGCTTATTCCAGTTTTCTTTTGCACGTGAAAATCTTACAAATTAAAATTAATTCTTTGGCAGAAATTACTATTCATTTTCTTTCATTTTCATTAGTTATTATCCACCTGAAACTTACGGATTATCCAAGCATTTCATTGGCTGTTCGGGAAAAGGCTTTTCCATCGTCAGATTTCCAAGAAATCTGACGGCACATTTTAAATGAAATTTCATTCTTAAACTTCTAAACATCCGACAATATTACTTTTTACACCGTTGGATAGAAAAAAAATGTACTTTCAAATGCAATTTTTTTGAAAGCTGTATCTCAATTTGTTTCTGAGTTATTAATTTTTTTTGTAGTTTTTATTACTTTTTTGTCATAGTGGCAACAGAAGATATCCATCGTTGTTGAAAGTAAAGGGAAATACAGATTACTGTATAGACCAATCAGAAAACGAATAAAATGCGGATTAAAGCAATAAAAACCTTCAGATATGCTTTTGGTTTCCTACCCTAACGAGAACAATAACTATTTTTCCAAATGGTTAAAAATTATTTTAACATTATATGAGGGTTCACAACCATAGTAGACCAAGTACATTTTGAAAAAATATTGAGATAGTCCATTTAGAAGCCGTATAAAATATGTTTTGTTCACTCCCACAGTAATCCAAGTCTATAAACAGATAACATATGTAAGAAAGTATGTGAAAACAGGCTTGATTCTCTGAGGAAGCAGATAAAACAGATTTTGTGCTCCTTCTAAATGGACTATCTCATTTTGGTTTCAAAATGGGCTTGGTCTACTTTGGTTGTGAGCCCCTCAAATATTTCTTCTAATCAAACAATTTTTTTTTTTTTTTTATGCAAATTGTACAACTCTTTTTTTACGCATTCCTATAAATACTTTTAGTAAAAAATAATCAGAAATTAGTTTAATTATGATATACTAATTAAGGATTTTCAAAAAAGTGATTTGACATGCATGTGTTGCGCGCAGGATTATTAGAAATATATACAATATATCCAGTTAATATTACATATATATATTCGCAAAATATTGTACTTTAACTTCAACCTAAAATAATAATCAAATTCTCAGATGAAATTATTTTTTTCCGGCAATTAATAAAATACAAAATTTACGATAAAATTTCAGTAAAAATAAAATAAATAAATAAATATATTAGAAGTACTTACTTAAAAATAGGTAC
Organism: Maratus speciosus; assembly: GCA_963932465.1. Taxonomy (NCBI): domain Eukaryota; kingdom Metazoa; phylum Arthropoda; class Arachnida; order Araneae; family Salticidae; genus Maratus; species Maratus speciosus. The sequence continues at coordinate 245,556,431 of OZ010787.1, forward strand.
AGGTTATAAAACTGTATAAAATACAACATAATACGAAATATTAAGTTTCTACATTACTTAGTTTTGAAAATATGATGCGCGCAATGACAAAAATATTTGTTTTGAGAAAAATGACTTTAAAGTGGAAATTTACCTCGGTTTGGATAAGTGTCGCTCTACATATTTGATCATAAAACTAGCTATAATTGTAGCATGATCATTATTTTTGTTTTTAAAGTTTTGTAACCTTTCATTCATAAATAATAGACAAAAATCTTTTCGAATTTTTTATAAAGTTCAAGTTTATATCCCCTCCTTAAATAAAAGTCGCATCAGTTATGCGTAATGGACCGCAGAATTATGTACTGGTTGTTTTTAACATAGACGGGTGTGCTTAGTCTTCTTTTGTGACGTTGTTTATATAACTTGGTATATTTGAGACATCAATAGTGCTAATTTTACTCATACAGTTTAAGGAAAATTAACAATCAAAGTAACTCTGAGGAAATAATTGGCATCATTTAAAAGAATATATATTTTCTTTATATAACTCATACTTTAAACACCAGAGTAAACCTGATATTTTTAGAGAGTACCTAACCTTTCTGAAAAGGATAAACGACGGCGGGTTCCCGATTCTTTATGTCTGCTAGGGGTGGGGGTAACAGGCATCTTGTCAAATACGTTGGTGTGAGTCGACGAAAATATTTTGGGCAAGATGCTATTTACTTTCCGTTTTGGTCAAATGCATGGTTGTTACTTCATTGTTTTAAAATACTCTTGGTAAGGTTTCAACGATTTTAATCACATTATTTAAAACAGTGATTAAATCGTCATTTTAAACAACTAAATTTATGAAAATCATTGTTTAAAATTGTAATTTTTTTAAATGTTTAAAATTTCATAAAGAATTATTAATATCCAAGATGAACATAATTTGGAAGGTTTCTATGTATTTTGCCTTCAAACTAATTGTTTAATAATTATTAATTTTAAGCATTGTTAAAAATGTGATGTTCAAAGTAGTTATTAATAATTTTAATAAAGGTATATATCGTTAATATATAATATAGTTTTAGATAAGGAGGAGTCCCTGCCCCCTAAGAGCGACGCTCGCCAACCCCCGTGCTGACATCGCCGACTCTAAAAACACGCTAATTTGATTAAAGGAGGTGGCTTGTCAAGGACCATTTTTCGCCCATCATACACGCGAAAAAAAAGTTTCAGACTTCAACATTTTTTAAACGTCTTTGTATATTTAAGGGTGTGTATGTTTATTTAATATATGATTTACGTGATAAATAAAATAGTAAGACATAGAAATTATTTCCCAAAAATTTAGTGTTTGAATTTTTCCTATATTTTTGTCGTTTTTTTAATCTTTGAATTATTTTTTTTTTTTAAGAAGTGTTCCATGAACCAAATTAATTTTGACTTGTAATGATATTAGTCATTATAAGCTTTTATCTGAGCTTATTTCAATTTGGTTCTGTGTTTGCTTCCACCTATTAGAGAAAAAAAATATTTCGTGCGATCCAAGGCGAGTATGAGTTGCACTGCTATCAGAGGGTGTTCAGGTTTGTTTTGCCGCGCTCAAAAAGTATTTACGTAGTTCAAATGTCAATGTTGAGTTGTAAACTGTTGTTGTAAATATTCATCGAAGAACTTAATACTAAATAATGCCTGGAAGCGAGTGTGGTTGTTGTAAAACCCGGCGTAAAACAAATAACGCTTTTTGTATCTCTTCTAACAGAAAAGTTACATTGATACTTAGAAGTACTGAAAATTGCAATCTACAGAGAGGCTATATATTGTGCTCTAAATTCAAATCATTAGCATTTCCTGTGCTTCGGGCTCAAAATACTCCTATTTCTTCTTCTGTGGTAACAATAAGCGATCTTGCGCCAACGAGTACTACCGACAACACCACAAATAAGAAACCGAATATACATTTATAAATACCTCATTGTCACAACTCTAACACTTGTTGTATAATATGTAAGCGTAAGAACTGGCTCGTGACTGTACCAAAAGCAGTTCAAACTTAAGCCTTTATAGAAAGTGAAATCTATATTTCGTCAGGAAAATGATGCAGTAAAACGCATATTACGGCATCGGTATTCAGTGAGTTGGCTGTTCATCTTCAAGCTTTACACCCTGCAAGTGAGAATATTGAAAGTCTTTTATACAATATCAGAAAAATACCGAAGAAGAGAGGTCTCGTTTTTAACACACCGGGTCAGCTTTCCGAGTCCGATTATGATATCCTCATCGGTATATCGATGTCTGATTTTAACTATATTTTTGAACAAGTAAATTCAAAAATGCGTTTCTCGAAAAAGATGTCATCTCATCATACTTGCTTGGGAGTGTTACTTAGTAAGTTTAGAACACGTCTCTCTAATGGTGTTCTGTTCATATTATTCAATATAAGAAAGACATTAATATCATTTTATGAGCAATGTCCACGCCAGGCTTTGATTGAGAGCTTTGTTCCGCTACACCTGGATGGAACACGTTTACAGAACACAGGTTATTGAAAAATATATGAGGCATTTAGCAAAATTATCTATTCCCGATGACGACAATGATACTGGGATACTTGTTGCTGATGACACGTACATTTATATCCAGAATAATGCGAACTATTCCTTTAAGAGACGATCTTTCTCGTTACACAAAGGAGGACCTTTGGTTAAGCTTATGATGTTGGTTGCCTACTTCATGTTACATTTTGGATGTCTTCGGACATTGTTTCGCTGATTCAAAGAACAATGACACAAACATACTTACACATTTATTAAAAAAGATTTTTTAATAAATGTGTAAAGAAACAGTTTTCTACAGAGGATGATAACGAGACGCGTCTCTTGACTAAAGTTCGGTGGGTCGTAGAAGCCGTTAATGCACAGCTGAATAACTGGAGACCATTGGATAAAGTAATACCAAATACACAAATATCTTATATTGGCGCCTAAGTGCGAATATATGTGCTATTCTCAATGTTTTCCATCCTACAAGGATTACAAACACTGAAGATGGCGAAATAATCACTCAACGGATGCTTTATTTGGTTAAAAAGACTAATTACTTAAAACAGATAGTCGATGAGAAAGAACGGGCTAGAAAAAAAGGCGATCTGGACTAAACTAACTGATAATTTCAAGATTTTCACTTCAAGAGATCACTTCAAGATTTTCCACGCGTAACTTGGGATGAGCTGCGACAAGTTGTTTCGAATATACCAACTTGAACAAAGACAATCTTACACTCCAGAGCACTTAAAAGAAGAAGTTATTTACTCTCTTTACACACAGCTTGAAAGTGATTATGTTCTTTGAGTTCAATTACGATCACGAGGCACAAGTGCAAAAACTAAAATATTAGGATAAAAACAAAACAAAGCGAAGCTACATCGCACAATGCTCAATTTGAAGTAGGTACAAGGGTCGTAGGGCCCTGTGCACATGTTGCTTCCGTATTATGGTTTCTAGCTTACTGGGTCACAACTTAACCGAAGTTAAAAAACCACGCCTTGAATATGTTCATACACTGCAAGACGCTGCAGCTGGATCGTCCAGTGGTGTTTCGGATGAAGAAAGCAATGAAAACTAGTCTAAAATAAAATGCTAAACGTATCTGAAAGTGTAATTATTTTCGGTTATTGATAACTTTCGATATTTCATATATTGAAATAATAGTCATAATAAGCCTCATTCATAGTAATTTTGCATTTAGTATTGTAATTACTATTGATTATATGGATTAAAACTCATGACAATAGTGTATATGTTCATTAATGTACATAATATTTACTTAATTATATATTTTATTTTCCCCATCAATTATAGAGCTTTTATTAAAAATATTTTTTTTTTTCTTATTTGTTATGAGGTATACTAATGGGAAAAATGTATGCCACATGAAGGGGCTGATGGGCAAAAGATGGCCCTTATCAACCCACATCCTTTAAAAAGATTACGGAAGATTAAAAATTAATTAAAATTCAAGTGGCTATCTTCTGTAATCGGGTTTCCATTCATTTTCCTTTGATTGAGACTTTTTAAAGCCGAATCAAGAGCTGTCGAAATAGCTAACGGCTGTTTTCGTGATTGATTAAATAAGATGAACCCAAAAATTCAAAATCATCTTGTATAAAATGTCTAAATAAACAATTTCATAAAATCTCTATAAGAAAATAAGACATTTTATAAGTATCGTTTAAATATGACGTAATTTTCACACAAGTTTTGTTTCTCTTTTTAATATTCAGATAAAAATAATTTTTTACAGCCTACAGAAGCCAAACTAAAGCGGGGAGATACGAACAGCTGCGAATTTCCAGGTTTCTCAAGCCTACTTAAAAAGGAATTATTTAAGAAGTCAAAAGTTAGAAAACGATAATCTTCAACAGACGATGACATGGATGAGGATTAAATTCCTTACCAGCATTCAGATGATGAGGATTTTATAAAAGTGAATGAGAATGAGTGTTCAGAGTGTCTAGCAAAGTGCAGTAAAACCTCCTAAAATGTGATTGGATCAAGTGCATTTAATGAAACTGTTAGTTATATGAAAGTTACTCAAAGCGCCTAACCAAATGTGTATTTTGTGGCAGATATGAGGTATAGTTAAAAAGAACAGTGGGACATGTGAAAAAAATCAACAAGAAAGCTGAGCTCTAAAGTACTTTATTACAGTGGCTTTTCCAAATTTAAACTTGTTATAAAGTTTAAAAAATAGGCATACTTAAGAACTATAATTCTTTTAATTGTTAACTAGAACTTGATGAATTTTTTTTTCAAATATTAGTTTGGTTTTTTATTAAATTGCCAACGTTTGTTACATTCATATTTTTGTAATTTTCTCATATTAAGTAGGTTAATAATTTTAGAATGTCTCTAAAATATTAAAATTTCTTGTATTTGGACAATTATGTTTTACACTGCCTCACAAAAATCATTGTTTACGTTGAAACTCCAGAAGGCATCTTACCCCTAGATCGTTGGCCATCTTACACCAAGATTGAGGTAAGATGCCGAAATGCAAGCGTTTAGAAAAACGAAATTTTCGGTAGTTTCTATAATATTTGTAACATGAAGTAAGGTTTTAAATCACACATAAAAGTATAAACTTTAACAAGATATTAATGAATAACAAATAAAAGCAACTAGCGATGAAAAGAAAAATAAGTCAAAATCTACGACATCTTCACCCAATCTACACTATTGAACGAAAGACATTGTGAAAGAAGATTGAATAAATTTAAACTGATCTGAAAGAACTTTGTTGAAACTGCTTAATCATTTCTCCACGAATTCATTGAGAAGCTATTCTTATTGCAATTATAGCAAACAGAAATACAAAAAATAGTGGAATATATTATCACCAAATTGACATTATAATTACAGGTAAAAACATAGAGAATATTTTACTGAAAGCAACAACAATAACAAAAAATATGTTTTGCACAGTTGTATACAATCTGTTATACATACATTCTATTGCCATTAATGACCGGCAACTTTCAATTTTAGACATTTTGTCGAATATTTAGAAATATACTTAGCAGATTCTTCTGGAATTTCAGGATTGAAAAGAAAGATATGACATCATATTTAGCAATGTCAATTTGATAAGGGGGTCTATTAGGGGGTCAACAAAAAATCAAAGAAAAAAATAAGACTTGGGATCACTCTGTAAAATAAAATGCACGAAATGATCTACGCTACCGAATATAAATAAACAGACATTGTGCAATATGTGTATTCTTTTGTGTAAGAATAGCACATATATTAAGAGAGATATAGCAATTTATTTAAAAAAATTAAAAAAATCTTGCATGTTTTTTGCTTATAACATGCACGGTTTACAACCAAATATAACTCCGGTTTCAAAAAAAATTGACAAAATATTGTAGAAACAATAAGTGCAATTCGAATATAAATATATTAAATATTTCTGGAAATATGAGCAGTTGTATGAAATAATTTTTATCTGCGCATGCGCGAACGATAGCAAGAATCATTTTAAACAATTTAATAATCAACTCTATGGAGAAACTTATTAGGAAAAATCTAGTCAAATATCGTAAAAATTCAGAAAGATATAGGCGTTAGAGTGAGCAAATTTGTAGTTGTTCTCTAAAAGCAGCTGAATGATAAGAGATTTTCCAGAAATTGTCATTTTTAATTTTTAATTTTTTTAAATTTTCATTGTTTTATGCCTTAGTTCTTCTTGGATAACCACCGGAACGAGACTATACCTTGATCAAAAGAAGTATCAAAATCGAAACATTTTTTCCAAATCTACTCGTTGATACTCACTAAATACTAACTTTTTTCTGAAAAACAGTTAATAAAAAATGACAATTTGTGTAAAATCCCTTATCATTCAGCTGCTTTTAGAGAACAACTAAAAATTTGCTCTCTTTCACGCCAATATCTTTCTGAATTTTTACGATATTTGACTAGATTTTTTCAATAAATTGCTCCATAGAGTTGACTATTAAAGTATGTAAAATGATCCTTGTTATCGTTCGCGCATGCGCAGATAAAAATTATTTCATACAATTGCTCATATTTCCTAAAATATTTAATATATTTATATTCCAATCGCAATATATTGTTTCTACTATATTTTGTCAATTTTTCTGAAACCGGCGTTAAATTTGATTGAAAACCCTGCATGTTATAAGCAAAAAAACATGCAAGAATTTTTTAATTTTTTTAAATAAAACGCTATATCTGTATTAATATACGTGCTATTCTTACACAAAAGAATACACATATTGCACAATGTCTGTTTATTTATTTTCTGTAGCGGTAGATTTTTTTATGCATTTTATTTTAAAAGGCGATCCCAAGTATTATTTTTTGATTTTTTGTTGCCCCCCCCCTAATTGCCCCCCTTAACAAATCGACAATGCTAAATATGAGATCTCACCTGTTCTTTTTAATCCTGAAATTCCAGAAGAATCTGTCAAGTATATTTCTAAATATTCGACAAAATGTCTAAAATTGAATGTTGCCGGTCATTAATGGCCATATAGTGTATACCTGTCTTATAAAAATCCTATTTTATAAACTTTGAAGAAATTACATTTAGTTGTGAGTATAATTTCAGTTTAATACGCGAATTATAAAACAATTTCCATACAGTGCACTGTAGTAAATGGAATAAAGTCTTGCCATTTTCGAATAATAATATTTAATATATTTTAACAAGCTTGTAATTATAAGCTAAACCTTGACTCTTTTACATATCAGATATTCTTTCAACATGTTACAAGTATTCAATGATGCACTGATTAACATATTTTGGTGTTTAACAATGCTAGAAACTCTTAAAATTCTGTTGTCATATTTAAAAACTTATTTAAGTATACAACAAAGCATGAGGTAATTGATTTAAAGAAAAAATCTTTTTTCAACTGTGAGTGAAATTTAAATACTGTGTTTTGCCAAATAAATGTTTGCCCAAAAAGGAGCTTAAATGCGGTGTCAGTCACGGACATTTTATTTTCAAGAATCAGACATGCACTTTAGATATTTATAAATAACTAATTTTACATTATTTTTAAGGAAATGCTCAGACAACATATTCAAATTGAGCGAAACAGATATTTTTTGTTTTATAAAAAACATTTAAAAATAACAGTTGACTCAGATGTAACTAAAAAGAAAAATCTTTACGTTTTTCCATATTTAATGAATTTTAATGTAAAATAATTTCTGCGCAAATATTTATCTTTCATAAATTTTAGTTACATAGTAAAATGGACTATGCGATAAGGTTCTATATAAAAAATAACATATGTTAAAGAAAATCTAAAATTCCAGAGTATAATTTCATACACTTTAAATACCTTTCAAACACATGAAAGTTATCAAAGCTTAATAGTTTTAAATTTAATTTAGTTTCTGCTCTATTTTTTCTTACAATTTCGATAATTAAAAGTCTTGACTATCTCTTCAATTAAAAGAAAAAAATCAGAAAACTGTACTAAATATTTAAGAAAATATATAGACACTGGTCTCCAAAAGTTAAAAAAAAACAGTGATCAGATGCTTTCAATTGCACAAGGTTTGTCGAATATCTACCATAATTCTTGACGAATTGTCCTTGAACTTTGAGGATGTAAAGAACATGTTTGACTTCATATTTTTCAATGAAGATTTCGTTGCGGGAACAATTAGGAGGCCAACAATAATTTTAATAATAAAATAATGTTTCCTATCAACCATGTAACAGGAAATGCCTAAAATGGTCTGCCACTGCCACAAATGTTTATGTGTGTCCTGTTTAACAATCGTCTCCATTTCTGTAAGAATAGCACAGACATACGTGAAAGTGTTACAGTTTCTGTGACAAATTAAAGGTTTTTTATTTATAGAATACGGAGTTTTCAACCAAATTTAACGCCACTTTACGATAACTTGAAAACGCGCTGTAGAAACTGTATACTACAATTAAAACATGAATATATTGAATATTTGATGAGATATAGACATTTGTAGGAAATAATTTTTAACTGTGCGTGCGTGAAAAAAAAAAAATCCTTTCATAATTTGGTAGTCAGCTATTTGGGGAATCTCATATAAAATGTCCAAGAAAATAGTGTGAAAACTCAAAAAGATACATTAAGCGGATTTCCAAATTGTAGAAAATCCGTTAGAATAAAGCTACTTTTAGAACGCTACTCACTATATCGCCTCTATTTTTCATAATTTTGCTGATATTTTATCGGATTTTATTTTATATAACTTGCACTGAAATTGCTACCAAATTATAAAACAAAAATTTTGTTATTAAATTTATTAAATTATTAATTAAATATTTTTTTATTATTAAATTAATCTTTGAGCCCTAATTGTTCATGCGACTAAATCTTCACTGAAAAATATAAAGTTAAACATTTTCATTACATACTTGCAGTACAAGGAAAAATCTGCGAGAATTTTTGTAGATATTTAACAAAAAGTTTAGAATCGAAAGCTGAATTCCATTCAGCTAAAAATGTATATTCTAGAATTTATAGCAATTAAGCATGAATTTTAATGTTAGTAGATTTTTTCTTTACTCACTTAAGCTATTCTTAAGCTTACTTTTCTTAAACTACTTGGCGGTAATCTATCTGAAATTGTTTGTGATATATGTAAAATAAATATAAATGGTAACCATCGAAAATCGTAATATATTTGATTATCTTCGGATTTACGTCAGTATGTAAAATTTAATCTCGATCGGATATTTGAAAGTGAGTTAAAGTTCGAGTACAAATTTTGAACTGTAAAACTTAAATAAAAACTCTTAGAATGAAATAATTTTTGTTAAAGAAAAACATGAAAAGAAAGAGTCTCAAATCCTTACAAAAAAAAAAAAAAAAATCATATGTTAAAATACAATTATTTAAGGGATCCGGGATACATTTTAAAATAATTTTTATTTATTGAGTTAATTTTTTTATTTTTTTGTGATGGTTACCCATGTTATTTGTAAACAAAATCACATGATAAAACTTCTCATAATTAAAAAAAAAAATTAAAAATTAAAAATTTATTAAAAAAGTGTGGTATATTAAAATCGTTATAACTCGAAATATTATTTGCAGAATTTCAACTTCTTATCATTTAAATAAACAGAAATATATAAGTTTTAATTTAGATTCAGCATTTTACAAAATATTAAATTTAAAAAAATAAAAATATTTAAAGTAAAAATTTAAGAAAAAACGATGTAACATTTTAAAACATATTTTTAAAAGTAAATATTTTTTTTTTTTTTCAAATTTGCAGAATAAAAATTAAAGTAAACTAATTGAAAAAGACATGTTCCATGTTTGAACTATATATCTTTAACGGCTCTTGAGTTATAACAATTTAAATATGATAAATGTTGAAAAAACCCATCATGAAGAATTATCAATTTGCATCATTTCATTTTCACAAGAAGTCGTTTGCATGGCAAACATATCCTGAAAGCTAGAATTTGAAAACAAACCAAAACGAAAAAATTAATATGTTCTGTTCTAATAAGGATATAAACATGATTTAAGCGTCATTTTAATCAGAAAAAAGCAGGCAGTTTTTTACTGCAATAAAATAATTTTAGAAAATTTGAAGATTTTTGTGTCCCAGACCCCCTTAAGACAATCTGAAACTTAATAAAAGTTAAGTCAATCGTATTACTTGTACGATTTTTTTCAAAGCGCAGATACACATGAAATAAATTATTCGAAGACTTTAAGCATTTAGTATATGACACTGCAAAGCATGGCCGAACTCATTTATGTTCCGATGTAGTAAAGTGGTATAAGTCATGTATTTTTAAAGTTTCATTACTCGGTCAATTTTTGCGTTATATGACGCGAATTTTTTTTGTCTTACTTGTCAGTGTAACAGAAACGATAAATGGTGAAAAAACCCATCATGAAGAAAAACGCATTTTCACAGGAAGTCGTTTGCATGACAACCATTGCTTGAAAGCTAGATTTTGAAAAAAATAAATAAAACGAAAAAATTAAAATGTTCGGTTCTAATAAGGATATAAACAGAATTTGAAAACAAACCAAAACGAAAAAATTAATATGTTCTGTTCTAATAAGGATATAAACATGATTTAAGCGTCATTTTAATCAGAAAAAAGCAGGCAGTTTTTTTACTGCAATAAAATAATTTTAGAAAATTTGAAGATTTTTGTGTCCCAGACCCCCTTAAGACAATCTGAAACTTAATAAAAGTTAAGTCAATCGTATTACTTGTACGATTTTTTTCAAAGCGCAGATACACATGAAATAAATTATTCGAAGACTTTAAGCATTTAGTATATGACACTGCAAAGCATGGCCGAACTCATTTATGTTCCGATGTAGTAAAGTGGTATAAGTCATGTATTTTTAAAGTTTCATTACTCGGTCAATTTTTGCGTTATATGACGCGAATTTTTTTTGTCTTACTTGTCAGTGTAACAGAAACGATAAATGGTGAAAAAACCCATCATGAAGAAAAACGCATTTTCACAGGAAGTCGTTTGCATGACAACCATTGCTTGAAAGCTAGATTTTGAAAAAAAAAAATAAAACGAAAAAATTAAAATGTTCGGTTCTAATAAGGATATAAACAGAATTTGAAAACAAACCAAAACGAAAAAATTAATATGTTCTGTTCTAATAAGGATATAAACATGATTTAAGCGTCATTTTAATCAGAAAAAAGCAGGCAGTTTTTTTACTGCAATAAAATAATTTTAGAAAATTTGAAGATTTTTGTGTCCCAGACCCCCTTAAGACAATCTGAAACTTAATAAAAGTTAAGTCAATCGTATTACTTGTACGATTTTTTTCAAAGCGCAGATACACATGAAATAAATTATTCGAAGACTTTAAGCATTTAGTATATGACACTGCAAAGCATGGCCGAACTCATTTATGTTCCGATGTAGTAAAGTGGTATAAGTCATGTATTTTTAAAGTTTCATTACTCGGTCAATTTTTGCGTTATATGACGCGAATTTTTTTTGTCTTACTTGTCAGTGTAACAGAAACGATAAATGGTGAAAAAACCCATCATGAAGAAAAACGCATTTTCACAGGAAGTCGTTTGCATGACAACCATTGCTTGAAAGCTAGATTTTGAAAAAAATAAATAAAACGAAAAAATTAAAATGTTCGGTTCTAATAAGGATATAAACAGAATTTGAAAACAAACCAAAACGAAAAAATTAATATGTTCTGTTCTAATAAGGATATAAACATGATTTAAGCGTCATTTTAATCAGAAAAAAGCAGGCAGTTTTTTTACTGCAATAAAATAATTTTAGAAAATTTGAAGATTTTTGTGTCCCAGACCCCCTTAAGACAATCTGAAACTTAATAAAAGTTAAGTCAATCGTATTACTTGCACGATTTTTTTCAAAGCGCAGATACACATGAAATAAATTATTCGAAGACTTTAAGCATTTAGTATATGACACTGCAAAGCATGGCCGAACTCATTTATGTTCCGATGTAGTAAAGTGGTATAAGTCATGTATTTTTAAAGTTTCATTACTCGGTCAATTTTTGCGTTATATGACGCGAATTTTTTTTGTCTTACTTGTCAGTGTAACAGAAACGATAAATGGTGAAAAAACCCATCATGAAGAAAAACGCATTTTCACAGGAAGTCGTTTGCATGACAACCATTGCTTGAAAGCTAGATTTTGAAATAAATAAATAAAACGAAAAAATTAAAATGTTCGGTTCTAATAAGGATATAAACGTGATTTAAGCGTCATTTTAAGCAGAAAAAGGTATCTAATGTTTTACTGGAATAAAATATTTTTAGAAAATTTGAAGATTTTTGAGTCTCGGACCCCCTTAAGCCAATCTGAAAATTAATAAAAGTTAAGTCAACGTACTACTTGTACGATTTTTTTTGAAAGCGCAGATACACATGAAATAAGTTATTCGAATATTTAGCATTTGGTATATGACCCTTCAAAGCATGGCCGAACTCATTTATATTCAGATGCAGTAAAGTGGTATATGTCATGGATTTTTAAAGTTGCATTACTCGGTCAATTATTTGCTTGTCAGTGTAACAGAAAAATTTTACTAAATATAACTTATAGAACCGGGGGACCGTATAAAAATTTAAATTTCGTGATTTTTTAAGAAATGTTTTTATTGACCCAAATCGCTTTTGAAATATTTCTTTACCTCATTTAAAACATTTTTGTAATTGGAACTATATGTCAATGACGAACGGTTTAGGAATTAGCCATTCGACACCGTTTAGAGCGGACACACTCTAAATCATTATTCATGGACATAATTACCTTATTGGAAAAGAAACAGTCCGCAAAATTTTTTAATATAGAAATTGAAAAACACTGCTGCTTATGGCGCAACACTATACATGCGCGATCACGCTTTGATAAATGAAGACTGCGCATGCAAAAGCACATGTAATCGAGTTTTCGAATATATAAGGTGATATAAGTTCTCATTAATTGTGTATTTTGTCATGCAGTTTGTTTTTTAATGAAATGAATATGTGACCAGCAGAAATCCTCAAATAAGTCTTTTAAGTGTAAGTTTGTACAGTTATGAGTAACAAAATGGTTATTATAAGGGCTTGATTGCTCATGCAAAAGGAAAGTGCACGAAAAAATGTCGGCTGACGAACTATTTCGTATAGTTGACTATTTTAACATTTACTTGTAGTTGAATACATTCTTAAGTGGAAAGTGTTTTTAAGCGTTTGCGAGGTGAGAAATGTCGAGAAGAAAGATGCTGCAAATAACATCATAGGCGGCCACCGTCTTTGATGCTGGTATACGAACACTTGTATGTCTTTACGTTAAATACCTTAAAGTACTGAGTACCAATGTATAAAAATATTGTAATGTGTTTAAATACATACACTAAAAAATTCACAAGATATATAGCCCTTTTTTTCACGCCGTGCAGAGGCAAAAAACATCATTTTGATCTTTATTGAGAATGCTGTATTTGTATATAAATTTGCAAATCGATATGAAAGGTATCGTTTTAAAGGGTTAATAATTGCCTTTCATTTGTATAGGGTATATGTAGTTTACACCGCTTCTAAGGACAGGTGTTTATTTTTCTTGAAATTTCTGTTCATGAGTTGCTGTTTTCTTAATTTTCAAATATTAAAATACTATAAAGGGACTTGCATTAACAAGCTCATAACCCCTATATTGAAGTACGGTGAGTATAATAAATCTAGGCTGTTATTCATAGTTACTCTTTCTATAACAAAATGTCGAAAAATTTCTTTAATTTTTTTATAAAAAAAATGTATATATATATTTTTTATTTCCTTTAAAACAATTGAACCTACCTAAAAAAGTGATTATGTTATCATCTATAGTTCTTTGGCAGGTTTTTTTGTTACGGCCTTTTTTATTTCTTTGACATCATAACAAGGTCCTTTTCATGACATGTAGCAGTGAAATATGACACTGGTTTCATTTTAAAATGTTGCTCATTGTGACATACGTTTTTAAAATAGTTTTTTTTATTATATTGGGTAGCGTCTTCTTGTATCGGAGTAACAGAAAAGTAAATTATTTTCACCAGTTGAGGATAGGAAGATTTTATTCAAATAGTAATTTTGAAAGCATATGGCACCATCAGATAACTATTCTAAAGGAACAGTGTTTGTTTTGGAGTGGGGGGTTAATTACACTGTTTTGTAAGAGATTTTCAGTGCCGATGGAATAGTGTTTTTTTTTGTTTTGTTTTGTTTTGTTTTTTATTTAACTGAGAATAATTACCGTTATACATTTCTACCTTATTAAAAATTTAAATAAATATTTTTGCCAAATATGTTGCATGCTTACTCTGTTACAGTGTTGATGAATTATTGTTGCTATTTATTATTTAAAGATTTTTTTTTTTAATCCCCTGGAGTAAAAAAAGGATTTTTATTTCTTTTAAAACTTCATTAAGAGGGATTTTGTAATCATACTAAAACTAAACTAAATTCTGTGGCTATACAATCCATGAAGGATCTGGGCCGACTGTGCTTACCTCTGTTTTCTTGACCCTGGGCCCCGAGATGCTATGCAGCATGCGTCCCGGCCAGATGGTCAACCTAACGCGAGACCCTCGGTGTTTAGTTCCCAAGCAAGCTTGGTACTCATTTTATCGACCCCAAAGGGATGAAAGGCTGAGTGAACCTTGCCCAGTCAGGTTCAAACTCTCGACCTATGGTGCGGCAGTCAGATGCTCTGACCACTACACCACTGGGCTTCTTTTTAATCATAGCATTAAGAAATTTGTATCAAGTATCCAGAATGGAGTTTTTTGGTGTCCAAGTAATAAAAGTTTTAAACTTTTGCTAAGTTTCACTTTTTTTCAGGGAGATAGACCTCTAAAAATAGCCTAGTTTTTTTTTTTCTCCACAGCGTAATTTTAAGAAAAAGTAATTCTTGGCAATATATTTACTCCGTAGTTTATTTAACACCTAAAATTAGTCTATACAAAACAACTTCAATTATTTAATCATCCAAATGATCAATTTTAGGTTCACGCGATTGGTACATATCGCCCACCTAATATCATAAAAATGAAAAAGGGTTCGGCTCAATATTTTATCCAAAACCTGCTGAATTTACATGAAATGATCCTGTAATCAACACAGCCTAAACAAAGTATCAACTGATTTATGATTGTGTTTACTATGTTAACATACTAAATTAAATAAGGAATCTACTATCAGTATGATATCAGATCAAAGTATTACATTCTCGTTACACTTTGCGCTAAAAAGCACGCGCAACATACAATTTCTAAACATTACAGCATTTCCTGTAATTAACAAAACTGTACAATTAACTATCTCCAATGAGAAGATAAAATCCATATTTTATATTGGAATCGTTTTCATTTAGAATTAAATAAAACCAAAATAAAGTTGTTTGATTAACAGAATGTGTTAAAATGTTTTCCATGTCTTCTTGAAAAGTGATTTAATTATCAAAAATCTTTAATTAGATAAAACATTTCCGAAATATGTCATTTTAAAAATGCTATAAGTTCTTTTAAATGAATGTTATGTTTAAAATAACGTAGCCGGAGTATTTTATTTGCTATTTTGCTTTTAATTTTGAATTTATAAAACCTGAAATACAAACAAATGATTCAGAACGCTAAAAAGCGATATGACATAATCTGTATGACTAAATAATTGACTGTAAATTTTATTCAAACGATTAAATATTTCATTTGTAAATAAATCTTCACTTAATATTTGCTCAATATTTCATCCATTCTGTCACATTTAATAGGAGATTTGTTATGGAAAGCAGAGTAAATTTTTATCAAAAATGAACTTGCATGTACGGATATTTTAACTTGCTTAAAATTTTCTCGCAAAATATAAATTTATGGTTTATTCTTAAACTAATTTAACAGCATCCTGGATTTAAATTTCATGTCGAGAAAAGGTTTAAAGTACTTCGTAAGTTATTACCTAAAACATGATAGTTTCCTAACAGTGTTTAAATAAGTAACTGTTTTCTTCTGTTTGGGTATTTCAAGTAAAAAATATTTTTCAGACTCATGGTTAAACTTAAAAAAATATCCTCTGGTTTAGGCTTATTTATTTTTATAAACATTTCCATCGGATTAGGAATTGATGATATCGGTTTTACTTCTCAAAGTTTATTTTAAAAAATGATCCCCCCCGGCCCACAGGTAAGTGATAAACATAACAAAAATTCTAAATGTTGCAGACTACATCTATTGTCATCATTCAATGTTCCTTGTTAATAAATTTTTATAGTTCTGCTATATACCCGAGGATTCATATACATAATTATTTTTTAAACCAATTTTTAAAAATTGAACACAAAGAAACATAACTCATTCTTTCATTTGTTTTCTCAGGCCATATTTAGGGTAAATAAATTTTGTTATTACTTTATCCTGGAAAGCATGCTAGATATGAATTAGTATCTGTTAAAAGACTTAAAATTAATAACTGCTTTTAAGATTCGATACGATTGTGGTTGAAACTATTTTTTAGATATCTAAATAACAAAGGAAGTAAGGGTAAAGTGGCCACTCTAAGGTTTGCTGAATTTTTATGATACATTTTTTTTATCAGTAAAGTTCTAGAAAAAATACCATTAGTAAATATAATAACATTAGATTAAATTGAAACTTTAATTAAGAAAGTATTTTAAAATGTAAACGTTACTTCAAAAGAAAAACTACAAAATTGACACTTTGCTAGGCTAGGCTTGGTAAAATGACCAGCATAAGTGAATAGAAATCACATTGATTCAGAATGTATATTTAATCAACACAAACTAAAGTAACACACATTAAGAATAAGTATCACGTTTTGTAATATTTTAAGTATTAAATCGGTACAAGATAGAGTATACAGCAACGAGTATTAATACGACAAATGAAGGAATAAAAATACTCTCAGCAGACATACAGAATATAAATGTCGAGAGTAAGCCTTCCTCTGCAGAAGTTATTGCCCCGACTTGTCTTCTTCCTTTCAAAGAAAATACTTTTGAGTAGTATTTTGTTATGAACAGTGAATAAAAAATTGTTTCCGGTCAATGTAGCCATCTGGCCATTTTTTCTGATATATTTGGGGCCACTTAGTCCGGCATAACGCCATTACAAAATCTGTTGCCTAGAATCTAATCTACATGACTTAGCCTTTTTTAAACACACATCCTTTAAAAGGTTATTTCACACTGATCAAACAACATCAGAGCAAATAATTCTAACACTACATATTATTTAGCTACAATCAAGAAATTGTACCACTTGCCTAAAATCAAAAATTCGAAACAAACAAACAAACAATAAAATTAGTTCAGAACAAGAAAAATGTATCCTTCCGTTTCAAAGTCGGAGACACTACAACCAGCATCTGTGACGACTGTCTCGACAATTTCTGCATGGCTGGGGCTCTATACAGCATAAAAAAACTCAAATGGCTACTTTACCGTCCTTCCCCTACATGTTCACAAATGTAACACTATTCATCACGATGTCTATAAAAATATTATTCAATTGTGCAGCATACTGTGTGCAATATATAATACATAGTACATTTTGTTAGTATACTATATGAAGCGGCATAACCATGCACTAAACTATTTATTTTATATTGAAGCATTGCCAAATACACTTAATTACGTTTTATATTTGAACTAAATTTACATTTTTTTTTACTTTTTTTCCAACGAAACGATAGTTTTACTTTTTAAAGTATTTTTAATTATCTATTGAAGTGTATCTTTAAAAATATTGAAAATTTGATAAAAATATGCAACATTTTAAGACATTTTAATGATCTATTTCAGGTGTATCTTCAAAAACGTTTAAAATTTCATGACAATATGTAACATTTTACATCATAGAATATTAGAATATTATTGTTTAAAATGTTTTAGTTGGATTATTTTCAGTTTTGAAAAGTAACAAAAGGACCTTTTGAAGAAGTACTCATAAAAAGCGTAATTTGTTTACGTTTGTTTAATGTGAGGAACGTGAAAGGTATATAAAGCAGATTATAAATTCTGTTATATATATTTTTGATGATTTTTTATAGATGACAAGTCATTTCAATAAGCCGAGTAAAACGCTTATTAATATATTTGAAGGAGAATAATCTTTATAATATTTGTAAAGAATTCAAAAATTCATTTATCATAAAATAAGAACATAAAAAATCAACTGTTTTAAATTAATTTGAGGAAAATGTTTTACAGATATCATGTTTCTGAAATTTAATTTCGTCGGAAAATAATCTCGTTTTCAGAAAATTCCTTAAAAAGACAAGCATTATCAAACAGAATGCGTTTCAGAATGACATACTCTTAAGATTCTTTTACTTTCAGTAATTAACTTTCTATTCGGCAGTTTTAATTGTTTTACTTGACAATACTTTGAAGCAAAAATCATTTGTGTTAACGCAGTTTAATAGCTTTAATACAAGTACATTTTTCTTTAGCATGTCTGGAATGCTTTTAATTACATATGTTGCTCGCAAAGTTTTTTTGTAAGATACTTTCTTTCTTTCTTTAGTATTTGACACAATCGCATGAGAGCAATATTTTAATTAAAATTTTAACCTTTAAAATGGATTTTTTTAAGATATGATAAGCTTGTGAATAAAGTAATTAGGATATATGACCCAGAAATGAGTTGAGAATATTTGAAGAATAGCTTTTTGGATTTATTAATATTTCTAAGGAAAACAACTTGATTAATTTATTAAATTGGATTAAATGAATGAATAAATAAAACAGTAGACACGTTAGCTTAATATTATTGTTACTCTTTTTTCATTTTCTGAAAGAAGCTTTCGGAAAAAGGCTATTCTTATTTTTAAACGTTATTTTGTTTTATATTAAAAGTTTACCAACAGTCTAGACATTTTGAAAGAACTTTTTTTTAATAATTTAATTATTATTTTTTTAAACAAGTATTTTTGTAATTTAAATACTTTATATTTTAATTGAACTATTTTCTATGTGTATTTATAAGATCGTGTTAAATTATATGAGTAGCCTTTTTATAGTTCCCATACTTCCCATATAGTAAAATATATATAATACTGAACTTTTAACTGTGTCAAACGCTTCTAGTATGCCCTGTATATTGCGAGAAAAGTAAATTGGATGTTAGTAATTATTTAATCTTAAGAAGAGTTTCTCCTATAAAACATTTTTTTCTTTCTACATTCTTTAAACATTTAAATTTTCTAGTTTATGCAGTCAAAACAGTTTTTGTTCCGCCCAATATTCAAATCCGGAGAACTCGTTTAATGTACCGGTGTAATTCTTACAATGCACTTTTAAAAACTTGATTGAACAATGAACCAATTTTTGGTGCTGCAGTAGCTGCCACCATAAGATGTTGAAACATTTTTCCAACATTTGGTTCTAAGGTTGAACCATAAATTGGTGAAACGTTTTACCATAAATTGGTAAAATGCTGAAACATAAATTGGTTAAATATTTAACGATAAATTGGTGACATTTTGACGAAGCAATGTTTTTCCCCCCCTTTCCCCTCCATAGGTAAGGATTTTGCTTTTTTTAATATAGTCTAACTGTTTTAATGTAATTTAAGGTGAAATATTTAAGATCTCTCCGATTAATTTTTCATAGACGATTATCTGCAAGATCAGAACCCTAGATTTATTTAGCAAATTATGTATATATATATATATATATATATATATATATATATGTACATATACATACAAACTACTGAAATTGATGTAGTTGAAATGCATTTGTAATTTGGTAAATAAATCCATGTTTTTGATCATGTATGGCAGATGCAAGCAATCTTTAAACAAAAATCAATCAGAGAAAGAGTAAATATAAATCCTAAATTACATTAAAACTATGAAAGCAACTTAAAAAGAAAAAAAAACTATATCGGACGGGTGGGGGCAATAAAAATTGCTTATCAACTCACATCTTTTTTTTAATAAGTTCTAAGCATGATCTAAATATTAAGAATGTGCAATTTTTTTATATGTGTGTCGATTTGTTATCGTTTTATTAAATGTGAACATCAACATAAAGTCTAAAAGTTTATACTCTATGCAATATGTATATTATTTTATTTTAAACATATTCCTTAACTATGCTTATTAATGCCGATTATTTTGTGAACGACACGATAAGCTATATTTAACTTAATTTTTTTATTCCCGCCTACGTTGTAATTTATGAACATAAGCTAAATATATTTTATGTGTTTAGTGATTGAACAATGGCGCAACAGAGTGTCAAATGCAACCGTGAAATATTAATAGTATTCTTTGTCTTATTCCAGACAGATTTTGTGAGTTTTTTTATGCGAATAATACTATTAAAATTTAGTGGTGAAAATTGCCCAGCTGCTGCGCCACTTTTGAATCACCGTATGTTTTATAAGAAAATATTGATCTAGGAAATAAGAAAAAAGAAGGATGGAAAGAAATGATTGCATATGTATTGTTCTTGATTTTTTGAAAAATATTTTGAATGTTAAAAGTAGCTATTAAACTTTTTTAATAAATATCCAATCCCACATTGTATAAGTGTATATGAACTTAAAATATACTAAAGCAGTTTTATCCGAAAACTTTATATCGGCGTATACAACATTTTATTTAAAATGCTTAAATATCATGTTTTTTTAGTGCCAGTAATTACTTATATCATAAAAGTACAGAATGCGTTTGCAATAAAAGGAAATTTAATAACTGATACAGAATATTCGCTATTTAAATGTTTTGGTATTACTAAATCTTGAAAATTTAAAATCATAAGCCGCAGAAATATACTGACATAGAATTAAACGAAATGATTATACGTATTTTAAAAACACTAAAAATAATAATTAGTATTTTATAATTTACTATTAAAAAACAACATAAACTACAATAGATTAATAAAACACATTATTAGATTTAATAACGCTTCAAAAATCTTGCCATAAGATGAATAAAAAAATTCATATTAATTTTAGAAATTTGGAAAATGTTAAATAAGTCTGAAACATTGGGTACGAAGATGTAGCATTTTAAATAATAATTTAAAATATTATTAGTAATTAAAAAATATCTTTCTAAAGTTTTACCTCTTAAATTAAAAACTGTAATATGTATAATGCTATTTTTAAATCTGACACCTTTTCGTATTATCATAATCATTAAATATCACATTTCACACCTAAATAATAATAATTACAAATACCAATTCCTTTACTGTTAGTGTTTATAATCAGGAAACAGTAAAAAATCCAAAAACATGAATAAACAGAATCTCAAATTACTGCAAATGTTTACATCTTAATGTCACACACCATGATAATGCCATGATAATGTAATCACATCATTAATGTTTACATCTACTATGAATGAAGGCATGAATCAATATATCTCTGTGTCAGCATTTCAAACCTAAGATATTTCACGTTTTGTTTTTGCTTTTGAGCTATGGCAAATTAAAATATTTCACATCTCAGTATTGAATAGGAAGAATGAACTATTTACACTCTTTTATTCACAAAGGCCAAACTTATGATCTCCTGAGTCCTGATTAATTTTTGCTAAGAACTGTTTGTTATTCAATTGTTAAAAAATTTTCAAATCGTTACATAAAGAAGGAATTTAATGGACAATCGCTTCTGAAATCAGGAAAACTAAATCAATCTTTTTCTATAAAGCACGAAAACGATTTAGTTCTTATACATATGGTACAAAATCTACAGGAATGAAAGACATACCTTAACATTTCATAAATAATCATTTTAATATCCGTTTCTTTTAATCCTTCAATGGCCGACTAAATGCAGATCTTTCTCTTTTCTGGCATCGTAGACAAAGACATGGCGTTCTGATTGGCCGATAATTAGTTCCAATACATGTTTCAACTTATTACGAAAATATGGTTTAGTTCAGCGTAATTTCCAATGTTACACCATTTAAGAAGTACCATATTTTGGTAATCCTCATTATCTTACTCCATATGTTGGTTCAACGTTGTTCGGAAAATTTTAACATTGTAGGATTGATTAAAAGGTTAAGAAAAAAAAAAAAACATTAATATTTTTCTTTAAATTCGTTTTTTTTTAATCTGTGTACTTTCTCATGCGTTATGCTATTCTTTAAGCTATGGACCGTATAACCTGTATACTGTTTAAACTATCGACATTTTGTTTTTTGTAAATTAAATTAGATTTTTGTAATTACAGGACAATTTTGCTTAATTTTGTTTACGAAAATTTTAATTTTTTAAAGACTTTCGGAATTGAAAACATAGTGACAAAAAATCTTCTCAATTTTAAAAAGCTGTCTGTCATTCTGTAAAAATTTGATATTTCATATCACTTTTAGATTTTGCATCCAACTAATTTAATATATTTTGAAAAAAAAATTCTTGTTGTTGTTTAAGATTATTATTAGCACCACATTCACTTATTTTGTGTATCACTGTGTACGGCTTGTTTAATGAAGTACCGAAGAGTTTAGAAAGATTAAAATATCAACATTTTATATGACAACATTCACACACTTAGATGAAAGTACAAAAAAATTCACTGCCGAAAATAAACATTTTCTATGTGCATTATGTATCCAATAACAACAAAAAACTTGGAAAAATGCCCTGAAAATAAAGCCATATCGGGAGTACGGGCCCTAAACTTTTATGAATAAACCAATATCGTTTAAATTCTCATTTACTAAACTAATAAAAATACACCTACAGCATAATGTACACCCTGAGGCATATTTAGGCAAACCACTAGAAAAATTAAAGCAACAAGAAAAATATCCTTGAATACATTCAGTTTATGTTCATCTACAATTATTCGATAGTTATGGAAATAACATAGATAATATCTGGTAGCTTCATTCAGTTATATGTACTTGAAAATACTCATATAAAAATAGGTGAAGTGTTGTGGTAAAAGAACATTTCGATGTCTAAATCTTAGATTTATTAAGAACTTACATATTTAAGAGTGATCAATTGAGCAATTTCGTCCGAATCTTATTTTAAGACAAATATAAGCAACTCACAGGACGAATAGCTTTGAATACAATTTTCTTTTCTTTCGATCTTTAATAAATTTTTCTTAAGATGGTTATCAAACTTTCATAAATACATAGTTATTAAAGTTCTCAAATATCATATGTAGTATAGATTTTTTCAGTTATAGTTGCATCTAAAAACTCTTGCAAAATACATGTACACAATACCAAATAATATTGAAGCACAAATCTTCTTTTTACTTGGAACTTACATATTGTAGTCCCATCCATGTATTAAAGTATTTAAAGAGTATTTAGCTCTTTTTTATTATACTATCTTTTTTTAATGAATAGTAATGATTTTATCAATAATTTCACGCTGCATTCTTACATTTTACATAGTATTTCAACACATATTTCAACAAAATAATATATTTTTTACATTTTTTTAAGTTAAATATTTAAAAATTTTAAGTCTACATTTGATGGAGATAATTTCTATTTGGCTTCAATATAACTATTTAAAAGCTCCTTAAAGTTTTTTTTTTTTTTTTTTTTTTTTTTTTTTTTTTTTTTTTTAACTGCCATTATTTCAATGTTTCAAATCGCAATTTCCTGTCAGAGGTTTTTATAGACAAACTTTATGTTTGTGAAAGGAATTAAAGCCTTGAATCTTCAATTGTTCGCTACACTGGTGGGTGATCTTGTCTTTAAGAACGTACATTAGCCAAACGAAGAAAATCGAACTCTAATGTTAAACCTATGGGATAAATCTTTATCCCAGAATTCTTAAATCTGTCTAGCATATATATATATATATATATATGTGTGTGTGTGTGTGTGTGTGTGTATTTTACATAGGATACCTTAGGTCGATATCTAACGTTGGTTACAGCTTTCTTTACACTTGATTTTGGTTACAGTTTTATATATATATATATATATATATAGTTTCATTTTCATAACCGATTCCGGAAAGGATGTGTTAACTAAGATTAAATATGTTTAACATTAGCGTTCAAGTTCTTGGCGTGACTAGTGTAGACACTTAAGGTATCTGCCAACGTTCAGTGTGCATTTTTTTTTAAATATATAAAATATTGAATAAATTCAAAATTTTTAGTTTATTCGTGATACAGAACAATGAAAAACCATAAAACTCTAGCAATATCTTGATATTTTTTTAAGTGGGTTTTTTTGCCATCTTTTAGCAAGTTTACATGCTTAGGCCAGACAGTATACACTCAATTCAACTAAATATATTTCAATTTTCTTTCTACTATTAGACTAACATGTGCACTGAATTAGGAATTTTACATTATCTTCAATATTAATTGAAATATTGCAAAATATGTAAAAAATACACATATTTTATTAAAAATTACCATTATTTTATAATCAAATATGTATAAAATAATAACATTATCACTTAGATCTCCGATTCGAATTCAGAACATAGTGAGTAATATGGAAAGCATTCTGACGACATTTTACTGAAATATGTTTTAAACATTTTATGTAATGAAGTTTATCATACATGGAAATAACGCAAAAATTTATTTTCCAGAAATCGCATTTAACTATTTCTTTTCTGTCTTTTAGATACATACAAAATTAATCTAGAAGTGTCAATTAAGACTAACTTAATATTTTCTAAAAGTGATAAAATACATTTACAAAGCAAATAAATACCTTTATTTATTCAAATCGACAGTATATATTTGCCTTGTAAATGTATTTTTATCACTTTTAGCAAATATTATGTTAGTTTTGATGTTTCAAGTGATTTTCATATATAATGTCAATTAAGGTTTATTACTGTTTTATGAAAAAAACATAAGAAAGCATAGCGAAATTGTTTATATTTCTCCGGGCCTTCCTACACCCACTTCCGGTATTTGACTCATTACTTCCTGTTTATTAAATTGGCCATATCTCCTCTTCTAATAATCATTAGAAAAAATTAAAACAGATTTGGAATCGTTTTTTCAAATAAAATTATATACAATTTTTGAAAAATCTCACCCGAACGGAAATTTTAATGTAGGCAGATACCTTAAAAGACTGCACTAGTCACGCGATGACGTTCACAAGTTAATTGTAAACCAATGGAAGCGTTCTTTGCGATTTCTCGTTTGCATTTCAATATCTTAAATGGATGTTTTGTATAGGATATTGGAGAAGGATATCTAACATTGCATCTGTTTTACTTTTTTTTTTTGTCGCAGTTTTGTTCTATAAACACTTTTACTTTTAGAACGAACCAACGAAAATTTAAAATGTCCTTAGAATAAAACTGAAAAAAATAAAAAAAAAAGATAGAGAGGTACAATGTTATATTTAGAACTCAGATATCGTATTAAAAAGAATCATTTAAAAAATATTGAAATATAAGCGAAATTATTGAAAGCAACGCCTCCATTTGTCTAATTATAACCTTGCAAATTTTTATGATTGCTAGTGTGGGCTCTTGAGTTCGAAAATGCTTATAATCACTGCGGGGTTTTTTTTTCTTGTTTTTATTTATTTATTTATTTATTTTTGGAGGGGGATAAGACATGATTATTACAAGAGACTACATGAACCCCTAAAACTTTAATCTTAGCAGAGAATTTAACTTTTTTCTGCAATTTGCACCAAACAAGCCTCAAAGTTACCGTTGATTGCGCGATGTTCTTTATTTTAAATAAAATTTGTATAGTTTATTAAAATTTATGTTTCTATTGAAACTCACTGATATTTTTTTGATTCATGGAAAGTGTTTGAGCAATGAACAGAAACATAAACTGAGATTGCTGGTGTAGATATGTATTATTTTCCCCTAAAATTTTGCAAAAATCGATAAAGTGAATTTGATGAAATGTTGAATTTTTTGAGTGAAAAAGAAAACGTACTGGGGCCATTCCATGTCACGTGTAGAACAGCTTTTCTACATATTACGGCTGTTTTAACAATATTATAATACCCTCAAATTAAAAAACTATGCTAATATGGAAATCTAGGGGTTTTTCTTATTTTTAATATATAGTTTATATTTTAACACCTTATAAGTTAATTGATGTAGGTATTTATGTAAGTGCCATGCGCAGGACATTTTGTCCACTTTTCATAGCGCCCTGAAAATGAGCAGAACGGCGCTGAAAAACTACTAAGAAAATAGTTTTTATTTGAAATATTTGCAATAATGTTCTAGTATTGCAGATAAATTGCCTTTTTTATTTCAAATGCTGGGAATAAATAGAGAATTATTTCTTTCCACCATTAATAAAATCTAGTCAAAATTTAAATGAAATATAGCAATGGCAGAGCAAAATTTCATCTCAATAATGCCAATTTTGGCTAAGATATAGTGAATGCAAAAATGCATATTAGCCATTTTTTGGTTACGGTTTTGGTATAGATTTATTTATTGCGTAAGTCTGGGGTTTAATATGTGAAGATTTTTAAACCTATTAAAAACGAGCAGCTTACGTAGGACTAGGGTTTGAAATGTGTAGATTTTTAAACCTATTAAAGGATCATTTCCTATCACGTGTGGGACAGCTTTTCTATATATTGTTGCTCTTTTAACAATGGTATTGTATCCTCAAATTAAAACAAGTATTCTAATAAGAATATCTAAAGTTTTTTTGTTATTTTTAATGTATAATTTATAATCTAACAACTTATAAGTTAATATATATATGCATTGTCACGTGCAGGGCATTTTGTCCGTTTTTCAAGGAATGGCACACTTGTCAACCTTCTGTTTTTCAATAATAAATAAAAAACATGCTTTGAACCAGAAATTTAATTTTTTTGAATGAAATTAAGCAGATTTCAAATAACTATCCTATAGAAGAAAGACTTCTATGAGAGAGTAATTTTTTTTGTTCAAAATATACATGAACTTTCAAAGTATGAGCCAATATTGCAGACAATTTATCTTTTTATTTCAAGTACTGGGAATGAAATAGAGAAATATTTCTTACTACCATTAGTACAATATTGTCAGAATATAAATAAAATACCTAGATTTTAGAGTAAAATTTCATCTCAATGATGCAAATTTTGGCTAAGATATAGTCAATGCGAAAAATACGTATTAGGCCAACTTTTCTTTTGTACTATGGTTTTCGGATAGATTTATTTGTAGAAGACGAGAAATAAAAATATTGTAGGCAATATTGAAGAGAATATCAAAAGTATAAAGTTAATAAAATATTTAGAAATTTCCTTTAATGTGCAAATGCAGGAATTTTATGTTTACTTTCATTTTTTAATTCCTTTTAAGTTTATGGCGGAAAAGTTTAGATATATTTTAGGTAATACGTTTAATACAGGTCAATGTGGAGCAAAATCGGGTACAATAAATGTTTGTTGTTGTCAATTGCAGTCAAATGTGAAAATAAATTCTGAAAACCGTTTTTAATATTAAATGAATCTCTGGCTATAATAAAACATTTTATTTTCAATAAAAAATATATTTGACTATATAAAAAAATAGCTTTTTTTCAGACATATGCAAAAATCCGGTTTTACCCCACTGGTCGGGTAAAACCTGGTGTCCCGTTAAAACTCATATAAAACTTATTTCAGTCAAAAAAGTCTTGATCAATATAGTAAAAAAATACATTTTTGTTATTTTTAATAAAACGATAATGCACATGTCTTCTCCCATGTGTCAAAAATAAACCTGTAGCAAATTGTGTACCTTGTATATGCGTACCTTCTTTACACTGGAAGTCTCAGAGTTCTTTTAGCTGCAAAAATTTCAAATGAATTTGTCATCATATTCTTCTGAATTACTACATGCTTCGTCTGCCCATACGTGGCATTTCGAACATTGTATCCAATCTTCATTGGATTTAGAATTGGAGTAAAGTTCATTGAAAAGCACGCATGCTACATTATCTTCTCCATGTTTTGAGAATGCCTATTCTTCCTTCTTTGTTTCTATTTCTGTTGATTCTTAATTTCGTTTTTATTTTTAAGAATATTCCTTTTCGTTTTGGAGTCTGTTTGGCTTCTTTGTCTCAATATCTGTTTCCAGCTCTAATTTATAGGGTAAAGAATTCAAAATAAGTTTCACCCCTTCTGTTTAAGCTCTTTTAAAAATTCTAAAGCTCATTCGGGAGGGGATAACATTTTAAGTGAAATTGGAAATGCTGATTGCTGTGCTTCAGAATCTAATGATCTCGATGGAATAAGTTTACTAATGAATTCTGTAGAGGTAACATTTTAAACAGTGTTGAATTCAGTGTGAGTCCCGGGGGGGGGGGGGGACATTCACCACCCGAACCCTGCTGGATGTGTGATGTCAACCCTTTCGATGTGGATGGTTGAGATCCATTATCATGTGATGTTCCAGAAATATTTAATGATGCAGCCATACCAACCTGTAGATCTAGGTGTGTTATTGCTGACTTTCATGAGTTTCTGTGTCTTTTCGAAGGAGCAAATACATTGTTGTTGTAGAGAAAAATCCCTGTTTTCCAAAACTCTTTGGTTGCAGTATTTGCATCTGTCTCTCTCGAAAATGCACACTTAATTATTTTCCAATTTGGTGCATTGTTGCAGAACGCACAGAATTGGAAAAGATTGGACCACTTTATCACTTCTTGTTCATAGTGTGAGTTTAGAGGTATTAAGAATGCCCGTCCAGGGGCTGAAGTCGACGTGTTTTGTATGGGGAGGGGGGGGGGAAGCGTGAGAGAATGACATTGTTTTTTGTTGCTAGATTGATTAACTCGATTCTTTTAGCATGCGTTGAATCCCCAGCAAAGATTTAAAGAAGAGGTTTTCCAGGACAAGGATTGGAAAACTCTATAATTGTTTCGAACCAAATAATGAAGGCATCTTTCGTAATCCATCCAATCTTATTACATACAAAAAATGAGGCTGAGAAAGCATTATCCATCAAGAGAGGGTTTTCTCTTGCTTGTTTAATATTTATTTGTAGAAAAAAACTTGTTGTTATAGATCATGTTGCCTCGTTACATGGAATTGAGATTTTAAAGATTATTTATCAATTGGGGCAGATTATTTTATTTAAAAAACAATTTGCAAAATATATTTTGAATTTTAAGAAGGCCTATAACACAAGTTATTACAGTTCGGTTTAGAAAGTTATTTATTAAAATGTAATAAGCTTAATATAAAAATATAGCTTAGTTGGTACCGTTATTTTGGTAATTAAAAATCTGCAGATTATTTAATTTAATTAATTTACGATAAAAATTAATCCCACTTTTAATATAAAAGGAAATCGAAATTAATTTTCCACTATAACTGGATAAATGTAAAATTATAAGGTAACTCAACAGCATTAACAGTGCAATTTAAAGTCCATGTTAATCTATTAACTATACTAAAAAATCATTACTTGTGTATAGGACAAAACCGGGTATACACGAGTTTGGTCCACTCTTAAGTTCAAGGTTTTACACCAAACATGACACTTATTTTAAAAAATGGCATCACTACCCTCAATCCAATAGTAAAAAACCAGTAAAAGTGTTAAATACTAGCAGGAAAGCGAATAATTAGATGTATTACTTAGAAATATTTAATATCCTAACAAATAATGATTATATACGTAAAACCTAGAATCAAACAAAACAATTTATAATAGTCATTCAAACGAAATCCTGCATCCAAAAAAGAAACCCACACAGTAGCGTTTTGTCCAGTTACAAATGCCGTCACAAATCGACAACTAAATCCTCGAATGGGCTGATAGATAGCAGTACGAGTCAATGAGGAATATGTGCTACCTGGTTTTACCCGCCAATCCGGTTTTGTGCAACTCTCCCCTATATATTAAAGTAAAAAAAAAAATCTCTGCCGGCCTGGCCTACAGGTGCAGGGAGATTTCGAAGTTAACTATACTAATTTCACGAACAAAAACTAAATCATGACTAGAGATAAACCCAATTTAACAATTTTATCTGACCGCTTTTGACGAGATTTTATTTCATTTTTATATAAGAACTGGTTTTATCAGAATCATGTTAAGGCGGTATTCAAAAATTCCATGCTCAACAACTCGAAATTTTCTGTGGCTGAGAGGTTCTGCTCTCGAAGCTGGTAGACCGGAAGTGCTGGGATCGTCCCAATCGCACCCGTCGGCCTAATCATTCGGAGTTTTCGTGGTTTTCTTCGAGCCATGGCCTTCCATGCGTAAATACGGGTTAGGTTCCCTTAGAAAGACCCCCACGAAGGGCACTCACCCCTCGGTCCTATATCCCTAGTGCAGATAATCGGCCGTCAAAAATCAACCAACCAACCATCAACCATAGAAATTTTCTGTCACATTATCAGATTCATTTTTAATAGAAAATATATGAAACTTGCTGATGTGATTTTTGAAGAGATTTATGAGCGACCTGTGTTTTTATTTTTCGTTCTAATAGTTAAAACTTGATTTATAAACAATTATTTTCTCAGTAGGACAATATTTTAGGTAGATTTCGTATAAAATACTACCTATTACATTCTCCCCTATGTTGGCATTTCTGAAAAATTTTTGCACATCTACACCGATCATGACCCCTAGAACCCAAAACCACCCTCAGTAAAAAAAACGTTATATATATATATATATATACATCACTGTCTTCTGGACACGATAACTTCCACAATTTTGCACAAATCTCTTCCAAACTGATACCTAAAATCAAGGGACATAAAATCTCGGTCAAGTTCGTTAATGGGCAAAATCGGACCAAGGGGATGGAAATAGGGAGGGGTTTGTGAAAACCGAAAAATACCCATAACTTCTTAATTTTTGTACATATCAAATCAGTTTAAAGTTTTTATTACTTCTAAAAATAGGGCCAAAAATTTATGTATCACAGATTTTTGATCAAATTAAAAATGGGCGCAAGGGGCGCACAAAAATAGGGTTTTTCGGAGAAAAAAATTCATAACTTCGTCAATTCTCCAGGTATCAAATCCAATTAATTTTATTATAAATCTCCTTAATATTATCTACAACTTTTATATTGATAGGACCCACCCGTTCCGCAAAAAGGGGGGGGGGTGAAGAAGAAAAAATCCATAACTCCGTCAATTTACAAGATAAAAAATTCCAATGAATTTATCATATATCTTCCAATATTGTCTACAACATTTATATAGACAAGTTTTTTATAGGACCAATTCTTACAGCAAGAACAAATTGAAAATACATAGCGGTTGAAGAGAAAAATCATCTTATTAAGGGTGTATTCAAATCCAAACTCCTTATTTTCTGACTCATTTTTGCTCTCAAACGCATCCACTTGGTAAATTCTCTCATTCAGAAAGTATATAATGTACCTTAAAGATCAATTTTTTGATAGAGGAAGAATAGATTTCAAAAAATGATGTCAAAGTGGGCATTTTGAACAGAAATTTCCCGAAACGATTGTGAAACGAAAAATATTGTCCTACTGAGAAAATATTTTTTCATAAATCAAGTTTCAATTGATTGAACGAAAAATAAAAACACAAGTCTTTTATCAATCTCTTCAAAAATCACGTCAGCAAGTTTAAAATTTTTTCTATTAAAAATGAATCTAAAAGTGTGCCAGGAAATTTCGAGTTCTTGAGCATGGAAAAATATTTTTTTGAATACCTCCTTAACATGATTCTGATAAAAGCAGCTATTATATAAAAATGAAATAAAAACTCGTCAAAAGCAGCAAGATAAAACTGTTAAAGTGGATTTATATCTAATCATGATTTAGTTTTTGTTGGTGAAATTAGTATACTTAACTTCGAAATCTACCTTCGCCGTAGGCCGGGCCAGCAGGGATTTTTTTTCGTTTCTAACACAGTCGCTTGGGGAAATTCTGTTCAAAATGCCCACTTTGACATAATTTTTTGAAATATATTCTGCCTCTATCAAAAATCGATCATTGCGGTACATTATATACTTTCTGAGTAAAAGAATCTACCGATTGGATGCGTTTGAGAGCAAAAATGAATTTAAAAATGAGTAAGATTGTAAGCAGTTAGGATTTGAATAATCATTAATACAATGATTTTTTTCTTCAACCGTTATGTATTTTTAATTTGTTTTTGCTGTAAGATTTGGTCCTATCAAAAACTTGTCTATATAAATGTTTTAGATAATATTAAGAAGGTATGTAATAAATCCATACGGATTTTATATCTTGTGAATTGACGAAGTTATGGATTTTTTCTTCTTCAAGTTCACCCTTTTTTTTTTTTTTTTTTTTTTTTTTGTACGAATTGGTCCTATAAAAAAACTTGTCAATATAAAAGTTATAGGTAATATTAAGAAGATGTATAATAAATTTATCTGGATTTGATATTTTGAGAATTGGCGAATTTTTTTCTCCCTAAAACCATATTTTTTGCGCCCCTTGTGCCCATTTTTAATTTTGTCAAAAATCCTTGATACATAAATTTTAGGACCAATTATTAGAAGTAATAAAAACTTTAAATTGATTTGATATGTACAAAAATTACGAATTTATGGGGGTTTTTCGGTTTCCACAAAACCCTCCCTATTCCATCCCCTTGGTCCGATTTTGCCCATTAACGAACTTGAGCGAGATTTTATGCCCCTTCATTTTATACATCAGTTTGGAAGAGATTTGTGCAGAATTGTGGAAATTATCGTGTTCAGAAGAAAGTGATATATATATATATATATATATTACTGAGGGTGGTTTTGGGTTCTAGGGGTCATGATCGGTGTAGATCTGCAAAACTTTTTCAGAAATTCCAACATAGGGGTGGATGTAATAGATAGTATTCCATACGAAATCTACCTAATAGCACACAAATTTCTTAAAAATATAAGAACTGTCAAATTCTTAAAACCAATAATTAGTGGGTTCTCCTCTTGAATTTCACTGAAAGAAAAATATACTAGAACGATAAAAAGAAATCTTTAAAATTAATCTTGTAATAGAATTAATGTTTTTTTGTCCTAAGGAGCAGTATCTGCATTTATCATCTTGTGGATAGTGACCCAATTTTCAAAGTCAGACAATTAAAATAAAAATATTAAGATTCTAATCTAAAATATACTCCTTGACACTTTTTTTCTTAATAAGGAGTTTCAACTTTTTTACATTTTTTTTTTTTTAATTCAGCGTAGCTAATTAAGTATTTCATCCCTTGAGGTAAAAAAAAAACGCGTTGTCAATGTTTTGAGTGAAGTTAATGAAAAAGAAAATTTCCTTTCCGATAAAGTATTTATAAAAAAATATTGAAGATATCTACATTATATATTTACTCTGCTGGGAAGCTTTTTAATATTAAATTCCTTTCTCGGCGTTTTAATAAAAAAAAAGAAAACTTGTTGCATTTACAAATATTTTTGCAGTTGAATCGACTTTCATATTTCAAGTAATTGTTTTATCAGTTGTCAAATTTAATTGTTATATTAATAGAAATTTGGAAATGATGAATGGAATGCATTATTGTATTTTGTGTAATACCACATAAATATTTTACTTTTTAAATAGATTGTAAATGTTTACAGATAATGATTTGAGATATAATGATTATTATTCATACTGGAATTTAAATTTTTTATCATTGCAAACTAGAGTACCACAATTATGGAGCCAATAACAAATTAATGCATGACATTTCTTAAATAAAATTATATATCATATTTATTTACTTTTAATTACTTATATGTATTACACTTATAAATAAGTATTAGCGTTATCTCTTTACAGTTGAAACATGCATTATTGCATATTTGAATTTAATACATATATTATCAAGAAATGAAAGGACTACGTTAAATAGCATACATTGTAAAAATATGAGTACAAAAGGGCGCATACAGCTGTTTTGGAGCTTCTAAAGCTCCGAAACCGCTGCATGCAACCTTTTGTATACACATTTTTACAATTTGAGCTATTTAACTTAGTCCTTTTTTTTCTTGATATGTCAGCCCAAAATTCAATCCTCCCATAGGCATACTATGATTTTCATTGTCTAATTCAGCTTATAAACATTAAACTATTAAGAAGGGTTTAAGTATGTTGAAATAAATGCTGAAATATCGAATATGGAATTGTTATAAATCTTATGATAATCATTCGGCATATGTGTGCGCCCATAATATAGGAAAGTAAAAAATATTTCTGGTGTAGAATTTCATAAGGCATCCTCACGGTAATACTGTCAACGGTGTTAATGCAGTCAATTAGTGATTTAATCTTTAGTTTCAAAGTTTACCAGAAAATGGCTCCAATAACATGAAAAGTATGCTAAAAGAATACATCCACATTCCAAGCGGGATGTGTTGAATAGCATTTCATGTGGAAAAAATTATCGGTATCTGCTTCGGTTTCAGTGTGGTCTTTGATATTTTGATCTGATAAACTTATTTTTATTCTTGTAGTTACTAATTTAGGAAAAATATAAGACACTGATGATTCTGTTTTAAAGATCTGTTTTAAAGATATATGTAAATTTTATCTTCAATTTACTTGTGGTTCATATATAATTAACAATATTTAAAAGAAAAATCATAGCTGCAGACAAAACTGACAAAAAATATAAACGAAGAAATACAACAAAATTTTTGTATTAGAAAATTGTAAATATTTAAAAACCATTAAATTTAATTTTTTAATTATTTTTGTAAATATTATTCGGAATTCAGATATTTGCTTCAAACAAAATTATGGTTAGAATTTTTTTCTGCATTTTTGAATGTTTAAGTTTATTTATTGAAATTATTTTACTTACATTCGATTCACTCCAAATAGAGGTAAAATTATGTTAATTAAAGTAATGTTAAAGTAAAGTAGTAACTATGTTTATAAAGTGCCTTTTTTATTGGTATTTTTAAAATGTAGTAACAATAGCTTTATTGTGAAAAACTGAAATGTTGTCGAGTTACATTTACTGATCATTTTATCTTTCAACAAAGGTGTTCTGAGAAATATTAAATTTAAAAGTTAAAATCTAGTGTTCTGTAGTGTTCTTTATTTAAAAAGTGAAAACAGAAACCATCCCTAGTAGCAAACCAATATTGGCCCAACGCTGGGCCAATATTGCATTTATTGGAAATATTTCCAATAAAACGCCTATATTGGCTAAATATTGGCAATATGTTGGAAATATTTCCAATGAAACGCCAATATTGTACAAATATTGGCATTACATTGGCAATATTTCCAATGAAATGCCAATATTGTACTAATATTGGCGTTACATTGGAAATATTTCCAATCAAACCCCAATATTGTATAAATATTGGCGTTACATTTGAAATATTTCCAATGAAACCCCAATATTGTACAAATATTGACGTTACATTGGCAATATTTCCAATGAATCGCCAATATTGTACAAATATTGGCATTACATTGGCAATATTTCCAATGAAACGCCAATATTGTACAAATATTGGCGTTACATTGGAAATATTTCCAATGAAACGCCAATATTGTACAAATATTGGCGTTACATTTGAAATATTTCCAATGAAACCCCAATATTGTACAAATATTGACGTTACATTGGCAATATTTCCAATGAATCGCCAATATTGTACAAATATTGGCGTTACATTGGCAATATTTCCAATGAAACGCCAATATTGTACAAATATTGGCGTTGCATTGGAAATATTTCCAATGAAACGCCAATATTGTACAAATGTTGGCGTTACATTGGAAATATTTCCAATAAAACCCCAATATTGTACAAACATTGACGTTACATTGGCAATATTTCCAATGAATCGCCAATATTGTACAAATATTGGCTTTACATTGGCAATATTTCCAATGTAATGCCAATATTGTATAAATATTGGCATTACATTGAAAATATTTGCAATGAAACGCCAATATTGTACAAATACCTACTTTATATTGTAAATATTTACAATTAAACGCCAATTTTATACAGATAATTTCATTGGATACTATTTAAATCTTCCCAATATCAACAATATTAACAATTATCTGTGTGATTATGCATCGTAACAAAATAATAATATTAATAATCATTTGTTTTAAAACAAGCTTAGAAACGTTGAAATTTAGTTTATTAAAATAGGTTTTTTTTTTTCTTTATAATGTTACATATAGAAAATTTATGTAATGAATGGAATATTTGTAAAGAGTTAATACTGTTAAACGCAAATCTTTTATATGCTTGAGATTTCACATGTTTTAAAATCATTTATTCATCACCGGCTGATCGATCAGGGCCTTTAATAACAAAAAATATGCGGTAATCCGTCTTAAATAATTTTATTTTTTTAAACGAAATATTTCCAAACAAATCTAATATTCAAGGAATCATATTCTTCGGCAGCATGGCATCCTCAGATTTGAATGATTTTACATTTTTAAACAACAGTCTACCCAAACGAAAAGAAATGATCCCGCATTATAATGATTGCCGATTTGTTTTCTTGCATTACTGAGAAAATCTCAATAATATGAAGTCCCCTCCTCGCTGATACCTCTTTTTCGCAAATTTTGATAAAGTTGCTTCTGGCGCAAAAGTTAATCCAATACTTATGCTAAAGTTGCTTCTATGTACAGGTTGGTTGGTTGTATTTATGACGGCCAATTATCTGCACGAGTGATATAGGCCCAGGGGGGGAGTGCCCTTCGTGGGGGTCTTTCTAAGGGAACCTAACCCGTATTAACGCTTGGAAATCCAAGGTTCGAAGAAAACCACGAAAACTCCGAACGATTAGGCCGACGGGCGCGATTGGGATCGAACCCAGCACCTCCCGTCTACCATCGTCGAGAGCAGAACCTCTCAGCCTTTGGTGAGGCCGCTTCTATGTACAGTCGTGGGAAAAAAAAAAAGTAAACACCCCTTACTATCTCTGCAAAAAATTATCGTAGAAGAAAGTTACTGGTACCAAACGATTGGTAATAAAGTTTACTTTTAAATGATGTATATAAAATTTGCTTAGGGGGCCATCTAGATATTAAAACGAACTATAACTTTGTTTTTTTTTTTTTTGCAATAGTAGTACACAATTCTGACAGCATAAATAAACTCTACACCCTTCAATTAGCCTAAAAACAAATTTTTATGCAATAATTCGTACTATAAATTTCCGAGAAATTAATTATTTTAAAACCAGCGTATTTTAGGGGCTGTATCCAAATTGAAGTTTCTTACTCGATTATTGACCGAGAGAGCCCACTTCTTGATCAAGGCATCTTAAGCGCCACTCAAGCTGTCATTGAAGACTGCTAGATTACAGGATAGCACAAGAAATTTCAAAATATCTATAGTCACTTCTATCACAAACGACCCCTTAAACCACCATTTTGCCGTTTTTTTAAGCATAATTTGAAAACTACTTCGAAGAAAAATGTGAAATTTTGATATCCGTAAAGCAGGACTTAATAAATCTAAATCCAATCTAAATAAAATTGTAGGTTGCGATTCATAATTTTTTCGAATATTAATTTCATAATTCATATCATAAAATAATAAAAATTGCAAATTCAACGTATTTATGCTTAGGTAGTTTAGTATTATTGCTACACAAAAAATTAGCACATTAGGAGTATAATTTCAGGAGATATTAACGAAAATATGAAAATGTAATTTAACATTAGAAGCACTAAATTTTGAATGTTTATAATTCAAAAACTTATCATTCAATTGACTTGAAATTTGGTGTCTAGGCATAGTTTAGACCGGAGACTTGAAATATCTTGTTAAAATTGGGTATTTTCATTGGGAAAAAAATGAAGTTTGGGCTCCTTTTAATATGTAGATGCCCCCTAAGCAAATTTTATATGCATCATTTAAAAGTAGACTTTATTTTCAATCGTTCGGTACCAGTAATTTTCTTCTACGATAATTTGTTGAGGAGTTAGTAGGGGGTGTTTACTTTTTTTTTTTTTTCACGACTGTACTTCTGATGCAACTCAAGACTTTGCGCCATAAAACCCCATTCAACCTACCAACCAACTGATGCAACTCAAAATTATACGTGGGAACGTACGAAATGTTTGGCAAATTCTTGTGGATTTCCAATCAAATGCCAATATTTTACAATTATTTGCATTGCATTGGAAATAAGATATCAAATCAAACAAGAATATTATAGAAATACTAGAAAGGTAGCCCGTCAAAAATGACGAAAAATGAGATATAAAGTTATATACAAACATGTGCAAGAATATGAGTAGTTTTTCTCTTGCTTGTTCCGCAGTGTAGATGAAAATAACACATTTTAAAATGTGGAAATATGTTGACAAATTTTCTTCTTTGCCAAGGCAGTTTTATCTATTTCGCCAAGGCCTCTGTACTGGAAAACTAACGAGAATTTAATTTCTGTATCTGGCTACTTAAAGCACATTAAAATTGAGCAGTTAGGAGCTCAGATAGCACACTGCCGTCTAGTGGCGGTTATTTTATTAGTAGCATCGGGATGAAGATATAAAGATGTAACTTTTTGTATATTACACTTTAAATTTTGACCCATAGATTTTGAAAAAACCTTCAATGCGCGGAGTTTAAATTAAATAGCGGTGAGCTCGATTATGAAAGATTAATGGGTTGCAATGGGAATTTCGTCAAATTAGCCAAGTTGGCTTCATATATGACAATTTATTTTTTTCGCCAAATTTGGCGATATTTTGCCAAGTTGGTCAAAATTTGGCACCATTGTGGCAAGCCTGCCTGTACTTTTCAACAATTACTCATTGTTGAAGCTTGTACCGATTTCTCCATAGGAAGCCTAACCCTTACATGGCAGCGATTAATGAGGCGGTCCAACCGGAATTGTGAGGGACATACAGAGACTTGGGTTTTATATAAATAGATTGGCGTTGCATTGGAAATATTTCCAACGAAACGTCAGTTTTGTACTAATATTGCCTTTATATTGTAAAAATTTACAATCAAACCCCAATAGTAATCATATGAATAATTCCGTCCGCGATTATGCTTTATTACAAATAATAATAAGAATGAATATCAAAACAAACTTACAAATGTAGAAATTTAGATATAGTTACATTTTCATTACACTTAGACTCACGGGAAATTTATAAGCTGAATGGAAAATTTTTAAAGATTCAACTAGAAACTTTTTATATAATTCTAGATTTATAATTCGTTATTAGGTGCGTTCGTAATTATATAAATACGTAGCACCTATAGTCGTCGTTCAGTCCGTCTGTCTGTCCGTCTGTCCGTCCGTCCGTCTGTCCGTCCGCATATAACAGAGCAAAAACTACCCGACCGAATGATCTGAAATTTTTAATATATAAGTGCTGCAAAATTTTGTCGAGCCATTTCCAATTTTATGAAAATCGGATGTATAGTTTAATTACAGGGACAGTCAAAAGTTTTTCTTTACATTACGGCCAATGGGAAAAATTATTGCAAGTGAATTTTAATGATGTTACAGACTTCCGAATGGTCTGAAATTTTTGATATATAATTGCTGCAAAATTTTGTCGAGCCATTTCCAATTTTATGAAAATCGGATGTATAGTTTAATTACAGGGACACCCAAAAGTTTTCCGTTACATTACGGCCAATGGGAAAAAAATATATCAAATGCATTTTAATGATTTTACAGCCTTCCGAATGGTCTGAAATTTTAAATATATAATTGCTGCAAAATTTTGTCGAGCCATTTCAAATTTTATGAAAATCGAATGTATAGTTTAATTACAGGGACAGTCAAAAGTTTTCCGTTACATTACGGGGAATGGGGAAAAAATTATTGTAAGTGCATTTTAATGATGTTACAGACTATGCACTTATGAAGCGCAAAAAAATATACATTCAGTACAATATGGGGTGCAAAAAATAATTATAAAACTAGTTATAGTACGAACGCACTTCATTTGCCACGTTTGACGAGCAATTTCCAACTTGTTTTTTTTATTATTACTAGGGGGCTCTGCCCCCTACGAGCTACGCTCGTCAACCCCCGACCAGACACCGCAGACTCTAAGCAGACTGCTGGCTAATTTGATTGGCTTTAAAAAGATTTCGAAAGATTGAAATATAATTTAAAAAACAGTGGCGATCTCCCTATAAACTGATTTCTATTTACTTCTCTTTGATTGGGGAATTTTAACGCCAAATCCGCTGCGGTACTACTTGATTATCCCGTCGACCAATTTCGCCAAATTATACAAATTTACACAATTTTTATTTTAAATAACGAAAGAACAAATAAATTAGTATAACATTAATAAAAATACAAATAAAACGTCGAAATAAAAATGACGTAGACACGTGTAACTTGCTTAAAGTCAAGTTAATGTGACATTTACGATCAACCAATATTGGCATTTAATCTTATAGTTTGGCGAATGATAGATTTTTGGTCGACGGGATAACTAAGTAGTACCAAAGATACAATCGTTGTTTTCGTCTTTGATTAAGTAATATAAGTTAAACATTTCAAAATAAGCTAATATGAAAGGAATTAAGTAAACAGAGTCTTTGTCTCCTGGTATTTTTTAACAAAGCGAAAAGAAAGTTCTTTTAAATGAGACATTTTAAATTAATTGTTTTTAATCTGACGTAATTTTGACCAAACTATTCTTTCTCTTCTAAGTATTTACGAGAAAATACTTTTGTTAGAAATGAAATATTATTTGCGCTTTCCTGACTAAAATAGTTGAAAAGATCCTCTCAAAATATCAAATAAATGTATAGCGCAATTTCTAAATTTAAACTGTTTTGCAATATTATTTGGTGTTCATTTTATGTAATAACTGTAATATGACGTAAATATGACGTAATTTCTCCTATTTAAGACTTCTAACGCATGTTAATGAATTTATTATTTTACAATATATTTTCTCTTTTAAAATTCACGTGTGTAGTTTTTATGACGTAGTTTTTAACAAGTTCCTGCTTTTTGTACATAATTATTTAATTCTAATTCCAAATGATTTTTTCTGTTTATAATAGTCACGTGTAAATAAATTTTTAATTTGAAGCAAACATTATTGTTTGCGCTGTTTATACATTTGCAACAGTTTAAATTAATACCATTTTCTAAAATAATGTACAAAATATCTCTAGAAATGCTGAAAATTTGAATTTAAATTAGAAATAAAACCTCAAAAAATGAATCAAATTAAAAAAAGAAATACAGTCTGCACACCGGGAACTTCAAACGTATAAAATTATCTAAAAATTGATTAATTCCCATGAATAGTTTTTGCTCCTATAAAACTTTTTTAGTGGAACGATTTTGTCCAACTTTAGCATTAAATATCTCTTAAAGTATTCTTAGATTTGAAAACTGTCTGCATCAGCGTGTTTATCAAACATTTCTGTATAATACCACCGATTTTCATACTTTTGTATGCATTATTTTTCTTAATATTAACGAAGAAAGACCTCCGGTCACAAAAAATTCAAAACCGGCGGCGGCGGCGGCGGTGACAGCGGTAGTTACTTTTTTTTAGAATAGAGAGATTCAACACGATCCATCCGAAGTTATCAGGCAATAAAGGACATAAACAAAAATTCCGTTCCTAATATCAAAAAGTTCTACACTGCAGAAAAAAGACATATGTTTTTTAGTCTAGAAAAATAGAATATAACCATGATCAAAAACATTCAATAAATTCTTTTAAATTACCCACGATTTCGAAAAGCACTTTTTATCTTTAGAAATTTCAGAAACCAACGTATTTTCGAAAAATAAAGATGCATTTATAAAAATAAAAATTTCATTTGCTGCCACTGACATTCGAAAACGTTAACGGGCAATTTCTCTGTGTATTAAGGGGCACCTTCAGTCAGGCGAAAACCCCCGTTCGCCAATGTTAATCCAATGAAAGAAATTTTGAAAAATATCTCGTTTGCATTTGAATATTTTTAAACGATTTTTTGTTGCATTGCATAACTGAGGTAGATGCAGAGGCCGTATTTTACTTTTTTGATTTTGTTTGCAGTTTTTTTTTTTTTTTTTTTTTTTTTTTTTTTTTTTTTTTTATGAGGATGCTTTTATTTTTGAAACCGGTTCCGAAAATGAAAGTATCCTAGTTAAAAATAACTGTAAACATCAAAAAAGTACCAAACGGCTTTTGTACTATCTACCTCATCTATTCAATGCAAAAAAAAAAAACATTTAAAATTATTCAAATGCAAACGAGATATCTTTAAAAATGTCTTCCATTGAATTAACATTAGCGAATGAGCGTTTTCGCCTGATTGAAGTAGCCTCTTAATCAGATTTTCAACCGGGATTTTCTATTTTTAGAGTGCTATCAATTCTCAAGTAAACATTTTCATTTTCAACAAAGTATAAATTCGATCACGCATGAAAATGTTTAATTGAGAGCTGATTAGATCATAAAATAACGATATTCCGGTCTGAGGAAACTTATTAAACTTTTATTTATGTATTTGTTTTATTTTTATCTTTTATCAAAATTAAATTTGATTGAATTCTGGTTTTTCTACAGATGGAGAAACAACTCTCTACAATGCTTTTTCGCAAAATGAGATTTCAATAGGAAAAAAAATATGCAGTCTAATACAGTCTCTAGCTTATTTATAATGCCTATTCTTTTGTCTCACCGTAACATGTTTAAAAGACTAAAAAATTTTAATTAGTAATTTTTAAACATGCTTTGTATTTCGAATTTCAAAAGAAAATTTATAAAAAAGAAAAAATTGTGGGACAAAATCAGTATTTTTTTTTTCGATTTTTTAATGACCGATTAAAAAAATTATAACATTCTTTCATAATTAGTCTAGTCTCGGGGTCTGAGAATTGTCCCCCCCTGAGTGTGACAATATATGCATATATCCCGTTTTAATGGCTTTTTTCTTCAGTAATATTTATTTGCGTTTCAGCTTTTATTAGCTTAGAACTCTTTTACGCCATTAATTAAAGAAAACAAATTCTTTTGGAAAGGAAATTATTTTTATTTATTCATTTTTATAGTTGCAAATTGCAATATCCTCTTGTTTATCACGAAAAACGGGCAAAACCAACACCGGTGCTATTACAATAGCAATAGCGCCGGTGTTGACAAAACTCGCTATCCCTCCTTGTCATTGCCGTGGGGGAGTTTCAGCGGAAGGGGACTATATTGTTCAACTTCTTGGGGTTGGAATTCTAGGAATAGGGTCGGTATTTTCAGTGAAAGTGTATGTCGCTTGCTCACTAAAGAATAAGTAACATTTTAGTTTGTTTCAAGAATGTATAACATTAATTTATAAGTTTATCTTTTAAAAATATGTAGCGCACTTGTAACTAAATTGAAAGAATATTTATATTTTCTCAAGATATTCTTTCAATATATTTTAACTAGTTAT
The DNA here is from genome assembly GCA_963932465.1 of Maratus speciosus. Taxonomy (NCBI): domain Eukaryota; kingdom Metazoa; phylum Arthropoda; class Arachnida; order Araneae; family Salticidae; genus Maratus; species Maratus speciosus. Next base: position 245,599,696 of record OZ010787.1, read on the forward strand.
AACTTATTATTTCAATTTTCACCGTACGTGGAACGTTAAACTAGATATTTAATGCTTTATTTAATGGAGTCGGATGTACTGCAATTTAATTTAGAAATTATAAATGTAATTTAATGTTTAATTTTAAAAAAGTACTAAAATATTTTAAGAAATTAATGTTAGATAGATAAACAAATGACAATAGAGGAAGCATTATATAAAGTTATATTTTACTCATTCAGGTATAAATATCATGCTTGTTTGTTATTTTTATTTATTTATTTATTTACTATCAAGAATTTTGCAATAATAAACGTATAAATTATACAGAGTGTCTCAAAAATATAGATGCAAATTTTGATTTTAGACAGAGTATACTACAACTACAGCAAATAATATTTATAGATGTTCGTAGTAAACAGAACCCAGAATTTGTCCATCGCAGAGATCGGCATCGGACAGTTACATGGTGTCTGTGCCTGGGCTTGATTTTTTTCAGCTGGCTCGTGCCGGGTCGAGATCAGGCTTGCATTTTTTTTTCTACATATTGACCCGTGCCGGAACTGGACTTAATTGTTCTCAGGATGTGTAGGGCAGACAGTATGTTTTGTAAAAATATTAATAACTATAAACGTTTGTTAAGGGTGTTCTCAAATCCAAAAGGGCAAGGGCAGCTTTATGACATAAGTTTTAATTTATTTTATTCGAAAATGCATGAAACTAGCTGATGTTGTTGTTTAGAAGCTATGTCATTGAACAGTTTTTTCCATTTTTTTGCAAACGCAATAGATCTATCAGAAAATAATGTCAAAGTAGGCGTTTTGAACCGAATTTCCGCGCGAAAGGAGAAAGAGCACTCAAGAGCGGTCGAAAAACGTGTTTGACGTGATCGAACTCGTTTATAACTCAATAGGTAGTTGATTGATCAAAAAATGGAAAAAACAGTTTAATTCAAAATCGCTTACATGGCCAGGCTTTCCAATTTTATATTTTTTCCAATAAAAAATGAATTTGTAAATATGTTAGAACGTTTTGCGCTTGTTGAGCAGAGAATTTAAGAACAGCCTTAACGGAATCTTTTGAAATATACCTTAAGGTGGTTCTCAAATTCACTGTTCAAAAACGCGAAAGTTTCTGACACATTTCCTGACTAATTTTTAACTGTAAAGGCATAAATTTGACAGGCCTGACTATTGGAAGGATTTGGAATCGAATAGCGTTTTCCATTTTTGATAAATAAATTATTTATCGAGATATAAGATATTCTTGTCACGTGACTACATGTTTTTCACATTTCCCGTGCTATCTCCCTTCCGGAAATTCGATTCAAAACGCTAATTTTGAGAGTATTTTCACGAAAGTATATTGCATTTATCAAAAAACGGATAACGTCATTTGATTACATAGTTTCTGAATAAGAATACCTGCCAGTCTTATATTCGTTTCCGAAAAAGTTTAATTCAGAAATGAGTCAGAACGTAGCTCCTTTGGATCTGAGAAAAGCCTTAATAAATGTCAGAGAAATATTTTCACAAATCTACATTTTTTATACAGATTAGAAAGTTGTTATCATGTATTTAATCCTTCTTTTTTTTTTCTCTGTTTTCTAAAAGACATTAATTTTTTATTGTTTTAACGAATCCTTATTTGAACGATGAAACGTCTAAGAATGTATGTAATCATTAATGTTGCTATTGTGTATTTTCTGTCTTGTGACCACATCGTAATTTTAAAATATACTGTGCCAATACATAAAATATGTGTGCAGTATTCTTTAAAATAATCTTAATTATGCTAAGACAAATCTGAAATTTATGTAGAAATTGTGTCGATCAGGCCTGATTTAATTGATTTTTCTATGGGCCAGGCCAGGCTGGGCTTGGGCTGGATTTTTTATTTTTATACTTGGCCGGGTCAAGATAGCTTTCGTTCGGGCCGGGCCTGGAAATTCCGACCCATGTAGACTTCTACTTCCAATACCGTAAAGTATTTTCGGGTGCTATTTACAGCCGATTCCAGCGCTATAAGACTCGGAGTGCTAAAACACAGCTTTTTTGAGATGGTTTGTTACTTTTTATGTGTGGACGCCAGTAGAACGAAATCCAGGAAGGTATATATATATATATATATATATATATATATATATATATATATATATATATATATATTAGGTGGGGGAAGGGAGAAGGCCTTTTTTGTTAAGCTTATTCTGTATTATTATAAATATAACACTGTTAAAGGACATTATTTTATATTTATTATTATTAGAAACGTAACATGCTACAAAATGGTTTAAGGCTACGGACGCGTTGCGCTAAATCACTAAATAACAACGAAAGGAAATCGAATTTGGATTAATCATTTTACAGGGAATAGAAAAATGTAAAAAAAAAAATCCCCTTAAATTGGGAATATTTTTAATGAAACGCTAATATTGAACAAATATTAGAATTACACTGGAAATATTTCCAATCAAACGCCGATATTGCACTATTATTGGCTTTACATTGCAATATTTCCAATCAAATGTCCATACTTACAGATCGTTAAAAAATGAAAAAAGTACACGCAATTAGTTGGCGAAACACTCCTGTGATTCGAAGATACTTTTCCTGTTATTTGAAGAATTTTCAGTCTTTTGACTAGAGAATTTGTATAAATTTCAGGTTCCCGAATATCAGGTTCCATTTTTGACGGGGAAAGAACATATGAAAAGTTCCGTTTTTATAACAAAAAGTTCTACACTGTAGAAAAAAGACAAATATTCCTTAGTCTACGAAAATATAATATAACCACGATCGAAAACATGCGATAATTTTTTCCAAGTTACTCACGATTTCGACGTTACTTTCCACGTTACTTTCGCACATAACAAAATACAGAAAAATTCTTTATAGAAAAGTCCTTCTATCTTCAAAAAAGCAATAAATCAGCCTGCCACCTCTTAACGAAATTATCAAAAAATCATCCGTTTCCTTTATGCATTCGTTGTTTACCATTAGAACCACCTGGAAAAAAGTTAAAATTCTTTTTCTTGGTGGTACATTGGAGCAGTTAACTTTATGAATGTCCGAAATTGGCCTCTTTAGCACAAAATAATAAAATTTTAAGATATTTATACAAAGCTTTTTCAATAAATTATGTCATTTTCTGTCTCTGAATAGAATTAAAAACTCAGTGTAAAAAATATAAAGTCAATGATAATTAAAGTTATGTTTGAAAGGCTTAAAGTTATGACTTGTGTCCCGTGCCCACCTTTTGAGAATCGCCCATATATCTATCTATCTATCTATCTATGTATATAAGGTTTGTTGGGGTAACTGGAACCACGAGGTAACTGGGTCATAGGCTATTTTATAAGAATCTGTTGGTGTTTTTTAAGTTTTAGCTTTCGTGAGCAATGCCCCTTTATCTCTGCTTCCTAAAACAACGTGTATCAACTCAATCATAACTCCCACTTTGCTGTGATAAGTTGTCAAAAATTTACGTTTCTTTTTTTAAAAACAACTTCAATATGGTTGAACTTCTTCGGATTTTTATTAAAATACTGTAAGTATACTTTTATTAAACAATCTTTTTTTTAAAGATTAGACATATAACTACATTAATATTATTAGGTATCTATACATATTTACTTCATGTTTTAAATGTAAGCCCGGTGTCCCAGTTACCCCATAAATGTTTCAAGAATGGGGTAACTGGGACATGTATCCGGGGTAATAAATAATTATAAATAATTTTTTTGTGTTTCTCTTACTACGGGAAGTAAATTTCTCCGTTGGCTTTTGCTCACAATAAAAAAAAAAATGATAGAATACCTTATTAAAATAACGTAATGAAATTAAAAAAAAAGCATATTGAGTGGTATCAAACCAAATTTCTTGACCCCTTGAGAGGCGGTGATGCCGTTATGGCATCACTTAATTTTAATTCCTAATTGCCACATTGGCACCTGAATTTTATAATTAAAATTTAACCTAAGTACGCAAATATATACTTTTACTTGTTTCCAGATGGATTCTCTTGTAAATATTTGTGTCATTAAATTTTTCAACATTTTACGAATGCAAGTATCTTGCCCCTGAAAGCCAGATAGCCTGACCTTGAAATTGTACTATACACAGGGGTCGCATTCTATAGGCATAGCTGCCAATTTTTACACTTTCTTGCTACCACTAAAATTTAATAGAGATTTTCGTTTTGTCTAATCATAAGATTTCGACGATTAAATAAGACAACATTTACTACTGTAGAAGACCTTTATAACGCAAGGTTGTGCGTTATATAGAATTTTGCGTTATATGGATCACATCATTAAATTCACCTTGTAAACATGGCCAAATATGTCTGAAACATATCAAAATACATTAGAATATCTTTATACTGCATTCCTTGTTACCAAATTATATATTTTTGCATAACATAGGTCAAACATTGTTAAATTTACTTTATAAACATGATCCAAATGTAACTGACACAATTATCTCTTATATTAGGCATTTTCAAAAAATGTTTATTCTAATAATAGCATTTTTTTTTCAGTAAAAAGGACTTAAATTAGAAGATAAAGTTGAACTAATGTATTAAATTTAGTCCTAGAGAGTAGCACTATTTTACAATGTGAAAATGCAGTGTGCTTTATAACTGCTAAATTCATTGTTTACATCTGAGAAGTTGTGCGTTATATGGAGAATTGCGTTATATAGCGTTATAAAGATCTTCTACTGTATAATATTTTATCTGTAAGAGGAGAGCGTAAAACGTGGCAGCTATGCTATAGGGAATCTTTTATCGTCCCTACCACTATTTTGAAAATAATATCTTCATCGCATCTTTCTTTAAGTAACAATAAAATCTTCCCTATATAAGATAAAGGATAAAGACCCCGGATAAAGATTAAGTACATACGTAACCTTTTGTTCAGAGATTTACCTTGCTATTTTTTCCTTAAAATACCCATGTGACTTTTATACTTATTATCTACACTAAAGTACATAAGTACTTACTTAAGTTTTATATTTTCGGTATAAATAAATCTAATATTTTCACTTTTAGTGCTTTTTTTAGGCACACTGACAGCAAAGGTTTCCCTTACAATGCTGTTTATTGACATGTAATTTACATGATCTGCCTGGTTTAAATTTTTTTTAAGTTGTTTACACTTTTTCAAACAGGAGCTGGTATCCGATATGAAAAAATATAAACGCGTGTGGAACATAGACCCCCCTGGTCCAGTTACCCCATTTTTGGGGGCAACTGGACCCATCAGCAAAGAAAGATGAAATATGCATATTTTTATATTTTTAAATATTAAAATGTAATTTTGAGCATTTCTATCTGATAGAGGGAACCTAACTGAACACATTTACAGAAGTTCAGACTTTAATTGAAATGAACATTAGCTTTTTGAAGCTGAATTGTCAGAAGCTCCAGAGTCACATTGTAAAATCATGTCCCAGTTGCCCCAACTAACCTTATATATATATATATATATATATATATATATCACTTTCTTCTGGACACGATAACAATTCTGCACAAATCTTTTCCAAACTGATACATAAAATCAAGGGGCATAAAATCTCGGTCAAGTTCGTTAATGGGCAAAACCGGACCAAGGGGGTGGAAATAGGGAGGTGTTTTGTGAAAAACGAAAAACCCCCATAACTTCTTAATTATAATACATATCGATTCAGTTTAAAGTTTTTATTACTTCTAAAAATTGGGCCAAACATTTATGTATCACAGATTTTTGATAAAATTAAAAATGGGCTCAAGTGTCGCAAAAAATAGAGTTTTTGGGAGAAAAAAATTCATAACTTCGTCAATTCTCAAGATATCAAATCCAATTAATTTTATTATAAATCTCCTTAATATTATCTACAAGTTTTTGATAAGACCAATTCGTACCGCAAAAAAAATAAATAAATAAATAAATAAAAATAAAAATAAAAATAAAAAACGAAAGCAAAAAGAAGGGGGTTGAAGAAGAAAAAAATCCATAACTCCGTCAATTCACAACATATAAAATCCCCATGAATTTATCATACGTCTTCTTAATATTGTCTACAACATTTATACAGACAAGTTTTTGATAGACTAATTCTTACAGCAAAAACGAATAAAAAATACATAGCGGTTGAAGAAAAAAATCATCTTATTAAAGGTGTATTCAAATCCAAACTGCTTATTTTCTTACTCTTTTTTAAATTCATTTTTGCTCTCAAACGCATCCAATTGGTAGATTCTCTTATTCAGAAACTTATATAATGTACCGTAATGATCGACTTTTTGATAGAAGCAGAATAGCTTTCAAAAAATGATGTCAAAGTGGGCATTTTGAACATAATTTCCCGAAGCTATTGTCTAAGAAACGAAAAATATTGTTCTACTGAGAAAATAATTGTTTGTAAATCAAGTTTCAATTAATTGAACGAAAAATAAAAACACTGGTCGCTTATAAATCTCTTCAAAAATCACGTCAGTAAGTTTCATATTTTTTCTATTAAAAATGAATCTGAAAATGGGCCAGAAAATTTCGAGTTGTTGAGCATGGAAATGTATTTTTTTTTAATACCTCCTTAACATGATTCTGATAAAAAAGCCATTATATAAAAATGAAATAAAAACTCATCAAAAGCGGCCAAATAAAATTGTTAAAGCGGGTTTATCTCTAATTATGAATTAGTTTTTGTTGGTGAAATTAATATACTTAACTTCGAAATCTACCTCCGCCTGTAGGCCGGGCCGGCAGGGATTTTTTGTTTATTGTTATTGTATTCTGTACATTTAAACATAAAACTCTTTTGGGCAAACATAATTCTAAAATTTGTTTGAAAAAAAAATGGAATCTTGCCTATTTTAAAATATATACGTATTAATGAAATGTTGAAAAAAATTTCATGCTAATTTTGTGACCGATTGCTAGAATTTCTTTTTCTTCTTACTATTTGGAAAAGAAAAAGTTAAGGAAATCATATATTTTTCCTTTATTGTTCTTCAGCAGAGGTAAATAGAATTTTTCCACTCTTCCACATTAAAAAAATGAAACATTCCTGACATTACTCCCCAATTTTTATAAAGAAACACCAGCATTTCTCCCTTCTTTTAAACCGCCCCCGTATTACAAGTAACCTTGAACAAAATGACCCCAACCAAAGAACAAAGACAGGGCATCTTCCTCCCATCCGGCAGATTCTTCGCAAAGAATACTCAGACTCAACTGTCCTCAGTTTGGTGGATTGTCTGTAGTGATCTTTTGTATGCAGTTGGACGAAGCGTTTTTCAGGATTTCTTGAAGGAGAGCTGGAAGAATATAGATAACCAGAAAAAAATATTTTTTTTTTTAAACAGTAGAACATTAAAGGTAAGCATGACAACTTTCATTAGATTATTATTATTATTATTTTTAATAGCATGTTTCTGTATTGTATACATATATCTATATGTGATGAATAATTCTGGGAAAACGTTAACAATTTTAAACGGCTTAAAACAGCTTAGGTTTCTTGGAAAAGTAAAAGTCAAGAGCATTTTAGTGGCTGTGTATATGCCTTTGACTGCTTGCAGAACACGCATCGGTTTTGGTGTTCGCAAGGAGAAAAGTAGAGTAATTGTTTATCATGATTTTTTCATGTAATTAAATTAATTTCTCCTTTCTTCTAAGGTTTCCAGAAATAAAAAAAGAAATTTATTCTTCTTAAGCGATTTAAAATAAATAAACATTAAGAAAAAAAACAAACTAAGGATATTTAATTGTGTGTATATGTCTGTAAGGGGGCGGGGGTCTTGCACAAAACTCTTTAATTCTGTCTTTCTTTTTAAATTAGTGTGTTAAAAAGTCATAAGCGGGCATTCCAGGAGGAAACTTTTTTCTTGTTTAAATAAAAAAATAAATATTAGAAGGTTGTTTTTGATCGTTTAATATCTTATCTGTTACATGACAATATTAAAAAAATTGTCATGCAAGGATGCAAGTAGGGCTCCGATAAAAAAAAAAAAAAAAAAAAATCTTAGTTTATTTTACGTTTATATTCTCCAGAGTTCTAACAAAGGGGGGTGGGGGGGGGGTGGAGGGGACCTCCCCCCAAAATTCGCGAATGCTGTTACAGTACTCAAATTTTCAAACTTAGTTGGCAAATTTGTTTAAAACTTTTGATAAAAACTACTATACACTTTATTTCTGATAGACTAGACAAAAATTACAAATCTAATTGGGAATATTATTAAACTATTTACAAATAAAAACTATATTACATTTTCTAATTGTACTAACTTGGTAAAATTATAAAACTATTCGGCAAATACTGAAATTTGACTTGGCAATATAAGGTCCTCTCATCTCCAAATAAAAAGTCTTAGCGATGGCCCTCATGGTAGTCTTCATAAAAAAAAAAAATCTTTGGAAGGACTACAGGTCATAAATAGTGTGTAACTTATCCCACAATTCTTTTGCTGTGACACATGAAAGTATATGCGATACAGGTCCGGCTTCCATACGTGAAACCAAAATTTCTTGTGCTTTTGCATCTTTGACAATGAAATCAGAATATCCATCATCAGTTGCTTCCGGTTTTACTTTTAATCCCGTTACTATATCATATAGTTCCTTAGCTATAAGCGTAACTTTAAGACGCTACTTGAGTCAAACGAAAAGACCCGTTCGCTAATGCTACTTCTATGGGAGAAATTTATAAAGATATCTCGGTCGCATTTCGATATTTTTAAATGATTTCTTTTGCATTAAATAGTTGAGATCGATCTGTACAAAGGCCGTTGTTTACTTTTTCGATTTTGTTTACAGGTATTTCTTATGAAGACACTTTCAATTTCGGAACCGGTTTCGAAAGTAAAAGCATCCTCATAAGAAATATCTGCAATCAAAATCGAAAAAGTAAAAATCAGCCTTTCATGCAGATTGATCTCAACTATTCAATTCAAAAGAAATCATTTAAAAATATTGAAATGCGACTGAGATATCTTTATAAATTTCTTCCAGAGGATTAGCGTTAGCGAATGTGTCTTTTCATTTGACTGAAGTAGCCTCTTAACTTGGAATTTCCATACATTCCAATTACTTTCATTCAGTTTGATAAACTGTCCCTGCTGTGTTTCGGTTCCGGCCATTTCAAAACAACATTCGGAAAACTCACTTTACAAAAATTTCCATTACTATTTACTTCGGCACCTGTTTCAAAATCTTGCCCAAATGACTCCGAATATTATTTCCCAATGTATGAATTGTAAATATATATATGAAGGGCTTGACTGTAAAACATGGGAACTGACATTTCAATTTTATTATTATTATTTTTTGTAAAACTTTTTAACTGTATCTATATAAAAGTACAATGTTTATTTTTTTTTACTCAATATATGCCATGATTATCAAAGATAAATTTTAGATATAAATTTAATAGCGAAAATTCTTTGGACATAAGTGCAATAAAATCTATTCTATCAGACAAAAAATGTTGCACATAAGTTAAATAAACGTCCGGTGTTATTAAATAATTTGTTTTAGAAGCAATTACAATAGTCTAGTTGTAGTTTTCTTTAGAAAACTTGAATTTTTTTAGTTCTCTAGTTTTACATCCGAGTGCTTCATATAGATGTGCAAGTAATGGACAACCGCAATGTTTTTGGCTTATAAAAAATTATCAATGAAATTTCACATTTATTATTCTTTTCATCTCTTGTATGCTTTATAATCTTGGTTATTATTGACAATCTTAATTGAACCAATAAGGAAGAAGAAAATAAAACCTCACAGTTCTACCGTCGTTCAGTGAAAATTTTAATGAGCAATCTAAGAGCTGATTTATTTAACTAATTTATATATTCTTTATTTTCATGGAAAAATTGCATATTTTTGTGTAGATAGTGTAATAAAGAAATTTTAATTTTGCATACTAATATCCGTTTACAAAATTTCATTTATTTAAAAAGTTTTAGGACTAGTGTCTATTATTATTAGGATGCTAAATTAGTCAATAATCAGTAATGGACATCCCGTATGTCCATTGCTAAATGTGAAATTATACAGTCATAGTGTATAAAATCGTTTCTCATTTAACTATAGAACTATGTAATCAAATGCACTTTTAAAATGTTTTTTTTAAGTCACACGATAAGTTAAAAATCTACTCTTTTTTGTCTTAATTATGTTTGATTATTTATTTCTGACCAAAAAAAAAAAAAAAAAAATCAAGAAAAAAAAAGAAAAAAATCGTGATTATCAAAAAAATATATATATTAATTATAACTAGTAAATCTACAGAGCAGATGCCACATGTCAGTTTCACAGTTTCGTTTCGAAAAGATTTTATGCATTTTTTCATTCCCATTTGTATTACTATTACTTAGTACAAGCAGTTTTCGAAAAATCAATTATCCGGAAATGAATATAGAATTCCACCGTCTGATATTCCAATACATTTTTCTGTGATTTTTTTTTTTTTTCAGCCTCCTTCTTTGTGTCTTAATAATTTGATAAACCTAATTCTCTGAAATTGGGTATTTTAAATCTAAATTAAAATATAGATTTATGATATGTCATTAGTCATTAAGTTGAACTTACTTATTCAAATAAATATTTTATTAATTATTGATCCCATCCCAATTTTGTTATCTGAGAATTTCTATTTTGTTTCATTAATATGCTTTCCTTAAGTTCTGGTTTTAAATATAATAATAAAAACCACTATTTGTTACTTTTAGTAAAATATTCATTACTGACATATTGGATGTCCATTATTGAAATTTTGGAGGTTATTGTTTTTTATCATATAAATTTCTGTTATTGCATAAATTATGATTCACAATGAGAAATATGAGTATCAGATTTGGTAACTTTTATTTATTGGTTTAATTGTTGATAGATTAATGTAATATTAAAAAAAAAAAAAAAAAAAACGTAATATAAGAATTATAACTATTAATGAAATATTATTTTTGAAAGAAATTCTTTCAAATGACAGTAAAAGAACTCTAAAGATAAATTAATATACAGAATGTTGTGCAGAGTTCCATGAAAATACTTAAAAGATCCTTAAATTTTCGAAATGTAGTTTTTGGTCGTTAAAAGTTCATATTTTTATGCAAAATTTGCAAAAGGCCCTTACTTTTACTGTCTTATTATTTCTTAATCATGGTAAAAATTATTCTCCGTCTCAGAAAATTCTGATTTTTAAATATATATATAAATTTCCCCCATCCCAAAACTTCGCTCCCCCGCATCACCCCGCATCAATGTTTTAAATCTTTAAAACTCTCTAAATTTTCAGCTCTATTTGTTATTTTATTCTAAAAATGAATAATCGATCGGGTAAATTTCATTAAGATTTCATCTAAATTCCCCTTCTCAAAATTTTGCATCTTCTTTTTGCCCCACCGCCTCCTCATCACCTCATAGCACCCAAAGTTGAAAATCCTTTAAACTCTTTAATTTTCTAAAATGTTTTCTGCTCTTTTAATACTTTATTGTAACAATCAATAATCGATCATTTAAATTTCGTTAAAATTTCATTTAAACCCCCTTCCCCCCCCCTTTTTTTTTCTAGTGTATGCAAAGTTTACAATCTTTAAAAGTCTTTATTTTTTTCTGTCCTATTTGTTATTTTATTATAATATTAAATAAATGATTATAAAAATTTCTTATCCTCCCTAAAAATTTGTGTTTCCCCTTTACTTCCCTCCATCTTATCAAGCACACACACACACACACACACACACATATATATATATATATATGTCTGGATAATATGCAATAGTTAATTATTATTATTATTATTATTTTTTTTTTATGGGGCATTTGATTTATAACTACGTTGCTAATACACATTTTATAATGGATGTTGATTCGATACTTTTACATGTATAATGGTGTAGTTATATTTATCTATTTATCAATTCATATTCATTAATATTTAATAAAGTTAACGATTAACTTGTATTTAATTTTTAGCCTACTCAGGACAATATCATATTAATTTCTAATAGTATACTAGCTTAAATGAGAATAAAATGCATAATGAGTGTATTTGTTATACCTAATGCTATGACAGTATGGATTTTAATTTGGTAATTTGTTTGTTTTATTTTTCCGCTATCCTTTTTAATCTTCTTTCATTTTTAACTTAATTGGTGTTCAATGGTTTATTTCCCGGTTTTCTGTGTGTGGTAGTCCCAAATTCATATTCTTTAGCTTTTTTTATGGCTAATATGAAGATGAAACCACACAGTTTATTTGTGGAACTTTAGGCATTTGGGACCTGAAGATTCTGTCTAAGTTCTACAAATATCCATTTTTCTTTTTCTGCTCATTTTATTTATTTTTATGTTTGATGGTAATTTGCATTGATTTTTAATAGTCATATATATATATATATATATATATATATATATATATATATAATATCCTCCCTATATATATATAATGTCATTTTATTCATAATTTCAGTTTTTGTTGGTGGTCGGTAATGTTTATTTAATGGTTATATATATATTGTATTTACGCTCTATCTGATACTACTTTATTGTAAAAATAAATAATCGATCATATAATTTTTCTCCCCCCCCGGCCAAAATTGACTTTCCCCCCTCTTATCAAGCATACATTTTCTGTTTATAAATATTTAGTAAGGTAAATAAAATGTTATCTAAGAAATTCCTCCTTTAAAAAATATTCTGCCCCACTCTACAGCTCACCAACCTTAAAACATTTAAAAGATTTTTTTTTTTTTACTTTTTCGGCTCTATCTGTTACTTTATTGTAATAATAAATAATCGATCATTTAATTTCCCACACGACCCGAAATTGACAATTCATCTTTGTCCCAAACTTTTTAATTGTATTTGTTCTATTTGTAGATCTTTAGTATTGGTAAATATTCAATCATCTTATTTTCCAGCAAAAAAAAAGGAAACTAAAATCTGCTTTATCTTTTTGCCCCCTCCCCCCCCCCCCCCCCGCCTTCTTCATTTCCCACCAGTTAGCAAAATTAAAAAAATTTAGAAGTCTTCGTTTTTCTCTGCTCTGTTTGTCATTTTATTGTAGCAACAAATAATTAACCGTCTAAAATATTCCCCTTATTCAAAGTTTCCTCTTCTCTCTTAACCCCTCCTCCGTTTTTATGTAGTATATAAATGTAAAGTCTTTAAAACTGTTTAATTTTTAATTATTTTATGTCCTCTTTATATATATTTATTAACGATAAGTAACTAGCAATCTAACAAAACTTTTACGCTATCTCCCATAAAGTCTCTAGTTTTCCCATTCCCCTTCCCCCTTGAGATGACAAAATTAAAAATCTACAAACTTCTTTCATTTTTTTTTCTTTTTTTACTTTCTGTCTGCTATTTGTTACTTTTGTAATAATAAGAATAAAATAATCATTTAAAATCCTCATCCCACTGAAATCGTCTCTCTACCTTCGCCCCAATTGTAAATTAATAGTAATGATAAACTAGTTTGATTAATTACTGTAACAATGCAGTGAAAGCTCCCTGCGCGACCACCTCCCTGAACGACCTTTTTTTCATGGAACGAAATTTATTCCCATAGGCTTAATACTAATTTTACCTCCATTCAGAGACCCTCTCAGTTGAACTCCCTCCACGAGTGAGCCATTTCTTTGAAGAAAATGAAACAAATTCAGTTTTATCCTGCTCGCTTGAAGAAGGTTTTATTAGAAAAATAATTCCGGAGAGCGAATTATTCATCAAACTTCTAAAGTAAGTTTAGAATTTTATTTTATTTCGGTAACTTTTAAGTGTTTAAACCCCTTTGTGCCTTTTTAGGCAATAAACTTAACTCTGATGACAAATTAAGAATGACGGTCAATAAACTCTCCTGCGCTATCAGTCTCAAAGAAAACTATCAAAATCTCTAACTCTCAAAGAAATAGATAAATTAATAAAATCATCATTATTTGTTCCCATCCAAAAGAAAAAAAAATAAATTAAAAAAATGCACTTATTTATTGAACTTTGAAAGGACTTGGAAATAAAAGTTATGAATGATAAAACAATAAATCAAAGCAAACGTCAATGTATTCATTTTTTAAACTCTGCAGTTATTAACTTATGTAATTAACTTTTGTTTTGATACTTAAATTTTCTTATTTTTCCCTAATGTTAAAAATAAATTTTAGTAACATTAATTGTTACCTTTTTTCAACAGTTAAAATCTAGATATAAACATGACCTCCATGAAGAGACCACCTCTAGGAGTGACGAATTTTTATTGGAATGGAACGTGGTCGCGTTAGAGAGGTTTCACTGTATATAGTATCTCATCTAAACTCCTCCTTTTCCATCCTGTCACCGAATTTTCCCCCTTTCCCTTACCTTTAAACAAAAAAAAAAAAAAAAAAAAAAATGTTGAAGCTATTTAATATTTTATTATTTTGCTGCTTTGTTATCAAATGCGCAAAATTTAAAGTCTTTAAATCTCTTAATTTAATTCAGTTATTTTTTGTCCTATTTGTAAATGTTTAGTAGGGTAAATAATCAGTTATCTGCTCTCCCATAATACTACAATAGTAATGATAATCATCTGACTGAATGCACTCTGCCCCATAAAAATTCTTCGCTTCTTCCCTTTTACTCCCCCCACCTACACTTTTAAGTGTCAATATAGTTAAACAATCATTAAATAATTCCTCCTCCCAAAATTTTAGATTCCCCCCCCCCCCATTTTACTTTCCTATTTAAAATTAAGTTTACAATGCTGTATTTGTCGTTCGTTTTGAAATAACTATAACAGGCTCATGTTATCACATTAGGGGGTGGGGGGTCTGGCATTTGATATCGTAAGATATCTCCAGGGGGAGGGGGGTTGTTTTTAGATATCGTTATCATTTTTGATCTAATCAAACTTTTCTTTTTTGAGTAACTTATATTCAAATAGTCTGTGATCCTTCAATTATAATTATTTTTATATGTTTTTACGAAAATACAAAGCTGTTATTAAAGCCATTAAATGTTTATAAAATCATTTCATTCGAAAATTTGAAATGCCTCAACTTTTGGAATTTCAGTTCTTCTGCCATGTGCGCATATAAATCTCTATCAAAGAAACCATAAGATGTTGGAAATGACACTTGCATTTGCCAGTAAAGAAAGATAAATAACGTTTTCCACTCTTTGTTTGATAAGCTCTGCTTTTATCCTTCCCGGGCAGGGGTGCAAGAAGACAATATTACTGTTGAATGCATTATGTAACAATAAGCTATTATTAGATAATTTTAAATAATAAGAACTCTTTTAGATGTTATCTGTTATAAATTTGTTTCATGTATTGAAAATTTATTGACTTGAATCTGTAAACTATGCGACTAATAAGTATTCTGTATATTAATAATTTGTATAATTATATGTGTATATCACTGCAACAGTATAAAAAGAAGGAAAAGGGATGTAAAAATAAAAATAATTTTTAGACATTGATAACAATATCTTCGGGGGGGGGGGGGGGTTGATGAATGATAACATATGATATCGACAGGGGGGAGGGTTGATGTATGATAACATATGATATCGACAAGGGGGAGGGGGTCCAAAATCAGCAAAATGTTGATAACGTTACATATGTAAAACCCTTAAGTAATAGTCTTCTAAATGTCTACTGCCACATGCCGACCCCTCCTTCCTCCTATCATCGCCACACCATTTGAATTTTTTAAATTTATATTTACAAAAATGAAACCCCGTGTTAAAAAATGCACGTTATAATTCAATAGTTTATAAGCCCTTAATTTTTTTTTCTTTAATGTCCATAAAAGTCCTAGATTTTTATTTAAAGAAAAGTGTACGAACCTTGTTGTACTACAGATGACGCATTAGACTGCCGACATATGGTGTATTCTCACAATCCTTTGAATTTCGGGAATAAAAATTTGGTGAAATTAAACTTGCTAAAATAACATTTTAATCTGATAGACGAATGCGTTAATGATTCAGAATAAAGAAAAAATGGTCAGCAGCGAATTTTTTTTTATTTAACTGAGGTTTAAGTTAAACTTGCGAGTTTAGTTTCCTTACCATTTTACATTATAAATTTCTATTTTCTTCTAAATTTTCCTTAAATGAATTTGCATAGTACCCAAAGGACATTCAAATAAGAAATAATAACAATGTAATATTTTTAGTACAAAATTTTGGTATAACATTGTCTTAAAGTGGTGTTAAAGAAGGGATGGTATAGGAAAAACAGGGCCGAAACTAGCCTTTTTTGCACCCGGGGCAAACATGGATTTTGGCGCCCCCCCCCCCTCTTCCCCGAAGCATATTTACAAGGAGAATTTTACTAATTTTTTAATAGCCGGCTTATTTTAAGATTTAAAATATGTAATACTGAATTGCGTAATCTACTACAATGGCGAATCCAAGGGGAAGGTGAAGGTCACGGGGGTCATGACTGCCCTCTGAACACCAACAAAAATATTCTAACGATCATTTTTAAAATGATGGATTGATGACTTCTATTATTAAGAAACAGCCATTGTGTTAGGTGAAGATGAGAGCAGCCAAAAGTTTTCTAACTTTTTACGGCTGCTCTTTCATCTTCACCTAAACACTTCATTTACAATGGCTGTTTAATAATAAAGGAAATCAGTCCATCAGAAGAAAATGATCCATTCCAAAGGTATAATCCTTCATTTGGCGCCCCTTCGTTCTGGCACCCGTGGCACATGCCCCCTCTGCCCCCCCCCCCTTAGTTTCGGCACTGAGGGAAAAAGGTATGGTAATGGGGAAAAAAAGGATGGTAAGGATGTGACGGTAAGGATAATTACCATTACTTTTAGGCAAATTATGTTAAGACTAAGTGAGAGCCACAATGTTAATTGATTTTTAGAAACAGTTATTTACATTGGATTAAATAAATAAAAAAAATTAATTTACCTCGAAAAGTGCAGGAATAAACCTTGGGGACGGTAAGACTACGAATAAAGCCACGATGCTTGAAATTGATATTTAAATACTGATTTAAATTCTGCAGTAAATTTCCTGTCAAAGAATTTTAGACAGTCTTTAGAGAGAAAAAATATATATATATTCTGTGGCTGCATCTGAAGTGATTTTCTGTATAAGTTTAGCAAGAGGAATGATAAGGAATCTAAAACCCCTGGACAGAGTTCAAAAAATAATATCAACCTGTAAAAATGTGTGCAGGTTAATTTTTTGCTACCTATTTACATAAAACAATTGTCCCAGTTTCGGAAAAAAATTGCATGGAATTATTTTTATTGAAACAATTTTATACAGACAGCTCCAAACTTAAAAATGGGCATCAGGGACACGGGACGGAATAGGAGTTTTCCTGGTTTTGGGACTCCCCAACATCGTCCAAAACTTATTTATCTCGTTAATATTGTTATACAATCATGCAATGGGATATTCCCGAGTATATGAAATAATAATAATAATAATAAAACACAAGAATATATACTAAAATAAAAATTATTATTCAGGGACATAAAAGTCAAAAGATTGTGAGAATGTCCCATATATATTTGATTTTTTTTGTTTGTTTATTTATTACTTTTAAATCTTACTTTATATTTATTTATTTTTTTTCCTTCCCATACATGCCCGATGGAAATGCACCTTGCTTCTGACATGCTCTCTGACAAATGTTTTTAGTATACATCGACTTTATATTTGAAAGTAAGTGGAATATAAATTGATACATGAATGTAATTTTCTAGCTGAGTTCCAAGATATATTAATCAAAAAATTACTATTTGAATAGCCCTAGAAACAATTTAAATTAATATATTTATATTTTTTTGCCGGTTTGATATGTTTATTCGTATGATATATAAAATTTGGTTCGATAAATTTTATGAATGATACTCTAGAACAGAAACTTTCCTAAACTACTCCATAAATATACAAAAATAATATTTTTTGTATCTTTTTTAATCTCGAGATACTGCCTATAATTATTTCTGTAGTTGTTAGTACTGTACTATTTTAATATAGTGTCGAACTGCCATTAAGGCTGTTCTTAACTGCTTTGCTCAACAAGCATAAAACGTTCTGACACAATTACAAATTCATTTTTTAACGAAAGATATAAAATTGGAAAGCCTGGCCGTTGAAGCGATTTGGAATAGAAGTGTTTTTTCCATTTTTTGATCCATCCATTACCTGTTGAGTTATAAGCTTTTTCGATCACGTGACAAACCTGTTTTTCGCCCGCTCTTGAGTGCTTTTTCTCCGTTCGCGGGGAAACTCGATTCAAAACGTTCACTTTGACACTCTTTTCTGAAAGATCTATTGCGTTAGCAAAAAAAAAAAAAAAAACCGGAAAAAACAGCTCGATGACATAGTTTCTGAACAACAACACCCGCTAGTTTCGTGCATTTTCGAACAAAAATAAATTAAAACTTATGTCAGAAAGTTGCCCTTTTGGATTTGAGAACACCCTTAAGGAGGAAGTAGGGGGTGAATTCTTTCACAAACGGTTATTTTACATATAATCTGACGTTATAAAATGTAACGAATAAGAAAAGACTCACTATTTATCTTATTTTCAATTATATTACCTACATTAGAATGTCATAACATACATATAAAAAAAAAAAAAAAAAAAAATAGAAAACTCAAAGTAATATTCCAAAAAAGCCACTGACATAGTGAAAAGTTTTGGGTGGACTTTTTATTAATTTTTATTTTGAAATTTATTTCAAAAATCTTTTGTTCTTTAAAAGCGCATACATTAAAATAAATATAAATTAAAATTTATTAGTACAAAGAAAAAAATTAAGCTTAAAAGTAGGGTTCGTTGATATATATCAATGATGGACATTGATAATGTGAGACAATTAAGAACAGCAATTGAAATATAAACTGTCTAATTTAGATAATCAGTTATATACAGCTTCATTAGAAAAGAATCTTTTCTGATTTTGGTTTAGTTAAGCCTAAACTGTATAACATGTTAGTGAAAAAAAAAAAAAGACATGCTTGCATTTATGTTAAAATTCTCCAATTAAAAAAAAGACTATTTACTATTTAAAATTATGTTTTATAAATTTCTGATTTCTTGATACTGAATCCTATAGTTTTTAATAAGTGTATAAAGCAAACTGTATCTATTATTAATTAGTTGATCTGCAATTTTGCTCAAAGTGGAGAAAAGAAAAGCATTTTTAGAATATTGTTTAAGTTTCCATGTTAAGGGCAAAATGTTCTAGTTTCTAATTTACATTATGCTTAAAAATATTTATTGTCAGCAGTGAGTTGTCTATTTTGGTATGCTATTTTAAATATTCGATATATATAGAAAATATAAGATTTATCAGATATTTTTATATTTTCGAAAATATGATATTAACGAACCCTGTTTAAAAGTGAGTCAGAGTGAAAACTGATAAAATAGAGCCTATATCTTGGAGCAAGGGCTGTCACCATCATTTTGACACCATTATTTTTTTAGTCGGTTTAGTATTTCCGAGATTGCGTAGAAAACACTATTTAGAACGTTTTTTAGAACGCTCTTCGCGCTTATTCACCTCTTTTAAATTTCGAATTATTTAGGAAATGTTCTTAGAGATCATTTATATCTTATAAGTAACTAATACTGCAAATTTCACATTTCTGAGCCCTTCAGTAACACAAAAATTGCATTTTTAGAACGTTTTTTGCTCCTACACCCCCTTTGGGGTTAGTGACATCGACTTCAGATATTGCCTATGTTCGAACGTGGATGATGATGATTTTGTGACTACAATGACTACAATCATGACTACAATGATTTTGACACCATTTCTTTTGGAACAGGTTCGGTAGTTTCAGAGATTACCTCCTACAAACAAACAAATAAACTTTACTTCTTTATAATATTAGTAAAAAGATATATATATATATATACACATATACGCACACATATACACACAGTAAAATCACTGAAAACAGAACCTGTTCAATAACAGAATCATGTCTTAAAAGAAAAATTTTCAAACCTTCAACGGAAGGTTTATTATATATATATATACCTACTGAAAGGAGTTTTGTTTTTGTTTTTCCCTAAGAATTTTGTTTTCACAGATAACATATTATTTTATATCATCTTATTTATATTGCACCAAATTTTTATTGTTGTTGTTATTTATTATAAAGATTTGACAATTTTTCTTAATTCTCTTGTTTATCAGAATTATTTGGTCCATTGTATTGAAAATGAATATTTGCCAACTATTTTTTTATTTAAAATAAATTCTTTCTTTTTCCTCTTTTTTCAAATTACATTTTATAAATTCTAGAAAATTCTGAAAATGTGTGTAAATTTTACACTTGAACAACATTGTAAAACATTGTTGTTAAAATTTCAACAAAATATAAATTAGTTAAAGCCACTGTTCTAATTACTTGTGTTTTTGAAGAAAACATCATTTTCCATGTGTGTGTATGTCTGTTTTCACCTATTTTAATGATAATCGAAAGTTTTTTTTTTTTCTTAAACATGAATTGATATTATTTTCACCGTATTTTAGATTTGTATAACTTAATACATTATTACAGGACAGATCTGTAGATCTGTTTCATTTATTTCATCCTTCACTCTGCTGTTATAAATTCAGATTAGTTGCAATGAGTTTTGACTTATTTTATTTAAACGTAGCTTTAGTTTGAACCGGATTACTTAAGAAACACGCTATTCTATTGAGTTATATCTTATACGTATATATATAAGTATATATATGTAACTTTTAACTTTTAGTTTCAAATTAAGTTAATTAGAGATTGGAGCCCTTCTGTAATTTTAGATGTTATGAAAAGTTAAAATTGAAACTTATATAATAAAGAAATATACATAAAAATTGTAAAAGGTTTTATATTTTTAGCGAAGTATAGCAAATAGGGTATCAAAAAAATCTCCCCCCCTCCCCTTAATAAAATTTATATAAAATTTTCAATTTATATAAAATTTTCAATTTATGATTAAATCATCACTAAACTGCACTTTTTTCAAAGTCTTACCGTATATAACTTAGTACCCTTTGTTATTTGGCACATCTACTGTATATCTAGCTGGGTTTGGAATGCATCCGTATATTTCAAATTTCTCCTCTAGAAATTAAAATATTTACCTTCTGTTTTTGGTATGCCCTTCTTGAAGATTTTTTTTTCTTTTATTGGACAAAATATTTTTTAATTGCATTGTTAGTTTTATTTAAAGTGTTATAATCTTACTTACAATTCGTATGCTTCGTTAAGATTTTAACACTTAAAATACAACATTAAATATATATTTTAGAAACTTTTTAGCAAATAAAAAAGAAAAAAAAAACATTCTTTAAGAAAAGCATACTTTAATTTTAACTAAGAAAACAGAAGGTACAAAATTTAAATTTTAGAGGAAAAATTTGAAAAATACGGTTGCATTCCAAGCCCATAGGTTTAGCATTGCGGAGAGTGGAGGAATTGCACTTTGTATTGGACAAAAAACAAAGAACTGAATTAAATCTTTCCTTATTCAACGAGTTTCTGCTTCTGTAATTCACTGCTGTTTTTTTTTTTTATTTTTTTTTTAGCTATATTGTTAGCTCGTGTTTTCTTTGATGTTTACTTTTATATTAGGGACCTTGCCCACCCTGCCGCGAGTTACACTCACCAACCCCCATCCAGACTGCGTATCTCTCTATTCTAAAAAAGAAAAAAAAAAAAAAAAAAAAAAAAAACTTACGCTGTCACCGCCGCCGCCGGTTTTGAATTTTTTGTGACCGGAGGTCTTTCTCCTTTAATATTAAGAAAAATATTGCATACAAAAATATGAAAATCGGCAGTATTATAGAGAAATGTTTGATAAACACGCTGATGCAGACAGTTTTCAAATCGAAGAATTATTTTAAGAGATATTTAATGCTAAATTTGGACAAAATCGTTCCACTAAAAAAGCTTTATAGAAGCAAAAACTGTACATCGGAATTAAAAAATTTTTAGATTATTTTATACGTTGCAATTTCCCGGTGTGCAGAATGCATACTTTTTTTTAAAATTTGACTCATTTTTTGAGGTTTTATTTCTATTTTAAATTCAAATTTTCAGCATTTCGAGAGATATTTTTTACTTATTTTAGAAAATTGTACTAAATTATCCTGTTGCCAACTGTATAAACAGCGCAAAACAATGTTTGCTTCAAATTAAAATTTATTTACACGTGACTATCATAAACAGAAAAAAAAAAAAAACTTTCAAATTAGAATTAAATAATTACGTATAAAAAGCAGGAACTTATTGAAAATTACTTCATAAGAACTATATTTACACGTGAATTTTAACAGAGAAAGGATATTGTAAAATAATAAATTCATTAACATGCGTTAGAAGTCTTAAATAGGAGAAATTACGTCACATTTACGTCACATTACACTTTTTACGTAAAATGAACAAAAAATAATATTGCAAAACAGTTTAGGTTTAAAAATTGCGCGAGACATTTATTTGATATTTCGAGATGATCTTTTCAACTATTTTTGTTAAGACAGCGCAAATATTTAATTTCTAACAAAAGCATTTTCACGTGAATATTAAAAAGAGAAAGAAAAGTTTGGTGAAAATTACGTCAGAAAGAATTTTCTTTTCGCTTTGTTAAAAAATGCCGGGAGACGAAGACTCTGTTTAACTTAATTTATTTTATATTGGCTTATTTTGAAATGTTTAACTGATTTTATGTAATCAAAGACGAAAACAGTCATTGTATATTTTAAGAGAAACTGATTTTTCCTTAATATTCCCCAATCAAAGAGAAATGAATAGAAACCCGTTTATTGGGAGATCGCGACTTTTTTAAAAATTAATTCAATCTTCCAAAATCTTTTTAAAGCCGATCAAATTAGAGTGCTTTTAGAAAATGCGGTGCCTGACCGGGGGGTTGGCGAGCGTAGCTCGTAGGAGGCCGGGATCCCTAGTGTTTCAAAACCCGGTACCGATTACATAATATTAATTGATATTATCACTGTCAGTGGCAAACTTCTGTACTGGGGGTTGGGTGATGTTCAAGTTGCCAAGCCGTATCCAACGTTGTTGCAACAGCTGATGGCTGTTTTAGTTATTTATTAAGAAAAATGATAAAATTGAAAAGATGACATAAAGTGGCTAAGAAAAAAATATCGCTGCCTCTTGCACTTTTATAATGTTTAGAAGAAATCTTTTATTTTAGAGGCCAGAAAATAGTTTAAAATACAACAATTAAAATATATCTTATTAAATACAATGTATTTTTCTCTTTTAAATGTAATATTTCTTTTATGCACCTTTTCTCATGTAATATTTTAATTATTTTAATGTCTTTTTCTTCTGCAATTTTCATGTGTAAATATATATTTCAACTAAAAGTGCAAATTTTGAAAAATCTGTAAAAAATGGTTTTAAATGACATAATTTTCATCTTTAAATGCTTTTAACACGTGATAGCTTACTTAAAGTTTTTTCTTTTTTCGTAAAGTTCACATCTAAATAAATAGTATTTTGTTCGATTTTAACATTAAATAGATATTTAGAGAATATACAGTAACTTTTTTTTTTTTTTTTTTTTTTTTTTTTTTATTAATAGAAATTAGTCATAGAATTATGCTTTGTGCACACTTTCTACAGATAAATAAAAACTACTTAAGGTACTAATCTCTCTTGCAAAACTGGTTTCCTCTTCACAGATTGGGCAACCATATGTAATCATGGAAAAAATTAAAGACTAGATTACTCATTAACTAATAAAATTTTCTAAATTTGGTTTTCATCATCAGAAATTTAATATCTGATTTTTTGGTTCTAATTTTTTTCAAAAATTAATATTAAAACTAAAATCTCCAGAGATTTTAAAAGGTATGTTGTTTTAATGTGTAAGCATTACAGTTTTAAAAAATGTGCATTTGTACTGAATGACTACTTTTTGATGATAACCAAATTTTAATAAAGTAGGATATCATAACACGCATCTTGTGATGGTAGGATGTGTAGGTATATTATAGAATTTTGAATTACATAAATAACATTTTCCACATAGTTGAACTTAGTACCTTTGATTATGTAGTCAAATATTTCTGGAACATATCAATATACAGTGAAGATATTAATAAGCCCATTACTTGAGACCAGAAGTTGTTCAGATTATACAGGGCTATTACAAATGATGAACTCGATTTTTAAAAAATCATATTTTCGAAACTACTGCACATTTTACAATACGAACTGTAACGGACTCGATTACAGATACGTATGCCGTGTAACAAAAGGGTCACACATCGAACATTTATAACTGAAAAAAAAAAAAAAAAAAACTTAGTATATTTCCCTTTAAATTCGTGTATCACTTATTGTAATATGAGCAGTAGTTTCGAAAATATGATTTTTTTAAATCGGGTCCATCATTTGTAATAGCCCTGTACATTTTTGCATAATATAAATTCTTTGATACATTGTTAAATAACCTGATAAACAGGATCCAAATGTGTTGAACTGAATAATTATATTACTCATTTTAAAACTGATAGAAAATTTTTCATTAAAAAATCTAAGAATTAAGGAGATGAAGATGAAATAAGCTCTGAAACTTAGTTCTCTAGAGGGTAAAATAATTATGGGGGGGCAATAATTCTACAATGTGAATTGTAGGTTCTTAACTGCAAAATTTATTGTTTACATTTGAGAAGTTGTGTTTTATATATAAAACTGTATTATATAGAATTGTATTATAATCTTTTACTGTAGCTGTATAAAGAAATGGATATTTATTTAAAAATTCCCATTACAGTTTAATTTTTCCATCAGCATGTGTATTTTCAATAATAATTTCCAAAAATTATAAGTATTGTGTTTTGTTGTTTACAGGTGCTATAATGAATGTACCAATCGTAAAGAAAATGCTGCTACTGCTGTCATAGATATGTGACTAGAAATGTTAGATATCAAGTTGTGCATTAATAACATTTTTTATATATTTTTCTGGAAACAAAAATAAAATTGTAATGTTAATATTCTTATTTTCTTTATATTCTTGTTTTGTTTATATTAGTTTTTATATTTCTATATTTTGTAATGTTACATTAATTATTGAAATCCATAAGAAGGAATATACTGGTATATAAAGCAAAACTAAAAGATAATCTGGCTTTGGGTTTAGACTATACCAAAACTAAATATATTTTTTCCAGGAAATGAAAATTATAGTAGGGGAAAAAATCTAATATTAAACAAAACAAAAAAAAAAAAAAAAAAAAAAAAAAAAAATCTAATATTTCAAAGAAATATCAGATTTTTTAACAATGGAAGATCTAGTGATGATAATTATAATTCGAGAACTACAAGAATTTCTTTCTTTAAACTGACATCATTTATATATTTTTTACTAATTAAAAATTTTCAAAATGGTCATTGAACTGAACATACATGTGTTGCGTGCAGGATTATAGAAAATATATTGATATATCTACTTAATATTATATGTATATATATATATATATATATATATATATATATATATATATATATATACCGATTCAAATTATCATTAAAAGAATGTATATGTATATGTATTCTTAAAACATTGTACCCTAACTTCAACCTAAAATAATAATCAAGTTTCTAGTTGATTGTTTGTTTAAGCCAATTAAACCATAAAATACAAAATTTATGATAAAATTTCAATAAAAAGTTATAAAATAAATATATTGCAGGTACTTACTTAAAAATAAGAGGGTATAAAAAATAAAAAATACAATATAATAAAAAATATTAATTTTCTATGTTACTTCGTTTTAGAAATATGATGTGCACAATACGAAAAATA
The DNA here is from genome assembly GCA_963932465.1 of Maratus speciosus. Taxonomy (NCBI): domain Eukaryota; kingdom Metazoa; phylum Arthropoda; class Arachnida; order Araneae; family Salticidae; genus Maratus; species Maratus speciosus. The sequence continues at coordinate 245,625,473 of OZ010787.1, forward strand.
CCTATTTTGAGAAAAATAAATTTCAAATTTACCTTGATTTGGATAATTATCGCTCCACATATTTTATCATAAAAGCAGTTCTAATAGGAATACCATCATAATTTCTTTTTGAAACGTTTAGTAACATATTACTCTTTAATAATAATTTTTTTAAATGACATTTTAAAAAGTTTTAAAGTGATCTTTCCCTCTCAATTAACAAACGAACTGAAAAATCCTTTCAGCAGAGACAGGATATATTACAAACAATAGTGTTAAATTGAGTCAGAAAAGCTACTGTCAAAATTCTGAGACTGCAAGACCGCGAAAATTTAGCTTTAAAAAAGGTATTCATGTAAAGTTAAAAAAACAATTAACGGTGCACAAAATGAAATTTTCTTATTACAGTTGAACCTCGTTATCCCGACACTCTAATGACCAGAAAAAGGTGCCGTCATAAGTGGAGTGTCGCGGTAACCGGAGTTGGAGAAAAATATGTTTATAAAAAAGCTGTATTTTTAATTAATTTAAGACAATTTTAAATTCATAACTGTTCTTGCAGTTTTAAGCAATAAAACATTATTATTAAACAAAACAAAACAAACACAAAAAATTGAAAAGTATAAAAATCAGATTTATGATGACTGTTTTTATCGTTACATGAAATATTGATGAAATAAGGTTTGCTTAGACCTAGATGTGCTTTATATTTGTTGTTTCAGAAATGGATGTTAGATAATTTCTGATCGTTTCAATGCAATGTGCAATGCTTCGGTTTTAGTTGAATGAAAAACGCCGTGTAACCACAAGAAAGCGCCGTCTGACCGGAACAAAAAGACTGCAAGTAGACTGATAAGTCTATCTGGAGCTTAAGTGGATCATTCATTGTGTGTGGGTTTATTTATTCAGATAAAGGATTAAAGTAAAATGTCAATGTATGTTTCAGACACTTCTGGGAAAAGTTTGGCTAAGACATCTCTTACCGCTTAATTTCCGTGCTTATAAGGTGGATTATGAAAAATGGAGAATTTTCCTAAACCGTTGTGATATCCGGAGTTGAAAATTATTCAACGTCGTAAAATCCGGAGTTTATTTGCATTAAAATCATATTACAGAAAATCGGGACTTTAAAACTGACATGATAAGCGGAGTAATGTGAAAACTGGGTATCTGAATAACGAGGTCCTACTATATTATTTTCCATTCTTAAAAAAAAAAAATACTTGTTTGTGCGAAAATTTGTGAAAAATAACATTTTCCCAGGGGAAAAAAAAAACTTTCGTTTCCACCACTAGAAATTTTTCAGATATTTTACGTCTCTGATTTTATGGCTGTTCTCAAATCCAAAGGGGTACTTTCTGACAAATTTTTAATTCGTTTTTGTTCAGAAATACGTAAAATTGGCAGAAGTTACTTATTCACAAACTAAGTAAGTGAAAAAATGTTTTCCATTTTTTCGTAAACACAAAAGATCTTTCTGAAAATTCTCTCAAATTTTGCATTTGAAATAAATTTTCAGACTTGACGCCGAAAGAAAGGAGAAACCCATGTACTTTAAATAAACTTTTATTCTATAGGTAATTAATTTATCAAGTCAGGCCAACGCAAATAGATTTTTAAGTTGCACCAGAACGTTTTTCAATATACATAATTCTCTTTCTATGGAAAAATACTGTCTCTATGACGAAAAAAATTCGCATAACTTTTTAATAATGTTAACATATGTAAACTTTGAGTAAGGATTATAAAAAAAAAAAAAAAAAAAAAAAAAAAATCGCTGATCACAAACTGGTTATGTTACTAGCCGAATTTCTGTTATTTGCCGAAACTAACTGCTAATAAAAATAGCAAATAAAACCTTCGTGCAAGAACATTAAAACGCAGAAATCCAACGTTTAAAAACACACAAAAATCAGCAAACAGCTGTTTCGAATCTACAATCGAGATTCTTCTTCAATGCAAGGCAGAGCTTGCTAAAAAAGCAAATATTGGCATGAAATATCGCTCCACTAATGGCAATATATATTCTGCTCCATTATTGGTATGAAATATTGTCCCATTATTAAAAAATACTGCCGCAATATTGGCATCAGGTATTGCACCAATATTGGCATGAAATACTGCCCCAATAATGGCATGAAACATTGCTCCAATATTGGCATGAAATATTGCCCCAAGGTTTCATGCCAATGTTCGGGGAATGTTTCACGCCAATATTGGGGCAATATTTTATGCCAATAATGAAACAATATTTTATGCCAATAATAGGGCTATATATCATGCCCATAATGAGGCAATATTTCATAGCCATAATGGGGCAATATTTCATCCCAGTATTGGTGCAATATCTCATGCCAATATTGGGCAATATTTCACTACAATATCGGCGCTATATTGGCTAATTAAGGGCAAAATGTAACACAATATTGGCGGCAAATATTGGCTAAATAAGGGCAAAATGTAAACACCCCAATATTGGAGAAATATTTCACGTCAATATCGGCGCAATATTGGCTAAATATGAGAAAATGTAAACACCCCAATATTGGCTAAATAATGATAAAATGTAAACACTCTAATATTGCTAAATAAGGGCAAAATATGAACACTCAATATTGGGGCAATATTGGCTACAGATATTGGGTAAATAAGGGCAAAATGTAAACACCCCAATATTGGTGCAATATTTCATGCCAATATTGACGCAATATTTCATGCCAATATTGGAGCAATATTGGATACCAATGTTGGGGCAACATTTCACTCCAATATCGGTGTAATATTGGCTACAAATATCGGCTAAACATTGGCAAAAAGTAAACACCCCAATATTGGGGCAATATTGGCTGCAAATATTGGCGTAATATTGGTTACAAATATTGGCTAAATAAGGGCAAAATGTAAACACCCCAATATTGGCGCAATATTGGCTGCAAATATTGGCTAAATAAGGGCAAAATGTAAACACCCCAATATTGGGGCAATATTGGCTGCAAATATTGGCGAATATTGGTTACAAATATTGGCTAAATAAGGGCAAAATGTAAACACCCCAATATTGGCGCAATATTGGCTGCAAATATTGGCTAAATAAGGGCAAAATGTAAACACCCCAATATTGGGGCAATATTGGCTGCAAATATTGGCGTAATATTGGTTACAAATATTGGCTAAATAAGGGCAAAATGTAAACACCCCAATATTGGCACAATATTGGCTGCAAATATTGGCTAAATAAGGGCAAAATGTAAACACCCCAATATTGGGGCAATATTGGCTACAAATATTGGCGTAATATTGGTTACAAATATTGGCTAAATAAGGGCAAAATGTAAACATTCCAATACTGGGGCAATATTGGCTGCAAATATTGGCTAAATAAGGGCAAAATGTACACACCCCAATATTGGGGTAATATTGGCTACAAATATGGGGGTAATATTGGTTACAAATATTGGCTAAATATGGGCAAAATGTAAACACCCCAATATTGGCGCAATATTAGCTGCAAATATTGGCTAAATAAGGGCAAAATGTAAACACCCCAATATTGGGGCAATATTGGCGTAATATTGTTACAAATATTGGCTAAATAAGGGCAAAATGTAAACATACCAATATTGGGGCAATATTGGCTGTAAATATTGGCTAAATAAGGGCAAAATGTAAACACCCCAATATTGGGGCAATATTGGCTGCAAATATTGGCGTAATATTGGTTACAAATATTGGCTAAATAAGGGCAAAATGTAAACAGCCCAATATTGGGGCAATATTGGCTGCAAATATTGGCTAAATAAGGGCAAAATGTAAACACCCCAATATTTGCTGCAAATATAGGCTAAATAAGGGCAAAATGTAAACACCCCAATATTGGCGCAATATTGGCTGCAAATATTGGCTAAATAAGGACAAAATGTAAACACCCCAATATTGGCTAAATAAAGGTAAAATGTAAACACCCCAATATTGGGACAATATTTCTTGCCAATATCGGGCAGTATTGGCTAAATAAGAGCAAAATGTAAACATTCCAATATTGTGACAATCTTGTCTGCAAATATTGGGGTACTATTGGTTGCAAACATTGGCTAAATAAGGACAAAATGTAAAAACCGCAATATTGGGGCAATATTGGCATAATATTGGGTGCAAAAATTAGCTAAAATATTTCAAAATATGAACACCAATATTGGGGCAATATTTCATACCAATATTGGGGCTATATTTTATACCAATATTGGCGCAATATTGGCTGCAAATATTGGCTAAATAAGGGCAAAATGTAAACACCCCAATATTCATGCCAATATTGCGCCAAGATTTAGCCAATATTGGCCCAATATTGTTTGGCTACTGGGGATTGTATGAGCACATGTGTACCCGTGTGCCACTGCCATTTTTCTCGAAAACAATTGTCTGTGGAATGTTCAAAGTTGGGAAAGTTATAAATGATATTGACTCACATATTTATAGATTATTTGTCATTCACAGATATTTTTACTAATAATTTATGCGGCTTAATAAATTTACTTCAAAACAATTTTTTATACATCGTGGTGTTCGAAAGGTCGTAATAGCGAACTCAAAAATATATTTGTAATAATTTTAGGTATTATATTTTCAGCGACAACTTTGAAAACGTACTGCAAACATAGGCGCCTCCCCACTATTTAAGAATATGCTAAAACTAAAATGATGAAGAAAATAGGAGTAGTAGGAGTTTATTTAAATCTTGCAGTAAAACTATATTGATCATCCTAGGTCACATAGTTTTTGAGAAAATCGTCTTATTCCGTTACATAAAATCTTATGCATAAAAATTTACACCAAATTGAAGAACAAATGCTTAAAAACAGTTCTAGTTTAATTTGATGTACATTTTTATGGCCACAGTATTTAAAAGTTACTAATTAATAATACATTTCGTTTTAAGAACAGCTTTTGTAAAAATAAAAAAAAAACGTTTTTCTAAATGCCGGCTTTTTTTCTTCAAATATAAGCCGGCCTTTTAAGAGGTTTTAAACAAGAAAAAGACAGCCGGTTTTAATCGGCAGGGCTAAAATCTGACAGTCCTGTATTTAAAAAAATATTATAGGGTACTGACACCCCCAACATATTCTTATTAAGGTATTTCATAAAATACTTGTCTTACCTTTGAATTTCTAAAAATGCGGAAAAACCAGTCACATAACTTATCAGAACATGGACAATTCAATTTAGAACAAAGGAAGGTGAAAAAGAAGAGGGATGTTCCATTTTCTCTTAGGGGAAAACATAGGAAAGGGAAAGAGAATGGGATGCTTTATTTTCTTATAGGGGAAAAGTCTGATCATTGACACTGCCTTTTTGTGACTTTTGTCATTTTTTTCTTCTGAAAATAGCATGAGACACCACTTCTTTTTCTTTTCAGTTTTTTTGTACATATGCTCAAGTACTACGTGATATCTTTTGTTTCATTCAACTCTGATGCTTTTTTGAGATAGGACTATTTCAAACGTTGCAGATTTTGAAAATTTTGAATATTTAACAGATTTAATCTGCTAACAGAATCGATATCCCAGTAAAGTTCTATATTACTCAGCTTGTCATAATAGTAAACTTTCAAATTTTATAACAAACATTTTGGGGTACTATTGTTTAAATAAAATAATAAGTGCAGAAAACGCACAAAACGACATTTTGATTGCATTTTGTGGCAACATAATAATGGAAATTAATAATTCTCCATGGAGCCAAGTGAATTTTACTAAGCATGTACTGAACTAATAAAATCACAAATTTCATTTTATGTGAATGTACAAAGATAAATAAGATTGATAAGAAAATACTAAACTGCGAAATAAATGTTTTAATGAAACAGTTTATGACAAAAGAATTTTGGGATATTGTTGTAGAGATATAGCAATCCAAACATACTGGCATTTCACTTTCCATGAGAAATGGGATTCATGATCTTAAACTTTGACATTTTCTACAGGAAACAGGAAATTTTTTCAGGGCTTCAAAATCGCACATTATTCATTAAATATGATCTACTTCAACATAAAAAATAAAGCCAAATAAAAATTACAACTATGAAAATATCGCTTTTTTGTCTGAATTTTAAAATAATGGCTCTTAAGGAATATAAAAAGATGGGCAAATTCAAATATTTCATACTGCATTCTATTGATACATAACATGCCTTAGAATTTTATAAAAAAAATGTAGGGATACTTGTCTGACTGTTTTTTGCCTGTTATACATTTTCGTAATTGGTGTATTTATTTATTTATTTTACACAGTTTAATAATTTATTTGATTTTAGGAGCTGTCCGTGATATTTTACCTAGGAGGAGACATGAATCATCACAAATATCGTTTTGAAATGTCGTACTCTTTGGTAGATGTTTACTTCAGAATATCAGTTATAGAAGCATATACTCAATAAGAAGACAAAACTACATTCCACGTTGACGTTTGATTTGTATCGACTGAAACCTACTTTGATTTGCTAAAAGTAAATATGTTTTGTTGTTGCTTCTCTGGTCGTCTATGTAAATTAAAAAAATGTGTATATAGTGTATTTTTAATTATTTCCAATTTATTTCATCATGGATCATCAATAGTTGTATCTGTTTTATGTTACTTATATTCGATAATAAAAACTATTTTGTATTTAATTTTTGTTTCAATTTTCTCAGACTGCTTCATATGGTCATATTCTCGGGTAATTCATTTCAAATCTCCAGAAGGAACATATTAGCCATTTTAAAACATTTAAGAAACAAATGCAGAACTTTTGTTTTTTATCTAGAAAAACATGTATATTATAATTTGTAGCGGAGTTAGTGTACTTTCTTTATATATTAATTTCAATCCCCTACACTGATTCCGAAAGAAAATACAGTTAGTTTTCTAAAACGTAGTCCAACAGCCCCTGTCTTTCACTATATTACCAGTGTATCGAGAAGGACGCGAGAATAATTGTAATGCATTAAAATTTTGCCATCTTTACAATACATCATCGGACAATTCTATAACTATTAATAAGAATACACATAAAGGCGCGTTTGAATTTATTGAGGAGAAAAGTTTTTGGAAAATGCAGCAGATGATCTGGTAATAGGAAATAAATTATTTTCATAAAATAGTATTGGAATTATTAGCATGGTACAATAAACAGAAAACATTCCCTAAGTATGTCTCCTTAAATAAACTTTGGAAAAATGCACTTGCACCAAGTAACTTTCACTATGTATACTTCGTATATATCTGCACTTTTATATTCATATTTTGTAGACCTAAAATTCGTTGTTATTTCTAACTGAAACCGTTGCTTCAAAATTGACTGCTAATTTATACGAACTGATTTTAATCAACTTAATTTTAACTCCATATCAAAGAAGAATGTAGGTTCCAATTGTTAGCTAATTTTTCTACTCTCTTCCTATAGTATCAGATCCAAAATTGAAAATAGTTTTTGAGCGAAATTCGGCGGAATGTTCCGGTAGTGTTTCTTTCTCTTGGTTGGCTGTAAAGGTCCGCTCGGCAAACCTCCTTATGACCACCACATCCTGCACAATATTGGAGGAATTTTGAAGCTTTTGTCTGCTAGTTTTCTATCATTTGGTCATTTGCTAATATTTTGTCAAGTACATCGCGATGTCATACGATGTTTTGCTGATTAGCTAGTGATATCATATAGGAAAATCCCTTACGTACTTACACATTTTTTATTTTGTTTCCAACAAAGACAAATATTCAATTTTAAAAGTATTTTTCCTTTATAAAGTACGTTTTTACACATTTGTTAGTTATACTATTGATAGATAAATATTTTTGCATCTTACATTAAAAAAATAACTGATGTTTAAATTTTAATGTTTACACTGATTTATGACAAACATACTTCATCACTTTCTTCTCAATGAAGAATTTTCTTCGCACGTGTTTTCTCTTGTTGTACATTCTTCGACTGTCCGTTAAAAATTATTATGTCATTGAAAAGTGGAAGAAAATAACATTTTGATGTTTGGTGATATATTTACTTGAGGAGTGTTGGTAGACTTACTCATCGGGTATGTCAATGAAGGAAAACAGTTGAAGAGAGAGAAATTGTCAGATTATGTCGAAGCCATGTTAATTTTGGAACACATATCAATTACTCTGGCCCTTTGGTTAATTTGATCTTCTGCCGATGAAATTCTTGGATTAATTTAACTGAGATACTAACGTCTAATAAATACTAACATCATTGGGTGATTACAAGCCTTCTGCCAATAATTCAGGAAATAAGCAGGTGGGAATCATATAGCTTTTGCTGTTTCGGTATGGTCTTGTTATTGAGAATAAAATCGTTGTTGTAAAAAATTGACTTATAAAATAGCTTCTCAGTATAATGGAGCACAGGATAAAATTTGTAATAGTGAGTAAATAGTCTTTCTTCCTCTGAATTTGAAATTGACGTTTTGTAATCAATAACAGATTTCCGATCCAGAAATACATGTAACCTGCATTTCAAATGAAACACCAAAAAATATTTATTCGACTAACATCCTGAAATCATTCAATATTTTAATTAGCAACGAAAAGTTTAGACCTTAAATAGATATTTATTATGTTGTTTTAATGCTAAAACTGTTTATAGAATTTTAAATTCTTTGCGTTCTTAAACAAACTATTATACTCCAATATTAGAAAATAATTTAATCCGTCTGAAGAATTATGATTTTATTCATCTAAAGTTAAAAATGACAGTTTCATGAAAAAATGATTAATACCACTTAACTTTTGTATTTAAATGACTGCTTCGAATCAATACTTAATAACGCATTTCCTTAAATAATGAAAATTTTAAGCTTTACAAATATATAAACATTACTTTTATAATGCGGGATACTTCTTATTCAAAGTATATTAATAAAAATTTGATTTTCATAAATATAAAAGTTTTTAATTTTTTATACTGCTATTAAAATATCTGCATTTTTATAATCAAAATTATTTAATAAGTTTAAAGTTTTATATGAAAGACACTTCTTTTCAAAGAAATATTTTAAAGTTTCAATAGGTTATATAAGCTACATTCTATCGATTATTATAGTTTTTTAAATGCACCATCGAAAGAATTCAATTTACATTTATGTGTTTAGTGTAAAAGTTTATCTATCAAGAATTGTTTATAAAAAATATTTTCAATCTAACAGCCATGATTTTCAATAGCAATCGGAAACTTGTTATTGTAGAATAAAAAATGACATTATTTTTTGTCTTCTAGATAATTAATCTTTTCTGAGAATAAAAAATGCGCTGGAAGATCGATATCAATCTCTGAGGAGGAAATATTTTTTTTTTATCTTCTGATCAAAAACGAAGCATTAAATTATTATAATCAAATTTAGAAAATAATAGTTTTTATTTTTATGCAATTAATTTGGCAAGGATGATTTATAACTCATTATTCTCTTTATCATGCAAACGCAAAAATTAATCTCTTTTTTCTGTTAATAAGTTGTAAAAATGTTTATTTCTTTTAAAAAATTACTAACGAGATCAAATTAATTTCCGGTGCAAGTTTTGATTTTTATGATACACATAATTTTCAGTAGTGTAAGAGCCAGATTTCCATCGTTACAAGGATGTAGATTTTTTTTAAATGAAAAAAAAGTATTGAATCTGAAGCTTTAAACCTTAAAATTCGGCTGTCAAAAGTTCATTATTAGGAAAGCAGTATTTCATATTTAATAACATATTAAGCATTTTTGCATTTTAATACCACTTCAAAATTGCCGTTAAAATGAAAGAAAACATTAAAAAAATAATCATATAATTTGTAGTGTAGTTTTTTTGCTCAGGAGTGCTTTAAAAAATCTGTTAAAATATTTTTCGATTACTTAAAATACGAAATTTTTCAATCCACAATATTCTTGATAATCTTTACAACTCTAATAGAAATATACCAGTTTGTAAATACTGGTATTTAAAAGGGAGAACAGTGTGAGCCTGATATTAGCCTGTCACGTCTCATCCTAAGTGTTGGGTGTATAGCACGTCAACAGACTAAAAGAGCTTCCAAATATTTCACAAAAAATAACTTTTTAATTAACAACATAAAATGTAAATTGATCTTTATTAGATATAGTAATTATTTGGCTATGATTTCGACAAAATGATTTTGAATAGGATCTCTAATGCACAAGTCTTTATCCTTTTCTGCAGAGCAAATATAATAATAGCTCAGTAAATTGGTGAAAAATATGGAACTGGTTGCAATTAATTCAAAGAATAAGATTTTTTCCCTAGGGCTCATAATGAACCCGCTACATTCTAAAATAAAATCCTGACTTAAATGTCTCTGCATAAATCGAGGATGCTATTTATTTCTCTCTCCTTTGTTTCTCCAACTTAAGAGCAATTCAAAGAAACATCACTTTAAACTAACTGCAATCCGATTTCACTGACTAAATATCCATCTCTAATCTTCCAATTTATCCTTCAATCACCTTTGGGCGTCGAACCATTCTAATTAGGTTTTCAAATGATAATAAATAACATGAAAACAACTAGTGTAAAAATCTCTTCATTCCAAAACTATAGTAAAAGTTCAAACAGTAAAAACACCTTCACAGTAATTACCCGAGATTTTTATTTAAAACCCTATTCAAATCTATTTATTCCTACTCCAGAAAGCAAATTCTGTAGCAAATTCTGTGGGATTTCTGTAGGAAAATCCCTTTCAACTCTCGAATACTTGGAATAGTTAGTATGGCGTTAACGTTAAAATAACCATAGTCGTGATAATTCCGAGCGCCTAGTATTCTGGGGTTAAAAATGTTTTTGTATGCCAATAGGTTGATAACATTCCTAGTAAATCCTAGTTACCGTAGGTCATACTTAAAATCTAATTAAATACTTCATTAATTATCCTAAAAAATATTTATTACAGACGTTTGGATCTCTGTTGATATTTTGCAGTTAGTTTAGCAATTGTTCTTTAGAGTATAGAGTAGGTGGAGTTAAATATACGCATTTCCCATACATTTTCCTTTTTAATGCACACATTGGTCTAAACTTATGTAATGAGTGATTAAAATGTTAGATTACAACCTTAGGCAAGTGCCATCATCAACCGACATTCTGTCAAATTATAATTCTGCGATAAATTGCAATTTAAAAAAAAAAAAAAAAAAAAAAAAAAAAAAAAAAAAAAAAAAAAAAAAAAACATTGTTCTGCTTATCTTTGCCCGATTGGTTGGGGTAAAAGTACGGAGTGGTTGGGCAGAGATACGCATTGCGTATTTTTGCCCCATTGCTGTGGATTTTTGCCCCATGTCCAATAAAACGAATGAGTATTGCAAAAGCATTAGTAAATTTCACTAGTATTTATATTTAAACTGAAAATTGTAAGTCGAACCATGAAAAAAAACGAAAAAAACAGCGGTTTGCGAAATCGCAAATAGTAGTTAACATTTAACTACTGTGACAAAAATTGTTGCATAAATACTGTGAGCGGTCCCACAGTCCACTTGATCATAGAAAGAATAAAAGGGTTGACTGAATCATAAGATATTGTTTTTCCGCTAAACTTTTTGTAAAGGCCTATTATAATAAGAAATCTCCTCATTTAGAAGTCTTTAGTGATACTACTAAGATTCCAAACGAATCAAAATTAAACTAACACCAGCAGTTAAATTTAAAATTACAAGTTAAGCTATGAAAACTGAATATAGCAGCGGTCTGTGAGACCGTTAACAGGAGTTAAGGGCTAAGACTTAAAACCACCGGAAATACAGCCTATAGAAGTACAATTCAATGCCGAAAAACCCGGGGAAAACATTCCGCCTATTCACTGATGAATCCAACCAAAATTATTGCGAAGACAATTTCAGGTCGTCAGAAACTTAAAAGAAGCTAAAAAAAATGTTGGTGAAGTATGAGTGACTAGTTATATTGCTTAACGTTATTCTAAACAATTTTCATTGACATCTACTTGAATAACGTTGCACTAAAGGAATCAATATTGAAGCACATCATTTTAGTAGGAACATGTGTGATAGAGATTTTAAATTTTAGCCGTGATTGAACGTGGAAGGAGATGCAATAACCATTAGTTAAAAAAAAACTCCAATCTGGTAAACGAAGATGTTTATTCCATCATAAAAGCAGCAGGTAGAGGTACAAGGGGAGGTGCATAACAAGACACTTCTTAGTGCCTCTTTCACAGACAGCGTCAGGGCGAAAAGTGAGTTGAATTTGCAGTTACAACTTTCTTGCTTGGCGGACTACAATATCGCAAATCTACAAGTATTTTGCGCCATGCACAAGAGACACAGAAACACATTGGCTGGTATGGATTCGCCAAATACATACGGCAGGCTTCTACCATTTATGAATCGTGTAGGATGCAAGATTTGTGTGTTACTAAAATTCCTGAATCGTGAGAGTCGCAATGTAATCTGTACTTTGATACAACTGCGGTTAAGTGTAAAAATAAAATGTTTCTGGATAAAGACAAGAGGGTGAAACTTGACCGAATCGTTAGGCGAAACGAGCATGAGTGTATTTTTCTAACACAGATGTTAGATCAAAGATTAACAACATGCATTGCCACAAAAATGCAGAATTGACATACGTCTGAATGATAAAGTGCAGAGCAAAAATAAATGTAATGAATAGATTACATGTTAAGTGATTTTAAATGATGAGTTATATTCATGCCCAAATAAGGACGTGACCGAAGTTAAATGCGTTTGTTACTAACAGTCAGCAGTAACGTTTTTCTACAAGGTTAAATCGTATGTGTGAGAAACTCTCAAAGTAGAATTGAAGACTGAATCACTGATTTTATTTTATTAAAGAAATGAGTAACTACACTAATTTAATTTAAATGTGAAGGGCTAATAACACAAGCGATATAGCTATTAAATGTTAAATTTAAATTAGGGGCTGAACTGTTTGACTATAGTGCACTAAAATAAGTAAATCATTAAACAGAAATTTAATTGAAACTGCTGGGGAGGGGGTGGAATCGAACGCAAACATATATAACGGGATAGTCGTTATAACATGGTCCGTACGGATACCGTTATATTCAAGGCGATATATCAGTATTTGCTTATAGAAAAATAAATCTAGTTTGAACGCGCGAACTTTCGCTTTATTTAAGGAGAGATTCTCTATAAGGAAAAACTGGTACCGAAGAATTTTTTAGTCTGGAAACTCAAGGACACGTACGAACCTTGAGGAAGGCCGAGATGTACCGAGCCCACCTGAAAAGAGGCTTCCAGCGGATCCATCTTAACCCTTTCAGGGGCAAAGTACTTATATTGCTACAATATCAAAAAGATTGAATGACACCGTTATTTATAAACAACTTTATGTGAAAGTAAGTGAACGCTTTTCTTCTGGTACGTTATATAAAGCAAAATTTAATCTCTAAATTCATGTGCAAATGTGGCATTTGGGAATTAAAATTAAGTGGTATATATAATATACTGGTGCCCTTCAAGGGGTTAAAGTGAGCAGCAATAAAACAAAGATCTATATATTTTATCTTATACAGAAACAGATCTTGTCGGTGAAACAATGCAGTTTTCGCAAAAAGATAAAGTTGGTAGATTTCATTTAGGTTTAGTCCCTCTAAGATTAAATGAAAGTTAAAGTGCGATTAAAGACTTGCCACAGATATGATGTGCTTGACAGACACAATCCATATAACTACTCGTTGCAGGTTTGCCACGAGGACATAGACATTCGTTGATTTTTAGCATGCGTCAGCAATCACAAAAACATATTCACAGAGGAATAAAAGTGCACGCTGCTGCATGGGATTTTCATTACCAGTGTAAACATATAGAAATAGATTTATTATGAAATCAGGACATTAGGGACGGAAAAAACAAATTCCTTGGAGGAAATGCATCGACACGTGTGATTAACCGAACAAAATTTTAAGAAGAAATGAACTCTAATGATTCTCTTTACATTTAACCTTTTGCACTCTACTGACTACTTATACGGGGACATACTAATTTTAACCACAAATCCACTGACGCTCACAAGGTAAACAACAAATGAAAATACAACAAATAAACATACTTTTAAAAAGTTACCTGCATATTATGTCAAATATGTAAGAATTGCGTGGAGTTGTTGGTAGGTGATTGAAATTTTGGTGTGGAGTGCAAAAGGTTAGTAATTTTTCACGAATAGACCTACAATTAGATAATGATAGAAATGAATAAGAAGTTTATTTTTAATAAGAGAAGATGGATTTTGAGCTAACTGAAAGAAACAGAGTTTACAAAACGAATTTTAATAATAAGATTAATATTATTTCTTACACTGTAAAAATATGTCAAATAATTATCTTGAATTTATATAGGACAGTAAAAGCACCTTCTCAGTAATTAAACCAATATATTAATTTAAAAACATAATTAAACTTTAATCAGTTTTTATTATTCCGGCGGTCAATGCCATGCATGTGTGAGAAAAAAGTGGTTCTTCATGTGTAAAGCACGTTCCATTAAATCTAGAGTTTAAAATTGCGATTCTCCGAATGAAATAAAAGGACATCTGCCAATAGCCGGGAAACTCTCGGTACCAACGTCATTTCTTATTTTTAAAATATCATATTTACTAGTTCCAATTATTATTTTCAAAATGTCTTTCTCATGTTTTCTATTTTTTTCCGTAAATTAAAATTTCAGCCGTCGGTGCGCAAATAGAGATATAAAAATCCTAAAATACCTTCTAACTGAAAATATCTTCGTTTACTTGATGGTAGTTTTCGCTTAAAAGTATATATATCTAAATATTGAAAAAAATATATTTTTCGCAGGTCGTTTTCACATTTTCTGTTTCTTTATAGGAGTTTTATCGCTTGATACTTCGGGGGCAAGAACAAGTTATAAAAAATAAGCAATATCTACGTTTAAAAGGTACATTCGTATACCGTTCGATTTTATTAAAGAAAAATATTGTTTAAAAAAAATTCTTTTGAAGGTAGTTTTCACATTTCCGGTTTTTATGCATTTTAAAATTAGTCATCTGTCCCAGGAAAAAGTTACACATAAAAAAGTATCTATGTGTAGAAAGTTGTATCATCTTTGTAACAGCGTATTTAATTAAAATATATATGTTTTCCATTTAAAAAAAGAAAAAAATACATTCTAAATTTTAATCTCTGAATTTCGTTTTCATATTTTGCCTTCTTTCGCTTCTTTGGAGAAAAAACTTACGAATTCCTTATTCTATATTTTCGTTTGAGTATCTCGAGGATTAATTTCAGATACGATATCCATGGACACGAATTGCGAGAAAAAAAAGGACGATCGTTTTTTTTTATTTGTTGATTTTATAATATTGTGTCGGTAATATTTACTATGTGATTTAGATATATCTTTCCGCCGGAGATTTGATAAATATTTTTCTTTCTGCTCACTTGACTCGGTAGAGTATTTAATGAGATAATTTTTCCTTTTAGTTGTCTTGCGATTTAAATTGAAGTATTCATGGCTAAACATGGCTTTAGGATGCGATTGAAAAAACACAGAAAGTTACGCGCGTTCGTGTTTTTTTTTGTTTTTGTTTTTTTAAGTGGGCTGGATTTATTTCTTATTCTACTACTAAGAGCCATTGCATTTAAAAGAATAGCAAGTTTTTGTTAATGGGAGACTTTGTGTTTAAAAGGCAGGTTTTTCGAATTTTTCGATATTTTTTACTTATCAAGAAAAGAGACAAAGGCTTATGACAGTTATTTTAAACATAATGAATGACTTTAAACTAGTAGATTTGTGTTTGATTAAAATTAGATTTTGTAACTGTTTCTAGATTTTTTTTATTTCCACAAGAAAAAAAAATTAAACAGAGAACTAATTGACCAATTTCAATCTTTCTTTTACCATTTTTTTTTTTCTTAGAGGAAAAAAAAGAAATATGTTACATAAGTCTCACACAATAAGGCGCAGTGTTTTCAGTAATTATGTTTCATAGGGTATCTACATGTCAGAAATTTAAATTGCCAGTGACCATAACGGTGTCTTCTTAAAGGCTGAAAGCTGTGTTCACAGCTTTCTCAGTCTTATCTGCCGAATGCAGCGAGGCACCCAACACCAGATTCGTTTGGAATGATTTTAATCTCAAAATGAAAAATCGAAATAATTCGAGGTTTGTTTGTTTTGCGGATCGTTTTATTCAAAGTTCGTTTGCAAAAACTGGGCAACATAGTGGTCAAAACCAGCTAGTTAAAATATATAGGCCGTGCTATTTCTACTAGGCGACATGAAAAGGATTAACTTCAGCTATTTTCAATTATGTTTGTGAGTACATATGAAAAAGGTGCGTATAAAAAACCGGTGAATGTTACGATATTTAAACAAGAAATCAGAATAGTAACGCGCGCACGTTTATCGCAGAAATAACTATGTTCAAGCAAAGTTGTCCGCTGAAAACAATAGAAAAAAATCAGTGTGACATGTCATGCAAATGCATGGAACAACGAAATAATATAGATATTTTGCTAAAAATGTATAAAATGTTAAGGTTGGTTGGTTGAATGATGTTTAATGGCACAAAATCCCTTAGGGATCCCATCCAGATGCAGTCAGACAAGTGTAGATGAATAAGAAAATTTAAAAGCTAAACTATCAGAGTATAAAAGATTTTAAATAAAAAATGAAAAAGTACAGTCTAGATGGGCTCCCATCCAGATGTCAGAAAAGTGTAGAAAACATTTCAAGTTGTTGTTAAACCAAAGAAAGATATAAAAATTATATTTCAAAATAAAATCCAGCATGTTTTAAAAAAGTGAAGAGTGCCCCATGAGGTGTATCCCCAATGAGGTTTGTCAAGATTGGTGATGATGAGTTAAAATAAATTCTGTATAAGTGACGGAGACCCGGACAGTCAGTTAAAACATGATGAACAGTCAGGTAATCAAAATGACAATGTGGACACATGGGTGCAACCTCCCGAAACAAAAGATGTTTATGAGTGATCCTAGAATGTCCAATTCTCAGACGAGTTAGGAGAACATCTGTTTGCCTTGGATAGTTCGGAGGCCAGGTCATGATTCTTGGTTTAACATGGTGCAGTTTATTATGATATTCTAAATCCCGACTTTCTTGCCATTTATTATGAATAAAGTGTTTTATAAGTAGTTTAACGTCTGAGAATGGAATTTTATGGTATAAGGGATTAAGAGCACGTTTTGCTGCCTCATACGCTTCTCATTTCCGGGAATACCCATTTGTCCAGGTACACAGCAAAATAAAACATTATAGCCACGTCTTGTCAATTTATTATAATAATCAAGGATAGATGAGACATAAGGATGCTTTTTAAATGATTTAATTGCGTCAATAGAACTGTTTGAGTCAGTATAAATGATGAACAATGAGCTATGATGATGAGATATGTGGAACATGGCTCTCTCTATTGCAATTAGTTCGGCTGTAAAGACAGAAGTACAAGAATGAAGGTGATAGCTTAAAGATGTGTTCTCACAAAAAATCCCACAACCAACAATATCACCTCTTTTAAAGCCATCTGTATAAATGTCAGTGTAGTTATTAAAATTTGCTCGATGTGAAGCAAATAACTGTTGGAAAACAACAGGAGCCAAGTTGTTTTGATCATACCCTTTAAAAGGATGGAGATAGGTAATATTAGGAGGGTTCAAAGGAGGTAACACATGTGAGGGACATGGACTCACCTCGATATTATTCAGAGGGCCTTTATTAATAATGTTTCTCATTCTGGCTCCAAAACATGGGATGCGAGATGGTCGATGCTGATAAAGAATATCATTCCTGGTATTTAAAATACAAGTGTGAAGAGGATGGCCAGGATGAGAAAGGACATGGTAATACAATTCTAATGAAAGTTTTTCACAAGTATGGTGTAATGCTGGTTCATTACAGTCAACATAAAGACTTAAAATTGGAGATGTACGAAATGAAGCAGAGCAAACACGGAGTGCGCTATGGTGCACTGTGTTAAATTTTTTTAAGAACAGAATTACGGGCAGAACCATAGACCTGGCAGGCATAGTCGATTTTAGTACGAATTACAGATCTATAGATTTTAAGGACAGAAGTGCGCTCTGCTCCTCAAGATGTATTTGAAAGTACTTTCAGTAAGTTAAGTGATTTTTCACATTTTGTCCGTAATTGTAAAACATGTGGTAAAAAAGTAAGTTTTTGTCAAAGTATAGGCCTAGATAACGAACGTTGTCTACAACAGGAATTTGAGATGAACCGATAAAGATTTCAGGATCTGGATGAAGATCCCTTTGTCTGCAGAAATGCACACAAGAAGTTTTCGCAATAGAAATTAAAAAAACATTTTTGTTAATCCAGCTAAGAATACTATTTATTGCTATTTACAGTTGTCTCTCAATAAAACGAATATCCTGTCCCATACACATAATACGGAGGTCGTCAAGGTATAGATCTCCCTTAACAGAAGGTGGTAGTTGATTAAGGATGTCATTTATTTTAACAGCAAAGTGAATGACACTCAGGACACTGCCTTGAGGTGCACCCTCTTCTTGTACATAGAAACTGGATAAAATCCCCCCAATTCGAACTTGAAAAATTCGAATTGCAAGGAAGTTTTTAATAAAAATTGGGAGGTTCCCACGGAACTCCAATTTAAAAAAATCACGAAGAATCCTGTAACGCCATGTTCTGTCATAGGCTTTCGCCATGTCAAAAAATACGGGGACCAAATGGTTGCATTTAAGAAAAACTGTCCCAATGTAATGTTCAAGATGGATCAGGTTATCGACAGTAGACCTACCACGTCGAAATCCTCTTTGAAATGCGGCAAGGCAATTGTTAGTTTCTAAAACATGGACGAGGCGGCCATTTACCATTTTTTCAAGTAACTTGCAAAGGCAGCTAGAGAGTGCGATTTGCCTGTAAATATTAGGATTGCTAGCATCTTTTCCTGGTTTAGGAAAAGGAATAACGATAGCTCTGCACCAAGCGTTGGGGAATTTCTGTTCTGTCTATATTCTGTTGAAAAAGGAAAGGATATTGTTAAGAGAAAGTGGTGAGAGGTGCTTGAGCATAACACATGTAATGCCATTGTGACCTGGGGCAGATAAATGACTGTCTCGCAAACATTTTAATAGCTCTGATATGATAAATGGTTGATTGTATGAAAATGAATTATGAGTATTAAAATTAATCATGGCCATTTCAGTTTGCCTTTTGTAAGTTAAAAAAGGTTCTGGTTATGCGTCTGACTTAGAAATTGATGCTAGGGTACTACCTATCGTATTAGCTATGTTTTTGGGAGAAGTGATGGTTTGACCGTTCATATTAAAAATGGAAATATTATTTTCAGAGTACAGGCCCATACATTTTTTCACTTTTTGCCAGAGTTCTTTACTTGAGGTGTTAGACTCAATGCTCGAAATATAGTTAATCCAGGACTCCCGTCGGCTTTTGCGTCGCACTCTTCTAGCTTCAGCCTTTTCTTTTTTGTATGCCATTTAGTTAATATTATTTGGATATCTACGAAATAAAACCCAAGCCTTTTTTTGCTTTTTCTTTGCTACTTGGCAATCACTTTTCCACCATGGTTTTCTGTGTTTATGAGCAGGTGAAGTTTTAGGTATGCTAGCATCAGCAGCATTGATAATACAATGAATTATATTATCAAGCGCTTTGTCAATATCTGTGTTAGTCTCTATCATGCTATCAGTAATGTCTGCAAGTGTAGTGAAAGTTGGCCAATTGGCTCTGTCATATGCATATCTTTTCGGATAATTATTAGAATCTCTACTAGTAGTCAATGATATAAAAGTAAGAAATGGTAACTGCCGTGTAAGTCATTTGAAACCCAAAAGTTCCAGAAAGGATAGAGAACTGGGGAGCAGATTATAAGATCTATTGCATGGAATGTGCGTGTTGGCTCGTGAAAATAGGTATGATCACCGTTATTGAGCAGGCATAAGCCGTTCTCAGAAATAATTTTTTCTATAATATCACCACGGTGATTAGAATCACTGTTTCCCCAGGGTTGGCTATGAGCATTAAAATTACCAATAATGATATATGGAGCTGGGAGTTGGAGAAGGATATTATCCAGATCTGCTGAATGAATATTTTTGTTCGGAGGTAAATAAATCGTACATATAGTTATGAGTTGATTAATATGCACACGGACAGCAACAGCTTGTAGGTATGTAGTTAAAGTGATATGAGTCTGGGGTAAACTGCGAGAGATGAAAAGAGCCACTCCAACAGTGGCCCTATCACTACCGATAAAATCTTTCCTGTAGTTTGAATAGCTGCGTAATTTGGCTTTGTCATTGGGTTTTAAATGGGTTTCCTGTAGAGCTAAGCATAATGGTTGGTGGTCAGATAGAATATTACGGATTTCGTCATGTTTATTGTGATAACCATGGCAGTTCCACGAGATAATATTAGTCATGATTTGTGTTTTTTTTAGATAGGATTATCTGCATCATTTATTCGGAGGTAGTAGACATACTATCTCCTTAGTTAAATTCTCCATCCAGTTCTGGGTGAAGAGCTAGAGCATCATCCTCCTCAGTAGTGTGATTATGTCGGTTCAGCGTCATGCGGCGTGCGGCGGGTCATTAGAGGTCAAATGAAGGTCATTCAGAAGTTTTTAATCTTATAGTACGACGTGGATAAGTGCGTTTTGGAGCGGAAGTAGACCGGAAGTGTTGTTAGATAGTGATATTTTAGCGGAAGTTTGTAGAGGAAGTGTGAATGGATAATATTTTTTGCGAATGATCGTGTTAGAGTACGCTGATATTTAGGGCGCGGGATATTTATTTCGAAAAGAATTTTTTTTAAAGATTTAAAGAAAAAAATAGTTAAAGATTTTTCAGGAGATAGAGAATTTTTCTTTTTAAAATTTTTCAGAATTTATTTATTTTTTCGCGTGATAGAAAAACTTTTTTCTCTTTAAAAAATTTTTGTGAAGTTATTTTTTTTTTCGCGTGATACAAAAACTTTTTTCTCT
Organism: Maratus speciosus; assembly: GCA_963932465.1. Classification (NCBI taxonomy): domain Eukaryota; kingdom Metazoa; phylum Arthropoda; class Arachnida; order Araneae; family Salticidae; genus Maratus; species Maratus speciosus. The sequence continues at coordinate 245,646,446 of OZ010787.1, forward strand.
TTAAAAATTTTGAGAATTTAATTTTTTTTTTCGCGTGGCAGAAAAAACTTTGTAGAATTTATTTTTCTTTCTTAAAAATTTTTCTTTTAAAATTAGCAAGACATGGAAATTTTTTTTCTTTTTAAAATTTTTATTTTATGAACTTAATTTTGAATTTGGACTCGTTAGAATATTTGTTGTTCGAAAATTATTTTAACTCGGGTAATGTTGGCTGAAATCTTTTTCGCTGAAAGCTAATGTGGAGTTCAAACGCGTTAAAATGGAATCACGGTTTAGTAATCGTTTGGGTGTTAACAATGCCTTCGCAAGCGTATTTAAAGAATCGATGGGTAGAGTGTGACTTCAGTGTGTTTGATGACGTCATGTTGGAATGACTCATTTTTCATCATGTCTTCGCGGGAAGAAGTTGTGAGCATTGTATGCTTATATGTGACTCTGTGTGTTATTTTTTTAATTATTTATATTTTTACCGAAAGCGATAAGTTTAAAGTAAATTTTATTTTAAACTTAAATGAAACGGGAAATTTATCTTTCTTGATATGATGCGCTTTCGAATTAACGTGACGAATAATCAAGTTTTATGTTGCAATGAAGGCGATTTATCCGGTTCCAAGTCACGCAGCAAGTTTTGGTGGTGTAAATGCTTTGTATCATGCTGCCAAAGGCAAAGTCAAGAAGAAGACGATTCAGAACTGGTAAAGCGGAGTCAATTCATATGCGCTTCAGACACCGGTTCGGAGAAACTATCTGACAAATCGAGTGATTGTGTATTCGATGGATCAGCAATGGCAGGCCGATATGGTGGATCTCAACAGTTTACAAAAGCACAATTAAGGATTTCGATACCTTCTCACGTGTATAGACATTCTCTCTAAATATGCGTGTGCAATTCCATTAAAAACGAAACGAGGAGAAGAAATTGCGAAAGCGTTTCGTTCTATTTTTTAACGAGGAAGCCCAAGTCACTTCAGACGGATGCCGGAATATAATTTAAGAATCGACTGTTCCAAAGATTTTTAAAACAAGAAGGTGTTCGATTTTTTACGACGAATAATAATACCAAGGCTTCAGTGGTGAAACGATTTAACCGAACCCTGAAAACGAAAATGTGGAAATATTTTACGCATCATCATACCTATCGTTATTTAGATGTATCGGACCAATTATTGCAAAGTTATAACCATACTTATAATTCGAGTATCAAGAGACCCCCAGTGGAAGTGACAAAAGAAAATGAAAGCGACGTGTGGTTTACGCTTTATGGAGATTTGGAGAATGTGAAAAAAAAGCCTCGCGTGTTTCAAGTGGGAGATGTGGTGCGGGTGTCAAAACAGAAACTGACTTTTGAAAAGGATATGAAACGAATTGGACTGAAGAATTGTTGGTGGTGACCAAATGTGTACCGAGAGATCCACCCGTGTATCGAATAAAGGACTTGTTAGACGAACCCATTCAAGGAACCTTCTACCAGCAAGAACTTCAAAAAGTTCAAATGAAAGAGACATTTGCCATTGAAAAGATTTTAAAGAAGCGCACGCGAAAAGGACGAGTGGAATATCATGTGAAATTTAAGGGATATGCTAGCAAATTTAATCAGTGGATTCCCTCCTCTGATTTATCTTCCTTATAAGTGAATGCACGAACGTTGAAAAATCATTTGCCACTATGTCGTTCTACCTGACGTTACCCTCGGACAGTTCCAGGAATTTTTTTCCTGAGAATAAAATTTCTCATTTCATTACTCGATTACCTACACCTATTGAAATCAAAGGAGAATGGGAAGTAGGTCTCGTGGAATTTATCTACCCACATACATGGTATAATGTAAATCATAAAACGAACTTAATTGGATTTGACTTGAACGATGGAAAAATAATTGGTAGACGCATACCTACTGGATTTTACGAGACGGTGCCGGATATCTTGAAAGCGATTGCTATTAAAGACATTGAGAAAAAAATTTCGTTTGCTTACAATGCCATTACGAAGAGAGTGTTGACCAACGTGCGAGAAAATGCAAAGGTAATATTGGAAAACGGCCTAGCTCAGATCCTGGGATTCGAACCCTGAGAAATTGAATCCTTAGATGGAAATATAGAACAAACTGTCGATAGTTCATATGTAGCAGATCCGTGAGCTCATTATAGAGTGTTGATGGTTTATTCAGATATAGTGGAACCGCAAATTGTCGGTGACTTGTTGGCACCCCTGTTACGGATCGTGATGTGACTGAAAAAGACGGCGAAGTGATTTGTTTGAAATTCGATCGGCCGCATTACCTACTGATTAGTAGAAAATTCTTCGACTTATTATAAATCGTTATAAGGACCCACCTAGGCGAATTGACGCCATTTGAACGTGGGCGCTCGTACGTGAAACTTCACTTTCGTCAAAAATATCCCTCATGATGTTTGTTCCCTACCAGTGTTGTGCGAAATCTTTTGAAGATTATTATACTCATCAGTCAGGTAGTGGTTTAAACTATTATCAAGGCACTACTCTACAAAGAGGTTATGTATTCGGTGGATTGTTTCGATCCCTTTTTCGTGCTGCAGTACCCCTCTTCGAGTCAGCAGCGAAAGCTGTGGGAAAACAATTGTTTCATTCTGGTGTGAATGTACTCAATGACTTATCCCGTGGCGAGAATATTACAATAGCTGAAAAGCGACGATTGAAAGAAGCTGGACAAAACTTGACAGATAAAGCAGCTAGTAAAGTGAAGACAATGATTGGTTCCGGTCGTCAGTATAAAAAGCGAAAGCGTGCTAACAACGCCGTTAGTCGTCGAAAAGATAACAGAGGGAAGATACAGGATATTTTCTCTTAAAGATGTCTGGACTCATCAATAAATATTCTGCTGCTTGTGACAAATCCGAATTAGATATCTTTTTAATCCCACCCACTCAAACTGCTATTGAAAAAGGATATTTTGTTGAATATCATCCTCTCACCAATATTCGCGATGGTGGAGCTATGAAATTTAACATTTCTGGAAACGGTGAAGATTAAAGTAATTTGTCTTCCTCTTATCTCCATGTCAATGTGAAAATCACTAAATCAGATGGAACGAGTTTACTTGCAGACGAACCGGTGGCCCCTGTCAACTTATTTTTAAAAGCCTTGTTTTCACAAGTGGATATTAGTTTGAATGAAAGAGCCATCTCCTCTTCGAGTAATACATATCCCTTTCGTGCCTATATTGAAACCCTGCTAAACTATGGAGAAGATGCAAGAAAAGTTTACGGGGATGTGAGTGTTTTTACAAAGACCAGAATTTGACTGTGTCAGGTCCCAACACCAATGGAAACCCTGGATTGAAGAAACGCTATGAACTGACTAAAAACAGCCAAACATTGGATATGATTGGTCCTCTGCATTGTGACATTTTCCAACAAAATCGATTGTTATTAAACATGGTCGATTTGAAAATTAAAATGACTCGCAGAAAATCGGACTTTTGTTTGATGGCTAAGAAAGATACGGATAATCTCTTTCATGCCTATAAAGTGATTTTAGAACATGTTTCTGTGTTTGTTCGTAAAGTAAAAGTCAGTCCCGGGGTATTGTTGGGTCATGCAAAAGCCCTTCAAAAAATTTCTGCGAAATATCCCATTGATCGAGTGTTATGCAAGACTTATTCAATCTCCACTGGCAGTAAATCGTTTATGCAAGATAATGTGTTTTTAGGAGCCATGCCGAAACGTATTATTATTGGACTTTTGGATAACAGTGCTTATACAGGACAATATGATTTGAATCCCTTTTACTTTTATCATCACAAAGTCAACTTTTTAAGTGTATACTTCGATGGCCAGCCGGTACCTAGCAAGCCCCTGGAATTGGATTTCGATGGAGACAACTATATAAGAGCCTATCATCGTCTGTTCTCTGGTTTTAATCATGATACATATACTTAACACGTGAAGAATTTGCTGATGGTCACACTTTGTATAATTTCGACTTGAGTCCTGATCTGTGTGATGGACCTCATCTGAGTTTACAACATCAAGGAAATTTACGAATTGAAATCAAGTTTGCTGAAGCCTTAGAAAAAACAACGACCATATTCATTTATGCAGAATTTGAAAACATTATTGAAATTACCAAAACACGTCATGTGATTTGCGACTTCCCCAACTGAATCGATTCCATACAAATAGAGAACATTTTATCTCATGATGCAGTAACCTGAAACTATTTTTTGAATGTTTTTCCAAGTGATCAACTACCAAGAAGAATCAAGTGTTATCCTGTCTGTTTTATCTGCAATGTGGATAAGCCTACAGAACCTGCAAGTCACTGGGTAGCTTATTACCTATCTTCACCTGATGAAGTGGAATTCTTCGACTCTTATGGAAACAAGCCCTCCTTTTTTCAAGGACCGATATCGAACTATGTATTACGTTTTTCACGAGTTATGTTTAATCCACTCGTTTTACAAACTCATGCCACTGCCGTCTGCGGGCAATATTGTGTACTTTATCTTTATTCTCGATGTCGAGACAAAACGCTGAAACAGTTTTTGTCGAATTTTGTAACTGAAGATGTGTCGAACGACCGACGAGTTTATAATTTCGTAGCCAAACGATTTGGTATTCGTACAAATTTTTATCAATATATCTTAATTTAAGCTCTGAAAATATGTGTCTGTGATTATTTAAGTGTGTTTTTTCCTTGTGTATGTTTATTTAAAATGGAGTTTCCGCGCTTTCAACACCCCTGGACGATGTTGCTGGCAGGTCCCACGAGAGTAGGTAAAAGCTGGTTTCTACGGGATTTGCTAAAGGAAAGATCCCTCATGTTTGACCCACCTCCTGATAAAGTAGTTTGGTTTTATAGTATTTACCAAGATCTGTGTGACAAAATTCCCGATGTTACCTTTGTGGAGGGCTTTCCTTCGAATTATCGCGTGTATTTAGGAACTCAATCGCTTATCATCTTAGACGACTTGATGTCTGAATGTGCTTCAGATGAGCGCATGACTTGTCATTTTACAAAGGCAAGTCACCATGTAAATATCAGTGTGATATTTATCACGCAAAATTTGTTTCACAAAGGGAAAGAAATAAGAAATGTTTACCTTAACAGTCAATATTTAATTTTGTTTAAAAATCGTCGTGACATGAGTCAAATTAATCATTTGGGTCGAAAATTATACCCATCTAAAAGTAAATTTTTCCAAGAAGTGTTCGCAGATGCCACACGAAAACCTTTTTCCTATTTACTTGTAGATTTAAGGAATGAAACTCCAGAGGAACTGCGGTTGAGGACATTGGTATTACCTGGTCAAAGACAATATGTGTACACATTGAAAAAAGATTTAAAAAGAAAAACATTCTCTTCATAATTCAGTTATAATCATGACTGTGACGAAGAAACAACTGCGTGATTTGGAATTGATTAAGACGTGTCCGAAAGCCTTACGCAAGCTACTTTTAAAAAATTACCTTCTCGATCTGTCAAAGCTATTTGCGAGTGTACACACAACGTGTTGAATGGAAACGTGCGTCTCTCCTCTTATAAAAAAAAAGTCTTTGAAGAAATATAAAACCACAGTACGCAAACTTACTACGAAAAAAGGTACTCTGTTTCAAAAAAAGAAACTCATTGTACAAAACGGTGGATTTTTAAATATTTTAATCCCAGCTGCTTTGAGTGTGTTAACGGGTCTTATCAATGGAGTTCGCAACTAAATATGCACTCGTACACGAAGATGACTTGACTAGACATGTGCCTACGAAAAAGCAAATGACTGAATTTGATGAGGCAATGTCCAAAATTCTGAACTGTCCATCACCTGATTATGAGAAAGTTTAACAATACTATGAACTTTTAAAAAGGAAAATGAATTTGCAAGAATTTAATATCCCTTGGAAATCGAAAGCATTCGACGAAGACGATGAGAAAAGAATGAAAAAGTCTGAACCTGCCAACACGGAATCTTTCAAGAAGGAACCTGTCAAGGCGGGATATGCTAAGACAGAACCCCAACAACCGGAAGTATCCGAATCTCATCAAGAAGATGATTATGACCAATTTGTGATAGCTTCAGTACCTCAAAAGATGAGGAGGCATGCCGAATCTTTACTCAACTTACTCAAATCCAAGTCAAGCAAGATGCTCTGGGATCATACTGGAAGAGTGAGATATAAGGGAAACACCTTAGAAGATTCGAATCTGGCGGAGCTGTTTCATCTCATTTTTAACGTGTCGAAAAAACCGCCTGCAAAATCACCAACAGAATTTCTTCAAGCCCTTCATGAAATTGGTGTATCCCAAAGCATGAATAAAAATAGATATTTGTCATCTGAATCAACAAAGAAAATGACTAAAATTGTATCTCCCAGAAAAAACTTTGCAAAACTCAAAAAGAGACCTGCTAACAAAGCTAATGTATTGCTGAATCCCACTTGGTTGAGTTTATATTAATAAATTCATTTTAAAATGCATTACACTGTGTTTTCACTTATGCGTTTTTTACATACAAAGAGAAAATGAAATATACACACCTAAATTCCCATGTTTCACAAACGTCAGCTTCCATCGGCTGCTCAATGCGAAATAACAAAAAAAAAATGGCTACTCCGTTATCTGCAAACAGGAAGTGACGCGAGCGATAAGCTAATCACGTGACTTCCTTTTATCATTCAATTGGTTGATGGGGGAATGACGTCACTTCGAACGCGCCGCAACTGATTCGCTACTTCAAACCGGTTTAGACATCTCAGAACAAGTTGGATCTTGTCTGAACGTGTTTGGTGTATCATCCAATCGGAAGCGAGAATAGAAGTGATAAGATCCTTATCACTTCCGTCAGAAATCATTCTTGTCCTAGCTAGCGCCTAGTGAACACGCATTTTTCTTTTATCTTCATTTTTCAAAGAATTTTAAAATCTAACATTAAATTTTAACTTCAAAGTTACATTTTTGCTTCACCGTTAAAGATATTTAATTTTGAAATGATGTCTGGAAACAGCCAAGCCTTCAACTCATTAGAAATGAATGATCAAGTAAGTTTATTTTTCTTTGTGAAATAATATTTAATCATTTTTAATATTGAATGTTTGAAAGAATTAAAATTTAAGCTAGTTTAAATAATGTTTTTGATTGTATGTAATTATAAATCTAACTTAAGATATGATTAAAGTTGATAAATAGTTTAGAAAAAAGAAACGACATTTCTAGAATTCATTTATACACTAAATACGTATTATAAGAAAAACGCAAATTTCATTTAACAAATGGTGAAAAATATTCAAATCTTGAAAGGTCTTGTCCTGAAAATAAAAGTTCGCCACGAAGCGTTAAGATTTAGCTATCAAAAGCACTTCAAAGAATTGAAATCTTATTTTTGATGTGTTTCATTTTTCTCTTTTAAATAAAAAAATATTCGTCTTTCTTTTAAATAAATTAAATTTATCTTTCTTTTAAGTAAAAAAGATTTGTCTTTCTTTTAAATCAATTCATCTTTCTTTTAAATAAATTAGAATCCCCTCACTTTTAAATAAATTAAATTCATCTTTCTTTTAAATAAATTAGAATACCCTCTCTTTTAAATAAATTAAATTCATCTTTCTTTTAAATAAATTAGAATCCCCTCTCTTTTAAATAAATTAAATTCATATTTCTTTTAAATAAATTAGAATGCCCTCTCTTTTAAATAAATTATTGTCATCAATATTTACTATTTGCAAGTTTTAAAACCTCTGTATTTATTATGAAAGGTTTTGTCCATTTACTTAGGCATTATTTCGCATGACATTTCAGAAAATATCATTTCATGCGTGCTTTTAAGAGATTCTTCTCTTGCCATATTGCATAATTAAATAATTTTTTTAATTGAAATCATTTTTAAGAAATATTTTATCTCACTGCATGCGCACGCGCGCGTGTGTGTGTGTATACGCGCACGTGATGAATGTCTTATAAGATTTTATTTTTTTTCCTTAGTCTAATATGGGTTCATCGCTTCTTCAATAATTGTAATTAGCCCCAGGTGCCTCTACTTCAAGTGGGGCTCCACAAGCTTCAACCAGCACGCTGAAGTCAAACCCAGTAAATTATTATTTTTATTTTATATGCTTTGGAAAAGGTTTAGGGGTTTTGAATCTTAAAATACGTAGAGCACACAGGTTAACTTTTCATCGTAATGATATATTTAAAAAAGTTTAAAATATTTGATTGTTTTTAATTGAAAAAGTAATTATTTTTAAATAATATTTTGATTCCCTTAAGAAGGAAAAATGGTATTTGCATATTTCTAACATAGCTATATCTTTTGCATATCTAACATAGCTAAAATGAGCATAATCAAAAATTGATATAACATCCAGATTTCTTTTCTTTTTGAAACAAACCTTTTTCATGATAGTAAAGTGTTCCTATTTATGAATGTTTATATATTATTTTGGAGGGGTTATTTTGATACATTTTTAAATTGTGTTTTGTTAGCGGAACAAAAATCTAGGTCATGTTTTAATATTTTTAGTTAGGTTCCTATGCTATTTTGGAGGGTTTTTATGTATTGATTCTAAATTCTGAATTATTTTGAAAGAGAGTTAAGTGTTGAGATTGTGTTATTTACAAAATGTTGTTGGTGCTTAAAGAAAAGGTGTTTTGAAAATTTTATAATGTGATTAACGCTAAATATTTTCTTTTCAAAATGGTGCTAAGCCAAAATTGTTAAGTATCAAAATAAATTTGAAGTGGTTTCTAAACAGAAGAGTTGTCATTTAAATTTAATGTAAAATCAAACTCAATGAAATGTTAATTGAAAGTGAATGATAAAATCAAGCTTTCTAAATGTTAAATTAATGCTAAATTTAAAAAAATAAATAAATAAAATCAAATGAATTGAAATGAAATCAAACTAAATGCTAACTTTAAAAAAAAATCTCGTATGTTTATTTTCAACAAAATTCTTAAATGGGCCCTTTTTATCTTTTACAGATATGTTCAATTTGTCAAAAAACATTTTATCGAAAAGATGTATTGACACGTCACATGAAAACTCACACCGGTGAAAAACCATTTGCATGTGAAATGTGTACTCAATCTTTTGCTAGCGAACAGAAGAAATAGCGATTTAGAAAGGCATAAAAAGAGTCATTCAACACACATTGTGCATCACCCATGTGATGAATGCCTGGAAACGTTTTCGAGTAAAACTAATTTAATAGCACATAAACGCACTGCACATACACTGAAACGAAAAAAACACCACTCGCAATGCACCCCCCGCTAAAAGATACCGCACCGCCAATTGCTTCAATGCACTAAATGATTCCTCGTCCATTATCAAATTTGAAGCAGACGAAACCAATGAATTTGATTTGAATGTGTTTTTCAAGGATATTCGAACACATCTGGATGAAGAACTGCATTTTCAATTGACTACCAAAGAAGCTGTTAAGTGGCACACAGTTGTTCATGTCAATCTTAGTCGCACCACTCAGGAGGGGGATCTGGAAATAGTTACTTCGCATTTTCGATCGTTTTGCCATATTGAAATGACCGACCTGACAATTCCTGACCATATTGAACAGCATATGCCAATATGACGAAATCGTTTGAGAAGTTTACCCAACTAAGGGTCAGGTTGGGTATTGGAAAGCATACGTTATTTGGAATTGATTGCAGCGAAATACTACCCCCTTGCAGCAAGCTCTTTCATCCCCACTCCTGAGAAATTGAAGAATAAACATGCAATCTTAAATATCGTGAACACAGATAACAAATGTCTCGTCTGGTCTCTGCTGGCCCAGAAACATGAAATTGATGTAAGAAATAATAATCCAAATCGAGTGTCCAACTACGAACCCTATGAAGACGAGATAAAATTAGGCAAAGTTCAATGTCCAGTACCTCTCAACAAAATCAGCAAGATTGAAGAAATGAATAATATGCGCATCAACGTCTTCGGTTTTGAAGAAGAAATCTTTCCACATCATATTTCGGAACGGGCTGACAAAGAATGCTACAACTTATTGATTTCTAATGAAAATAATCGCCATTATTGTCTGATACGCAGTTTCTCTCGGCTCATGGGTGATCGAACGCATCATCAACATGCTTCACACTATTGTTATCAGTGTTTGCACCGATTTTCCTCAGAAGATGTATTAAAAAAGCACTCTGAGTATTGGAAAAATTTTAAGCCACAACGGATTAAAATGCCACGCCCTGAAGACAGCATCATGGAATTTTCAAAGCCACAATATCAACATCCCGTTCCCTATATTATTTACGCAGACTTCGAATCCATCTTGGTTCCCATGGCAGCAAAAACAATTGTTTCAGATGTGGAAGAAGAAAATTCTGAACTTCAGAAAAAATCCTTCTCGAAGAAAATTAATTCTCATCAAGCCTGTGGATCTGCCTATGTTGTTGTGGGACCGGATGGAGAATTCTATAAAACATTTAAGTGCTATAGAGGGGAAAATGCAGTGGAAGAATTTTTTAATGAAATTATACAAGTCAAAGACGAGCTAGCAGAGATTTTAACTCATATTGTACCCATTCAAATGACAGCACAAGACGAAGAAGACTTCAAAAATGCCACAGAATGCTATTTATGCCACCAGTCATTCAATATGGATAAAATAAAATATCACAAACATCTAAATGGACAATACCGAGGGGCACTTCATTCTTCTTGTAATTTTCAATATCGTCTTCGAAAAAATGATTCCAGTCGTATTTCACAATTTGAAGAACTATGACGCTCACTTAATAATGCAGGCTCTGGGTAATATTCAAGATCATCAAATTCATGTAATTGCCAATAATATGGAGAAATATATATCCTTTTCTCTTTCTAAGAAATATAATAAATGCCGAGTATCACTTCAATTCATCGACAGCTTCCAATTCACGTCTATGTCTCTCGAAAAACTGGTGGCTAATTTACGACTGGAAGACTTCAAAATTTTAAAATCTAATTTGAATAGCATTGATTTGCTGCTGCGTAAAGGTGTGTATCCCTACCAATATTTCGATTCATTATCTAAATTTGATGAATCCTCATTGCCCCCACGTGATGCGTTTTTCAGCGATTTAACGCAGCAGGATATTTCCGAAGCTGATTATGCACATGCCCAGGCTGTTTGGGGCACGTTCCATCTTCAAACACTGGGGCACTATCACGACTTATATGTCAAATGTGATGTTCTCCAGTTATCGGACGTGTTCCAAAATTTTCGCAAACTATGTGCGCAGTTTTATGGATTAGACTGCACACATTTTGTCACGACACCCAGCCTTGCGTGGCAAGCATCACTACAAATGAGCCAGAAACCCCTTGAATTGCTCACAGATGTTAATATGCATCTCATGATTTAACGTAGCATTCGAGGGGTTATCGCCATGATTAGCCATCGCTGGGCATGTGCCAATAACGAAGCTGTGCACAACCCAGACCCTAACAAAGAAACCTCATATATTATGTTTATTGATGCTAATAATTTGTATGGTCATTGTCTGAACCCCTACCGCACGGCGAATTTGAATGGATCACCCATGAAGCCGACACCAATTGGATCCAATCATTGGAGGATTATGGTGAATATGGTTACATTTTCGAGATGGACTTGGATTATCCACCTCGTTTACATGACCTCCATAATGATTAACCACTCGCCGCAGAAAAAATTAAAATTGAAAAAGAAATAATGCCTCCCTACACGCAAGAATTGATAAAAAATATGCCGTACGTTGCTACAGAGAAGTTGGTGCCAAATCTGAAAGACAAAAAGAATTATATTGTATATTATAGAAATCTGAAATACTATTTGAGCCTGGGGTTGGAGTTGCAACATATTCATAAGATCATGAAATTTAAACAGAGGGCGTGGTTTAAACCGTACATCGAGTTTAATACTGAGAAAAGGAAGCATGCAACTTCTCCTTTCCAAAAGGACTTCTTCAAATTGATGAATAACTCGGTGTACGGAAAATCAATGGGATCCGTTAGACGGTGAGTGGACATCCAATTGGTAAATACAGATAAAAAATTCAAAAAACTTGTGGCAGCACCAACATACAAATCAGTAAAAGCATTCGATGAAAATTTAGTAGGGGTTCAAAGAATGAAGCAAGTAGTCACCCTCGACAAGCCCCTGTATGCCGGCTTTGTCATTTTGGAGCTGAGCAAACTCCATATGTACAAATTTCACTATGATTTTGTGAAACGTACATATGGAGATAAATCAAAGCTCCTATTCACTGACTCTGACTCGTTGACCTATCATATAGAGACCCCCGATTTTTATGCAGCTATGAAAAAACATCACAAATTATTTGATACCTCCGAATATCCCCAGGCTCATCCCCTCTATAGCACGTAAAACAAAAAGAAAATTGGCTGCTTCAAAGATGAGTTAAAGTCAGTGCCGGCATACGAATTTGCGGGGCTGCGAGCAAAAATGTACTCGCTTCTTTCAGCAGAGGGTGAGAAGAAGAGAGCCAATGGGGTCTCTAAAAGTGTGGTGTCCAAAAAAATTAAACATGAGAATTATAAATATGTGCTTTTTGAATCAAATATTACGAGAGAAATCCAATACAGAATTCAAAGTGAGCGTCATAAAATATATACTATCAAACAAAATAAAGTGGCATTATCTTCCCTCGATGATAAAAGATATGTATTAGATGATGGGGTACACACCTATGCTCATGGGCACTGCAAAATAAAAAATCATCAAAATAATCAACATCAATAAATCATCTTCTTCTTTTGCTGTGATACTTTATCCAAAGGTATCGGGTGGTTGGTCGGAACTTCTTCTTCAAGAAATCAAAAACTCATCATTCTTCTTCTTCAAGAAATCATGCGAACTCCATCTTTTCTCCAAGAAATCCAGGATATTCATCGTTCTTCCGTGAAATCCAGGACATTCATCATTCTTCCATGAAATCAAAAAGGACTTTCATCGTTTATCCAAGTATGTCTTCATCGCATCATGAACAGTTATCATTCAAGTACATTCCTTCAAGATATCATCATCTTTCTCTCATGTATAAATCATCATTTAAATTATAAAGGCTTCACGAAAAAGGGGGCAATGAGTATAATCTTCTTCTTCTTTTGTTGTGATACTTTATCCAAAGGTATCGGGTGGTTGGTGGGAAATTCTTCTTCAAGAAATCAAAGACTTTAATATTTTCTTAAAGAAACCAAGGACATTCATCGTTCTTCCATGAAACCAAAGACTAACATCGTTCAAGGACTTTCATCCTTCTTCCAATCCTGTCTTCATGGAAAAGCGGGGGTGCATTGAAAGGTGTTTATATAAATCTTCTTCTAGTATGCTTCAAAGGTGCGAACATTTTCAAGGGTGCCAAAGTCTTCCGCTATTTTTCAGGAAGTGAAATTTAAGTCTTCTATAATTTTTTTGAAGTCAAGTCATTTCTTCAAAGGTGCGCAAATAATCAAGGATGCCTAATCAAAGGAGCTTGCTGCAAACATTTACTAGCTGTCTTCCATGTGGCAAAAAAAAAAAAAAAAACATTCAAGTCTTCACCGAGTTATGAAAACAAATCTTCGAGTTGTGAAAACATTTTCATGAACTGATACAACAACTTTACTTATTTCTTCAAATAAAATGTGGTGCAAGAAAATAACTTTTCTCATATAATGCAAAAACTTTGCTCAAAGTGAAATCAAATTTTTTCATGAATTGATACAAGAACTTTTCACAAATATTGCAAAAACTTTGCTCAACGTGAAATCATCATTGTCAAAATGATATATATTGTTCATCAAAGAACTAAAATTCTTCAGTGTGTGCGGTGCGTGTGCTAAATTGCAAAACTGGGGAACCATGAAAAAACATGGCGAGTGGTCGGAGAGCCCAGTTTAACATCCAAACTACAGTTTTTCACTAAATGCCTCTAAAGTAATCCTTAAATGCCTTGCTTAAAATCACCATGCCTTCTCAAGACGGCCTCTCCTTGCTGAATTCTTCCTGCAGATCAAGACTGAGTAGCTGAGATTGCTGAAATCATCTTGCCAAGCTGAAAATGAGTATCTGAGATAACCCAGTAAAGCAATATGTTTTGCAGAACAAGGTAACTCACATTTTAAATTTTTCTTTTAGAAAACATTTGAAAAGATTTCATGAAAATATTCTAACACTGTTTTTATTTTTAGGTAAATTAAATTTCTCCCATGAAATCCTGAGTTGAGGAAGAAAATCAATATGTTTTTCTGAACAAGGTATCTCACATTTTAAGTTTTCGTTTAAAAAACATTTCAAAAATTTCATGAAAATATTCAAACTGTATTTTTCTTTTAGGAAAATGAAATTTCTCCCATGAAATTCTGAGATAAGGAGGAAAATCAACATGTCTTGCAGAACAAGGTAACTCACATTTTGAGTTTTTCTTTTAGAAAACATTTGACAAAGTTTCATGAAAATAATCTCAATTTTCTTTTAGGTTCCACCCGTGAAATCACTCTGCCTAGCTGACACTGAGATGACCCTGCTAAGTGAATTCATCACGCTTAGAATATCTAGTAAAGCAGTAGGTTTTGCAAAACAAGGTAACTAACCTTAACTTACTTTTCAAGCATAAACACATTTGAGAGAAAATACTAAATCTATCTGTTCGTTCTCTTTTCAGGTAGCTCGCAGAGAAGAAGAAAACCATAGACAAAATTCGTATGCAGGGCAGGCGTTAAAAAAAATTGTGGCGTTTTGAATATTTTTCAAAGCGGGTTGGTTATGGTGGGATCACAATTAAAAAAATAATATTTTTTTTTTTTTTTCAAAAAAAGAATTCAGCTAACATTACGTGAGTTAAAAATAATTTTCGAACAACAAATTGTCTAACGAGTCCAAATTCAAAATTAAACTCGTAAAAGAAAATTTTAAATGGAAAAAAATTCCATCTCTTGGTAATTTTTAAAAGAAAAATTTTTAAGGAAAAAAAATTAAATTTTCAAAATTTTTAAAAAGAAAAAAGTTTTTCTCTCACACGAAAAAAAAAAAAAAAAATTCGTAAATTTTTTTTAACTCTTAAAAAAAGAAGAAAGGAAAAAAAATCTTTTCAAAATAAATCTCCCGCGCCCTAAATATCAGCGTACTCTAACACGATCATTCGCAAAAAATCTTATCAATTCACACTTCCGCTAAAATATCACTATCTAACAACACTTCCAGTCTACTTCCGCTCCAAAACGCGCTTATCGACGTCGTACTATAAGATAAAAAACTTCCGAATGACCTTCATTTGACCTCTAATGACCCGCTGCACGCCGCATGACGCTGAACCGGCATAATCACACTATTCTCCTCCATTTTATCTTTCTGTTTTTGATGGGTTTCATTTTTTTTATGTTTTATTCTTTTTCTTTTTGGCTGCATTTTCAGATGACGTAGTGGCTTTAAGTGTTGGTAGGTTAAATTTTTCTGCATCAGATTTACGGTTTGGTTTTAAAGATGGTGTTTTATTTGTATTTTGGGAGCCTCTTTTTTAAAGTGGAAGTTTAGAAATAGAAGATTGTGATGATTTTGAAGAGGCATTTCGTGGTAAATTAAGAGGAGCAGTTGTAGGTGATTTAGGAGAAGCAGATTGCGTTGATCTGTTTGTCTTACCAGAATTATTAGACAAGTTGTTTTCCTTTTGATTAGGTTGGGTATTAGTTCCAGTGGGGAATTCGGTTTGGGTTGCAATAGTTTTAGGAATTTTTTGGGCTGTTTTAAATAAGGCTGCAGCAGATGATACACCAACTTTGAGTGTCCTGGATTCTGCTATTTTTCTGGCTTCTGGGTATGATATATTTTATTTTGTGCGTATTGTTTGTATTTCTTTTTCTATTTTCTATTGTTCACAAGCTTTGGAATAGGATGGGTGGTCTTTTTGCAATTTACGCAGTGAGCTGGAGCGCTACAGTCAGCACTTTCATGACCAACTGTACCACAGCGACCACAGGTTATTTTACCACGGCATGATGTTTTGGAATGCCCCAAACGTTGACAATTAAAGCAGCGCAGAGGATTTGGGATGTACGGTATAACGGAACATGACAAATATCCTGCTTTTATATATTTGGGTAAGTTGGGTGAGAATAATGTGCTTAGTGGGTATTTGAACTTGATTAGCTGGTATTTGTTCGTCTCGATGGTAGATTTTAATTCTTCTAGCTTCAATGACATTTTGCTCTTTTAAATTCTCTAGTATTTCATCTTCAGTAACATGGAGGAGGTCAGTTTCAGAGATCACTCCGCGATATATATTTAGAGTTATATGTGGAGATATGGAGACAGGAATGGTTGCAAAATGAGTACATTTTTTAGATTAGCTGCATGAGTACTATTACTTAAATTAAGAGTTCACCTGATATTAGTTTTTGATTGTTTTGGTTTCACCAACCAAACCTAAAATAGATTTATGTATCAAGAAGGTAAATGTTTGATCAAAGCTCCCTTCTTGGTGTTTGACAACAAAGATTCTTTGTTCTAACTTACAAGTCTCATTTCCATCAAGTTCAGAAGAACAATCAGCCCATGACTTTTTTTGGCTCTTATCAAAAGTGGCTTTTGAGCCAGAGCCCAACGTATCCTTCATCACTTTATTCGGTTTGGGGCTTCCACATCGCATGCTTTTTTCCCCAAAATTGTGGCCATATTTAGAGAGAAATAGAAAAACGCCAGGCATCGGGCCTGTTCACCGACCTTTCTTCTTACCATTATTTTAGGCGCAGGTCTCAAAAGGTTGAAAACTATCTCAACAAACTTCCACGTTTTTCGAACATTGTGTTAAACTCGATAGTATTTCCTAGTCTCTAGATCTTTCACTTTGGAATCAGGTAGCCAGTAGGTAAGCCTTTACAGCTCTGTCCAACATACAGCCCCTTTCGCTGAAAGGCACCAGTCTCCCGGTGTTGGTCCTAACAGCTACCATACAAGTATGGCGTCCTCCAATCACGGAACCGGATTTTGGAAATGCCCTACAATCTGGGACTCGAGATCACCATAAAAAGTTAGAAACGAGGCGATGAGATTAAAAAACCTCAACACCCAGAGTGTCTCACGTGAAAATAAAATAAACCACTATTGTAAAAAGAAAAAGTTATGTGAGGTAGAACTTAGAAACAAGGTGTATTTTTTTTAACTTATTTTTATTATTTTTTTCTTTTTTTTTAAACAAAAGAACGAGAACAATGTAAGTAGAACCAAGAACAAATTAAGCAAAAGATAGTAAAAAAAACCCAACAAAAACAAAGAGGGATAACAAACTGACAAGAGAAGATTAAAAAGTGTGAAACAAAGAGAAAAGGATAGACAACGAAAAAGAGGAGAGAACAGGAAAGGGAAAGATCGCTCGGGAATCCGGGAACGCGAAACCCGTAAATACCTAAAGAAGATATTCCCCTGGGGGAATAAAATATTCAGGAAATGCCCACTAAGTCATGCAAGTATACGGATGAGAAGCTGTGACTAAAAAAGTGTTTATGACTACTTAAACATATCCGCTACAGAAAGGAATCTGTTGATGAAAAGCAGCATTTAGGTGGACCGTCAACAAGGCCAAGCCCAAACAATATCGAAAGAGTGCGATAGATGAGCAAGTGTGCCTTTAGACTTCTTTTAAGCCCCCTGCTTAAGCGAGTCATGAAAGATCTTCACTCTGAAGGTGTAACGAAAATTTCAGAAGGTGTTACAAAAATGCTTCGTGCGATTCCGCACGATTTCCAACAGATTTAAAAGCGTTTTCTAAAATGTGTTGTGGCTAAACGAGATTACTTTGAAGAACAAAGTAATAGTTTGTTTTAATATTTCTTTTTAGTGTTTTATGAGACCATTCTTCGAACATTTTAGACGTACAATGCATGTGTGTACGTATGGAAATATGTATCTATGTATGCATGTATGTATGTTCGCAGTTTTTTCAACAAGCAATGAACGCATTCAAACTAAACTTTTTAATCAGCAATTCTAGTTCACTTAAGAAAATTTAAGCTAATGCTGTAATTATAAGATTTCTAAAAGGATCACAACAAACATTTTAATATATGATTGTTTACTGCATTCCGCTGTGAGCATTGCCTGCAACTAGAATGCATTTATAAGATACAAAGTGGCGGCCTATAAGCAATAAATTTATGTCGTCGAGGTATTTTGGATAAAACTTTCCGAGCCTATCATTATCCTAAAGCTAATTGTTGATGATTTGTCTTACCTAAGCCTAGCACCTAATAGAACTTATCCAGGCCAAAACTGCCAAGATGTAGAAATTTGAACTAGCAATCAGAGTATTGTCTCTGCAGTTTCGTATTTAGTAAAGTACCCTACGTGCAACAACGTGAATGTAGATAACGATAAACTGTAAACCTTATTGTGATAAAATTATTTCTATAATTGATAACGATAAAAATATTTTGTAGATAACAAAAATGTTTCCTTTAGATGGCAATAAAGTTACTGAAAAAAATTATTAGATAAAACACTCGCCAAAGAACATTTTCTAAAAAACTCAAACTTTCACGCAAAATCAATACAAGGTATTTCACTGGTTAGTTACACAGGATTCATAAGTTTCTGTAAATTGAATACCATTTTTAAGTATAATAATATTGTCTTTATTTATTGACAAGTCTTTTGAGATTAAAAAAATCCCTGCCGGACCGGCCTACAGGCGGAGGTAGATTTCGAAGTTAAGTATACTAATTTCACAAAAAAAAAAAACAAATCATGATTAGAGATAAACCCACTTTACCAATTTTATCTGGCCGCTTTTAACGTGTTTTTATTTCATTTTTATATTAACTGGTTTTATCAGAATCATGTTAGGGCGGTATTCAAAAAAATACTTTTCCATGCTCAACAACTCCAAAATTTCTGGCATAACTTCAGATTCATTCTTAACCCTAGAACTACCGGAAATTTTACTCAAGTTTTATAAAAACATTCTACACCAGAATTTTTACTTAAAACTATTTAATTTGTTTATTTAACTTATTATTGTCTGATTTATACATTTAGTTTGTTTTGAAGAAATTTCTGGTTTGAATAAATATTTTGAATGTACATGTCGGGTCCAATGGACCCGTCTGGTAGACGGAAGGTTAATAGGAAAAATATGAAACTTGTTGACTTGATTTTTGAAGAGATTTATAAACGACCTGTGTTTTTAATTTGCGTTCAATTAATTAAAACTTGATATATAAACAATTATTTTCTCAGTAAGACAATATTTTTCGTTTCTAACACAACCGCTTCGGGAAATTCCG
Source organism: Maratus speciosus (assembly GCA_963932465.1). NCBI lineage: Eukaryota > Metazoa > Arthropoda > Arachnida > Araneae > Salticidae > Maratus > Maratus speciosus. Next base: position 245,665,680 of record OZ010787.1, read on the forward strand.
TTCAAAATGCCCACTTTGACACCATTTTTTGAAATATATTCTGCCTCTGTCAAAAAATCGATCATTACCCCTCCCTATTTCCATCCCCTTGGTCCGATTTTGCCCATTAACGAACTTGACCGAGATTTTATGCCCCTTGATTTTATGTATCAGTTTGGAAGAGATTGGTGCAGAATTGTGGAAGTTATCGTGTCCAGAAGAAAGTGATATATATAGATACATACATACATAGATAGATAGATAGATAGATAGATAGATAAAGTTTTTTATTGAGGGTGGTTTTGGCCTCTAGGGTTCATGATCGGTGTAGATCTGCAAAAAATTTTCTGAAATTCCAACATAAGAACGACGCCAATAGGTAGTATTTCATACGAAATCTACCTAAAAGGAGAATATTTCTATTGGGAAATTGTGGTCTGACAAGGACCGTGCGAAATATATGCAAATATCATCTGAATTCCCAATAGAAATAATTATAACAAGATCTATATTTATTTTTATATAATTGGAAGTAAATCGTTCCTTATTAAACTATTGATGTTGCATTCTAGTCTGGCTTAAAATTTACTTTTTAATTATTACACTGTAAAATGAATAATAAGAATTTCGTATAAAAAATTGCTTGCATTATTGCATTACACTGTAAAGTGGATATTAGTTCTTTAAAATATAAGACATTCACGCATATTTTTATCGTTATTTTTCCAATGAATGGTTAAATTACAAAAGATTCTACAAAAGTAAGACCCGGTAGATTTCCTTTGCTCCAACAGGCGAACTATATTTATTTTTTTTAATTTATTCGTTTACAACAAATTTTTAATTATTAAAGAAAACACATTTATATCTATGTATATTTGCTCTTTCATGGAATTTAATAAAATAATATCCTTTCCTGCTAGGCCTACAGGCACAGGTAGATTTCAAGTTAAGTCTAATTTCCCCAACAAAAACGAAATCAAGATTAGAGACAAATCCACTTTAACAATTTTATCCGGCCGCTTTTCACGAGTTTTGAATTTCATATTTCTGTAAGAGTTGGTTTTATCTGAATCATTTTAATAGGATAATTTTTTCTTCAATCCATATTTTTGTCATCCCTTCAGAATATTTTTAGTAATATCATCCATTAATAGAGTTCATCTTATCAAAAACTTGTTACTACAATAGTTATAGATAATATAAAAAATATCTATATTGGTAAATTTAAACCACGTGGTTGTTGTTTCATTAAATGAACCACGTACACTATTTTAAGTTCTGACATTCTTTTTTTAGACCCGCGAGCGTTTAATAACGCAGTCCTATACCCAGCATCCCTGAGGGTTGTCAAAAACTTTCATTACGCCAATGATACATTTTTACGCCTTAGTGGCGGATTAACGAAGATGTGATTTTTTTCTTCTACAAACTGCCCCCCCCCCCAGTTTTTTAGTTTTTTATTCGTTTTTGCATTAATAGCCAGTCTTATCAAAACTTGTCAATATACAGAGTTCTTACGGGTCCTTGAACTCCCAGACAAAGAAATTCTTCGGTACCAGTATTTTCTTACAGAAAATCACTCCATAAATAAGGCGAAATCAACTACGTTTTGAACTAGATTTATTTTTTTATAAAAAATGCTGATATTTTGCCTTGAAAATAACGGTACCCATACGAACCCTGATATAAAATTTGTAGAAAGTATTAAGGGGTCTCAGGACTCTTAAAGCTTTAAAATTTTCGAAATTTTAATTTTTTTAGATGTTAAACTCCTGTCTTTTCTGAACATTTTAATATAATTGTTTCCTTGAAATTCCTATCAGAACTGAAGTTATGGCTTTTACATTTATACACGTTCAATAGCTGAAGCGTCGTTTCGGAAACTTTGAAGCCATTTTTCTCCAAATGACGTTTTTGGGTATAACGCGCACGATATCTCAAAAACTTATGAATATTTTTTCATGAAATTTTCAAAATATATATTTCATGTTAGTTTGTATAAACTGAACCTCAAATTTCCTTTTTTTTGTTCGAAACAATATATTTTTAAGGTGATTATGCTGTTGAAATTTTCTTAATTTTGCATTAGATAAATACAACTTTGTATTAAAAATATAAAAAAGCTTTAAATACAAATTTATTTAGGTTCAGGGTAATTATTACAATCTGAAGTATACGTAGGCACCAAAATTTTCATTCTACTTGTAATACTTATTTTGTAATCGTGCGCGTAAGCTCTTATGCCGATTTTTTGCTCGCCAAATGTCTAACAGTTTGGAGCCCCCTGCAAATGCTAATTCTGCGTTTTATAATTTTTTGAATACAGGAAATGAAAGAACATTCTTATATCTTTTATTCCAATTAAAATTGTATCTTAAAATAAAATACATTGTAAGATATTAAATGTTGAAAATGCTCTTTATTTTTCATTTTTTCCAATTTTAAGAGTCCTGAGACCCCTTAAAAGATTTATAATAAATTTAATCGAATTTGACATCTTGTGAACTGACGAAGTAATGAGTTTTTTTCTTTTTCAAACTCCTTTTTTGTTTTAGTTTCTGTTATTTTTTTTTGCTGTAAGAGTTGGTCCTATCAAAAACTTGCCAGTATAAAAGCTGTAGATAATATTAGGAAGCTTCAATACAAATTTAAATAGATTTGATATCTTGTGAATTGACGAAGTTATGATTTTGTTTTCTTCTTAAAACCCCATTTTTTCGCTCCTTGACGCTATTTTTAATTATATAAAATATCTTTCATACATAAATATTTGGCTCTTTTCCTAAACCTTCCTTTAACCCCTTGAGGGGAGGTAGGATATATTTTATCCCACCTACGATTAATGAAGAAAATTTTTAATTAAAGAAAATAAGAAAATTTTTATTAAATTTTACTATTCTAACTTTGGTCGAAAAAAGACGTAAAATTGCTTTTCCTTGTTTTGCAGTAAATCTTTATGCAGTTTCCGGTGTGAATTCGACATTACAGAAACACGATTACTTGCCCGTCAAGGGGTTAAACTGATTCGATATGTAACATAATTAAGAAGTTTGAAGGTTTTCTGTTTTCACAAAAACCCTGCCCATATAGACTCCCTTCATCCGATTTTGCCCATTAACGAACTTGACCGAGATTTTCTTCCCCTGGATTTTACGTATCAGTTTGGAAGAGATTTGTGTGTGCAGAATTATTGAAGTTCTCGTATCCATAAAAAAGTGATATATATATATATATATATATATATATATACAGGTTGATAGATAGTTCTCTCTCTCTCTCTCTCTCTCTCTCTCTCTCTCTCTCTATATATATATATATATATATATATATATATACATATATAGGGGAAAGTAGGGTACTGACGCTCCCATAAGGAAAAACATAAATAGCTAGTCAAATTTAAACGAAAAATCAATATTTTATTAACACAGTATGAGTCCAAAGCATAAGGAACAATTTGCAATCAACTAATTTGCATAAAAGTTTTAGGAATTTTTTTTATTGTTTTATATAATTAACTATGCATTGAGCGATAATGCCCGACATGGTAGGCCAATGACGCTCGACAATTTTAATACAACATTTAAGTACTACAAAAGTCACATATGTGTGTGGGCTATTCACACCACAGTAGACTTTATGCAACCACTTTCCACATATTGTGCAGCGAAACCACGTTTCGTTAGCTAACCCGAATTTTCCGCAAAAACATCAGATTTCTGTCTCCATCCTTTTTTTAAATTCAGGTTTTTTGAGAGTCACCACTTTATTGAAAGCGTAAAATTGACATTGTTTAATGACATAATAATTAAGGCTAAAACAAGAGTAATTTTGCCATTTCAGAAAAATGGTGTCAATCAAGAAATTTGAATTTTAAAAAAGTAGCTCATTGCAAAATTCCTTCGAATTCCACGTGAGCGTCATTGCCCTTCACAGCCATGTTGGATTTTAAAGCTTTACATTTCACGTAACAACGGCTTGCAAAAATAAATAAAATCATTGTCACGAGGCGTCTTCTCGTGTAACGGTTCCCGATAGTTATTAGTACTGATGAGACCAATGAGTAATCATGCCTCTAAACAAAACAAAGAACATTTAATAAGAAAAAAAAATATTTACATTTTCTAATACATCAACGGGCTAGGCTCATTGCCTATCTCTCCCGTGGTTTCAGAGCATTCGATAATAAAAAAAACAAACACAGTTTTTGCGACCAGCGGCCAAACATATGTTCATCCTTCCAGTTCAAGGGCCTCTCTGCTCTCACCCTCCAATGTTTATTTTCTTTCCAACCCTCGCATCCCCCATCCGCGGAGAATCCACTTCGAAATTCCAGAGATACATTAGGGGTGCGAGGTTGTTAGAGTGTTCGGGGGGCCACACGAATGTGACACCTCCCTTCCACTTTCTTTCATCTGTTTTCAACCGATGAACGGAAAGTCACTAAATAATCACTATCTGAAGTCATGGTGTCAGTCCATATCATGATATCAGTCCATAACACCAGTTTCTTTTTTCACCTTAATAAGTAAATATTGTTCTCTAAACAATTTTGATTGACCCCCATATTCCCTAGGTTTCCCTTCTTCCATATTAATCTCGGAATTCTCATTTGAGACCTTTTCTAATGACTGGGAATCTTCCTTTATTTCTCCCACAATTGGTAATCCTTCTTCCTTATTAGTTGTTACCTCATCCGTTTCTTTAGCTTGGATATTATTCACATTTTCCTCCCTTCCCGTATTTTCTAGATTCTCTAATCCTACAGTGACGCTATAAAGTTTTGCCTGTTTTATCAACTCATCATAGACCGCCGGAGTTATGAGTGCCGGACTGTTTAATTTCTCCGTTACTGCAGCGACTATATCAATTTCCGAAGAAATCGCCTGATTATCCTCCCATAATGCCACAGGTAATGTGATAAAGTCCGCTTTCTGCATTTCTCCTATTGCAGGAATTAAATAAATGTGACCTCCAGTCATAAACTTATCCGGAATCAAGTCTTTCCGAAACACGCAAATTTCAGCCCCAGAGTCCAAGATCCCCTCTACTTTTTGTCCCCCAACATTAAGCTCTACCATCGGTAATAATTCTTTATCCTGCCCTTCCCTCATCTGATGTTTCTTAGAATTCACCGCGCTCAATCCCACTTTTGCCTTAACACAACTAACTTTTCTCTCTTCATTGCGGGTTATTTCCTTTCGCTGTGGACACTGATATCTGTAATGCGGACCAGAGCAAAGGAAACATTTCACTTTTTGTTTCTCTTTCCCCACACCGTTCTTACTTCCTCCCTCGCTGGTACTGGGGGGGCGAGCACTTCCTCTCTCCACTACTGGGGTTACCCTTTCCTGCCTGAATGGCTTAAATTCTCTTCTCTGATCTCTCTCCCGATAAAAGTCTCTCCCTTTCGATGACGGAGTGGCCTCTGCATATATATCTAGTGTCTTAGCAAGATCCACCGGTGTCATCCAATTGGACCCCTCTTTCACTAATATATGTGATTTTATGCTGCCTGTTAACGAGTCTTTAATTTTATCCGATATGATAAGATCTTTTAATGATTTGAAATCTTTCACATCCCGGCTCTCTAAATAATATTCAAAGTTGGTTTTAGCCTTCGCTACCCATTGTACGTAACTTTCGTTATGCTGTTTATAACATGCCTCAAAATTCTTTTTGTGTTGTAATGGAGTCAACGCATTTTCCGCTAAGATACACTCCTTAATGGAGGTATAATTAGATAATTGGTCGGTTCCCAAACTATTCGTTAGACTTCTAATAAAGTTTCCAAGTCTGTTCAGAATTATTTTACCCCAATATTGCTCTGGTACTGAATAAATTTCAAACAGGGATTCTGCCTGGTGGAAAAAGAAAACCCAATTTTCTGTTTTTTCTGGAATGCGAGGCATTTGATCTCTTACTATATGCAAATATTTTGCTAGTCCATCTTCAGAATTATTTATTATTTCCCTCTGATTCCCACTCGAGCCCTGTCGTTGTTGAATTTCGAGTTCCTTAAGTTTTATTTCATGTTCGCGGGCGCTTCGCGTTTTCTCCTCACACTCAAGTTTTTTTCGTTCACTTATAATTTGTTCTAGCAATTCTTTTATCATGGCTTCCTCATAATCCGCATGTTCCAAAATAATTTTACTGAGTTGGATTTTGGTTCCCTTTTCAGGCACTTGTTCACCCAATTCCTCAACTACTTGAGCTAAATCTGCCCTACTACCTTTCATTAGAAAGGTCATTTTCCAGCCCTTTCAGTAACCAAACAGAACAAACAAACAAAAGAATTCTATGGTACTTAATTAGCCCCAAAATTTATATATAGTTGTATATATATATATATTCTAAATTTCAATCTGACATAAAACCATTTTATCCCGAGCATTAAATTTTTTACAACATATAATACAATAATAATAACAATAATCATACACTAAAAAAAACTATATCTGAACACATTTACATACAATTATGCCGGTTAATCCCACCATCACTCATTTCTGACAGACAACTACAACCACTTTTTTTTTTCTTTTAACATTACCAATTAAATTAAACAACCCGTTACTATTATACCCTTATCCTTTTTTTTTTTTTTAACAGAACATATCTGTTTCTGGTACAATGAAAACAAAATAAACTCCACTCACCAGTCATTCCCAGTATTCTTGCTTCTTCCTCCCACCATAAATATGCCGTCCAGATGATCTAAAAGGCTTGCTTCTATCTCTTCCAGCCTCTCACCAGCTATGGCGTCTTCCATCTATGTCCATCAGCTTCACCATCATTACATCACAACGTTCTTTTTCGTTTTGCTGCCCTAACTGGACATAAGCATCCATAGAGGCACGCAATGTGGATCTCATCAGTCTATCGGTACCGTCTGCGCCAATGTCACGAGGCGTCTTCTCGTGTAACGGTTCCCGATAGTTATTAGTACTGATGAGACCAATGAGTAATCATGCCTCTAAACAAAACAAAGAACATTTAATAAGAAAAAAAAATATTTACATTTTCTAATACATCAACGGGCTAGGCTCATTGCCTATCTCTCCCGTGGTTTCAGAGCATTCGATAATAAAAAAAACAAACACAGTTTTTGCGACCAGCGGCCAAACATATGTTCATCCTTCCAGTTCAAGGGCCTCTCTGCTCTCACCCTCCAATGTTTATTTTCTTTCCAACCCTCGCATCCCCCATCCGCGGAGAGTCCACTTCGAAATTCCAGAGATACATTAGGGGTGCGAGGTTGTTAGAGTGTTCGGGGGGCCACACGAATGTGACAAAAATAAATAAAATCATGAACGTACAGCTAAATGTATATATTTTGTAGCCATAGTCAGTGAATTAACATTCGAAAATAAGAATTACACTTGCCTTCAAGTTAGATGTAGTACAATTTTATAATAAAGCAACTGAAAATTAATAACGTGAGGAGACAAAAATACTTTCCTTTCGACGGTTACTATATCCTTACTGGGAACTTATGATGAAGTTCGCTAGGCGCCGGTACCGATCGCACATTTTCAATTCTATTCTGTTTAGAGATATTCGAGTGAGCGTAATTACCCGTTGAGTGGCATAACCCTTATATATATATAGTTTTGACCTGGGGGGGGGGGGGACGTTGTTTTGGATTATAGGGTTCATGATCGGAGTAGATCTACGAAAATCTTTCAGACATTCCAACATAGGGGAGAATGCAATCGATAGTCTTTCTTACAAAATCTACCTAAAATTGATGCATTTTTTTTTAAACATTGAATCCCATTACGTCATTTTGAAAGATTTGTAATTGTACCAGCTGCAAAATTACAGACCAGAAGCCCTCATCTCCCTACTGGCTGTGCAGAAAGTGACTGTAAACATACGCATTAATTTTCTTTCAACATTACGAGGAAATTTAATTTTACGACTTTACTTTATACTGGTGGGAGCGTTTCACCAGTCTGAAATTATGATCACATTTATTCACAAGGTTTTTTAAAATTATCCGATTTACAATACCTCATTTTTTGGTACTGAGATTAACGCCGTAATATTGAAAAAGCGAAATGCTTCCACCCGAGAAATTTATGTCAACTTTTTAAAAGAAAAAATCATTCATAAAACCAAAAACAAACAACAACCAAAAAAAGGTGGGGGGAATTTCTCCTTTTATCCCTCTCTGTTTTAAAATAGGTTGTCTGAAATATTCATTAAGTGTAATGCGCTCGTACATGCATAAGTTTTGCTGAAAGAAAAAGAAATTCTAAATCATTACTTGAAACTAAATACAGGGGGTTTCAAAATGATATACCAGAAATATAAATGCAGGTATAGGGGACCTTAGTAATCAGATTTCGTATAGGAATGTGGGTGCGGAAATGAAGCGTTGAGGCGGTAGAGGGCGCTGTTAAGTTCAGTGGATAAATGCATATTGCTGACAAGAATGTTTATTCAACGCACGCATTTCGAGCAACATGCTTTGTTACACCAATGCGGAGCTTACCAACATGCATTTCATGTATGACGCTGCGAAAGAATATGAAGCGGCTGTTCAAAGGATGTACATGGAACGATTTTCAACTAGGAATCTGTCGGGTCGCTGAATATTTGGGTGTCTCCATCGGGAGTTGCGCGCGAGTGGATTATTTTATGCTTCGAGGCGTGATATGAGAACTGGGAGATATCGCACAATTCCTGCAGTGGACAAAGTAATATTATGCACAGTACAGGAATGTCCTTCGAAAAGCTCGAGATCTGTGCGTTCGTGTGAGCCAGTTACTTGCGCTGCCACATACATGAAATGCATGTCGGCAAGCTCCGCATAGCTCTAACGATGCATGTTGTTCGAAATTCGTGCGAGGAATGATGATTCATGAGAGCACAGCGCTTTCATCCTTTGAACTCAACAGTGCCGTCTACTACCTCAATGCTGCATTTCAGCACCCACATTAATATACGAAACCTGCTTACTAAGGTCCCCTGTACTTGCCATTATATTTCTGACACATAATTTTTAAACACCCTGCATACATTGTTTTAAATTCTCTTCCTGATTGGGTGTATTTAAAAAATACTGGATAGGGACTCACTGGTTTAATAATGTGAGACTGGTTTATTTTTGGTCGAGCTTTTTTTTCTTAGTGTCGAACAAGACCTTATAATTTGAGTTTCCTGAAAATATTACTAGGTCTTTATTTATGGGAAACACGATGCATGGTGAAAGTCTAATATATTTTGTAATTTTAGTAAAATAACTATGGGTTTAATACTTATTTCTGTGTAGAATTTATACTGTTTACGCCCTTAACCCTGAATATAAACAACGTAAAATATTTATCGAATGTTCAATAAGTACATATTTTTGTTTTCTACATCGTACTTAAGATTTATAATACATTTCATCACACATTAGTGTATTACAAAATATCAGCACGTTATTTTTAAAAAAATATATTATACTGAAAAACTATAATAAGTATAAATTAGCATAATCAAACTTTAATGCAAAATCTAAAGAATTAAATATAAAATCAAATATTGAACACTAATCCAAGTAAATATCATGCTAATCTCATATATATTTTTTAAAAATTGCAATCCAATACACACTGAAATTTCAACTAGCGTTAGGTTTACTGCTATTTCTTTTAAAAATTAATGGTTTATTTCTTTTTTAAAGATTTTTAGATATTTGCTTTTATATACATTTATTTCTTTTGCTTGATTATTTTTAAACAAATCAATGCGAAATAAGCTCTTTTGCCTTGACAAATGGCAAAAAGAATAATGAAATAAAATATAAAAATGTTGCAGTTAATCCAAAAAAAGAACTTAATTCATATGTAAAATATTTGAAAATGATTTTCTGTAAAATAAATAAATGGATAAAAAAAATCTACATATTTAATTAAAAAATAAAAACGCTAAGCAAAGTACTGTACCATTAACTATTTTGCTAGGAAATTTGCTTGTGGCTATTTTTGTATTATTATTTAGAAATGTTTCTGACATTCTCTTATCGTATGTCTGTTTCACAAATATGTCTGAAACATTTTCCTTTTGTAATATTAATTAGAAAAACATACTGTATATAATGTTTGGATTTTGGATTTAAAGGTTTTAGAAATTTTAGAGCGTAAATATTTATTTATATTCTTATAGTGACATCTAATTTAAAACATGTTTACACAAAAATATTTTTCGTTACAATTTTCATTAAAACCCTTCGTTTGTTAAAAAATATATTTACTCATCTTACGTTTGTGTCTATCGTAAAATATACATTTTACCAGTGCCTTCTTTATATAACTAAACTCCAATGAAGAATTATGAATAATTTTTATTTTCATTTATATTTAATAATCCTCCAAATATAGTTTGATATGAGCGATAATTATTTTAGGATGAATAAATCATGTACTATATTTAAGAATCAATATCGCATTAATTGTTTTTTAATTTAGTTCTTAGGAATATTAAAAGGTTTTTCCTAGGTGCTATATCTTCACCGCCACTCGCGGAACACCTGGAACAGGCGGCCCAGTTTAAGGCTGGTACTATTGGGGAAAAGGTAACCTGAGACTGATAGATTACACCGTAAAAAAAATAAAAGTTATTTTCGTTAAGTTAAAGACATCAACCAGCAATTTCAGGAGGGCAGGGGCGTATAACCCCATAACAGGTTTGCCCGTATACCGTACGTGTAAGAAAAATTTGCTTGTTTCGTTACTAAAAGCGGTTCGGCTAATTTTAAATTGCAATATTCGCTTTATTTAATAACAGGCACATTTCAGTTATATAAGGTAAATATTTTTCACGGTAAAAGGGGTATATGGTCCCTATTTTTAGCTTATTGTGCCAAAATTTAACCTCTGAAGGTGAAAATACATCGGGCTACAGCAGCGTCTTCGAGCTTACTCATTGGTCCACCGCGGAATAGGTGGATACGGCCCACTCTTTGAATAGCCATTATAAGACTGATGTTTTGGGAAGGAAGTAACACCCAGCGTGCAAGATCCTAAAAAAATAATTTTAAAACGATTTCTGTTAAGTAAAAGCCATTGATCAGCAAGGTCCTACAGCAGTCATTAGCAGAACAGGCATACCTTTCCTAAGATACTGCCAGGAACGGTAGTAGACCCGATCACGGAAGATTTCACCAGAAAAAATTTTAAAGCTAAATTCAACAAGGTTAAAGCAAACTACCAATTTGTTCGAGAGGTCCAGGCATTAATACACCGGTTCACAAGTAGAACTATGTCAACACATAAAATCACGATACAGCAAAGCTACTTATTTCATCTACAAAATTATGTATAAATCTTAGCATAAAATTGTGTTGCACTGATAAGCCCAAGAGAATAAAGAAACGAAATAAACAATATCAATAACTGATATCAAAATTTGATAATTTACGCAGATTCTAATTATATAATCATAATTCTAATCATAATCATATCACTTCTATCTTTTTTCATCAACGAATAATATTTTTTATTACTCAATTTTTTACATTAAAAGGTGATCAAAACATTTAGAAGCAACACCCCTGTTGTAGCATACGACAGATCATATGAAAAATATCTTTAAAATATTTGAAAAGTACTATATGCTGTGGGAAAAAAGCGGGCTATAAATTCCTATGAATGAAACTTGTTTTTTACTTTGATTTCTTCCTCAAATGTAGATTATTTTACACTGGATTCCACAAATTAAGGAAAAACAAAAATAGCGATTACTCAAAATGTTACATGTAGATTTTAATAAAACTGAACCACAATACACAAAACATAGTAAGGTAAAAAATAACATTAAGAGAAATTACCAGACGATTGTGGTGTTTCAGAAATTAACACAATTATAAAATAAAATAAGATTGGTATAGGAAAAGTACATTTAATATGGTGTATGTTACCCCTAGAAGTAATACAGCACATACAGCGATGTGTGATACTGTCAATTGTGCTATCGACGAGTTCGCTGGTAAGTGCGAGTAGTTGCTTTTGTAAGGCATTTGTAAGCGTGGATAGAGTCTAAGGAGGAGGGTTGAGAGCAGAAACACATCTTCCTAATGCATCCCTAACATGCTCGATTGGAGTAAAGTCCGGTGATCGAGCTGGCTAATCCATGCGCTGAATTGTTGGTGCTGAAGATAATTTTCCACGATGCGAGCCCTGTGCAGTCTAGCGTTATCATCCTGAAACAAGAAATCATTACATATTGCGCCGACATAAGGGAGCACATAAGCATCAAGAATGCCAGCTCTATATACGTGAGCATTCACAGTTCCATGTGGAAAGACAGTACAGAGGTCTGTACTTTCACCCAAAGATTCTGAACTCTTTATATATTATAAGTGCAAACCCGTTCATATTTTGCGACTTGCATGTTATAGAGATAGATTTTTCTTTTTTAAATCACGCCTGAAACAAATTTTAAAACCTTAAAAGTCCATAAAAGCATATACAATTTCAAAAAAAAAAAATGCATCTGAAAGATTTTTTTTTTTCAATTCGAAGGTGTTACGCTGATATGTGAGATCTGCACAACTGTGGTATTTTTGAATGTCGTTTGCCCAAACTTTTACATTAAATATACAGCATGTCCGAGAAAGGTCTTTATCATTCTAAACATTAATAACAAAAATACTAACATGTGAAATAGAATGCATTTATACATTCTGCAAAAGAATGAAGAAATCTAAGAGTTTTTTCTGGTATCAATTATCTGAGATTGATGGTCATTTTAAACGTAAGGATACAATTATCAATCCTCATTGTTACACCGCAAATGTTAAAAAACACTTGGAGAGAAATTGAGTGCAGGTTCGACAATTTTCGTGCTACTAACCGATCTCACGTACAGTTACATTGAAGGTACCGTAAAAAAAACCTCTTACATTTCTTCATTCTTTTTCAGCAAACTGCATTTCATTTCACCTGTTACTATTTTTGTTATTAATGTTTTGAATAATAAAAATATTTCTCGGACACGCTGTATATCCACATGCCGCAGATGCTTGAAAACAAATAGGTATTTCAAACACATCCTCTTTATATATGTAGCAAGATATTTTGAATTTTACTACTGCTGCCGGAGCTTAAAATTTTTTGTGTGTAACCCAGAACTGATAAATTTATTGAACTATAAATATTTTTATGTTCAACCAAGAACTGATAAATTATTGAACCATAAACTGGTAAAACGTTAAATTCTCAAACTGTAAAATGTTGAATAATAAATTAGTAACATATTGAGCGGAGAAATAATTAAATATAGAACAACGTGCAAACATTAAAGCGCATTTCGATAGTTTTGAGGCACCCGGTAATTAGAAGTATCCTTAAATTAATATTTTTCTGTTTTATATTATTTTCTTGGCATCACTCACTCATATGGCATGAAAATAATTCATTTTAAAAAGAAAAGGTGATATTGAAAAGGACAAAAATATTTAAGTATTTACATTAATTATAACTATTTATTTATATTAAATATTTAATTATAAAAAATGGAATGATTTTAATTTGAAAAAAAAAGGCATATCACAAGTATCAATGTATTTTTTACGAGTTCTGAAGTAATATTTTGTAATTTAATATTCATTGTACAGAGTTTTCACATTATAATGTTATCTACAAGTTACTTTTAATTGAAATTAAAACAAAGAATAACTGAAATGAACTACATAGAATCACAATCGTTTCTTTGGAGATGGTAGTATCAAAATTTAATAACTATATATCAACAAAAAATTAACACATTAGATTCGACAGAAATATTTCTCGACATTGTTTTTGCATTTAAGCCTAAACTCTCTTTTTTTTCATCTTTTATTAATACCTTAATGTATATTGGGCATTGTTCGTTAAATAATTGTTTGATTTTTTTCATTGCAAAAAAAATTGCCACAAGGAAAAAGCACATTGAAATAAAGTTAGAAAAAAATCCTGTCTATTCATTTTATGCACAAAGCAAATTTTTATGATAATAGATAGTTTTAAATAAGAATTGGTGTTACAAATAATGAATTGCAGCTGCTTTTATCCTCTAAGTATTTTACATATTAACAACAAGCTGGCCAACATAACCAATCTTCATTTTTTTTCAAGAGTAAAAGCATACTTGATACCATAAATTTTATTAAAAAATTATTTAATAGTTTTATACGTTTCTGGGAAATACTTACCCATTGACTTTATTTCTTAAAAAAAAATTCTGGTTCAAAGTGTGTTTTCTTAACTTTTAAAAACTAGAAGATTGGCAGCTATGGCATGAGAAACATGATTTGTACGGTGTTATTCTTTGCATACCACTGCATTTCAATAGTATTATTTGCCTTATTTAATCATACATTCCTGTCATTAAATAAGACAAATATTTCTTTTAAGAGTTAGTGGTAAGACTTCTAAAAATGTATGTTATCCTGCTATTCTGTTAATATGGGATAAATATTTCCACCGCGCAAATCTTTTTAAAAGATGTTTTATTTTCAAAAGCATATAACCTTCAATGTTTCTGGATTTTCTTCTTTTTTTTTATTTGTATAGATCATTTCTAAATTTAATTGAAGAAAAATATAACAGTCATATAAAGGAAAACATGAAAAAATAAATTTATGTGAAAATAGCTTCATTCTGTGAATTTAGAATTACGATTGAGTTCATTAATCGAAAATGTTTTTTTATACTGTGTGTAAATGTATACTACGAAAATATTTTAACTTTTTACAGAAATATTTCTTATATCTTCCTCTCTTAGATACAGTCCTACGCTCAGCTCCATTAGTCTTATACAAAATGGATACGATAGCAAAAGAGATATTCCACATAAAATGATAGAAGGGAAAAACGTTGAGACATCTCATAAAGATTAAGAGATCCAAAAATGAAAGAAACCTCCGTTACCAGGATATCCCCATCACAGCCTTATCAGACTGGTGTCTGATGAACTATGAAACAGATAAGCAACTTCTTTTATGAGTATCCCAAAATCATACAAGCTATAAGCTCCTTTTTGAAAGAAAATCAATGTCATAAGAAATAGATCAAGTTTTTAAAGAAATACAGTTTAATATCTCTCTTAGACTAAAGCATATTATTTAGATGACTTTTTCAAGTGAAAAATATTCTATTTTAGCGGTTTTCAATTCAAATTGTTTAAACAGACTCGCACGTACCATAAATATATTGCGCGGTTTCAATACTGATCATGAAAAACAATATGAGTTTTTAAGAATGCAAATTCTTAAAAAGAAGTGACCAGGATTTCTTAATTTTAAGTTAATAGGGTTAATTTTAATATTCTTCTTCCTGTTTTGTTTTATCCTAAGATAAAATATTTGAAAACTGATTTATTATTATTCATAAACAATTAATAAACTAGATAACAACTTTTAATGATATATTTGTGTAGTGCAATGCCCATTAGTACTAAAAAAGCAATAATGTCAAACTGTTGAAAACAGATTAATTAAATTAGAATGAATCACATAAATACTATCGGATACGCGACTAGTTTACATTGAGCTGCTCTTTGAATACACCACTCGTGTCTTTAAAATTTAATTAAAAAACTATATGGAAAAACGCGGCACGTACCAAGGCGGCGTTGCAACTTTAAGACCTCCTTTCGAAGCGCGTTTAGCACAATGCCAAGTTTAAACTTTGAATAAGTGTTTTGTTTTAGGTACAATGTAACAAGTAAAGACTGTGCTTATTTTTGGAATTATGAAATGCCAAATGAAGTTTAATTGTCAGTCCGAATTAAGCTCATCATAAACAGATTAGGATAGGATTAAAAAAAGAGTTATACTGAATAGCAATATTTGATACAATTTAGGCTTCCATTTAGGCATTCATCGTATATCCATTTATGCTTTTCTAGTATATACAACTATAGCCAACCCTACGTTGTATAGTAGTCTCATTATTATTTTAGAAACGATTTTTGGTAATAATACAGTTACTAATTAATATATTTATTGTACAGAAAAATCTGCGCGCAAGTAATATACGCATTTGACCGTTTATTAGGGTTCCGTGCTTCAAAAGTAAAAACTGAACTTTTATAAGATCACTTCTGTGTTGTCTGTCTGTCACAGCCATTTTACTCATAAACTATTGAATGTGGAAAGTCCAAATTGGAAGTAATATAGACTATTGACCCACATATTTGCAGTTTATTAAACATTCACAAATATATTTTTGAAAAATGTAGAAGAGCTAATTATGTTACCTGAAAAAAAAATCTTTTCTTTGTATATCGTGTGAAAACTTTCATAATGCTGGACTCAAAAATACATTTCTTTTAATTTTAGATATTATATTTTCAGAGATATTGTCAAAAATGTAGTGCAAAAATATACCCCCACCCCCTCAATTTACGAATGTACTAAAACAAAAATTATGAAAAATTTAGAGTTAGTAGACGTTAATTTAAACCTCGAAGGACAATTATTGTATTTAACTAGTTCACATAGTTTTTGAGAAAATCGCATTTTTTCGTTACACACAAATTTCGGTTTGCGAGCATTCAGCAAAAGTGTTTATTAGCACTGCAGGTATCTATCCTAGCAGAAGTATAAAAGCATTGTTGATAATGACTTCCGAAAAAAATCCTCAGAAATTAATCTAGATATTAACCCTTAAAGATACGGATGGTTTGGACATACGTAATGACAGGTGCGGCGTAACTTATGCGCGATCGCCGTTTAAAAC
Source organism: Maratus speciosus (assembly GCA_963932465.1). Classification (NCBI taxonomy): domain Eukaryota; kingdom Metazoa; phylum Arthropoda; class Arachnida; order Araneae; family Salticidae; genus Maratus; species Maratus speciosus. The sequence continues at coordinate 245,682,377 of OZ010787.1, forward strand.
GAAGATAACATGTTTTAATAATGTATTTGTGTAATGCAATGGCCAGTAGCAGTATAAAAGGAATGAACATGAAATTGTTAAAAACATACTAATTTATTTATAATATATACTGCGATGTTCATATGTGCCCCATGTTCACATGTGCCCCCATCTCCCCTACTGTAAAAAGAAAATATTATTATTACACTGAATTGAGTTTTATGAAATGCCAGATGAACTTTAAATATGCATTACTTTTACTGTCAGTACCAAATTAAATTCCTCATAAACAGATTAGGATCATATTGAAAAAAGAGTTATACAGAATAGAAATATTTGATATTATTTTGGCTTCATATCTGTTTGAACTTTTATGGTATACCCATTCATACTTTTCTCGTATATACAGCTATACCCAACCCTACGTTGTATAGTTTTTTCCAAAATCTTATTATTCTTTTAGCAACGATTATTTTTAATAATACAGTTAATAATTCATATATTTATTCTACTGAACCCACTGAGTACGAGTAATACTTGTACTTGACCATTTGTTTAAAATATATTCTACTTATTAAATTATACGCATGTTAGAAAAAGAGTAGTTTTGATATAATTTTATATTCAATTACTTCTATTGAAAACAAATATAACAACATGGTAAAATATATATTTATTTAAATCACGTTTAAATCACGTGTGCATGTTTTAATGTAAAAAATTAAACCAAGGAAGATTTCCGTGGTTAGATATAAAATTAATTTGTTTTTGAGGTCTACTCCTTAATATATCTCTCATATTCCATCCGTTATACTAAATACGCCTCCATGACTTACATTTATCGATTTTGCTTCTTTTGTGGTTTCTTATTCATCATTTTGTGGTATCTTGTTATTTGTGCTTATTTAATAGATTTTATAAATACAAGGGTATATACCCGGAATTCCCGTTTTACAGAATATAGAAGAAAAACATTTATTTAATTGATAAATATATCAGATTTTTTAAAAATTTACATATTTTTTAGAATACGCACTAATAATACTAAAAATCATATTTATATAAAAAATAGCTATTAGTATAAAGGTTTGAAATTTATTAAAAGCGATAGTTTTGTATTGCCCTCGCGTCTGTAATAAACAGCAGAAGATATCGCCAAAGATACCTATTTACAGCAGCCTCTTTTTAGGTAGACTTCGTATGAAATACTACCTATTTGCTTCGTTCCTGTGTTGGAATTTCTGAAAATGTTTTGCAGATCTACACCGATCATGACCCCTAGAACCTAAAACCACCCTCAGTAAAAAACTTTATCTATCTATGTATGTATGTATCTATCTATATATATCAATTTCTTCTGGACACGATAACTTCCACAACTCTGCGCAAATCTCTTCCAAACTGATACATAAAATCAAGGTGCATAAAATCTTGGTCAAATTCGTTAATGGGCAAAATCTGGCCAAGGGATTGGAAATAGGGAAGGGTTTTGTGAAAATAGAAAAAAACCCATAACTTCTTAAATTTTGTACATATCAAATCAGTTTAAAATTTTTATTACTCCTAAATATAGGGCAAAGAATTTATGCATCACAGATTTTTGATAAAATTAAAAATGGGCTCAAGGGGCGCAAAAAATAGGGTTTTTGGAAGAAAAAAATTCTTAACTTCGTCAATTCTGAAGATATCAAATTCAATTAATTTTATTATACATCTCCTTAATATTATCTACAACTTTTATATTCACAAGTTTTTGATAGGACCAATTCGTACCGCAAAAAAATTAAAAACGAAAACAAAAAAAGGGGGTGAAGAAGAAAAATTTCCATAACTCCGTCAAATCACAAGATATATATATCCCCCTGAATTTATCATATATCTTCTGAATATTGTCTTCAGCATTTACATCGATAAGTTTTTGATAGGACCAATTCTTACAGCAAAAACAAATTAAAAATACATAGCGGTTGAAGAATAAAATCATCTTATTAAGGGTGTATTCAAATCCAAACTGCTTATTTTCTGACTCATTTTTTGAATTCATTTTTGCTCTCAAACGCATCCACTTGATAGATTCTCTTCTTCAGAAACTATATAAAAAACCGTAATGATCGATTTTTTTTATAGAGGCAGAATATATTTCAAAAAATGATGTCAAAGTGAGCATTTTGAACAGAAATTCCCGAAGCGATTGTGTTAGAAAGGAAAAATATTGCCCTACTGAGAAAATAATTGTTTATTAATCAAGATTCAATTAATTGAAATAAAAACAAGAACACATGCCGCTTATAAATCTTTTCAAAAATCACGTCAGCAAGTTTCGTATTTTTTCTATTAAAAATGAATCTGAAAATGTGCCAGAAAATTTCGAGTTGTTGAGCATGGAAAAGTATTTTTTTTAATACCGCCTTAACATGATTCTGATAAAACCAGCTATTATATAAAAATGAAATAAAAACTCGTCAAAAGCGGCCAGATAAAACTGTTAAAGTAGATTTATATCTAATCATGATTTAGTTTTTGTTGGAGCAATTAATATACTTAACTTCGAAATCTACTCAGCCTGTAGGCCGGGCCGGCAGGGAATTCTTTTTTTTAATTCTGATCATTTTAGCGGTTTAAGTACATAGTTTGATCACATGTCTTAAATTTGTATTTTATTTATATTTTAAGTTTTTTTTTTTAATTAATGTATTCAATTCGTTATTTAAACCTGAAACAAATGCTGAGCTATTTGTATTAAGTAAAAACAGATTTATCTTACGTAATCTCCTGCGCGAAATAGACGTAGATAGCGAGATAGACGTAGATTTAATAAAAAGCATGCCTGAAATTTATTTTTAAGCAATAAAACTTTAGTAAATAGCAAAACATTTTTCAAACGGATTGCGATACAGATTTAAAAAAAATCAATTGAAAGTACATTTTTTCCCTATTTGACGGTGTAAAAATTTTAAATGTGCGATGTTTAGAATAAAATAAAAATTACATTAAAAGTTCAGTTTAATCGTTTGGTGTTGACACCGTCAATATGACGACAGCGTTACCCACGGAGATGTTTGTGCTTCATAATATGGATATAATATGTGTATCTGTCCGCCTGCGGGTTTCGTGCGCCAATCAACGGACTTTCAACACACTCGTGCATTGTATACTTCTTCACCGCTCACAGTGTTGAAATTAATTTATGAGTAGATGTTACCACTATTTCCGAATAGTAATTTTAGCTAATTTCTTAAATTAGGTTCCTGGCTGAGATACCGGTCCAAATTTTTGACCGAGGATTCCAGTAATCTTAATTAGCCATTTCTCGAAGAGCACTTGCATCTCCCATCCTTAATACCTCTTCATCTATTTTTGCTTAACTGTGCCTTATCTCATTAATTTAATTCCTATTACTCACATCTCTTTGAAACTAATTCCAAATTACATTAATATCGTAATTAAACCCTATCATAGTCTTAAAGTTAATTTATGAGTTGTGGTTACCAATTTTTCGAATAGTAATATCAGCAAAGGGCTTAATTTAGTTTCCTGGCTCAGGTACCAGTCCAAATCTTTGACCGAGGACACCAGTAATCTTGTTTAGTCATTTGTTCGAAGAGATCTTGTATCTCCTCCCTCCTCCATCGATTTTTCTTAACTGAGCACTATCTCTATAACTCAATAGCTATTACTCATAGCTCTTAGAAACTAATTTCTAATTACATTTATATCTTAATTATCACTTCTCACAGAATTAAATTTAATTTATTAGTATTTACCACTATATCCATATAGTAATTTCAGTAAATTTTTAACATAATTTCCTGGCTCAGGTACCAATCCAAATTTCTGAACAAGGCATCAAGTACGCTTAATTAAAGATTTGTCAAAAAACACTTTCATCTTCCCTCCCCTGCCCCTATTTGCATACTGGGGTATTTTTACTCGACTGAAAAGAAGGGTTATGTGTTTCACGCGTATCTGTGTATGTGGATTTCTTTATACCCTCTAAACATCCCAACGGCTGGATGGATTTTAATGAATGAGGTCTCTATCAATTTGTCTTAACGGCCCGATGGTTATAGGCTAGGTTTTGCTTTTATAAATTCAAAATGGTGGCCGTAAAATACAAAATGGCAGTAGAGACGAAAAAAAAATTCCGCTCACTATTGAGTGGCATATCATTGGATAGGTTTTTCAAAATGAAGACGATGTTTCATTGACTATTTTACAGTCAGAAGCTCCGTTAAAATATTATACAACCTTGAAGTTGTGTAGGTAGGATCTCTAGCTTTACTGCAACTCTAACCATCATAGACATCTATAGGCCTCATCAAAAGTGTTTATAGATAGGAACTAACAAATATACACAACTTAAAAGTCATCAATACAAGTAAATAAAAAAAAACTAGGTAAGTAATATAAACAAGTAATTAAAAAAAAATATTTTAAGTCAAATCCTACTTAGGTCAATAAGAGATTTTTTTCTCCAATTCTTCTTTCCTTTTGAGTGACGCTTAAAATGCCTTGATCAGGAAGAGGGCTCTCTCGATCTTAAAATACCCTGATCAAGAAGAAGGCTCTCTTGGTCTTAAATACTTTGATCAAGAAGGGGTCTCTCTCGATTACTGAAAATTAATTAATTTAATTAATGAATTAATATTTGAAAAAAACTGGATTAACATCAAGTGTCATCCACTACATGTCTAAAAAAAGTTATTTGAGCTTGATTGGAGGAATAATAAGTATTTTATTACGATTGAAAATTTGAACAAGATATATATAGCGAGAGTGTGAGCTAATAGTAGGAACTGAAAAAAAAACAGTTTTACATTGATGAGAAATAATTAATTAGTACGCGTTTTACGCAGTCGGGTTTTTTCATTTTTTTAAATTTAGTTGTTTATTCTCTTTTTTGAGTCTACACTCCCTTAAATAACACATCTGCATATAGCCTGACTAACGGAGTTTCCTTCGGATAGTTGTTTGTTTTGAACAGAGACAAAGGAAAGTATAACTAACAGATTTGGAATTTAAATATACTTAAGGTTATTATCACGGGCCAGGGCAACACCGGGCGGATCAGCTAGTTGTTAATATTTGTATTTGGAGAAACTCTGTTTTAATGAAATTACACATTTCTCGTCGTACTTTCATTCATGTGATATATGCCTCATAGTTTAAATAAATGACGGACAAAGAACAAAAAACAAGTGGGTAAGTGTGATCATAGATCGCACAAAGGGTTTCGTTTAATATTCCTTTCAAAACGTTCAGTACATTTATCGCCATGGAACATCTTCTAAATTTTGGCAAAACCTTGCTAAACTATCGTAAAGCTTCAAACAGATTCGCCTTATTATATTTCCTAATTTTGTTCGTGCCACCCCCCCCCCCTTCAAAATGCTACGATATATCACATGAAGGGTATCTGCCAAATTTAGAAAAATGCCCCCTTTGGGGGGCGGTGAAGTGGGGTAATGGTCACCATGATTTTTGACGCGGCCTGTTGTTTAAAATTTTTGTTATGTTTTATAAGCTATACTAAAGTTTCAAACAGATCGTCCAGCTACATTTCCTAATTTTGTTTGCGCCCCTCCCTCCCCCTCCCCCCTCGAAATGCGACACGCCATTCTTCTTTATACTTCATTAAAATTTGTTATAAAGTATCTTAAAGTTTAAAACAGATCGCATTGTTAGATTTCCTACTTTAAATGAAATCGCGGTCTGTTAGTTCCACATTCTACCACCAGAGAGCGCACTCTATTCTTAACAAAAGCGTATCTGAACGAAACTCCTTTACACAACCTGTCAGTAGATATGTTACTCGAGGGGGTGGCGGTCTTCAGCAAGAATTTAAGATAATTGTTGAAATTACTATTCGGAAATAGTGGTAATTTAACTTTTGACATATTTATATTTAATAAGTATCATGTATCTGAGGACTCCGTAAAAAAAACGCACCTGAAACGGTATGAAACAAAAAATAAATATTTTGCTCCTCCCCCTCTCCCCACCTGCCCGAAATTCCACGCGCCATTTTTTATAAACTTTTTCTTGTGTGTTATAAACTATGTTAAAGTTTCAAACAGATCGCCTTGTTAGATTTCCTACTTTAAATGAAATCGCGGTCTGTTAGTTCCACATTCCACCACGAGGGAGCGCACCCTATTCTTAACAAAACTGTATCTGAACGTAACTCCGTTAAACAACCTATCAGGAGATATGTTAGTCGAGGGGGTCGCGGTCTTAACCAAGAATTTATTATATTTGCGGAAATTACTATTCGAAAATAGTGGTAACAATACTTCTGACATTTTTATCCGGCATAAGTAACATTTATGCTGTATTTTTAAAAATCGGACACCGTTCAGAAGTATACTGCAATGAAACATCACGTGACTGCCTTGTAAAATAAGTATATAATAGAAATAAATCAATTAGTGAAATTAGCGCCCCTCCCCCCTACCGGAAATTTCACGCGCCATTTTTATAAACTTTTTCTTGTGTGTTATAAACTATCTTTAAGTTTCAAACAGATCGCCTTGTTATATTTCCTAATTTTAACAAAATTGCGTTATGTCAGTTCCACATTCCACCACCAGGGAGCGCACTCTATTCTTAACAAAACTGTATCGGAAGGAAACTCCATTAAACAACCTATAAGTAGATATGTTACTCGAGGTGGTGGCGGTCTTAATAAGAAATTAAGACATTTGCTGAAATTACTATTCGGAAATAGTGGTAACTAAACTTTAGACAATTTTATATTAAATAAGTAGCGTATATCTCAGGACTCCCTCAAAAATAGCACCTAAAACGGTTAGAATCGCTAACTTTTTAAATAGAAATCTAGCGCCTCCTCCCCCCTCCCCGAAATTTCACGTGCCTTTCTTTTTTACACTTTATCTTATAAAATATCTTAGTTAGATTTCCTAATTTTAACAAAATCACGTTATGTTTGTTCCACATTCTACCACCAGGAAATGCACTCTATTCTTAACAAAAACATATCTGAACGAAACTCCTTTACGCAAACTTTCCGTAGATACATGGGTCCGGATGGTGGCGGTCTGCGGTAACAAACGCTAAGATTTTAAAAATAATTCTAGCTCCCCTCCCCCTCTTCGAAATATCACACTCCCTTCTTTTTTACACTTTTCCTTATGTGTTATAAATTATCTTAAATTTTCTATAATTTCAAACCAATAATTTAAGATATTTCCTGAAATTACTATTCGAAAATAGTGGTATGAATACTTGTAAACTTTCTGATGATGAATGAGTTATACTTATCTCATGACGCTGTTCAATTATCCCACGCAAATTATTAGATTTTCGAAGCACGGTAGTCTTTATCATCAAAAGCAGTCCCCCCCCCCCCTTTTTCCATTCACACAAACCTAACAAATACAAATTATGCGGTAGCGGGCGAAGCACGTTAGTCTTTGTCATAATAATATCTGTAATGCGCACTAACTGGTATATTTAATCAAAAGTAGTTCCCTTCCTCCCCCTTTTCCATTGACACGAACCTAACAAAATAAAATTATGCGACAGCGGGCGAAGCACGCTTTTCAATTTGGCTGGAAGAATGCATCTCATTTTACATCAGCCTCGCACGGACTGAAATAATCCGATAGCGGGCGAAGCACGCTAGTCTATGTCATAATAATATCTGTAATGCGAACTTTCCTAATTTTAACAAAATCACTTTATGTTAGTTCCACATTCCACCACCAGGGAGCGCACACTATTCATAACAAAAGTGCATCAGAACGAAAATCTGTTGGGATATTTAATCAAAAGTATTTCTCTCTCCCCTCCTTTCCATTTACCCAAACCTTACAAATACAAATTATACGATAGCGGGTGAAGCACGCTAGTCTCCCCTCGAAATATCACACTCCATTTTTTTTTTTTTTTTTTTTTTACAATTTTTCTTATGAATTATAAACTATTTTAAAGTTTCAACCAGATCGAGTGGCGATCTCAACCAATAATTTAAGATATTTGCAGAAATTACTATTCTAAAATAGTGGTATGAATACTTACAAACTTTCTTATAATGAATAAGTTATACTTGTCTCATAGAGCGGCGTCGAAAAACCTCACGCAAATTGTTAGATTTCCTAATTTAAATAATTTCATGGTTAAAAAAGCACGTGCCTTCATTTTATTCTATTCATTAGACAGAAATGAAACAGATTAATTAAATAATAATTAATATCTCAGCTTCTAATTGAGTTTTCGCTTTGAACTTGGTATGTATGAAATCTGCGAGAGATTTCCCGTCCGGATGGCAAAAAATTTTATCAAAAAATTTAATATTTAAAAAGTTAAAATTTCGTATTAAAATATTCCACTACCGAAAACCGCCAGGTCGCCGTCATGTCTGAAGTTGAGCACACCTGCTTTCGCGCCGAAATGAAATCTCTTTTCATTGTCTTTTCAAATACAGAAATTAAATTTCGATTTTCTATTAAATTTCGAAATTTCGATAAATTTCGATCGATTTTTAGTGGATTTTTTGCGTTATACCCAACGCAGAAATGTGAACTTTATACCAAATGAAAGTAGATTTTTTGCCGCGCCTGTCTATACCATTTACAAATTTCTCGTACCAATATTTTCTGATATGCAATTTCGCTTTAAAATGCCCACTTCATTTTTCGGCTTAATTTCCTCTGTGGTAACCGTGCACCGGCTGATTTTACTGGCAACCCTTAGGAGAAACTCCGAAGTTTTGGAGAATGTCCGTTTGAACCTGTGTTAAAAAGGTGGATTGGTTAATTTTAGAAGCTAATTAGCCCGTAATTCGGTTAATTACCGACTTTTTCAAAATTTTAGGATTTGTTGTTTGATACGAGGTGTTCAGCTACAAGTACCCAAAATTTCAAGTCTCTAACATGTATAGTTTCTGAGAACGGGCTCCGTGACGGACAGACAGACAGACAGACAGACAGACAGACGGACAGACAGACAGACAGACAGACAGACAGAGGAGTAAGACGAATAGGGTTTCGTCAGAAGAACGAAACCTTAATAACAATTTTTACCTTGAATACGTCAAAACTTATTTCAGTCGATACACAGAAGCCTTATATGTAGAACATAACCACCTAGGTGCATTTAGTATTTTGAAATTCAAATTATGAACTAATCACATCGTCGAGTTCCACGAATTCTGAAAATATGTTTGTGGTGGTACATAACTCCTGCTTGGTCATCTGGCAAAGAGATGGGTTGCACCTACTTACTAAGAATCAGTTGAGTTTCATATTTACATTAGTGTGTAGATTAATACATAAATCTTCATACATTCGTAATTTTGGAACGGACGTAACATAAATATTTAACCCTTATTATGATAGGTGGCAGCACTATCCGATATTCTCATCATTTCTGTCATTACGGAAGAACCATAGTTTTGGCCGTCATTCCAGTCTTCAACACAAGCTAAGATGCAGACTTACGCATGTTGTTTTTCCTCAGCGAAGAGCAATCATTAAACAAGCTGTATTTCTTCTCAAATTAATCCGGTTGTAAATATGTTCATTTCGTAAATAGATATGTGTCCTGTACAAAAATATATACCGGGTGTCCCAAAAAGGACTGACTGATTTTAAAATTCAATAACTTGCAAACGGTGACAGATATTTAAAAAATTCTTGCAGGAGGGTTATGCATAAGGTCAAAAGTTTTTTTACAGTGATTTTCAATTTTAGTTCGAATTACAAACAATAGATGGCGCTGCGATCAATAGACGCTGAATTCAGGCTCGATTTTTGGTACTTCGTGGCCCGGATAATACATTTCCATCTCCTTTTTCAGCATGGAACAAGAGAAAGGACTAGAAATCGAGCCTGTATTTAGCGACTATTGCTTACAGCGCCATCTATTGTTTGTAATTCGAATTAAAATCGAAAATCACTGTAATAAAACTTTTGACCTTATGCATAAACCTCCTGCAAGAATTTTTTAAATATCTGTCACCGTTTGCAAGTTATTGAATTTTAAAATCAGTCAGTCCTTTTTGGGACACCCGGTATAAAGTTTGCTAACTAAATTCCCTAGTGGCATTTTATATTGAAGAAATGTGTCAACTTTTAAATTGTGGAGTCTACTTTTCAAAAGTGGAATTATCATTCATCATTTCAAAACATACACCTATTGGTATGAAATAATTATTATTTACGCACCTTAAAGCTAAAATTCACACTTCCACTAAAAATTTCTTGTTTTTCACATTATAGATGATTATTATACTTTTTAATTTATACTGAACGAAAATTTTACTTAAATTTCACGGTTTTCTTTTTTACTTTTTTTTTTCTTTTTTACGGTATGAATTTCTAAACTTGTTTAAGACATTTTTATTTCCAGTTCACGTATATTTTATCTGTATTAGCGATGCTTTGTATCTCGCAGTCGTTTGGGATGTCATAAAAATTTATATCTTATCTACCGTCTTTCTTTTAAAAACGAAAAAATAAAATTATATTCTCTTTTGTTATTTGAATTACCCAGGTAAGTGAAAAGAAAATTGTATTTATTTTTAAAGTATTTATATTAAATTAAAGTATATCGCATACCTTGATAATTCACGTGCTGTAATGATAGAAAATTAATCGAAACGTGCTGGAATAGGATCAGTAATAGCAGAGGTCATGTACATAGGTATAATAATGTTGTTTAGCGAGGATTCTCCAAAATATTATAAAGGTAGTCCAGATGTCATCGTAAATTTTACCTTTTTCCACAAAACCACTTTGACGCAATGTGTGTTGATAGACAGAAGAGGCAAATTCTGATACTCTAAAGTACGTCTCCTGATATGTTATTCCTTTTCGAGGCGCCGCACAGTGAGGCAAAATCACAAAACAGCTCTTAAAAATCAATACCTTTGAAACAGGGGGACTACATACTTCGAATTTAGATCACAATTACAGTCAATCAAACTGTTAAAGGGCTTCGTGTATCAGCTTGATAAATCCTCATTAAGGTTTTCAATATGAAAACGAAAGCAGTCCAAAAATCCAAAGAAAAAAAAATATAAGAAAAAGTCCTCTGGAGTCCTCAAACCCTATGTAATACTGGACGCTTAATGGATAGAAACCAGCCCTAGGGGCCTGAATGAATAACCTTTCTTGAGATATCGCTGACGTTGTATGTTAAAAATGAAGGTTAGAGTGGAGGTTTTTGATATTATTGGTATAACCAGCAGTTTTTCAATAATTTTACCACCAGTTTCTTTGGCGAAGTCGCCACCACCAGTTTCTTTGGCGAATATAATAGGGGAACACATTTTCGTGGAGGAAAAACTTGGATTCACAAAGAAATTATTATTTTGATTTCTTGAATTTCAGAGCTGAAATAAATTTGACCCATAACTTTTGATTCAGTAAGTCTCTGTGGCAATTTGTTGTACAGGCTCCCTTTTCAGATCTTCCGAGAATTTCTTACGTAAATTTTAAAAAGACGCAAAACAGCATAGTGATTTAAAATACTGATATTGATAAAATCTGTGTGTACTAAGTATTCAATTTTGGTTCTATATTTTTGAAAAAAATATTTTACCTTCTTTCTCTTCACAAAAATAATTTATCTCACAATATCCCCCCCCCCCCACTTTCATTTTTAACCCTTCGTAACTCAACAACTGCGATTTCAAAAATACTTACTCAAGTGTTAGAACACAAACTTTTATGCATGTAAAAAATTAGGTATATTGCAGATATGCAACTCGGTGGTATAAAGTGTTAATAGTCAACCGCAGCAAAATCTCACGAATACAAAGTCATATGGACATGGGATTGGTCTCATTCGATTCAGAGTTCAAAAGTACATAAATTTGATACTCCAGAAAACATTTTTTGACATTTTTTAGTTTTTTGAATTTTTTAACTGACTTGGGGTACTTTTTGGACAACTTAATGAGGCCTGATTAAGCTGAAAAACAAATGCATTCAACTATTTAGTTAAATGTATTTGTGATAAAAATTTTAAGTCTCCAATGCCTCGTGTTCAAAAGTTCTTGATTTTAAAATTTGTCTTTTGCATATTTCCCACACTGTGTGCGGAAGATAATGTTAATATAGAGTTATCACTTATGGCGTTCTTGCCCCAGTGTAATGCGAAAAATTTGATTAAACCCGTTTCCACTGCTGCCATTTTCCTATAAGGAGTAAGATTTTACGGAAATTTAAAGTATATGTACCGTAAACGTAGGTTTTATTCTTGAATTTCGAACCGTGTTTTTTTTATTATTATTGTAATGGTTAAATTGCGGCAGTTACAAGACCGTCGAATGAACACCCTAATTTTGAGAAGCATTATTCCTTAGAAGTCCACAGCTGGTGCGGTGCTGCAAAGTGTCATGTTATATACTTGCTTCTTAACATGACATGATAAGTGCCATACTTACTTGTACCCTGCGTAACAGCAATTTGAGCTTATTGAACTCTACACATTGATATTTCTAACCGGACTGCATATGTGTTTAGTGGTTCAAAAATCATCTTGTCAACATTATTACCGCTAGTATTACAGTACACAACTGCAGTGAATTATAACTTTTATCTTTTTTACTAACACTACTAACCACTATGTCAGATGGGTTGAATTATAATTTTGTAAAAAAGTTATAGGACCACATAGTATACACGTGATATCATTTGCGCACACATTGGATTCTGGTTCTGTTAAATTTGCATGGAAAATTTGATAAAAAACAGAATATTTTTTTACTACTTATATAATTCTTAAATTTACGAATTATATTTAAACAAGTTTCAACCCTTACTAAAACAAGATGTGTTAACGGAGTGTTAAGTACTGACTGCTATTATCTGCATTAACTAAATTTAAATAGACATAAAATGTATTGTTAAATGTGGCTATATTCATTTTTTCAGTTAAATTATTAAATATACATATTATAAATATTTTATGTGTTACGATTTTCGAAAGATTATGCAATGTTACATAAAAAAGTAATTTTGGTTTCATTTTAAGGTTTGGATTTCCTCCTTTTTATTTAAGATTAACATTTAATAAAAATAGGAAAATTTACAAGAAATTACTATACATCCTATAAAGAAATATTATATAATTTATATTCAATTATATAATTTATATTTCAAGTCAACAGTCAAATTAGAGATGAAAGAGAATTTCTTTAGTTACTCTACAAATGAATCAAATAAAATATCTTTAATGAAATGTATAGGAAATAAAATATATAAACCCAGCTGAAGGATGTTTAAAGGAATGCTTTACTCAAATATTTTGCAGTCGCAGGTGTTAAACATTACAGAGATGTTTCGAAATCTACTCAAAAACAAGAGGTAAGTGCTCTTATGTTAAAATAGTTGAAAGTTTAAATCCTGAAGTTCTTTCTAACGGACGGATTTAAATATTAAGAAAAGATAAGAAAGTTTTGGAGCAGAAACGTTCTAATTCAATTAAAAAAATTAAGTTTTGGCTTTAGTGTTTTAAATTAATGGAAAATACGTATGCATTTCTGATATAAAAGTGTCCTTTTGAAAAATATCGCCATCTAACGATATTTAACGAAAATTAATTAAAAATAGTGTTTCCATAAAAAGTCATTTAAAAGTTTGTTTCATATTTTCTTCAACTCACCTTCAAGATTTGAAGGTTATTAGAAAGTAAAAAATATTTAGTTGATCAGTGACAAAAAAGAAAAGTAACCGAAGAAAATGATAAGTTTTAACATTATATTTATTAAAATTTTATGTTTTTTTTTTTTTTTTTTTTTTAATAGTTAAAAAAGTTTTAGATTTTTTCCTTCTTAAGTTACTTCATAAATCATTTTCCTTCACTTAAATAGGGAAAAATAAAAAACTTCGTAAAGAATGTTTAAAATGATCGGCTTTGTGTCTTAGACTCGTCAAGGTATTATTATTTTTTTTTCTATTCGACTAATTCGTAGTTATCGCATTATTATATGTTAATTTGAAAAATGAGTTTCTAAATGACCCAAAAGATAACTCTCTAAAAGTATGATAACAAACAGTAAATTTACCAAACAGCACTTACGGTAATATTAATCTTTAACTGATGTTACCGGTCTCACTGATCGGTGCCTTTTTTCAATTTTCATTGTTTAACTTGCAAATTTCAGTTTATCTACAAACACTACTGAAATGCTGTTTCGTTTGGAAGTTTAGTACTATCACCAGAGACTTTTGAATAGGTGAATTTTAACTATAACACTCCTGTAGAAAAGTTCAGTACAAAAACAACATCCTATGAGTTAATCTCGGCATTTACAAATCTTTGAATGGAGCGGTCTCACAGGCCGCTTCACACTATAGTCCAGGCAATAGGGAATTTTACCTAGCAAAATTATTGGTAGTACTGGAAATCGGCTTTCTAGTTGTTTTTTGGGTCGCTGAATCCGAATTTGTAACTCCCCACCAAAATTTCCCCCGGCAACCTCCCCAAATTTTGGTAAAAAGCTCACAAAAAAAGGTTTTTATTAAAAAAATCAATTTTTTAATTGTTTTAGAGAAAAAGTATCTAGATATTCAGAAAGTAGACAAAATTTCCAACAAATTAGATATATCATATTATGACTTAGGATGAAGGGGAAGGGGGGATCTGCCTCGGAACATGCGACGCAGTGCTGCGTGGACTAAGTTGCGCAATTCCACTTAACCACTCACACGTTTACATTAGCCCTCCCATCTTCCCTCCGAACTTTTTCTATAAGGTTTACTTTAAGTTTTTTGGGTCGCTGAATCCGAATTTTTAACTTACCCCCAAAATTTCCCCCCCCGAACCCCCCCACCCCAAATAGTTGTTTTTAACTTAAATTTCTTATTGTTTTAGGGGAAAAGCATTACGAAATTCAGACACTAGACAAAATTTGCAACAAATAGGATACATGACATTATGACGTAGGATAAACGGGGAGAGAGGGGGCTGCCTCGAAACATTCCCCGCGCGCTTTTCTCAAAAGCCAAATTTTTTCAAAAAATCAATTTTTTGGGGGGTTGCCGGGTGAAATTATGGTGGGAAGTTACAAATTCGGATTTAGCGACTCAAAAGACGTCCAGAAAGACGATTTCCAGTACTACCATTAATTTTGCCAGATAAAATCCCCTATTGCCTGGACTTCATCATTTAGTGCACGTAGCGCCGCAGTGCATGTTCCGAGGAAAATCAATTTTCAACTCAGCGAGCTTAACCTTTAACTGATGTCACAGAAAATGTCACATAACTAGTAGTCCAGGCAATAGAGACTGTATAGGGACTCTACCAAGCAAAATTAATGGAAGTACTGGAAATCGGCTTTCTAGATATTTTTTGGGTCGCTGAATCCGAATTTGTAAATTCCCATCACAATTTCTCCCGGCAAACCCCCAAATTTTGGTAAAAAACCCCCAAAAAAGGTTTCTATTAAAAAAGGGGAAAAGTTTTAGGGGAACACTAGCTAGAAATTCAGAAAGTAGACAAAATTTGCAACAAATTAGATTGATGACATTATGACTTAGGATGAAGAGGAAGGGGGATCTGCCTCGGAACATGCGCCGCAGTGCTGCGTGGACTAAGTTGCGCAATTCCACTTAACGACTCACACGTTTACATTCGCCCTCCCAGCTCCCCTCCGAACTTTCTCTATAAGGTTTACTTTAAGATTTTTGGGTCGCTGAATCTGAATTTTTAACTTTCCCCAAAAATTTTAACCCCGACCCCCCCCCCCCCCCCAAAAAAAAAAAAAGTTGTTTTTAACTTAAATTTCTTATTATTTTAGGGGAGAAACATTACGAAATTCAGAAACTAGACAAAATTTGCAACAAATAGGATATATGACATTAGGAATTAGGATGAACGGGGAGGGTGAGGGCTGCCTCTGAACATGCACTGCGGCGCTACGTGCACTAAATTATGACGTTCAGGCAATAGGGGATTTTATCTGGCAAAATTAATACTAGTTCTGAATTTCGACTCACTTTATGTTTTTTGGATCGCTGAATCCGAATTTGTAACTTCCCACCAAAATTTCACCCGGCAACCCCCCAAAAAATTGATTTTTTGAAAAAATTTGGTTTTTGAGAAAAGCGCGCGGGGAATGTTCCGAGGCAGCCCCCTCTCTCCCCGTTTATCCTACGTCATAATGTCATATATCCTATTTGTTGCAAATTTTGTCTAGTTTCTGAATAGCGTAATGTTTTTCCCCTAAAACAATAAGAAATTTAAGTTAAAAACAACTGTTCGGGGGAAAATTTTGGGTGTAAGTTAAAAATTCGGATTCAGCGACCCAAAAAAACTTAAAGTAAACCTTAGAGCAAGTTCGGAGGGAAGATGGGAGGGCTAATGTAAACGTGTGAGTGGTTAAGTGGAATTGCGCAACTTAGTCCACGCAGCACTGCGGCGCATGTTCCGAGGCAGATCCCCCCTTCCCCTTCATCCTAAGTCATAATGTCATATATCTAATTTGTTGCAAATTTTGTCTACTTTCTGAATTTCTAGCTACTCTTCCCCTAAAACTTTTCCCCTTTTTTAATAAAAACCTTTTTTTGAGGTTTTTTACCAAAATTTGGGGGGGTTGCCGGGGGAAATTTTGGTGGGAATTTACAAATTCGGATTCAGCGACCCAAAAAAACATCTAGAAAGCCGATTTCCAGTACTACCATTAATTTTTCTTGGTAGAGTCCCTATACGGTCTCTATTGCCTGGACTACTAGTTATGTGACATTTTCTGTGACATCAGTTAAAGGTTAAGCTCGCTGAGTTGAAAATTGATTAATCTCCAATGTTATATATATATACATACATGTCTTAGACTACTTTCTAATTAATAGTCTTAGACTTGTGAAAATCTTACATTGAACACAGTAATGTATGGAAAATATGAAACGTTTCCGACAAATCACATTACATAGTGACGAAACATCTTCCGGTACTTGCGTATTATACGGGCCAGGTCATATTCACTGCGCCAACAATGGTTCCGAAAATATTGTTTATAGTAACCCTTATTTTTGTGCTTCCTTCATTTTATATGCATAATTGATATTATATAGTTTCTATTTTAAAGACAGTGACAGAAAAAATTTATATACGAATGACAATATGATACACCATAGATGTAGGTGTAATATATTATATTCATTAATACAATATATTTATTAAAATCAATCAAGAAAATAAAGGCATTTTAACGCATTCTGAATTCCAAACGTTCATAACCAGTTTAAAAATTTGGGTTCATAAGATTAGGTTAGAGGCCGATTTTGTAATAAGCGAGAACCTGAGAGGTCAATTCAGTACGAAGTATGGACCAAATTCCATGCCAGGTATCACTGATAATCCTGAAAGATCAAAGCTAAAAGTAAGTCCAAAAGCCTAAGTATGTACGATCCAAGCATATGTTGACTACTTGTCTGGCTTAAGTCCATTGACATAATGTTCCCTTTTCACAGTAATTGCATGAAATAAAAATTATTACGTTAGATGTGTTATTTCAGAAATGTTAATAACAACAATTCCTGATCAACCTGACTATATTAATGTAATGCTTAAAACATTACTTCATGGTTTACATTCTTTTAGCTTTGTGGAGTTTAGCCTGACTTGATGTAATGATGTCCACAATTTTTGGTCTGACAGAAATTTTTTAGTAAAAATATTTAGAGTGAGCAAAAATGTATTTGCACACCAGGTAAATTTGTTGTAGCATATGTATAAATAAATAAAAAGCAACTAAGAATTAAAAATACCAACACTTTTACAAAACAAATAAACATATTTAATATCTGACTTAATAATTATTTTTAAAATATGAAAACATAAAAAGTAGCATTTGTACTGGCAAAAAAAATATTTGCACACTAGCAATAAAAATAGAGCTAGACGAATTATTTATAAGTTAAAAACAGCGCTAATATTTAGTATGCATGCCCTTTGCCTCAATTACAGCTTGTAATCGTCTGGGCATTGATTCTATTAATTTGTGACATGTTTCACTGCTGATTTGTACCCATTCTTCCCTAAGAGCTTGGTTAAGTTCTGATTTTTTAGAAATTTTCTTTTTCCTTATTTTCACATCCGAAATATGCCATAAATTTTCAATCGGATTGAGGTCTGGTGATTATGATGGCGTTTTCAATTGATTTTTTACATTATAAAGCAACCATAACCTCGTTATATATGCAGTGTGTTTCGGATCGTTATCCTGTTGGAAATAATATGAATTAGGAATTCCTAATTTCAGAGCACTATTAGATAAATGATCTCGCAATATATTAATATATTGTTTAGCATTCATATTGCCTTCAATAAAGGTAATTTTGCCAATTCCGTTAAAAGACATGCATTCCCAAATCCTTACATGACCACCGCCGTGTTTTACAGTTGGTTTCAAGTTTTTAATTTGAAGAGAAGTATTTTCGCCATACAGTTTTCTTACCATCTGAGCCAAAAATATTGAACTTGCTTTCATCGGAAAAAATAACAGTTTTCCAAAACTCTAGTGGTTTGTTGACATAAGCTTTTGCCAATTTAAGCCTTTTAACACTATTTGTTTCGCTAATAAACGTTTTTTTTTTTTTTCCGAGGGCTCTTTCTCGAATATTTGCATCATGAAGAATATTTCTAATTGACTGTGGTGTAACTATTGTTCCCGACGTTGAAGCGACATCAACAGCCAAATCTCGAGCACTTAGAAAAGGGTTTTTTGAAGATTCTTTTATGATGGCTCTCCTTTGCCTGGTATTTAGCTTTCTTGGACGCCCAGTTCGCGGCTTATTTATTGTCGAACCAGTTTCTTTTTTCTTCTTAATTCCATAACGAACACTAGAAAAGTTTAGATTTAATTTTTTACCTATTCCTCGGTAACTTAATCCAGAATTGTGAAGAAATACAATCTTCTCACGGGTAGCAACAGACAGTTCACACGTTTTCGGCGCCATTAGAACAAAATATTCCTAGAATCCCTGCTCCAGTTAATATATTACGTGACGTTAAAGTGCGGGGCTAATGTACTGCGGGACTGATATGCTAAATATTTGCATAATGTTCACATTTAATGACTATTTTAACAGTCAATGCTTCTTGTGCAAATAATTTTTATTTATGAGAAAATATTAATTTATTTTTTTAAATGTGTAATATTACTATTTAAGGAAAATGGGTAGTTATTTTTATTTTCTTCTTATTTAAATAAATGAATAATTAAGAGAATAGTATCAAATTTGCTTTCTATGGTTACTTATGCAAAAAATGATCTGCGTGCAAATACTTTTTTTGCTCACTGTATATTCTGTTTACTATACCCAGTACTCCTTTTGAGTGGATAATATGATTTTAATAAAAGCTCAGTCCACATTTAGAGCTATTAACAAAAATTTGGCTAATTTTATGAGCTTTACAGATAATCTGGTTCCATTACTTATCTACTCACTACTTACTTTTTTAGACTGAAACTATTTGACAATTTTTTACTCTAACATTTTTAGATCGAGCTTTACTTTTCTCTCTGGTTTCACCAGGTTTTTTATATCGTTTCACACATTTTTCAGATCCTTTCAGGAACTTAATCAACCAACTTCAACTGACTAAACAACCGCCCCAACTAACCAACCAATGACGTCAGTTAACCGGCCCAACCAATTGTCCCAATCAAAAACTAACAGAAACATTGGTTCACCAGTGCATTTCAAGAGCTCTGATGACCCCAAACTTATTGATATTAGGATATTGACCCATACTTTACTCAGGACTGGCTATCAGACAACTCCTTAGATTTTTATATTGTGTGATCTCTTGAATTTTTCTGCTACGTACCTACGCTCCTCTGGTTTAGGGGACTATGTAGTATCCTAGGTCAACACCTCAAACATACAAAAAGCTATGGTAAGAAACAGTCATAAGAAATAAATTAAAACTGCGAAAAAAGGGAAAATTTCTGTCTTTGAGACTTAATGGGAATTTAAAATTTAAAAAAGTCTGAAAACGACTGAATGCAGAAAAATGATAAAAAATGTTTGAAAATATTACACAATAGACCTCTAAATAATATCAAAAATATTACTAATATTTGATATTTATAGTAATATTTCGTAGGTCAAACGAAAATACCGCGATAAAGACAAACATATTTCCATCTAACTGTAACCATTAATAAAAAATTCAGGAAAATTGGAAAGTGGGTGTCATTTGTAAAGTATGCATTAATTAAGGAGATAAACTGCGTAAACAAGTCTACAGACAATTGGCGTATTTGGTACGGTTAAATTACATAATTGAGTCTACAGACAAATGGCGCATGTTACCGGGCTTCGTTTAGCGCATAATTAACTTAACTGCAAGCACACGCACCTATTTTTTTAACGTTAATACACGCGTGGGGTAAATCTCACCTCATTTTGTCTCTCATTGTATTTTTACCTAAATGCGTTTTAAAAGCAAGTCTACTGCTCTATATTTTAATGTACATCAGTACTACTTCTTTTTAAGGTAAAATGAAGCGTTGCATATTTATTTTCGGATTTTGTAACAGTTTCTGTAAAAATCGCGTTTATTTTTTTTTGTATTATTATTATTATTATTTTTTAGAAAATATGAAACGATTTTTTTTAATCTCTTAAAACAGGAATTATTTTATAAAATTTACATTTATTTCACTTTTATCAACATATGCATATAGCTTTTAAGTCACTCTTTCAGTAAAATTATTTTAGTGTGTGCTATCTCGTAAAAATGAACATATCGAAACTAAACGCTTGTACACGCGCGGGATTATTTAAACCCAAAAGCATGTTTCTTTCTTTCTAGCCAAAAAGAAAAGACACTTCTTCGCACAACCTTTTTCAACCTTGACCGTGAAAGGTACATGGAAGTTCAGAATCGTCCTCAAGAAATGTATCATTACCTTTTCTAAGAAAAATGTGAGAAGGGTGAGATTTACCACGAGAGCGTGTGCTTACGCCTTAAAAAAGGGATAAATTGATTCTGCGTTTTTGAAGCAAACCTATTCCCCATTCTAATTTACAGAGAATTGGCGTAATTTGGGAAGTTTCGCTACTTTTACGTTATACAAACTCTATACTAAAATGTATGCTATTGCGCCATTTCTTTAAATCCTGAACGCGGAAAGATTTTTTGGTACTTTTCCAGTATAGGGACCTTAGCGAAATAGATAAAATAGCCTTCGCGGAGAAGGAAATTTTGCAACAGTTTTTTTCTGGAAAGCTATTCACTGTTTCATTTCGCATACTCAAGCCTTTATAGGTTTTACAATTTATTCAAGGTTTATACAATTTATTTAGAAAAAAAGACGCCATTTAACTAATTTTATATAGAAACAGACAGAAGTAATTTGTATATAAAAACATTAATGATATACATATATTTAAAATACATAAATAATTACACAAAAAGTCGATGAAGATTGATTTCATAACTGTTTATATACTTTGGCAACAAATCGAAAGTTCTGACTCCCGAATTGCGCCAAACTTTTTAAAGAAACGCAAGGCCCCTATATTGGAAAAATATCAATTTTTTTTGCAAACCGCGCCAAACATTGTGACTTGCTATTTATAAAACGCGAATCTCTTTTGGCTTTAATTATTATTTAATCGTAACCATGCAAACAATTTTAATTTATTGTTTTTTTGAATTGAAAATATTTTTTATTATTAAGAAAAAAGTAAGTTTTAACTACATTTTTCAATGATTGAAAAATGGTGCAGTTAAGTGCTTTGCTAAGCACCTTTGAATTTCATGTATGGAGTTTGAAATGCGATATTGAAAAAAAATATTTTTTTTGTGTAGTAATATTTATTTGCGCTTTTATTTTTCATTTGACATTATACTGACGTAATTTTAGTAAAATCTTTCAGCTTTTAAAATTAAAATGCATGTTTTCTTCAGCGCGTGCAATAGGAGTATACGATGTATTTGACAATACGCAAGAATATGCAATAAATACAGCCAAATGAACGAGCATTTATCGAAAATTTCTTTCGCATGACTTAAAATTAAAACTTCCATTTTATGAATGGTAGTAATAAGGATTAATTTAAGAAAATCAAGAGTTTCCTCTCAGAATGAAACATCATTAGAAAGAGACAATAAAAAATGACGTCTTATCTAGCAATCTATTTTTTTACGATATTTTTCCTAAATTATCCTTCTGCAATTGAAATACCTATATTATAGTAGCTGTTTTGACTTCAAAAACATTCAAATGAAGGTACGATGCTATTATAACACACATTTAGCTACAATTTATATATATTTATGAAAAACATGCATTTTCTGTTTAGAATGATGTCGATTTAAAGGCAAAAATATATCAGGAGAATCTGAATTTTTATTGACTAATAAAAACAAAGTACACGCATTATCCTTTTTTTTAAATTATTGTGCTATTTTTTAGAGTGTGGCGACACAAAAGAAAGTATTTAATTAGAAAATGAAAAAGGGGAGATTTCTATATTGTTAAATTATGGAAGGTAAAAAGATATGTAAAGTTTAAATGGGTGCTATTCCTTTAATATTGGATATTTTTGACGCGACCTTCAAAAGGCACATTGCTAAATTAAAAGCTTTCGAATTAGCTATTACTCATCACTGAACGTTTCCTGGTTTGGATTGTTATTGAATTGTTGTCTTTCCATCATGTTTCAAAACGTTAAAGATGCATCCGAGCTTTACTAAACAGCACTATCGTGCTGTTTGATATTACATATTATTATATTCCTTTTGTTTGGCATAAGAAGCCGTTAAAAATAAATTTACCGGATTTTAGCAATAAATGACGTTAATATTATTTATTGCTAAAAGCCGTAAATTGGGTGCTATGTATTCAATGGATAGTAATATAAAAGTAAAAGTAAAAGTAAAAGTAGTAAAAGTAATAAAATTACTTTTCTATTATTTTAGCTAGCTTTTATATCATTTATCAGTTTTAAAGCTTGTATGCTTTTGTTAAATGTACATTAAATTACCATTTTGAACGCGATTGGCACTTGACAACAAACAGTAAACATAATTGGTGATTGACATTTATGGCGATCTATATACCTCGCTCGGATAATGCGTAAGTATTCATCCTTCTAAAAGTTTATTGGGTGCTTTTTTGCATTCAGAATATATTTTATAATCATATTGACAATAAAATTTTTCAAATATTTTCCTGCAGCCTAGAATACGTTTATTCAGTTAACCTGCATATTCTGTATACAGGTTTACATATAACTCTCACAAGTAAAGTCACCTCGAAGCGCGTACTCAGAATATTTTGAAATCATGCTGATGATTTTCTATATGTACCTAATCTGAAATCTGTGATATGCAGAATAACTGAATAATACATCAAAAACAAAAAAATAACCCATCAAAGTTTTACCAGGAAAAACCATTTGGCTAAGAACACTGTTGCTCACAAAATACGCGTGAAGGAAATTTGCAACGTTTAATGAATTTGAATTTAAACAACGAAGCAATTTACTGATTTTTTGTATAAAGTTATACTATAATATATGCAAGTTGTGTGTAAGATTTTAGTATTTTAATTTTCCATTGAAAAATATGTAATTTTTTTTTCACGCTGAAAGTGCTTCTTTTGAAGTGTAGCTTAGTAATCATTTTTTACCTTTATTTCTTTCCGCTGACGAAGCAATATCAACTGGGATACGGCCCAATTGAACGGGTTTGAATATCTGTTAATGGGGCGAAATCACCTGTTCGCCGCATTGCGGCTGTCTGCTGTACGAGGATGTATGCCGCATTAATGGCAGATCGTCTTTACTTTCTTAGATTTCTATGCTGGACGGTAATTTTAAAGCGGATTTGCTTGTTTGAATTAATGCGTCACCGCGCACCTATTCACCATTCCGTGGGAATGGAATACCTGGGTTTTAAGACCAATGTCAGACGGGCGTCTTTTTTGCTCCTTTTTTGCTTAAGTATTATCCATTCACAATGGTATAGTATTGCTATCAAGGCCTGAGAGCTAATGTTCCCGCATGTTCTGTATGTATGTATGTATGTTCGAGACGCGATAACTCTTGATAGAAATATCGGATTTGCTTCAAATTTTGTA
This sequence comes from Maratus speciosus, assembly GCA_963932465.1. NCBI lineage: Eukaryota > Metazoa > Arthropoda > Arachnida > Araneae > Salticidae > Maratus > Maratus speciosus. Next base: position 245,706,426 of record OZ010787.1, read on the forward strand.
AATAGGTTCATTCCGACAAGCTGCTTCCGTGATTAGTTTTGGTGGTTAATTGGTTAAATATAAAGGGGGGGGACAGGGGGCTAATACTGCTTTTTAATTTACATAAATGGGATTTTCATGCAGAATTATCCATTTTGCTTCAAAGTTGGTGTCTGGTTTATTCTGATAAGACGTTTCCCTGATTAGATTTGAAAGTAACATTGGTTAAGAATAAAGGGGGGAGGACTGCTAATGCCCTATTTAATTTAGATAAGTGTGTTATTTATGCAGAATTATCCGATTTGCTTCAAATTTGGTATACAGGTTTATTCTGATAAGATTTGGAGGTTCATTGATTAAATATAAAGGGGGGGACTGGAGGGCTAATCCCCCCTTAATTTATTTTTCGAGGGGGATTATTCTTTGAAATAAGAGTATAATATACATTTAGTGAAAATAGCCTATGGACACAATGCCATCAGTTTCACTGGGCACTTTTCTTTTCATTTTCTTATTTGTCATTTTTTATCTACTCCAACGGAGAATACTTTCTCGGCAAAGGTTTAAGTACTGTTGACAGAGGACACTTTATTATATTTTTCTATGCATAAAGGCCTTTCTTCGAAAATGTTCTTAAAAGAACAAAGATTTCAATTTCAAATATGTATAACTAAAGTTCGAGTACGAATGATTGAGTGTATGAATGATCCTTAATTTAGACAAACGGGATTTTCATGCAGAATTATCCGATTTGCTTCAAATTTGGTATACCGGTTTATTCTGACAAGTTGCTGACCTGATTAGATATGTAGGTTCATTGGTTAAGTATAAAGGGGAGAACGAGGAGCTAATCCCTTAAATTATGTAAATGGTCTTTTCAAGCAGAATTATCCGATTTACTTCAAATTTTGTAAATAGGTTCATTCTGATAAGGAGCTTTCCTGATTCATTTATGGGGTTCATAGCTTCAGTATAAAAGCGGGGGTGGGAAGCCAATCTCCCTTATTTAGATAAATTGTTTTTTATGCAGAATTATCTGATTTGCTTTAAATTTGCTATATAGTTTATTCTGCAATACTGGCAATACTGGTATTTTATTGAAAAAACAATTTTCCTTGATAAAATTCTATAATATTAAACAGACAAGAATTCTAGGAACTATAATAAGAAATAAATTTTACTTGCTCACTGCAAAACAAAATAGGGCATTTCGCAAGCTTCCAAACAAAACAAAAAGAACAAGTAGCAACAATTGAAAAAATAAATCTATCTTTATTCTTAAACAGCACAAGTGTTGCCATCTACGTGTTGAAAATCGATTTAATAATATTTTCAGAATGTATTTTATTGGCATCATTAGGCATTATAGATTCAACATTATTCTAATAGTATTTTAGAAGCCTAAATTGGGTATGTTGCCGAAAAGCAACACCCGGCATTTAAAGGTCAAACGTTGTATTCAAACTCTGAGCGCAATTACCCTACCATGCCGGACATTACCGCTCAATCCATGGTCATTTAAATAAAACGATAAAAAAATTCCTAAAACTTTTATAATAATTAGTTGATTGCAAACTGTTCCTTATGCTTTGAAGTTATACTTCGTTAATAAAATATTGATTATTTTGTCCAAATTTGACTATTCATGTTTACCTTAAGTGAGCGCCTATCCTCTACTTTCCCCTATGTGTGAATTTTTCTACGCATAACTTAATTCCTATGAAAAAGCTGAAAGAATTCAATTTTATTAAACCGGGTGCAGTAAAATTTTATGCATTTTGAAAAACAATTATGAATGATTTCTAATAAAACATGGAGCTATTATAAACTATATTTAAATTTCAGTATCTATATTAATGTTACAATCAAATGAAGGCTTATGAATCATTGGATTCCCGATTCTTTTGTCGAGTTTCTTGAATGACAACTACGGTTTTTGCTAGGTTATATTCCGCGATTCGTGACGTTATATGCACACTTTTCTATAGATGTTGTTTAAGACATGATCGTAAATGTATAATTCTTCAGTGGATGCAAAAGAGGTCATTTTATATAAAAGAAAATCGTGTATTTTAAGTCTTAAAATTGAAATAAGTTTTGCACTATGTATATTTATATTTTTTTTCTTCGGGCGCGACACTAAATTCTGAAAAAGCAGAATTGCCGTGTTTTAGTTTCTATTTTTCTGCTTTTGGGATGTTAGTGACGCTTTTCCTCTATGTCTCAATTTAGGGACTCATTGTTCTGAACTGCTTTGGTTGGTGTTGGTATTGTATATGTACACGGGGGATATATGCCTGAGGGGGAGCAATCCGTGGGGTCTTTCTAAGGAATCCTAACCTGTATTTATAGGATATCCCAGGTTCGGAGAAAACCACGAAAAAGTCCGAACGATTAGGCTGACGGGCGTGATTCTGTTCGAAGCTAGTAGTCCCGTCTACCAGATTTGACAGCAGTACCTCTCGATCACTGGTGGGATCTTACCTATTTTAAAGATTGCTTTTGGCTCTTTACTGGAGTGTCGTCAATTATCGGGTTCCTTGTCCTTTCATTTGTTTCTATTTTATGCTTTTTGACGGTTTCTTGAATAGTTAGCTCGTTTTTATGTACCTGAATGTAGCTTGCAGTGGAGTCACATTCTTGCGCGATTGTCACTCTTTAAAATATTTCTGTCTCAATCTTCGGAGATTATCGCTTTTTACGATATTCTTCTCACATTCATGAGTTTTTCTTGCTTTCGGTGATGCGCTTTTCGCACTATGAGGCGGGGCATGTTCCTTAGGCATTAGTCCATCTAAATGATGCCTGTCTTCACTGTGATTTTAAAGTTTTCTTTCGATGTTGTAATTTGGAGGTTTGTGAATTTGAGCTTTAATTGCTATCCGTCCATATCTTTTTTTATGACTTTTATCACTTTTACGTTGTATCTTTTATTTGTGATGTTACTCTTTGGTAAATGAAAGCGAGTATTTTTAGTCTTAAAATTGAAACAAGTTTTGTACTAATACAAGTTTTGTACTATATATATATATATATATATATATTTCATCGGGGGCGACATTGAATTTCGCAAAATCAGAAATCATGTTTTCTAGTTTCTATTTCTCTGTGTTTGAGATGATATCGACGCTTTTTACTGTATGTTCCATTACGGGGACTCATTGTTCTGAACTGCTTTGGTCGATGTTGGTGTTGTTTGTGACGGCTGATTATGTATACGGGGGATATACATCTGAGGGGAGTGTCATCCGTGCACGGGACTGATGATTATGTTAGAAAATAGTACTTCCGTCTACCAGCTTTGACAGTAGAACCTCTCGACGACTGGTGTGGACCTTTCCTGTTTTGGAGATTATTTTTGGATCTTTTGGTTCTTTATTAGAGTGTCGTCAATTATATGGTACCTATGACTTCATTTGTTGCTTTTTTAATGCATTTTGACACTTTCTTGGATAGTTAGTTTGTTTTTATGAACTTGAATTTAACTTGCGGGGGTTGTCACATTCTTTGGTGTTTATCATTTTTTTCAATATTTCTGTCACACTCTTGGGAGATTATTGCTTTTTAAATATTCTTCTCACAGTCATGTGTTTATCTTCCTTTGGGTGATAAGCTTGATGCAATATGGGGCGGTGCATGTTACTTAGGCATTAGTTAGTCTAAATAATGTTTGTCTTCGCTGTGATTTTGAGAATTTATTTCGTTGTGTAATTTGGAGATTTGTGATTTTGAGCTTTAATTGCTACCAGTCCATATATTTTTTATGACTGCTATCACTTTTATGTTGGGTCATTTTTCTGTGATTTTAATCTTTGGTAATCACTTCAATAACTTTGATTTCCACCCGCATTATTACTAATTAGACGATTTTTTTTGGCACGCGCATGTGTGGTTTTTATTTAATTGCTATTGTGGCTCTTTGAAAAAAGTTCTTTTCTAGCTTTTATCGGTGCTAGTCATTTGTAATCTTTGTTTTGAGTTATTCATAAACAGATTATTTACAATAATACTGTGTAGTGCTGTTCAAAATGGTTTAATTGCTAATGTAAAATGTCAGTTTCAGAGGTGCTACTCATTATAATAACATACAAGCTCTTCTTCTAAAAATTATATTTAAAGATATATTTTGTGTACAAAAATTTTAATGTGTCTTTTTCTTTCATATGTTTTAAGATTAATACCATTAATAACAAATTTACTTTCAATAAAAGCATGTGAAGGTTATAAACTCATAAATTAAATTTCCTGTCAGAGTTACAAAATTAGAAAGAAACTTTAATTGTAAAACTAACATTCTGTTAGTTGAATTCAAGTAATGCTGATATAACTCTTAAATTCGACTCTTTAGCAAACAATTAGGATTTTTAATTAATGTGTCCCATAGACCGCAAGCACTTTTCGACAATAGTAGCTTTGACAATTTTCCAGGAAGAAGTAAAGTTTCCAAAACAAAAAGTTCCACAAATATAAGTATAGAGGTACCGAATGGCTGTTTTTTTTCCCTTCAAATTTAGTTAAAATGAGATATCATGTTTTTACACGAATATTCGGTGTTACCCTACTTTCTCCTATCCAATTCGCATAGTCTCTATTTACCACATTTCCCCTCTAATCCTAATTAATTTCAAATAACAGTATTTTATTTGGCGACGTACGTTAATTGTCCTTTAATTATGATTTATTTAAATACTTCATATTCTTCCTGTATTAATATATTAACCTCAAAATATATGGGTTTAATAAAATATTTCTAAATATTAAATGAAATTTTATAGTACTTTTTTAAACGTTATTAGCGACTTTTTAAAGCGAGGCTATTAAGTGAAAGAAAATTTCATACTTTGATTTAATTATTGCATGAATATTTAAGTAGAATTACAAACTAAAAAAAAGCAAAAGAGCGTGGTTTATTGCAACAATCTATGGATTGTATGTGAGAAATACAGATATTGGTTCATTAATCCTTAATGAAGAAGTATCGCGTCTGCCAGGAATTTTCGTTGTGCACTTGTGATATATATTGTACTACCGCGCTCTAAATACTACTCCTAAGCGCTGACACAAAAATGGCGACTGCCGAAGGTGGGATTTTTTTCAGCGTGTGTATTAGGGTGGATCGAAAAATGGAAATGTGGATATTCGAATCGGCGCGTAGTGAAATATTTACCTTTTATGTATACTACTTTACATGTGTTTTTTTATTAAAATCCATTTATATCTTCCAGTGCTCCAAGTGTCCTAAAAATCGATAAAAAATGAAAAATTTTATGAAAATGTACATTTTTTTTGTTTTTTATTTATTTTTTATTTTTTCATTGTTTTTGGCGCAGGTTGCGAAAGTTGTCTTTTACGTATATTAGTTTAGATATTTTTTCATCCATTCATATCTTCCGGTATCTCAAGCGCCCCAAATGTAGTTAAATATTGAAATTTATATAAAACTTTATAATTTTTTTTAATTAAATTACTTTTAGCACAGGGTGCGAAAGTTGTCTTTTAAGCATACTAGCATACATACAAAAATTTTCAACTTCGATAAAATCCTTACGGTGTACCAAGACACTTAAATATTTGCCGAAAGTCGATTTTTTTGCAAATTTTGAACAAAAAAATATAAGTTAAAATAAGAGTTAAAGAAACATTTGTTTAGCGTAAAAAGTACTGTCTACACTGTAAAAAAAAATCTGTAATCCTACAAAACTAGTTTTTGTAAAACTACATAAATCTGCATGTTTACTAGAATTTTATCTGTAACCGGATATAATATTTACCACTCGCATAGTACAAATACATGAATTATCTTGGTCTCACCTGTCAGCCAATGAGAAAGGACTTCAATGATGACGTAATGACTATTCACGTAGCCACAGAGGTGTTCAAGGCATCCATCTTGATTATGATTTCAAATTAGGATGTAAGTAAATATTTCTTCTTTATGAGTTAAATTTTGTTATATTTCCATTCTTCTTGATTCCTAATAAATAAAAATGAACTACACAGTAAGACCTTTTGATTTCGAATTATAATGAAACATGATTTTAGCAGGTATTAATGCGTAATCATCCTATTATTTTATTGGTAAATATTTATCATTCAGTCAAATGACTATTCTTTACATCAGTGTTTATTACATGCGTGCAATTTCTAATGTTTTATGTAACAAATCAAATTTTATTGCAGTATGGTTAGCAGATTAAATATTTTATTTTTAATTAGTGATGCAATGAATAGTACTCCCCCCCCCCCCCTTTGACTGATAATGAAGGCCAAATATTCCACTATTCTTCTGCAGAATACTTAAAATGAATACCAAAATTATCTTTCTTAATATTAGAGTCGTTCCGTGTAATCGGTATTTATTGTACTAGATTCCGGCATCGGGTCGGGTTTACTTTACTTTTTTGGTTCGGATCGGGTCAGTTTGGGTTTTGAATCTTGTGTGTCGGGTTCGGGTTGACTGATTTTTCAAAAGAATGTCCAAAATATTTTTTTTCAGGTTAAAAATCTAGGTATAGGGCAGATGTGCCAGTAATGGATAAAATTCAAAGTTTTTTGTTTAAAAATAAATAAATAAATAAATAAAATAAAATAAAATACAAATTTTACTTTAAAAATGTTCTTCATAACTCCCCCCCCCCCCGCTTACACTCCGCTGTTTTTCATTTATGTTGTCGAAAATGCAAAGACCTGGTTTAACTTAATAAATTTTATATATTCTTTTACTTTCCTGCAAAATTTGTTTTAATTTTGGTAGTAATAAAATTTTTTCAATATGATCACTCTAGACATTTCATCAATCGCACACTAGATGAAGGAATGGAAGCCCAATCTCCAGTTGAAAAATGTTGCATAAGATTTCAATTGTATAAAGTAAAAGATTATTTCAAGAATCAGAAGTAATTTTGCTTCATATACTTTTTATGCTTTCTGAATATTAATGACTTGTTTATGCATAGATGTAATAGTTTTCCTATTTATGGTACATTATACTGTATATTATCCATAATATAAACTAAGCCTTCAAGCATGGGTCTAAGTATGGGACAAATTTTGAAACTTGCAATTTCTTTAATTATGAAATTGTTTCCGAAAATTATGTTTCTATATTGTTCAAGGACATTAGAAAGTGTTTCATTTTGTATTCTATAAACTGAAATATTGTTTTTGTGTCAAACAAAGTTCATTTTCTTATTTTTGTAAAAGGTGTCCCATTCCTCCATACTCTCTCCTATGCTTCTAACTCTGAATATTGGGCACTTCTCTATCTATACACACGTATCATGGGTATGTGTTTTAAAACTATCAGAAATATTATACATGTGTTTGCGTGTATATTAAAAATGAAATGTTGGTAATATTTTTCCTATTCCTAGAGAAGAATAAATGGTTCTTAACTGTGCCTTAAATAAAAAGAATTTATCACATTTCTTACATACTTTTTATTTCTTAACCTTTAACTGATGTTACCGGTCTCTCAGACCGCAGCTTTTTTTAATTTTTATAGTTTTGCAATTTTTTATATACTTGCAATTTTCAGTTTAACTACAAACACTACCAAAATTTTGTTCCGTTGTGAACTTTAGTACTATCACCAGACACTTTTGAATAGGTGAATTTTAATTATAACAGTCCTGTACAAAAAGTTTAGTACAAAAACACCATCCTATGATTTAATCGTGCCTTTTATTCATCTTTCGATAAAGCGGTCTCACAGACATCACACTAGTTGACTTCACACTAGTTGTGACAATTTCTGTGACATCAGTAAAAGGTTAAGGAGTAAATTTAATAATAACTCATTCATATTGAAATGTGTATTTACACTGCTCAAAACAATTAAAGGATATTTGAAGTTTTATATAAAATAAAGATATAAACGAATTTTTTTTTGCCGAAAATAGAAGAAGAGAATCACAAATGCAAATTTTTCTGGTTTTCAAACTGTGGAGTATGCAAATTTTGAGTTCGACGTCAAAAACGTCGCTTCAGCGGCAGCGAATGAAATTTGACTTTCAACTGGATAAAAGAGAATGAAGACAAGGATGATCGGCATTCAGTGATTGCTTTGTTTCGATGAGTACGATGTCTCAGCGAAGTCATTTGACAGATTCAGAAGCTTTGAGAATTGTTGGTAGGTTAGAAGGGGGCCGAACTCAAGCCGAAGTAGCGCAAGCCATTGGAGTGTCACAAAGTGTCATTTCCAGGATCTGGAACCGTTTTGTTGGAGAGTGGATGTGCAGGCCGAAGACCAGGGGAAGGTCGTAGACGAGCAACAACGCCCAATGAAGATCGGTATTTAGAGTTAACAGCTCGGAGACACCGAACCATGAACGTTACTCTTCTCCAACAACACCTTCGCTCGGCTACAGGCACCACGATTTCAACTCAGACTGTCCGAAACCGGCTCCATGCTGTAGGTCTGTATGCTCGCCGACCGATGGTATGTGTTAGATTAACATCAAGGCATCGTCGCAACCGCAGGGAGTGGGCAACTGAGCATGTCAACTGGAGGAGAAATGAATGGAGCAATATTCTGTTTTCTGACGAGTCCCGTTTTTCTGTGCATCCGGATAATAGGCGTATTTTCATCTGGATGGACCGTGGCAGTAGGAATAATCCTGCGTTCGTGCGCGAAAGTGTCAGATTTGGCGGTGGAGGAGTGTTGGTGTATGGTGGCATCTTCATTGACGGGCGCACTAATCTCTACATCATTCGAGATGGAGCTCTGACTGGTCGCCGATGTAGGGATGAGATCCTCAGACCTATTGTAGTTCCTTACGCTGCAGCAATCGGAGATAACTTCATTTTAATGTACGATAACTGCAGGCCACATCGTGCAAACCTGGTGGAAGATTTCCTTTTCGAGGAAGGAATCGTTCGAATGGAATGGCCAGCGTGTTCTCCAGACATGAATCCAATCGAGCACCTTTGGGACGCTTTAGGAAGACTAGTTTCTGGCCGCCAACAACCCCCACAAACTCTCCAAGAACTGGAAAGAGCTCTTCTGGAAGAGTGGGGCAGAATACCCCAACTCGTCATTAATAGCCTCATTGAGTCCATGCTTCAAAGGTGTTCAACGTTGCTGGCCGCCCGTGGAAACCATACCCCCTACTGAAAATGATTTTCTTTGAAGAAAACACCTTTTCTTATTATTTTGTTCTCATATGCACAAATTGTGTTTTTTTTCTTTAGTACACAAATGCGCAATAAAATGCATTTTTTCTGCCAAACATGTGTAATTTATTCTCATATAACCTACTATGTCTGTCGACCATGTATCGATCAGCTAAACAGTTTACAAGATACAAAATCCACCTAAAACTGCAATATCCTTTAATTGTTTTGAGCAGTGTATTTTATTTGAAAAATTGTTCTGCTCAAACTTTTTGTGAAAATCTCAGGCTTGGAAAAAACTTAAATATAAACATTTGCATTCTAATTTTACGTGAGTTTCTGAGCGATAAAATGCCGAGTTTTTACTTTCTCATGAAAAGAGAGATATAGGGTATGTAGTGGTAAAGATACGAGCGGGGCAAAAATACGCACAGGCTGATTTCATATGAAGCAACATTTCGGCTCTCATGACCAATAGGTGGCAGTTTTGTTTCAAGTATACCAGTCATTTGTTTAAACCTTTGATAAAAGTAGCAATTTGTGCTAAGAAAATGAGGTAAGTTTAAATTTTCGAATTTTGATCTAATATTTTTAAAATTTTACTTTATTCTTTAGCTGACAGTACCTAGAATTTTTACAAATTCAAAATTTTAGTGGAGATCGAAATATTTTTAGCTTTTAAATGCCGTAGTTTACCTCGATCACATTTGTTTATACTTATGGGTAGCCGGTTAAGCAAAATACTGCAGAATAGAGTAAAAGTACGCATCCTTCATGGGACAAAGATATGCACATGTTTAAGATACGGGACTTTGCCCTATCGTTTTAGTTAAATGCAAAGCTTTCCACAATTTCTAAATTTGTATTATATAAAATATAATAGCTACTTAACTAATATAAGTTAGTAAACTATATTTTCCTTTTTCTAGTTTTTTTTTTTTTTTTTTTTTTTTTTTTTTTTTTTTTAATATAGAATGTAGGTATCTACCTAACTACTTTTAAAAATCAATATTGTTTCATGAATCGATTTTGTTTTAAACCTTAATCCTTAACTCCTGTTAACGGACTCACCGACCGCTGTAATATTCAGTTTTTACAGTTTAACTTGTAATTTTAAATTTAAGTAGTTATGTTAGTTTAATTTTGATTCGTTTGGAAAATTAGAAGTATAGCTGAAGACTTCTGAATGCGGAAAATTTTACTATAACCTTTACTATACCCTTTGCATAAAGTTTAGCGCAGAAACCGCCTCTTATGAGTCAGTCAACCATTTTATTCACTCAACGATTAAGAGGTCTTGGAGACCGCTTACAGTATTTATTAACCCGGGAGAACTCGCTGCATGAGATTTTCTCTCAGTCTTACTTTTTTAAGACTCTTATTTAAATCATTTTTCATTTTAATTAAAATTTCAAAATGTTTTACAATTATTTTACCTATTTTGTGAAAAAAAGTACTAAGCCAACCAAAAAAAGTTGATATTATATTAATGTAAAGTAAAAGAAAAACAATTGGGAATTCTCACTAGCGAGTTCTCCCGGGTTAAACAATTTTTGTCACAACAGTTAGAGGTTAACTGCTATTTGCGATCTCGCAGACCGCTGTTTTTTTTTTCATTGTTTGGTTAGAATTTTCAGTTTAAATACTATTGAAATTTACTAATGCTTTTACATTACTCATTCATTTTCTTTGAAAATGGGGCAAAATCCGGCCGTAATGGGGCAAAAATGCACACTGCGTAATCTTTGCCTCATCACTGCGTACTTTTAGCCAACCAATGGGGTAAAGATACGCAGAGCAATGTTTTTTAAAAATTACAATTTCTCACGGAATTGTAATTTGACAGAATGTCGTTTGATAGTGCTCGCTTGATAGTGGAACGTGCCTAAGGTTTTAATACAACATTTTAATCAGTCGTCACATAAGTTTAGATCAATGTGTTCGTAAAAAATCAAAATTAATGATAAGTGGGTAACTTTAGCCCCCACCTATCCTACATCACTTAGGTGTGTCATGTGATTGCAAGCCATGTTGAGGACAACTTGTCACCAAGCGCCATTGAGATCAACCATGATGGTGAATATCGATGGCGCTTCTTAACAAGCTGTCCTCACTTCAAATACTTGTGGTCATGACACCCGCATATGTTTGAATATTAAAGTATATACATTTGTCCATTTTTCTACATAAAACATAAATTGTTATTAGAGATGTAAGTGTAGATTACATTTCATAATATCAATAAAACACGATTTCCTTTCCTCTTATTTCGGGTTCGGGTTGAAATAAGTCTGGGTTGAGTTGCAGGTTGCCGAAAATTATTTTGGCTGATTCTGGTCAGGTTGCGGATCGAGGAAATATTTTTGGAGGGTTCGGGTCGACTTAAGTATAATATCCGGTTTTGTGTCTGGTGCAACTTGACCCGTGCAGGACTACTCTGTAGCCGGGAAATTTTCAATACATCAGGATTCGTACGGTTCTTAAAAGTACTTGCATTTTTCAAAAGAATTTTTTTTTGTTCTTGAAAGTGCTTATTTTCATACAAAATTTTTTAAAAGTCCTTAAAAGTGCTTTACTGTCATATTATTTCTTAATCGGGGGTGGAACTGCATTTCTTTTCATTTCTGATTTAAAAAATAAAGATAAAACCGCCATTGCTAACCTTTCTTCTGAAATTTCACCTCCTCTTTTTACTCCCTTCTCCACAATACCAAAGTTTAAACTGTTCAAAACTTTTTTTTTATCCTTTAACTGATGTTACCGGTCTCGCAGACCAGTGCTTTTCTCAATTTTCATAGTTTAACTTGCAAATTTCAGTTTATCTACAAACACTACTGAAATTTTGTTTCGTTTGAAACTTAAGTACTAACACCAAAGACTTTTGAATAGGTGAATTTTAATTATAACACTCCTGTGCAAAAAGTTTAGTACAAAAACAACATCCTATGAGTTTATCGCGGCTTTTATTCATCTTTCGTTGGAGCGGTCTCACAGACCGCTTCACACTAGTTATGTGACAATTTCTTTGACACCAATTAAAGGTTTAAAAAAATCGCTGTACTGTATTTGTTATTTTAAGTGAATAAATATTCAGTCCTAAATTTTCTTAACTATTCATTCCATCATATCCATTTCATTAAAATTTTATCTGAATTTCACTTTCAAAATTTCCCCGTTTCCTTCACCTATCACAGTAATAATACTTAAAGTTTCAAAACTCTTTAAAACTGATTAAATTAAAAAAAAAAATCTGTTCTGCGTCATTTTATTGTCACAATAAATAACCAAGATTTTTCTTCCCACTCGAAATTGGCATCCCCCTCCCCCCCCCCCCCCCCACAAAAAAAACTTACAGCACATAGAATTTTAAAGTCTTTAAAACTCTTTATAGACCAGTGGTATGGGAGGAAAAAAGGGCCGCATTTGGAATTAATTAGGGGAAAGCTGGATATTGTTTTAATCCCTTTACTTTAAGTCTAGAATGAATGTACTAAGTTTCCCCCCTCTTACTAGGTGAGTGGTTGAAGATATGTACAGATTTATAGTCAAAAAACACATTTTTCTTAATTACCATAACAATATCTAAAAGAAACTAACTCTATCAAAAGCATTGTCAATACAGATGTTGTAGAGGTTAAAATTTTGATTGAAATGTGTACTTAATATTTTTGTTGAATTTTTACAATTATAATGCAAAGTTTTGCCTAATTCGTTAATCAAGTGATTGAAGCCAGAGCAGACGAGGTTATCAGTTCACCCTGTTTCTAATTTATATATATTTTTTAATTTATTGAGGTATTATTTGGGGATTTTGTAATTATTTTAGACTTTATTTTGGATATTTTCAGAGTTATGGCTTAAACTCTTGATTACGGATTATAGCCAAGTGGTAGAAAATGAAAAAAAAAGGCCGAATTCGGAATTAAATACGGGAAAGCTGGAAATTGTTTTAATCCCTTCGACATAGGTCAGAAATAAACGTAGGGGAGATGGGGGCACATGTGAACAGTTCGCATAAATATAGCTTTTTCTCATAACTGGATTAATTTCGATAAACAAAAACTACTTAATATAGTAAACAGAACTTTCTTTTGCACATGGTATTTTTTTCAAAATCACCTGTATAGTCCTTCTTACATTTTTTAATAGTTTTATAAAATCAAAAAATTGTTCACATGTGCCCCATCAGCGGGGTAGTTGTGAACACACGTGGGGCACATGTGAACACAAGGAAAAAATATCCTTTAATGTGCTTTTTATTCCTTTATTCATTTGTCATAGTAATCATCAGTTATATTACCTTTTAAATTCACCATAAAGAAAAATATATATGTATATTTCTCTAGTTTCTGCGTGATATGTTTAAGCAAAAAATTATAAAATGAAAATAAGTAGATTTGGTGGGGAGAGTCTTAGATGATTCATTAAGTATTGTTGCAATAAAATAAAAAAATAAAGAAGCAATTTAAAAAAAGAAATTAAAACTTTTAAATTTTGTTTAAGGGTTTTTGTTTGGGGGAAATTATAGGGAGGGGGCATTTACATACTATTTATCGGAAATCTGCCGAAATACGAAAGATTCTCACTCCTGTATTTGCCTTATTTTCTTGTAAATTATAGATAAGGGTTTTTTAAGGATTAAAAAAAATCTCGACTATAACCTCCCCCCCACCCAACTTCTTTTGCTTTTGAAAGAGGAGGGGGGGGTGTACAAACGGGATTTTACGGTAGTTATCAGTTTAAAAATTGTACTTTCTTAAAATATTACTGGTATCTATCTCCATTCAAAGCATCATATGCATAAATGTTTTAGAGATGGAAGTAAGCCATCATTGCAAGGTTAGAACAAATGTAAAAGAAAAATTTGCAAAGTTGTTCAAAGTAATACTTTTGTATTAACAATGCATAAAAAATATTGTTGTAAACCGTTTAGTAAAATAATATATAACACTTATTGCATTTTAGAAAACATTAAATTTATTTAAAGTACAATTGAACGTAGACGAGCCTGTTGTTCTTTATGCATTTGCTGAAAGATATGTTTGTGGAAGTTTCAATACAAAATCAACTTTGTGAGAGGAAAATATCTTCAATTTCAGGAAAATTGTAGATAATGGAACTGACATTATCTCTCATTAAGTTAACTGAAAGAAACAGAATCACAGAATGATTATTGGGATACTTATGAACTGTTCATATCTGCCCCAACTAGCCTGTTCACAAGTGCCCCACATTGCTGCATCTGTTAAATTGATGAATAATTAACATTTCTCAATTTTAGAAGAAAAATAATTTTATCAAAAATGTTTATTAGTATTCATAGTATATGGTAAAACACTCAAATTCAAATAAATGAATAAATAAATAAAATTATTCGCTTATGAACTTGGAGCAATGATTTTACTTTTGAGATCTAAAAACAGTGTTTTGGCTACAGAGGACAAACAAAATGTCATAGAGCTTCAAAAAATTTTTACCATATGTCTACAGATGCTATCATCTTTAGTATTTTTTTTCAAATAAAAAAGCTTATAGTGACTATCGAAAAACTGCAATGTTCACATGTGCCCCGTGTTCACATGTGCCCCCATCTCCCCTACTAAGTTTTCCCGCCCTACTAGGTGCGGTTTTGCCGCTACGAACAAATAGAGAACTTAAAAAGTGCATTATTTCATGATTTTTAGCATATTTCAAAAATGATTTGTAAATGATGGGAAATATTGTTTATGATCTCTGATATTTTATTTGAATTATGCGTCATATTTAATTTGTCATATATAGTGAATAACAGTGTGTAGGGGAGACCGGGGGAATGTCGCCAACCCGGGTTATGCCGCCACCCCACCTAGTTTAAAAACTAAGGGCAGTTTGAGATAGTGAATGTGCCTGCACTATAGCTGCCAACAATATAAACAGTGCCTAAAGTGAGAGTGACTTTGCTGTACGTCGTTCGTTTGTTCTAGTAAAAAATGTAGTTTTCATCTAGTTTCTTATTATTTTGGAGCTTAAAATGAGTAGAGATAAGCACCTTTTATTGTAACATTAGGTATTTAAGGTAATATTACCCGTAATCTACATGCATTCGCCGACATTTTGATGCAATGTGTTGAATAAGTTCGGTTCTTTTTTCGGCTTTGCTTGGGGATTTCCGCCATATTGTCCTCTCGGGGTAATGCCGCTGCCATGCAAATCGGATGAGAAATGGCCTCATTTCAATGTAGTGGAGCCGATTCAGCAGAGTGACTTTTGCAATATGAAGTAAATCGTAAGCTTAACCATTATTCTGCTCAATTACATTGCTTTCTAACTATTTTCAGTAGGTTGTGTGTTTCCTAGTATCCATTTGATGCATGTACTAGGTCATTAAAGAGTGGCGGCATTACCCCAGTACAGTGGCGGAATTACCCCAGTGTCCTGGGTAATCCCGCCACTGTGCAGAGGTTTAAAAAATATTTTTTTATGTATGCTTACTTTACAGTTATGATTACAGTTAAATTTATACAGATACTAAAGATCATGATTCAGCTTTAGAATTTTTACTATTAAAAAATAAACATTTTTTCGAGGTGAAAAATTTTAAATTCCCTTAAGGTGTCGCCATTCCCCCGGTCTCCCCTATGCATCACATTTAAGGAGGTCGAAAATAGTGGGGAGGAGCGAGGGAACAAATGAGTGTGCAGGATTCTTGTCGCTAGAGGAATGACAGGTCAACCAATAGCACGATTTTAAACTTCGATATTTACGAAAAGGACTAAGATGGTTTTAATAAAAATTATTTTCGACTAGTATACAAGCATCTTAAGTTAAATTCATAAAATTTTAAAACCTTCGTAATATTGAAAATGTATTATAAGCTTTACATTTTTTTTACTAAGGTTTAAGGTTGACGATATCAGATGAGAAATGGCATGTAAAACGGCTGTCAATTATGTACCTCTTTCTCGATAGCTACTAAATTATAATCCTCAAAATATACAAAATAAAGCATTAATATAATTACAGAAACATTGCAAGGGCCTCAACAACTTAAAGAAAATACATGTATGTAATAAACGGAGGCAGGGCGGATTGATAACTCTGTCTCTCTCTTGATTAGCGGTTAATGCAAAATTTAGAAATAGAATTGCGACCTTAATGTTCAGCAAAAATATTAATATGGGGTACTCATTTTATTCAGAAAATCAAATTCTACGACATTTGTATTGACAATGTTTTTGAAAGAATTAATTGTTCTGATATATTGTTAAGATAATTAAAAAAAAGTGTTTTTCGACTATAAATATGTACATATTTTCTAATGTTAACCTAGTACGAGGAATAAAACTTAGTACTTTCATTTTAAACCTAAACGGAAGGGATTAAAACAATTTCCAGTTTCCCACCCCCATAATTGTGAGTTACATCCCCCGATCACGGGTCTTTGAAATAGAATTGTGACGATGTTCAACAAAAATATTAAATGTAGTTCTCATTTTACTCGGAATTCACTCATTTTACTGACGACGAGCTGAACAGGGAAATTGCGAAACCTAAATTTCATTCCAGATTTCAAAGTGCTGCCATTTGCAGAATGACGTCAGCGTTACGCACAGATATATTTGTTTTTTATAATATAGATAGATATAGATTTTATTCTCATATCAAAATCTTGGTGGTTTTTTTTCTTTTCAAACTAATTTTTTTCACCCTTAAATCCATTTATATCTGAACCAAATCTATACTCGATCATTTCAAAGCTACTGTATAACATTAAGTGTGTATTTTTAAATAATATATACGTAATGTGCGTCGTGCAGTAAAATGCGCAGAAAAACAGAAAAGTGACTTCGGACAATGAATTTTTTTTAAAAGATTAATTTTGTATTTTTTTAAATGTATTGCAGTATTTCAAAGAGAATTGAAAGTATATGCTTTTTTGTATTGCTATTATTATTTGGTATTGTTATTATTATTTGGTATTAAAATTCTGCATGATTTGATTTTTGGAGTCTTATGTGTAATTTTGAAATATGCCTGGAAAGGGAGGTGGGGGAGGGAGAAGGTTCTTCAAGTATTTTAAATTCTTAAAGTTTGTCGTTATCATCCAGACTCTTTGAAATTTTTAGATGTTAAAAACATAATGTTTTCGTAGCCCGAGTGAAAAAATATTCATATTTAGTGGAAAAAAGGCTGATAAGATTTTTACCACGATGTAACTCAGGTTTTTGCTAATTTTGTCGAAGTTTTTGCACATTTTATTTAGTAAAAAATATTTATATTCGTCCGAATGTTTCGAAATTTTCGTAGGTAAATGTAAATCTGGCCTGTTGAATTGCTCTAAAAAGATTGTATTAAAATACGGACGTTTAGTTAGTTTTATGGTAGAAAAAATATAGTCTTTGTGAGGCGCGAAGTGACCTACGCACACCAATGTATTTGAAAGAGTTAAAACTCATGTTTTTAAAAATTAATTGCATCATCAGTTAGAAGATTTTAACTTTTAGAGCATATGTATATATATATATAAATATATATATATATTTGCCGATACTTCTAAAATATCATCCTGGAATAAATTGCTACAAGTTTTCGGAAAACCTTTTTTTGATCTTTTTTTTCAAAAGTTTAACTGCTAGGTGGGGAGAATATCGTAAATTTAATATCGGAATATATCAACGTGTTAATATTGGTGATATATCGCGATAACTAACGTGAAGTGTATGTGAATAGAAAAATTGCTTATTTTAAAAGATAAATGGCATGGGAGCTAATAAATGTTTAATGCTCTTTTCTTCTACAGCATCTTTTAAATATATATATATATATATATATATATATATATATATATATATATATATATATATGGGGAAGGTGGGGCAAAATCGGGTACCATAAAAGTTTGTTAGTCTCAAATGCTGTGAAATGGGAAAACAAACTTTGAACACTGTTTTTAATGTAAAATGAATCCTTGGCTATAATAAAATATTCTTTTCAAACAAAATATATATGTAATTGTTTATATAAAAAAAATAGCTTTTTTCAAACGTATGCAAAAATCCGGGTTTACCTCGCTGGTTGGGTAAAACTGGGTATCCATTTAAAATTACTGGAAAACTCATTTTGGTCAAAAAGGTCTTGCTTAATACAGTAAAAAATACATTTTTATTATTTTTAACAAAACGAAATTGCACATGTATTCTTCCATGTGTAAAAAAAAAATAATTCGTTGGCAAATTTTCTACGTTGTATAGGCCTGCTTACTTTACACTGTACGTTTTAGAGTTCTTTTAGCTTCAAAAATCACAGATGAATTTGTCATCATATTCTTCTGCATTACTACATGCTTCGTGTGCCTATCCGTGGCATTCCAAACATCGTATTTGGATTTAGAATTTGAGTAAAGTTTATAGCAAAACATACAGGTTTCATTATCCTCTTCTTCTGAAGATGTGTCCGCAATCTTTTTTGGTTTCTTTTTTTTCTTTTAAAGAAACTTCTTTTTTCGTCTTGCAGTTTGTTTGGCTTATTTCTCCTTAATATTTGTTTCGATCTGTAATTTATAGGGAGAAGAAATCAAAATAAGTTTTTCCCTCTATTTTCTCAATTCTAAAGCCTTCATTAGAAGGAGATAATAACATTTTAGGCGAAATTGGAAATACAGATTGCTGGGCTACATAGTCTGGAGATGTCGAATGGATAATTTTACTAATGTATTCTGTAGATGTAATATTTTGAATGAGTGATGACGTCTGTGATTGTGATGTTAACTGCTACATCTGGAAGCAGCTCGACGTGAAAGACGCTGGATGTTGTCAACTCGTTTATGATCAGAAAGTTGAGCACCACACTGTAAATTAAAATGTCTGAAATTCAAACACTTAAGTGTCTGAAACGGAGTGTTCAATTTTCAGACATTTTAAAATGTCTGAATTTTTTCAAATACTTTTTGCGTCTGAATTTCAGACACTTCAAATGTCTTAATAGCATCAATTTTTTTTGGTAAGCATCATACGTAGCCATGTTTGACCACGTTGAATCCTGGAAAAATATTTGTCTGGGGTCCTCCCCCCCCCCCCCCTACAGCCTGATTTTTTTGGTGATCCTAATTTTGGTATGCAATTTTCGTTAAGCTGATAATTTAAATCTTTTACGACATTTTACTGATTATAATCAATATTTTGTACTCCAGGAGTAGAACAAGATTAAAACAAAAAATATTTATCTAAATATTAATTTTTTTTTATTTGTTTTGTTTTTAATCATATTTTACTTTAAAAGTTCAAAATATTGATTATAATCAATACAATTTCGAAACAGATTTAAAAAATAAGCTTTACAAATATTGAACATGAAATTTGTGGGCACTAAAATCGTAGGAGCGGGGCACGGGCCAGTATGCCCATTCTTTAAGCAAGAAGTTCTTTTGCAAAAAAATGCAACCCTGCATTATTGTTATCTAAATTGAGGTGTCCGGTATTCGTGAGTATCCGTTGTGGAGGTTAATGGACATTCCTGAATAGCTGAAACATCTATTTAGCGTTTTTTAATCCACATGGCATACATATTTATATATTTTTACCTCACAAAAGCAGACATCTCCGATCATCAGACAAATTCCGCGATCCCGAAGTGTCCGCTTTTAAGGTACATGGATAAATATATATTTTTTTATAATCTTGTTCTATTCTACAAGTTCAAAATATTTATTATACTCGGTTGAATGTCGAAAGAGATTTAAAATATGAGATGTACGAAAATTGCAAATAAAATCCCCCCTCCCCCCCAAAAAGGAAAATTCATATAATTTAAAAATTAGATTTAAAGAATTTTTATATTGACACATAGGCAATTTTACATATGTATCAGACGATAATCACAACAGCTATTTAACAATGAGTAAAAAAATTTAAAAAATAAATATTCCACTTTAATAACATTAAGAAAAAATTTACTTCGGTATTTTGTTAAATATATTTTGTGTTTTTAATCTTATCCTACTCTAAAAGTTCAAAACTTTCATTATAATCAGTGCAATGTCGAAAAGGATTTATGATATCAGCTTTACGAAAATTGCATACAAAATCCCCCGCCCTCCCCGAAAAAAAAAAAACTTAAATTCTTATCATTTAAAAATTAGATTAAAAAAAAAAAATTATATTGCCACATGCCTCTTGGGCAAGTTTTTATGTAGATCACAGGGTAATCACAAAAACTATTCAACTATCAATAAAAATAAATAAATAAATATCCTACATTAATAAAAAGAAGAAAAAATAACTTATAGTTTCCAAACTATCTTAACATCTAATTGTCATTCTTGTAATTTTCGTATAAGTGTATATAAATACAGTTACAAAAATCACAATATTAAGTACAAAATCTAGTTATAGCTTTTTACTTTTTCTCATTATTAATTTCAAATTACTTTTCTACTAAAAATGATCAAAATATCAATATTAGACTTGATTTCAAATCAAATACATATGTATATTTTTACTGACAGTTTTAAAATTAAGGAGCACATAATAGATGAATCATGACAACGTCATACATTTTCAGGCACTTTTTTTATCTTATTTTTTAATCTGCGGTTTTACGCTAGGAAGAAAGATCTTTCCAAAGCTTTTTTTCCTTTTCTTTGTGGTCATTACTGTGAGATAAGAATTAACCATTGAAACGAAATTGCGATTGAAAACAAGAAAATGAATATTCAACTTAAAATGACTCTCTTTTAGTAATATTATTACTTTAAATTTGGGAAAAAAAGATGAAAATTCAGAATATATAATTTGAAATAAAAGACAACGTCATAAGTTTAAAAATATATACTTTTAAAATTAATGGTTTTTTTCGCAAACAGATTCAAAACTAATTGAATTTCATACAAGATTTTGTTTATACTATAAATAAAATCATAAAAGACACTAATTTCAGTACTATAAAGAAATTATGACACTTACTTCAATCGATGATGCAAGAGGTCAGAAAAATTCCTCGATTAGAAATTTTAAAAACTACCACAACCACAGTGAGGGAGAAAGACTTGCATCATTTAAAAAGGAAATCCCATAATACATCCGACTAGCCATATTTAAAGAATAAATCATGTGTCATCCTCAAAACATGACCCGCCAGACAAAAGTTTCTTTTTTTTTGCCAGCTTCGACAGGACGAAGATGAATAACACAATATTATTGATATAAATTAATACGAATTAACACTAAGTCCATTGCAACCGCTTGGTAGAATTTCCGGGTGTAATCATCAAGCGTCGTCTACTTCTGTTCTGTGTCTATCCCGCCCTTATATCGACGACAGCTTCTAAGAGACATTTGTGTCAAGCACACGCGTCAGATGTATGTATTCATTAAATAAATAATCCAAGTGAATATGAATTAAAATCACAGAACTTCACATTCCGCAAAAAACGAATTAAAATACACGCGTACATAAAAACAAACTTTGTTTGAATTACGACGTATACCAACTTCGAACAAAAGCATCTAAAACTCATGCGCAACTGGGAGTGCCCCCTGGTGGTTATTGCGTCGGAAGAATCAAAACGTCTTAAATTAAGACACGTTTAAAACAATGAAGTGTCTTAAAATAAGACGTTTGCGGATATTTTAGACATTATTCTCAGTTCGTTTACACCATGGTCATAGTAAGACACTTATGTATCTTAAATTAAGACATCTATAATGTCTTAATTTTCAGATTTAGACACTTAAGTGTCTCAAATTCTTTTTCAGTCACATATGTGTCTAAATTTAAAACTCTTCTATTTGCAGTGTATTATCGTGTGATGTTTCAGAAATATTTATTTCTGCAGCTATGCAAACCTGTGGCTGCATAGACCTAGGTGTGTTATCATGACTTTCATGGGTTTCTCTGTCACTTCCGAAGGAGCAAAAAGATGGTCTGGAAAAACATTGTTGTAGGGAAAAATTCCTATTTTCTCGAACCTTCTGATTGCAGTATTTACAATTGCTGCTCTCGAAAATGCAGTTTTAAATAATTTTCCAATTTGGTAAATTGTTACAGATCGCGCAGAGTTGGAAAATAACCACTTCTTCACCTCTTGTTCTTAGTATGAGCTTAGAGATGTATAAATGACACATCAAGGGGTTGAAATCGATGCGTTGCGTAAGGAAAGAAGCATATATAAATACCTTGCTTTCTCTTACTAGATTAACTGCATTATTTTATATGAATTGAACACCTATTAAGGATTTAAAGAACGGGCTTTTCAGGACAAGGATTGGAAAAATCTGTACATTTTTTAACCAAATAAAATAAAGACCTCTTTCGAAATCCATCCACTCCTATTATATACAGCAAAAATGAGTCTGGGAAAGTTTCATTCATCAAGAGGGTTTTTTCTTTCTGTTTAATATTTGATAAAAAAATCCTGTTATAGATTATATAGCCTAGTTATATAGGATTGAGATTTTATGGATTATTTGTCAATTTGGGCAGATTATTTTATTTAGAGAAACAAGTCACGAAATATACCTGCATTTTAAGTGGACCTATAACGCAAGTTATTACACCTCAGATTAGAAAGTTATTTATTAAAATGTAATAAGCCTAATATAAAATTATGCCTTAATTAGTACCATTATTTTGTTCATTAATAGTTGCAAATTATTTAATTTCATAAAAGTAAGTTAAAAATAAGACCCACTTTTTAATAAAAAACAAAATCAAAATTAAAGTTTTTTTAATTATAACTAGATAGATTTAGAATTATATTATAACCTAACAACATTAAGAATGCAATTTAAAATTCCATGCTAATTTATTAACTATACTAAAAAAACATTCTATGAGTGTCGAACAAAATCGGGTATACCCAGTTTTGACCCACTCTTAAGTACCAACACCAGTTGGTACCAGTTGGTACCAGTTACCAACACCAGTTGGTAAACTCTACACCAGTTTTGACCACTCTCATGTTGGGGTTTTACCCCAACATGTCATAGTTTAAAACATGACGTCACTACTCTTAATCCTATAAGCAAAATATCAGTAAAAATTTTAAAATATTATCAGGAAAGGAAAGAATTAGATATAGTACTCAGGAATATTTAATATGCTGAAAAAAAGTGGTTATGCGCGAAAAATCGTGAATCAAATAAAACAATTTTTTAAGAGTAATTGAAACTAATTCCTTCACACTAAAAAAAGTGCACACAGTAATGTTTCAATCAGCTATAAATGCCATAATGGTTACCGACAAGTAATTTTTCGTGTTGGCTGATAGACAGAAGTACAACTGAGGGAGGGATCTGCGCTGCCCGGTTTAACCCACTTACCCTGTTTTTTTACAACTCGTCCATATATATATATATATATATATATATACATACAAAATAAAAATATTTTTTTAAACAAGAACGTAAAATAATCAAGCTTCAACGACAGATTATAATTTTCCAACGCATTCCGAATTATGTAAAAAAAAAAAAAAAAAAAAAAAAAAAAAAAAAAAAAAATCAACGTTAGATAAAGTTAAATATGATGGCTAAGTAAGCAAATTACAAAACACATCACACATTTGAAAATTGAAGTTCAGCAATTATTATCAGTCATCGGAAAAATATCCGAATTCCTTTGTGCAACGCTATATATGATCTATAGATTTGAATATATACCAAATAGTATGCTAAACATTAGTTCATTTAAGAAACGCATTTCACAGTTGAAAATTCCCCTTCAACATATTTCGTCAATAAACGGAAATGTATACATCTTTTTTGCAGCCCTGTATATGATTTACAGATTTTATACATACGAAGTAACTAAATTAGTTAAATAATAAAAAAAAACTCTTACCACAATAGATAACGAACTTCCAGCAATTATTATTTATTTATACAGTACTATAAGCGAAAATGCGGTGATCTACTTTTAAGTACAGACTGTAAGCACAAGGGGCGTATTAAACCCACTTGGGCCAATTGTGGACTCGGGCACCCAGCGAATTTCCGCGGTTGTCCAAAAAATCCCTATAGACTAGAAAATAAACAAAACCGTAAAACAAGTAATAGCGTCAGCAATCTCTCCTAAGAAACGCTAATCTTAGCGGATATATTTAAGAATAATAATTACACCAAAAATACTAAAGACTCTGAAACCTCAACTAGTAATGAAATATTAAACTCTGATATTAATGATAGTACTGCCGCAAACACCCATTCCTCCCCTACTATAGAAAATTCTAAAATTCCTACAAATTACACCAACGATATAAAAGATATTCGTAATACTTTCAATGAAGTTAAGCAAATTTTACATATCACTAAAATCTTAAAATGTATAAAGAACATCTAAACTCAATCTAAGAAACTCGATAATCCGATGCAAAAACTGATGGTTATATTAACTGAATTTAATAAACTTGCTAGTCAAATCAACATTAATGAAGATCAAGATCTTCATTTGTTAAACTATTTTGATTTCTTTCTGTTCGTGCTGTTTGTCTAAAAATTTTTATTAAAAAAAAAAAAAAAAAAAAAAAAAAAAAAAAACTTAAATTGCATATTATGCTCTTCTCATGTTATTCCTCTTATTTTTCCTTTCTATTTTGTTGTATTCAACTTCAATTTACTAGACTGGGTGGACGCCGTCATCTTGCTGTCGTTGTTCCACTCGGCTTTTGCGTTTCTCTGTATATTTAGTTAGAATTCTCCTCATTGTAGCTCTTTTACATTTTTTATTATTTTTTCCTTGCAGTATGTTAAACTCTCTTGTAAATATGTATATATTGAAGATTTTTTCATTTCTTCTATTTTGCTCGCATTGTGTTTAACTTTTTATTTCTCATGTTATACTTAATGTATGGTCTCTGAATTGAGTCTTTTTTTTATGGGGCTTCCTTTGGTAGCTTTTTTGCCTGTCTGTAATATAAGGATGATATAAAGATAAGATCGTAGTTAATGAAAAAAGGAGTTTAATGATTCTAGGTTATAGTTTTACATATTAAATAGAAATTATATTTACAAGTACGGGAGGGTAGGGGGGTACTCTGCAGCATACGCGCCCGCAGAATCGTCGGAGATCGGCCTCTGCTCTCGTCCAGAGCGAGATATGACTACCATCGGCCGCGTCAGAATGCAATCTGCTCTCGGTTGTTACTTGTTTCCAAGCGAAGAGAATGCAAAGCTGCATATCAGCAAATTCAATACATCTGCTGTTCTGCGGTTACAAGTTCTCATGGAAAAGTGCTGACCATATCCTGTTGCTATGAATAGGGTTTTATGGGAATATAAAACCACAACTCACACTCGGCCATCTTGTCCGCATGTCGACCTCGACAGCGCGTTAAATAAGCAACAAGATATGTCAAAAACAAAAAAAAAACTATCTAAAAATAATTAAGATCCAAAGGAAAAAAAACTGTCATTAAATAATTAAGAAAATTGAGCTAAATAATAAAAAAAATTAATTCTAAATTTTATGTAAATTAATGCTGAGCTGCCGTGGGATATCTCAAAAAAAAAAAAAAAAGAAAAAAAAAAGAAAAAGAATACAAAAAAAATCTCAGGATAATATCAATTTGCGTCATGAGACCGTCTTTCTCATGAGCCATCATCAGGGATGAAAAATATAATCTGAAAGGCCGTCTGCCCATTATATTATCATCACGAAAACATACTAAAATCTGCCTCATCCTAGGTAGAATTTCGTAAAAAACATCTTTATCCCAACGTCATTCGGGAATAAAAAATAAAAAAGAAGAGGTTTGCCTCGTCTAAGCAAAAAAAAGGGATTTCCCCGCCAAAATGTTTTTTTTTTTGACAGCTAGCTCTTACTTCTGTAAAAAAAAATATGCGAGGGGGGGGACACATAATAATACTATACTTATACATATAAAATTATAAAAATACAGGTAAAAATTTCAAATATATAAAAACAGGTACATAATAATAAACTAATAATATTGCTGGCACAGTTCTGGATAGTCAAAAGTGTTTTATGCAAAATAAAAAAAAGTCACTACTTGGCAGTCTGGAAAAAAGTTTTATGCAAAACTAAAAAAAAGCACTGTTTTGCACTTGTAATAAAAAGTTTTAAGCAAAACTACAAAAAAGCACTGTTTTGCTGATTTACTAAAAAGTTTTAAGCAAAACTACAAAATAAGCACTGTTTTGCTGATTTACTAAAAAGTTTTAAGCAAAACTACAAAAAAACCACTGTTTTGCTGATTTTATAAAAAAAAATTGATTTGCCATGCGAAAAAAAATCACAGCATGGACTGCACAACTGTTTAAATTGAAGGCCACTGTTTCATGTGATCAAGGGATGTCGTTGTGATAATGGAACCTTCATGGTTTCATATTTTTGTAACTGCATACCTGTCATTAGGGTTCACGGCTGTAACCTTATATGGTCCAAAATATTTGGGTCGAAGTTTTAACCCAGTTCCAAACTGTGTACGTTGTATTGCTACTAGATCATTGACCTTGTATACCGTGGGGGGTTTTCTTTTCTTATTATATTGGGCGCGGCTGAGTTCCTGATGTTTTAAAATGTTGGCTTTTGCACTATGCTGTAATGTTTGTTTATGATCCATGTGTAATTCGATATGTTCTGTTTCCAAGAGTTGTTTTATCATTAAGTCGTCTTTATTATTCATCTTGACACCCGTTAACAGCTCGAACGGGGAGAATTTCGTTATAGATGAAGTCGTGCTATTTATTATCCTTTGTACCGCTGGTACGTGTTTGTACCATTTCGTTGGATCATCTAAAGATAATTTCGTCAAAATAGGGATAAGCGTTTTATGCTGTCTTTCGATTTGTCCATTTCCTCGCATTACTCCGGTAGTAATGGGATGGTGTTCTATATTTTCTTGTTCGCAATACTTTTTAAATTCTGAAGAAGTGAATGCAGGTCCTTTATCCGTGATTATTCTTTCGGGATTTCCAAATGTAATTTGTTGTAATTTAAGTTTATCTAGTGAATCTTGCGCCGCCACAGATTTGACTGGATATAACCAAAAAAATTTAGTGAAAGCAACCACTACCGTAAAGAGGTGATTATAATTTTTATTTGTGGAATGTAATGGGCCTAAAAGATCACAATGGTAAGTGTCGAGCGGCTTGTCACCTTTAGGGATCGAGTGCAAAAAACCTTCCTGTTTTCCCAACTTTCGAGAAGCTAAAATGCATGGAACGCAGTTTGTTACGACTGTGCGTGTCAATTCCGGTAGGTTAGGAATGAAAAAATTCTGGGATGCAATTTCTTCTGTCTTTTTAGCAGAATAGTGTCCTTTAGTGTGTATATCTTGGAGTATGCTAATTTGCATTGCTTCTGGAATCACTAATAAATCTCGACCCTGTTGGAGTTTATACAAAATGTTGTTGCGCACCGTGAAGTCGGCTACTGGTGCTTCCGACGCTGCTGTTTTAATGCTGGAAATAAAGGGATCATTTGCTTGGGCTTTCATGATTTATAGTGTCAGTTCATCGTATGTAATGTGCATAACTGGGTACCTGCTTAGCGCGTCCACGTGATTCATTTTCGTCGCCGGTCTATGTTTTGTTTCAAAATCGAATTCCTGGAGGAATAGAGCCCAACGCGCAATTTTCGGCGTAAGATCCTTTTTGTCGAGAGATTTTTGAAATGTTTGACAGTCGGTAATGACACGGAATCGAGTGCCGTGGAGGTAGACGCGGAATTTTTTGAGAGATTCGATGACTGCCAATACTTCCAATTCGTAGCTATTTAACTTTTCCTCCTGTGGTGATGTTTTTTTGCTCATATATTGAACCGGATGGAAGTGTCCGTCGGTGGATTTCTGCATGAGAACTGCGCCGAAGCCCATTTTACTGGCGTCAGTGTGCACTTCGAGGTCCGAACCCGGTATAAAAATGTGTAAAACTGGAGCACTTGTGAGTAGATTACGTAACGTGTACAGCGCTTTCCTCTGCGCTGGTCCAAATTCAAAATTCGATGTTTTTCGCAAGAGATCGCTCAGGGCCGTGCGATAGGGGCATACTTGGGAATAAACTTCCGAAAATATCCTGTTAAACCTAGGAGTGATTGCAACTGTTTAACGTTTTTGGGTTCCGGAAAATGTTGAACGGCCTTCATTTTCGTTGGGGAGGGCGCTATAGTACTATTTTCAATGACGTGGCCCAAAAATTCAATTTTTCGTTGCAGAAACTGACATTTTAAAAAATTAATATCGCGTCCGTAATCAGCAGCAGTTTCTAACACTCGTTTGAGTTTTTCGAGACCCTTGGCTTCGGTACGGGGATGATGGGGTCGTCCATATATAAAATCAACACGCCTTCTAGTAGTAATTCGCAAAAAACACAGGCTAGATACCTTGAGAATGTCGCGGGGCTGGACGTGAGTCCGAAAGGAACTTTTAAAAACTCGAATTGTCCGTTGTGTGTAATAAAACCTGTGTATTTAGTGCTCTGTGGGTCCCCATCGACATGGAAAAACCCATTTTTTACGTCGAGAGATGTAAAGACCTGCGCTTATTGTAACTGGTCAAGAATATCATCAATAAGGGGTAGAGGGAACCTATCCTTTATAATTTTTTTATTTAGCTTTCGAAAATCGATGCATAATCGCATAGAGTTATCCTTTTTCTTAGCTAATACTACTGGGCTTGCGTAATCGCTACAAGAAGGTTTTATTATGCCGTCCTGTAGCCATTGTTTAATTTGGTCGCTGACAATCATTTTTCAGCCATGGACATTCGTTGCGGGCGTTGGTAAACTGGTTGGTCATCAGACAATACTATGGACATTTTTAAGTCGGTAGATTTCGATTTTGTGGGGCGATAATTTTCAATCAGTTCAGCCACTTCTTAGCGACACGTTCTGTCGGTGATATGAGTTAAATCGACTTCGGACATGACATCGCAAATGTTGATAAGGTTAATAAAAATATCAGCAGGGGGATGTTTCGACAAAGTAATGCCAGTCTTGTTACATGTTAGTGTGCCTTGGCATATGATGTCTGTTCCGAGGATAACAGGGTGCGACATGTGAGCGAAATCAATAACATAAACAGTGGTAGAAAAAGAGGATTTGTCGATATCGATATATGTTAAAAAGGAACCTTTTGGCTGAACGTTACCGCTGCCGAACCCCGAGAGCCGTAGGGGTACTGGTGTCAGAGGAGGGGAACCGAGCAGACGGTAAATGTCCTCACGGAGGAGGGTCACTTGACTTCCGGTATCAACGAGAGAATGCACCTCCATGTCTGCAATTCGGACTAATTTTTGCATGTGTTGTTGGGGGCGAGTTAGCTCGAGCGTGTGAACTGGTCTGTCTTTTCCGGCAGTGGCAGCTTAAGAAGGGGGGCTGAGTGCAGTTGCTGCCTTTGGCTTTGAACCGCGGGCTGTGCAATTTAATGATATGTGGCCGTAACGAGAACAATTAAAACACTTAGGACCTTGTCCTTTACGCGTACAATCTATGGATTTATGGCCCCTGGCCCCACAGGAAAAGCAATTAATTTTTTGAGGTTTTTCGCTGGGAAATGATTTCTGGGTACCCAAAGGGACGTGTGTCGCCTTAGGTTTGAAATGTGTAACCGAACCACAGACTTCTTCATAGATTAAAAGTTTTTCTTAAATTCCTCTAATTCAGAGATTCCATATAATATTGCTTTATTATGTAGTGTATCGTTAATCCCATTAATTATATAGTGAATTAAAGATATATCATCGATGTTCCTCTTTGTGCTATTTCTTTCATTTTCAAAAAATATTCCAGTAGTTTTTCGTTTGGGCGGCAGCCTCTAGCGGCTAGTAATTGATGTATCTGGGCGGACGAAGCTGATTGTCCGAATTCGCGAAATAATGCCTCTTTGAGTGATGCATATGAAGAAATGTTATTTTCACTACGTACTTACAATAATGCTAAACTTTTTAATGCCCGCTCAACAAACACAAATTTCTGTATGTCGGACAGTTGAAATGAATGGGCCAGAGGTTCAAATCTCTGAAACCATGTTTGAACGTTTTCCGTTTTATCACCACTAAACGGTGTAATTAAATGATCAATGTCATTGAAAGAAATTGTCTGTTTGGGCGCGGAGTGTGTACAGTGTACACGCGCCTGGTCTGGCTGTACTTCCAAAGGGGAAGATAAACCAGTGCTTCCACTACTATTGTGGCTATCATCAAATTCTGTATCCGATTCGGAAACTGCCGTCTTTAAAAGCCGAAATATCTACTAGTGCGCTTAAAATACGTTGTCCTATATCTTCTTTTGATCCATGAATGTCAATGGATAAGATTTTAGCGATAGTAATCAATTGTATCTGATCGAAATCGTCCAAAATTTCTTTGAGTTTATTTTCATACGCTTTTATCGGTAAAAGAAAAATCTTTAAATTTCCTTAAATTCGCTCTATTCTGGCGATTTTTATCGCAACCATATATAAATTCGTGCAGTAATTTGATTTTATCAGTCTTAGCCGATTTCAACTGGCTTTTAATAAATTCAATGTCTTGTAATTCCATATCAAAAGGCAAGAAAGGAAAGAGAGAAAAAAAGAACTTACTTCAAAGGAGTTATCCAATTGAAAACCAAATTCTTCGCCACGATATATTGAAGTAATCCAATTAATGATCCGTAGAAAAAAATATATACTTGCAGCCGGAGATTCATTTCTTGGAAAACCACGTCTATCTGGTAAAAATAAAAATAAACAGAAGATTGAGCTTCAAACAGATGGCTGAGTAGATGAGTCACTTCAGCCGAAATGCAAAGCTTGATAACGGAACGAAAAAGTTCTGCGATTTTAAATGTAGATCGGTAAATAAGCCTAGGGGATTTTATTTTTTTAATTCGTTTGGTATTCAAATAGGCCGTGCCCCCATGTAATATAAGGATGATATAAAGATAAGATCGTAGTTAATGAAAAAAGGAGTTTAATGATTCTAGGTTATAGTTTTACATATTAAATAGAAATTATATTTACAAGTACGGGAGGGTAGGGGGGTTCTCTGCAGCATACGCGCCCGCAGAATCGTCGGAGATCGGCCTCTCCTCTCGTCCAGAGCGAGATATGCCTACCATCGGCCGCGTCAGAATGCAATCTGCTCTCGGTTGTTACTTGTTTCCAAGCGAAGAGAATGCCAAGCTGCATATCAGCAAATTCAATACATCTGCTGTTCTGCGGTTACAAGTTCTCATGGAAAAGTGCTGACCATATCCTGTTGCTATGAGTAGGGTTTTATGGAATCTAAAACCACAACTCACATATGTATATATTGAAGTTTTTTTCATTTCTTCTATTTTGCTCGCATTGTGTTTAACTTTTTATTTCTCATGTTATACTTAATGTATGGTCTCTGAATTGAGTCTTTTTTTTATGGGGCTTCCTTTGGTAGCTTTTTTGCCTGTCTTGGACATTTATTTGGATCATACGGAACATTTTTTTTTACACTAGTTACACTAACAATTTTTTCTTTTAAAAATTGTCTATCTTCTTAGCTTTTACTTTCTATTTTTGTGGCTACTAGCCGCGTTTAAACACTCTTTTTTTCTAAGGCTCCCATTGCATTGTAACACGATATATATTTAGCCTGGATGTAAAGTTGCCAAGCAACTAGGGAATCCAAACACCAGCTAACATTGTTCCATTGTTCTATAAGCAAATCCTTTTGTTTCCCCCCTCCATAAATAAACGATTAATGCTATGCTCATCATGTTCTATAATGAGCATCTTTTTGTACATTTCAGTGATGTGTATCAATTTCTATATGTTTGAAATAGTGTAATATCATTCCAATATACTACAAATGATTTTTCCCTACAGACCATAAATAATCATTGATTAAAATCACAAATTTTCTAAAAAAAAATCAGTTGATTAGAATCGTTAACACCCTATTGCAGCCAAATGGCAAACATTAGTTTTTGTTAATCACGAATGATTGACGAATTTTTTCCCTCAACCAACTGACGCTTTTTGCAATATTTTTCCACATTTGATTTAAGAATTTCACAATATTTTCATTCTACCTAACAAATGGAGAATTTTGCAGCTTTTTCTTAAACTTTCTTTGCAGATATCCAAAATTTTCAGCCTAATAAAATATAAAATTATAACTAAAAATTAAATAAACAGCACATAAAGAAAAACAATAAAATTATTAATTTAGATATTTTAATTCCAATATTTCAATTGACTAGGGTTTAATGCAGTTTTGTTTATTTTTTAAAATAAATAAAATCGTGCGATTTGTGTTTGGTTGCCGTTTTCTTTTCTCTGAGACGGGAAAATTTAAGTTTACCTGTGACTCTGTGTGAGAGAGAGAGAGGGGGGGGGGGTTACTGTTCCTGCTGCTGCTGACCACTAAAATTTTCAAATTAGTGGTCCAAATGAATTTTTGGTGTTCTCGGACCAGCGGACCACCAATGATTTCGAACACTGATTGATTTTTTAAATGCTGAAGATTTCCTTTTAAAAGAGATTTGAATTGATATACTGTTTAATTTTTTGATTAATTCCCCTGTGTGAAATTTGATTATTGTTATGTCTGCACAAGAAATATTTTATGTCTTAAAATATTTACTCTTTCATTTAAAGCAGGTGCAGAAATTAACCTGATGCTTGGATCTATTATACTTTACCTGACTTCAAATCCCAATTCAGAACATACTAAGCTTCAAGAATTCTTTATATTTGATGACCTGAATGGTCAGGGAGGGTGCAGCACCCACCTAAAACTGTCTGAGAGAAACTCTATGTAAAATGATATTATATTACAGTAAATATTAGTCTGACATACTATACTTATAATTTAATGATTATATAATTTGTATTTTCAATAAATGGAGCGGCATACCGCAAACCAACTTAAATGTGTTGCTATTTAATAGTGTCTATAACCATTTCTTTTTCAGCTATTGCAAGGCTGCTGCTGGTGAATATTTTTTCTTTTTTACGAGTATTGTTAAAAAATAGATAAATCGTCGTCATAGATTATCATTTAAGGAATACTGAAAAAATAATTATATATGTAAGAATTATTAGTCGCTTGGTGGCGACTCCGCTGTTATTAAATTAACCCTTCAAAGTAAGTATTTAATATACTATAGAAATATGTTGTGTATTTTAACAAAGCTTTAAATATTAATGTAATACATTTGTATTAGCTGATATTAGAGGTTAAATGGATCCTGCTACTTACAGCTGCCTTTTTAATGCTGATTATTTCAGTGTTTACGCATATACTTTGATTATGTATTCGTTATGTTTGTGCTTTATTTATTCAAAAGTGTTATATTCATTATTGAATGTTAAGCAGAAACAAATACTAAACATTTTTTGTTGTTGTTTTATATTCAAATCAATTAATTTTGCATAATTGAGCTGTGTTGCAATATAAATTTTAAAAATATTTCTATTTTATTTTTTGTTTTGTGAAAAGAAGGTAAAAATTTGAAAACTGTATAATATGAAAATTTCAGCATCTATAGATTCACAACAATTAAAGAAAAAAAAAACATCATGAAAGTAGCAGCTAAGTGCATTATGCAAAAAACCTTTTCAAACTCGTGCAAAAATTAATATTGGTTGAAGAAATTTATTCAGCCATTGTTTAAATTAAAACAATAATAAAAACAGGGTATGTATTTAAATCTAAAGAAAATTATTACTTTTTTTTATATTTTCTTTGTGAATAAGCAAACGCTAAATGGACTATAAGTGTAACTGAGTGAATATTCCAAAATGTAAAAGGACAGAATGGTAATATTTGTGGGGAAAAAATGCAATTATTTTGTGAAATTATATCAAATTGGTTTACATTTGTTTTTTAAATATATTTCAAAGACAATAGAATCAATAATTAAAACTTAAATAATTTTCGGTTTAATGAAAATAAATAAATAAATAAATTAGCTTTCCTACTGCAAGATAATCTCGCATAATCTGAAATTTTGTTTATTATTACACCATAAAATGATAAATTGAAAACCAAAATGAGGGGGAAAAAGGAAGCTACAATCCGGTGTAACCATTCCCCATAAAGATGAGAGAAAATCCTGAATCTTGATTCAAACTTTTATCAAAAAATTGGAATAGAGAAAACCCTGAATTATGATTTAACCTTTCACCAAAAAATTGGATCTAAAAACAATCCTGATTCGTGGTCCAACCTTTTACCAGAAAATTTGATTAAAAAAAATAAATTATGGTTCAAACTATTACCAGAAAATTGGATTACCTCCCCCCCCCCCCCCCCTCGGATTTATAGTTAAACCTTTTATCAGAAAATTGGATTTAAAAAAAATCCTGATTTATGGTTCAAACTTTCACCAGAAAATTGGATTTATAAAAAACCTCAATCATTGTTTAACATTTCACTAATATAGTGGTATTTGAGAAAGCACCAATAAACTGGTAAAACATATCGCCAGTATCTTGGTTGCAGCTAAATTTCAGCGACTTTTCACCATTTTCTTGGTGAAACATCACACTTTATTTTTAACAGTATATCGATAACATTTTTTAAAAATTTAGGCATACTTTATAAACTCAGTAATGATACTTTACTTTCTTTATTGTTTCTATTCGCTTTTTTAATTTAACTAAAAACCGTAAGATCTGCTTCTGCTTATCTACTGTTGTTGTTATAATGCTCATTTAATATGGAAATGATTTTGTACCTATTTGAATATCTACAGTGAAGCTCAGTCAGTTTTTTAATACATAACATACAAATATTTATGGCAATTGCTGTGGTATTACTGAAAAACACGTCAGGCCATATTACATATTTTGATCGGAGGATTTTGACTTTACTGCAATATCTCTTGCACGGTTACAAAAAACTTTCTGGCGAGAATACAAAAACTGTTTTAGATACAATACTAAAAAATTATTGGTAATTTTTCTGACGGTACTTTAATAAAGTTATCAAAAATTTTTTGCTAAAGTATATGTAAAGTTTTGGGTTCAATACTAAAAAAATTCATAGTAAATTTACTATGAAATTCTTCGAAAATTTACAAAAAAATTCTTAGTCAATGTACTAAAAATTCCTTTATAAGTGTACTAAAAAAATCATTAGAAAATTCACAAAGTATTCTCTAGGAAACTACCTAAAAAAATCATTAGTACCTTGACTAAATAATCCTAAGTAAATTTACGAAAAATTCTTTAGTAAACTTCCTAAAAAATCGTTAGTAAGTTTACTGAACAATATTTAGTAAACTTAACAGGAATTCTTTGGAAAACTCTCTAAAAAATCCTTAGTACGTTTACTAAACTATCTTTGGAAAAATTACCACAAATTCTTTAGTAAACTCCCTAAAAAATCGCTAGTAAGTTTACTAAGAAATATATTGTAAATTTACAAAAACTAATTACAGAAACTCCCTTGAAAAACCGTTAGTAAATTTACAGAACAATATTTAGTAAATTTACAAAAAAAAAATAGAAAACGCCCTAAAAATGGATAGTACGTTTACAACACATTCACTGATAAATTTACTAAAATTTATAAACTTCCTAAACAAGCATTAGTAACTTCACTAAGCAATATTTAGTAAATTTACAAGAGTTTTTTTAGGAAACTCCCTAAAAAATTACTAGTACGTTTACTAAGCAATATTAGTAACAGTTACTGAAGGAACTTTTGTAATTTTACATGATTAACTTTTGTTGTGGTTACATAAAATGTTCTAGGCATCCCAGTTTCCTACAAAATTCTTAGTAACCTTACATTTTTTTACAGTGTATAAGAAATGAAGAAATGTTTATCGTTTGTTATTATATGTGTAAAATTATTTTTTTATACTATGTAGAAAAGTCCACACAAAAATGCAAGTAATGAACGGCACAAAGTTCTACGCAAAAACCACAAAGGAGGAACATTATGCTCTTGTAAAATAATATTACTCTCAGTATACTGGTCACGTTTCAGTTGCAACAGGAGAAGCTAAAGCCATAAAAGACGCAATACTTTTTTTTTATCAAATAACATACAATTATATGGGCTTACAGTAATTGGATGCGATGGAACAAATGTAAATATTGGGCACAAAGAATAAATTATTTGCCTTATGGAACTGAACTCAATAGAGTCTTACAGTAGTCATTTGTTTGCTTCATACAAATGAGTAATACAAATGAGCCTTTACGACGTTTACTAAATTCTTTACATGGTGCAACAATTGGTTCTACAGCCGTCTGTGGGCCAATTGGTACAGCAATCAAAACCTGCGAGGAGCTACCTGTAGTTTCCTTTTTCATCAATAAGTGTGGAGAATATGCCAGATATTTTAGATAGAATGATCAGCATCATTTATATTATATTTGCATAACAGTATCGCCTAGTGCATGTGGTTCTGACCTGGCATTAAAGATCCCTGGTCACTCAAAATGGCTGACAACTGCAGGTAGAAATTTAAGGTTGTATGTTGCCACAGAAAATCCATTTGAGAATCTCATTATTCTTACATATATATTATGGAGGAATATGCCCCCGTCTGGATCCATATCAAAACAAAGTCCTTCATAACAAAAGGAGCGCGGCATATTTAGAAACTTATCACGTTTTCTAAATATTTTGAGCCCAATCTAAGAAAGGTAGTAGACACTGTTGTTCAACTATATAGCATCATTTGTTATTCTGAAAATTTGTTTTGTCAGTGCTCTCAGATAACAGAGAACGTATCAGGTCTTCAGCAACACGAAATATAATTTGTGCTGAAAATAGAGGAACATCAGAATTAAGGATTTTTCAAGTACCAAAAATACACTTTAAGGCAAATGATTATTATGGAGTTATTAAATGACAGCGAGATGGCTGTTTTGAACTACTTCCTTTGACGAATGTGCCTTGTGAATAAATTGAGGCCATGGTAAATGTAGGAAAAACGGAGAAATGACAAAATAGCCATCCATGCCATACCGACGCTGTTGAAAGATGCATTCGCCTAGTGTCTGAGACATCAGAAAGCATATCTGGCTAAGAAAAGAGACAAGATTTCATATTGAATAGAATAGCATCAAGAATTAAGAATTTATATCAAACATTTTAACACCAAAAATTATTACCAACTTCAGAAATATGTAACTCTTCAAAATAAAAGAAGTAAAAAAATTTCTAAATAAGTTCAATTTTTATAATTTGTATGCTTTAGTGCTTCCATTTTTTAATTTATACTTCATGTATTGTTATAAAATTATTATTATTTATAAGTTTATTTTTTATTAATTAAACATTTAGCCAGATTTGTAAACAATTTTTGCTAAATGGAATTTAAAATACATAAATAAGTAAATAAAATAGAATTAAACAAATTACAAATTTTCATAAAATTTTCAATTTTTAAATATTTTGGGGGCGCTTGGGGCAATGGAAGGTATGAATGTATTTCAATTAAAAAAAACATTTAAACTAATATACATTTAAGGCAACTTTCCCATCTCGCGTCAAAAATAATTTTAAAAAATTAAATAAATAAAAATATTATAATTTTTCACAAATTTTAAATTTTTAACTCTTTTTGGGCCGCTTGGGGCACCGGAAGGTATGAATGGAGCGATGTATAAAAAGCGGTGCTAACTAGAATACATAAAAGGCTACATTTACACCCCGCGCCAAAAGTAATTTCGAAAAAAAAAATTCGTATGCTTATCGATCCACCCTAGTGTGTATGGTCCCTTAAATTTTGGTACTAACAGTTTTTAAAAGTTTATTCCGCTTTAATTTTCTCAGACTATACAGGACAAAGAAATCTTTTATAAAATACTGGTGCTTAAATTTAGGGGATCGTACATACGTAAAAAAACAAAATCCGCCTGCGGCGGCCACCACTTTTGTATCAGCGCTTACGCCTAATATGCAGGGGCGTTGCTTGTGCTCTGGATGACGTCTTTTTCTCCTGTGATTTCTAATGATTTATTCGTTAATTCAACCACGTGTTCACATCCATATGAGGTTTTTTTTAACATTTTTTTTAGAGTGCCTCGAGTAGAATTCCAACTTGTAACATTAAACCATTTAAGTACTAAATCAATACAAACATGCAAATATTTCTTTATTTTGTAACGTTAACAGACAAATATAAAGGTTTGTTGGACATTTGAGATTTTACTTTACTGCAATGAGTAGAAAAAATGAGCACCGTAGCAGAGATTAATGTCTTCAGCACTTTAGGAGATTTTTTTTTTCATTGAAAAGTATTCGCCTAGGTCTCTACTTTTCAACACAAAAATAAAATCATCTGCTAAATATGCATCCACTGCAATGACTCTGATATTTGAAATATTTTTTCTCGACAGAATGTTTTAGTTATCACTAATAAGAAATTCTATTATTTTCTCATTGCATTTTATTTTCATCAGTATGCATTTTCGGACGAAGAGCTGTCAAAAATAATTTAAAATTGTTTAGTTTTAGATGTACAGAGTAGAAAGAAAAGTATCCGTACAGTGGTTATAAATTCAGTTCTAATTAATGCTAAGGGAAATAAGTGAAAAGAAATGTTTTAATCGTTACAAATATAATAGGGGTTATAGCGATTATCTCTTAAATAGATCGTAACAGAAACGTACTTCCAATAAAATTAAAATTTATTCAATTCAAGTAAGCTTATATATAAAGAATGTTTTTAAGCTAATATCTTTGAAGCTATATGCAAATTCTTGAGTCAATTGTAAATTGTCTCTAATTCAATTATGAATATTTATTTAACAAGCAACACATAAAAAACTGAAATAATAGTTAATAATAATAAAAACACAGGCAATGTAGAGATACACCACATTACCACTTATAACCAAACCGCAAACGGGTCACTCTTACACTTCTCCCGTCCCGTCCCTTCTGCCCTTTATGTCTGGAACACTTGTCTTCCAGAACAAAATATATCCCTGTGGGGAAACACTAGGGAAAAGTATAGCATGTAATCTTTAATATGAATTAAAGTACGAAATTATATTTTTAAACGGCCCTTTTCAATATAACTTCGATTTATGAAATAATTGCCCTGCTTGTTTGAAGGACGTTCACAAAATTCCCGGTTTTTTACGATGAAATTTTGTCGACATAAGATATTTTGAATTTTATGATATTTTTCTCCTATTGCTGTTTTATAACACTTTTATATATTTTTAATAATTCATTTAAATATATTTTTAAAACTCAATATTTTGATATTTAAAATAATTTTTCAGGAATATGATAAATTCGTCTATTTTAAAAATATCCATCTTGCATTGAAATCAATTTCGTTATATAATTCAGAAAGAAAAAGAAAGAAACTTGTAATGAAATTTGATTAAAATATTTTTAAATTGGCTACTAATGAAAAATAAACAAAAGTATCGCCAAAGTTTCCAAGATGTTAATCTAAAGCAAATGTTTTGCAGCAGATTAGTCATGCTTATTTCTTTCTTATTGAATTTCAGAATTATTAAAATTTAAATTAATTTAAGCCCTACTTTTTATTCTGTTTATATTTAATTTTCATATTTCATCCATTTAAATAGAAATAAAAATTGTTTATTTGAAATTATCACAGTTGTAATAAAAGTACATAAATAAGTGACTAAAATATAATGCAAATTGAAAATCTGATACAATTTCATCACTCATAACTTTTAAAAAGATTACAGAGAAATTTTTGTAGACGCTAAATTTTCCTGAGTTTTATAGATTTCAAAGTAAATATGATAAAATAATCTATTTTTTCTCTTTGAATGAAAACAAGAAAAGCTGAAAATAGGAAAATTTTTACAGCTATGCTAAATTAAATGCGTTAAAGGTAACTCCATGCAAACTTTAGCATAATTTTACAAAAACAAATATTGCATTGATAAATCAGTGGGTACACTGCAAATAGAAGCGTCTTAAATTTAGACACATATGTGACTGAAAAAGAATTTTAGACACTTAAGTGTCTTAATCTGAAAATTAAGACACTATAGATGTCTTAATTTAAGATACATAAGCGTCTTACTATGACCATGGTGTAAACGAACTGAGAATAATGTCTAAAATATCCGCAAACGTCTTATTTTAAGACACTTCATTGCTTTAAACGTGTCTTAATTTAAGATGTTTTGATTCTTCCGACGCAATAACCACCAGGGGGCACTAGCACTCCCAGTTGCGCATGCGTTTTAGATGTCTTCGTTCGAAGTGGTATACATTGTAATTCAAACAAAGTTTGTTTTTATGTACGCGTGTATTTTAATTCGTTTTTTGCGAAATGTGAAGTACTGTGATTTTAATTCGTATTAACTTGGAGTATTTATTTATTGAATACATACATCTGACGTGTGTGCTCGACATCAAATGTCTCTTAGAAGCTGTCGTCGATACAAGGGCGGGATAGACACAGAACAGAAGTAGACGGCGGTTGAAGATTACACCCGGAAATTCTACAAAGCGTGTGCAATGGGCTTAGTGTTAACTCGTATCAATTTATATCAATAATATTGTGTTATTCATCTTCGTCCCGTCGAAACTGGCAAAAAAAAAGAAACTTTTGTCTTGCGGGTCCTGTTTTTAGGATGAAACATCTCATCCTTTAAATATGGCTAGTCTGATGTATTATGGGATTACCTTTTAAACTGATGAAAGTCTTTCTCCCTCACTGTGGTTGTGGTAGTTTTTAAAATTTCAAATCGAGGAATATTTCTTACCTCTTGCAGCAACTCAAGTAAGTTTCTTTATAGTAGTAAAATTAGTGTATTTTATGATTTTATTTATTGTACTAAACAAAATCCTGCATGAAATTTAATTAGTTTTGAATCTGTTCGCAAAAAACCCCACTAATTCTAGAAGTATATATTTTTAAACTTATGACGTTCTTTTTTATTACGAATTATATATTCAATGTCAGTTCTTAGTTTCAAATGGATAATTTTTATCTCGCAGTAAATGACGGCCACAAGGAAGTAAAGAAAAAAAAAACTTTGAAAGTTGACCTAATGCTTTCTTACTTCCTGGCATAAAACCGCAGATTAAAAAAAAGATAAATAAAGTAAATGAGACTGGTCTATTATATGAACCTGCCTGTAAAAATATACATATGTATTTGATTTGCAATCAACTCTAATACTGATTTTTTTATTATTTTTAATAAAAAAGTAATTTGAAATTTATAATGGGAAAAAGTAAAAACCTCTAACTAGATTTCGTATTTAAAATTGTGGTAACTTTATTTATATGCACTTATACGAAAAATACAAAAATGACAGATGTTACTGTATATATTTAAGACGAAAGAAGTTTGGAAATCATAAGTTATTTTTTCCTCATGTTTTTAATATAGAATATGTACTTATTTGTTTTTATTGATAGTTGAATAGCTTTTGTGAGTACCCTCTGATCTACATAAAAACTTGTCCATGTGGAAATATAAATTTTTTAAAAACATAATTTTTAAATAAGTATTTTCATTTTTTTTTGGGGGGGGGGGGGAGGGGGGGATTTTGCATGAATTTTTGTAAAGCTGATATCTTAAATCTTGCACTGATTATAATGAAAGTTTTGAACTTTTAGAGTAGGACAAGTTTAAAAACGCAAATATATTTAACAAAATACCAAAGTCATTTTTTCCCCAATGTTATTAAAGTAGAATATTTATTTATTTATTTTCATTATTCATAGTTAAATGGCTGTTGTGATTATCAAGTGATGTATATGTAAAATTGCCTATGTGGCAATATATTTTTTTATATTTTAATTTTTTTTGGGGGGGTGGGGGGTGGGATTTTTGCAATTTTCGTACATCTGATATTTTAAATCTTTTTCCACATTCAACCGAGTATAATAAATATTTTGAACTTTTAGAGTAGGACAAGATTATAAAATATATATATATATTTATCTATGTACCTTAAAAGCCCTTAATAGCGAACACTTCGGGACCGCGGAATTTGTCCGATAATTGGAGATGTCTACTTTTTTGAGGTAAAAATATACAAATATGTATGTCTGCTGATTAAAAAAGTATTCGTTAAATAGAGGTGTTCGCTATTCGAGAATCTCCATTAACCTCCACAACGGATACTCCCGAATACCGGACATCTCAATTTAGACAACTATAATGCAGGGTTGCGTTTTTTGCAAAAGTACTTCTTGATTAAAGTAAGGGCAAACTGGGAAGTGCCCCGTCCCCCTACGACTGTAGTGCCCCCAAATTTGATGTGCAATATTTGTAAAGCTTATATTTTAAATCTGTTTCGAAATTGTACTGATTATAATCAATATTTTGAACTTTTAAAGTAAAATAAGGTTAAAAACAAAATAAATTTTAAAAAATCTAATATTTAGATAAATATTTCTTGTTTTTTAATCTTGTTCTACTCCTGAAGTTCACGATATTGATTATAATCAGTACAATGTCGTAAAAGATTTAAATTATCAACGTAACGAAAATTGTATACCAAAACTGAGAGCACCAAAAAAATCAGGCTGTATTGGGGGGGGGGGGGGGCAGGACCACAGCCAAATATTTTTCCAGGATTCAACGTGGTCAAACATGGCTACGTATGATGCTTACAAAAAAATGGATGCGATTCAGACGTTTGAAGTGTCTGAAATTCAGACGCAAAAAGTGTCTGAAAAAATTCAGACATTTTAAAATGTCTGAAAATTGAACACTCCATTTCAGACACTTAAGTGTCTGAATTTCAGACACTTAAGTGTCTGAATTTCAGACATTTTAATTTAGAGTGTATAATTAATATTAATAATGTATATATTTTTATGTGTGTTAATGTATATATATATATTTTTTTTTTTTTGAATGGTGAATGAATATAAACTTTCAAAGTCGTGAATGTTTTGTAAATTTAGGTAACCAGTTGATACTACTTCATTAAAAAGAATAACAAAACAATGTATCCGCATACTTAATTTATCCTGGATAATTAGAAATTTTAAAGTGATGA
This sequence comes from Maratus speciosus, assembly GCA_963932465.1. Taxonomy (NCBI): domain Eukaryota; kingdom Metazoa; phylum Arthropoda; class Arachnida; order Araneae; family Salticidae; genus Maratus; species Maratus speciosus. The sequence continues at coordinate 245,749,401 of OZ010787.1, forward strand.
ATGTAGAAATGATTACAGTTAAGATATAGAATAAGAGAAAAAAGACTATCCAAAGTTACGCCCAATTATGTGATTTTCTTCTCATCGTTTAACATTAGAAAGATTAACTTCTCTCAACATACGTTAAGACTAAACATACGCAATCTTTACGAATATGATGAAAAATTTCGCAAGCCTCACTGTTTTATATCACTTAAAAAATAATATAAACGAATAAACTACAAACAATAGAAAGCTATTTCAAACATTCTACATTTCCACATAAATTAGTAAGAATTTAGATGATCAAGTATTAGACAAGCATGCTACAGTACATACGGTTAATGAAGCTTATCATCAAATAACAAAACATAAAATATTTATCTTCCAATTCTGAAAATAACTAAAATGAAAAAAAAATCAATCTTTTTGCAAAAACAAATTTAACATGTATCTTTTGGCGTTTAATGCACACTGATAATTTACAGTCAATTCATTATGTACTTCTAATTTAACTGATAACTAATAGGGAAAAGGCATAAGTTCAGCTTATTATTAATGAAGTGTTCATTGTATTCCGGCTTCTGTTTTGCATTAACCGAAAGACAATGGAATTCGGTAAGCAGTAATACAAAATGGTTAAATCTAGTTTCATGGATAAGCACTGTAGCCCTAAGATATTGTTCAATCGACCATAAAAAGCGAATGAATTTTAATAACCAAATAATCAAAGGATAAAACAGAAATTGTACCAATATCTGAAATTTTAAATACGAACATTTAATTTTGTCTACATAATTTCATTCGGTACATCTTTTTGCAACATTAAAAAAAAAAAAAAAAAAAAAAGAATTTTAGCCTATGATTTTGTTCACAGATATCGATGTTTAGAAACCACTTATATATAAATCTAAAATTACAGCTCATTTCGTCAAGTAGTTTTTGAGTTATGTTTGAAAAGTATTCGCGTTGCAATCTGTTTTGCAACTATTACAAATGAATTCAACATACGAGTTCCAAACTTTAAATCTTCATTATTTCTAAACTAAAACGAGAAATTTTACAAAATTAATTTCTCTTTTTCCAAATTTAAAAATTTGGTGCAATTTTTATTATTAAGACGACACCCTAAGTCTATTTTTTAACATGCCTTTTTAAGAATAAATTTTTTCCTGTCATCTGGTCATTTTTTTTTTTCTAAGACAGTTTGCTGAATAAATTGCTTTTAGAGATTTTATTTTGACGACTGTACGTCAAAATGATGTATGTTAGCTTATTGAAAGCTTCTTTTCTGAAAATTACGTTTGGCAGATCACGCCCATGCATATCAATTATCTTTGCCAAGAAGCTCAGAAAGTTTCTACATATGTTCCTTTTGCTCCTTTTTTATTGCCTTTAACGGTAACAAAAGTTTTTAAATATACTATTCTAAGCGTCTGCGGCACATTAAAAATAATATTACTTGATTAAAAATCTAGTTCTTTAAAATGGAACTGTTCGAACTAGGTAGTTAAGCCATACCGTAGAAACGATTTATTCGATAGCCCAAACAAGGATAAACCTCGTTTTGACTGCATTAATTGAGGGGCTCTCAACCATAGTAAACCAAGTCCATTTTGAAAAAAAAAAAAAATAAAATAAATGAGGTGGTCCATTTAGAAGGTGCTTAAAATCTTTTTTATCCACTCCCACAGTAAGCCAAGTCTGTAAACAGATGACATGTAAGGATCCCAAAAGCCAAATGATACAAGTGACAAAATTTAGATTTTGAATAAATTGATTTCAAAGTTGGAACATCAATAGTAATTAACTGAATTAAAATATGAAACTGTTGCTTATTTCACAGTCAACATTGAACTCTTATTTCAATAACTGTTAAAGAAATGGGGAGTACAATATTTTATTAAATTTAAGTAGAGATCTAAGAGTTAAGTTGTTTAGTAATTTTAAAAGCTTAACTAGTTAACCTCTAGAACGCAGCACATAATTAGAAAATCATTTATATTTCTTTCCCCCCAAACAAATAGCCTTATTTCGAGATAGCATATGACCTTAGCTTAGTTTTTAGGGTTTCGTTCATCTGACGAAACACTATTCGTCTCGCTCCTCTGTCTGTCTGTTTGTCCGTCTATCCGTCACAGAGCCCGTTCTCAGAAACTATACATGTTGGAGACTTGAAATTTTGCGTACTTATAGATGAACACCAAACATCATACGACAAATCATAAAATTTTTGAAAAAGTCGTACATTTAACACTTTGGCCTCCCACATCTGTATTTTAAATAATTCTTTCTAAGTGAGTCACTAAATAGGTTGCAGACATGAAATTTTGGTTACTTATAGATGAACACCTCAGATCAAACGATAAATCATAAACTTTTGAAAAAGTCGTACATTTAACCCTTTGAGCTCCCAAATATGTATTTTAAACAAATTTTTCTATGTGGACCTCTAATTAGGTTGGGGGCGTGAAATTTTGCATACTTATAGCTGAATACCTCACATCAAATGACAAATAATAAAATTTTGAAAAAGTCGTACATTTAACCCTTTGGGTGCCCAAATGTGTATTTTCAACAATTTTTTCTATGTGAGCCTCTAATTAAGTTGGGGGCGTGAAATTTTACATACTTATAGCTGAACACCTCGCATCAAACGACAAATTATAAAATTTTGAAAAATTCGTACATTTAACCCTTTGGGATCCTACCAGTGTATTTTAAACAATTATTTCTAAGTGAGCCCCTATTTAGGTTGGAGGCGTGAAATTTTACATACTTATAGCTGAGCACCTCGCATCAAACGACAAATCATAAAATTTTCCAAAAGTCGTACATTTAACCCTTTGGGCTCTCACATGTGTATTTTAAACAATTCTTTCTAAGTGAGCCCCTAATTAGGTTGGAGGCGTGAAATTTCGCTTACTTATAGCTGAGCACCTTACATCAAACGACAAATCATAAAATTTTGAAAAAGTCGTACATTTAGCCTTTTGGGCTCCCACATGTGTATTTTAAACAATTATTTCTAAGTGACACCCTATTTAGGTTGGAGGTGTGAAATTTTGCATACTTATAGCAGAGCACCTCACATCATATGACAAACCATAAAATTTGAAAAAAGTCGTACATTTAACCTTTTGGGCTCCCACATGTGTATTTTAAACAATTCTTTCTAAGTGAGCCCCTAATTAGGTTGGAGGCGTGAAATTTTGCATACTTATAGCTGAACACCATTATGCGACAAATCATAAAAAAATTAAAAAGTCGTACATTTAACCCTTTGGGCTCCCACATGCGTATTTTAAGCAATTCTTTCTAACTGAGCCCCTTATTAAATTGGAGCTTTGAAATTTTGCATACTTATAGCAGAACACCTGAGGCCATTCGACGAATCATAAAATCTTGAAAAAGTTTTACGTTTAACCCTTTGAGCTAGCACACATGTATTTTAAGAAATTCTTTCTAAGAGAGCCCCTAATTAAGTTGGAGACATGAATCCACACCTCAGACCACACGACAAATCATAAAATTTTGAAAAAGTCTTATATTATTTACTCCTCCGGGCTCTAACTTGTATATTTTAAGGAATTTTTCTAACCTCCGCCCTTTTCACCCGGGGAGCACTTTTCCAACTTTTGCCGACACCCCTTTGACCATTCTTTCATATTATGCACCATAGCCTTACATATTTTAGTTCCACTTTTTACCGCCAGGGGCACCTACTTATCTCGGGTGCTATGGACCCAATCCCTTCGACTATTATATATACGGATAGTATTTAAAACAGAGTTTCATTCGGATCGAGGTTTGTTTAGACTATAGTGCGCTCCTGGTTGCGAAATGTGGAACTAACAGATTTTTCAAAAGGATAAAGTGTTTTGAAAGGAATATTAAACGAAACCCTCTGTGCGATCAGTGATAACACTTACCCACTTGATTTCAATTTTCTCACTTATACCTTTGATTTCTGGGGTCATCATATATGATAAAGTATGTGAAAACAGACTTGGTTCTCTGTGGGAGTGAATAAAACAGATTTTATGCACCTTCTCAATAGACTATCTAATTTTGTTTTCAAAATGGATTTGGTCTAGTTTGTTTTTGAGACCCTCATTTAGGTTACTCAATTTTGATCTCACTTTAATTAAATGTCTCTAACATACTAGCATTCCAAGAATAATTTAATACTAGAAACTGTTCGGCCTTTTCAATAACCTAAGTTAAAATTCTTAAATGCCGGATGTTGAAACCGGTATAATATTCAAAATATTTTAAGAACCTGCGGCATAGCTGCATAGTAATTGTGTGAAACAATGCCCACTCTACTACTTTATTTCTCCCATTGGTAATGTTAAACCTACCTATCTATTCTTTAGACGCTGGACTCTAGTTGGGAATTAAAATATGGCTGTTGTCATTCCCGGAATGGTGTTCAAAACGTTCTAGAGTTCACTATTAATCAGTAAGTGCCAGTCTATAAGATTTTCGTATTCAGAATATTACCAATGTCTCAGAAAAGCGACCATCCAACAAACTAAGATAAACTATTGGATTAAAGGAAAAAACAAAAACCAAATAAAAATGTGTCAGCGCCACACTATCCTTTTGTATGCATGAAAGTTGTTTTATTATGTTAAAAATAAATAAATAAAATTATTTAAGAAGCTTACATTATCATGAATATCATATATAGGTTACATATTAATTCATTTCAAGGGATACCACATTAAAAACAGTTCTTTAAAACCAACCTGATTTCACCTGATAATAAACCATTACTATATTATAAATCGTCCTATAATAGAGCTTTTCATACTCCATATGAAATTATTCATCCTCTCAATAAGAAAAATAAGATTAGTTCATTGCATAATTCCCTTACGTACATTAGAAGTTTTCAGCAATATGTGCTTTTTTTCTTTACAACTGTGTTAAAATTGAGGATAATTTATTATCAGGTTTTTATCTTCGTTCTGAATCGCAAATTTGGGATTACTTTTATTACGAACAAGAAAATCAATTTCTAAATGCATTTTCTGTCTTTATTTGTTACGATATTAATCATATTTGACAGATTACTAACGACTTTTCTTCGCACTAATGCCTTTGTAAATGTAGGTGTCACGTATTAGCATTGCAAAATAACTTAATCTTTCTGCATTATGACTTTCGATAAAATATAGAAGAATTTTGTTACTTTTTCTGTTCTTGGGGACTTATTTTACGTTTTATGATCCAGTTGGAGAATTTGATCCCTAGAGATTTGGAACAATAACAAGATGGAATAGCATAGTAACAGAATTAATTAAGATAGAAAGTATGTTTCGACATCTGTAATATAAACTAAGGTTCTGTTTATTTCCTAAGCATGCGAAATAAATATTTATTTTTATTTCCTTTGAACAAAGTTTTTACAACCTTTATTTTTAACCTATGTTTTAATGTAAAAAAGAAAGCTTAGATTACTTTGCGTTCCTCTACTGTTTTATCAACGCGGAATATAATAATTTAAATTATACTACGCAAAATATTATTATGTTTGGACAAGAAATACGTCCGCTAAAAAAGTGATTTAAAAATACAACAATTAATATTTCGGAATAGTTCCATTATATTTGGCATTGCTTTTTTTTTTTTTCATTAAACAAATGGTTTTATCAGTAACTTTAATTGCTTTTAAGCATTGTGAAATATTGAGAAAACAAATACACATCATAAGTAATATTTTGCTTAGGATTTTTAAAATTAAGAACAGAGAGGTAAGTTTTAAAATACGATTGATTTATATTGCATTGCATTAAAAATGTCTAGAATGCCTACTATTTCTGAATCCTTATAAGGAATTTGAAATATACAGTGCGTTGATTCCCAAAAAACTGGTAAATCGATTTAACTATATCCATAGATGTGGTGACTCGGGAGAGTTAAAAAAAAAATGTGCTACACGCTGATTTTCTGTCAACGCCTCCTAGTGGTAAATAATGAAAATAGGGAATGTATCTCGAAAACTATAGGAGCTACCACCAAAAGTTCATTGTCATGGTTGTAGAGCTTCATTGATTTATTAAGAAAACATATACTGAATACACGGACACAATAAGTAGTCACCTGTATAGACAAAAATATCACAAATCAGTGTAAGATTATTTCTTTGAAAAGAAAAGTTAATGATAGGAGGTAAATTCATTTTAAAATTTTATACAGTCACGTTTGCGTATAAAACGCCGAAATCTTTAAATTAAAAACTATTTTAAAAGCAACAGAAACTTACGGTTGCGTTTTTCTCCTTGTCTGGACTAAGTCACGGTTTTTCTTCATTTTTTTTAAAGTTTGATTTTATAAAAAATGTAAGAAATATAAGCAACTTAAGTAATGTAATTAAACGTGCACTGCAAATTCGTGAAACACTTCTGCAACACTAACTGAACATAATAATGAACACTTCTAGCTAAAATAATTTTCGATTGTGTTGTGAATGTGTTGCGAATGTGCTTTGCCAATTAAAAGATTGTGAAAAAAGTGTTGTTAAAAATTACAGTAGGAGAAAATGTGTTTTCAAAACTATCATTTTTAAAATTGTATTATAAATGTTTCATAAATATTTCGTGTTAAGTGTGTGCGTGTGTTATTTTAAAGGCCCCATGCAGAAAGTGTTTTGAAAGTATTTTACATGTGTTGTATTGTAGTGTTCTAAATTGTGTGGTGTTTACAATGTGTTGTTAATTTGGTGACAAAGCGTTGTGCACCACAACCAATTCTAAAAAATATTTTCATCAACATTATTTACAAGACGATTTCAACACAATTAAACATATTAAGAACATATTTCTAGATAGCAGCACTTTTGCAACATATTAAGAACACAATCACAACACAAAAAATACTTTGTATATGAAGTTTTCCAATTCACAACACATTAATGTGTTGTTAATTTGTTGACAAAAAGTGTCGTAAAAAGTGTTTATTTTTGTATTTGAGAATTTCCAGTGTTCCTGTTAAATAGTGATGACACACTCAATCTTGTTGACACATTCAATCAGTCTTGTTGATGACCGACACAAGTCTCCAATTTTGCTATCCAATAACTGTTCGGTTCAGAAGTAAACTTTAAATTAGCAATTGAATCAAATGCTATTCTCCATAATATTAAAAGCCTTTTACGTAAATTAAGTTATCGTCAAAGTTTCCATGTTTAATTTTTTATATCGTACTTCAGCCGTATTTGTTATATATTGAAAAAAAGCAATTTCTACCAATAAATGGAAATGTACACGAAAATTTTTCTACAGCCCTAAATATTAAATACCGATTTGTATACACGACTCATCTACACTAACAAAAGAAAGTTTTACCCTGTCTATGTGTTCGCGATGGCTAGCAAAATCTCCGTAAGTACAAGGCGGAAATTTTTTGTAAGGCCTCTACTAACGCATCTGAAACTCAGAATTTTAAATTCCTATAATTAGCTGAGTTATTAATTAAAAATTGAAACGCACTTTGATTAAAAAACATTTATATTATTTCCCGAGACGAAAGAGTTCGCGCATGCCCAGAAAGACTATTTACGCAGCTGAACGAAGATGAAGAACCGCATCTGACTATTTGGGTATGATTTATAGTTGTTGTTTTAACCTCGAACGGCCAAACTATATAGTATAGATAAAAGCGGAATACATTTTCTGAATGAACTCACTTTTAAGCCTTAAATGCCGTAATCAGTTTGAAAGAGACTAATGTTAATCCTTTGTAAAAAAATATATATATATATATATATATATATATATATATAAATGCATCGTTTTCGTTAGTTATATTTTTCTACCATATGGCATCGCTTCCCTAGGACGCAAGTTTGAAGATACCGGTCAACAAAACGTACATATGTAAATCTGACACCATCTTCACTTCGGAAGTGTATTTGGTTTTCAAAAATATTTCAAAAATATTCCTTTTTCAAAAAATTCGCGATAACAAGTCACTTGCCTAGGCGATCTTTTTTTCAACGGTAAAAGTGCCTAAAATTTCGTATTTCGGCACAATGTTTTCAGAGCATCTTTGAAAGCCAGACTTACATCACTTACTAAAATTTTGAAACGTTCGGATTTGCAGATTTATAACCTAGCCTTAATTATCAATAATTTTTACAAAATAAAATGTGTGAAAATTTCGACGAAAACGATTAAAACCGAGGGGTTCTTCTCGACTCCGGCTCAAGTTTTCTCAGCTAAATATGCATATGTTTTTACGATACTTTAGGCTCGTATATTATTATTTTTATAATCTATTAAAATATTAAAGAAATCGGATGATAAGAACTTTTTTGGGGGTTATGCTAACAGAACCGAGTCAAAAACAAAAACAAAAACAAAAAATGCGCGAAGAGAATGTATTCATTTGCTACTAGGTATCGATATTTTTCACGATTTTTCCTCACGGGATGCATTACTGTAATATTTATTACTGCTGAAAATCTCAGAGTTCAGGCAATAGCAATTATTATTTTTAATTACGGAAAAAGACTAAATGAAAAAAGTTTTTTCGAGCCATTTTACCACTGAATATCAATCTTTTTTCTGGATTGTTTTACACAGGCCAGAAAAATATAATGTTTTTAACTTCTAAAAAATTCAAAGGATTTGAACAATAACGACTATTTAAAAAAATAATAATAATGGACAACCCCCGCCTTTATTTCTACAGTGTAGCTAAAACAAAACCTTTGTTCAAAGTTTAAATTTGGCATTGTGCTAAGCGCGCATCGAATTGAGGTCTCAAGGTTGCAACGCCGCCTTGGTCAGTACCGCGTTTATCCAGATAGGTGTTTAATTAACTTTTAAAGTCACTCGAGGCGTATTGAGAGATACAATTAATGCAAACTATCGCGAATCCCACAGTATTTATGCGATTCATTCTAATATAATCTTTTGAGGGCGATGCTCTTAAAAAACGGACACCTAATTTTAATTCCAAAACAGACAAACGGCACCAAGAATATTTAATTAAAATTTTCCTTTTATCATATACGTGAAAATAAGCAAGTTCGCATTTTCTAATAAATTCGTTTATAAATTCTGGTGTCAGTTCATTATTTCATAAGATTATAAATAAAATTACTCCGTGCCAGAAAGGATTAAGTTGTCGCAGGACTCTTAAAGCTTCAAAATTTTAGAAATTTTAATTTTTTTAGACGTTAAACTGCTGTCTTTTCTGAATATTTTGATATAATTGTTTCCTCGAAATTCCCATTGGAACAGAAGTTTTGGCTTTTAGAATTATACCCGCTCAATAGCTGAAGCGGCGTTTCCGAAACTTTAAAGTAATTATTTTCCAAATGGGGTTTTTTAGGCATAACGCGCAGGATACCTCAAAAACTTCTGAATATTTTTTCATGAAATTTTCAAATCATATATTTCATGTTAGTCTGTATAAACTGAACCTAAAATTTCCTTTTTATTGTTCAAAAAAATATTTTTTTAGGTGATTTTACTGTTGAAATTTTCAAAATTTTGTATTAGCTAAATGCAACATTGCATTAAAAATATAAAAATGCTTTAAATACAAATTTATTTAAGTTCAAGGAAATTATTACAAACTGAAGTATAAGTAAGCACAAAAATTTTCATTCTACAAGGGGTGATCAAATGAAAAGGTACGAAACGACGTAAAAACGTAACAGTTAAATATTTGCATATTCCGCCATGGGAGAACGTAGCGAGACATCTCGGAATGCGATTGGAGTCTCTGACGGGGATCGAAGCATTCGCGGGCGCCCGCATGCGCAGTAGAGAGCAGAGGCTCTTATCAAAAGCAGCGTCCAAATGATGCGGCCATAGACTTCTCATATAACTGGACTCAGAAATAGCAACCCTTTCTTGACGCCGGGATCGCTACCCACCGTCACGTGATGGTGGGCAGAGAAAACGCGCCAAACCGGTTTTTCTCCTCTGGTTCCCGCTGAAACTTTCTAGCATCGGCGTTTCTCTCGCATAAATCAAATCCGACAGTTGCCAATAAGGTGATCACCGCCATAAAAGACAACCTTTTGGCGATGAAAGCGGGAAACATGTGTGCCTGAAGTTCTGACCGAAATAACAATGGGATTCGGCCTCTACTTCTTATCTTTACTCTGAGGATGCGGCAGTCCGTATGAAGACAGGATGGCGTTCGCGTTGCAAAATTCGACGATTGAGGAGCAGCGAGGTGTTATCCGATTTCTGAGAGCGGAAGGTGAGAAACAGGCAGCTATTCATCGCCAGATGGTGAAAGTTTACGGGGAGAAATGTGTCTCTGACAAGTCTGTCAGAAAATGGAGTGCCCATTTTCGTGCAGGCCGTGAGAGTCTGGGTGATGACCCGAGATCAGGCCAGGCAAACACTGTCATCACGAGCGATCTCATCGACAAGGTGGACGACCTAGTGAGAAGTGATCGGCGTGTCACATTGCGAATGTTGGCAGTGAAGGTGGATGTCAGCTGTGGAACCGTGCGGACAATTGTTCACGACAGGTTGCGATATCGGAAGGTGTGTGCCGCTTGGGTTCCGAAGCAGCTCACCGATCAGCAAAAGGAACTGCGTATGGGGCTAGAACTGCAACATCTGTTTCGGTATCAGGAGGACCCTGCTTTCATGGAGCAGATCGTTACAGGTGATGAGACCTGGTGCCATCACTACGAGCCAGAGACAAAGCGGGACAGCATGCAGTGGAAGCATGCGTCGTCACTTCCCCCTAAAAAGTGCATAGCCGTGCCGTCAGCAGGCAAGGTCTTGCTCACCATCTTTTTCGACGTTCAAGGTCCGCTACTTGTGGAATTCCTCGAGCACAGAAAAACCATTAACTCCGATGTGTACTGTGAGACACTCCGAAGACTACGCAGGTCCATCAAGAACAAAAGACCGGGGCTGCTCACGGAGTGTGTGGTTCTGCTCCATGATAACGCGCGTCCATACGTCTCCAGAGTCACTCATAGAACTGGCCAAGTTCAAGTGGGAGACGTTGGACATCCGCCCTACAGTCCGGACATGTCGCCCTGCGGTTTCCATGTGTTTGGTCCACTGAAGAAATACCTGAAAGGGAAGCGCTTCATCTCGGACGACGTACTCAAGGACGCTGTGAAGGACTGGGTCTCGTCACGGCCACAGGAATTCTGGGAACAAGGAATCCTGCGGCTTGTTCATCAGTGGGATCGTTGTTATCAGGCCTATGGTGAATATTTTGAATAAAGTCTACATTTGTATCCACCGTGTCGTTTCATACCTTTTCATTTGATCACCCCTTGTAGTTGCAATATTTATTTTGTAATCCTGCGCGTAAACTGTTATGCCAATTTTTTGTTCGACAAATGTCTAACAGTTTCCAGCCCCCTATAAATACTAATTCTGTATCTTGCAAATTTTTAAATACATGAAACGAAAGTATATTATTATATCTTTCCTCCCAATTAAAATTGTGTTTCAAAATCATATACATTTTAAGACATTAATGTTGAAATTGGTCTTTTTTTCACTTTTTCCACTTTTTAGAGTCTCGAGACCCCTTAAATTAGTATGTTTTTAACAATTTGACGTTTATTGCTTTTACACTGTTACTGGACATTACATTACACATATATACAGGGTGATTCATAAAAGATGGGCAGAACTTTAAGGGGATATAGTACACTTAAAGACAAATAATATTAAATAGGAGACTAAGGGTCCCAGACGTATTCCCAAGGAGATAGGGGGCATTAAAGTTTAGGGTCCGAAATTTTAAATGATTATAAAACATGGAAAAATTGGTCGATTCGTTTGCGGTTTTTGCAAAAAATTTTCTTTATGCCAGTATTTTCTTGAAATAAAATTTTAAAGTTCAATTTCAAAAAATGCCGATAGGGGGCGCTTTAGACTTTGGAGTAACAAACAACTATTTTTTAACGTTATTTTTTGTATTTCTTTAAATGATTTCGAAAGCTTAGACTTAAACTTAAATTTTGATCTAAAAATCTGAGTCCTAACGAGTAGTTAAGTAGCGTAAACTGAGATTTGAAATTTGAAACCCTTCTCCCCCCCAGAACAAAAATCAGTTATTCCCGAACTTTGTGTCGTAGATTAGGCTCTAACTACTGCCGCGTTTTGCTAAAATTATACTTTATGTCAGTATTTTCTTGAAAATAAATTTTAAAGAAAATTTTCAAAAAATTCCGATAGAGGGCGCTTTAGACTTTGGAGTAACGAACAACTATTTTATACCGTTATTTTTTGTGTCTCATTAAATGCTTTCTAAAGCTTAGACTTAAATTTTCAGCCCAAAATCTGAATCGTTAGACGTGGTTAAGTTTCTGGGGAGAGGGGTTTGAAATTTCTACTCCTGAGCACAGTTCAGTTTACCATGTCCACACATTGTGTGCTGTGATACGAGGTAAAAAGACACAAATTAGGATTATGTTACCAAAGCATATTTATTAACATGTAATTACAATAAATGTTCAAAATTGTGACCACCAGAGGTTATGCACGCAGAACAACGGCGAAGAATGGAACGGCGAACATTCGCGAAAACATCAGGCTTTTCGAGCACTTCCCCTACAGCAGCGGAAAGTCTGGCGACCAGTTCCTCGGGGGATTCAATGGGTGTCTCATACATAAGAGCCTTCAATCGTCCCCCAAAAAAGAATTCGAGGGGTGAAAGATCTGGCGAGCGAGCAGGCCAAGCAACAGGACCACCTCGACCAATCCATCTGTTCGGAAATGTGATGTCCAGATAGTTGCGGACGTCTCGTACGTAATGGGCTGGCGCTCCATCGTGCTGGAACCACATGACCCGCCGGATGCGTGGAAGAACAACGTTTAACAGGTCTGGCAGCACATGTTGCAGAAATGTGAGGTATGTTTTACCGTTGAGACGTTCAGGAAGAAGGTACGGTCCGATTAGGTGGTCTCCGAGGATTCCTGCCCAAACATTGATGGAAAAGCGTCTCTGATGAGCATGTGGATACGTAGCATGTGGATTGACATCCGCCCATACATGTGCATTGTGTGTGTTAAATGTACCTTCACGTGTGAAGGTACATTCATCGGTGAAAAGCACAGTTCGTCCAAAATGTGGATTTAGCGCGTTCTGCTGCAGAAACCGGCGGGCGAATTCAATACGATTTGGATAATCCCCTGGAGACAGTTTCTGGACTCGTTGCACATGAAACGGGAGCAAATGTTCATCCTTCAGTACCCTCCAAGTCATGGACTGTGAGGTATCCACCTGCCTAGCCACTGTTCGTGTACTTGTACTTGGCTGCGCCGCTACTACATCCAGAATGGCTTCTGCAACAACTACTGATTCGTCCTTTTTTGCACGACCTGCATTCGACCGGGAAGCGAGAAATGATCCCGTCTCACACAACTGTCTGTGCAAGCGCTCGAAAGTTTTGCGGTTAGGCAACCGCCTGTTGGGAAATCGCTCTCCGTACATTCGTTGTGCCTCTGCACCATTTCCATCTGCCGCTCCGTAAATTAAATGCATCTCAGCCTTTTCCTTATTCGTGAAGGGCACCATCTTCCGATTCATTACTACAGCGACTTACACTTGACTCACCGTTCAGTGGTTTTTATGCCTGAATCGTGTCGAAATTTTGCATACGTGTTCTTCTTCTTCCCCATTTGACATTTGCTTACTTTCTGTTTCCTTCTTCACCCGGTGACTAGCGTCAGGAATGGAGCTTTAAACGAGCCGTTAATTCCCAAATTGGCTCAACCGAGCCCAGCAATCTGATTGGCTAAACTGATATTTATATAGTAGAAAATTATATTTATTTTCTTATGAAGTAGTGTAATGTAAAATAGAATGCAATTATAATGACTTAAATTGATTTATTTTGTTAAATTTGATCAAAATCACAGTAAAGTAATCCAAAATATTAATATTAACGAATGATGAGATTATTGAGATCGGATGAGCCAATTTGGGAATTAACGGCTCGTGAGCTTTAACGTTTGCATGAGCGACGTTTCCAACTGTGCCAGTGCCTTTATGAGTGAATTCCGACTATGCAGTCCTTGACGAAAGTTGTATTTTTGCCTCGTATCACAGCACAGAATCGTTGGGCATGGTTAAGTAGTGCAAACTGAACTATGTTCAGAAGTTGAAATTTGAACCCCCTCCCCTCGCTACTGAACCACGCTCAGCGATTCAGATTTTGAGCTGAAAATTTAAGTTTAAGTCTAAGCTTTCGAAATCATTTAAAGAAATACAAAAAATAACGTTAAAAATAGTTGTTTGTTACTCCAAAGTCTAAAGCGCCCCTATCGGCATTTTTTGAAATTGAACTTTAAAATTTTATTTCAAGAAAATACTGGCATAAAGAAAATTTTTTGCAAAAACCGCAAACGAATCGACCAATTTTTCCATGTTTTATAATCATTTGAAATTTCGGACCCTAAACTTTAATGCCCCCTATCTCCTTGGGAATACGTCTGGGACCCTTAGTCTCCTATTTAATATTATTTGTCTTTAAGTGTACTATAACCCCTTAAAGTTCTGCCCATCTTTTATGAATCACCCTGTATATATCATTAAAAGTTGCTAACTTGGCATAGAGTACACCGCCCCTGTCCTTGTGTATGTCCAAACTGACCGTACCTTTAAGGGTAAATATCTCGGCGAATTACCCATGTTTATTTTCGAAAATCATTATCAACATTGCTTTTATTCTTCTGCAACGATAGGTATATTCAGCGATGCTCAACAATTTTTCTGAATGCCCGTAAATCTAAATTTGTGTATAACAGAAAAACGCTAATTACTTAAAAAGTATGTGACCTAGGGTAATCGCTACAATTTTCCGGCAAGGTTTATATTAACGTCTACCACCTCTAACGTTTTCATAATTTTAGTTTCAGTAGATTCGGAATTAGATGGGAGGAACATATTTTTGCGCTACATTTTCAACAATATCTTTGAAAATACAATACCTAAAATTAAAATGAATGTATTTGTGAGAGCTCAGCATTACAAAAGTTTTCACAGGATACCCCACATAATATACAAAAAAAAAAAAAAAAAAAAAAAAAAAAAAAAAGATTTTTTTTTCAAGTATCATAATTAGCCCCTCTACTTTTTTACTAAATATATTTATGAATGTTTATTAATCTGAAAATATGTGGGTCAATGGTCTTTATTACTTCCCCGAATTTGAACTTTCCACGTTCCATAGTTTACGAGTAAAATGGCTGTGACAGACAGACAGACAGACGGACTGACACAGGAGTGATCTTATAATGATTTCGTTTTTACTTTTTAAGTACGGAACCCTAAAAAGGAAATAAATGCGTAAAATCAGTGTTTTTTAGGGTTAATTATCAATATTTTAGAACGAAAATTACGCAGTCGATGGAAACTTACTACCCTCTCTCTCCCGTTTCCCGTTACACTTATTTCGAGCCTTTTTACAGTCTAAATATCAGGGGTTTTTTTAATCTATTTTTCACACAGTGAGCGAGAAAGTATTTCAGACAAATACTGAGTTAAAGATATAAATAAATTCATACAAATTTAAGATTCATTTAAGAATATTATCACGTGTACCGCCGCGCCGGGCAGATAAGCTAGTATTAAACTAAATTTTAATTCAGTTAAAAAAACACGCAATTTAAAACTTTGTTGCAAAACGTACTAATCGTAGACGGTAATGTATCCGGTTCTTTTCGTAGACCTGTATATGAGTATATCTATATGCAGAAAATTCTTAGATTTTTGAATATAGTGTAGCTGGAAAATTCAATTAAGAAGCAACCTTAAGCAATGCACGCTCATACACAGTAATGCTTACGAATTATTTTGCGTAGACCTCTGTTTGATTGATAGTTTATACACACCACGTAGTATGCAAAATTTACTAAAAAAATGCATCACATCTAAAAAAGCACTTCCAACTTGTATCGGTCATAGACAATACTTTAGATGAGACCTTTTTTATGTTTCTGTCACTGATTGGTAACTCTTGTGTACGTCATATTCTACAGTCAGTATCTTCTAGTGCATCTCATTAATGGATATAAATTTCAAAGTACAGTGCGCCCGCAAAGTCATGGTGCACTTTCGAACGGCCACAGGAAATCAACGAAACAAAATGGAAACGTGAAATCTGCACCAAATGAAAGAAAAGCACTCCAAGTTTCACACGTGTTCAGTGCAGTTCTATGTTGCCTCTATTTGTTCCTCTACACATATATGGACAATATTCAAGTTCTTCCCACACAGAGTTTAGGACATCTGGTGTGACAGAGTGAATAACATCTACGATTCTCTGTTTGAAATGGAGACCACATCGAGCTGCACTGAAAAGGTATGAAAAGTGGAGAGTTTTTCTTTTATTTGGTGGAGATTTCACATATTCATCTTGTTTCGTTGATTTCCTGTGACCGGTGAAAAGTGCACCATGACTTTATGGACACACTGTATTTGAAATTGCGTAACATTATGGATTTGTGCTGCAAAAAGTTTTTTCCAGTGACTATTATGTAAACTAATTCTTTTGAGTGACGTTATAAATAAATGAGATATGCTTCAGACACCCTATCCTGCATAAAGTATGTTTTTATGCACTTCATAAATTCGTACCGGTTTAATTTTTTTAAATAGTTAAACATCGTTTAAATACACCGCAAACGATTTTCCCGCAACATAATATACTGGAACTTTTTCGTGCTTCTCGGTAGACGAATTATAAATGATCAACACTCCATAACCAATAAAGAACTTACCATGGTAAACTGCAATAAAGTATATGTGATTTACATGCCAATCCTAGTATATTTACAAGAATAAGAAGACGAAGAAATGGCAGGCAGACAGACAAACCGAAATCATAAACGACTTTCCCTAAGTTGGAAACTATTAAAAATTATAAATTTAGATTTCGCAGCTAAATTTAATGAAACATTAAGGTATAATGTTATTAATAATTTAACGTTCTTTTTCAGTAACACAAATTACCAAAAAATGTCTTTTTAAAAATCAAATATATCACATTTTTAAAATATTAGCTATAATATATTTTTTTATATATAAAATAATATATTTTTTAATACATTAACGTATCAAACATTAAATTCCCCTTAAGCATTTAATCTTCTCTGATTGATGATTTCATTTGTCAAGATGTTTCAATTTCCTTCAAGACAAATTTCCAAATTATTACTTCTAGAGATGGGTTATTATTTTAGTTTTTGTTTATGAAAACTATGATTTGTTACTTGATTTCCCAACGGAATGTATTAATACTATAAGTATTTTTTTTATTTTTATAAATGTAATTCCGACTATCAATAACGATATATATATTTTTAAATACCATGAGGGTAAATGATATAATGTTAATAACTTTAAAATAATAATGTAACATTTATCTGATATTTCCCCTTTTTAAAAAGATTAAAATGTAACTTGAGATAGACGATTTAGCTTCTTAAACAAATTTAGCTTTACCGTCTAAACATTGAAAAGCTTGTATTATAAAATATTATTGCTCCTTATCTTTTTATATGATCATAAGACAACGTTTTATAACGTCCACGTAGATGAGATATAAATTAAGAATTAAAAATGATATAGAGGAAGTTGGGGTATTGTCGAACTGTCGGGCAATATGGAATATACTTCAATACCTGACACGTACGGTGCTGGAACCAAGACTGAAGCTGCAAAACGACTTCCTAGTACTCCCATGATGCACTGCTGTGGGTTTTGTTTGGGTACATGTTGTTCGAGTGGCGCGGTGAAATCAAACATTATTCTCCGTTGTTGAATTTATTTTGCAGGTAACTTATATAAAATTCGTATTAATAATAAGATCCCTTCGTGAGTGATGTCAACCAAGTTCAGTATTAAGTTGAAGAGTTTAATTTATTGCTGCGTTAGCCAGTTTACCTCTATGCTAACTTGTCGGACGAGTGAAGAGTTTATATTTTTTAATGTCGGGAAATATGGAATATCTGCTAGACAATGTTTCAAGACGAGTCTATAGAGAAGATGAACAATCATTCCACTCGTACGTAACATCTGAGTTGGGCTTTTTACGAAGTTCTACGCCAGATGAGGAAGACCTGTTTTACCATGGAAAATATTCAGAGTGTGGCAGAGTGGAGGGGTGGATAAAATGCCTGATGTGTGCGATGTCGGTCCATATAGACTATTGTGCGTCCGGAAACAACAGACTGCATTTCTGATTTTACTAAAACTTAAAAACAATTTTTGAAAGTGTTTGGTGGTTTGTAGATAAGTAAGATTTAAAACCAATGATTATAAGCGATATAAGGATAACGAAAAACTGCTTAGTTATTAATATGATATATTAATTAAATAGTTATTATATATATTACGTTAAAATATATTACGTTATAAATTATTATATAGTGTAGTATTTGTATGGTATTGTATAGTAGCGGAAATGTTCCTAATATCGCACCATTGCCTTATATCGCACCTGTCATGATCTCGTCAAGCAGGTGCTGCCGCCTGCCCCAAACTGGTTTAACTAGTACATGCGGCAAGGCGTCAGTCGTATGTGAGCCTTGGCTAAATACGCAGTTGTGTTTAGCCTCTGTTATTTTTTAAAGTTTTGTGCAAACCAAAATTTTTTGTCAGCTTCCTCATACAGTGAAAAATCATTTTAAAAGTAAGTGAACAAAGTGTTCTTAATTATTGTAAGGTAAATACAACCACATAATCATGTAGTTTTACTACATACATTCAGGCTATTTCTCTTCTTAGATTCACCGGTAGAATCGGCCACATTGCAATGTTTCGTTCTTCCTAATGTCGAACCCCCTACTGTAGTCCTAATATCGCACTGCGCGATAGTACACAAACTATTTTATTTAAGGGACTAAATGTTAACTTTCTTATTTTTTCAGAAATTTATAAGACATTTTTATGAATGTATTTTCCCTTTGAATCGAAGCATATCAAAGACCATGAATTTGCAATGGTCGACTCTGCTGCGACAAACATGAACATCCACAAAACTCTGTCTATCCATCATTGACAAGTCGTCCAGCTGAAACAAGTCAAATTAGACAGGAATAACCTGAGCCTTAGCCTGTATCCAGTAGTTTCGAACTACCTGTAAATAAGAGTGACAAGTTTAATCGAAAACTGTCCAGCTGTGTATCATCCTTGCCATTACCAAATGGTACGAAGTTTTTCCAATGAATGTAAGCCCTTTGCCATATCCGAATGAAAAACGTTCAAGTACACAAACGAGGATGTACAAGTTGCTCAGCAGCGGTTCTTACAAGTACTGCATTTTTTGTAAATCTTGGAAATGATCCTGCAAGAAAGAAAAAGAATGAGGCTGAAAAAAATATTTTTGATTCAAAATATGCAAATAATAATAATAATAATAATAATAATAATAATAATAATAATAATACCTAAGAAGGAAGATATTGGAAAGAAGAAAAAAATACAACGTCAGCCATTATTGGAGACATCCTCAGAATAAGACGAGGATCCTGATCAATTGTCTACAGAGTCTACTGACAACAAATGTAGCGAAAATGATTGTGAATGACCTTTCCGTAACCAGATTTACTTAACTCACAGATGTGGAGAAAAATCGATCATTGGTATTAATTGTCTCATTTGATGTCATGAAGAATGTTTGTAGTTACTGATTACAACCCTACATTTGTGATTTCTGTTTTAACAATATAAAACGTCCTTTAAATTTATTTTTCTTCCACATTCCATTTTTATGACTACTGCAAAAAAGCAATCCAAATAATGCCCTGAGCGAGATTAGGAATACACATGGTGCGATATTAGGAAAACATTTTTTCTAAACGTCCTAAATGTATCTTTTGTGGTTTTATATATTTTATTTTTTTTTTTATTATTTGAGCTATTGAACTGATTATATGTGGTCTGAAGAATCAATAACGCACCAATGAAAATCACGTAAAAGTTAGTTAAATTGAAAAATGCCAGAAATATATAATATTTTAAAAAGGGATGCGATATTACGGGAATTACCCATATTAAATGGTAAATATTTAGTGAGTAAACTACTGTATACTAATTAAATATTTTTGGTTATTCTTGACAATTAGTGTTATTTTTTTTAATTGTAATATTACTTATAACCCAATTGTACATTGCCCGAAAAGTGTAATCCTTTGTTAAAATTTAAATATTGATATATATTTCTTTCTTCTACTTCAAACGCTTTAAATATATGTTAAGAAATAATCAAAGATTGCACTTTCTTTTTTTTAAAGTATCTCATTTCTTTTTATGTTGACTTACATATCAAAATATACATGATATTCTATAATACCCGAAAATCCTCTAATGTAAAGATATTTAAAAAAATAATAATACAGAAGTTACTGAAGTTAAAAAACACGCACTGTTGTAAGTATTTAGCGAATGATGTATTTAGCTATACTGTACAATAATACAAATAAGGAACTACTTCAGCTACTGTATTGTATAATAGGGAACATACAGAACATCAACACTTCTTGATCTCAATATTTAGAAAATATATTCTCCACCTCTATCCTACGATCTAAACATATACAAGAATTCCAAAGCTGAAGATCTCAACATATAGACGAATTCCAAAGCTGTTTCAAGAGATACGTGAAGGATTAAAAATACGATATTCTTTGGGCGGAATCCTCAGTCAATTCAATCCACAGCATGAAGATGACTAATAGGCTTGTATTCAAAGAAAACATAGTACATTCCATATAAAGAGATCATTTCTTATTAGTTGAACAAAAAATAAAACTGATCCTTTATCAGTTGCAAAGCTGCACATAGTTTGAAAGGCAAAAATTAAGCTGAAGAAACAAATAAAAATTGCAATATTTATGGAGTAAGAACAATTGCAGTAAAGGAGAAAGGGCAAAATAACAAACAGGGGAAGACATAGGGCAGAATATAAAGTTTTAAAAATGTAGAGGGTTGTTTAACTGGAAGCTAAAAAATATTTCAGTTATTAAAAGTATAGAATAGCAGCATTTAATTGTGAATTTGTTTATATTAATAATAATTAAGTAAAAAAAAAAGTAAAAAAATTAGGAGTGAAAATTGGAAGAACGAGAAGACAAATCAAATATTGAGGACAAATTCTATGCGTCGACATAAACGGAGAAGCTGAAAGATCATTAACAGAATTTTTTGGAATTTTTTTGAAAAGAAAAATTTTATTAAAACCCAAATGAAAAGAAGGAAAAGAACATCCGTTTTGCAAAATCAAAACAATGATTCGATATCCAGTAGTATGAATCGTTAAACACATGGACGTTTTTTGTTTATTAGAAACAGCAGCAGATTATTTTTTATTATTTATTTATTCTAAATTTCAGTCCTCTCTTATCTTGCTTTCTTTAATTACTAATAATGCTAATGAATATAATTAATTTTCACTTTATTGTCTATTGTTTAGTTTCTTTTTTGGCAACTTTATTTTATTTGGTTATTTTTTCATGCACTTCCAATTGTCCCTTGCTCATCCTTCTGCTCTTTCTTTTTCCATAGTTGTCCATTCAATGAACACTTCAATCACACTGCCCAACGGACGCGATATTTTACAGTTTACTTTACCTTGCGTGTTTGCCTTCAGACCATGTGCAACTTCACATCCGATAAACAATATTTGAAATGATCCCAAACGCTTTTTTTAAGATTAATATTTAAATTATTATTATACAGATATTAAGCCTTTAACTAGCTAAAGCACCAATTTCTTGGTGCTTTTTCAATTCTAAAAAACACCTTTGTTCATCTCTTAACTATCATGTGATGTTCCATACACAAGTTTCAATATTTTTTCGAGCATCAGGGGAGAGTAGCCATATTTGGACCGCTGTTTTAAATGGACCGCTGCAATTCTGCTATTAATTACAGAAAGAGTCGTCATCAACCACTGAAATCCTACCTATTAAAATGACGTCATTTATAATTACATGAAAAATCCGCCTTCCGTTTGTGTTTTCAGACAATTTTTAAAAACCTAAAATTGGTTGTTTTGATCAATTTTTTTGCTATTAAACGTAAGAGAATACTTTAAAATTAAGGTGAGTTGTTATGTTTTCATATACATATTTAAATTCATGTGTTTATTAAGCATATGTTTCTGGCGGATTTGCTTTTGTTTTTGTTCTTAAGATCTTGAGATTATCTGTATAAAAAAATGGTCCAGTTGCCGTAATTGGATCAGTTTCAGTTGCTTAATTTGGAAAAGTAAGTAACGAATTTCTAGGGATGTACGCTTTGGACGCTAATTATTTATTTATTTTATTTATTTTATAGTTGTTTGCAATTTTTTGAATATTTTAATTTAATTTTTTCTTGTATATCTGGATCAATTTCCTTATACAGTTTAGACCTATATAAACATAAAAAATATATTTTACATGTTTATGAAATAAATCTTTCTTGCAATGTCTTTTATTTTGTATGTATTTTTATTTATTTTCTTTGAATTCTTTATTCCTACGGAGCATTTGATTTACAGTGTTGAATTCACGCATTTTTTTTTCAGAGTGGATGTTTGTGGTTCCGTGTGTGGGTTTAGGAAGGGGGGGGGAGATTTTTACAGTTATGGGGGGATTCCACTTTTTGCCACTAAAAAGCTTAAAACCTCAAGCCTTCAGGGAGGCTACATTTCAAGGCTCCGGACGGATACATGAATTCAACACTGCTTAAATACATAATGTTTTGCGTTTGATTAATCATAGCGCATTTTTTTCAATATAGCATATTTTTGAAACACTTCTTTAATATGATGGAAAAGTGTTAGTGAATTTGATTTGTCTAGCCGTCTGTCTTGTCATGCTCCAACTCGTGTAAATATATTCAGATTATCATGTAATTGATATATATTATATAAATTGACTATTACATGTTTGGTATTTTATAAGAATATTTGCATGGACATTCAAAAATATTCATTGCTGTTGTTTTGTTTCATTGTTTCATTAATCGCAAACTTTGCTTTCAATAAAATTAGTTATATTCCCTCATCAACTCAAGCTAATATTGTATGGTCCAATTTAGATGACTGGGGGTCCAACTTAGGCGACCAATCGCTGAATTTAGACCACTTTTCACATTTTTTAAAAAATTAAAATAAAACTTAAGATTTTCAAATAGAAATTGTTCTAAAAAATTATAGATAGTAGATGAATATAGTTAGTAGATGAATAGATTGATCACGTGTAGTGATATTCTGACGATATTCCAAAACCGGTGTGAGTTATACCGGAAAATAAGAGAAGTGGTCCAAATTTGGTTACTCTCCCCTATAAGACGGAAAACTGAATAATATTGGATCAATGTACATGTCGTTATAATTTGAAATACAGGTTTCTCTTTTATTTCTTGATTGACCCCAAGCTTCCGTTCTCAAAATTATTCTTGAACTTTCCGGTGGAATTAATTTAATATAATTAATGACAGCTTATTAGTGCCCGAGAGAGATTGCTCGAGTTCATCAGTTTGATAACGATTTCAGAAATTTGCAGTTAAGCTTTTATCTACCATTCATGGGATATATCGTTCTCACAATACGTAATATTTTAAAATTAAAAAATATCCTTTACAGTTTTGAAGCAACTGCAACAAAACGACAAACATCTTAAAGGAACTCAAAGACAGGATATGATAATGGATCTCAAAACGCAATATTTCAGATTTCAAAAAGGTTAATTAGTTTTAGAAAAAATGAACAAAATGTCGTTACATATGTAAATATACTGTAAAATTGTATATTTATTTAAAATTTTTATTTTTAAAAATAAAATAATTTTATTGTTGAAAATCCAAACAATTTATGAAATGGAATTTAAGGATCATTCAAAAAAATAGTGAGCTAAATGAAAAGTACACTTTGAATTTTAAATATTTTGATCATACTGATGTACTGAAAGGGGCAGAAACGGAGACAATGAATTTAAAAATTGAAACTTTGATATATTTGAAGAAAAATTAATGCAATACACACGTTATTTACATATTCATAATCATCTGTTCTTTACTTAACTGCGCCAGAATGTACTAGGGATATCTATAACCTTACCAATCAAAAAATTGGAAAAATCAATATTTTCGAAATTTCTCGTTACCTGAGTCTTACGGAAAACTCAAAAGATTTTTATCGTGCCGCCATCGTGTTCGTTGCCATGCACCATGCACTTTAAGTTTTCAAGATTTCAGTATTGTGATTAAAATGGACATATTAAAATTTTCTTGTTTTTTTTTCTTGTTTAACTATTCTGTTTTTTTCAAAATAGGGTCAAATATAACTATTCCTTGACGTTAAAAAAATATTGTGCCAAAACAGAATAATAGTTGCGATAATGTAGTTCTTGTCGAGCTTAATGATGTGTTTTTTATGTATATATTTTTGCTTTTTAAATTAAATATTAATTTCAATGGGTTATATTGCAAATTGTTAAATATGCTTTTCGTGAACATTGAACAAAGACGTTTTCATTGGAAATTTTTCCTGAATTCAAAACAGAATTTGTGGCATAGTAAGTAAAAGTCAAATAAAAAAAGTCCTTCCGGCCAGTGCCGGGAGGAATAGGTAGCTTTCATATTCCTTATTTTTAAAAAGCACACTTATATTATTCAAACACACGAAGCTCAATTAAGTGGAAACCGAATGTAGGAGATTCAATACTAATTTTTATCAATACTAAATCATTATGAATGAGAATTTCACGAAATTAGTCAGCTTTATCCAAGCTGCTTTTATTTAAAGTCAATTATATTTGGCTGCCAAATTCGGCGATTTCTTAAAGTGCCTGCGATTTTAAGACAACATGGTAGATGAGGCTAACCAGTGAACTTGGTCGAGACCTTAGTAATTGCTGTGCACATGCTCACTCATATCGGAATCGGTTGATATATACGAGTGCTGTCGCAGGCAAAAAATCAGATTTTTCAAAATGTCACCCACTTTAGAAATTGAAACTGCTATATCTGAGCCATTTTTTAAGATAAAGACAAACAAAAAAAGCTCCTGAATCCTTATATCAAGGTCAAATACTTAAGAAAGAAACCTTTTTCAATTTCTAATTTTTTTGCACCTCATTTTAAATATAATTTTTTTTTTAATTTAATGGCCGCCATTTTGAAACCAGATGGCTGATGAAGCTGGCCAGCGAACTTGGTCGAGATATTGATGTATACTATCCACATGCCTTCTTCCATCGAAATAGGCGAATAAGTGTGGTATCGCGTGACAAATACAAGATCGTTTCAAAGTGTTAGCCATGATAGAAATTCAAAGTGCTATAATTCAACCACTTTTTAAGATATAAACAAAAGAACAAATTTTCAGAAACAAAAACAGCTCCAGAATCTTTGTACCAAGGCCAAACACATAAAAAAAAATCTTTTTCATTTTCCAATTTTTTAATACCTCATTTTAAATTTTAAATATTTTTTTTTTAATGGCAACCCTTTTGAAACAAGATGGCGAATGAAGCTGGCCAACGAACTCGGTCGAGACATTGGTATGTACTATGTACAGACCAAGTTACATTCAAATCGGTTCATAAATACGCCTGTTATCGCCTGACAAAAATCAGGTCGTTTTAAAATGTCAGTCACAATAGAAATTCAAAATGTTATAACTCAGCCATTTTTTTAGATGTAGACGAAACAAAACCTGTTCCGGAATCTTTGTATTAAGGTCAAACACATACAAAAAAATCTTTTTCATTTTCCAATTTTTTGGTATCTCATTTTAAATTTATTTTTTTTAATTTTTTTTTAAATGGCCACCATTTTGAAACAAGATGGCGAATGAAGCTGGTCAACGAACTCGGTTGAGTTATTTGTATGTACTATGTACACACCAAGGTACATCCAAATCGGTTCATTAATACGTCTGTTATCACGTGGCAAAAATCAGGACGTTTCAAAATGTCAGCCACTCTAGAAATTCAAAAGGCTATAACTCAGCCATTTTTTAAGATATAGACGAAACAAAAACTGCTCCCGAATCTTTTTATCAAGGTCAAACACATAAGAAAAAAATATTTTTTCAATTTTCAATTTTTTGCTACCACATTTCAAATTTAAATTTTTCTTAAAAGTTTAAATGGCCGCCATTTTTAAACAAGATGGCGGATGAAGCTGGCCAACGAACTCGTTCGAGACATTGGTCTGTACTATGTGTAAACGAAGTTACATCCAATTCGGTTCAAAAATACGCCTTTTATCGCGTGACAAAATTCAAGACGTTTCAAAATGTCAGCTTCGCTAGAAATTCAAAATGCTATAACTCAGCCATTTTTTAAGAAATAGACGAAACAAAAACTGCTACGGAGTCTTTGTATAAAGGTCAAATACATAAGAAAAAATATTTTTCCATTTTCAATTTTTTGGTACCACATTTCAAATTCTAAATTTTTTTTTAAAAATTTAAATGGCCGCCATTTTGAAACAAAATGGCGGATGAAGCTGGCCAACGAACTCGGTCGAGACATTGGTATGTACTATGTACACACCGAATTACATCCAAATCGGTTCATAAATATGAGAGTTACAGTGTGACATAGGTCAGATATATATATATATATATATATATATCAATTTTGAACAGAGGGTGGTTTCGGGGTCTGGGGGTCATGATCGATGAAAATATACCAAAATTTTTTGAAATCGCTTTCCTCCGAACGGCTGCAATAGGTAGCTTTTTGTAAAGAAAGCTACCTAAAATAGTGAACATTATTTTCACTCAGGAATTATTGAAGTTTTGCTTTCGAAGATGGAGATCGATTAATCTCACACTTTTCTTTGTAAGAGGTATTTCTTCACCAGTGTAAAGAATTTAGTTTATGTAAAATTATTATTTCGAGTATTTTAACCCTCCAGCTGCGGGCAACGATCATATGAGTGACTCACAACCATAGTAGACCAAGTTCACTTTTTTTTTTTAAATGAGACAGTTCATGTAGAAGGTGCAGTAAACCGTGTTTTGTGTACTGCCACACTGCATCAAGTTTGTAGTTCATATACTTTATTATATATCGCATTTATCCAAAGTTGGTCAAACAGCACAAGAAAGCTTCACAACCATACTGAATCAAGTCCATTCATCAGTGTACTTCTCTTTAATCTGTGGTTCATTCTTCTCTAAATCTTGTCTCATTGCTATCAAAAAACGTTGTGGTTTAAATAAGTAGCGATTTCAAAACATCTGATGGAAAATAAATGTTCCTGAATCATCAGATGGATAAACTATGAATGGGTAGTAATATTGTTTTTGATGACCTCCCCCCTTCCTCTCACTAAACAAACGGTAAATATAACAACAGCGTTTTTCTTTAAAAAATGCATTAGAAGGAAAAGAACTCTAATCACATAGTTTGGTCTTCGGCCTTTAGAGGTATGTACGACAAAGAATAAGAGACCCGTGAAAGAAAAATTCTATTACTAAGTCTTGAGCCCTAAGTTTAATTTAAACTTCAAGCCTCCAAGTAGAGATGATGCATGTAAATTATGTGATGGCATATTATTCACGCTTTTGACATAAAATGATGAAAAAACTAGAAAGAGTCTTGAAACCGAACGAGAGCTCCACTTGCGAAAAGCTAAACGGGAAAGAGAGAAAATGAAAACCGATTAAATTAAAGCCTCATATGAAACTTACAGCAGCACATTCGACTTGCTAAAAGCACTTCCCTTTCCTTAGCTTTCAACATCCACAGCTTATTATAAACGCAATCTATATGTTTATAACTTTGGGGTGCATTCCTTTAATAATATGTGGGATATATGTCCGTCTGGGATGTAATAGAGGGAGGAAGAGGTTCTGAAGACCTTTCCAGCATTGTTGAAATACACCTAAGAGAGGAAACCTCTAAACATAAAAATTATACTATATTCGGATGCCTGGTGGTGGCCAAAATTGGAACACCGAAATGTCTAATAAAAAAGCTAAAATTTTTAACAACGATTTTTACGCACAAATATCAACAGAACGACAAAATAATCCCATACGATCGTTTCGAGGATTCCTGGATCCCCTTCCTCAGTGAGAAAAAAAAGGAATTAAAATGGTTTCGAAGAACCCCTCGGTTATAGGCCCGAATACTGGCTTATGGATTGATTGAAATGGCTGAAACAAGAGTTTATATATCCTAAAGAAATGACGTAATCGACCAGAACTAACTGAAAAAGAGTCACTGCGCAGGATCCCTCCACACTGGTGAAAGAAAAGGGTTGATGGTTATATCATTTACCAAGGAGGAAGTGTGTGTATGAATATAGTGAGCTTCGTAAAAGTCTAGATCAAAAACTGAGTTACATTTTTGAATAATTTGAGCTTCTGGATAATTAAACTGGTGGTTGGAATTTCAACAATGTTTCACTAGTGTACATTTCTCAAATTTCTGCTTTCTAACGTAATTCTGGTGTTCTTTGAGCCTAATTCTAAGTGCACGCTTCGTCTGCCTAATGTAAGAGACGCCGCACTCACAAAATATTCTGTAAATGCATCAGGTACTATGATCTCCAATAGGATCTATAAGATTGGAGAAAGAAATTTTATTGGTTGGAGAGAAAACAACATTAAAACTAAACCTATTGAGAATACGAGAAATTTGTGTACTGATTTTAGGAAAATAAGGTAAGACAATAACATTTTTAAATTCTTTATTTATTTTAAAGAACAATTTTTCAGTCAATTACGTTACTTCTTTAGGATATATAAACTCTTGTTTCCTCCATTTCAATCAGTCCATAAGCCAGTACTCGGGGCTATAACCGAGGGGTTCTTCCAACCTATTTTAATTCTTTTTTTTTTTTTTACTCACTGATCAAGGGGATCCAGGAATCCTCGAAACGATCGTATGGGGTTTTTTTTGTCGGTCTGTTTTTATTTGTGCGTAAAAATCGTTGTTAAAGATTTTAGCTTTTTATTACAATTCGCACAAAGTTTTATTTATGCTTACCAAAATGTCTCTTACGCTGTTGAAACTAGTTAAAAGTACAAACATAACAGCAGAGTAAATTGACCACAAATTCACGGTGTCCTGCCACTCTTTCCTTCCGAATAACTCAGAATTTCGTCTGACTGAAGCCGCAAATCAACATATCTATGTTCCTAGACACTGGAAGGAAACTATTGTGAATGCAAAGAGGAAATCTCCTAATTTGGATGTCATTCAAGTTAAGAATTCCGAATTTTTTTGAACTACAGCTTTGAAACAAAGTATCACAAACATAAATAATGATATCGAGGGAGCTCGTTTTAGTTGAATGGATATTAGATGGCTGCGAGTTGTAAGACGTTCTCCCTTCATGTTACTGTTCAAAGAAACCATTAATGAGGATCAATTTTTTTCCAAAATAAATTTGTTAAAACAGGCTAGTGGGCGCAAGTTAATTTCTTTGATGAATGTCAGTCAAGATGCATAGTAGGCGGAACGTAGAAAAATCACTTTGGCCAAAAAGAAAGATATGATGGATCTTCTGCCATACATTCTGACAATTCATCATGTGTACTTCCAAAATCGTCCAGTAGAGGTCAATACCAGACTCCAACCTATTTCCTTTAGAGTACATCATGATGAAGATGATGATGACACTATTGTGTACAGTGAATGATTTAAGATAACTGGTAATATGTTTCACTTATTGCGTTCAATTTAGAGTAAAAAATAGAAGAAGTAAATATAAATCAAAATCAAGAGTTTTTGTAATCATAATAAACAGGTCTTTATTTACACATGGAAATTTCACAACCACACTGGACCAAGTCCACATTTTTTTAAAAAATGTATACATTTACAATAGAAATATTAATTTGTCATTTGTAAAGGTATGGCACTATAAAAATGATACTTTATATTGAATATTGACATATATAATCCTTATAAATCACTTGGCCTGAATTAATTATTTATTAAGAACTGTAAAGCGTTATTATTCGCAATAAAGATAAATGATGGACTTGGTCTACTATGGTTGTGAGCACATCATATCACTTTTCGTTTATTCTACCCAACTCCGCAGTGTACGCTATTTTCGAGTTGCCTAAAATTTCTACTTTACGCCTAAATTTTTGGCTTTCTTTCTACATTATATTACAATTTACTATCCTCATAAATATGATAAATAGCGAATACATAGCAGTTTTACAGAAGAAAATGAAAAAGTCGCCAGCGACTGGTTAGTTTTGACAAATTTGAAGTAGAGAAACATATTTTAAGTTATTTAACTTTTACTCTCGGTAAGTTATGTTGTTTCTGAGCATTAAATTTTGCAAATCACGTCCTTCATTTGCGTAAATGTATATTGTACAATATCTTCCTATAATTCGTTTGAAATAAATCATTTAGAAAATATTTAAATGAATTATTTTAAAAACTGAATAGATTTTATACCAGTTTTTAAAACATTTTTTCAAAAATTATTCTAAACTTATTTAAAACATTATTTTAGTATAAAATTAAAATACTCTCTCTTTTATATGTCGCATAGATGAAATTAATTAACTAAATTATTAAAATGCTTACTTTTCCATTCACTTTTCAAATTATATGATTTTTTTTCTTAAATTTCAACTTGTATTATTATCAAGATTGTTTTTTCAGCTAACGGATCTGGACATCTTTTAATAGGAAAAATAAAAGCGAAACATTTATTTTTTAAAGAAAACTTTATCCTTAATCTTTACTGCCTAGAATTGAAATAAACAGAATCACCTTTAATTTAAGAAAAATAAAACTCGCCCGTTCAATTTAGAATAGCTAGAAAAAAATGATTAATTTTAATTTATATGCTTTTATCTTTCTATCTTTTACTGTACTTAAAAAATGAAAATAAAAAAGTAACACGGAATAGATTTAAAAACCTCTACTTAAAAAGATTATGGTATAATTACCTGTAATATTTTTTTAAGTACACGAATTCTAACTCATAATGTTAATTAATGTAAAACGAAAAAAAAGATTCCAACGAAACGGAATACAGAAAACAAACTTGTATTTAAAGATAATTTATTTATTGTAGCATAAAATGTGGTTGTTTTAATTCCTTTTTTCTACTTTTATTTCTCTGAAAATATGTGTTAACTGACTCACTGATTAGAAAAAAGGCTCTGCATTTCGTGTCCAATATTTGTTCTGTTACTCTTTTTTTTAATGTTCGTAAATTTTTATCATCTTAGAGAGAAGTTTATTGCTTAAAAATAAAATTTACAAGACAAACGTTGTTTATGTTCGCATGAAATTTAAATAAAATGATGTTATAAAAGTAACATGAATTTTTGCTTGTTTACTTCAGAAACTAAAAAAATGAAATATGTAATTACTGTTTTTTAGCGTATTTTGATTTGTGTTTTAATAAGAAAAACAATTTGATAGCTTTGCATTATATACAGAAGATCCCCAGCTATTTTTAAATCATTTTAATTGTAAAATATAAATAAGGAGAAGAAAGTTATCTTTAAGCAGATGATGATCTGTAAATGCAAAAGGGTTATTTCATTTCAAATGGACTAAATTTGGATATGTTCTCTGCTTGAAAAACTTCATATTTGATAAAATGGCCGTAAGACAGGCATATAAGTGTTAAATGTACGTGTGCAAAGTCTCAGATACAGAAGTATTATAGTTGGGGGCACCACTGCACTATTTCAATGTCGCAGGAAAAAGTTTCAAATCACCAAGCTTGCCTTCTTAATGTTCATGACAGAATATAAAATTTGAATGGATCTAGTACACTTTTTTTCGGAAAAAAATAATTAATGTTTTAAATATCAGAAATAAATACAGTCATCACCACTTCACCTCACACTAGGCCATATTTACAGCCTGTCGCGATGAAATGCTCCTTTAATCAAACAGGCTGTAACTACTGAACAAATCATTTTGAAAGTTTATCACTTTACCAGTTAATTACGTATGGCTATGACATAGAACTATTTAAGTCGTTTGTTGCCTGATTGAATATTTATTCATTTTTTAAATCCTTTCAAAAATCCAATTAATAATTTTCACTCTATTTTGAAATGTATATATCTTAAAAGAGACACTTTTAATTTGAGAATTGTTAGTACTACTGGAAAAGGCACACCTTACTTGACAAGAAATATTTATTTATTTTTGGCATCTTCCATATAAGATAAAAAAAGTATGGTTCCAAACACCTAATTTGTGTGACATTCGCAACTGTATCCTGCTGCAAAGTGATGTAGAGGTAGACTATACAATCTCTTGTATATATAAAGCTGGAATTGTGAAACATGTGTCTACTTATATTAAAATGGGTATGTGCTATCATATGAGAGTGGCTGCAAGGCCAACTAGTTAAGTAATATTGCATTTATAGGCCATATCTCGAAAACATATGAGAGCCCAAAAAAGGAAATTGTAAATGTGAAGAGCATTATCGATTTAGTACGAAACGACGTCCGGCATCTAATATTAACTTTATTAGAAGGGCTGAAATGTAGTTTTTTGATAAGCAATGTTTTTCTTACATACGTTACTAATCGGTTGTAGAAGTGTTAATGGGGTAAGTTATAAGGCTGATGTATATTTTTAAATAAAACTAACACACGTGACCATGATACATTTTATTAAGTATGATCATTGTATCCGTCATCTCTAGCAATATCTAGCAATTCTAGGAATGAGAGTATATTACTGTCAGGGGTGGACAAATCAAACAAACTTAACTTGCTTTTCTTATTAAAATAAATAGTAACAAGCTTACATGTCTTAGTTTTATTCAAAATTATACATCTGCATTTTAATGCCACACTTTTAAAAGCTATCAGTGACGTATTTAAGCCGGTTATTAGTTATCATCGAAAAATTAGCATTTCATAGTTTCTGATAAATTTAATTTTGGATGTAAGACATTATTACATACTAAATAGAAATTTCCCTGCATTTTTATGAGTGACATTATTTGCTCTCTGTTATTTTTTTTTTTAGTTAGGGGTAATAACTTAAAAATATCGATATTGGGGTTGCTGCAGGCACTCTTGTAGCGAGTAATAGCTTTACTGTAGGTGGACACATGTTCCACAATTCTAGCTTCATCAGTTCAAAAGCTAGTTCTGTGTAGTACTTTACGTTAAACATGGTAATAGTTGCGAATCTCATACAAGGTAGATGTTTTGAACTTTATATTTTACCTTATACGGAAAAGGCCCAAAATTAAACAAACGGTTTGTTGTCAAGTAGGATGTACTATTTCCACTGATGCTAACGATTATCATATCAGAAGTGTAATATTTCAGATACAGGCTTCCGCAAATTGCTGTGAATTTCTGAATTTAATTTTTAAGAATTTTCAAAGGTGGATAAATTAATGAATATTAAAGCCAGCAGTAAACAACTTTAGTAGGTCATTTCATGTCCATAGGTAAATTACTGATAAACTGAAAAACCTTCATGTAATTTGTACAGTAGTTATAGCTTGTTAAAATAAGGGAGACATTCTTCGCGATTGGCTATATGGCCTAGTTTGAGGCCTGATAAGGATAAATAAGCAGATTTCTGATTTTTGATGCTCCAATTATTTTTTAGCACAAAATGTTGTACGAAATCACACATTTGTAATATGTAAAGGTTTTGTATAATGAACAATTAGAGCACAAACTTTAATCGTTTGCTATCAATTAAACTTGGTTTAGTCATTTTTACTGAGACAACGTAACTAGTAAACTTTACAGAATCATCTCTGTCGCTCCAATTTTTTTACTTCTGACTGGACTTTTTTACTTCTGATTCTACTTTCTATTGGCAGATGTTCTTATGAGACATATATATGTGCCGTGTAGCGATTACATAAAAATTCAAGGCGGCCAACTAACCCTCAGACCAGTTTACATGGAATGTCCTCATACGAAGTTGTGTTTTTGAAAAAATTGCTAAATTAACTGTGTATATTACATGTACTAGTTTTAATGAGATACTAGTGGCGTAGCAATCTAACGTGTTACAATTAGATTTGGTGAAATCTTTGTAAAAATCTATTTTTTTTTTCTACAGTTAAACTCAATTATAATATTTATTTTATTGAATTTCTTATTATAAGTAAGAAATCAAATTTACAATGTAGGTTAAGAAAAAATTACGAAAATTGCCTTTATAAATTGCGGGATTTTTATGTAATTGTAGTAGAGTGCCATTTTAAAGAGGATGGGGTCTTAATTATTACAAAATGGGGGGGGGGTGTAAATATAGAAAAACATTTCTTATTTATTTAAAGAAAGAGTTGGTTTGCAAACATTTTGCGGTTAAAAAATTGTCTTTATGAATCAGTTAAAAGTCTAACAATAACTGAAAAATCCGTGAAATATTTCCAATCATTCGTACTCAAACTTTAGTTATACATATTTGAAATTAAAATCTTTGTTCTCTTAAAAACATTTTCGAAAAAAAGGCTTTTCTGCATAGAAAATACAATAAAGTGTCCTCTGTCAACAGCGCTTAAAGCTTGCCGAGCAAGGATTCTCCGTTGGAGCAGATATATATTGACAAATAGGAAAATAAAAATAATAGTACCCTGTTAAATTGATGGCATTGTGCTTGTAGGCTATTCGCACTAATTGTATATTATACACTTATTTCAAAGAATAATCCCCCTCGAATAATAAACTAAGGGGAGATTAGCCCTTCAGTTTCCCCCCTTTATAGTTAACCAATTAACCTCCAAATCTTATCAGGGAAGCGCCTTATCAGAATAAACCTGTATACCAAATTTGAAGCAAATGAGATAATTCTGCATGAAAAAACCCTTTTAGCTAAATTAACGTGGCATTTAGCTCCCCCATTTCCCCCTTTTATGCATACCAATGAACCTCAAAATCTAATCAGGGAAACTTCTTATCAGAATAAACCAGTATACCAAATTTGTAGAAAATCGGATAGTTCTGCATGAAAAATCCATTTATCTAAATTAAGGGGGAATTAGCACACATTCCACCTTTATATTTACACAATGAATCCCTAAAACTAATCAGGGAAGTGCCTTATCAGAATGAATCTAAGAAAAAAAATTGAAGTAGATCGGATATTTCTGTTAAGAGATATCGCCTTACGTACATACATACATAGATGCATACATACATACACACGTACATACATACTTGTGTACATACAGAACCTGCGGGCACACTAGTTTTCAGGCTTTGGTAGCCTGTGAGCTAAAAAAAAATATATATTACACTATAGAAAATAGATTTCGAAAAAAATGGAAAGAAAATTTTTCACTCACTCCCGCGATTTACTAAGTTATATTACAATAATGAATATCGGTACTTGCATTATTATACCATGTTTACATCAAATATACTATAACATTAGTGCGTATTGGCAGTAGCGTGCGGCGTTGAATGATTATCGAAATTTCATTGAACCACCTCTATCGACTTTCGTGGACACTACAATGATAGATTGTATTGACACGCATATTCCAGGTTGTGATGAAACATTAGTAGAATATGCATGGTGGTCGTTATGAGCATTGCCTCAGAGGCAAATTATGTAATATCTAACGTGCATCGATGTCCATATTTCGATTGCATATTATTTTAAATTCATGGGATGTGATTTCAAGCATTTTAACTTGCATTTTACCAAAAAATTTAGATTTTTTGGGGTCAAATTTTATGTACCCGGAACGAGGATCCCCGTATTGCATAGTTTTTACGC
The DNA here is from genome assembly GCA_963932465.1 of Maratus speciosus. Classification (NCBI taxonomy): domain Eukaryota; kingdom Metazoa; phylum Arthropoda; class Arachnida; order Araneae; family Salticidae; genus Maratus; species Maratus speciosus. The sequence continues at coordinate 245,785,055 of OZ010787.1, forward strand.
TTCTAGTAGGACCCCGTATAGATGTATGCTATTTAAGCTTGCATCGTTTTCTCATGTGTGATATAAAAATAATTTTGTGAGAATTTAAATATTCCTAAAACCACTTAGAACGATCAATTTTCTTACGGCGCACAGTGGTTCCAAATCGCGATTATGTGGCCAAAAATCAGAAAATCGAAGTTTCATATTTCGAAATGAAATAAATTTCACAGTATTTAGAAATATCTGAAGATTTATATAGGGGAGACCGGGAGAATGGCGACACCTTAAGGGAATTTAATTTTTTTCACCTCAAAAAAATATTTATATTTTAATAGTAAAAATCCTAAAGCGAAATCATGATCTTTAGTATCTGTATAAATTTAACCGTAATCATAACTGTAAAGTAAGCACACATAAAAAAAACTTTCTTTCAACCTCTGCTCAGTGGCGGGATTACCCAGGATGCTGGGGTAATTCTGCCAATGTATCGGGGTAATGACGCCACTCTTTAATGACCTAGTAAATACATAAAATGGATACCAGGAAACACATAACCTACTGAAAATATTTTGAAAACTATAATTTATCAAAATAATGAATAATTACAATGTTCCTTAAGCTAGATTTACTAATGTGTTAAGCTTACAATTTAACTCAAATTAGAAAAGTCACCCTTTGCAATGGTGGCGGCATTACCCCGAGAGGATAATATAGAGGAAATCACACAATAAATCCGAAAGAAGAACGGAACTTGTTCAACAAATTGCATCAAAATGTCGGGGAATGCATGTAGATTACGGGTAATATTATCTTAAGTACTACTTTACCTCTACTCATTTGAAGCTCCAAAATAAGAAGCGACTAGATGAAAACTAAATTTTTGACTAGAACAAGCGAACGACGTACAGCAAAATCATTTTCCCTCTAGGCACTGTTTCTATTGTTGGCCACTATAGTGCAGTCGCATTCACTATCTAAAACTGCAGTTAGTTTTTAAACTAGGCGGGGTGGCATTCCCCTGGTCTCCCCTACTCTAATATTTTAGTTTTATAAGATCACATGCATTCGCATTGACTATGTGAAGTTAGGAGTTTTGGGCGTTTTTGCTGTTGCGTGAATTTCAGGCAAATTCGCTGCATTCACACCCTAAGACCTTTTCAGTTAGTTTGTCGTTTTTTCTTTGCACTTCTATGAAATAACATTAAATTACCTATTTAATTCGATTTTCCGATTGCAAAAATCAAAAACAGAGGAATTATTTTAAAAATGCATAGTTTTAAGGACTCTTTGTACATAAAAGGGATATATAAAAAAGTTTCTCCGAGTTCCTCGGACTTTTATAGTACAAAATGTAGAATGAAACTTCTAAAGTCATATCCCAAGAGATTTATTGCGACTTTTTGAGAATCAGTAGTTTGAAGTTGGACATCGGATATTGCCAATATTAGTCCAAAATTAGTAATGGGGTTTAAATTCAATCTAAATTTCGCACTGACCAAAAATTGTCAGCGTTTATATAATGCAACATTCTAATTAACATAACACTGTCAATTTCATTTTTTAAATTCGCGGGGGGGGGGGGGGATCTTCTAAAGCAGGGATTTGGCTCAAAGGCAGATGGCAACACTGCCAGAAGATTTTTTTCTAATCCATCAGCAGCAATTAAAGCAACATGAATAGAGCATGATATAGTCAAAATGTTTGGAGTAATTTTTTTTTGTTTTGTTGAGGGGCCATGATGTTAATATCAAACATTTTGAGTCATACTGCGAAAGATCTTTACTGTGTTATAAAAAACTGTACAGTTGGTATCCACTAACACCTACTGTTAAAAAAGTTCTAGAGCATTGCTCTGCAGTACTAAAACGCTTCCTCTTACCTATGGAGCAGCTGTCTGAGGAGGCACAAGAGTCAAGAAATAAAGATATAAGAAATTACAGGGAATTTTTCAGCCGAAAGTCAAGCAGAAAGCTAAACATCAATGATTTATTTTGCCAACTGCTTCTATCTTCGGATCCTGTAATTTCCTCTGCTCGTGAATTGCCCCCCAAAATACGCATAAGCTTGCTCCAGAAATTAAAAAAGATTTGCAAGCATTACTGATTTCAAATCAATTTCACGAAAGTTTGCAGGAAAATGTAGCTAAAAGCGATGAATTAATGATGAGGGACTTAGCCGTGAAGAATCGACAGGTGATTCAGATGGATTGTTATAGGTATGGATTGTTGTTTTACTATATAAATTTTGTATTTGACATCTGAAATTTTCGTTATTTAATGATGTGTGTAAGTGTTGCATTAAATTATATTTAATTTAGTTATCACATGTCTATAGATAACAGTGCACGCAATTATCAGTATTACCAAGATTTATTGATTTTAAATGTGTATAAGCAATAAATACGAACAAATTAAAAAAATACATGAAAATTTTACTTAACCCTTGGGATGAAACGTTGAAGTTACTTAAAATGTGTAAATCTACCTTTCTGAAAGTTTACTTAAAAAACAGATTTTGCTGTATTTTTCGATAAAAAGGTATAAAATTGCTTTATATTAAAACATAGTAGATTTTGTTTGTAAAAACAATTGAAACTTTTAAGGATGTGAGGAATTTTATACCGGAGAAGAGTGGGGGAGAGGGGGAAGCGGAAATTTCAAATATACCAGAAAATTAGATAGGTAATTATTTATTTTATATTACGAAAATAAAGTAACAAAGGTAGATTCTTCATTTTTGAGTGGAATTTCAAAGGAATTCCTCTGTGCAATAGATAGAGACAAAAGAAGGGGGGGGGGCGAAAATTTTGAAAGTAATCTAATTAATGAATTGAATGACATTATTATTAATTCATAGTAAATAGATGTTGAAAACTTAAAAAATAGTAATAATATTTTTAAATTTTCCTTGCTATAGGGGCAAATGGAAAAAGAGGAGATTTCACGCGTGTGTTTTAGGTGGTGGGGGGTGGCAAAATTAGCTAACTGATTATGTAATTAGATGATTTTTCTCAAAAAAGTGAAAATATTCACCATAATCAAAAGTAGAAAATTCTCATTCCTATTAAAAAAAGAAAACTAAAATTTAATAAAAACTTGCCCCGTCTATTTCGCCCCTCCCCAACCTCCTCCTCCGGAGCCCCAATTGCATTTAGTTTAAATTCACAATGTAATAAATTTACTATGTAATTTAGAATGTCATAAAATTAAAAATGAATCATATACAATCACTAGGAAAGACAAAAATGATTTTTGGCCACTTGATCGCGATTTGGGACCACTGTGCGGCGTAATTTATTTAGTTTAACATTAAACAAAATAATGAATATTAAGTTTTTTATATAAGTAATGTAACCTAAAGATAAAATCAAAAAGTATAATTTATTTTTAAATATCGCCATAAAAGAATGATTATACAGGGTGATTCAGCTCGTCGGTGACAAACTTTAAGGATCGATAGAGCACACCTAGACGAACATTTTTGAATAGGGAATGTAGGGTCCCTGACGCGATGGTAAGGCGCTAGGCGCTTTCGAAAATTTGGGTGCCGAAATTCGAAACGTCATAAAAACTAGGGAAATGGTTAGATTTTCTTGCTTGTTGCGTCGAAATGATTCTGTTTGTTTAGACTTTCTTCAGTACCAATTTGATAAGCGTATCTCTTAAAACATGGATAGGGGGCGCTGCAGACTTTGGAGAGCTAGACAACAACTTTAAGCCCGTTATTTTGATAATTTAACACATGCTCGCCAAAGTTTATACTCTAACTTAAAGTTTGAACCCAAAAGTAGAGCCCTGCAAAAAGCGTAAGAGCCGGAATAAAATGTCAAAGTACAGGGTGGTCGAAACTCGAAGGCTCCTAGGAGATAAACAGATTTCTTGACTTATGGCATGCATTTTCATGATTCTGTTTGCTGGGGCTCTCTGAAACTCAGTTGAACGGTACAAAAAGAAACATCGATAGGGGGCGCTTTGGGCAAAAAACATAATTCGTTGACATTTCGGACGCTAAGTGGAAACGGGGCGCTACGATCAGTTAGAAACAAAACAAGAGAGTAATTTACTTATCATAAGAAGCTATTAAAACTGCAGTTTGTTTGTTTTTTTTTAACAAACATAGCTGGTTTCAATCATGCACAGTGCGCGCAATAAAATTTACATAAGGTGCTTTTTGCTGATTTATGCAAAAGATATCGTACCATATCGATATGCAAAAGATAAGTAATGCGTAGACGACAACGCGAGATGACGTAGTTGTATGCGCAGACACGTCTTTTGAACGTGCGGTACCTACTTAAGCTTCGGGTTACTTGTCTGCAGATCGGTAGTAGGATGGAACGGTACACAAACTCTGAATTGGCTGACATACATTTGGCGTATGGCGCTGCTGGTTGTAATGGACGAGCCGCTCAGCGGTTGTACGCCGAGCGTTACCCCAACAGGCAAATCCCCTGCCATGCCTTCTTCGCTCGAGTACACCAGAGGTTGTCCACAACGGGATCTTTCGACGGAGGCAGGCCTGAACGGGAGCGATCAGTGAGCACCCCCGACAACGAAGAGGCTGTGCTTAACCTGGTTGAGGACAACCCAGGTCTTAGCACGAGAGATATCGCCAGACATGTTGGCATTTCGCAAGCAATTGCGTGGCGCATCTTACGTTCCCGGAATCTGCACCTCTACCACATCCAGCGGGTGCAGTTGCTCAGAGAGCAGGATTTTGGCCCTCGAGTGGAATTCTCAAGATGGTACTTGGCGATGAGATCCAGGGATCCCCGTTTTGTAAACAGCATTTTGTTTACGGACGAGTCCACCTTCAGCCGGGAGGGAATGTGGAACGCCCACAACAGTCATGTGTGGTGTGATGAAAATCCACATGAAACCAGAAGCCGAGCAGCCCAGGAGCGTTTCTCAGTAAATGTGTGGGCCGGCATTCTGGGGGATTGCCTCATTGGCCCTTATTTGTTACCTGAACGGCTGACAGGTGGAAATTACCTGATTTTCCTGGATCAAGTGCTGCCGCAGCTTCTGGATGAGGCGCACGTACCCGAAGGTTCGCGTCGCCAGATGTGGTTCCAGCACGATGGAGCTCCGGCCCATTACACGAACGACGTGCGTCTCCATCTAAACGCAAGGTATGGCCAGCGGTGGATCGGGCGTGGGGGTCCAGTTCACTGGCCTGCCCGATCACCAGACCTCACCTGCTTGGATTTCTTCCTTTGGGGTTACCTGAAGGCCGAGGTATACCATACACCTGTCAGCAGTGCTGAAGAACTTGTGGCGCGCATTGTGGCAGCTGCAGGGCAGATCAGAGATACTCCTGGCATTGTTGGAAACACACACTCCTCAATGCGACGGAGGTGCGAAGCCTGCATCATGGCCCAAGGTCGAAATTTCGAGCATCTTCTGTAGTGTTATTTTTTGTAAATAAATTTCCAGTATCATTGATGTTTTTGGTCTAAATTTATTCAGAAGTGTTGAGCAGAGGTAGAAAATGTGTTTTCATTATTACTAACTGATCGTAGCGCCCCGTTTCCAGTTAGCGTCCGAAATGTCAACGAATTATGTTTTTTGCCCAAAGCGCCCCCTATCGATGTTTCTTTTTGTACCGTTCAACTGAGTTTCAGAGAGCCCCAGCAAACAGAATCATGAAAATGCATGCCATAAGTCAAGAAATCTGTTTGTTTATCTCTTAGGAGCCTTCGAGTTTCGACCACCCTGTACTTTGACATTTTATTCCGGCTCTTACGCTTTTTGCAGGGCTCTACTTTTGGGTTCAAACTTTAAGTTAGAGTATAAACTTTGGCGAGCATGTGTTAAATTATCAAAATAACGGGCTTAAAGTTGTTGTCTAGCTCTCCAAAGTCTGCAGCGCCCCCTATCCATGTTTTAAGAGATACGCTTATCAAATTGGTACTGAAGAAAGTCTAAACAAACAGAATCATTTCGACGCAACAAGCAAGAAAATCTAACCATTTCCCTAGTTTTTATGACGTTTCGAATTTCGGCACCCAAATTTTCGAAAGCGCCTAGCGCCTTACCATCGCGTCAGGGACCCTACATTCCCTATTCAAAAATGTTCGTCTAGGTGTGCTCTATCGATCCTTAAAATTTGTCACCGACGAGCTGAATCACCCTGTAGAACCTTGTTGATACAGTCGAAACCAGTTAAGACGCGTTTCAGGGGATTAGACAAAAGTCGCGATTTAAACGTGATTTGAGTAATGTTGCAGGAACTGAGCTTATTTCCACATCTAATCGTCTAAATGAACATTAGAGCTTTCATTTAAATGTTTACGGTTGAAAATTTTGCTTACACTTAAATTTAGATTTAAATATAATTATATTCAACTTTACTCATATTGTTTCTATTTATAGTTCTGACTGGGATAATATATGAAAATAAATATGGAATCAAACATGGATTTATTGTGGATTAAGAGCAAGAATCTGAGAAAATGGTACATCTAGCATTATTGGGTAATCCATGGTATCTGAGATTTTTTCTAAAAGATTAGCAGAAGTTTGTAATCTTGTTAAAATGGCAAATCCAGATTTTTTTTTTCCAAACTTGAGTTGTTCATTTTTATGGACCCCAAAAAGTCACGATGTGGTGCGAAAAATTGAAATTGCTGGAAATTGCTATGACCCACAATTCTTTGCTCTAACAACTTGTCACCAAATTCTTTTATAAGTGGAATGTAAGAGTGTTGAACTTAATATAATAGATGAAAAATCTGTGGCAAGTTGTTGCCGCAATGTCACTGAATCTCATAAAAGATTCATTTTCGCTGTTTTTTACCATTTTTAAGGCTCAACAACAGCTTGCGCCTTCCAGTTACCATAGCAAAAGATGTGTCATTTAAAAAACATTCATTACCACTTAAAAAAAAATGTATATATAATTGAGGCACGTTTTATGCGCTTTTAGTTACAGAGTGCCAAAATCTGAAAAATGTGATATTTGACCAATATTCGAACTGTCATAATTTTTTGCGGCAGCGACATATTGAAGTAATCCTTTTGCCATTGCTTTATTCAAATATTTCCCTTTTCAAAAAAGTTAACTCAACTGAGGCAAGTTGTTTAAAAAAAATTAAATGTTTTTTTTTTTTAAACATACCCTATCCCTGTAGTCAGAACTTTTTGCTTCTTAAAACATCTTCCCTGAATTAATATTTTTTAACATATATTTATCCGTATAAGTTGATATTTTTTATATTTTGTTACATTTTACATGTTGAGGGAAGTTATTCGGTTTTAAAATCCGAAAACTCCACAACATACCCTCTATTCGCCTTATTCCGGAAAAACGGGTACGTAAAAAATTACTGTCATTTTTCATATTTATTGATTAAAAGCAATAGGTTTAAAACGCTTTATACTTTTATGTGTATTTTGGAATAAATATTTTATTTGATTTTTTATATATTTTCTAAAAAATCATGTATTTCCATTCCCCTCCATAACCGAATTTAACCCACGAGATCCCATCCTTTCTCTCACAAGAAATTTATACACAATTATAACTAAGTAAAATACATAAAAATAATAAAAAAATTAGTCTTTTTTTATATAAAGTACATTTTAAAATCAGTATGGATAAAATATTTTAAATTTACAACCATATTAATTTCAGAGTATAAAATTCTACAAAGGAAAACATACCAACCCTACCCTGGTTTGTATTACTATTGCATACTAAAAAAATCTGGGTCATCAGAACAATATTTCTACAGAATAATTTTCACCTCATAACTATAGAAGAAACATGTCTTATAGAAAGCTTAGATATGAAAAAGAGGTACCTGAGCACAACATATAAATTGCACAGAAAAACAAGCAGCGTTTGTGCCAGTCGCTGCACTCAATTTTCTTTAAGACAGTTTCTTTAAGATACACCAGTCACACAAAGAAACAGGAACGTTATTGTTAAACCTGTGGGAGATTCCATTACAGATTTCTTGCTTGTATTTTAATATTTTTAAATGGTCTTTTTTGGATAGCATACCTGAGGTCGATATTCAATAAAGTGCAGTTGTACTTTTTCGATTTTGGTTAGTTTTTTTTTTTTTTTAATATGAGGATAGCTTAACTTTCAGCACCAATTAGGCTCTTGAGTGGACCAGTAGACGAAAACTTTTAAGTCAAATGTGCGTAATATCACTCATTTGTGTCATCTCTGGATGAAATTGCATGTAAAGTAAAAAAAATTGTAGCATTGTGCACTTAAGAATGAAATTGACTACGATTTCAACGCTGCAAGTAAACATGATATGGAGTACATGAAGCATATTATGATAATGACACATGAAGTGTTCAAATGGCCAATGCATGATGATATTGATACTGTACACCAATGCACAATCTTCTTCGGTCCTATACAATTGTCTGGTGCCAATCATCTTACAGTTCCATGCTTAATCAATTCGGGTTATGCGCAGTATTAATAGTACGTTGTTTTTTATTGAGTATTACTTTATCTTAACAAATACTTTTGTTACTAACTACAAATAGTAATGTCAGTACATTTCTCAGCATTTTTTATAATGTCTTACTTTATGATTTGGAAATGAGTAATAATAATAATAATAATAATAATAATAATAACAGTGTGCTTAATTCTCATTGCTCAATTGGCATTGCTTTCATTTTACACATATACACTATATGGCCATTAATGACTGGCAACTTTCAATTTTAGACATTTTGTCGAATATTTAGAAAAAACTTGACAGATTCTTCTGGAATTTCAGGATTAAAAAGAACAGGTATGATCGCATATTTAGCAATGTTGATTTGGTAAGGGGGACAATTAGGTGGGCAACAAAATATCAAAGAAAAAAAATAGTACTTGGGATCCCCCTGTACAATAAAATGCACGAAATGATCTATTGCTACAGAATATAAATAAACAAACATTGTGCAATATGTGTATTCTTTTGTGTAAGAATGGTACGTATATTAATAGAGATATAGCGATTTATTTAAAAAAAAAAATAAAAAAATCTTGCATGTTTTTTGCTTATAACATGCTGAGTGTTCAACCAAATTTACCACTGGTTTCAGAAAAAATGACAAAATATAGTAAAAACAATATAGTGCAATTTGAATATAAATATATTAAATATTTTAGAAAATATGAGCTGTTGTATGAAACAATTTTTATCTGCGCATGCACGAACGATAACAATGATCATTTTGCATAATTTAATAGACAACTCTACGGAGCAACTTATAAATAAATGCAGTCAAATATCGTAAAAATGCAGAAAAGTATCGGCGTCAGAGTGAGCAAATTTTTAGTTGTTCTCTAAAAGCAGCTGAATGATTAGGGATTTTCGACAAATTGTCATTTTTTATTAACTGACTATCAGAAAAATGTTAGTATTTAGTGACTATCAACGAGTAGATTTGGGAAAATGCTTCGATTTTGATATTTCCTTTTATCATGGTATATGCTCGTTCTGGTGATTATACAAGAAGAACTAAAGCATCAATAAAAAGTGAAAAAAAATTGGCAACTTGTGGACAATCCCTTATCATTCAGCTACACTGTAAAAAAAATCTGTAAAGTTACTAAAGTTTTTCTAGGAAACTGGGATTCCTAGAACATTTATGTAACGGCAACAACAAATATTCATGTAACAGACACACTTTTGCGCCGAAAATCAAAAAATCTGTAAGGTTACTAAGAATTTTTTAGGAAACTGGGATGCCTAGAACTTTTCATGTAACTACAGCCAGGTTTACAGGTAAAATTTTAGTAAGATTACTGAAATTTTAATAGATTCATTTGTAAACTTACAGATTTCTGTAGCTTTACAAAAACTAGTTTTGTAGATTTGCAGCTTTTTTTGTACAGTTACAGATGACAGTTTAGTAAGCATGTAATTTTACATCTGTAGAGCTACAGATTTTTTTTTACAGTGTAGTTTTAGTGAGCAACTAAAAATTTGCTCACTTTAACGCCGATATCTTTCTGAATTTTTTCAATATTTGACTGGATTTTTTAAATAAGTTGCTCCATAGAATTGACTGTTATATTATGTAAAAAGATCCTTGTTAGTGTTCGCGCATGCGTAGATAAAAAGTATTTCATACAACTGCTCATATTTCCTGAAATATTTAATATATTTATTTTCCAGTTGCACTACATTGTGTCTACTACATTTTGTTGAAACTGAAGTTACATTTGATAGAAAACTCTGCATGCCATAAGTAAAAAACCTGCAAGAATTTTTTTATCGCTATAGCTCCATTAATATACGTACTATTCTTACACAAATGAATACACAAATTGCACAAAGTCTATTTATTTATATTATGTAGCGATAGATCATTTCGTGTATTTTATTTTACAGGTTGATCCCAAGTATTATTTTTTCTTTGATTTTTTGCTGACACCCTAATTGTCCCTCTTGTGAAATCGACATTGATAAATATGAAGTCATAACTGTTCTTTTTAATTCTGAAATTCCAGAAGAATCAGACGAGTATATTTCTAAATATTCGACAAAATGTCTAAGATTGAAAGTTGCCGGTCATTAATGGCCATATAGTGTATATTTCACTTTTAAATTTAAAATGTAGGTTTCTTTTCTCAATGAATCATGTGTGATAAAACGAAAAAAAAATTTTGAAAAGTTGTAACATCATTAAACCGTGTTGTAACACTATATTTTCCAAACGTCTCCGAAACCTCTTCTTTAAGACTATTTTCTTATGAATATGAATTAAATAGTACACAAAATAGCTACATTCGTTAGATTTCAGACAAGGACATATTCGTTAAACTTCAGTAAATTTATTTCGATAGCTATTATTAACGTAAAAGTCATTTTTTTCTCAAAATTGAAAAAAAAATGTTGGACCCGAAATTGTTAAAAGACATCTTCAGATATCTTAAAAGAAACAATTATATGTTTAATTTTATTTTCTTGTGGTAATAAATCTATGTAAAAATATTGACAATGTTGGCTGATTATATCTGTATTTGCATTTTAATTACAGGTTGTAATTTGCAAATGTCAAATATTTTGGTTTTAAAATTTTAATAAATATCATCAACATCATACATGTCTAACAATTTATTAAAATATCAATTTGTATAGCTAAATAAATGTAAAATATTGTTATCCAGACAAGGATTTTCAAATAACAAAATAGTTCCGACTATAGGAATAGGGTATCTTTAAAATACATTTAAATTTTTAAAGCTACATGCAGCAATAGAGTTTACTTTTTTGAAAAGGGAAATAATGAAATAAAACAATGACAAAAAAATTATTGATGTCGCTGCCGCAAGAAATTATGACAGTTCGAATATCAGCCAAATATGGCATTTTTCAGATTTAGGCACCCTGTAACTTAAAGCGCATTCAGCTTGCCTAAATTATATATACATTTTTTTAAAGTGCTAATGCATGAATATCAATTGACACATCTTTTGCCATGGCAACTGGAAGGCGCAAGATGTTATTGAGCTTTAAAAATGAAAAAAAAATAGCGAAAACGCACCATTTTATGACCTTTAGTGACTTTGCGGTAACAACTTGCCACAGACTTCTCACCTATTATATAAATTCCAACCCTCTTACATTCCACATATTAAATTAATTTCGTGGAAAGTTCTGTTCGCAATGAATTTTCGGTCGTAGCAGTTGCCATGTCTTAAAAAAACACTGTTCTTCGCATCGCAAAATGACCTTTGCGGGACCGTAAAAATGAACAACTCACCTTTGGAACAAAAAATTCTAGATTTGGTATTTTAAAAATATAAGTAATGAATGACAATTATTTGGAGAAAATCTGAGATGTCATGAATCACAGGTGTGTCACTCTCTCAGATGCTTCCTCTTAAGCTACAAACAAAAATAAAACAGCAAAAATAATTTTTCTGCTTGACTAAATTTTTAACAGAAAGAAAGAGCATTAAATTTTTGAAGCACAATTCAGTTTTTAAGATCATATTTAACACTTGTGATAATGAATACCATTTTAATCTGCCCTTTTTTATAACATAAGAAAAATTATCATTATTAATTTTTGTCAAAAAACATTATTAGCACAGCAAAAATAAAGAAAGCATATGAAACGTAAATGAATTATACAACCGCAGTCGTATTTGTTATATCTTTGCGAGTTTCATTTTTTTCTGTAATACGCATTATAAAACATTGTAGAGATATAACGTACACTTTAAACATTACTAACAACAAGTATAATCATCTCTAATCATAACCATTTTTATAACATATCTGAGTATCCTGAATTCATCTATATCTCTCTACTACAGTAAAAAGATGTACACGAAGCGAGATATTAAAAATGTTAGGACGCGGCACCAAAGAAGGATTGCAGTGTTGCTAATTTAAGGGAGGTTTTTAAAATTTAAATAATGGCTTTATGTAACTTGTTATTAAATAAAGCAAATATCACTATTCGGAAACAGCGTTTTTTAATTATACTAAGTGAAAACGCTGTGCAAACAGTATAATCAGGACCGAAAAAGTCACAATAGAAGACATAAGCTGATAGAGAAAATCAGAAGTATTTTTATCTACTGATATTATAAAAATATATATTCACAATGAAACAGGGCGATCTGCGAAATGAAAAAGAGTTGCAGTCGCAAAGGAATGATTCCTCTGTCATAACAGAGTCAGATGAAGACGGGGTGAAGTCTAACGACAAAGAAACACAGCTACCACAGCGAGCAAACAAAAATTACCAGCCGGGAGATGAACTGCTGCCATTTGACGCCGAAACAGCATCACGAATTACGATACTGGTTTTAATAGATCAGATGGTTAGACATCAAAAGAAACGCGACAAAGGAAGTAATGAAAATGCACAAAAATATCGAAAGTTTTTGGAAGAGAAAGCGGTGGAAATAGAGAAAGAAAGCGTAAGACAACACGACAAGGCTGAGAAGGAAGAACACCAAGAACGAGACACGCTGTCGAAAATTGCAGACCAGGTACTAGAACTCATGCACCAACTACAAACGCAGTTAGCGTCAAAAAAATAAGTAAAGATAAAGAATACCATGTCATCAGTAATCAAAAACTTTAAGCAGCTCAAACACTAGACAGAAGAAAAAGATCACTTAATAACGAAACTCAGCGAAAGAATTAAATTCCAAGAAGAGTTAATCAAACAGACAAAACAAGATAAAATCGAAAGAGAAGATCAATTGATCAATGATATGAACAAAATCATACAACAGAACCATGAACAAATGGAGAAAAGACTTGTCGAACATGTTACCACTCTTCAGGCAGAAAACCGAAAGGTCTCAATTAATCATAGAGAGGGAAAAACAGCAATAGAAAATGACCGACCAACATATGCAGAAATGACAAATTTTCACCTCTCCCACAAGAAAGACCGACACTAATATTAACACCAAAAGACAAGGGAACAAAAATGCCAATAATAAAGAAAGTTCTCAATTCTATGAATATGGCTGAATTACCACCAGTAGACTGCCAAACAACTAAACAAAATAAAATAATAATAACATGTAAAAACAAATTTGACCAAGAACAGGTGAAAGATAAAATCTGCACTACAGAAGATATGGCGGAAAAACTGGATATTAAAGAACCAAACCCGAAAACAGCCCGAGTGATAGTCTTTGGAGCCCCAGAAGCCCCAGTAGTCACACAGAAAAACGTCGAAAGAGAAGCAGAGAGTTCACTGAGCAACTTAGAAGAGCAACAAGAACTATATGAAAAACAAGTACTCTACCCGGATTTGGGAAGAGCTCTTAGGAGGAAGGTGCAATATAAGCTGATAAGAGTATTGAAAGGAAGATAGGGCGAGGAAACCTCGGACTTGGTGTTGCAGCTACTGGAGAGAGATGCACTGCAACTAATAGCAGGAAAATTGTGCATAGGATGTAACCGGTGCACGGTAAGACGGCATGACTTCATTCAAAGGTGTTATCACTGTCAGGAAATAGGGCATACAGCAAGAGTGTGCCAGAATGCAGATGCCTGCGCTAAATGTGGCAAAGGCCACAACATCAAGGATTGTGCCTCAGAAAAAGAAGAGTGTGTTAACCGCAAAAAAGTGCTCGACTACTACAAGGGGGACCATAGGAAAGCTGGACTATATGAAAAACATCCATCTTACGATCCATCCTGCAGCGTGTATCAGCGAAAGAAACAAGCAGCGCTAGCGTCATTGTCTTATAGAGGTAAAAATTCAAATTAATTCAACAAAATTTACAGAACAACAGATCACAAACCGCTGCTTTTATGAAATTCCTCTCAGACTCGGGCTATTCCCTGGTTTGTCTTCAAGATGCATACCTTTATGAAAATAGACCTCTATCACTTCCTCGAACAACACCATGCTATAGTTCAAGCTCTAAAAAAGCCCATATTTTAATCTTAGATCAAAACTTAAAACATAATCTCTCTTCTAAACACTATAACTCAGTTTTTATAAATTTAGACCTTAAGCCATTAACCTTAAGCATTGGCAGCCTGTATAGCCCCCCGAGTGCTGACTTTGATGAGGATATTGAGAACTGGCTGGGTTCTAAAAATCAGAGCCCATTGCAGTTGGTTCTCGGTGATTTCAACGCTCACAGTCAGCTTTGGGGCTATAGGAGTGAAGACACCAGGGGAAAAGTTCTTATCAATAGAGTCATAGCGTATCAACGAGTTATTCTAAACTCTTCATCCAGTCCACCAACGTATGAGTCGGGGAAGAACCTGGGGAGGCCGGATCCGTCCATCTGCACGCAGGCTATGTTTTCACACATAAAACACTGGGAAGTAATTCCTTCCCTTTTTGGAGACCACTACCCAATAGAAACAGAGCTAAATTTCACAATACCCAAACTACCAAGAAGAAAATTCAAAACGAAGGGAATCCCTTTGACACAATTTTCTGAACAACTAACTCGAAAATGCTCACAGATTAACTTTAATGACATAGAAACTATAGACCAGTTTAACGAAGAATACGAAACTTTTAAACAAGAAATATTATTACAAGCCAATAAACCCTTTAAAAAGAAAGCCCCCTTCAAGAAATTTAAAATTTCCTGGTGGTCTCCACAATTGTGGGCCCAAAGAAATAAAGTAGCAGCTCTTTTAAAAAGAGCAAAAAATTCAAACTACGAGTCAAATATAAACCAGCAATACAAAAGGGAAAGGGCAATTTATCAAAAACTGATTTTATCGGAGAAAGAAAAAGCTTGGACAAACCTGTGTCGCAGAGAGACGGATCCTTTTGGTTTAACGAAAAAGTTGGCCTTCCAGCGATTCCAGGACTCACATATCAGTTACAAATTTGATTCTTTGTCACCCACTTCCAGGTCATCAACCCTTTTAAAACTAACGAGAGACATTTTTGGCGATGAAACTCCAAAGCAACTACCACAGCGACTAAACTCGCACGACCAGGCAAAATTCACGAAAAGAGAGTTGCGAAATGTTATTTTCTCATTCAATATTAACAAGGCGCCAGGACCTGATCAAATTGAGCACAGGATGGTCAGGAGCATCTTTTCAAAAATTCCTAATATTCTGTTGGATATGTACAACAGTCTTTTAAAGTTAAACTATTTTCTTGATGACTGGAAATTGGGAGAGCTCGTGTATTTTAGAAAGGAGGGAAAACCCTTGAATGAGAGCTCTTCATATCGCCCCATCACTCTATTACCAATATTCGGAAAAAAATCTTAGAGAAATTAATTCTAAGACGAATACATCACGCATTAGACAAAACGAATTTCCTATCGGGTAAGCAACACGGCTACACGCAAAATAAATCTACGGAAACGGCTTTGGAGCAAGTGATTTCATTAGTAGAACAACACAAACAAAATAAACAATACACATCACTGGTGTCACTGGATTTCAGAGGAGCATTTGACAACATCCCTTTGGACCAGGTGATCCTAGCATTGCAAAGACTAGGTATATCTAAACAACTCATTAATCTTGTCGTTTCCTTCCTTTCGGGTAGGCGAGCTCAGGTGGTCTGGATGGCACCATTTTTGTTGTACTTCTTTAGTAAGGGTTGCCCGCAGGGATCGTGTCTGGGTCCATTTCTTTGTTTGGTTCTGTTGGAGACTCTGTTGGGGACCTTTGATGTACAGGACTGTGAACTGGTGGCATACGCGGATGACGTGATATTACTGATCTGTGCACAGTCGAGACAGCAACTTGAACAAAAAGGTCAGAAAGCTTTAAAATTTATTCAGAATTGGGCAGAAACCAACAAAATAGAAATTTCACATGAAAAATCCTCATCATTAAATTTTGGCAAACCCAAACACCTTAAGCGGGGCCCCAAATTTAAACTTCAAGGTAAATCAATAAAATCAGAAACAACACTAAAATACCTGGAGGTAATATTAGATAAACAATTATCATTTCTCCCACATGTGGCATAAAAGAGAGTAGAAATCGGAAAAATAACTCAAAATCTTTATAAATTTTCATCAATCTCAGGTCGACTCCCTCCGGAATTTTTTAAGATTTGGTACTCGGCGATCTTACAAAGGAAACTGGCCTACCCGTGTGCTGTCTGGTTTCCGCGTATGGCGCAATATCACGGTCGTCGACATTTGCTCTCGGCACAAAGGAAAGCTTTGTTGCTGATAACGAGAGCATATCGCAATACGTCAACAAACGCCCTGCAGGTCCTCACAGGTCTCCCCAAACTGGATTTGCAGTTGGAGGCGGAGGCGGAGAATTCGGGGACGATTCGTCTCGGCAAGTCAACAGAAAAGGCTTTTGCTCCACTATACTATCCAAAATGCTCAAAATACAAAACATCACCACTAACAAGTGAAATACAAATTTGTGAAATAAACGACTATGTAGGCAAAATTACAATATACACGGACGGCTCCAAAATGTCCGAAGGCACAGCCTCGGCATTTTGTGTGTACGAAAAAAACGAGCAAATCTATACTTGGAGAGCGAAACTGTCCCAGGATAACTCCGTCTTCCAGTCAGAACTCTTCGCGATCTCTTCAGCATTAGAGTGGATAGAGTCGGACAAACATTCTCAATACTTAATCATAACGGATAGACTATCAAGTTTAAAAGCATTAAACAATTTTGACAATACAAACTATTTAATACTAAAAATTCTTCAACAATTACAAACAACAGTAAAAGACATATACTTCAATTGGACAAAAGGACATTCAGGTGTTGAGGGCAATGAGGCAGCTGACCAACTGGCAAAATCGGCAGTAACGGATGAAACACTAATACATACATTTTTACCATATCCAGCTTCTTCACTAAAATCACAGACAAAGCAGAATCTGTTAAAAAATTGGCAAAAACGCTGGACGGATTCAGACACAGGCCGATATACGAAGGAATTCTTGCCATTGGTTGACCACAAGTATTTCGTAAACAACAGATACTTACACATATTTTTAACAAATCACGGCCCCTTTCAGGAACTCTTATACAAAATTAACAAAAGAGACTCCCCACTATGCATTTGTGGCTTGCCGTCAACATCGTTACACTATGTATTATACTGTACATTAACATCGCATTATCATCTCAAAAAACACACACGTATGAATTTAGCAAGTTGGTGGCGGGATGTAAAAGAGAAACCACAACTACTCAACAAGATCATACAATGCATGAGGTTTATAGAAACAAACGAGTACATCTTTTCAAATCCAGAGCCATTCTAGTCCGACTCCATCACTAGGGTGTGGCATGAAGGGAGAAACGGGTTATTAGCGGGTGCCAGAAACATCTATCACTTTTGAATTTTTATCTTGTGCATCTCTCCAAACTCTTGTATGCGCAAATTGTAAATAGTAGGTGTGTTGTAATGTGTTTCTAATTGTGATGTTCAATATTGTGTGTTTAATGTACTGTGAAATCCCTGTAAATCCATGAAAAATGTAAATAATTATGCAATCACATTCAAATGATCCTCATGTAAATAGTAGGTGTTTGATATTGTGTTGTAATGTG
Organism: Maratus speciosus; assembly: GCA_963932465.1. Lineage (NCBI taxonomy): Eukaryota > Metazoa > Arthropoda > Arachnida > Araneae > Salticidae > Maratus > Maratus speciosus. The sequence continues at coordinate 245,803,017 of OZ010787.1, forward strand.
TTTCTAATTGTCATGTTAAATATTGTGTGTTAAATGTACTGTGACGTATATATATCCAAGAAAATTGTAAACAATTATGCAATCACATTAGGTGAAATGATCCTCATGTAATCACTACATACAGTCATATATCTCGATGTGAAATCTTCGGTTCGCCCAGAAAAATTGGGTAACCAATTGTGATTGTAATTGTAAATCTCACAGTAACCGAAATAAATCTCAGCAGCTTGATCAGGGACCCGACGCTCCCTCTCAGACTCTGGTTGAGAGTCGGGAGGAGTGGATGTGGTCTACCCCTCGGGATTGCACTAACACTCTAAAGCGAAAGCTGAGTTCCCGAGGTGGTCATCGCTGTCATCGCTGAATAAAAAGATTGGCAAAAATGGAGATGAAAGAAGGAAATCGCATTTTCATCAACGATTTATCGTCTTAAACGTGATTTTTTGCCGGGTATAGGGAAACAGTGCTTTTACCCCCGACTTATCTCGGGGCAGCTGTTGAAGTGGTTAAGCGGGATCGCCTGATAACCGTTTGCGTATTAAACGTGATATTTTTGCATTAGCCCAATGGGTGATGTTCAAGGGAGCGGAAAATTCCTCTTATTAAGAGGGATCGCGTATTAACCGTGAGCGTCTTAACCATGTTCGAATGTATTAGAAAGTTTTCATTACGTATTTTCAATCATATTTTCAAAACAAAAAAAAATCAAAAATACAAGCGTAATTACAGACAAAATATTACTTTTAAATAGCGTTTTATTCGTTAAGAACACGGAGAAAGATAATTCTTTATATAAAGGGTCTAGCTTGATAAGCATAGCGAAATGGCCCCCACAGCCGATGTTTGAAATAACATGTGTGGTAATAAGGCTCACCATAGGAATGCAATATAGAGTGTTTTTAGCTTCTGACCTTGAACTGTCCTTGAGATAATCGGGGAAGTATGTGCCGTGCTACTATTTTTCAAATACGTTTCTCTCAAAAAGTACAAAAGTTAAAAAAATGAAACCAACGCCAATTATTGAAGAATATATTACTTCACGTTATATATTTTTTTCACATGTTTACAAAAATTTAACATAGAAAAATAAACAAAAATATTTTTTTAAAAAAATATTAATGTAGTAATTTTATATTTACACCAACCAAAAAAAATTACAGAATAAGCTTGAATGAGTGTACTTTTAAGAAAAAAAATTTCGTTTAAATCGAAGATGCGCTTTTTGAGTTATAAAAAAAATAATGTTAGCAACTTGCTAAAATATTCTTAACTTTCTTTGTTTGCATTTGCAGAAATACGCTACTATCAATGAATTGGTCGATTCGGGACATTTTCACTCGGGAAGGATGCGCAATGCTTCAAAATCAGAGAATGTTTCCATACATACCACTTCCTTATAGGTTTGTTTCGTGTTTGTAAACATTCTGTTATTTTGGAGTACTGCGCATCCTTCTCTCATAATAATATCCAGTCGATGGTGTAGTCCATTGTGCAGGTGAAGCTATAGGGGTTGTAAATATATAAGGTTATCAACTTTTTGGTAATTTCGGAAGCCCTCCCAAACTTCCGATATCATATGTTATCGTTCCTCGAATCCACTCCCCCTAATAATATTGTTATCAGTGTTTGAAAATTCTTTCTATTTTTACAATTGTTTTCCTTTTTTTTTATACGTTTGCAATGATATACAGTTATGGTTGTACATTTTTTATTTGCATATTTTACTTATTTAAATAAAGAGAAAAAAATTATAAGATATCACTGTTATATAAGAAATAACTTTATACCATATAACATTTTAAAGAAATATTATTTAAAAGTTTTTAATAATAACTCTTTGTTACATAATGCATTGAACAGTAACGCATTGAACAGTCTTCTTGCACTTCGCCCTTGCTCGGGGCTAAACAGAACTTCTTGTAAACAAAACAGGCGGACAACATTCTTCCCTATCTTTTACTAGCAAAAATAACAAGTATAATTTCGAATCTTGTTTGTCTAACAACGAATTGTATACGCATATGGCAGGAAAATATTAATGGCGAACGTTGGGTTATTCACTATTGTGGAATGAAATGTTTTATAATCATTCAATGGTTTTAATTATAACTTTGTATTTTCATAAAAAGAAGAAAACAGACTTAAAAAATTTAAGATAACGGATGTAAAGAAAAATATACCAGAAAAGTAAATTTTGTTTTGATCAAAAATGATAACGATATATAACGATATCAAATGATAACACCCCTTCTCCTACATATATCCAACAATGTCAAGTGCCAGACCCCCCAACCCCCCCACACACACGCTCCCCTCTAAAGTGATACGTTATATATGTACACTGTTCAGTCCCATAGCATTCGTTTATGTGAAATTCCTCGTAGGCAAATGTTACTATTTTGTTTGTAGATTCTTGATATTATTATGGGAGAAGGATGCGCAGTACGCCAAACTAACAGAATGTTTACAAACACGAATCAAACCTATAAGGAAGTGGTATGTATGGAAACAGTCTCTTATTTTGGCGCACTGCGCATCCTGCCCGAGTGGAAATGTCACGAATCGACCAATGCATTGATAGTAGCGTATTTCTGCAAATGCAAACAGGGAAAGTTACGAATATTTTAGCAAGTTGCTAACATTATTTTTTTTATAACTCAAAATAACTCAATTTTTTTTATAACTCAATCTTCGATTTTAACGATTTTTTTTTCCTTATAAGTACATACTTTGAGGCTTATTCTGTAATTTTTTGGTTGGTATAAATATAAAATTACTACATTACTAATTTTTTTTAAATTATTTTTGTTTATATTTCTATGTTACATTTTTTGTAAAAATCTGAAAAAAATGTATAATGTGAACTAATATATTCTTCAATAATTGGCGTTGGTTTCATTTTTTTAACTTTTGTACTTCTTGAGAAAAACGTGTTTGAAAAATAGTAGCGCCGGCGCATACTTCCCCGACTATCTCAAGGACAGTTCAAGGTCAGAGGCTGAAAATACTCTATATTGCATTCTCATGGTGAGCCTTATTACCACACATGTTATTTCAAACATCGGCCGCTGGGGCCATTTCGCCATGCTTATCCGGTTAGACCCTTTTAGTTATTAAATGTATTTTTAAGAAGACATAGTCTCAATCTCATAAATTTGAATTATGCAATATAATTCAGTTTTATGAAAAATAACTGTCCTTTATCGTCTTTCTGTAGAAATAAATATCAATTGAAAAAGTAAATACATTTCAGGATACAATACTTTTCTTTTCTGTTTAAATGTATTTTGCATTAACTAGCTCGTAGTTATTAGTTTTCACAAACTTTAGTTTTTAAAAATAAATGTAAGTTGGTATATAAACGTATTATATGGATTATTGTACTCAAGAAAAATAATAACACAAATGAATTATGAGAAAACTGTTTTGATAATTTTAGGGTCATTAATGTAATTTTTGATGATGAATTCAAAAATAAAAAAAAGTACCACATACCATTTTTACACAAACTTGACGTTTATTATTTGTAAGCGGTGTTGACGACTGTTTATTGTAATTAAGTCACCAAATTTAAATTAAATAAAACTTTTTTTTTAATTTTATGTTATTTCGGGAAAATAAATATATTTAATGTTTCATATTCCGTTAATGAATTTTATTGAAGTTTTTAATAAACTGGTATATAAAGATAGGATATGCACGCCTCACAATTTGCTTGTATATAGAATTAAATAATGTTTTCTTGTAATAAAAGTAACCTTTTATATCTTGTATCTATCGATGTGGTGAAAATAGCAGACAGAGGACTGTCTTTTTCTGTCCATGTAATTTTAGTATAATGTGAGCAAAAATGGCTTTATATACCAAAAATTGCTCATTTATTATACCAGTTGTCCCCTAGTCTATACATTTCTGAACATCTTTTAATTTATTTGAATTTCCTCTTAATTGGGTTTGAAATAATGCTACTGCTGGTGTTTTTAGACTAATACAGACAATAATGCCCTCACCTATTCATGTAGTCTGAACATTCTGATTTATACAAAAGTATATAGTGGCCATAAAAGAATGTCCCAAATTCAATGGTATGTTATAACAGTTAAATTTAGACTATTTACAACAATCCATACATGAAATTGAAGGTAAACAAACCTAGTTTTTTTTTTTTACAAATGTTCAATATGTGAATATTTAGTTACACGGCGCACATCCAACCTAAAGTCCAATTCTTTTCACACTTCGGTTAGCAAGTCCGGAGTAATGGAAGCAATAGACTCTTCAATTCTGTGCCTCAACTCTGGCAAATCAATGGTAGCGTCGAAACGTAGGCATGATCTTTTATAAGGCCCCCAAATGAAAAAAATCGCGTGGCTCTAACGGTTTTTTAAATCTTCATTCCAGCAATAACGCTTTACGCTCATTTTGCGTATATGTAACTTCAAACGAGTAAATAAAAACACAATACACGCGTATGTGCTTATATAAAAGTGTTTGAATTACTCTTTGTGACCTTGAAATACTCTTCAACGCTCAACACTCTGAAACACTCTCCAACACTCTGCAACGCTTAATGTTGACACTATTAAAATTTATATCTGAGACATTCTTTTATGGACACCCTGTGTTTTAGATTCTGAAATTTGGCATAGCAGTTTTCAAAACAGAGTGTTCAAAAGAGATAAGGTAAAGCAAGGAAAGATCGTGCACAAAGAGATTCGACGGACAGGAGTAGTGTGCGCGCAGCGACTCCTGGTAGTTGTACAGCAGCATTAGTGCAGTGTCTACATGAATGTGCACATTGATTGTTCCAAGCTTCTTGGATAAAGCATTGCTATTTTGTTTTGTTTTTCCAAAGTAAGTGCTTGAATTTTCATAGCTGTTCGTCAAAATTTTTATAGAATGCCAGTAGTACAAACTATTTTGAACTTAAACGATTTCTTATAAACTACTAACCTAGACTAAGGATGCGAACACCAACATTTCATTTTAGAAGTGGCCATGTTTAAATAAAATGCCGAGCAATCTCTCCTACCAAAATAGGAGAGTTTGCGCATTTGCTACTTAGGAGAGATGGCGCATTCCCCCATAAGTTTCAACTCTAGGAGAGATTACGCAGCTCATTGATAAATTTGCATGAATTGCAAATTACGTGTAAAACATATGAATGAATCAATTTTGCAATAATTTCGGAAAAACACAAAATTATCAAAACTAAATTTGGCAATAAATTAATTTGCAAAAAAAAATATTTTTGCAAATAAAAATTTTATTAATAAAGTAATAATAACGTTGTTGTTAAATTAATTTTATGTAATTATTTTTGTTGCTAAATTAATGATATATTTGTTAATAAATTAATTAAATATTTTTATATATATATTTTAATTTATGAATAATTATTTTGCTAATAAATTCATTTTGTTAATTAAAATAAATTTTCTAATAACACCTACAATGTTTTGGGAAAGCTTTCACCCATTCCAAGTAGTTTAATGTCATCGAAATCAAAAGGTAACAGAGTGCAACTAATGATACTGATCCAAAAAATATACATTAAAAAAGACTTAGAAAGGATTCCGTTACAAAAAACGTTGAAGATAGGGTCCTTCCAGAATAAGCCGGATAAAAAAACTGAAGGAAAAAAAAAAAACGAAGGTCAACGAGTATGAGTGAATTGAATGTCTGGAACTGTACCAGGAGAAAATTTCGACCACCGACTGGATTCAATGTATTGCTTGTGGCAGGTGATTGTACGAATGCTGCATTATTTACAAGAATAAGTACATCGATTGCGGACGACGACAATCTTCGTTATCAAGTAGATTAATGTTATTTTGTAATCTTAGTAGGGCTTGCTTTTACTGATATTTCAGTATTCCTCTTAAATTAAAATTCTTTAACTGTTGTTAAAATTCTTTTTTTCTTATTTAAATATGAGGTTGAAAAATTCACTCCTAATACTATAATATTTACTTACAAAAACGTTACAACAATGTCATTTAAGTGTAATTATTATTAACAATTTAATTGTAGTTATTATTAATAACAATTGCTTCTACCCATGTGCGCAATCTCTCCTACCCATGTGCGTAATCTCTTCTACGCTGTAAGACGATATTGCGCAAAATAGTTTTCTTGGTTTTAATACTGCTGTTCTATTAAATTACAGCATATAAACAAAATAACAATCAGAATGCATAAAAAACAAATGAAATTAAAATTATTCATGCATAGTTTATAAAAAAATTTATTTTTATATTTTTTTTATTATTATTATTTTGAAATGTGCGCAGACTCTCATTGCTTTACTTTATGGAAAAATACGTTATCTTAGATCTGAAAATACAAGAAATTAATTATTTATCTATTTAGACATACTGAAGAAATATGTAAACTCATACATCCTATCGAGATTTCACTGTATTTATTTATTTTTTTTTTTCAGAAAAGAAAATCGCACCAAGAATCCCATACGAAATAACTCTACTTTTCGAACATCCCGCTTAAAATTTTCATTTGGTCCCACCTAGAGTTCCGTGTGGATGATCGGGTTGTTCCGACAGCAACCCGAAAATTCCATTAGAAGTCAAACCGAATCCTACCCGAAGCCCACAAAAGATCAGCCCGAACAAGAAACAAAAGAAAATTAATCCATATTTTAATAAAATTAAAAATTGCTATCCCGATTCATCATTTTTATTCTATCACGATATTTTATCATCATCATACCTCCATAAATAAAACAGTTACTATCTTTTTTAAAAAGCATAATGTATACTCCTGATCTATTGATTGCTTGGGCAGGATCAATTTTCGCATTTAACAGATCTTTTAACTTAGGGTGAGGGGCTGCGATTAATTTTACTTTGTATTTAAAAAGGGCTTACCTCATATTTTCAAAAAGCCTTTGGAATGAATGAACATGAAGCAGATCTCAGATTAAATAGACACCATATTGCATTATAAAGATTAGCTCAAACTCAAATTATAAAAGTAGATTTTAATAAATCCAAGGTTATCTTTCGTACAAATAATTATCAGGAAGCTATAATAAGAGAACCTATTGAAATAATTGTTAATGAAGATATAGCTTGTAACGATGCACTATCATACAATATCCATAGAGATTGGAAATAATTGCTGCATAATATATGAAAGCTTGTTTCGTTAGAAATATAAATACCTTTATCGGCATCATAACTCCGCACAACCCTTAAATTACAATAATCTCTTCTAGACGATTCTCGGATAAGCGCAAAGAAAGTAATGACAACATATAAATACCCACTGAGGATGGGCCGTGTGATGGCTGAAAACATTTTGAATTTTTATTCGTCTTTAATGTATTTTTAAGATATTTTAATGTATTTTGAATCTGTTTATATGAAATGTATGCACCTTAAAGTAATCTTAGTATATTTATTTGTGCTTTTTTATATGAATTTTAATTGTTTACTCAAGGTCACTTTAGCACTAGAGTTTTAACTTTCAGTTACTGCCAATGATGTTTGAGTTTTTCGCTTTCTGTATTAATATATATTTTTAAATATATTGAAAATTTAAATAATACTACAATGTCAAACATTTAAACTTACAACATTTTATTATATTGCAAATGTATACTTCTCCTTCAATTCATAATTTATACAATTGATGTCTTTGAAATAATCTTTGGAGAACATATATGAAACCTTCTACTGCCATTACGAAACTAAAGCATGGTAAATTAATTTAGATTTTTTTATGCCATAAGCATATTACGTGTTCTCACGCTGTGATCATCATTTAGGTTAGTTATTGCTATGAATATACATATTAATACACTTATTAAAATTTATTTTTTTTAAATAATTATTAAATGAATGTTTAAAATAATTAACAAAAATAAATTTTAGATTTAACTTTTACAAAAAAGGTACTTTCTCTATACATATTTTATAATGCAACTCATTTAGTGTTTATTTTTCCTTCAAATAAAAAAAAATAAATAGCAATATTGTCATATTTAAGAATATGACTTAATTTAATTGTATTTATTTAAAAAAGATACATTTTAATACACGAAAAAATAGAATCACTTACTCCTATTTACAAAAATAGACTTAAATATAATTTAAATTGGATACAATCTCTTATGTCTATCATAATGTTCAACTAGAGAATATCCAAACTGTTTAAAAATAATTAAAAATAGCTTAACGTTTTGACGATGGAAAAACTACACAAGATCATATAAATACTTTTACAGATGTCTTTCACTATTGCAAACAATTGCAATGCTTCCTTAACCCCTTAACGGTCGCATTAAATTACGGTTGAAAAATTCAAATTTCTTATTGGCACCACTTTTATGACAATGAAATATTCACCTTACTTAAAGACAGGTAAAATGATATCATAATAAAGCTAATTACACTATTTTATAAAACTGGTGGGGATCAAACAAATCTGAATATATCTAAAATAAGACACAGCCCGTGAATATGACGGGAGCGAGAATTAAGGGGTTAAAGCAGATGCAGTCTGAGACAAAACTTTATGGCTTGTAAACTTGTAAAATAGATATAACATAGTCTTAAAAACAAAACACCAGGATATTCAATAATTTAATAAAGGGGATAAGTAGGGAAATAGCATAAATTAACTACATGGATTTAATCTTATCAATACGATGAATAAAAGTGTGTTTCAGCTTTCTTACCGATGTCTGAATTAAACTTAGGTGCAGCCTTAAAAATAATGTTTGTATTCCTAATTTCGAGTTAAATTACACCATTTAATGTTCCTTTGTAGAAATAGAGTATTATAAAGATGAACACTTAAAATCTAAATGAATTTCCATGGACCACCATTACTTCTTTTTTTTCTGAAAAAACCGCGGATGGTGGATCTATCGGAAAACTGAAAACTCGTAAATTCAACTTCAAAACATTTTCCACGAAAAACTAAACAAAGAAACTGTTGTGGTTGAAAATTTTAAATTTCACATTCAGGTTTCTATTATGTCTTGATTCTGCCAATTAAAGTTTTAAAAAAAATCGAATTTCAAATTGTGTAACAGGAAGTAAACGTTCTACAGTTATATTTTCACTGTGATTTCCCTAAAACTGTCAACCTAGAACTTTAAATATGGCATAGATATAACTTATAAGAAGCTGATGCCCATGAAAAATATTTTTATATAATTTAAATTTAAAAAAATTGAAAATATAAGAAAAATAACTTTTTATCATCCCAGTGTTAGATACAGCTTTTTGGAGCAATGAGATGAATCGTAATAATTAAAATCATTGTAATAAAAAAAAACATTATTGCCATCAAATTAAGGAAGTACTTTATATTTTTTATTTCGCCGTAGGCAAAAGAAGATGAATAAAAAAATAGACATTTCTTTGTAAGAAATAGAAAATACTTAACCGATTAAAAAAATAATTCCAATGTACGATTTCTGATAAACAGAGTTCTTAAGTAGACTGCTTTGTATATGTTTATGGAAGGGGTGACTGTAAATGTATTGGAAAGAAAATTTTCACAATCGTTCTCTTAATCATCTCTCATTTATTTAATGTTGCGCAGGAATAGAGTTTCCTTAAAATATGACTATATAAGTAATATTTAAACTGTCCTCAACAGCATAATTTTAATGTTATTAAGCACACGAATGTCACATGGCTCATTTCAACAGCGCGAAATAGAAATCGTTGGTTTAAGAATATAAAAGGTTTTAGGAACTTTAAATGCGTTCGCATTTAAGAAGTTTGGAAAACACAAAAACGTTAACTTAAATAACTATATAAAATATAATTTGAAAGACAGAAACTACATAAAAGCCAATATTGAGATAACATAATGGCCACTTCCACTTCTGTCATAAAGCTTAGCATTTCAATTGCTACTCGCTAGATGACTACTCAAATTAACCTTCAATCAGGCGCGCCTACCATGCCAACATTAAGGATCGCGCGAATTTCCTACACAACGCTATTGTAAAATGTATATTTTATACAAATATGAGATCGGCAGAGCCCTATCCACGTCTCAAACATCAGACGACGACTAAAAGTAGGTGAAATGCAGGGGTCGGAGCATATAGGATAAATTTTATTTTATCAATAATCTTCAGGATATATTCCTATTCCATATGTTATAAAAATGTCTCTTGAAGATTATTGATAAAAGATACTGGTAAGAACATTAAATTTTGTCCTATATGCTCCGACCCCTGTCAAAGGGAGACAGTAGAATAGCCAAGGTCATGCGTTCGCATCGCCCTCAGGACTAAATATATCAAACGTAAATTCATCTCTAGTGCATCTCTCACATACGCGCGCCTGCTAGAAAGGTTAAATCAAACTGAAATATCCGTTTTCATCCATCTATGCAATTTTAGCCTACTTCTAATCCTGAAGTTTTGAGGTACTAATTCTGTATGAGATATATTGCAGAACGTATTAATATACAATATTTCTGTAGTTTTTATTTAAATTTACTCATTAAAGTGCATTATAACTTTTATCTTCTTCAATCCCCTCTTTTTTATCGTTTTTAAATTTATTTTTGCGGTAAAAGATGGTCCTATCAAAATCTTGTCAATATAAAAGATGTAGATAGTATTAGGAAGATTTATATTAAATTTAGTTGGATTTGATGTATGGTAATTAACGAAGTTATGAATTTTTTTTCTCCCGTATTTTTTTCGCCCTATGAGCCTATTTTTAATTTTATTAAAAATCTGTGATACATAAATATGTGTCCCTTTTCCTAGATGTAATAATAATTTTAAACTGATGTGATATGTGTTATACTTAAGAAATTATGGGTTTTTTTCGGTTTTCACAAAACCCCTCCGTATTTCATCCTCCTTTGTCCGATTTTACCCATTAACGAACTTGACCGAGATTTTCAACCCCTTGATTTTATGTATCAGTTTGGAAGAGATTTGTGTAAAATTATGGAAGTTATCGCGTCCATAAAAAGTGATATATATAGATAGATCGATTGATCGATAAGTAGATTGATAGGCATAATATGTATATGCATAAAGTTTTTTGAGTGAATTAGGGTGGTTTTTGATTCTAGGGGTCATGGTGGGCGTAGATCTGCAATTTTTTTTTTTAATTCCAACATAAGGGAGAATGCAATAGGTAATATTTCTTATGAAATCTACCTAAAATCAAGTTGATACATTTTTATTGTAAACATACAAAGGCATATTGTACCATCAGGGTATGGCCGTTCCCACAAATCTACTACTCTCAAGATATATTTGTTTGAATTTTATGGCGATTTTATAAAATTTATAAGGATATTATTGAGTAAAAATCAAAATGCAATAGCAAAATAACCGGAAATTTTATTTCGACTTCCTTATTTTCGAGAGAAAGTGAGTTATCTCTAAATATAAGTTCTTTTTTCCAAATTCATCCATTAAAATATATTGTTAGCAAAAACAATTGGTAAACTTTGCGCCTAAAAGTATAGCATTATTGTTTGGTTTTCCTGGATGAAACAAGGTTAGGTGCGTACGCTAAAGATATGAGATTATTCCGCTGAAAAATTTTTAATGTTAGAAAAAAGTAGAACAATGATTAACTGATCCATTTGTACCTATTGTTTTGTAATTTACAAAAAACTACAATTTAACTAGCGTTATTAAAGTGCATATAAATGTGGTTACAACAGAACGTTTTCGTTTACGGAAAATTCTAACAAAATTTTGTAACAAAAAATATCATATGCTTGAGACAAGTGGCCTTCATACCAGTAAATGGTCACACTGAAAATGGTAATAAAAATAAATTCTATTACCAAGTAAATGTTTAAGGGGACCTTCATTTGAGCAGAAACAGACCCCAAAATCGAAAATTATTTTTGTGATACTATTACATTCTTCAGTTTGTCTCAACCATTTGCGAAAAACCGCATGCAGATGTGATTATTTTTCGCAATGTTACAAACGTTGAATTCTGTACACAAACTATTTTTTGGCCATTAAATACTTTAAATCTGTTTTCTCAAAACTGATTTTTAAACTTTTTTAGATTTTTGAAATGCTCTATGCGTCATAATTTTTTATCAAAATTCATGAAATTGATAAGGAAGAATCCTCATGTGAAAATGAATCCTTAAAATTAAACTGTGCATGCATTTTAAAATTCGACTTCATTAAGATAATTAAATTAGATTTTTAACCTATTAAAATGCAAAATTTTGATGACAATTAATATCGAATTCAGAAAATAATCTCTAAAAAATCAACTATTCAAGGGATTAAAAAATCTATACATCTATATATCTATACATATATCTATTATTCATAATAGAGTTTTAAATGATTAAGATGCAAAATCGGGGAAATATCTCAAAATTTATGACGCATGGAGTATTTTAAAATTGAGTTTAAAAATTTTAATAAAAATAAATAAAAAAATTAAAATAATACTGGAAATTTCTTTTAAAATGTTCTATATACTTATGGTGAAATGTATATTTCCACAAAATTTCATATCTCTATGATGAAAATAAAAAAAGCAAACAAAAAAGTTAACGTTCCCCGTCCCCTTAAATATGTCTTTGGTGGATTTATAAAGCAAACAAAAAATATAAAATTTAAACAAATAATTAATGGGTAGTTTTTAAGAGCATAAACAAATAATACAGGGCGATTAAAAAACGTTTACAAAATGTCATGGCAAATCAGGGATACATCAAAGATTAAAATAAATCACATAGGAGCACAGGATCACAAACCACTTGTTTAGTCGCAAACACAAGGTGTTTCATTCTAATTGAACTGTAATAATTTGACTGTAATAATTTCGAGAAAAATAAAAACATTGTAATGAAAATGTAACGATATGTACCTTGTTTTGTGTGAAATGTGATAACATCAAGAAAATATCTGGAAAAATATGTTGCTGAAGCAATTGATGATACCGTATGGATTGATAATCACAGTCCAAAATGTGAGGCATCAAGTGCATACTGCTGGTGCGTATAATGGAAACTTCTACCACTTTTGATTGGTGTTATCCAATTTACAACAAAGGTGAGAATGTCTGTTAAATATTTTATTATAATATGCTTCAGTTTTCTGAAAGATATTACCTTAAACCCAAATTGAGTTAGGATGAAACATAGATTAACATACAAATGGAAAATTTACGATAAAATATGTATTGGCAATAGAACTAGCGTCACTATCAACAAAGGGGAAGAATTAACAAGCCCCCGAAATTTACCTCTGTTGAAGAAATATGCTTACGCTCTATGTTTTGAACATCTATTCTTTCCTAAAAGGAAGCAGACAGAGGCAGTGAGAGAGACAGACGATGTATTTATTTAGCTTTGCTTTGTTACTGATGATTGGAATTTTTTAGCTGCTATTTTTGTTATCGTACATGTATAGTTTACCTTTAACTTACAAAATAATAATTAGAGTAATAATATAAAAGAAAAACCAGAGAAAACTCTGTTAAGAATGTAAATATGTAAGTTTATGAGATTAAATTGTAAAAAAATCTATTTCTGGTATTGTGTCAATTTATTCATACCGAACAAAATTTTATTGAGTGTAATGTCAGTACCTCTATTTATTTTTAATTTTTAGATTTACATAATTCTAAAAATTCATCGAAAGGAATTTTTCCCTATCTGTAATTTTATTATTATTATTTCTTAAATGTTAATACTATAAATATTATTAAATTGATTGTACGCTATTTGCATTAAAAAGAATATTTTTTTTATCTGTAAGAAACTGAAAATGCGTAAATTTTAAAAGATTATTGTAACGATTGTTTAAGACGTTAAACGTCATAAATTAATAAAATATCGGCTGTAAAAATTTTCCTACCAAATGGGAATAATTATGAAATTTTCTGGTACTTGTAGAGTGCAATATTTCGTATAATTTTATATTAAACCATTGCTTTTGATATTTAGCATTCAAGACGAAATTTTTACCTTGTTTTTCGTCGTACTTAAATCGTTCTCTCATCGTGTAAAAGAAAGCATATATCCGTGTATGAACATAGAACAGATATTAGATATATAAAATAGAATATCTATTCTATGTTCATGTATCGGTGTAAGATTCTATTGAAAACGTAAACATGCAACATTAAAAAAAGAAAGATCACAATAAGGTATATTATAACAAAAATATTACAAGGATGGGGAGTTTCTTCCCCATTTTCACTAAAGACTCTACGATCGCAATCGCATTACCATTACGCTCTATGGGAGTGTCATATGGAGTATGTTAATATATGGGATGAAACACCCTATATTTGTGACTAAATAAATGGTTTGCAACCCTATGTTCCTATGTGATTTTTCATCCTTGTTGTATGCCTGATTTGCATGCCATTTTGTAAACTTTTTTTTTAATCACCCTGTATTTAATATTACTATATAAACATCTTTCTTTTGCAAGGACAATATGAAATAAATAATGGAATTTAATTGCACTATAAATGTGTAAAATAATTGTATGCAAGCGTTGATTTAGCTGAAATTTCCAATGCAAGGTTTTGTTATATAATCTTATTAAAAAGATACGCAATATCAAAGAAGTTTGTGATGTCCATTAAACTACTCGGATAAAATTTTGTGATAGTAAATTCTAGCGCCCATTCGAGATTAAATAGTTTGATAAATTAGAAATGGAAGGATATTACCAAACATAAAAAAAATATTTTGAATTACATGAAAATTTAAGAAGCATTATACAATTAAAACCTTCTCATAATTTTAGTCACTGTATAGATTACAAATCATAATATTACTTATAGTACTAAAATTTAACAAATACGTTTTCCCAGACTTTTTTTGTTGTGATTTATTTTATAAAATTTTTAAGGCATTTAAAAATTTTTGTAAAAATATTGTATACCGTACAAATGTTCACGAATAAATTTTATCATTTGATATTTTTAAAAGATTCATCTTAAATATGATAAATAAAAATTCATTTCTCATATTTGTTGTATAAAATAATTCTACAGTTTATACAATTAAACTTGCTAAAGCAGAAACACGGAGAACAAGATAATAAATCAGTTTTAGGCAGTTTTCCAACTTAGCATGTACAACATCTTTTGTGAACGAATTATCTCCTTTTCAGCAGAAATATCAAACTTTGCTGTTTAAAACAGGATCTCGTTATATACAGGTTTCGTTTTGACAAAAGTTTCATTATCATAGATGCCTTAAATTTCTAATTTAATTTGATTTTTCTCTATCTGTTACATGTGATAGAAATTTGTAATATTACTATTTAAGTTAGCAGCAGTGTAAGAAAGAAAAACAACATTTTTCCCTCTTAAAAAGCCACCATTAATCATTTAACTAAAGACACTACCAATGTTAATGGTTGCGGTATGACAATATGTTATCAAAACGACATTAGGTGGTGAGTTTTTGCCTTACTTTATGAAAGTGTTCTATTTTCTACTGCCTTTACGAAGTAGGTGAATAAATAGCTTGAGATTCTCTATTCAAAAGTTTCTTTGGAATCTAACTCGTTATGAATAATGGTCATGATGTAATTTGAGTGAAACTTTGTTTTCGCCTTAAAGTGGGAAGAACGGAGGACAAATTTCCTTGGATTTCTTTAGATGTTTATCTTTGTAGCATTAAAAAATTTCAAAAGAATACAATAATCTTCAAATATTGCGTTTAATTAAAAATATATAAAATGACAGAGAAATATATATTTTAAAAAATATTAAAAAATGCAGAAATTTCCGTCAAATATTTTAATATAATTTTTATAATTACACGACTACATATATATCGAAATAAATAATAAATGTATTTACTTATCCTATATTGAGTTATGAAAATTTAGTCCTGGAAAAATAAGTGAAAACCTCTTACAAACACTGTTGCAAATCATTTCGTTAAAATGAATTAATGCCACTTTAAGCGTAGTATTTATTAGTAGACTGTCTTACTACTTAAAGTAGTAGTAATGTCTATCATTAAATGGTATGCTCAAATATTTCTTAGGAAGTCATCTACGTGTAGAAATTAAAAAAAAAAAAAACCTTGAACTTTTCAATACCAATGCAATGTTGTTTCATTATATTTGGATTCTAAGTTAAATTTTACGTTCAGTTTCTCAATGGGAAAGCATTTACTGAAGTAGTTTAGAAATTATGCAGGTTTAAAGTTTGTAAAAGTCGTACGTTAATCCTTGCAAAGCACATTGCAGTGTGGGTAGTTTTTTTCTTGTATCTCAAAAACTGCTTTGCGGATTTATTAATTATTTTCGTAATACAAACAAATGTTTTTGAATAAAAAATTATCTACTTAATGTTTTTGTCCATTCAATGCACCTCATTATAAAAGAAAAGTTTCAATCTAATAATATTTACGGGTGATATACGTAAAGTTTGCCACGTATATTTCAAATCACCCTCAATATCCTCAAACTTTAAGCTCTTCTAACTTAAAAAAATCTCATTTTTCCATAGCCGAAAAAATGTTCTGTCAATTCAAAACGAATGCAATTTATATACTTTTTACAACAGCGAACCCGGTGAAAGGTAGAAAGAGGGCAACTGCTTTATTTGTGAACTTTCATCCGTAGAAGTCAAATAAATAATCAACATTGAATGCTACCATTTGAAAAATAGAAACTGGTGCATTTTAGGTAGATTTTGTATGAAATAGTACTACCTATTACATTCTCCCCTATGTTGGAATTTCAAAAAAAATTTTGCAGATCTACACCAATAAAGACCCTTAGAAGCCAAAGCCACCCTCAGTAAAAAACTTTATCTCTCTCTCTCTCTCTCTCTATATATATATATATATATATATATATATATATATATATATAAGTCTCATAAGTCCCTTCAAAAATCACGCCAGCAATAGTTTCATGTTTTTTTTCTGTTAATAATGAATCCGAAAATGTGTCAGAAAATTTCAAGTTGTTGAGCATGGAAAAGTAATTTTTTGAATATCGCCTTTACATGATTCGGACAAAACAAGCTCTTCTATAAAAATGAAATTAAAAACTCGTCAAAAGCGGCCAGATAAAATTGTTAAAGTGGGATTATCTCTAATCATGATTTAGTTGTTGTTGTTGAAATTAATACTTAACTTCGAAAACTACTTGTGCCTGTAGGCCGAACCGGCAGGGATTTTTTTTATATGTAGGTCACCACAAGACAAAATAAATCACAGATAATCATTAGGAAGTATTATATGAATTAAAGCAATCTGTTTCTTAATTAAGACTGGAGTTGTAGACATCGACCAGAATTTAGGAATATTGTCTGTGTATCTCATATATATATTTTATTTATATACAACACTAGTAACTCTGCTGCATATTATGGTAAAAAATGTTTCTTGTACAAATTGATTAGTCATAACGTCTACTAATGAATTCTAAGTCTAAAACTTGCTTTTGGGGAACATTCTGCTACATTCAGAAATTTTAACACACCTTAAAATTTTTAATAATAAATCTTAATTTTGACATTTTATAGAAATTTTTCGGTAACGTTTATCTTCGGATATGAAACGGGATGCCATGTTGACAAGTAGTTTAGAATTCATAAAGGTCCTATTAGAATTCTTAATGTTAAATTATTTTTTAATCGTCTCTAATCAAATTGCGATAGGGGCAATTTTTTAAACAAAACATAAAAACCACTTAGCAGAATTTTTTTATTCGTGTATCTATAGCTCCTAAAAATGGACTGCTAGTAAAAATATTTTATGTTACTGTTCATATATATATATATATTTCATTAATTTCAAATGTATATTTTTTCGTAACAAATGACATTTGTAACCTACGGTTTAAAATACCCAAATGCCGACATCTAACGTCAACTTTAAAAAATATATATAAGGCTTTAAATGATCGTATAATCTCGAAATTGGCACCATAATACTAAAAAATTATTCCGTTTCGAGGTTGGCAGGCCTGTTTGGGTTCAGCGGGATACTAGAAGAATCTGACCGAAATTTTGCGCCGGTGTGTCGAGATTTTAAATGTATCACGTGCTTTTGCTTACCAGTTTGTCTAAGGAAGTAAGTTGACTAGTGTGTTAAAGAAATTGGTTGCTGTAGTTTTTCTTGACATACCTCAGTAACATCGGAGTGCTATTAGATATTTCTTTTATTAGGAAAAGACATGAGGCCGTTTCAGTTAACAACACGGAATACAAAACATGTAACGACTTTTATTGGCCACTAGATTCTTTAAAAAGAAGTCGAGATTTTCGGCAATAAAACGCCGATGCTGGAGGGGGTACAAACATGTTACATATTCAATACCAAGATCAGTAGTGAGTTCACATCATTACATTTTATTGGAGCCTTGGGCTTTGGCGGAAATAGATATACATAAAAATAGCCAATAACGTATAATATGACGAGATTAGATTGAAAACATACACGTGTTATTTTTCGTTAATGTAAAGTTAATGGGGGAGGGGGGCGAAGTAATGGTAAATAAGAAATTTTTAACGGCAAGGGACAACATGAGAAATGAAGTACTGTAAAACCACGAAGACACAATTTTTAGAGGGTTGCGAAAATTACAATAATGGAGCGCAGAAAAATTAACGTTAATTAAACTCTAATAAGAAGCTACAGAATACTGAAATAATTTTATACGATTCAAAAATGTAGGGGCTGCTGCAGCACAAAATGCAATGCAATGTTTTATCTTTTTAAGTAAAAAGATAAAACATACATGATTCATTATCCTACAATATTCCCAAATTATGATATAGACCTTTAGGAATAGTTCAAAACAAGATGTGATTATCGCGTATCTCCCTCTCCCCCTCTGGTTTATTTTAATGGTTTGTTCCATTCGTCCGCAGTTAAATGATACATTTCACTCATTTTATTCATTGCGTGTTTGTATTCGTTTGTGTTCCTGCTGATGAGCAAGTGTTTGCTGGAAAACGCTCGGTTTATATTAAAATATAGTTTTTTATATAAAGTGTATCTTTTCAACGTCTTCAATAAGGTTTTTATAAAATGATGTGTGTTTTTAGAACATTTATATAATTTTTAGTTATTTGCTTGTATTATAAGGTGACTCTGGATTCTATGATTGTTTTTTTTAATCATATCTCACGTTTTGTACAACCTTTCAGTTATTTTCACAAATTTTTCAGTAAAATAAACGGTTTGCAGGTATGGTGAAACCCCATTAATTGGCACGTTAAGTATTAAGCATTCTTTCTTGTTCAAATCTGTATAATTTGAAATAAACTTTATACTATTTTTTGTTTTTCAAAGGATAATAGCGATACACTAAAAAATAACTCTTGACAAAATTCTGAAAAATTACACGTTGTATTATTAACTAAATGCATTGTATTATTAACTAAATACATTGTATTACAAAAAATTAACCTTTTTCATAAATATGGTAAAAAACTACATTAAGTGACACCAGCACTATTTTTAAAAACCAATGACCGGCACAAGGTGAACCAGTGTCTGACACTTTACTTGCAATTATATATATATAAATGTTATTTTGTATTTCAAGAAATTTAGACTTTAAAAATACTATAATCTTTTTTATGAAAACAAAATACTTAAACCTTATTTATATATGATATTATATTATAGATGCATGTGTCCCTTGTTTCATGTTCTAAATTATTAGTAATGTAGATATCCAATAAGTGACATTTATGAACTTGTAACTGCCAGATAGTCTCAGGCCTGGTAGAAGAAGTTAAATTTTAATGGTTTTGACTACATGATAAATGTAATTTAGAATGTATTTTGAAACAATTCAAATAATAGATTATAACTTTCTATAATATTACCTAAATTTAGCACTTCTTTCTGAAACTGGTGAATTAATGTTTCAATTACAAATAAGTGGCACCACCTCGCCCTATTAAGCTTAATTAAATAACTGTAAACTAGAAATCGTACTCCTAATGTATCATAGGCATCTTTAAATAACTTATTCAAGTATAATTTAAAAATTTAGGATTGTTGCATTACAGATAGAATAAGAAAAGCACTACCTTAATTTTAGAAATAAGATGGATATCTCAAAAAGGTACTTTTTGTGTTCGCAAAATTTTCTTCCTCATTAAATATTTTCTTGGCTACTAGTGGTGAATAAATTGACTCAAAAATAAAAAAAGTGTCTAGCTTATCACTAGGTGACATCAGTTTGAGGAATTTTACAATGAAATGCTTATTTTAGTTAAATTGTTGTTGACGTTTTTAGGTCTGAATAATTGGGGGTTTTACATTATTTTTTGTTAAATAAACAATTTTTTCTGACAACTTTAATTTTTTTACTGTAAAATTAAAGTTTTTTTACAGTGTGCTCAACCATTTATTATATATTGATCAATTTTAACAACAACCACAACAACAATAAAACACACAAACATGTCACTCGTATAGCATTTACCATTAGAAAATCATTTTGATTCGTATAGTATGTGAAAAAAACGCCAAAAATTAAACAGTAAATTTGTTCTATTCATGACACGGAATCCAACTGAAAGACTATTTAGTCTAAACTACAGTGTGATTATAATTAAAGTTTAACTTTCAAAATGCTGTGAGAAAAGAACCACTGGTCAGAATGACTTCAAATTTGAAATGAATATACTGGAAGAAAGGGGAAACGGTATGGCATAAGAAAAAAGAAATCTAAAGTGTCTCAATAGATGGCACTGTAAGCGGCATAACGAAAGTGAATTCGGCGTCAAGTGACATGTCAAATAAAAAAATACGAGGTTTTGTCATGAGTTGCACAGTAAACCAACCATACTGTTCAATGTGCATGAGTGTTTCGGTTGTTTTACGGAAAAAATGACTTCCAAATTAGTCAATAGTTGTAGTACTGTCAGTGGAATGTCCATCCACCACGGCACATTGGATGGAAAAAATCGGTTTTTAATTGTCCTTGTGCCAAAAAACGCATAAAAAGCACATAATGATTCGGTTTTTAATTGACCTTGTGCCAAAAAACGCATAAAAATCACTTAATGATTCGGTTTTTAATTGTCCTTGGGCCAAAAATCGCATAAAAAGCGAATAATGATTCTGTTTTTAATTATTGCTAGACATGCGATGAGACAATCGATAAGGATTATCGGTTTCAACTCATGGCGGGCAATGGTGGACAGCATAGGGAACCTGTCTGCCGCATGTCTAGCAATAATTAAAAACAGAATCATTATTCGCTTTTTATGTGGTTTTTGGCCCAAGAACAATTAATAATCGATTTTCCCCATCCAATGTGGTACGACCTTGCCGTGGTGGTTGGACTTTCCACTAAGAGTACCAAAACTGTTGACTGATTTGGAAGTCATTTTTTCCGTAAAACAACCGAAACACTCATGCACATTGAACAGTACTGCTGGTTTACTGAGCAACTCATGACAAAAACGTCGTATTTCGATAAAAAATGTCACTTGACGCCAAATCCACTTTCGTTATGCCGCTTACAGCGCAATCTATTGAGACAGTTTGGAACTTTTTTCTTATGCCATATCGTTTCCCCCTTCTTCCAGTATATTCATTTCAAATTTGAAATCATTCTGACCAGTGGTTCTTTTTTTACAGCATTTTGAAAGTTAAACTTTAATTATAATCACCCAGTATTAGACCTAGACTATTTAGACCTTTTAAAGACCTATTCATTCGAATAGGTCTTTAAAAATTCACAAATATTCGAGAGAATTTTATATTTTGAAATACGTATTCTGCTCTTAGTTATGGAATTCTATATGTATTCTAATTATAAATTTTTTTTAAATGCATTTAACAATCAAGGAACATTTTTTTATAAATCAAATATGTAATCGTTAAGATATAAATCTAATTACTTGTTTATCCCTATACATTCATTATTTTGTTATCTGACAGTAAAATTCATCATAATATTTAGTAATATTTGAAATTTCTTTTGTTCACTAAACAAAAATAAAATAAAAGCACTGCATGTTTTGAAACATTACATAAATCATTTTGAGGTAAACATTGCCAGCGTTATTGACAGTGGTACTGACAGTATATAATCAAAGAAACATCAGTATTTTTTCTACCTACATTAAAGAAATGTTACTTTTCCTGTTATATTACAAGGAAAAAATATTTCCATGTTCCTTTACGGCATTATGCTTGGTTTTTGAATTTGGTATTCATAATGACTGTCTTAAAAAAAACTTTTTTTTTCAGTTGATGAGATTTGCTAGTGGAACTTATATGTATTATTATTTTTTTTAAATCTCCATATTTTGAGAAAAAGTCAACACTAAAAGATTGGGCATATTGAAAGTTAGTTTTTCCTTTTTGATGATATTATGGAAAGAAAAAATATTCTCAAAAAGGTGTGTGAAAAGCTGCAAAAGTAAAATGCTGAAATATAGTACAGTTATTTGAGATTTGTTGCTAAGTTTCAGCATGTTATCACTAAAGAAAAAAATAATATTTCGATTTTTTTAAAGACTTTTTAGAAACTGATAGAATAAATGTTCTCGTAAATAATTCGATTTTTATTTTTGTTTTTATATGTATACTGTTACGACTAAACACTAAAGGTATGGCGAAATGAAATTAAACATTTAAGAGGACAGTATATATAGAATTCATTTTAAAAATAAAGTATGATTATTAGAGCGAATATAATTATGTATTTGCAAATATTGCAAACATAGTTTCCTTCAATGCTTCCTATAACTCGAACGTGTTCTTTCAGAGTTTAGGACATGCAATATAATTACTTGACGTAAGAAATCAACATATTATTAAATTTTTGATGACATTCTAACAAAACGTATTTGTTGTAACATTTTATTATTTCATAAAAAAACAAACATAAATAGTAATTTTTATTGGAAATACAAAGTAATAATTTAAAGCAGTTCAAAGACGTAGAAAAACATGCCTATTTTTGAATATATTAAAAAATATACATTTTGAAGTTGGAGAAGGTTAGGGATTGTTTGTAGTTAAAGTAAGATTGTTTGTACCTAACGAACGTCCATATTTTTAGTTAATATTTATAAAATTATTCTTTAAAAAAAGGTTCTTTTTTTATTTGTTCTTTTTATTATTTTACAAAAGTGTTTATCATACATTCGATTCTTTAGCGCACAACGTACGCATCCTAACCATTTTTATGCTACAAAAATTCTTCTTAAACCGAAGGGTTACATATATTTTAGGTATATCACTTTTAAAAATTGTATAGCAGTTAAAAGACACAGCGCATCAGTACTACAATTTCCATGCCAACAATTTCCATCAACTCTGCATCTTTTTTGAATCCCTGTATACGATCTGTACTATTTTTACACGCCTTGTAATATAAAAAAAAACGCGTTACATTTAAAAACGCATACCACAATCGAAATCTCACTTGTAAGTATCCACACGAACCTTATTAATTCATATGTGAGAAACATACAAATGCCCAAATAAATATTTGTTCCTAGTAGCATAAAAAATAGAGTTTTTATCAAAATTGAGCCAATTTCATGAAAACTACGACTGTACAATTTCAAGAAATAATTTAATGCAGGTTAATCAAAAGTTGAACATTTATGTATTTTAAATCTATTTAGGTAAAATGTATTCGTATCTAAGTAATAGAAATTTATTTCAACTATTTCGAATATTTTTGAAAAAAAAACATAAAGCAACCACAAAATTGAACAGCTAACAAAACCAATAATAATAAGCTACTTAGACACTAAACATGATATAATCATAATTAAAAACAGCAAAAATAAAATTAATTACATCAGTTGTATTAATTTGTTACTAAAACATTAATCAGTAAAACCGTTATGAAAGAAATTATAATATCTAATAATCTTGCAATACCGCTTTATCTTTTTCCCCCTCAATGCTGTAGTTTTCTATAAACCATTATTTATACATCTCATATGGCATCTTATATGGGACTACACTGCAGCAAAGTACAGTCGTGGGAAGAAAAAAAAAGTAAACACCCCCTACTAACTCCTCAACAAAGTATCGTAGAAGAAAGTTACTGGTACCGAACGTTTGGAAATAAAGTCTACTTTTAAATTATGTATATAAAATTTGCTTAGGGGGCCATCTACATATTAAAATGAACCATAACTTTGTTTTTTTCAATAGCAGTACACAATTCTGACAGCATAAATGAACTCTACACCCTTCAATTAGCCAAAAAACAATTTTTTATGCAATTCGTACCATACGTTTCTGAGAAATTGATTATTTTAAAACGAGCGTATTTTAAGGGCTGTATCGAAATTGAAGTTCGGTACTCGATTGTTAACCGAGAGAGCCCCCATCTTGATCAAGGCACTGCAAGAAGTCAATGCAGCCTGATAGATTACAGGACAGCAGAAGAAATTTCAAAATATCTAGTCTCTTCTATTATAGACGGCCGGTTAAACCATCATTTTGCCGTTTTTTAAGCATAATTTGAAAACTACTTGGTCCATAAAGCAGGACTTAATAAATCTATATCCAACAAAAAAATTGTAGGTTGCAATTCATATTTTTTTCGAATATTAATTTTATAATTCATATCATAAAATTATAAAAATTGCAAATTCAGTGTATTTATGTTTGGGTATATTAGTATTATTATACTACACAAAAAATTTGTACATTAGGAGCATAATTTCTGGAGATATAAATAAAAATATGAAAATGTAATTTAACATTAGAAGCACTAAATTTTGAATGTTTTTAATTCAGAAACTTATCATTCAAATGACTTGAAATTCGGTGTCTAGGCATAGTTTGAACCGAAGATTTGAAATATCTCGTTAAAATTGGGTATTGTTATTGAAAAAAATGAAGTTTGGACTCGTTTTAATATGTAGATTGTCCCCTAAGCAAATTTCATATACGTCATTTAAAAGTAGACTTTATTTCCAATCGTTCGGTACCAGTAACTTTCGTCTAGGCTAATTTGTTGAGGAGTTAGTAGGGGGTGTTTACTTTTTTTTTCCACGACTGTACATGCAAATCTTTTATATTGTACTATTCTGATTTGGCAATCTTTTGTAATATTGAGTGAAATATCCTTTTCGTTCTAAGTAAAAATAATATCCTATCATTCTGTAATATAATTTTAAAAATCGGCGCTTCATTTTCTTTTAAAACAAATTTTATTTAAAAAAAAAAAATATTACCACCTCCGAAAATGGATAACTTAAAATTTTCCCACAACATTTCCTAAAATAACATTAAAGGAATTTTGTCTTCTAACATCTGTTACTTAAGTTAGTTTATGAACACTGTTTTTCTCTAATAATATATTCTTGCTTCAAAGACGTCATTTGAATGTTGTTAAGTTAAAATTTGTTTCTGAGGTTTGTGATATAAAATATTGCAAATATATTTTTACACATATTTAAAAATCATATTTAAGGATTCTTTGAATGTATATTTTAAACTGACATGAAGAAAAACTTTTTCTTTTTAAATACCAAACTACGAAATGTGTTACAAGCCATTTCTGCTTAAAACTATAACATAAGTAAACACAATAATTATAAGCATACACAGATATCAATTAAAGTTAACAAATAATTTTGCTGTTAAAATAAGAAACCAATTTTTTTATTTATGTAAGACAGACTGAAAATTGGCATCTGGGGACCATACGCAGGCACGAAATCAAAAATCCACATATTATAATGTTATATTTTATTAAATAATAGAAAGAGAAATGGCTTAACTTTTTAATAACGCATCATGTACATCGTACAATGTGTGCAGCAAACAATATATATAGATTTTTTAATGGCTCTACAAGATAAATTGTTTTTGCAGTCTTTTGTTTTTTCAAATTTTTGTCTTTATTTTGGGAAAAAAAAAAATTATATTAACGGCATTTTTAAATGTATAAAAATATAACAAAATAATAATGTGCCACATTTTGCTTTTATTTATAATAATAATAAAGTATATTTTGACTCCGAATGTTTAAAAACATTAAATAGTTTTATATTATATTCTTAATTTTCATATTTCTGCTCTAAGCGATAAGTATCTCTTATTTTTCGAATCAAAAGAATATCAGATATTACATTTACAAAATTTCAGCTATATTGATTAAATAACGTATTCATTTACTAAATTTAAATGCATCTTTTTATACGTATGAAAATATGACATGAATTAAGCGCTATTTATTTTTGTTTTCAATAGAAATGGAAACAAATTCTTTAATGTTGACTGTTAAATATGATTATTATTAAAAATCTGTTTGTAGTTTTCATATTACTGATTTGAATGATTTTTTTTTTTTAGAGATAAATGAAAAATGTATACCACGTAATAAATTTATAAAATTCCACGTACGGTGTTTTAATAAGTTTTTTTTTTTTTTTCAAATTTTGCAAGGATGTAATATACTTATATTTTGAAAATAAGGAAAAATATTATATGAGGATCCGTAGTAGTCTATATTTATTTATTCATTTGATTGTAATTAGTTTCGTCAATGAAAGTATACACAGAAATAATACATTTGGATATTTTATCTAAATTTGTTCCCACTATAATATTATAATAGTGAATTTCTGGTACAGCCTTTTATTTTGAAAAGCCTGAAAATTAGTATATATTATGACAAAATGTATTTTACATTTGGTGTTCAGATTGTCCTGCAGAGATTTAATTCTTTCAATATTCATTCAGCTTTTTTTTTTCTTCCGGAGTCATTGTACAAAAAATCTGAACTTTTAATCAAATTGTACCTTTAGAGAAGTTTAGACTTCGAAAATCTTATATTGTAAAAATCTAGCAAAAAATTATTTACTCACAGTTCAAAAATGATTAGTTTCTAATAAATTGATTTTAAATATCAGGTTTTTATGTCAACTGAAAATTCTAATAAATTTTCATTATACTTCATTCAATATTGAATAAGTGATCACACATAAATTTTCATAATAAAAAAGATTTTATTATACATAATAAAAGAATTAAGAATTAATTTGAAATAAATTTTATTTAGCTTAACTCTTTTAACAAGAGTCTCAATCTCACTCTGAAAAGAATATCCCACGCTCCAGTAAGTGCAGTTCTTGTTTGTTTTTAACTAAAAATTCGGTATGTAAAACTTAAAAAAGAAGTTTTTTTTCCACAAAAGCGTCTTAATGATATATAAAAAATTTATCGAGAATAAACATTGAAAAAAAAAGTGACTTTGAAAAATGTTATCTAATAAAATAAAAATCGGATAATAAAAACTCGAATGAAAACCGTAAAAAAAAAAAAAGAAAATAGATGATCAATTGATAAATTCAATAAAAAAATATCCGAAATCATCTAAAGGGGATTTTAGTTTATCCTGTCTACTCGTAAATAAATAATAAATAAGCGATCAAGTACGGGTATTACTCGAGCTCAGAGTGTTCCGTACTATAAATATATGAATTATTAACTGTATTATTAAAAAAATCGTTGCTAAAAGAATAATAAGATTTCATAAAAAAATATACAATATAGGATTGTATAGAGATGATAGCTGTATATACTAGAAAAGTGGTTGTGCATATATAACGTTATCACTCTAGGAGGGAGAGGGGGTGTCTGGCATTTGTTTTCGTAAGACATCTCTTGAGGGAGGGAGGAAAGTTTGCTTTTTGATATCGTTATCATTTTTGATCCAACCAAACATTCCTTTTTTCAGAAACTTTTTCTTTACATCCAAATAGTCTGTTACCTTTATTATTTTTTTCATTTGTTTTTATGAAATACAAAGCCATCATTAAAGCCATTAAAATGTTTATAAAATCATTTCATTCCAAAATTTGGAATACCCCAACGTTTGGCACTCCTCTTCTTCTGCAATTTGCGCATATAATTCGTTGTTAGAAAAATCAGGAATATAATATTTAGGAAATGATACTTGCGTTTACCAGTAAAGAAAGACAAATAATGTTGTCCACAGTTTTATTGACAGGGTTTCCATAGCCGACTATTTTTTTATTCTGTTCGTACCTCTATTAAAAATAAAACAGATTTTGTATAGTATATTTCTCTTGCAAATGTTCTCCAACAGTATGACAATAATTTTTGTTTTGAGAAAGCGGTGCGAGGTAGATTTAAAACATTAGTTGCTGTGGCAGCCTTGCATTGATAAGTTCTGCTTTTAACCTCCCCAGGAAGAAGAAAATAATACTTTTGAATACATTATGTAACAATGTGGTATTATTAAATACTTTTTAATAGTAACTAACTCTTTTAGATGTTATTTGATATAAATTTATTTAATTTATTGATATTTTATTGACTTCTTGAATCCGTAAAGTGTGCAACTAATAAATATATAATCATATGTGTATATCACTGTAACCGTATAAAAATAAAGAAAAATAATCTAAAAATAAAATAATTTTGGGACGTTGATAACGATATCATCGGATTACATATATTTCTACAAAAAGTAGGAACAAAAATAATTTTTTGGGAAAAAACTGTTTTATTGCTTTTCAAAATATTCGCCTTTAAGATTTACACACTTTTCCATCCGTTCAAAACAATTTTTGAAACAGTTTTTCCACTCTGAATTTGATAACTCAGAAACATAGTTTTGGAAAGCATCAATAGCTACTTGAGGTGATGCAAATCGCTGTTCACGCATTTTTTGTTTGACATAAGGGGACAAAAAAAAAAAAAAAAAAAAAACTCGTTAGGCGACAAATTAGGAGAATATGGGCAATGAGACATTAATTCGATATTTTTATCCTTCAAATAATCAACTATTTCACATGCTGTGTGGGAGCTGGCGTTGTCATGATGAAGAATGATGCGGCGTTTTTTTGTTGTTTTTCCTGATTTCGTTGATGACTTTTGGCAAACAAATTTCTATATGCCATTTAGTTATAGCAGTTTTTCGATCCTCTAAAAGAAAGGTTTCTATATGTCCTGTAAGGTCAAAGAAACAAGCAATTATTTTCTTGTAAGTGCTTTGTGAACGAACAACTTTTGTAGGATTCGGTTCATCTGGAAACCCCCAAACAGTTTCGACTCACACGAATATAATGAAGTTTCGTCCTCTGTAACGATGTTGTGTACGGATTTATGCAATTCCAAATTTGAAATTTTTTAGCATTTCCTTATACCAATTTGCACGAGCTTCTTTTGAGCTTCTGTCAAATTGTGCCGAATACATCTGGAACAAATCTTTTTAACAGCTAAATATTCGTGCAAAATCGAAAGTATTGCAGTCTATGATATGCGAAGGGATGCTTCTATCTCACGATACGTGGCATGCCGATCTTCTTCAATCATCTTGCACACAGCAGCGATGTTGTTTGGAATCATTACCGATTTTGGTCGTCTTTCACTAGATTAATCACTGACGGACGTACGACAATAATGAAAATCTGCAAACCAATTGTAAATAGTCTTTTCTGATGGTGCTTCATTAACAAAAGTTTCACGAAGCGATACTAAGCATTCTTTTCGAGTGAGGCCATTCTTAAAATAATAAAAAAATCATCCAACGGGAACCTTCACGAGTTATTTCCATTTTTTTCACTCACTTGTTTCGTTAGAACACTGTAAACAAAATACGCAGACGTTTTCGAAGATGCCACTAATTCAAAAAAAAAAAAAAAAAAAAAAAAAAAAAAAAATCTGAATTTTACAGATATTCTGAAGACGAATTTCAGTAGAGCCTTCTATTGGCCGTTTTTAAAACCATAAAAGGCAACCCTCGTATATAATCATGTGTGGATATCACTGTAAGCGTATAAAACGAAAGGCTTTAAAAGCTGATGGTACATAGAGTACGACGCCCTTGTCCTTATGTATGTCCAAGTCGTCCGTAACTTTAAGGGTTAATATCTCGGTTAATTATCGACGATTTTTTTCAAAAATCATTATCAACTTTGCTTTTATACTTCTGCTACGATAGGTATCTCCATTGCTCCTAAACACGTTTGCTGAATGCTGCAATTCAAAATTTGTATATAACGGAAAAATGCGCATTTCTCAAAAACTATATGACCTAGTGTAATCGCTATAGTTTTCCTGCAAGATTTAAATTACCGCCTATTCCCTCTAATTTTTGCACAATTTTAGTGTCAGTAGATTCTGAAATTGATAGGGGTGAACATATTTTTGCCCTACCTTTCCGACGATATATCTCCGAAAATATACCTAAAATTTAAAGAAATATATTTTTGAGTGCAGCATGACGCAATCTTTTACACGATACCACACACGATATACAAATAGAAGATTGTTTAACTTAATTATCCCCTCTACATTTTCCTAAATATATTTCCAAAATAATCTGTAAACATGTGGGTCAATAGTTTCTATTACTTCCCCCAATTTGCACTTTCCACAGTCCATAGTTTACGAGTAAAAGGACTGTGATAGACGGACAAATAGACACAGTAGTGTACTTATAATGGTTCCGTTTTCACATTTTAAGTACGGAATCGTAAAAATTCAGAAAATCGGTGATAAAAATGAAGTAATATTATGTAAAAACTGAAATATTTGTCGTATTTTATAAAAAAATATCCGAAAATAAGTTAAATAATACTAGAAAATATTCAAAATATATCTACAATAAATATTTAAACATCAAGTAAATCTAAATCAATACTGAAAACTTTAAGTACCAGAAGCAAAGTGGATATTTATGACAGCCCCTCTGTCTTTCTTTTAAGCTGCATTGAAGCAAAGGGATTTTTTTTATTAATTATTTTTATACTATTTTTATTTCCATTTTAGAATTCATTAATCCTATCGATACAATTAAAAAAGGAATTTAATAGATTTAACTGTAAAACTGAATCCCGAATATTACATTGAAATACTTAAAAGTTATGTTCTAGCTTTTATTTTCAATTATATGAATAATAATTTTATCCCATTTTAATATACATTATTTTTGTCTTACAATTACTGTACATAATTTTTTTTTACAATTAGGTTATTTTTTGTTAATGAATCATGTTTTTGCAAAAAACGGTTTCATACTTTGTTTTCGAAATATTATTTCATATTATTTGAAAACAAAATTGCAATATTTAACATACATTCCTAAATACTAACACCGTAATAAGAGAATAATATGAGAAAAGTTAAAATTTGCCACAAGAGACCTTATTTCAAAGTTAAACTTGTTCTTAATGCTAAACGAAGGAAATACTTCTAATGTATGTTTTTTAAAAATGAAGAGTTCTATATTCTTATACTGCGATAAAAAAGGGAGGAAAATTTGCCGAGACAACACCTACTTCAATGCGAAAGTTTCTATAGATTACACTGGTTCAAGAGAGTCCACCCAATAACAAAGGCGGTTGCTGTATGAAGGTGGAATAATGAGTAGTTAGGTAGCTTGCTCTACAAACAGGATATTTGCACTGTAACACACAGTTAAGTTGTATAAACACAGAATTAAGAATGGTTTAGAGATACATTAAGAATCAAAAAAAAAGTATGGGACTTTTTTTTTTTAAGGAATGATAATTATGTGATTGAAATATGTGCGTACATTTCTATTATCTTACGATTCGCCAAACTCTCTCTAGACTATTTACATTTTGTTTTTAATTATTACAGTAAAATGTAAGAAAATCTTCCAACTTATTTCTCTTTTACTTAATTTATTTAAATTATAGATTTCTATAGATCATTGTATCCAAGTTAATCAACATTTTTTTAAATAGTTTTATGTTGTTCAGAAAAATTCAGATTTATTTTGGACTGTTAAATACCTTCATATACATTTCATTGTATTCTGGCATACTAATAATATAGTTATAGTATTACTTTTCCCTTATCATGCTTTAACACTCCAGCCGCGGGCGACTTTTTTAGTGTATTACTTTTTTTTAAATTAAGATTGTTTGATTCTCACCTCTTTTTTGAATTATAAATAGTCACTTTATTTACTTACAGATTAAATAATGAGAGAATAAACCGAATTATACGCTTTTAAAAAAGTGGTTGGAATCAAGTAATCTGAATTTTAAAAAAGTAGCCTACTGGAACGCGAAAATAGCGTTTCTCGCGGCTGGATCATTTCTCTAGCTTTTTTTTTTATTATTATTATTAAAGCGTAAATTTTACGGTCAATTAAAAGAAAGCAAACCTTATTATATTACATTGAAAATCTACGCAGAGAGATGATAGAGGTAAAATTCGATTGAGCTTAACTGGAAATTATGTCTTTTTCCATTAAATGATGTTTTTAAAATAGCGATCCTCACATATTAGAAACTTGTATCAACTTTAATTTTCCAAAATAACACAAGCTCTTGATACGCTTTTCTAGTTCATTGGATAAAATATGCCCGGTAAATTTTCAGTTTATATACCTTTTCTAAATTCTTCAGAGAGTTTTAAGAGAAAATCAGCTAAGGATTTATCTATAAATTTCGGAATATAAATATAAAATTAAGATCTTACGTGGATAGTACCCAAAAATGTATAAATATTTAACTGAAAAATTATATAGAGATAAAATAAAATATATTTACATAAAAGAAATTTCCTTTAAAATCTGCCTCAAAAAATTGTAATTTTTCTTTTCGTAGATGTTTTGATAACAAAAAACGAGACAGTCAAAAAGTAAAATTTCTCTAAGTCTCGAAAACAAATGCTAGGAAAAAGTTTTATTAGCATATAGTCGTGTTTTAGACGACATTTACACATTTTCTGTAAAAATAAATAAAAGTCATAATTCATAAGTTTTGTAATATAAATTTATTAAGAATTTGCGAAAACCAAATGTAAGAATCCAAGAAAATTCTGGAATATGTTTAAATCTATTCATTGTATCTGATTAAAAAGTAAACGTTCAAATAGGACGATTTTTTCGGAAGAGATAATTACGTTTCTCACGTATATGTAATATTAGTATACTGAAACATTCACATATCCTGTCTCTATGAAGATTGCAAAAAACTATATTAACTGTAGCTTAGCTTTTTATCGGACTGCTTTGATCTTAGGACTTAGGCCAAATTATTCAAAATTGTTATGTAAATTGTTATGTTATGTAAAAAAATGTTAAGACAGGTGTAACAATTGAAAAATCAAAGATAGTACAGCTTGTAATATGTAGATGATTACTTTTCAAAAATTACATGTATATGGGGCATTCTCACATTCTTCTGACTTTCATGTCCCTGAATAATAATTTTTTATTTAATAAACTTTTTGTGTTTTTTTTTATTTCATATACTTGGGAACATCCATTGATGAGCATGATTGCACAGCAATATTAATGAGATAAATAAATTTTAGACGATGTTGGGGGTCCAAACACATGGAAAACTCATCTAACGTTCCCTGTCCCTGATTTTTAAGTTTGGAGCTGTCTGGATAAAATTGTTTCAATAAAAATAATTGGATGTAATTTTTTTCTGAATCTGGAACTATTGTTTTATAAAAATATGTAGCTAAAAATTAACCTGCACACATTTTTATGATTGATATTATTTTTGAACTCTGTCCCTGGGTTTTAGATTCCTTACCATCCCTCTTCTAAAATTATACAGAAAATCACTTCAGATGCAGCGACAGAATTTTTTTCAAGTTTTTGCTCATGCAGAAGTATGCTAGAGAAAGAATATCTAAAATTCTTTGACAGTAAATTTACTGCAGAATATAAATCAGCATTTAAATATCAATTTCAAGCACCGTGGCTTTATAGGTAGTCTTACCGTCCTCAAGGTTTATTCCTGCACTTTTCAAGGTATATAAAATAAAAAAGAATTAATTTAATCCAATGTTAAAAACTGTTTCTAAAAATCAATGACCATTGTGGCTATCACTTAGTCTTAACATGATTTTCCTAAAAATAGGTGGTAATTTTCCTTACAGTTCCTTCCTTACCGTCTCTATTTTTACCATTTCGTCACCTTTTTTACCTTACCGACCCTTCTTTAACACACCTTTAAGACAATGTTATACAAAAATTCTGTATTAAAAGTACTACATTTGTATTATTTCTTATTTGGATGTCCTGTGGGTACTATGCAAGTTCATTATAAGTAAAAATTTAGAAGAAAATAAAAAGTTATAGAGGTAAAATGGTAAGGAAAATTTAAACTCGCAAGTTTAACTTAAACATCAGTTAAATAAAACAATTTTTCGCTGCTGACCATTTTTTCTTTATTTTGAATCATTAAGGCATATGTCTATCAGATTAAAATGTTATTTTAGCAAGTTTAATTTCATCAGGTTTTTATTCCCGAAAGTCAAAAGTTGTGAGAATGCCCCATTTATTAACCTATTTGGATGAGAGAAGGCATGTGCATAGTATATAGCAATGTCTCGACCAAGTTAGCTGGTCACCAGTTAGTTCATCCGCCATCTTGTTTAAAATTGACGGTCATTAATTTTTTTTAAATTTAAATTTAGATTTTTTCCCCAAGATTTTCCCCCCAAAAGTGAAAAGATTTGAGACTGCCCCATATGCGAGAATTAGACGCAGTTTCCTACCAAATGATATCACTAGTTCCCTTTTACTAAATTTAGTAATGAAATAGCTTGAGGTTCCTTTTATTATTGTTTTCAAACTGTACTTTGTTTACATATGTTAGTTTTATAAATAAATATGCAAATAATGCCATATGTTTTTAGTGTTTGTGATGTCTTTAATTTCACGATTTATTACTGAAATTTTAAAGTTTCAGGACGTGTAATAAAGTTACTTGAACATGTAACACATCCCTTTATACTACATTTTATGTTATGTACTTAATTCACTATGGCTGATTGTTTTCGGGATAGGGTCGATAACTTCCAAAATACGCCTTTAAGGGCTTTTAAATCACATTTATATGATAGGATATAGTTTATTATAGGTAGACAGTTTTAGCTTTATCCGTTTGATAGATTTTTGGGTGTACCAGTACATTTCTTTGCGCCCTGGTTAGACTTCCCTTATTAAATTAATACATAGTATCTACAAATTAGTTGGGAAATTTCGTAAGTTAAGAACTTCCGAAATATTAAATGAGATTAACTAGTTGAAAGACAGAGTAATAGTAATATTGCCGAAGTAGATCATAGATGGCGCTAGGTTTCATAACAGATGCTATCGCTTAGCGAGCGGAGGTGTTATTCAATGGCCTCCACGATCACAAGATCTTTCACCGCTTGGTTTCAGTTTATAGGGTTTTGTAAAGGATCAAGTGTAGAAGCTGCCACTTCCTGCATTTATTCCTGAACTAAAATCATTAATCTGCACTGCAATTAATTTGATAGACGGAAACATGTTGACAAATCTGGGGCAAGAAATGATTTACCGATATGACAGTTTCAGTGTCACGAAAGGAAGTCACATCGAACATTTGTGATAATGGTAAACTTGAACTATTTCTCTATCTTACAACAATACATATTTTAATTTTTTTCCTGTCAATTCCATTCAATAAATCATTCCTTTTACCCAACTAATTTGTAGACACCCTGTATATTTTTACTGTACATTTGGCAATACATGCAACTTCATAAAAGATACAACAACTGTGTGAAAAAAGGGAGAAAATCCATACAGAAATTTTCATAAAACTGTTATTTCATTACATATTTGCAGGAATAAATGTCGCAATCATGGGACATTTTACAGAAACAATGGTTATCTTATAAATTAAAAGTAAATGTTGCTGTTGTTTTCTCTGCTTTTTTCAACTGTGTCTCTATTAAAAGGACGAAAATTCCACTGCAATGGATGTCGTATACTGATAGTTAACACCGTGCACTAAAAGCTCTTTTTTTAAATAGATTTTATGATCTTTGACATTCATAATGTAAATTTTCCGTTTAAGAATTTAATTCTGTTAATGTTAGTTGTAAACAATTAATATTAAGTATAAAGTAAAATGTCAAAATTATTATAAATTTTAACGAATGTCATATTTGCTCTTCCGTTATAATGAAAAAAAAAATGGAAAACTCTTGAAATATCGATATATTTATTTTAGTTTTAAAACTTTGCGAAAATGAAAAAATATATATATTTTCACTTTTTTAAGGAGACAAATGATCTGCCTTTTCAAATTTTGTCTTTCTAAAAAACAAACCATCAATTTACTTGTTTCTTCTTGTTTAAGTTTTTTTTTTAACATTTTCGTTACATTTATTTCCCCTAAGTCCCTGTAAGTCTAGACTGTTCCATTCCAATATTTCATAATTTTTTATATGAAAAATTTCAGTAATCTTTATGCATTTTCGTAGAAACATTTGGAGCATTTGCTTCGAAAATGTGACAATATTAATGAACTTTTTCTTAAAATCTACTTGCCAAATTTGTTTTATATATCTGTGTGTATGCGTGTGCGTATGTGTGTGTGTATGAAATTAATAATGTTTCTTGTTTGTCATTTGAACGCTGAAAAAAATTCTTTCAGTTTTTAGTGAATGTCTGAAAAGTAGATTATATGCACGCATGTAAAAATAAGATCATTTTTTATGTATTGTAGTTTTTCTAGGCTAAAAGGCATAAATTTGAATTACACAAAACATAAAAGGTTTTTGGTTTAATGCATCAGATATTTTTCTCTTCCGAATTTTTTAACGTATAAAGGGCTTGGAATATTTGAATAATTGAATTAAAAAAATTAAAATTTCAAGGTATTCAAGAATGAAGTTTTCTATAGAAAACTGTAACCAAATCATTTATTCCCCTAAGACATTTGATTTCTTAATGCAAGACTTTGATAAATTTTATTTTATTGGACTAATGAGCAAAGAGTCTTCATTTTTAAAACTTCTAAAATTT
Source organism: Maratus speciosus (assembly GCA_963932465.1). Taxonomy (NCBI): domain Eukaryota; kingdom Metazoa; phylum Arthropoda; class Arachnida; order Araneae; family Salticidae; genus Maratus; species Maratus speciosus. Next base: position 245,839,762 of record OZ010787.1, read on the forward strand.
ATCTCTGATTTTTATGAAAAGAAGAGAACAAAAAAGGAACGTTGCACTTTAAAAACTGTCAGAATGGAGTTTAAAAATGTTATATGAAAATCAGAAGAAATAATAAGTATCAATTTCTATGTTTCAAAACTGAGCCCTTCGTACAGTTCCATAATAATTTAAAAAAATAAGTGATACTGTTAACGCGCAGATTTCGACTCCCTTAAACTGAATATTACATAGTGTAATTCATGCAGGAATTAGAATAGTAAGCAAGTCATTTAAAAAAAGGCCTTTAATAAATAATTATTTAATAATTTCATTTCGCAATAAACTTAAAATTTCATTTCATATTTAAGTAAGTGTGTCAAAAATAATGTGAATTATTTTTATCGTTCCTGTTTTAACAAAATTTTATCAGAAATGTTAAAAAAATCATAAATTGATAAATTTTGTGCACATAAGCTTTATTCAGAAACTTTTATAATTGTAGTTATTGATTTATTTAAAATTTGTTTAGTCTTATATATTTACTACGAATAATAATAATACTAAATTTTCATATGGATTTACAACTGTTGCTATTGTCAGAGACCAGCTTTAGATACGTGTTGCGTTATATTTACATTATTCAAACTCCAGAAATTTTAATAAAAAGTAAATGAGAAATTTTTTTTAAGGATTCTTATTCTAACTTTTAAATGACCATTTTAAAAATTTTGTCACCTGTCATGAACTGATTTTTAATAATTTCAATTAGGTCATTAGTATCTGAATTATTTTTTTCTAGTATTATAAAAGTGCTTTAGAAAGCAGAGTCATTTAAATAAAGCTGAAATATTTCTGTAAAAAGAAAAAAAGGAGATTTTTCTGATCTTTAATGTAACGGAGACATAAGCTAGGCAAAACCTAATTTCACATTATACAAAAGTTTATACGAAAGTCTTTGTGAATTCATTATTTCCTTTTCAAACATGGGAAATGAGAATCTTTTGCGATTTTTTTTCCTTTGATTTATGCAGTGAGCTTCTTTTAAGTAATAAATCATTACAGCAGATGATCAGAACAAAAGTAAAGTGAATAATTATAAAAATGACATATGCTTATAAAAACAGGCACAGCGCCTAAAAAAGTTACATACATTTTCAAAGTAACTGAACTATTTTTTTTTTTTTTTAAATTTCATTCGAAAGAACAAAAAAATTATATTTACGTTTTTTTTTTTTTTTATTTATTTAATAAACGGCCAAATGCGAGTATTACTAGCAGTTAGAGGGTTCCGTACAATAAATTTATGAATTATTAACTGTATTATTAAAAGAAACCGTTGCTAAAATAATAATACTTTGTAAAAAACCGTACAACACAGGGTTGAGTAAACTGTATATAGGGCATTCTCACAATATTTTGACTTTCATGTCCCTGAATAATAATTTTTTATTTAATAAACTTTTTTGTGTTTTTTTTTATTTAATATACTTGGGAATATCCCATTGCATGATTGCACAACAATATTAACGAGATAAATAAGTTTTGGACGATGTTGGGGGTCCAAACACATGGAAAACTCATGTAACGTCCCGTGTCCCTGATGCTGATTTTTAAGTTTGGAGCTGTCGGGATAAAATTGTTTCAATAAAAATAATTCGATGTAATTTTTTCTGAAACTGGAACTATTGTTTTATATAAATATGGTGCTAAAAATTAAAATGCAGACATTTTTAGGGTTGATATTATTTTTTGAACTCTGTCCCTGGGTTTTAGATTCTTTACCATCCCTCTTCTAAAATTATACAGAAAATCACTTCAGATACAACGACATAATTTTTTTTAAGTTTTTGCTCATGCAGAAGTATGCTAGAGAAAGAATATCTAAAATTCTTTGACAGGAAATTTACTGCAAAATATAAATCAGCATTTAAATATCAATTTCAAGCACCGTGGCTTTATTGGTAGTCTTACAGTCCTCAACGTTTATTCCTGCACTTTTCGAGGTAAATAATAATAATAAAAAAAAATAATACAATGTTAACAACTGTTTCTAAAAATCAATGAACATTGTGGCTATCACTTAGGCTTAACATGATTTTCTTAAAAATAGGCGGTAATTTTCCTTACCGATCCATCTTTACCGTCTCTTTTTTTTACCATTTCGTCCCTTTTTTTACCATTTTGTCCTTTTTTTTTTACCTTACCGACCCTTCTTTAACACACCTTTAAGACAATGTTATACAAAAATTCTGTATTAAAAGTAATACATTTGTATTATGTCTTATTTGGATGTCCTGTGTGTACTATGCAAATTCATTATAAGTAAAAATTTAGAAGAAAATAAAAAGTTATAGGGGTAAAATGGTAAGGAAAATTTAAACTCGCAAGTTTATCTTAAACCTCAGTTAAATAAAAAAATTTTCGCTGCTGACCATTTTTTCTTTATTTTGAATCATTAAGGCATCCGTCTATCAGATTAAAATGTTATTTTAGCAAGTTTAATTTCGCCAGATTTTTTTTTTCTCCCAAAATTCGAAAGATTGTGAGAATGCCACATATACTAGAAAAGAATAAATGAGTATACCATAAAAGTTCAAAGGGATATGAAGCCTAAGTAATATGAAATATTGCTATACTTTTTTCGGGTTCCGTACGTAAAAAGTGAAAACGGAACCATTATAAGATTACTCCTGTGTCTGTCTGGCAATCTGTCACAGCCATTTTGCTCGAAAATTATGGAACTTGGAAAGTTCAAATCGGGAGAGTAATAAAGACTAGTGACTCACATATTTACAGATTATTAAACGTTCACATATATATTTAGAAATACAGAGGGGTTAATTAAGTTTTTTGTATATCGTGTGGGGTATCGTAATGCTGAACTCAAAAGTACATTTCTTTTAATTTTAGGTATATTTTTAGAGATATCGTCGAAAATGTATTGCAAAGTATGTCCCCTCGTCATCTATTTCCAAATTTTCTGAAATTAAAATTATGAAAAAATTAGATATAGTAGGCGATAATTTAAACCTTGCAGGAAAATTATAGCGATTACCCTAGGACACATAGTTTTTGAGAGAAGCGTATTTTCCCGTTACACACAAATTTCGATATGCGGGCTCTCAGCAAATGTATTGAGGAGCGCTGGAGGAACCTATGGTAGCAGAAGTATAAACGCATTGTTGATAATGATCTTTGAAAAAAATCGTTGATAATTAGCCGATATATTAGCCCTTTATGTTATGGACGGTTTGGACATACATAATAACAGGGGCGCCGTACTCTATGTACCATCAGATTTTAAAGCTTAGATAACAACCTTTAATGAAATATTTGTGTAATGCAATGCCCAGTAGCAGTATAAAGACAATAAACGTCAAAAGTTTTAAAAAAATCGATTTAATTTATTTAGAATTAATCACATAAATACTATGCGATTCGCTACTAGTTTGCATTAAGTGGATCCCTCAATACGCCTCCGTGTCTTTAAAAGTTAATTAAAAACCAATCTGGAAAAACACTGCACGGACCAGGGCGGCGTTGCACCTTTGCGACCTCGTTTCGACGCATGCTTAGCACAATGCCCAGTTTAAACTTTGAGCAATGGTTTTGTTTTAGCTACACTGTAAAAAGAAATGTTTTTTACCACGCTAAATTTAGTTTTATGAAATGCTAAATAAAGTTTAAATATGCACTACTTTTATTGTCAGTACCACGTTAAGTTCACAAAAGAAAAGATTATAGATAAGATAAAAAAAAAAAAAGAGCAATACATAATAGCAATATTTGATACTATTAGGTAGCTTTCATTACAAAAAGCTACCTATTGCAGCCGTTCGGAGGAAAGCGACTTCAAAAATTTTTGGTATATTTTCATCGATCATGACCCCCAGACCCCGAAACCACCCTCCGTTCAAAAGTTGATATATATATATATATATATATATATATATCTGACATTTGTCATACTGTAACTCTCGAATTTATGAACCGATTTGGATGTAATTCGGTATGTACATAGTACATACCAATGTCTCGACCTAGTTCGTTGGCCAGCTTCATCCGCCATTTTGTTTCAAAATGGCGGCCATTTAAAATTTTCTTAAAAATTTTAAATTTGAAATGTGGTACCAAAGAATTGAAAATGGAACAATATTTTTTTCTTATGTATTTGACAATTATACAAAGATTCCGGAGCAGTTTTTGTTTCGTCTATATCTTAAAAAATGACTGAGTTATAGCATTTTGAATTTCTAGCGTGGCTGACATTTTGAAACGTCCTGAATTTTGTCACGCGATAAAAGGCGTATTTATGAACCGATTTGGATGTAATTTCGTTTGTGCATAGTACATAACAATGTCTGGTCCGAGTTCGTTGGCCAGCTTCATCCGCCATCTTGTTTAAAAATGGCAGCCATTTAAATTTTTAAGAAAAATTTAAATTTGAAATGTGGTACCAAAAAATTGAAAATTGAAAAAATATTTTTTTTTTATGTATTTGACCTTGATACAAAGATTCGGGAGCAATTTTTGTTTCGTCTATATCTCAAAAAATGGCTGAGTTATAGCATTTTGAATTTCTAGCGTGGCTGACATTTTGAAACGTCCTGATATTTGTCACGTGATAACAGGCGTACTTATGAACCGATTTGGATGTACTTTGGTGTGTACATAGTACATACAAATATCTCGACCGAGTTCGTTGGCCAGCTTCATCCGCCATCTTGTTTCAAAATGGCGGCCATTTAAAAAAAAAAATTAAAATTTAAAATTTAAAATGAGATACCAAAATACTAGAAAATGAAAAAGATTTTTTTTGTATGTGTTTGACCTTAATACAAAGATCCCGGAACAGTTTTTGTTTTGTCTATATCTAAAAAAATGGCAGAGTTATAGCGTTTTGAATTTCTATTGTGGCTGACATTTTAAAACGACCTGATTTTTTTCACGCGATAACAAGCGTATTTATGAACCGATTTGGATGTTACTTGGTCTGTACATAGTACATACCAATGTCTCGACCGAGTTCGTTGGCCAGCTTTATTCGCCATCTTGTTTCAAAAGGGTTGCCATTTAAAAAAAATTAAATTTAAAATTTAAAATGAGGTATTAAAAAATTGGAAAATGAAAAAGATTTTTTTATGTGTTTGGCCTTGATACAAAGATTCCGGAACAGATTTTGTTTCTGAAAATTGGTTCTTTTGTTTATATCTTAAAAAAATGTTTGAATTATAGCACTTTGAATTTCTAGTATGGCTAACATTTTGAAACGATCTTGTATTTGTCACGCGATAACACACGTATTCGCCTATTTCCATGTGAGAAAGCATGTTGAATAATATACATCAACATCTCAGCCAAATATAAGTCACTTTAAATAAAAGCGGCTTGGATAAAGCTGACTAATTTCGTGAAATTCTCATTCATAATGATTTAGTATTGATAAAAATTAGTATTGAATCTCCTATATTCGGTTTCCACTAAATGGAGCTTCGAGTGTTTGAATAATATAAGTTGGCTTTTTTAAAATAAGGTATTTGAAAGCTACCTCTTCCTCCCGGCACTGGCCGGAAGGAATTTTTAGGCTTCATATCTCTTTGAACTTTTATGCTATACCCCTTCATACTTTGGGGCTATTACATATATAACATTATGAACATTTTGCTAATTTTGGACCCCCTCCCGCCCTTACGATAACATACGTTATCATTCTTTAGCACCCCCCCCCCCCTTCTCTCTTCCATCCGATGATATCGATATCAACGTCTAAAAATTATTTCATTTTTAGATTCTTTTTCTTTTTTTTAATACGCTTACAGTGATATACACCAATCATTATACATTTATTAGTTGCATAATTTACGGATTCAAGAAGTCAATAAAATATCAATAAATGAAATAAATTTATATCAAATAACATCTAAAAGAGTTGGTTACTATTTAAAAGTAATAGCATATTCTATAATATAATAATAGCATATTCTTACATAATGTATTTAAAAGTAACATTGTCTTCTTCCCGGGAGGTTAATAGCAGAACCTATCAATACAATACTGCTACAGGCGACACATGTTTTAATTCTACCTCGCACCACTTTCTCAAAACAAAAAATATTTTCATACTTTTCGAGAACATTTGCAAGAGAAATATATTATACAAAATTTGTTTTATTTTTAATAGAGGTACGAACAGAATAGAAAAATAGTCGGCTGTGGAAACCCTGTCAATAAAACAGTGGACAACATTATTTGTCTTTCTTTACTGGTAAACGCAAGTATCATTTCCTACATATTATGTTCCTGATTTCTGTAACAACGAATTATTTACGCAAATGGTAGAAGAAGAGAAATGCCAAACGTTGGGGTATTCCAAATTTTAGAATAAAATGATTTTATAAACATTTAATATCTTTAATGATAGCTTTGTATTTTCATAAAAACAAATGAAAAAAATATAATAAATGTAACAGTTTATTTGGATGTAAAGCAAAAGTTTCTGAAAAAAGAAAAGTTTGGTTGGATCAAAAATGATAATGATATCAAAAGCAACCCCCCCCCCCTCCCTCCAGAGATATTTTATGAAAACAAGTGCCAGACTCCCCTTCCCCCCTAAAGTGTTAACATTATATATGCACAACCACTTTTCTAGTATATACAGCTATTGTCTGTACCCAATTATATTGTATATGTATTGTATTATGTATTGTATAGTTTTTATACGAAATCTTATTATCCTTTTAGCAATGATTTTTTAAATAATACAGTTGTTAATTTATATATTTATTGTGCGGAACCCTCTGAGCTCGAGTTATACTGACAGTTAACCGTTTATTTTAACCTTATCCTAATATGCTTCTGATGAACTTAATTCGGTACTTACAATAAAAGTAGAGTATATTTAAACTTCATTTGGCATTTCATAAAACTAAATTCAGCGTAGTAATAATATTTTATTTTCACAGTGTAGCTAAAACAAACACTTCTTCGAAGTTTGAACTTGGCATTGGGCTAAACGGGCATCAGAAGGAGGTCGCAAAATTGAAACGCACCATTCGAGCGTACCGCGATAACTGATAGGCTTTTAATTAACTTTTAAAGACACGGGAGGCGTATTGAGAGAGCCACTCAATGCTAACTAGTCGCGAATTCCATACTATTTATGTGATTAATTCTATTTAAATTAGTATGCTTTTAACAATCTCACGTTTATTGCTTTTATACTGCTACTGGGTATTGCATTACGTAAACATATCATTAAAAGTTGTTATCTAGACTGTAAAAGCCGATGCTATATAAAGTGCGCCGCCCCTGTCATCATGTATGTCCAAACCGGCCGTGTCTTTAAGGGTTAATATCTCGGCTAATTACCCATGGTTTTTTTTTCTAAAACCATTATCAACAAGCTTTTATACTTCTGGTACGGCAGTACATCCATTGCCCCTCAACACCTTTCTCTGAATGCCTTCAAATCAAAACCTGTGTGTAACGGAATAATGCCCTTTTATGTGACTTAAGCTAATCGCTATAGTTTTTCTGCACGGTTTAAATTAACGTCTACATCCTCTAATTTTTTCATAATTTTGGTTTCAGTAGTTTTAAAAATAGAGGGGGTTGGACAAACTTTTGCACTACATTTTCGAAGATATCTCGGAAAAACTAAATAAAACTCGGAATACCTAAAATTAAAAGAAATATACTTTTGAGTTAAACGTTACGAAAGCATTCACACGTTACCTCACGCGATATACAAAGAAAATATTTGTTTTTCAAGTAACTTAATTAGCGCCTCTACAATTTGCCTAAATATATTTGTGAATGTTAATAATCTGTAAATATGTGGGTCAATAATCTTTATTACTTCCCCTAATTTGAACTTTCCACGTTCAATATTTTACGAGTAAAATGGCTGTGCAGACAGAGAGACAGACACAGGCGTGATCTTATAATTGTTCCGTATTATACTTTTTATATACGGAACTCTAAAAATGAATAGATATGCCCCCGTTTATACTTTAATAACTAACTTTTTATTACAAATTCTCTGTGCTATTTTTTGTTGTATCTGATGTATATTAAGTTGTACGATTTTAAACCTTAATTTCTTATCATTTTATAATTTACGCTAATCAGTGTTTTTCTGAGTTTTTATGTGCATGCTTCTTAAAATAAATGGTAAATGTATATTTTTTAAAAATTTTTATTTTCAATACTTAAGCGGAACAAATATTTCTTTAAAATCTGTAATGGATGGAATTCAAGGAGCATTTTAAATTATACAATTATTATTTCTATAAAACGTCAAGTCCACCAAAAAAGGTAATTGTTTTATTTTATTGAATCCCACCAGTCATTGACCGCCACATTTTCAACGACGCCATTGTTCAAGTGTGAGCATTCTCTCACACTACCATCTTTTATTGTATAAATAGTAATCCGAATAAAAATAGATATAAGTTCCATTTTTAAGTTAAATGCAATAAAAATTCCATTTAATGAAAATGAAGTGTATTTAAAGGTCATTTCTAGATTGAATATACGTTTTTTAATCCTAACATGAAAACAATGTTTACAACGCGACGAACGATGGTAAAATTAAATGAAACATAAATAAGGCATAATGAAATATAATTGATAATTTTCGACGTGAGAACTCAAGCGAATTGAGTATTATATATGCGTTAAACAGATATATAAACTGTATGGAAAATTCACAAGACATGATTTTAAGCGTTATGTAGAGTTTGCATTTAGTGGACCAACAACTCTATGAAAAGAAATAATAGCGTTTACGATCACTCTGTAAAAAAGATGCTCGAAATAATCTGTAGCTGCAGAAAAATACTATGTTGATCTTGCGTAACATTTAGACTATTTTGTGTAACGATAGCATGTATAGTATACGCATGGAGATAAAAAGGTTTCTTTGAAAAAAATATTTGTTTATGGCAAACAGTAGTTACAAATAAATTTAACGGTAAGTGCAGAAAACTTGACACAAAAGAAAGTACTGCAGTTATTTGCAGCACAATATAATAATTATTTGCATAATATAATAAATATTTTCCCAATTGGGAACATCAGTATGCAATACTTTTGAAACTACGAATGCGCTAAAGTTAATAAATGTTTTGTTGCATAATGTAGTAACCAACATGCACGTCAATTTTTATAAAAATATAATCAAAATTCAGAAAGTTATCGGCAACTTAGACAGATAATTTCACTAGCTTTATCATATTGCATTTTCCACAAATTGTAATTTTCATTAAGTGAGTTTAAACAAAGAAGTTATTTTTAAAAGTATGTCCAAACGTATCTTTGGAAAATATCCTTCGATTTTTATAATTATTTTTTTTTTTCTTGATGTTGGAATGGGCTCGTTCTGGTGACTCTCCAAAGGAGAACTAAAGCATAAATTAGAAATCAAATTCAGTAAATCTAATTATGCCCTTTTTTAAAAAAAATCCCTTATACATCAGCTACTTTTAGAAAGCAACTGAAATTCAGCTCAGTATATCGCTATTCGACTGATCTTTTTATTTGAGTTGCCCTAAATAGTTGACTGATAAATTGTGCAAAATTATTTTTTGCATTCATACATGCACAGTAAAATAAGTGGGCAAGTGTGATCACAGATAGCACAGACGGTTTCGTTTAATATTCCTTTCAAAACGCTTTATTCTTGAATTAATAAAGCCAAATTTATAAATAATTTATAATTATGGATTCCTTAAAAACCGCATATAAAACGGTAAAAAAAGCTAAGGTTTAAAAAAAAAATTGCGCTCCACCTCGCATGAAATTTCTCGCGCAATTCTTTATTATTTTTTTTTATTATTATGAGTTATTACTATCTTGAAGTTTCAAACAGATCGCCATGTTAGATTTCCTAATTTAAGTAAAATCGCGTTCTTTTAATTCCCCTCATAGCATGCATGGTCACGGTGACGTCGTTGTGACGTCACTGTGAGTCACTGTGGTCACGTCACATCTGTGACCAAAATGCCACCACTCAGTGATGTCACATTGTGACTGAGATGTGAACTTCTTAGAAAACTTTAAAAAATTACAAAAAATATTCAAAACATGTTATTTATGTAAAATTATATTTTCTGGCAATTAAACAAAATTGTGACGTCACTGTTATGACACTGCATGTAACGTACGTCACGTCACATATGTGACGAAAAAAATCACCATATTGTAAGTCACAGTGTGACAAAAATATGAACATCAAAAATCTTTGAAAATGAACAGAAATATTACATGACCGAGTTACAGCGACATAAGGAATGAAAATATATTAGTGGATAGGAAATAGTAAATTCGGACACGAAAAGAGAGGGGGGGGGGGCAGAAAAAGGAAAATGCACGGTAGAAGTATCAACAAACTAGATTTTCATGCTATATTTTATCAATTTGTTATTTAAGACAGTGAAAGTATACTTTTTTATGATTTCAATTTTATCTACCATTGCAATTTAATCCTTCACTGATTGTTATTATTATAAAAGTGTTTCTCGGAAAAAAGGTACGTATTGGAGCAATTTGGATAACATATTTAGAATTAGGAATATTAAATCTGTACACTTTACATATTTAGTTTTCAGGGAGGAAGTTGTTTTATTTATTTTTTATTTTATTTTATTTTATTTATTTATTTATTTATTTATTTTTTGTCGACCAGTGGTATTCTAAACCCTTCTGTGGTTTCAAACTAAAATTTTCTATTACAGTTAAGTCTGTAGCTTTTAATGAGCACGTAGAAAGAATACTCAGAGTTTAGTCATATATGCATTTCTTACTTTAGAATTTGCATTCAAGTCATATTTTTTCCTGTTAGTGTTTAACTATTTTAAATAACTTTTTTTTTTTTAAATTCTACTTCTTTCAGACTTTTTAAATAAAATTAGTATTTTCCGAAAAATTATGTATACAAATTTTATACAAAACCCATGATATAATTATTCATATTTCAAATTCGTGTTTTAGAGATATGACTTTAAAAAATGTTATTTTTAAATTGTTTTATTCTACAGAAAATGAATATGAAAAAAATGACAGATTGACAAAGAAAATTTTTTTATCCTGTATACTCTCTTTTCATTTATTAAGAAGATCCGTATTTATTTATTAATTGTAAAACAAACTGTACTTTAAAAAAAAGAAAGAAAAAAGCCAGGTGTTTCATTCAAATAGAAAATTTTCATTACAGATACTCTCATAAAGGTAAAATTACTGCGCATTTAAACTCTAAATCTGCTGTGTACAAAAAAAAAAAAAAAAATAATAATAATAATAATAATAATACAGTAGGAGCACCTGCTTGCTCAAATATCGTATGCGCTCGATTAAACCGCAGAATAAAATAAGGATCAGAGAAGTTCTGACACGGAAAGTTAGTTTTTTAAGCTAACAGAAATATGCCTGACAATTTAGGATAAAATACGGATATTATTAAAATATTTATGGAACTTAAAAGGTATGTCTTATTTAATTTAAATTTTTTGTTCCTGTTTGATAGATTATTATCACGACTTAAATAGTTGTATGTTATATGCAATGAGACTGATCTGGTATTCCTTTCAAAAGCAATATGGCGATGGAAAGATTTTTGAGAAATTGTTAAATGCATTTAATTCATCTATTATAGTTTGTTGTTGTTTAATAGTACAATTATAAATACTAATTATTTAGTGTTTTTCAAATTGCTATATTTATTTTTTTAATTGTATTTAAGCATTTTTTTTTTTTTACTGTTTGTGATTTTAATCAAACATTTAATTGTAGACATTCAGAATCAGTTATTAAATTTTCTTTGATTGTAAACTCATTTTCTACATTTTCGATACATTTATTTTATTGGCATTAAAAAATAAAATATAATATTTAAGAATTGAAATAAAGTGTTTTTCATGCCCGATAAAGTTGAAAAGTGTTTATGACTTCGGTTTGTCTGGCCGTCTGTCCGCGCTCTAACTCGCGTAAATATACTCGGATTGACCTAAAATTTTTGGATGTTATTGACGTTTACCATAGAAAGACCCTATTTGTAATGAAGTTTGTAGCATGTTTAGTTCATTTACAGGGACAGTCAATTGTATTCCATTACATTACGGCCTGTGGGAAAAAAATCGTTTCAAATGATTTTTAATGATTTTACACGCTTTCAAACAGAATAAAATTGATATGCATTTATGAAGCGCACTAAAATGTGCATTCCATAGAATATGCGATGCAATGAATAGTTATTGTTCATTTACAGGGCTAAAAAAGGATTTCCAATACATAATGATATAGGGGTGGAGGGAATTGTTTGCGGCGTACTTAATTTATGTTAATCTATTTGATATGTAATGAAATTGATATACGTCGTTGAGGTTTACATACTATGAATTATTTCATGTATAATACGAAGTGTATATAGCATTTACAGGGACACACAAAATATTTCAGATACTATATTGTATCCGAAGTACTGTTCATTAGCGATGATTGCTGGAAATACATTTTTAGGTGCGTTCGTAATTATATAAATACGTAGCACCTATAGTTGTCGTTCAGTCCGTCTGTCTGTCCGTCCGCATATAACAGAGCAAAAACTACCCGACCGAATGATCTGAAATTTTTAATATATAATTGCTGCAAAATTTTTTCGAGCCATTTCCAATCTTATGAAAATCGGATGTATAGTTTAATTACAGGGACAGTCAAAAGTTTTTCTTTACATTACGGCCAATGGGAAAAATTATTGCAAGTGAATTTTAATGATGTTACAGACTTCCGAATGGTCTGAAATTTGTAATATATAATTGCTGCAAGATTTTGTCGAGCCATTTCCAATTTTATGAAAATCGGATGTATAGTTTAATTACAGGGACACCCAAAAGTTTTCCGTTACATTACGGCCAATGGGAAAAAATTATAGCAAATGCATTTTAATGATTTTACAGCCTTCCGAATGGTCTGAAATTTTTAATATATAATTGCTGCAAAATTTTGTCGAGCCATTTCCAATTTTATGAAAATCGGATGCATAGTTTAATTACAGGGACAGTCAAAAGTTTTTCTTTACATTACGGCCAATGGGAAAAATTATTGCAAGTGAATTTTAATGATGTTACAGACTTCCGAATGGTCTGAAATTTTTAATATATAATTGCTGCAAAATTTTGTCGAGCCATTTCCAATTTTACGAAAATCGGATGTATAGTTTAATTCCAGGGACACCCAAAATTTTTCCGTAACATTACGGCCAATAGGAAAAAATTATAGCAAATGCATTTTAATGATTTTAAAGCCTTCCGAATGGTCTGATATTTTTAATATATAATTGCTGCAAAATTTTGTTGAGCCATTTCCAATTTTATGAAAATTGGATGTATAGTTTAATTACAGGGACACCCAAAAGTTTCCTGTTACATTATGGCCAATGGGAAAAAATTATTGCAAATGCATTTTAATGATTTTACAGCCTTCCGAATGGTCTGAAATTTTAAATATATAATTGCTGCAAAATTTTGTCGAGCCATTTCAAATTTTATGAAAATCGAATGTATAGTTTAATTACAGGGACAGTCAAAAGTTTTCCGTTACATTACGGGGAATGGGGAAAAAATTATTGTAAGTGCATTTTAATGATGTTACAGACTATGCACTTATTAGGTACGTTAGTAATTATATAAATACGTAGCACCTATAGTCGTCGTTCAGTCCGTCTGTCTGTCCGTCTGTCCGTCCGCATATAACAGAGCAAAAACTACCAGACCGAATGATCTGAAATTTTTAATATATAATTACTGCAAAATTTTGTCGAGCCATTTCCAATCTTATGAAAATCGGATGTATAGTTTAATTACAGGGACAGTCAAAATTTTTTCTTTACATTACGGCCAATGGGAAAAATTATTGCAAGTGAATTTTAATGATGTTACAGACTTCCGAATGGTCTGAAATTTGTAATATATAATTGCTGCAAAATTTTGTCGAGCCATTTCCAATTTTATGAAAATCGGATGTATAGTTTAATTACAGGGACACCCAAAATTTTTCCGTTACATTACGGCCAATGGGAAAAAATTATAGCAAATGCATTTTAATGATTTTACAGCCTTCCGAATGGTCTGAAATTTTAAATATATAATTGCTGCAAAATTTTGTCGAGCCATTTCAAATTTTATGAAAATCGAATGTATAGTTTAATTACAGGGACAGTCAAAAGTTTTCCTTTACATTACGGGGAATGGGAAAAAAATTATTGTAAGTGCATTTTAATGATGTTACAGACTATGCACTTATGAAGCGCAAAAAAATATACATTCAGTACAATATGGGGTGCAAAAAATAATTATAAAAATAGTTATAGTACGAACGCACCTCATTTGCCACGTTTGACGAGCAATTTCCAACTTGTTAATTATGATATGCACTTTTATGATTCACTACATTTATGCATAGTATATGGTGTATATATATATGCTATAATTCATATACAGGACTATACAAAAGTATTCGTAAGGGTTACTGGGTATTGCTTAAAGGTGGTTTTTAAATAAGTTATGCATTTTAACGCTGCACTGTATTTAATTTACTAACAAATGTTTGTAGTATATAGATAAAATGATATACAGGGTCAAGCAAAGAATTGGATACGTTGCCGTCTATGAATTATAATTTCTGGAAATGTGATTTCAGCAGTTTTAAAAGTGTTTTAGCTTGAATTAAATTTTAACTAAATAGTGGCGTGTAATAAAGGTTCTAGGTAAACTACAGGGTTGTACAAAATTATTTAAGTATGTTTCCATATATTAGTATAAATTGCTGAAAGAGAATTTCAACCTGTTATGCGTTTCCTTGATAAACTAAATTTTTCCATTATATAGTATATATATATCAATCTACAGATCAAATATAGGACTGTTTAAAAGAATTAGAAAACATATTTGGTTGTGGATGGTAGGGTGTCAACGACTTTAATCGGTTGATTTAAATCAGTGATTAAATCATGATTTTAATGAACCGATTAAAAAAAAAAATCATTGATTAAAATAAAAATTTTTCTAAATGTTTAAAATGTCAAAAAAAGTATTAAAATCTAACATGAACATAATTTGAAAGTTTCTACAGGTATTTTGACTTATGAATAAACAGAAAAAGAGCTTTAAATAATTGTTTCTAAGCTTAATTCATTAGTATTGTAAAAAGTTGAAAACAGTTGAGTTTGTAAAAAGCATTGTTTTTAAGTTTTTATCCAAATTAAAACAGTTTCATTTAAAAATGATATTTAAATCTAACATAATTTGCAATGTCATAATTTCCTTTAGGTAATCAATTTATGCATTATTTTATATAAAATACACACAGCAAGTATAATTACATTTCTACAAGTAAAAGAATAAATAGTAATTAATAGCAATCTCAAGTTAAAGAAGAATGAAAGAATGACATCTGCTCAGCAGCTAAATTGTAAATGAATGCATAAGAGAAAAAGAAATAATTAGTATAAAAATGCTAAGCACCGCAAGAGCTTCGTTGGTATAGGTTGAATAAATGTTTATTATTATTTATTTATTTATTTATTTATTTATTTATTGTAACTCATATATACTAAAAAAATGAATCATTGAAAGCTAATAGAGGTAATAATGCTCTTACTTAAATATTTTGAGGATTTCAGATATTAGCGGCTAACTTATATTTATTGTATATGAATGGATTTAACTCATTTTCATTTTTTTTTTTTTTTGGTTAGCATACACGTACATGTGTGTAAGTATAGATTTTGGTGGTTTACAGAAATTTTCCTAAATACAAATGCAAAATGAGCTGCAAATAATATTTGTTAGTTTTGTTATTTGTGCTACTAACTAATGAAATTTTTTATTTGCAGTTTTTATTAATTCTGCAGTTGAAATTTACCTGTAGTTGTAGCCAGAGATTTCTTGTAAAAAACTTCCCCATTCAACAGTATTCTAAATTCATGTGGAAAAAATCTTGCAAAAATATAGAACTTTATTTCTTTAGAAAAAACAGGATATTATTAACATATGTTATTTAATTGTATTTTTCAATTTGTTATTCATAAAATTATTAAAAATTAAGGACACTTTACTTATAATGCTAAAAATTATTCTTTTTTTTTCTTACATTATTACTAAACACATTACTAATATATTTCCTCATGAAATAGTGCCCGTTTTTTGAACTAGCATCCTGTCCCTTTTCTTTCTAAAATGAATTATTATCATTTTAATAATTAAGGCTTAAAAATGTATAATATGTTCCTAATTAGAGAGTTGATTGTTTAATAATTAATTTGAAGTAATGTTAGCTATTTAATATGAAATGCAGTTAATAATTTTCATAAATGTTAAGTATCACTAGTATTTATAAAGTTTTACATAATTATTTCAATATTAATGTATGTAACATTATTGTATAATACTACCTAATGAAACTACTAATTTGCAGTTTTTATTTCTGTAATTACTAATTAACAATTATAATTTTATTAATTAAAGTGTAAAAACATAGATTATGTTAGCAATTAGTGGTGTAATTGTTTTGGAAACCTAAAACTCATGATAGCTATTCAGTATTTGAACGCTGGGAAAAAAATCATAAAAATTTGATTTAAATAAAAAAAATCTGATTTAAATAAAAAAATCCATTTTTTTTTTTTAATTATGATTTTTTTTACACCTTAGTGGATGGTAACTGCGTAAATCAGTTTTTCAAATGTTTTACGCGTTTTCATGTTTACTTAGTTATCTTATTTACGTTATTTCCCCGATGTCTTATTAAAACATTTAGGAAGAGTTGGGAAGTGTTTTATAATCTATGCCTAACGCATGATATATCTTACTTGTTGTTTCTATTTCCCAGATCAGTCTTTTCATATAAAACATACCAGATCTAATTCGCTCATATTCACAAAATACAATATATACGGGAATAAAAAATTTAAATAAATAGGGCTTATCATGCAGTTCTATAAGTAACAGTTGTATTAATGTCCTTTAGACTCCATGTTCGTAGTTAATAAAGCAATGACAAATCATAACACATTAAAAAGCTTACACATTCTTAATATTAAGCTTGAATTCAAGATCAAGCTTAGAATTTAATAAAAAAATATGTCAGTTAATAAGCATTGTTTTTTAAATGGAAAATTAAAAATATTTTAGAAGAATAGGACTCCAAAATAGCGATATCTTGCTAAAAAGTACGGTAAAAAGATAAAATTTTATATTTCAAACAAAACTTTACTTTAAAATTATCGTAGTTTTTATGACAAGAATCATCACAGTATTAATACTTGGACATTTTTCCAGAGAGAAACATTCGCCTTGCATACAATATTTCAAATGAAATTCAAATTTCAAATAAATTGCTTAAAAGGCGCAAAGGCCAACATAGTGAAAAATATCCACGCCGGGACTCGATCCCGGGTCATCAGTATAGCGCACTGACATTCTACCGACTAAACCACATGGAACGATACCCAGCCTGGAAATTTTCTCCCTATTACATGTTGGCAAGGCTACAAACGCAGCACAAGATGGAATATTTATCGTGAGACACCATCATGGGGCAAACACGAAACTTAATTAAATCCAGCATCGATTGAAACTATATTAATACTTGGAAATTTTTCCAGAGAGAAACATTCGCCTTGCGTACAGTATTTCAAATGAAAATCAAATTTCAAATTAAAATTGCCTTTTAAGCTATTAATTTGAAATTTGATTTTCATTTGAAATATTGTATGCAAGGCGAATGGTTCTCTCTGAAAAAATTTCCAAGTATTAATATAGTTTCAATCGATGCTGGATATAATTAAGTTTCGTGTTTGCGCCATGTCGGTAGCTGACGATAAATATTGCATCTTGTGCTGCGTTTGTAGCCGTGCCAACATGTAATAGTGAGAAATTTTCCATCCTGGGTATCGTTCCATGTGATTTAGCCGGTAGAACGTAAGTGCGCTATACTGATGGCGCGAGTTCGAGTTCCAGCATGGAATCTTTTTCACTAGTTCGCCTTTGCGCCTTTTAAGCAATTAATTTGAAATTTGATTTTCATTTGAAATCATCACAGAGTTTATGACAAGTTCGTCACAAATGACACATATTTCACAAACTGGTCACAGTGTGACTTCAAAACATTGTCACTTTCGTCACAGGTTCGTCACAAAGTTAATGCCAAAATAGTCACAAATGACACACTTTTCACAAATTAGTCACACCGTGACTTCACAGAGTGGTCACAATGTGACGTCACAAACGACCTCTAAAACAGCCATAACGACCTCGCATTCTAGTCACTGTGACGTCACATCGACGGTCACAAAATCGCAGTGTGACTTCACAACGACGTCGCCGTGACGTCACCATGCCTTACGGGTCCACATTCCACCACCACGGAGCGCACTCTATTGTTAACAAAACTGTATCTCAACGAAACTCCTTTCTGCAACTTATCCGTAGATAGAATCAAGGGGTTGGCAGTTTTAAGGATCAATTTAAGATATTTGCTGAAATGACAATTCTAAAGATTCAACACTTATTATTTTTTAATATTGAACAAGTGGTATTTATTTCAGGACTCCGTAAAAAGACCGCACATAAAACGGTAAAAAACGCTAAGGTTTTAAAACTTTTTTAACGCCCCTCCCACCCTCCGTAATTTCTCGCACCATTGTTTTCAAAACTTTTTATTATGTGTTATAAGCTATCTTAAAGTTTCAAACAGATCGCCTTGTTTGATTTCCTACTTTAAATGAAATCGCAGTCTGTTAGTTCCGTATTCCACCACCAGGGAGTGCACTCTATTTTTAACAAAACTGTATCTGAACGAAAATCCGTTAAACAACTAATCAGTAGATGTGTTACTCGACTGGGTGGCGTCTTAAGCAAGAATTTAAGATATTTGCTGAAATTACTATGCGGAAATAGTGGTAACTAAACTTTTGACATTTTTATATTTAATAAGTAGCAGCTATCTCAGGACTCCCACAAAAACCGCACCTAAAACGGCAGGAAAGCTAAGGTTTAAAAAAAAAAACTAACACCCCTCCCCGAAATTTCACGCCCCATTCATTTTTAAACTTTTTTTTATGTGTTGTAAACAATTTTAAAATTTCAAACAGATCGCATTGTTAGATTTGTTACTTTAAATAACGTTCTGTTAATTCCCCATTTCACCATCAGGGAGCGCACTCTATTCTTAACAAAAGAGTATCCGAAGACTAAAAATCGCATATAAAACTGTAAGAAACGCAAAGGTTTAAAAAAAAAGTCTAGCGCTCCTCCCGGGGTAACACATGTGATTCATAACATGAATAAGTTGTCACAGCCCTTTCTAACGATATGTAACATGAAGGGTATCGTTAAAATTTAGAAAAGTGGCTCTCCCGGGTGGACACAATGCGGTCCCTCCATCCAATTGATTTTTGACGCGGCCTCATTTAAAAATATTTTGTTTTGTTTTATAAACTATCTTAATGTTTCAAACAGATTGCCCTATTATTTTTCCCAATTTTGTTCGCGCTCCTCCCCCCGCCGCCCTCCCCGAAATTTGAAGCGCCATTCTTTTTTATAATTTTTACCATGTGTTATAAAATATTTTAAAGTTTAAAACAGATCGATACATAGTTTTAAGAAAATCGCGTTTGGATGGTTCCATATTGCACCACCAGGGAGCGCAGTGTATTCTTATCAAAATATATCTGATCGAAATTCCGTTAAACAACCTATCAGTAGATATGTTGCTCGAGGGGTTGGTGGTCTTAAGCAAGAAATTAAGATATTTGCTGAAGTTACTATTTGGAAATACGGATAGTATTATAGTGCTATATAGTAGTAGTATAGTGCTAACTAAACTTTTGACATTTTTATATTTAATAAGTGGCATTTACCTCAGGACTCCCTGAAAAAAACCGCTCCAAAAACAGTAAGAAACGCTAAGGTTTTAAAAAGAAATCTAGCGCTCCTCCCCTCCGTACACGAAATTTCGCGCGCCATTCTTTTTTAAAGTTTTTGTTATCTGTTATAAACTATCTTAATTTTTCAAACAGAAATAACCTTGTTAGATTTCCTACTTTAAACGAAATCATGGTCTGTTAATTCCACATTCCATCACCAGGGAGCGCACTCTATTCTTAACAAAGGTGTATCTGAAAGAAACTCCTTTACACAACCTATCTGTAGATACATGGGTCGGGAAGGGCCGGTCTTAACGAAGACTTTAATATATTCGGTGAAAGTACTATTCGAAAATAGCGGTATGAACAAATTTTTGTTATTGAATAAGTAATAGTTATCTCATCGTGCCGTCAAAAAACCCTACGCAAAACAGTACAAAACGCGAATGCTGCTGTAAAATATGACGTGACTTCATTTTAAAATAAGCATTTAATAGAAATAAAACCAATTAGTTAAATAATAAATAATATAATTTTGTACTGCGATTATCAAACTCTAGTATAAAAATCTCTTTTTTTTTTCCCTGCCACGTGGCCTGCTGTGCAAAAAAATGTATTTCTGGAATTAATGACCAAAAAATTAGTTACCTTCGCTTCCGATTGTCGAAATAAAAAAATAAAGACATATTCTGAAAAAGAATGAAATTTTACGTCGGATGGCGTAAAAAAGCTAGCTCAAAATTCGATACTTAAAAAAAATTTGTTCCTGTGTAAGAATTTATTTTTCCCCAGGACCCACCTGTTTTATTCTTTCTGGTTTACCACCGAAAATTCAATGTCATTCAGACAACTATCGCCTTCACAAATGAAGGAAAATAAAAGATTTTTTCTCGATTTTTAACGAATTTTCGAGTTTTTATGGTACGATCAAGATAATTTTTAGAATTTCTGAAAACGGATTTTTCCCGCGTCTTGTGGTATTAATTTCAAACTTCTGGGATGCATAGAAAAAAAAAGCAATCACGCCTTAAAGAAATCACCAGCCCTTATCTGCTATTAAAGTGATACCTGTTTTTAATCCGTGGAATAGATAGTTTTTGTAATTTGATAAAAAATCCTTGTTTTTCTTGAATTATGAATGCCTTTCCGATCTTGTAATTAGGGTTTTTTATGAATAACGTCCGTTAATTACGACTTTTTCAAAATTTTATGATTTGTCGTTTGATGTGACGTGCTCAGCTATAAGTATGCAAAATTTCAAGACTCCAACATATATATTTTATGAGAAAGGGTTCTGTGACAGACGGACGGACAAACAGACAGACAGACAGAGGAGTGAGACGAATAGGGTTTCGTCAGATGAACGAAACCTTAAAAAGGAGAACATAATAATGCTCGAATTTTATCCAAAATTTAATATAATAATATTCTAACTATACTATGTTTTGTCTACTGTAATTCGTCAAGATTTCAGATAATAGCTTTATATTTGGAAGATATTCCTGCAAGCGGTAAAGAAAAAACTTTCTAAAATGTCTTACATGAGCAAAAAAGGTGTATAAGAAAGGAATTTTTTATAGTTACAACTTATTTCAGGATTTTACCAAATGATCGCAGTTATTATTTTATTATTCAATATGCTTGTTACAGTTCTCATATTTGCTCTCGTGATTAAACTTAACTGCGAAGGGTTTAGCCGGATAAGCATAGCAAAATGGCGCCCATAGCCAATGTCTGAAATAACATGTGTGTTAATAAGGCTCAGCATGAGAATACAATATAGACTGTTTTTAAACCCTGACCTTGAGCTGTCCTTGAGATAATAGGGGAAGAATGCGCCGGCGCTACTATTTTTTAAGTACGTTTTTCTTAGAAATTACAGAAGTTAAAAAATGAAACCATCGCCAATTATTGAAGAATATTTTAGTCAATATATATATTTTTTTCTATTTTTACAAAAAAGTTAACATAGAAAAATAAACAAATATATATATTTTTAAATATTATTAATGTAGTAATTTTATATTTACACCAACCAAAAAATTACAGAAAATAATGCTCAGAATATGTACTTTAAAGGAAAAAAAAATTCGTTAAAATCGAAGATGCGCTTTTCGAGTTATAACAAAAATAATGCTAGCAACTTGCTAAATATTCGTAACTTTCCCTGTTTGTATTTGCAGAAATACGCTGCTGTCAATGCATTGGTCGATTCGTGAGATTTCCACTCGGCAGGATGCGTAGTGCGCCAAAATAAGAGAATGTTTCCACACATACCACTTTTCTTAAGGTTTTTTTGTGTTTGTAAATATTCTGTTATTTTGACGTACTGCACATCCTTTTCTCGTAATAATATCAAGAACTGACAAACAAAACGGTAGCATTTGGCTACCAATATTTTCAAATAGAAGATGGAAGCTATGGGCTGTACAGTGGGAGATCTGACACTTGACATCGAAATATATCTGTAGGCAGAGGGGGTTTGTCATTTGATATCGTTATCATTTTTAATCAAACCAAAATCTACTCTTTTTTAACTTTTACTTTACATCAGTTATTTTAAAAATTTTTATTCTGTTTTCTTATTTTTATGAAAATACAAAGTTATTATTAAAACCTTTGAATGATCATAAAATCAATCCATTCCAAAATATGGAATCTAATGTTCGCCATTAATATTCTCCTGCCATATGCGTATATAATGCGTTGTCATAGAAATTAAATTTGAAATGATACTTGTTATTTTTGCTAGTAAAAGATGGGGAAGAATGCTTTACACCTGTTTTGTTTACAAGAAATTCTGTTTAGTCCCGTGCAATTGGGATGTCCAAGAAGACAATATTACTGTTCAAAGCATTATGTAACAAAGAGTTATTATTAAAAACTTTTAAATAACATTTCTTTAAAATGTTATTTGCTATAAAGTTATTTTTTATATAACAGTGATATTTTATGAATTTCGTCTCTTCATTTAAATCAGTAAACTATGCGAATAAAAAATGTACAACCATATCTGTATATCATTGCAAAGGTTTAAAGAAATAAAAAAAAAATTACAAAAAAAAAAGAACATTTAGACACTGATAACCATATTATTAGGGATAGGGGGTGGGCGAGGAATGATAACGTATGATATCGGAAAGTTGGAAGGGAGTCCGAAATTGTCAAAAAGTTTATAACGTTATATATTTACAGACCTTTTTCAGCTTCACCTGCACAATCAACTAGAACATCGACTTAATATTATTACGCGAGAAGGATGAAAGTACACCAAAATAACAGAATGTTTACAAACACGAAACAAACCTATAGAGAAGTGGTATGTATGGAAACATTATCCTATTTTGGGGCACTGCGCATCCTGCCCGAGTGGAAATGTCACGAATCGACAGATGCATTGATAACAGCGTATTTCTGCGAATACAAACAGGGAAAGTTATGAATATTTTAGCAAGTTGCTAGCATTTTTTTTTGTTATAACTCAAAAAGTGCATGTTCGATTTTAACGAATTTTTTTTCCTTAAAAGTACATACTTTGAGCCAGGGTTGGCATTAATCGATTGATTAGTCGATTAAAGATTCAATCATACGAAATTGACGCCTAATTCAATTTATCATAATTGAAATTGAAAAAGTAATTGCTCTTTAAAACTTTTTTTATGATTTTTTCAATCAGCATGAATTCAATCTTGATTAATTTAATCGTGATTAATTCAATCATTAATTATATAGATAAAAATTAAATATGACCGCCCTCTTTACTTTCTTAAATTCGCTTTCATTGCTACGAAATTCTTTTTAAAAGTCACTATACGATTTTCCTTATTGATTATACAGGGTCACACAAAATTATTCATATAAATCGAGGTCAATATGTTTAAATGTATAAATTATGTATAATGTATAAATTATTATGTATAAAATATACATATGTACATATATACATATATATATATAAAATATGTATAAAATATGTATAAATTATTTAGGGGGATTAAGGGCAATTGAAACCCGCTTAATAAAACTGATATATTCTTTTATAATTATTTTAGACAAATAGGAGCAATATTATCAATCATTTGATAGTCACAAATCGATGACGATAGTCCCTGCTCCCTCATAAAATATACTTCATGTCGGTGCCACTACCTTCAATGGATGTAGAAGCGAAAAAGTTTTGAAATTGCGATTTTTATTATATTGATGGGGAGAGAAACTTGAAATTTGCGTGATGGTAATTACTTAAACGATTTAAATGCTATGTAAGAATAGTTTCTAAAAAATTCGAAAATTAAAACGGTGAAATCAGCAAAAAGTGTTCTAAAAACGTCCTAAATTGTTAAGGATAGAAACTTTTAATTTGATTGGATGTTACTTTTAAGACTAGTCTCGCAGAACTGTTAAAAAGTTTAAATATTTAAAAAGGTTGAAATGAATGACGAAAAGCGTTCAAAAAAAGCTTAAAATTACGATTTTTGTGGAAATGTTAAGTATACAAACTTCAAATTATTCACGGTTGCTACTTTTAAGATAAAAATATATGCGCCTTACACTTTTTTAAATTGAAATATGAAAAGCTGTGGGAGTAAATGCACCTTTTAACGGGAAAAATAAGAAAATTTCATAAAAAATGTATTTTTTGTTCCTCCTTGAATGGCAGTAATTTTCACGTTAAAAATAGAAAAGATTCAACTCAACTTTTTAATAAGTTTCTAGTGTAGAAACTCCTAACGGAATCGAAATATATACATATATATATTTAACCATACTTAATGAACCCCCCCCCCCCCACTCTTGGATCGATGACATGTCCCCTCCCGGAAGATTTGAGATTTTGTATTTACGATGGTCAAAAAGTGAAAATCCTCCCCCCCCCCTTCCTCCTCCGGAGTCACAAAAATCCCTCCCGGAGAAAAGTGCCTGAACTAAACACTGTTAATGACTAAAAATAAAATTTTAAGATTTGTGTATCAAGTGTATTTCCCTTAATTGAAACTCATTTAAACTTTGAAACAAATTTTTAAAAAAAATGATACATTTTTTTTTTTAATTTTAATCTAATTATACATAAAAAAATGATCTATAAATATTATTTATTAAGCTTACAAATATTTTTACAGTGCACATTTACATATGTTTGTACAATATTTAAACAGTTTAAAGAATTGAAAGGGAAAAAAATTGTATCAGATAACTGATTTGCAGCTGCAAATTGTGTTTAATAAACGTACTAAATTACGCTAAACATACGACATTACGTAACATACAAAATTATGCTTATATCATAAAAATAAACTTGCAATAAACTGATAAAGAAAGTCTATCGTAAAAGCAAAATGAAACAGTTCGATATCACATCATAAAAGGGGATGCTTTGCATCTCCACCCATTATCGCCAAAGTAAATTTTTGTAGCAAATTTTGAGTTAAAACCACTGAATTTTGGGTGAAAATCAGTGAATTTCGGGTTTTTTGTAAATTAGCTTATGTTTTATGAGCACAATTGCTAAGAAATAGGTGTGAAAACAAACTGCTATTTCGCTTCAAATGAAGATCAAGTTGCTTAATGCAGTTAATAAAACAGAAGGACGAAACCTGAAATCTGCAAAAAGTTTTGAATTGCTAATTTTACATTAACAACAATAATAAAAAACAGAGATCCCATTATATTAATGTCTGAGCGCAGTATGTTTAAGTCTGCTAGAAAACGTATAAGAACTGCTAAGCACGAAGATTTAGAGACAGCTTTGCTTATTTGGTTCAAACAAGCTAGATCTCAGAATGTTGAAAAAGACACCTCAAAAATAAGGTCTGACTTTTCCCCTCCAAAACAATATTTTGTTTACTTGCTTTTCTTCCTAATGGATGCAACTTACTAGTAGTTTAACAGAAAACCAAAATAAAATGTGACGACGTCGAAAATGTTTCTGAGTTTTGTTTTTTTAAAAGAATTTCGCGTTAAAAGATTCTTTAAACACGAAAAAAATCTTCGGTCTTCTCAGTTTCGTGTTAAACGTATTTCACTGTATACTAAAATCAAAAAATATATATATAAATTTACATATGTAAATAAAATTCATAATCACGAAATAACAATAAAGTTCAACACAAGAATTGGGAGGCATGTTCTTTAAATTTTGATAACTCTGTTAAAAATGACTAAATGCGAGTTTATACTAGATATTGGGAGAGGGAAATGCCAAAAAGGGGAGGCTGAAAATTCATCGAATTCAAAATATAATTCAGTATGTTTTGGTCATACAAAGATCATTTATCTTTGTTTGACATTTAAGGGGACAGTTCCTTTTTTTAGTTATTTAGTTATTTAAGCTATGAGGTATTCGCTACGGCTTTTGCCGGCATGACCTCAAATGATCACAAAAATGGCGTTATTTCCTTGGGACAAACCACAAATTCAACCTTCCTCCACGAGGAAAAAAGGCAGAACCTCGACAGTTCCTTTAAAAATAGTCAAAAATTTGACTTTTTTTTAAATATATTAATTGAAAGTAAATTTTATTCTGATATTCTATATTCTATTATTTGATACCACTCTTTTTATTCTACGATAATTAGATCAGAAGTTATTAAAATAATTGTGAACATCCAAACAGTGAATTTTATTAAATGCCCTACAATCGTCATATCACCCCGTTTGTTTATATACGGTTTAAATGTCCTTGGCCATTCCGAGGCTTTGATGATGCAGCCAACAGACTGTAATATGTTTACTCCATAGATTTAATACTATGATTTGCATAGAGTATATTAAGTAGGCTAAGCACTACTCAACTCATCTGCTAGTTTGTTTTTATTTACACTTGTTTATTGCTTTTCAATAGCGTAATTTTTTTGTTGTTGTTGTTAGCGTGTGCTTTAATCATCACTTGATTGAAAAAGAAAAAAAGCTCTTTTCAGAACAAGATTTTATTTTTATCTAATTATTAGATTATTTTATCAAGATGTTAACTTCTGTCATGAAAGTTGAAAATAAACGTGGATCTGGACAACGTGCTAAAAAGCGAAAGTTTCAGGGAAATCGGTATCAAGCCAGTAATGTGTCAATACCTGATTATAAAAAAGGGAATTTTCCTGTTTCAACACCTGAAAGTGCTTTTAGAAAGAAATTAGAAAATACCTCTTTGGATTGTGTCATAATCGATAATGAATTTCTAGAATATAGGTTGATAGATTTAACTGTATTAGTTAATGAACTGTCAAATAATTTGTGCTGCAAAATTTGTGGTGGTGTCATGGAGATGAAAGAGACACTTACAAATGGCCTAGCGTCAAAATTATCAATTTCCTGTACAAACTGTGATAAACTTTCATCCTTTTATAGTACAAAAAGTCTGAATGATAAAAGAGATTGTCCAGAGGTAAACAGAAGATTTACATATGCCATGAGATGCCTCGGGCAAGGGTGGGCTGGCATGAATACATTCAGTACCATAATGGATATGTCCCCGCCTCTTCAGAAGACAACTTATACTAGGCTACTGAAAGATATATCGCATGACGTTTCAAGAGCTGCCAATTCTTCAATGAGAGAAGCTGCAGAGCAGGAAATTCGAAAAACGGGGCATGCCAAAATCACAGTTAGTGGTGACGGTTCTTGGAAGACTCGTGGACATTCTTCCCAGATCGGCATAGTAAGCGTCATAGGTTCAGAAACCTGAAAAGTTATTGATATTGAAGTAATGTCATCATTTTGCAAGGGGTGTGAGAAGGGTAAAAAATGAAACCTGGTTCTGCATATGCTGTTTGGGAAAATGAGTATAGAAAAGTGTGCTTAAAAAATCATTCTGGCTCAGTCGGAAAAATGGAAGTTGACGGAATGTTGAGAATTTTTCAACAATCAGAAACGAAGCATAAGACACAATATTTGAACTATAGAGGAGACGGTGACACTAAAAATTTTCTAGAATTGCAGAAAAATCATTCATATGGGCCAGATGTCAAGTTATGTAAAGTTGAATGTGTGGGCCACGTGCAAAAGAGGATGGGGAGTAGACTGAGAAAGTTGAAATCAAATATGTGGGGTAAAAAATTAAACGATAACAAGCCATTGAGTGGTAAAGGACGTCTAACAGACAATTTGATAAAACAAATAACCGTTTATTATGGAATTGCTATTAGAGCCAACAAATCATCCCTTATGGACATGCGAAAAGCCATATGGGCTATACATTATCACAAACGCTCTACTGATGATGAAGTTCTCCATGATTTCTGCCCTATAGGTTTAACATCATGGTGTGAATATCAACGATTTAAAGCTGAAGGGAAAGAAGGAAGTTATCGTCACAAAAATGTGTTACCAGCCGCAGTGATGGACTGCATAAAACTAATTTTTAGAGATTTATCTCACCCCGATCTTCTTAGACGGTGTTTGGGGGGTCGAACTCAAAATCCGAATGAGTCGTACAATTCCCTGGCATGGACATTTTGCCCCAAAACAAGTGGATGCAGCAGAATTGCTGCAGATATAGCTGCAAATGAAGCTGTTGTATCATTTAGCAATGGCAGAAAAGGGCGATTGACAGTCATGAACTTTCTCGGCTTTCAAGTTAGTCGTTATGCCTTCGATGCAGCAAAAAAAATTGATACGAAACGATTACAGGAAGCCGAAAAAAAAAATCTACGGAACTAAATTTAAAAATTCGACGTGCTCGTCATATGCTGAACAGCTCCAAATTAGAAGAGCTGAAAGAACAGGAAGGTGCTGTTTATGAACCTGGAAAATTTTGAGTTTTATAACGAGGTAATGCAAATGTATTTCTGACATAAATATTTCATGGAAGGGGGGAGGGGGTTACAAATAAAACTGCAAATGATCCAAAATTCAAAATTTTTCTCTCGCTTTTTTCTGCATATTGAGGCAAATAATCTGTCTTTATTGGTGACTTGAAAATTTTATGTATAAAGCAAGCGGCTGAAGTTTCGAATATTTACGAAACTTTGCGTGATTCGAGTTGATATTTATTTACATCCATTATTACTCTGCTATTACAATATCGGATTTAGTATTATCTTTTTTTTTAGTATTGCAAATGCCTTTCTGACATAAATATTTCATGGGAGAGGGGGGTCTTTCTTTCTTTTTTTTTCTTTTTATACAAAGAAAAGTGCAAATGATCCAAAATTCAGAATCGTAGCGATTTGGAGGATTCCGGATATTGGACTTTGTACTATATAAAACATTTTTCTCAAAAATTTCAATACTCATTAGCAGAATAATAACGGCTACCAATAAATATCAACTCCTGTCCCATAACAAAGTTTCATAAATATTCTAAATTTCGGCCGCTCGCATTATACGTAAAAGTTTCAAGTTGCCAATAAACATTAACTGTCTCAGAGGTCAGAAAGAAGCAAGAAAGAGACAACATCTGATATATATAGACTAAAAGATATATGAAAGAAAAGTGACCCATTGTGAGCTGTGCATGTAAAAAAAGAAAATGGCCGAAAAGTTTGGATTTTGAGAAATCCAAATTTCGAACCTCGAGATTTGACATTTTCTACTTATTACATTACTAATTTAAGCTTTATCACTATAGCTACTTATATCTAATAATTAGAATAGCTAAAGTTACCTGAAAATAAGTAAACTTATTTCTTTTATAGAAAATTTATTGTTTTAATAGAAATTTTTAACTTTATGAGCATTTATACCAAATTATGATTTTTTGACTTTACGTGCATGATTTCTCAAAAACTATTAAGGATAATGGCTTGAAATTTTTTTAATATATTAATATTATCATCTTTCATAAAATGAACTAAAATCTCAGAATTATCTAAATTAATAAAAATTTTATTTAAAAAACATGAGAGAATTTTTACAGATTTTTTTTTTAATTATTAATTATAAATAATATAAATAGAGATAATTAAAATATTTTAGTTCATTATCTTAAGCCAAGTGTTATCTTTAAATTAAAATGTATTCAATGTTAATAAATTAAAATGAACATGAGATATCAAGCTCGCAATAATTTGATATCATCTGTATTTAGAAAATTCTGAATTTCGGGCATCCAGATTTGTACCGCATTTTGTGCTATTACATTATTAATTTAAGCTTTATCACCATAGTAACTTATAGATATTAATTAGAATAGCTAAAATTACCTAAAAATAAGTAATTCTTTCTCTTTTATGGAACATTTATTGTTTTATACACATTTTTAACTTTAAGAGCATTTATCTCAAAACATGTTTTTTTTTTTTACTTTGCGCGCATGATTTCTCAAAAACTATTAAAGATAATGGCTTGAAATTTTCGGAGTGCATTAATATTATCATTCTGCAAAAACGGAACTAAACCCTTATAATTATCTTAAATAATAAACATTTTATTTTAAAAAATATGCGAGAATTTCTACAGATTTTTTTTTAATCTTTATTATTAATTATAAATATTATAAATGAAGATAATTAAAATATTTTAGTTCGTTATGTTCAGCAAAGTGTTATCTTTAAATTAAAATCTATTTAAAATTAATAAATTGAAATGAACATGAGATATGATGCGCGCAGTGAGATATAGTAATTACGAAAACAAAAAACAGTAGGTTACTTAATTATTTTTTTCTAATTAATTTAAATATTTCTCATCTATCTGTTTTGCTTATTATAACAAGTAATGCTATACTTAACAATCTAAAAAAAATCATTGAATTTGCTTTATTGGTTAGGTTGTGATAAGGTACAGAAATTGGATCAGTTTTTTAGCATTTTTGTCCGGTTGAAGGGGTACTGTCCCCTTAAAATAAAGGGTGTTTTTTATAACAAGCCAAAACATACCTTAAACATCCTTTCTTCACAATTTAATCAAATTTGAACTGAGAAAATAATGAAAAAACACTAATTAATTTTCCCTTCCAGTTATCCGGCTCTACCCTAACAATTAGACAGCATATGGTTATTTTTTAAGATAATTTAAATTATGCTTCATTACTACTTTCTTTTCAAACATATCATCCTACAAATTTTGAGATGTAGATAAATTAATCATCGTGGCGAAAGAAAAAATCCTTTCTACAGCTCCAGATCATGGCATTGCGGTATTATATTTTACAAATACTCTCTTTATCAACTGATAACTTTCTAGGAGGTTTACTTCTTGACACTGTTCCGAAAAAAAAAAAAAAAAAACGATATAAGGATATCGGCTCTCTTTTTAGGAGTGTCCAATTCCTCACACTCGCTATCAGAATTTGAATCGAAATCAAAATATATACCTTTCTTTGATTTTTTAGTGGAATAATTTTGAAGGAAAAGATCTTTCACGTTTGCAGAAATTGCATCACATATTGCAGCTATGAATAATCGAATACACCATTTATGCCTCTTCAATGGTATACAAGAAAACCATTTATTTTTAAATTTAGGATAGCTTAAAGCTGCAATTACAGCGTTTTCAGCAACATTACCGGAAAGACCATAAAATTCAGAAAACCTCTCTTCAATAATGTCAACGTACTTGTTTTATACTGGTCCACAATACTTGAGATCCCGTTTAAGTAGCTTCTTCAGGTTCTTTTTAAGAACTAATAGACCAGGCAAAACAACACCATAAAACGTTTTACTGTCTTGTAAGATATCAATTGCATCTGCTATTGGTGTAGCGCATTCAATGAATTCATCAATATAATCATATTCAATATTTGTTAGCGGATTCTTGTGCCCCAAAGCCCGACTTAGTATGAATTTTTTATTTCTTATTGCTGAAATTTATTTTAAGCTATCGTAAAAACTATTCCATCTCGTGAGTCCTGGACGAGATAACGTATGTCCTAAAATGCTTTGTATAATTTCCGCTGATTTTGGTCGCCCTGCCACATTTCATAATGCGTTGCACTTCCTGATAACTTCCAAATGCAGCCTTCCTAATGCAGTTTTATTATCATTCAATAAATCTTTTATATCAGCACTTGCTGTCAAGTTAAGTGTATGAGCACAACATCTGAGATAAGGGGATAACATATTATTATATGTCGACTTGTTTGTTTCCTTTTGGCTATTTTTTTTCAATTAACAGATATTTGTCAATCGGCGCACTCTCACATTCATCTTCGGCATCACTGGCTTCAAAGCCTAAAGACACGTCTGTCTCCAGCTCCAGAGATTTGGTTTCAATTCCAAAAATCTTGAAGGCCTTCACAAAATTTGCACCGTTATCTGTAACTGATGCTACTATCTTTGAAACGTCTAAATTGAAATCCGAATACATTTCAAGCAAAATATATTTTATTCGATCATGTATGTGACCATTTAAATCGCCGACAAACAAGTGCATTTGATTGTCTTTGTAAATATGCTCTTATCCAATGGGCGGTTATACCCAAAAAGCTTCTTTTTTTTTTTTATCCCGACCAAATATCTGTCGTGATGCAAACATATTTGGCAAATGTCAGCTTTTCTTTTACTTCAGATTCTTGTTAAAATGATCGCTTTAAAATAGTATTTCTTAGAGATCGTTGATTCGGGATTTTAAGGCTTTGGTCGCTTATTTTTAAATTTCCGAACAATTTTTTGAAATATGGATCTTCTACTGTTCCTAAAGGTATCATTGAGTGAATAAAATATTTGGCTAAATCATCTAGAAATTCCTTTTTGTAATATGACATGCTTAGAATTTCCAGCGACACTGTTAACGTTGATAGAGTCGTAGTTGACTCTGCTTTTCGTGCCATTGTTCTGCATATATTCCCGGTATTGTTGGATAGCTTCAGGCCAGTGTATCCGTCTTAAATGGCTCACAAAATTAGACGTGCATTTTATATAACCTTTTATTTCCTTTTTTTGGGGGGGGGGGGGGGCAAGCATTTCATACAAAGTCCAATAAAAGGGTTTTTTTTGTAGATTTTTCTGGAACATATTTGAAAAATATTCCGTTAAGTAAAGGTATATGTGCTGGTATTGAGTAACTGTCTGAAGCTTCTTTTGTAGAATTTAAAGGCAACGAGTCCTGAGAAGTTTCAGTTTCAGCTCTCAATAAATCATTACATGCTTCATCAACCTCCATTTTTTTAAGGGAGTAAATAACAACGTCACTTTATAAAAGCATAAAACGATAAAAATCATACGTCTATAACATTTTCCATTTTATATCTAACAAAAGAATCGAATAGTATATATGGATTTCACTACTAATTACTAATCTTCTGTAATTCATAACTTGGTCACTCACGTACACGATCAAACGATTCAGACAAATTGCACTTATGCAAATCATTTGATCTTTTGATGTTGAAATCCACTGACGTCATCGACCTGATACTACTTTCTATTGGTTGAAGCTAGTAGATAGAAAATTAATAATATTGAATATAAACTACGAGAGCGTTCACGGACAGCACTCTGTGTTCCCCAGGTTTCCCCGTGGGGAACCCGATGCGTTCAGAGCCGGCATCACGTGACTTTTTCCGAGTTTCCCGCAGCGTTCAGAGCCGGAGATTACCCAGATTTCGGGGAACCCACATTACCTGAAAAATTTTGTTGGGTAAAGTGATCACGTGATTGGGAAATCTGATTTATTTACCATTTTATAGCATAACTGTGACTGTTAATCGGAATCACTGTTTTAGCGTCGTTTACACGGAGCGAGTTTACTAGCTACAAGCCGGCGAATTCACTAGCTGCTAGTAAACTCGCCCCGTGTAAACACGTTCGCTAGCGAACTATCTGGCAGCTCAGCGAGTGGGAAAAAAGTTGAAAGCTCGGCTACTTTTCTCGCTACTCGCTGGCGTGTTAGCTACCTGGCTAGTAAACTAGCTGTGTGTAAACGGTGTTGCTAGTGAAATCGCTGGTTTCGTGGTTCGCTATTCAGTGGTTTTGTGGTTCTGCATATGTAAACAATGTCGACTGCAGTAGTTCGCGCCGCCGTGAATGAAACAAAATAGATTTTTTCGAACAAAATTAACAAATAGGATACCAATAAATAAAATATTTTTGAGAATTATTCACTGTTTGAAATAACTACCATAATTATCACAAGGTGGATATAATTATTTTAGGTAGATATTTTAAAATACTAATGTCGGGGAATTGCAGTTATCAAATTATTGAGACTGTACAGGGTATTTAAAGGGCAATAATTGGAAAAAAAAAATCTGAAAAAAAAGTTTTGTATCAGTGCATAGATTCGTATATTTTCCACAGTTAATATTCCAATAAGTGCAATTTAAAAATTAAATGTGATTAATTAGATTTTCAGTTAAAAGATTTTATGCCCTATTAAACATCATTGAAATTGCATTTTTACTTTCTTCTATCTTTACAAGAAGAAAGTATTGGATTCGTAAAAATTTTCGACTTTCGGTTTTCGACGGATTTACACGTTTTAGAGGTCAGGGATTCCGAAAAACATGTTTTTACAAAATGTCTGTCTGTGTGTGTGGGCGCTCTACCTCAAGAACTAATGCACGGAATTTAATAGAAATTTATATTCAAGTAGTCCCTAATATAAATTGGTGCTGATTAGTTTTTGGTGTAAATCGCCCAACAGGTGGCGCTGCTATGCTGAATTTTTCAGAATTTCTCCTACAGCTCTATTTCAAGAAGTAATGCGCGAATTTTCATCAAACTTCAAATTCAGATATGAAATGGTGCTAAATTGACGTAATTTCTTGTACTATTTAAATGATTTAATTGATATGATTTACATTGAAGAAAGTTTTGTGATGGCCACAACAAACTAGTTAACAGTGATTTCATGGGGTGTCCATTACTGAAAATAGACAAATGAAGCGTTACAATAATGGACACGGGTCTTAAAACCTTAAAAATTAATGAAATTTTATAAATAAGCATTAGAATATAAAATTCAAATTTTATCTTTTAATTTCGTATTGCAGTAATCTGTGTGTTTTATGTTCCATAACACAGTGTACTCTTGGTATACATTTAAAAAATCAGCAATATCATTTGCGTTCCACTTCATTTTTCCACGAACACACACACAAAAGAAAAAAAAAGCAGGAAAACTCTGCACTTAATATAAAAACAAACATTGTTTACAGAAAAAAAAACATAAAATAAAGCTTTAGAACGCAGCAAGTGATGCAATAGCGAGTTGGCTACTGAGCGAGTAAACAAGTTCGTGTGTAAACGACCACTATCTCGCTAGCTGACTCGCTCGCTTCTTTTCTCGCCGGCTTGTAGCTAGTAAACTAGCTCCTTGTAAACGAGCCTTTTGATCGGGGAGCGGTTGTTGCCGCACACGGGAGCCACAAAATGGGCGCATGCACATTTGAGCTCTGGTTTGTCGTCTGCTCGAAAACATAGCTGACGTTACAAGTTGCTAGTATCTCGCTATACTCTATGCCGTCTGTCTCTGTTTATACATCAGTGTCTGATAAAATTTTGAAAGTATTTATTTTAAATACTATTGATACGTGTTTTAAAATCCTTGATCACGGATTACATCGTGTACGGAGAAGTTTCTAGCGCAGTAAATCATTATTTTACTGCCAAAAAGCTCATCAGTTTAAGTCTAACTGTTGTATTATTTAAGAAAGTAATGTGAGTTCATATATAATTATATTTCTCTTTTTATTTTATATGTATGTTTAAAAGGTGTTTTTGTAAGCACTTATAATTGAAGTTTGATGGATATATTTTTACTTTCTTCTATCTTTACAAGAAGAAAGTATTGGATTCATGAAAATTTTCGAATTCCGGTTTTCGACGGATTTACACGTTTTAGGGGTCAGAGATTCCAAAAAACATGTTTTTACAAAATGTCTGTCTGTGACTCTGTGAGTCTGTCTGTCTGTCTGTATGTGACACAAATTTTGTGGGCGCTCTATCTCAAGAACTAATGCACGGAATTTAACAAAAATTCATATTCAGTTAGAACCTGATACAAATTGATGCTGATTAGTTTTTGGTGCAAATCGCTCGACAGGTGGCGCTGCTATGCTGCCTTTTTTACGATTTCCGCAATGGCTCTATCTCAAGAACTAACGCACGGATTTTCATGAAACTTCAGATTCAGTTAGTCCTTAACATGAATAGACAATTTAGAGATTTTGGTGCAAATCGCTCAACAGGTGGCGCTGCTATGCTGCCTTTTTTACGATTTCCGAAATGGCTCTATCTCAAGAACTAATGCACGGATTTTCATGAAACTTCAGAGTCAGTTAGTACTTGATATGACTTGATGCTGATTACGTGTTGGTGTAAATCGCTCAACAGGTGGCGCTGCTATGCTGGATTTTTTACGATTTCCGCAATGGCTTTATCTCAAGAACTAATGCACGGATTTTCATGAAACTTCAGATTCAGTTAGTCCTTGACATGAATAGACATTTTATATATTTTGGTGCAAATCGCTCAACAGGTGGCGCTGCTATGCTGCCTTTTTTACGATTTCCGAAATGGCTCTATCTCAAGAACTAATGCACGGATTTTCATGAAACTTCAGAGTCAGTTAGTACTTGATATGACTTGATGCTGATTACGTGTTGGTGTAAATCGTTCAACAGGTGGCGCTGCTATGCTGGATTTTTTACGATTTCCGCAATGGCTCTATCTCAAGAACTAATGCACGGATTTTCATGAAACTTCAGATTCAGTTAGTCCTTGACATGAATAGACATTTTATATATTTTGGTGTAAATCGCTCAACAGGTGGCGCTGCTATTGGGCATTTTTTGCAATTTCCGCAATAGCTCTATCTCAAGAACTAATGCTTGGATTTTCAACAAACTTCAGATTCAGGTATACCATGATATGAATTAGTGCTGTTTATGTTTTGGTGTAAATCGCGCAACAGGTGGCGCTGCTATGCTGCATTTTTCAGAATTTCCGCCACAGCTGTATCTCAATAACTAATGCATGAATTTTCATCAAACTTCAGATTCAGGTATACCATGATATCAATTAGTGCTGTTTATGTTTTGGTGTAAATCGCTCAACAGGTGGCGCTGCTATACTACATTTTTCAGAATTTCCGCTATAGCTCAATACAAGAACTAATGCACGAATTTTCACCAAACTTCAAATTCAGATATATTGTGATATGAATTGGTACTATTTAAACGATTTAATTGACGTGACTTATATAGAAGAAAGTTTTGTGATGGCCACAACATACTAGTTTTAATTAATGCAGTACTATGGTATCAACTCAGTGGTGGTATCTAGAAAAAAGTGTTAAAAAAAAAAGAGGTTTAGTATTGTTCTCAGTGTATAATCAGTAAGTGTAAGCCTGTCTTATATATTATGGAGAATAGAACTCATTTTCTAAAATATTATAAAAGTGAATCAAAGACTAACTAACATCTTACACCCCCCCCCCCCTTCTTTAAAAATTTAAATACTCTTTTTCAAGTATCTTATTTTTTGAGAATACTCTCTCTTTCCAGCTCTAGGTTGTGAGGTGGTCTTTCTGTGAGAGTAATTCTCAATTTTTATATAAAACAAAAGTATTTATTTTTAAACAGCAAAATTAAATATATTCAGTTTAAAAATGTATGTATAATGATAGTACTCATTATAGTACTGGTTATTTAATTGTCGTACACATTTGATTAACTTCATTTTAATTTAGCAATTATAGATTGCTCTGTTTACTTTTATAATTTCTTGTATATAAAACTTTTCTGATACTGGTATAAATGAAACTATTTACTGAAAAACAGAACATTTTAATACTGTTATTATCCAAACATGTACAGTTAAAATAACTTTCCAAATCCCAAATGAACTTCAAATATTAACATAATATGTATAAACTAATGCAGTTATTGAAGATGTCATCTTTCGGAGGTGAAGGGGCTGAGTCAAGAAGGATCATTTTGGATTTTGATGACAGCTGGGTACACTTGCGAGGCAGGATTTTCTTTTGATTTTCTGTCAGTGAGTGTAACTTGCTAGTTCATACTCGATGTTCTTCCATACCACAAGAATATACGTATATAAAACTTGTTGTCAAAGTCGTACTTGCTGTTTCCAACACAACGTCCACACCACTCTGTGTGATGATCTGGTTTCATTTACAGTTTGTTAATATTAAGTTCATTTGGGGTTTGAAAGTTATTTTATCTGTGCGCTTTTGGATAACAGTTCTATTAAAAAGTTCTTTATTTTTACTTAGTGTATTTTTATTAAAATGCAATAAGAATTCTAAAATTTGTAGCAACTAAATTAAAATGAAGTGATTCATATGAGTTTAATATTTTCAATGTTTAATAAAAGAATAAAGCGCATGTTGTGAATAATATAAGAAAGTATTTTTTTTTATCTTCTCCAACTATCACTAAATAGCAAATTTTATGTATGAAGTTAGTCTCCCTACATTAAAAGTTTTATTAATCCGCCCCCCCCCCCATTTTTTAATCCTCATTCATTTTTTATTACAGCAAGTGAAAACATCAATTTTAGTATTGTTGCTGTTTAACCCCTTGATGGGCAGTAAGGCAGTTATTGAAGACTATCAACTAATTTTAATCCCTAATTGTCACATTGTCATTTGATTTTGGATTTTTTGATAGCTTTGTCATTTTTGATCCAAACAAAATATTCTCTTTTTATTTGTAATTTGTTCTTTACATTAAATTTTTTCTTTTTATTTGTAACTTGCTCTTTTCATATTTTTATGAAAATACAAAGTTGTTATTAAAATCATTAAATAATCTGAAATTGTAGCGAAAATTTTTTTTTGTATATTAGAGAGAACATATCATTTATTGTAGGGAGGTCCAATCCTCTCAATATGAAAAATATAAATTTTAATTATATTTAACAATCATTCAAAATTGATATTTTAGCCTTACTTAATTTATTTAACTATCAGAAAAAACAGAATTCCTGTACTGAAAATTAAATAAATACCTGAATTCGGGTATATTAACTGAACACAATCACCCCTGATGATTATTAAAATGTTTAATTCCGAAATATGTCAATGTTTGGCATTACTATTCTTTTGTCATATGTGTATGCGCATATATGATCCGCTGTTTGAAAAATCAGGTGTGAAATATGTTTGAAATGATAATTGTGTTTGTGTCAGCTGATTGCAACTTCCCTATAGCTCTATCTCAAGAACTAATGTATGGATGTTCATCAAACTTCAGATTCAATTAGTCCTTGATATTAAATGGTGCTGATTACGTTTTGGTGTAGATTGCCCAACAGGTGGCGCTGCTATGCTGCATTTTTCATGATTTTCATAATAGCTGTATCCTAAAAACAAATAAACCGATTTTCATCAAACTTCAGATTCAGTTAGACATTGACATAAGTTAGGCAATTTACACCAAAACCTAATCAGCAACACAGGTGGCACTGCTATGCTGCATTTTGCAAGATTTACATGATTGTAGCAATAGTCATATCTCAAGAACTAATGCACAGAATTTCATCTATTCAGAATTTCACATGTTATGATGGGCATAGATTGCCATTTAATTTTGGCACACTAGTGAATTTTAAAGTATTAACGTGTATGAGATAGAAGAAAGTTTAGGGATTGGTACATTCGATTATTTGTTATTTTAAAATTTTCCAAATTTCTACTGCCCCACCCTGAAATTCACCCACCCCCTTTCCTGGCCATTTGAATGTTTAAAACTTGTACTTGAAAAGTGAAAGCCTTAAAAAAATGCATAATATCATTAGTTTATTTAATTATATATATTAATTTAATTATATTTATTAGTTTATTTAACTTGTAGGTCGTTAACAGCATTCAAGATCCTTGGCAGAGACCATTAAAAATTCAATCGGACCACTAATTTGAAAAATTGAGTGGTCCGCAGGACCCGTAGCCGTAGGTAACCCCGGACCACTCAATTTTTCAAATTAGTGGTCCGATTGAATTTTTAATGGTCTCTGCCAAGGATCTTGAATGCTGTTAACGACCTACAAATTAAATAAACTAATAAATATAATTAAATTAATATATATATAATTAAATAAACTAATGATATTATGCATTTTCTTTTTAGGCTTTCATTTTTCAAGTACAAGTTTTAAACATTCAAATGGCCAGGAAAGGGGGTGGGTGAATTTCAGGGTGGGGCAGTAGAAATTTGGAAAATTTTAAAATAATCGAATGTACCAATCCCTAAACTTTCTTCTATTTCATACACGTTAATACTTTAAAATTCACTAGTGTGCCAAAATTAAATGGCAATCTATGCTCATCATAACATGTGAAATTCTGAATATATGAAATTCTGTGCATTAGTTCTTGAGATATGACTATTGCTACAATCCTGTAAATCTTGCAAAATGCAGCATAGCAGTGCCACCTGTGTTGCTGATTAGGTTTTGGTGTAAATTGCCTAACTTATGTCAATGTCTAACTGAATCTGAAGATTGATGAAAATCGGTTTATTTGTTTTTAGGATACAGCTATTATGAAAATCATGAAAAATGCAGCATAGCAGCGCCACCTGTTGGGCAATCTACACCAAAACGTAATCAGCATCATTTAATATCAAGGACTAATTGAATCTGAAGTTTGATGAACATCCATACATTAGTTCTTGAGATAGAGCTATAGGGAAGTTGCAATCAGCTGACACAAACAAAATTATCATTTCAAACATATTTCACACCTAGTTTTTCGAACAGCGGATCATATATGCGCATACACATATGACAAAAGAATAGTAATGCCAAACATTGACATATTTCGGGATTAAACATTTTAATAATCATCAGGGGTGATTGTGTTCAGATAATATACCTGAATTCAGGTATTTATTTAATTTTCAGTACAGGAATTCTGGTTTTTCTGATAGTTAAATTAAGTAAGGCTAAAATATCAATTTTGAATGATTGTTAAATATAATTAAAATATGACTTAAATATAATTAAAATTTATATTTTTCATATTGAGAGGATTGGACCTCCCTGCAATAAATTATATGTTCTCTCTAATATACAAAAACTATTTTCGCTACAATTTCAGATTATTTAATGATTTTAATAACAACTTTGTATTTTCATAAAAATATGAAAAGAGCAAGTTGCAAATAAAAAGAAAAAAATTTAATGTAAAGTACAAATTACAAATAAAAAGAGAATATTTTGTTTGGATCAAAAATGACAACGCTATCAAAAAATCCAAAATCAAATGACAATGTGACAATTAGGGATTAAAATTAGTTGATAGTCTTCAATAACTGCCTTACTGCCCATCAAGGGGTTAAACAGCAACAATACTAAAATTGATGTTTTCACTTGCTGTAATAAAAAATGAATGAGGATTAAAAAATGGGGGGGGGGGCGGATTAATTAAACTTTTAATGTAGGGAGACTAACTTCATACATAAAATTTGCTATTTAGTGATAGTTGGAGAAGATAAAAAAAAATACTTTCTTATATTATTCACAACATGCGCTTTATTCTTTTATTAAACATTGAAAATATTAAACTCATATGAATCACTTCATTTTAATTTAGTTGCTACAAATTTTAGAATTCTTATTGCATTTTAATAAAAATACACTAAGTAAAAATAAAGAACTTTTTAATAGAACTGTTATCCAAAAGCGCACAGATAAAATAACTTTCAAACCCCAAATGAACTTAATATTAACAAACTGTAAATGAAACCAGATCATCAGCCAGAGTGGTGTGGACGTTGTGTTGGAAACAGCAAGTACGACTTTGACAACAAGTTTGATATATGTATATTCTTGTGGTATGGAAGAACATCCAGTATGAACTAGCAAGTTACACTCACTGACAGAAAATCAAAAGAAAATCCTGCCTCGTAAGTGTACCCAGCTGTCATCAAAATCCAAAATGATCCTTCTTGACTCAGCCCCTTCACCTCCGAAAGATGACATCTTCAATAACTGCATTAGTTTATACATATTATGTTAATATTTGAAGTTCATTTGGGATTTGGAAAGTTATTTTAACTGTACATGTTTGGATAATAACAGTATTAAAATGTTCTGTTTTTCAGTAAATAGTTTCATTTATACCAGTATCAGAAAAGTTTTATATACAAGAAATTATAAAAGTAAACAGAGCAATCTATAATTGCTAAATTAAAATGAAGTTAATCAAATGTGTACGACAATTAAATAACCAGTACTATAATGAGTACTATCATTATACATACATTTTTAAACTGAATATATTTAATTTTGCTGTTTAAAAATAAATACTTTTGTTTTATATAAAAATTGAGAACTACTCTCACAGAAAGACCACCTCACAACCTAGAGCTGCAAAGAGAGAGTATTCTCAAAAAATAAGATACTTGTTAAACAGTATTTAAATTTTTAAAGAAGCGGAGGGTTGCAAGATGTTAGTTAGTCTTTGATTCACTTTTAGAATATCTCAGAAAATGAGTTCTATTCTCCATAATATATAAAGCAGGATTACACTTACTGACTATACACTGAGAACAATACTAAACTTTTTTTTTTACACTTTTTTCTAGATACCACCACTGAGCTGATACCACAGTACTGCATTAATTAAAAAAATATATCCATCAAACTTCAATTATAAGTGCTTACAAAAACACATTTTAAACATA
This sequence comes from Maratus speciosus, assembly GCA_963932465.1. Lineage (NCBI taxonomy): Eukaryota > Metazoa > Arthropoda > Arachnida > Araneae > Salticidae > Maratus > Maratus speciosus. The sequence continues at coordinate 245,882,178 of OZ010787.1, forward strand.
CATATAAAATAAAAGAGAAATATAATTATATATGAACTCACATTACTTTCTTAAATAATACAACAGTTAGACTTAAACTGATGAGCTTTTTGGCAGTAAAATAATGATTTACTGCACTAGAAACTTCTCCGTACACGATGTAATCTATGATCAAGGATTTGAAAACACGTATTAATAGTATTTAAAATAAATACTCTGTTTTTTCATATTACAAAAATAATAATTTGACATAAAATAATTTTAACACATAATAATTCGAACTACCATATTTTCCATCGAATGAATAAATCTCCGCTTCAGCCTAAAATGGCTAGCAAAACCTGTGATACATACTGGTTGCGATAGTATTCCACATAAAAATTAACTTTTGGAACAGTTTCCCATCTAAAAAAAAGTGATAATTGAATCTATTTGCACTGTCGAAAGTGCAGCTGCCGCCATGTTTGTAAATGTAAATAAAAAAAATCCCGCAACTTTACTCGAAAGCGTTCAGAGCCGTTTTTACCCAACCTTGCACCGAGAAACCAGTACGACGTCATTCCCCAATTTACCGAGTTACCCGTGTTTCGGTCTCTGAACGCGCTCTACGTGTAAAAGAAGGGCTACTCTAGATACCTCATTGATTGCAATCTATTATATTAAAAAGTGACTATCAATTTGCATTTCACAAAATTTCTAGAATGAAGACATTTTACTTGGTGTGTATGCTATTGCGAAATCTTGACCTCATACCCATACATTTCTATAGATGTTATTTAAGACTGTTCTCAAGATCCTAAAAGCGAAATGCGTTAGCGGATGCAAGTGATGTCATTTTATAAAGTAAAGAGTGCATTTAAATGGAGGATTATTCCAAATATTGGTTCGAGGCTGAAAAAAATCACGTGGTACCAGTAGCCAAAGAACATCTAACTGATAAAAAGGGAAACAGGAAACTACTACTGCTTTCCCCCATGATCTGTTTCATTGGCTAGCGGGGATTTACATTACGTCTACGAAGCCTTCCCTTCTTTACGCTAGACATTTTTGCCTTGACCACGCGATCATAAAGTAGATGGAATATCCTCCATTCTAAAAACTGAAATACTTTTTGTAGACGTGCGTCATTTTCAATCCAACTGCTTTTAAAGTCTTCCTAGGTGGAAAAATTTCTGAGAAATGACGTCACTTAAAGATAACACGATGCTAACGAAAAAGACAGGTTACCGCGGTGGGTCCGATTCTTCTTTTTTTACAGACCGAAGAATCGGACCCACCGCGGTAGCCTGTCTTTCTCGTTAGCCTCGAAGATAACATAATGGAGGATATTCCATCTACATTTTGATCACGTGGTCAAGGTAAAAACTTCTATCGTAAAGAAGGGAAGGCTCCGTAGAAGTGTAATGTAAATCCCTGCTAGCCAATGAAACGGTTCATGAGGCAAAGTAGTAGTATCTTCCCTTCTTATCAGTTAGAAGTTCCTTGGGTAAATTATCGGTATCACGTGACTTTTTTCAGCCTCGAACCCATATTTGGAATATCCTCCATTCATATCACACAGTGATAAAATGCAAAGTTTTACTAAAATTTTGAGTGCTTTTACAGTAGAGCGCATACACATCCTCAGCTTGCTGGCTCAGGTCAGAAGTCTTTGTTCAAAATATAGCAATCCACATTATAGAACTTGGTTATTCCCGCCTGGTTGAATTAGCTTCGACGATTTACTCGAGCAAACGAAAATTAACTTGGAGATACCTCCAGGTTTACCAGGTTTAAAACCCCTTAACTCTTTTTTTTTTTGACACAATAAATTAAAAATAAGGATCCGGCACACTAAAATATTTGGCTTTGTACAATCGATAAAGGTATGGCATTTAACAAACCAATTACACTTAAAACTAAGTGGTACCCAAAAGCTTTTAGTATCGAAGATAGTAAACTCGTTAAAATAATGCCAGGATTAACAAGTTTTTGTCCGAAATTCCCTCTGAAATTGTATTGCCTATATGTCTGTATTCTGTTTAAAAGGCGTTCTACTATAATTTTACCAAAGTAACAGAATTTGTATAATGTAATTTTCATAATTTTCAGTTAATCTGAATTTTTAAATTTAACTCCTTACTTAAAAGTTAAAATATATATAATTAATATTATAAATTTTGTAAAAAGAGGAATACAATCTGATTCCTTTTCTAGAAAAAATTTAAAGGTCTTAATTATACTGTACAAATGCAACACATGAAGTTGATAAGCAGCCGATATTGAATTAACCTTTATCTGATGTCACATAAATTGTCACATAACTTCTGTGAAGTGGTCTGTGAGACCGCTCTGTCGAAAGGTGAATAAAACGCTCGATTAAATTTCAGGATAGTGTTTTTGTACTAAACTTTTTGTGCAGAACTGTTATAATTAAAATTCCCCTATTCAAAAGTCTCTTGTGACAGTATTAAAGTTCCAAACGAAGCAAAATTTCGGTGATATTTGTAGTTAAACTGGAAATTACAAGGCAAACTATAAAAATTGAAAAAAGTAGTGGTCTGCGAGACCGGTAACATCAGTTAAATGTAACATCAGTTATATTTGCCTGTCCCTTTTTAGTTTTTTGTACTCCTTTGTGTACTCTTGGAATATGGAATGTTGGGTAATGTCAAAAATTTAAATTTAAGAAGTTTTTATTACTTATTATTTTTTCTGTTTTTAATCAGTGCTTTGTATTTAATTATTAATCATATAGTATTATTTAGATAACCTTTACTCCAAGTTGTAAGTATTAACTGTTATAAAGCGGGTGTCGTGAATAAAAGTGACTCGGTCATAGAATTACGAGAAAAAAATTATGATATAGAACAACATTATTAAGACTAAATAAAATAATGACTGGCCTGCATCGACTTCATTGTATTTATGTACAGTTTTCTTCATTGGAAAAATATTCAGAACTAAATATTTCAGAAAAATATTCAGAAAAAAAATCGAGTCATACGGAGCCCGACCAGAAAGAGTCAAATCCTACTTGAAACCGAACCAAATCCAAAATATTTAAAGAGAACCCGATCCAAGACAAGACCCAATGCAAGACCTTAGCAGCGATCAAGAGTGATTAAACCAGAAGAAGCTTTAAAAAAAAGATAAAATAAAGGCCCCAAAGCCAGAACAATACACGAATATTTCAATCATATATCCTTCATTAGATTGACTATTTAGATTAAGAATTGATTTAATAGTAAAAAAGCAAGTGATTACAACCAAATAATCATTGGCCATTTGTCTATGAGTAGGATTGAATTGATTTAATCGTAATCAAAGCATTGATTGCATTAAAATAATCACTGATCGTTAGTCAATAAGTTGGATTGAAACTAAGCTTAATCGGTCAATCTTTAGTCATGATTAAAAAAATAATCGTTAACTTTCAATCGTTAATCTAATTAAAATTTTGCACAACCCTGCTTGGAGCATTATTCTGTAATTTTTTGGTTGGTGAAAATATAAAATTAATACATTAATAATTTTTTTAAATATTTTTGTTTATTTTTCTATGTTAAAATCTGTGAAAAAAAATATAATATGAACTAATATATTCTTCAATAATTGGCGTTGGTTTCATTTTTTTACCTTTTGTTCTTTTTGAGAAAACCTATTTGAAAATAGTTGCGCCGGCGCATACGTCCCCGATTATCTCAAGGACAGTTCAAGGTCAGGGGCAAAAACACTCTACATTGTATTCTGATGCTGAATCTTATTAACACACGTGTTCAAACACCGGCCGTGAGGACCATTTTGCTATGCTTCTACACCCTTTTAGGTCAAATATGCTCTAAGTTTCAAAAGAGTTTCTCAAATATTTCTCTAGATATTTCACAAAATGTCCTTAATTAAAAATCTCCAGTGAATGTTAGCCATACTGTTTACACACCTGCGCCACTAAAAGTTAATGCTTTTTTAGGTAGATTTCGCATGAAATACTACCTATTGGGATCGTTCCTATGTTGGAATTTCTGAAAAATTTGTGCAGATCTACATTGATCATGACCCCTAGAACCCAAAACCACCCTCAGTAAAAAACTTTATATATATATATATATATATCACTTTCTTCTGGACACGATAACTTTCCTAATTCTGCACCAATCTCTTCCAAACTGATACATAAAATGAAAGGGCATAAAATCTCGGTCAAGTTCGTTAATGGGCAAAATCGGACCAAGGGGATGGATATAGGGAGGGGTTTTGGGAAAACCGAAACCCCCCCATAACTTCTTAATTTTTGCACATATAAAATCAGTTTAAAATTTTTATTACTTTTAAAATAGGGACAAAATTTTATGTATCACAGATTTTTGATAAAGTTAAAAATGGGCTCAAGGGGCGCAAAAAATACAGTTTTTGGGAGAAAAAAATTCATCACTTCGTCAATTCTCAAGATATCAATTCCAATTAATTTTAATATAAATCTCCTTAATATTATCTACAACTTTTATATTCACAAGTTTTTGATAGGACCAATTCGTATCGCAAAAAAAAAATAAATAAATAAAAACGAAAACAAAAAGGGGGATTGAAGAAGTAAAAAATCCATAACTCCGTCAATTCAAAAGATATAAAATCCCCATGAATTTATCATATATCTTCTTAATATTGTCTACAACATCTAGATAGACAAGTTTTGGATAGGACGAATTCTTACAGAAAAAACAAATTAAAAGTACATAGCGGTTGAAGAAAAAAATCATCTAAGTAAGGGTGTATTCAAATCCAAACTGCGTATTTTCTGACTCATTCTACAATTCATTTTTGCTCTCAAACGCATACAATTGCTAGATTGTCTTATTCAGAAACTATATAATGTACAGTAATGATCGATTTTTAGATAGAGGCAGAATATATTTCAAAAAATGCTGTTAAAGTGGGCATTTTGAACCGAATTTCCCAAAGCGGATTGTATTGGAAAAATCATTGCATTAAGGATGCACTCAAATCCAAACTGCTTATTTTTAAATCATATGACTCATTTTTAAATTCATTTTTGTTCTCAAACGCATTTAATTGGTAGATTCGCTTATTCAGAAACTATATAATGTACCGCAATGATCGATTTTTTTATAGAGGCAGAATATATTTCAAAAAATGATGTCAAAGTGGGCATTTTGAACGGAATTTCCCGAAGCAATTGTGTTATAACTTTCTTCTGGACACGATAACTTCCGCAATTCTGCACAAATCTCTTTCAAACTGATACATAAAATCAAAGGACATAAAATCTCGGTCAAGTTCGTTAATGGGCAAAAGCGGACAAAGGGGATGGAAATAGGGAGGGGTTTTGTGAAAACCGAAAAAAACCCATAACTTCTTAATTTTTGTACATATCAGATCAGTTTAAAGTTTTTATTACTTCTAAAAAAGGCGCCAAAAATTTATGCATCACAGATTTTTGATAAAATTTAAAATAGGCTCAAGGGGCGCAAAAAATAGGGTTTTTGGGAGAAAAAATTCCTTAATTTGTCAATTCTCAAGATATCAAATCCAATAATTTTATTATACATCTCCTTAATATTATCTACAACTTTTATATTCACAAGTTTTTGATAGGACCAATTCGTACCGCAAAAATTTTGTTTTCGATTAAAAACGAAAACAAAAAAGGGGGGGGGGGGGGGTGTTGAAGAACAAAACTTTTCATAACTCCGTCAATTCACAAGATATAAAATCTCTATGAATTTATCATATATCTTCTTAATACTGTCTTCAACATTTATATAGACAAGTTTTTGATAGGGCCAATTCTTACAGCAAAAACAAATTAAAAATACATAGCGGCTGAAGAAAAAAATCATCTTATTAAGGGTGCATTCAAATCCAAACTGTCTATTTTCTTACTTATTTTTAAATTCATTTTTGCCCTCAAACGCATCCAATTGTTAGATTCTCTTATTGAGAAACTATATAATGTACAGTAATGATCTATTTTTTCATAGAGGCAGAATATATTTGAAAAAATGATGTCAAAGTGGGCATTTTGAACAGAATTTCCCGAAGCGATTGTGTTAGAAACGAAAAATATTGCCCTACTGAGAAAATAATTTTTTATTAATCAAGTTTTAATTAATTGAAATAAAAATAAAAACACAGGTCGCTTATTAATCTTTTCAAATTTCACGTCAGTATGTTTCATATATATATATATTTTTTTATTTTTATTTTTATTTTTTTTTTTTTTATTATTAAAAATGAATCTGAAAATGTGCCAGAAAATTTAGAGTTGTTGAGTATGGAAAAATATTTTTTTTAATATCGCCTTAACATGATTCTGATAAAACCAGCTATTTTATAAAAAGGAAATAAAAACTTGTCAAAAGAAGACAGATAAATCTGTTAAAGTGGATTTATATCTAATAAAGATTTAGTTTTTGTTGGTGAAATTAGTATACTTAACTTCGAAATCTACGCCTGCCTGTAGGCCGTGCCGGCAGGGATTTTTTTAAGAATTCAAATGGAAGCTCTTCTAGTTATAAAATTTGAATATTCTAACGCAGTGTTGGTCACTGGTGTGTTCAACATATCGAAATTTCAAATAGAAAGCGGTTTTTAGGTATCTTGCTTGAACGGTCACTTCAACATAAACAAATATTAAAAAGATTATCTACGGTGTTTTTTAAAGAAATACAGGATAATTATTATTAAAAATTGATTGTATGAATAAGTTTAGACAATCAGGGCTTATTTTGCGCCGGAGCCTACCGAATCTTAGATCCGGTACTTTTCAGTTTTTAGGAAATATTTAAATGTTGGTCTGAATTCACCGGAGCTTATAAATACAGGGCTCCGGAGACCAGTGCAATAGGTCTTTCGAAAAAACGAAGCCTAAATTACCCTTTCTTTTCGCTCCAATCTCCAAGGTTTTACTTTCTTTTTCATCAAAACAATTATATGTGACGTAATGTGTCACACACGTAGGAGAGAGATATGAAACTGCGTCGATTTTTTTATCAGTTAATCTCTCTTACATTCAAAATTTAATTTATTTACATAAAAAAAAAGAGCTTCTCCGCCTGAAAAATTACATATTCCATTTCAAACCATTTAAGTGCTATTTTGATCATATAGATGGGGAAAAAGAAATCATATTTTTCTATTCTATTAATATTTTCAGGTTTAGGTATATCTGGGATTGATGGCGGCGACATGTGGATATGACGTCACTCAAGAGAGCGAACAAGTATTTCCTTTCAGTTCGATTCTCTTTTGTGACAGTAGGGTATTTTTTAATTGGATAGTTTATTTTTTATGTTTTGGTATCTAACCTGGAAATAATATTTTATTTTGTTTTTATTCAACGTGCATGGATTTTAGGTTTTGTTTGTTTGAGGGTTTTAGTCTTCTATTGTGTACGAATAATGAAAATAAAGTTAGTAATTTTTCTATTTATTTATATGCAGCGTTTCATCTTTTTCTATAAAAGCATTGAATCTCTGTTTTGTTTTGTCAACTCCATTTCCGAATCATAATCCTTACCTTATTTGATTGTAGACTTGTGAGATTAATTAACTTTAAAATTTGGCAAAGATTTCTATTCGGAAGGAGTGATAAAGTAAAAAGTGGAACAGTTGACAGTTAAATTTATGCAGGTAGATATATTTAAAATTTTTAAATTACGAAAGAAATAAAAGATACTTGAAGTTTTGCAAATAATGTATGAAATATAAATATGCGGATTGGAATGATGGCGGAGGAGGGGAGGGGGACACGCTACGGTTTTAGTACCGTAGAACATTAGGGACTTAATTCATCATATACTCTGAATTTTACATCTTAACAATAATACATTCGTTGCAAATAAATATTTTGAATTTATTTGGAAGTTCGAATGAACATGAGATACGAATTAAATAAAATTACTGCTGGTGGCACATGTTTCATTAACTGCTATTTATTATAGAATAAAAACACACATGTGAATTAAGAATTACAATATACCAAAATGAGTGTTTTCACAAAATGAGGTAATATGTTTCTGAAGTTTCAGCCATTACTTAAAATATACTTCCGTTATTAGAGAGATGTATTTTTTTTTCTATTTAACTTTCAACGAACTACACTGTAAAAAAAAAATCTGTAAAGTTACTAACATATTTCTCAGAAACTGGGATTCCAGGAACTATTTATGTAACGGCAACAGCAAAAATTTCTGTAACAGCATCTGTTACAGGAATTTTTCTTGTTGCCGTTACATAAAAATTTCCTGGAATCCCAGTTTCCTAGAAAAATTTTAGTAACTTTACAATTTTTTTTTTACAGTGTAGTTACTATAATTCGTTTGTATATATTTTTCTGTATATGTTCACACTAATTTGTTTTTGTTGGAAAGGTCTATATCTGCCAGATGTTCTTGTTTCATTATCATTAGGATTTTAAAATGATATTATGTCGTATTTATGATATCTAATGATATCGTTCTATCAGATTCCAAAATTTACGATTTTTTTACCACTTTTTGTACGAAAAAATAGGCTTTATTTAATCATATATTTTGACTAATTAAATAAGCATTTAATAGTTTTCTGTTCTTAAATAGTAGTAACAAAAAGCGTAAAAATTCGCAACAATGACTCATATTACAATGTATTGAGAACTGTATTTCTTTTAAATTTAAATATTTGTTTCATAGCTGTCTTTTATTTCCCCATCAAATGCTCTAAGTTAACTTTAAAAAATACCCCTCCCATAACGATAAAAAGCATTCTATGAAAATTTATAAATGCTTTTCACTCAAGCGGCATCAAAGACTCTTTCCTAAAGTTACTTTTTTAGTTAAAAAAGTTAACGTAATATTTTATTTTTAAATTTTCTTCAAACGGTTACATTCAAAATATCTTTCATGTTTCAGAGTTGAAATTTTGCTAGAATTTTGATATTTTTAAATATTTATCGGTAAAAGCTGATACAAAAGAGAATTAAAAATTATGATAACGAACAGCATTTTCAATTATTCCTTTCATATATATTATGCATAATACTTTTATATCCTTCTCCCTTGCATCTTTAATAAAATCATGCTGTGTTGGTCTGAATATATATATATATATATTCCGATATAATATTACCGATTCATTATAAAGCTAATATTATATATTATATAATATATAACATATAACATATATATATTATATATATATATAATATATATAATATATTATTATATAGATTATAAAGAACAAAATTTTCCATGGGTAACACTGATATCATGTTGATGATGGCAAAATCTGATTCACAAATTTCGTTTTTGCTGTAATATTTTAATCGTCTAAGCATTGTATAATTTCAATTTTTAGATCGTCGAATAGGAAAACTAATAGTCTTTAAATTGCAATTCGCTTGCAAAGTGTGTCAAACTTTAATGTTTTTTTTTAATAGTTTTTTCTTAAGTTTTAAGCATATTTTTTTTATTGAAATCTATCTTTATGGCGTGCAATCCAATTACGAAAGACTAACCGGTTTGTACTTAAAACAATGCAAATAGTTCAGCATTTGTTTTTGGTTAATATTCCATAACAAAAATAAAAATTCATCAATAAAAAATAAAATAATATAGATAAAACACAAAATTAACAATAATTGAACTACGCGCTTAAAACACTCAAATTATATGAAAGAGTGTTTCTGTAAGTAACAATTTCGTTGATTTCCTCCGCTCCTGCATGGAGCCAGCATGAAAATATAGCTTTTAATAAATTCTAAAATTTTATTTGAATACATTGATAATTTTTATATAAAAAACGTTTCGATATTATTAGTGGACAATATAATAAAAATATTAAAAGTAATAAAGTAAAAAAAAAAAAAAATCTCAATTAAAAAAAGTGGTTTCCACTTATGTTCTATTACTAGGGAAGTCCGTGTTGTATCCCTTAGTTAAATATAACAATAAATCCCTGTGAAACGTCTCTTTGTGATATAATTCCAAATGTATAATAGTGGTAAAAAATGTAAATAAAAATATATTTTAAAGTAAGAAGACTCATGTCCTGTTGTCTTTTGTTAAAAAATTATATGAATTTAAAATTATATTAGAGGGCTCCATGCACCCTAAAATTTATTTAACCACCTAGCTATTCGGCAGCGGAGGGCAATTTTCCCTCTCCTCAGAAAAATTGTAAATGTGTAGCTTAGAAATCGCGCTTAAATTTCACTGAATACTTCAGATTCGTATCTGCGACACTAGAATTCCTTATGTTAAAGATAAGTTTTTTACTGTACCAATATTCTATATTTTTTCCTTTACGTTGTGGTCGCGTTTAATTGCTTACCAAAATCCTCCTGTCGTGTTTGTATGGGATATTATAACTGGATTCGTAAAAGTTACTCTATTGTTGCCGGTCTCTGACTTACCTGTCTAGACAAGCGGAACCACCTATTTCGAAATATTAAAACAATTATGTTCGGCGCCTCAGATTAGATTTTTTTGCGTTGCTTCTAAGTAAGATTCATTTTGCTTCATATTCCATTTACCATTTAGTGATTTTTAATATATTTCTTTTATAGTTTTAAATAAGTTTTACTCTTTTTTTACGGAATTAGTTCAATGATATGGAAACAAAAATCATGAAATAACAGCATACACATAAAAAACAAAATCCTAAAAGGAAGCAACTGGATAACTGAACCAGTTTTTGAAAGTTTTTTCTCATTGTGCGTCATACGATAATTTTATTTACTCCTTTTTATAATAAAAAAGTTTGCATTTCAAAATATTGATGTTTAAATTTACGTGATTCTAAATACAGTTACACATTATAGATAATTGCCGAAACGTCAGTGAAGGCTTACTGTGGAGACACGAAAAGTTTTGATTTCCGTTTGTCTGTCTGTCTGTCTGTCCGTCTGTTCCGCGATAACTGCCGCAAAAAGCATCCGATCGGCTTGAAATTAATGTGGCATGTTGATGAGGTACTCGGACTTAGCTGTATGGTTTTTGGTTAAATTTGGTTCATTCGTTCGGGAAATATAGAATATTTTATTTTGCTCTGTAATGCTTTTCAATGGCAAGTCAGACGATTTTCAAATTTTCATTTGTTGAAAGAAATGGCTCATATAAAAAATGGATTTAAATGGTAAATTTTTGATGCTGAAATTTTTAAATAAGAGTAGTAAATTATTCCTATTAGTTTGCAATTTTGTCAAAACATTTGCCAGAGCTTTTAAATTAGGTGTATAACTTATGATGGAATTTTATACATGTGTTCGAATAATATAAAACATTTTATTTTATGAATTTACTTATATTTCATTTTTTTTTCTTTTAACCGTTGCGTAGCAACTATATCTCATCTAAAAATATCATAAATGTGAAAGTATGTATGGTTTTTAAACTCAAATCAAAGTTAAAAGGAATGAATTAACGAATGCCTTTGTATAGATATTTGCATATAGATTGATTTAAACGCAGAAATGAAAATAGTATTTATATACTATATAGAATATCTTTATTTATGTATTCAACTATTTTGATTATAAAGGAAAAAGTTCGTTATTTTCATACAGAATAAACTGACATTATTCTATTAAACTTTATAAACTTTATTGTTGCCAAAAAAAAAAAAAAAAAAAAAAAAAAAAAAGGGAATAACAATTTCTCCCAAAGAGTTCATTTTAATTTGTAATTCACGTGCAAAGGGAAAATGCAGAAAATTACAAATAATAAAAAAGATAAATAGGACAGGAATGAATACATATAAACATTTCACACCAAATACCATCTAAATTAATTTTTGTAGTGGTATTTTCCCACACTACGAAGAAAGATTCCTCGATTTACACGATTTTACTTGGCCTTCCTTTTCTCATTGGTTGCGATTTCATTTTCGCAATTGCGTATATTAATTGGCACAAAATTTTACATTTTTATGACTGAGGTATATGTAAGGCCATACAAATAAGAAATTCCGTATTGTTTCCTATAAAATGTGATAAATTGTTGGTTAACTATATATGTTTCTATTAAGAGGAGCAGGGCTGCCAAGCCTCCGGCGTTCTGGATACCAGTATTTTAATACAAAAAATGTTACTTTATTTAATTGAAACATTTGCGCGATTTAAAAGAACAACATTTTCTGTAAGGTAATAGTGTTGTGCAAAAAGCCTGAGACTTGCCATGTCTGGTGGTGAGTGAAATGTTTTATTTAATGCATTTATCTCTATTTTAATGCTACGTGAACAACGTCCCGTGTAACAGCTTGTAGAGTGTAAAATAAATTATTAAAATAATCCCTATTACGAAAAATGAAACAAAATGCCCGGCTAAGGGAAATAAAAGGTTAGTTAACCTTTCGTAATTTGACCTGAACACAGGTGTGCATCAAATTTCAACGGTGTTTGTAACATCACGATTTTAAATTAAATGTGGATACTATTAAAAGGCTATCACAAAAAATACTTAACGGCGCCATATCACGTTTATCTATTTAGTCAATTGGAAGTGGACACGATGATGAATTGTTAACCGTTAGGTTTAGAACTCCCCCTACTTTAGGGTGATTTTACTAAGTTAATGCTATCGAGTACATTTTTAGATATTTAGATTAGATCTTAGATATAAATGTTGCAGAATGGTAATCAAAATTATTATTAGATTTCTAAATTAGATGTCTCAGTTTACATTTCCAAAAGTTCTTTATCCATTAGATACAGATGTTTGTGGTTAGCAGGCAAGTAAATACTGCTGTATGGATATTAGGATAACGTAAAATGCTTGACCAAATTGTTGCTTATCCTTATAAATCGCAGTGTAAAAATGAATCTAAGATATAGGATAATCATTAACTCAATCAATAGAAAATTACAAATGCAAAATAAATTACACAACGGGGGGTTCAGGGGGGGCACCCCCCTGAAGAAATTTGCTTTATTATATAAAAATTACTAGAATAAGTAGCTCGTGAGAATTTCAGAATATCATTACATAACAACGTGTTTAATTTAACGCTTCTAATGTCTGAAACCATCGAAATATTATTTTCTCCTTCTATAAATGTTTGTGTAATTTAAAAGTTTAAATTTTGTTTTTGTAGAAAGATTAATATTAAGCAAAATTTGCTAAAAACAATAAGTTGCAGAGATGACGTTGAGGCTCTTGATCTGCAGATTTACTAGTTGCCGAAACGTCAGTGAAGGCTTACTGTGGAGACACGAAATGTTTTGGTTTCCGTTAGTCTGTCTGTTAGTCTGTTAGTCTGTCTGTCTGTTCCGCGATAACTGCCGCAAAAAGCATCCGATTAACTTGAAATTAAGTGGGTATGTTGGTGAGGTACCCGGAATTAGCCGTATAGTTTTTTGTTATGTTTGGTTCATTCGTTCGGAAAATATAGGATATTTTATTTTTCACAATAATGCTTATTTATGGCAATTCAGACGATTTTTTCATTTTTATTTGTTGAAAGGAAATGACCCATATGATTGAAGGATTTAAATGGTAAATTATGGATGATGAAATTTCCTAATTGGAATCACACAATGTTCATATTAGTTTGAAATTTTTTCTATGCATTTGTCAGAGTTTTTAAATTCTGTGTATAACTTATGGAGGGATTATATATATGCGTTCAAATAACATAAAATATTTTCTTTTAAAATTTTCTTCTTTAGAATGTACACATTTTATTGTTTTAATTTTTTTAACTGTTGCCCAGCAACGCAACTACGACTAAAAATATCGCAGATGTGAAAGTATGTGTAATTGTTTGAAGTCAAATGAACATCAAAAAGGGATGATTTTTTTTTTTTTTTTTTTTTTTTTTTTTTTTTTACAAACAAACCTTTTTGTCTTTGCAAAATATAGATGGATTTTACGCCAGAAATAAAGGCAGGCTGTGTTCTATTTATTTTGTTCAAATACATTTCTTTTAAATTAAAAAGTTCATTATTTTCATAGGGAATAAATTGACATCTTTCTATAAAATTTAACACTTTTTTTTTATATACCGTTGCCAAGACAATCAAATCCCGCAATAATAATTTACCCTAAACAGTTAACTTTGATTTGAAAGATTTTCATGTACAAGAGGAAAATGAAATAAACAATAGACGTGAATATACGTCTTCATATTGGAAATAAAACGAAAATAGGAAAAGAAGGTGAATTTTACCTCATATATCAAAAACAAAGCGAATATGCTTTGAGGGTGAAATAAAAGGGCCTTGTGTTAGATATTAATTCTTAATATTAAAAAAAAAAAAAAAAAAAAAAAAAAAAAAAAAAAAAAAAAAAAAAGTTACCAATATCTGACGGTTTATCGTCTGCACACGGCTAACAGAAATGTTTAATTTTTAATTGAAAATTTAAGAAAAATTTTTGAAAAGCGAATAGATAGTAAATGTCAAAATTATGTACCGAAAAATTATCTATGTTGAAAATGACGTCATTGTATCGGGAAATAAATATTTTCATTCTTAAAAGCCAAACATTAACTAGATTGCCTGAAAAAATATTTTTTGACGAGTGTTACTTCCTAATGCATCCACATTTCAGAAAATATGAATTAAAATTATTTTATTTTTAAAAGGAAATTACTTTTTCGTTCATAAAATCTAAACTTTTAATATAATTGCATCAATGTAAATTTTCTTCTGTTCACCGGTATTAAAAAAATAAGGCTAAAAATCAATCTAAGATTTACGATAACCGCTAGCACAATGAATAAACTGTTACATATGTAAATTTAATGAAATCACGGGGGGTTCAGGGGGCGGAGCCCCCTCAAGAAATCTACTTAATTATCTAAAAAAAAATACCAGAATTAGCAGCTCATGAAAATGTCAGAATATCCTTACATAACGTTTTTAAATTAACGCTTATAATGTCTGAAAACTTCGTATTTTTTATTCTTATAAATAATTACGTAATTTGAAAACTTTAAATTGCGGTTTGCAGGGAGTTGAATGTTACCCATAAGTGTGTTTAAAAATAATGACTTGCAGTACTGACGTTGAAGCTCCTGATCTGCAGATTTACTAGTATTTATACTTTTAAGAATTCATTTAACTTTCAAATATGTAATAATTGTTTAACCAGCAAAATATGTGTTAATAAGAAGTTTGTTGTTAATTTAGTAGCCAAAATATATGTTTTATTTTATATAATACATTCAAAATACGCAAATATATTTCTAAAACATTAATTGCAAGATAGTGTAGTTAAAACTTTGATACGATAAAATAAATTATCATCAATATAATTACAAATTATGAAAGTAAAAGTTAACTGTGCTGTAATTAGCCATAATCGAACTCTACGGAGTTAACAAATACAAAACTATTAAATAAAAAAATTCTTTTTCCTTGAGAAAATTGATTGCTGTTGGTGTTGTTGTTTATGACGGCCAATTATCTACACGAGGTATATAGGCCCGAGGGGTAGAGCCTCGGGGGTTTTTCTAAGGGAACCTAATCCGTATTTACGCAAGGTTACCCAAGGTTCAAAGAACACCACGGAAAACTCCCAACGCACAGTGGGACGTTTTGATGATCTAGATGGACAAAACCCATTTTTCCGATTAACTCGGAATTTGACAAAACCACGTGTACTAGTAGCTGAATGTCTGTATTTTCGAGATCCGTAATAGTTTTTGTGTAGAAAATCAGAGGTGTCGATTAATTGTGACCGTAAACTAGCCGCAGATGGTATGAGGGAGTTTCAAAAGTTGCACTAGATTCCTCTAAGTTTGAAAGACGTCGTGACTATTTTGTTTTATTTGAAAGCACGAGTTTGCTGATCTAATGTCACAGCTTTGTCGAGGTCAGGTTTAACCGATTTTTCTTTGAAAATAAGCGATATTAAATCCGCTTTACCGCTTTTTTCAAATGCTGAAATTATGGATGATCATTGATGTTAATTACAAATTTCATCTTGACTTTTAACAAATTATTCAGTATTATTCAGGAATAAGCATGTTTAAAAAAAATCAAAGTGTCATTCCTAAAGTATTGAAAAATTAAACAAACACCTGCGGATAGCTTCAGATCAGAAAGTTTTGATTAATAAATAAGCCTCATATTAACTTCCAGTGCATGTATCAATGTTTAGTTCAAATCTTGCAAGTCAAATTTAAATCACTTTTAATTATTCTATTGAGCCGAAACAATGAATATCTGTGTAATTTGAATGACAATACAATATTATTATGATTTAAAGAACATCGAAGTTTGTTTAGACAATGTTTCAACAAAATTTAGATTAAAACTTGCAAGTTAATTTTAAACCAATTTCAGTAATCTGATTGAGCTCAAACTTTGCAGTATATGTAAATTTGATGGCAATGCAATATTTATGATTTATGGATGGAACGTAGCAATTACTCATTTTTTACAGGGTCACATATAAGATTAGTTCAAATCATGCAAGACAATTTTAAACCACTTTCAATTATCTGATTCAGCTGAAACTTGGCCTACATATGTTTTTCCGATGACAATTCTATTAAATTATAATTTGACGAACGTAGAAATTATGCTTTTTTACAGGGCCATACAAAATATCACGGAATGCTAAAAAGCAGAAATTTTAATAAAATTTCTACAAAATTACTATAGGTTATTGAGATATACAATAGCATTTTTCAGATTGAAAACAAAGTGCGTAGCAGTTGTATTTCTTTTACAGGGACACATAAAACTTCGAATATATTACCGCCTATATGCAGAAATTTTTTTTCAAATTGAATAAAATTTATATATGTTATTTATTCACACAAGAGAATTTTGCCCACCGAAAATAATTTTGGTAGCATTTATATATTTTACAGGGTACCACAAAACATATATATTTTTTTTAATATGATTTTATTTTAAAAATGTTATTTTTCAGGATGACTACACAAATTGCTCGAGAAATTCTGAGTAGACAAAAATACAAAAATACAAGAAAAAAAAAAAAAAATGTTAACTTACATGTGTGCATTAAATTGATTTTACTTAATTGTAAAATAAGTATGTTTAACGCATTATTTGTAATGCATTATACAGGGTACCCACTAAAGTCCTCCTAACGCTCTTAACTGCCGAACGGTTGCAGCTATACTCATAAAATTGGTGTCTAGGTATAGAAAAGTGGCTATGCTCTACCAGATAACATCGCTTCCGACGTCACCTGATGCAAAACAGATTAAGGGGAAGGGACACTTGCCCGCCTTTACCCCTTTTATACTTAAACAAAGAACCTTCTAATCAAATGAAGAAAGCCATATCGGAGTGAACTGGTATATCAAATTTGAAGCAAATCGAATAATTCTGCTTGAAAAACCAATTTATCTAAATTAGAGGGTGGACTAGCCTCCGACCCCCTTTATCCTTAACCAATTAACTTCCAAATTTAATCAAGGCAGCTCCTTAACTTAATAAACCGGTATACGAAATTTGGAGCAAATCGAATAACTCTGCATGAAAAACCCATTTATCTATATTAAGGGGGGTGGGTCTAGCGCCCTTTCCTCCCTTTATACTAACTAATAAACCTCCAAATCCAATCAGGGAAGCTCCTCAACATAATAAACCGGTATACCGAATTTGGAGCAAATCGAATAACTTTGCATGAAAACCCCATTTATCTAAATTAAGGGTGGGGGGTAGCCCCCCTTCCTCCCTTTATAGTTAATTAATGAACCTCCAAATTTAATCAAGGCATCTCCTTAACATAATTAACCGGTATACCAAATTTGGAGCAAATCGGATATTTCTGCATGAAAAACCCATTTATCTGTATTAAGGGAGGGGGCGGTCTATCCCCAGTTTCACTCCTTTATTCTTAACTAATGAACCTCCAAATCCAATCAGGGAAGCTCATTAACATAATAAACTAGTATACAAAATTTGGAGCAAATCGAATAACTGCGCATGAAAACCCCATTTATCTAAGTTAAGGGTGGGCTCTAGCCCCCCTTTCCTCCCTTTATATGTAACTAATGAACCTCCAAATGTAATCAAGGCAGCTCCCGTAACATAATAAACCGGTAAACCAAATTTTGAACAAATTGAATATTTCTGCATGAAAAACCCATTTATCTAAATTAAGGGGGGGGGGACTAGCCACCTTCTCCCCCTTTTTCCTTAACCAATGAACCCAAAAAACTAATCAGGGAAGTGCCTTATCAGAATGAACCTCGAAAATAAATTTGAAGCAAATCGGATATTTCTATCAAAAGTTATCGAGTTACGTACATACAGAACCGGCAGCACGTCAGCTCTCAGGCTTTGATAGCCTGTGAGCTAAAAAAGCAAAATCAACTTATTCCAAAAATACGAGAGAAACTTATGCGTCAGCAAAGCACAATAATCGAAATCAGCCCTTATTTTTGAAAGTGAGTGTGTTACGCATGAGCCTGGTAATTCTGCTCTCTTTTACTCTCTGCCATGAAAGGTTTGAGATACATCGTAAAAAATTATATAATATTCGTTCAATGTTAATCGTCAAAATTTGGCGTTTATTAATGAAATGTATTTTTATGTATAGTGGTGACCTGGGTTAGTAGACGCTGTTTTTAGTTATTGATTTTTGTTAATTTTTGTTTAACTTTTTTAACAAAATTTCCCTGCACAACAAAATTTCTCCTTTTAAAGCACGGACATTTTGCTATAGATACCTAGAGTTCTAAGTTTGTAACTTTTGTAGCTCAAGTTTAAAGGAAACCTGAAGAAAGAGAAAAAAATGTGTGCCAAACTACCCCGTCGCGGGGCAAGTTACCTATATCTATCGTGTAATTTGGCACATGGTTCTTAAGAAGTTAAATAAAACTCAAATAGGACAATCAGTTACGAGAAATGGATCTTATTAATATCAGCAAGTTTAAACAAAGAATTTATCCCCGTACAATGTAAATTCTAAACTAAGAAAATAAGTTAAAACTGGCGTGAATGACTAAGAACAAACAATCTTCTTGAAACACCATCAAAAATTTGTAAATGCGCAAATGCGCAATTTACAAATTTTTGATGGTGTTTCAAGAAGATTGTTTGTTCTTAAATTCTAAACTGTACAGACATAAATATTATGAATAAAACATTAACATTGAGTAGCTTTTATAATACTCGATATCATCATCAGAGTTACGGTTATCACAAATGTAAAATCAAGCGTCTCCAAATGTGCAGTCCTCTGTGCCAAAGCTTGCATTGCACACACTTTTCTCTATGTTTCCTGTTTTTAAAGTACCAACGCTCAGCAGACAATAAAATTTCTCGTAATCTGAGCTATTGTCAAGATTCGTGCTTTTCTCAATAACAAGTATTCCTTTTTTATAGGTGGAGTTTTCTTTATTATCACTTTATCTTTGGCCAACTTTTTCTGTTGCCTTTATTTTCTTCTTTTCTCTACTTCATCTTTCTTTTCTCTAAAGTTTCCTTTTCCGCTTTCAATACCTTTAAAATTGGTGAATGTGTCCATATGTTTGTAGTTTAATTTTACCTACTGCTATTTTCCCCTATTTTCTTTCTTGATTCTGTCTTTTTTAATGGTCTAAAATCCCACGGAATTAATGATCTAACATGCTAACCCAAAATCAGAGGAGCTCCAGTGACCGATGGAGTTTAAACCGAAAATGTTAATACTGAATCATTTAAATATCCAGCATCTCGATTGTCATAAGTGAGTTATGAACCCCGTCACCCGGTTGAACTTCATTCTTCGTAATTTTGCACTATCAGGTCAGACTTCCCGAAGTTATTTTAAAAGCGTTAGCAGTTAGCCTAATAGATTGTCCGTTAATTAATACGGCATCCTCAGCATTTCTTATATAATTCTTCAATGTTTTAGTTTTTTCTATTTCTCTGTGTTAATTAAGCATGTTTTCTGTGAAAAAAGTAATTAGTTCATCAAACGGTATAAAATAGCAGAAATATTACAAAACAATATAACGGGGATAGCTGGCGCACGAGTCAACTTCACCTGAGTACAATGCGCCTACTAGCCCCATAACAAATTTCTTCACAAAATTGGAGATGTAACCTTCTAAACATAAACAATCCAAGTAAATCACATATGGAGTAGATAAAACTACACAAGTTAAATCGCAATTATTAAGATGAGTATTAGAAATTAGAAAAAGAATGAAGCAACAAAAATTTACTTATGAATGGAAACAAAGAAAAAAGTAGTAAATGTCCACTGCACGTGTATAACGCTGCAAAACTAGAATTGCGGTTTCATAAAGGAAGATGAAAGGTATTCTGTGGGTGGTTGTGCCATCTATCTAGAAACAGGCGAATTATACGGGCTATTTACACCTGTAGCCAACTCGCTTCAGCCTTCCCTAATAATAAAAAAAAAAAAAACATTTTTTCTACAATTTTAAATAGGTGCATCTGTGCCAAAAACTTCATGTTGCAGCTAAATTCCAATAGGACCACACAAAAGGCATAAGTTCCAAGGGTCTGACTAGTAGAGAGCCACTGCTTCTCCCCGGAGTAGGAATTTTAATTAATTATATATTCTTTATATTTTCTTATTATAAAAAGGTATAATTTATTTTTCCAAAAAACTAGGGTAAATAGGGGTAATTTGGTGCTTATTTTAAACTTAAAAAACTCTAGGTCTTTAAATAGGGTGAAATATAGAAGGAAACAGGTACCTTTTTAACGGACAAATTCATAAAAGAAAAAAAATGGGTAGTACTTTATAAGTTAGAGTTATAAAAAAAATAAACAAACTCGGAAACACCAAAATACACTTCAAGGGATAACCACCAGTACACCAGAATCGTACAGTTTTGGATAATAAGCTGCATGCCATTTTTTAGCACTCCGTTCTTTAAAATTGAAAACGGAATCATAATAAGATCACTCCTGCGGCTATCTGTCCGTCTGTCACAGCCATTTTACTCGTAAACTAAGGAACATGGTAAGTTCAAATTGTCTGAAGCAATAAAAGTTATTGACCCACATATATATAGATTATTATCCATTGACAAATATATTTAGGAAAAACGTAGACGAGCTGATTAAGTTACTTGAAAAACAAAATATTTTCTTTGTACGTCGTGTGGGGTATCGCGTGAAAGTTTCTGTAACGCCGAGCTCAAAACAGCATTTCTCTTAATTTTAAGTATTATAATTACAGAGATAGCGAGGAAAATGTAATGTAAATTTATGCCCCCCCCCCCCCCCCCGTTTATTTCTGAATCTGCATAAACTAAAATTTTGAAAAAATTAGGGGTAATAGTAGTTAATTTAAACCTTGCAGGATAATTATAGCGATTATCCTAGGTCACATAGTTTTTGAGAAAATCGCATTTTTCCGTTACACACAAATTTCTTATTTGCGAGCGTTCAGCAAAGGAGTTGAAAAACGCTAGAGGTACTTATCGTTTCAGAAGTACTAAAGGATTGTTGTTAATGATTTTCGAAAAAAAAATTGGCGGTAATTAGCCGATATATTAAATTTAAAGACACGGACGGCTTGGATATGTGGGAGAACGGTGCTAGTTGGCTACAGAGGTAAGTAGGCGTAGTCTTCACAATTCGCCTGTTTGTAGATAAATGGCGCAACCAGCAACAAAGTAACTATCTTCTTGCGTCGTAATTTCGAAGCATTACCCACGTGCAGTGAGCATTTATTACGATTTTTCTTTTTTTTTTGCATTGATAAGTAATTTTTTGTTGCTTCATACTTTTTCTAATTTCTAATACTTATCCTAATAATTCCGATTTAACTTGTGTAATTTTTCATGGAGTATTATTAACCCTACCTACTCCATATGTGATTTACTTACGATTATGTTTAAAAGGTTACGCCTCCCATTTTGTGAAGAAATAGATTATGGGGCTAGTAGGCGCATTGAACACGGGTCAAGTTGGCTCAGTGCGCCTACTAACCCCGATACATTGCTTCGTAATATTTTCTGGTATTTCATCCCATTTCGTGAATTAATTAATTTTTTACAGAAAACAACCGTAATTACCAGAGAGAAACACAACAGGCTAAAACACCGAAGAATGTTATATCAAATGCTGTGGATGCCATAGTAATTAACGGAAGATCTATTAAGCGGACTGCTAAGACTTTAATATTTCTTCGAGAAGCCAGGTTAGATATTGCCAAATGATGAGGAATGAAATTCAACCGAGTGACAGTGTTCATAAACCACCAAAGACTTAGCGAGAAGCTGGATGATCTAAAGATCCAGTATCAGATTTTTCGGCTTTATATCCAGCAGCCACAGGACGCCAATGATTTCATTTTAAGATTTTGAATCATTAAATCCTGTTTATTTTAGACCATTAAAAAACACAGAATCAAGAAAGAAAATAGAGAAAAATAGACGTAGGAAAAAGCCAACTACCAGAATATTGACAGATTCACGAAATTTAAAGGTATTGAAAGAGGAAAAAAAAAGCTTCAGAGTGTTAAAAAAAAAAAAAAAAAAAAAAAAAAAAAAAAAAAAAAAAAACATGAAATAAAAGAAAGTCAACAGTAAAAGTTTACTAAAGGTAAAGTTATAATAATAATAATATTAATAAACCTTGTAATTGAGAAAAGTACGAACTTTAACAGTAGCTCCGGTGATGAGGAATGTTATTCTCTAGTGTGTGCTGGTAGCTTGAAACATAGCAAATACAGAGAAACGTGCGTGCAATTCAAGCTTTGGGCACATGAGACCTGCCCAAACACTCGAATTTATATTTGTGGTAACCGTATCTCTTATGATGATATCCAGGAGGATAAAAGTTACTCAATGTTAATATTTTAATCATTACTTTTATGTATGTATACTTTAAAATTTAAATTGTACGGGGATAATGCTTTTGTTAAACTTGCTGGTAAAAATAAAACTGATTTATCTTAGTTGCGTGTCTTGTTTGAATTTCATTTAATTTTTTATAAAGGGTGTGCCAACTTTCCCCGTAATGGGGTCAGTTGGCACACATTTTTTCTCTTACTTCAGACTTCCACTAAACATAAACTACAACATCTGCAAACTCAGAATTCCCGGTAGATTTAGCGAAATGTCTGTTCTTTAAAAGTGCAGTTAAATTTTGTTACAAAACTTAAGATCCAGATAAGTTAATAAGATCCATTTCTCGTAACTGATTGTCCTATTTGAGTTTTATTTAACTTCTTAAGAACCATGTGCCAAATTACACCATAGATATAGGTAACTTGCCCCGCGACGGGGTAGCTTGGCACACATTTTTTCTCTTTCTTCAGGTTTCCTTTAAACTTGAGCTACAAAAGTTACAAACTTAGAACTCTAGGTATCTATAGCAAAATGTCAGTGCTTTTAAAGGAGAAATTTTGCTGTGCAGGGAAATTTTGTTAAAAAAGTTAAACAAAAATTAATAAAAATCAATAACTAATAACTGTGTCTACTAGCCCCGGTCTCCAATACATAAAGACACTGGAGGCGTTGTCTATGCGTCATCGACTTTTATAGCCTAGATAATAACTTTTAATGTTATATTTTTGTATTGCAATGTCAAGTTACTAATTCATATATAGTGCGTGTAAAAACTATAAGGACAGCAAAAATTTTGATAAATTGAAAATGCGACAAGTGAAATGGTAATTTAATGTTGATCATTAAGTGAAAATACTAATATAAATGTCAACAGAATGTATCTGTGTCCTTTTTATTGCGAAAAAATCATAATTATGCAAAAAAACTCTATCTTTGACTGTGTAAAAACTTTAAGGACACCGGTATTTTTTTTATAGAAATGTTATATATAGTTATTATCCAGGATCGACCGAAACTGGTTTTAAGGCCGAAACCGAATTTTGGCGATCTTCCTATTTTAGGCCGAAAACGAAAATGTCCAAAAACATTAAATTGTATGTGTTAAAGTAATTAATACATACATAAATATATTATTAATTAATTACACATACTCATTAACTATGCATAATAATTAATTATACGTATTTATGAAATATACATACTTATTAATTATACGTGTGGCCCAAGTCTCTGTGCCTTAGATTCAACATTTTTTTTATATAAAATAAAACGTAATTAATTCATCAACGACACAGAAAGATTTTCTAATTATACGAATTTCATTTAATAAAAAATAGTTTAGTTTTATGTATACACACCTTGATTTATCTTTTATAATATCTGCTATACTTGAACTTTCTCAAAGATTATTCGAAACTCTTCTGTGGTTTCAAACTGAAAATTTTCTATTGCTGTTATGTCTGCAGCTTTTAATGAGCACGTGAAAAAGTTTAGTTATATATACATTGCTTGCTTTATAATTTGCATTCAAGTAGTGAGTCAGCCATGATTGATAATTACAAACAACGAAGTTCATAGCAATAAATAGTCCCATTTGAGCCAACAGTAAAGCTCAAATCGATGAGAAATGTTAATTTCCGACGGAAGAAACGAGATTTTGGGAATACTGATATTTTCGGTTGAGTTTCGGTTCAAAATCTAAGCTTCGTTTTCGGCGAAACTCAGATTTCGGATCTAAAGCACAGAGAGACAATTTGGGTGACACGTACAATTAATTAATAATTATGTATATTTCATAAATACGCATAATTCATTAATTATTATGCATATTTAATAAATACGTATAATTAATTAATAATGTTTTTATGTATATATTAATTACTATAATACATACAATTTAATTACTTTAAAATAGTTTTTGGACATATTCGTTTTCGGCCGAAAGTAGGAAGATCTCCGCAAATCAGTTTCGGCATTTAAAACCTGTTTCGGTCGATCCTTAATAATAATTATACCATTTCTATAAAAAAAAAAACAAAAAAAAAAAAACAGGTGTCCTTAAAGTTTTTACACAGTCAAAAATACCATTTTTTTTGCATAATTATGATTTTTTCGCAATAAAAAGGACACAGATACATTCTGTTGACTTTTATATTAGTATTTCTACTTTATGATCAACATTAAATTACGATTAAACTTGCGCATTTTCATTTTATCAAAATTTTTACAATTTTTTGCAGTCCTTAAAGTTTTTACACGCACTGTATTTATATATTTATTGTACGGAAACCTCTGTACGGAAGGCTCTGTTGAAATTCATAATGTTTTATGGTCTTTCAATGATGCCCTTTCAAACTAAATTAATCATACAAAATTAATACAACATAATTATTTGAAAGAAAACTTTTAATAAACACATTTTTACACATCGGTAAAAGCATAAATGATAATTAGAAGGTTTTAATTCAATAATCCAGCTCACTAATAGAGAGGGAAATATTTTTGTATTGATATTATGATATTTTAGATAACATACATTCTCAATAATAATAATAATAATAATAATAAAAGATTCAAACAACATCTTAAGAAATAATTATAAACAATATTGCACACACATGTTAAAAGTTGAAAAAGCGGCAAAATGAAACCCACTCAATGAAGAGGCCAGAGTGAAACTATTTAGAATGAAAATATTAATATTTTAGACATTACACAGTGATCTGAATCATAGGCTTATGTAAAAAAAAAATTACTTTTCCAACAGTTTGTAAATAAAAAGCTATGCCACAAAGAAAACATTTTTAAACACAAATTTTTGTCTCAGATCTTACACATTTCATTAGCCTAATTCCTAAATTTTTACATCTTCATTCTTGTCCCAGTAGTTTTTAAGTCATCTGTCTCTAAAAATTGAAACCTCTAAGACACAATTACGGGTGCTTTTACCTTTGACAAAATGCCAATTTCAATTGACATATGATTATCCACACTTTCCCACAAAATATTTTGACAATGAGGCAACATAATAAAAAAAAGTAAAAATAAATCAATTTATAAGTAAAATACAGTGGCATTAAATTCTCCCCATTTTTAATGTTGAGTAATTTGGTTATTAAACTTGATTTTTTTTTTCTGGGTCATCTTCAAAGATGCATAAGAAAGAAAGTGATTGCTTATAAGATTGTACTTACAACATGCCTATACGTTAGGGTGGGTCGAAAAAAAGATTTTTTTTTTGGGGGGGGGGGGGACGCTTTAGTGCGGAAAAGTTGCCTATTGTAATAGGAAGAAAAACGGAATATTTTTTTTTCTTTAAATCGGTTAACATATTCTATTCGCGCATCATACTTAAAATTTATGAAAAATTGCAAAAATAGCGCCTTTTCTCTAATTTTTTTAAGTTAATTAAAACTTTAAAAATAAACCCTCTTTAGCTTTTTATGCTTGTTTCATGGTTTATGTAACCAAAATAAATTAAATTCTAATCAATAATCTAATTTTTTCCGTTCGCGCAACATTTTAGAAAAAAACCTAAATTTAGCAATTTTTCGCATTTTTCACCGTGCTACTCTTCGCTTGTTTTGTTATAATAAAACGACCCAGAACCCACCACGTAGATGTGGTTACACGTAGAGTTCCACCTCCACCCTATCCAACCAACCATCTAATTGTAGGGTGTGGCATTTACATCATGTTTGCAACTATTTACAAAGGTTTTCCATAGAGTAGCATTCTTTGGCTTACTGTGTTTTTTACGTTTCCTTTTTTATATCTACCGCACATTTAAAGTCTGATTTTTTTTTTTTTGAGAAATGGGGCATAACCGATTTAGACTTCAGTGTTATTCGGATATAACCATCTCTAGCTTCATGTCCATATACTTTATTTGAGGTCTCTGTAAAAAGTTTAGCGCACATCTTAACAGTCTCGGTGTGACAGGGAAACATTTGCATTTCTCTGATGAGAGTAGTGTCAGAAGTAATGAACTATTTAACATCATATTCACTTAGGTCCCGCGTCATTGGGGGAGGATACACCGCACAAGAATTCCAATTGATAATTTGTATGTAATCTAAAGGTTGAAATTTTCTGTTCTGTGGCATTATATTTCTAACAGTCTTGTTCTTTGGGACGGATTGTCTTGCTTTTATGATCCTTCTATAATCAGTATCCCGAATATGTTTTCTTTAATCGACAATCATTCCCAACAGAATATTCTCTGGGTGCGCAAAAAACGCATTTCGTTCTATTACTGGATCGACAACTTGTAGAAATTCGTCGGATAAATAGCGTGATGTGTGGATTGCTTGAAATACATGTTTTGGTCCGTCAGTAAAATATTTGCTTATTTTATAGCTACTTACACAGGCATGTATGATTTTAAGATGAAGCCAGCTGTTTCTTTTAAGTTTTCGGATGAATCCGATACAATCTAAGGACTCCGTTGGCCGCAGTTAGTGATATGGAATCGGACAAAGTACAAGGATCCCAATTCGCCAAGCCTTCTGGACAATGTTCCAAGGTGATTGCATTCAAAATGTCCCCAAAATACTATTCTTCTTCGCTCAGAAAAGTCCTGTCTATATCAGAAATCGAACAAACTGTGGGTTCACAATAGACCATCGGAGCTTTTTCACAACAAGTGAGCTGCTACGTGATTGGCGCACTGAAAGATTTAGGCCCTTCAGTTTGACCGTGAATATGTTGGAAAATTTGGTGATAAGAAAGCTCATTAAAAGCGCTGTTTAGCGCTGTTGGGTTAATTTTAATTCTCATCTGCCATTTGTGATTTTCGTTGATGTACTCACTTTGTATTTATCTTCCTCATGCTCCGAGTCTTGAAAAGAAGTGTGTTTGAGTTCATCAATTTCATAGTACTCTGCCAAATCAGGAACTTTAAAATTATTTGAGGAACGACTCAGTGCTTGCTGTAGATAACGAGCTTTCCGCTCGGCCTTCACATTTAAAGTTTTTGTAACTGTTTTGTAAATACATCCGATTTTCCCCCAAATTGTAATTCCTTTGAAGAATCATCAACTTCAACTCAAAGACACGAATTTTCTTTATTTTTTTTACATAAGCGTTTAATTAGAATTACACATTAACATGCATGTGATTTTTTTAATATAATATAAATACCACACCCAACAATTGAACGGTTTGTTGGGTAGGATGTGGGTGGAACTCAGCGTGCAACCACTACCAAGTGGTTAGTTCTGTGTCGTATTGTTTTAGCAAACCGAACTAAGAGTTGCACGGTGAAAATTGCGAAAAATTCGTAAATTTATGTTTTTTCTAAGTTCTTGCGCGAACAAAAAAAATTGGATTCTTGATTGGAATTTAATTTATTTTGGTTATGTAAACCATGAAACAAGCATAAAAAGCTAAAGCGTATTTATTTTTAAAGTTTTAATTAACTTTAAAAAAATAGAAAAAAGGCGCGATTTTTGTAATTTTTCATCAACTTTAAGTACGATGCGCGAATGGAAGATGTTAACCGATTTTTAAAATTTGTATGCGTTTTTCTTCTTATTACAATAGGCAACTTTTCTGCACTAAAGCGATCCGAAATTAAAAAAAATCTGTTTTTCGACCCACCCTACTATACGTGTTTTTATTTATACGTACATCATCTCTACTTTCATGTCACTTCAAGTATGTAGGGCACCATTATTTCGGAAGAAAATCATTTTGCACAGTTTCCACAAAAAATGTGCTATTTACCTAACAGGGATATATTTAATGCAGAGTACACATGTGTAAGTACTTGTGAAAGAAATTTTCTTTTAAAATGTTATTTAGTTATCTCGATTTCTTCTGAAAGATAATTTACTTCTAAAAGATTCAAACCATACAATAAGTTCATGATAATAATAATTGAAAATGAGGCACCACATTACCCCATTACCAATTTACCCCCACATACCCTATAGAATAGTTGAACCCTATAGAGAAAGGAAGAATTAACAAATTTTTATCACCTCCCCTAAACAACTCGTAGATGACCCATTTTAATTATGTTACCTTGTTACTTTTATATGCTTCCAATTTATCTTAAACAGGACGTTGTTCTCAAAGTAAAAAATCAATAACTTACATGCTACACATATAATTTCTTCATAAAAAAAGAAGCAGAAATATGAATACTTTATGGATATTTAATCTTAATTTCATTAACAAAACAATAAAGTTTTCAAGTATTACCAAATATATGCCTTACATAATCTCCAATTTAGTATGATGATTTAGCTCATTACGTTCAAAACGATATATAATTTTAAGTTAACAAAATATTCTCTCGTTATAAGAACATAGACTGTTTTAAACATTTTCATCACACTTGAGAAAATTGTTTGAATTTAAATCAGATTCAATACTCAAATAATTTGTCTTTAAAGTAGTACAAATTCGTCAGCAGTAAACATTTAAATGATCTGTGACAGTCTAGAAAACTGGAATATCATATGCTACACTAAATCTGCAATTATGCGTGCATGAAACAAATTATAGCAATTGAAATTTGTAAATTTTTGAGTATCTTATTATTAGGAATATGTGTATAAATATGTATTCACACAGAGTGTCAGCCTGGTATTAAAATAATTGGACAGTTTTACGTAACATATTTAACAAGATAATTTATCAGTTACAAACAAATTTAAGTTCCTTATTTACAATTCTTTTCACATTAAGCAAAATTTTCCTATATTTATGAATTGAGGCATTTATCTTAACTATGCCTTTCCGATAAACATGATTCATTGATATAAATAGCTTTCATCTATACCAATTCAATAAATTCAGGAAATAAAATGAGTACGATATTATATTATTTGATTATTGTCTTGTACTGTCTAAAGTTCAGATTACGTTAAATTGCAAACATTCATTATTATTACTTTTCTGTAGAGTTTCTTGTGCTTCTTATCTATGAAAATGTAAAATAATCGCGAAATAAAATATACATTAACCTTTTTCGAGTTGCATGCTACCAGGAAAAGCGCTTTTTTCACAATTAGAAAAAAACATATTTTCGAGATTTAAAGAATAATTTATGTTTCATTATGTTGTCATAATTTATGAAATAGTATTTCTTTTGTAGCCACTGATTTTCGGAAACATTTCCAAAAAGTTTTTATAAAGTATTAGTCACGGTTTAACACAAGAATATTAGTTTTGGAGATGGTGATAATTCGCATTTAAATAATTACAGCTGACTAACTGAATATGCAAGAATAAAAAATATTAATAATAATTTCAATGTTAATATTAATACTTCTAATTAACCCTTCGTTGCATACTCTAAAACTGACAAATCCCCAACTTTAAATTTAGTATTTTCCTACTAAAAGGATCCTGCTGAATGAGAAAAAAATTATTTTATGTGTAATAATTTTTTATTATTTGAGTTACATCTTGTCCACTATAGTGGACACTATGAACATAGAGTTGAAATGTAGTGCTGTTTGGAAAATAAGATTTATGATAGTTTTTTTGTAGAATATTATCATATTCTAAAAATAATTGTGGTTAAAATTGAGAAAACATTCATTGATGGTGAAGTTTGTAAAAACAATCAGTTTTTGCATCGATTCATAGGTAAATTATACATTTTACACATGAATATGTTAGCTTTATTTTACATAGTTCCATCTTGCATCGTTGTGCACTTTGGGATGTTTGACGGGGGAAAGTGTGCCACTTTGTCATATCTGGTGCGCTTGTGTACAGAATTTCCTCTTACTGGCAATTGTCTTATTTGTTTGTTTTCCAGCACATCACATTCTTCAGAGTTTGGAATCAAATGCGGTTCACCAGATTGTCAAGTCACTGACTGAATGAGTCCGCTTACTACAGAAAGTTTAATTTTCCAAATTGTATGTCGCAATTTGGAAACAAGCTTCTGTTTAACTTCTAACTGCCTAACCACTTCTTTGTTTTGAGGTGAGTTCTGTATAATACCAGCAACATGTCACATTTATCTACTCCTCCGATATTTTGGTTACAAGCTTCAATCAGAGCTGCTTGGTCAATTTCAATGTATTATTTTCTTTTCCTGTCGTATTGCTTTATTTTCCTCTTGGGGTCAACACTGTGTATATTTGAAGCAACAGTCACCGGTTTATTGTCAAACCATCGACATACTAAGATATTGTGCTCCTTGTCTACCATATAGTCGGACTTCTTCCAGCAATTTTCATATCTTTCTCTGGTTTCAGAGGACAGTGTTTTGCTCGGTCTTTACGTAAAGTGCAGGTTGCAAATAGACTGATATTTTTCAAAAATACTAAGAGCTTCGGTGAATCAAAGAAATTATAGGAAAAAATATAAGTTCCAGTTGGTACTGCTCGTGTAAGACTGATACCCCAATTTCAGGAGGCATATTAGATACCACATACTTCTTGTTGTCACCATAAAATTCAAATTCATGAACAAATCCAGATTGTCCAGCTCTTATCCACATTTTATATCTCCACTTGCATGATTTTTTTTACCATATACACTTTTAGAGAATGCTTACCTTGAAAGGTAACATTTGTTCCTCCACTGATTGACAGATCTCTTGTTCGGGCTACATCATTGAAATTTTGGTTCAAATGATGGGTCGAATTTTTGCAAACGGTCATACTCAACATCTTTTGGTGATTTCTCTAAAGAAGAGTCATTTAATGAAGAACAGATAATATATCTTCCCAGCGATTTACAGGCATGGAATCTGCTACTAAATGTTGTCGATTTTTCTGGAGACAACATTTAGTCGACCGACGTCTAAAGCTTAAATCCACAACAGACATGAAAAGATTAATGCCTAAAAATACTTCCATTTCATTAACTGTAATTTATTTCATTTTTGTGCGATTTGATAATCTATATCTATTATACTCAAATGTCATAATTTACAAAGTTCGTTATCAAACATTCTCTTCAACATCTGAAGTGGTGTTTTAGCAAGTAAAACCTTATTTTTTGGCTTCAGTATATTTGATGGATGAGCTTAAAGAACAAGTGTTTTCTTTAACCGTTCCCATTTCTAACACGTCAAAATTATATTTAAATTTTTTCCCTGTTCACACTCATGACAGAATTTTGTGAGCTTATTTATAGGAAATAACGCTACACAATATCAATTTTAAATTCTTTATTTGTTGAAACAGAATCAGTGACATTAGGGATTTAGATAAAATACGATTAATGATAACACACGGAAACCCAAGATCCATTACAACTGCACTGATATAATTAATTTTTACTATTACATAATTCTGAATTCGAGCAGAATTCGAGAAAGAGAAATAAGTGAATTGAAAACAAATAACTTTTGTTTTGGAGGATGATTTGATCAAAAATGATAGGCAAACTAACCTCAAAAGGTTTGCGAAAAAACATTCGTTAAAAACACAGAATCATGCCCAATTATCAGGAAATCTAGGAAAGCAAGAGGTTGCTGGGTATTAACCCCTTAACAGTGTGGCACGAACTGGATTCGGGCAAGAACACTTTGCTTGCTTCGTTATTAAAAGCATTTTGATACCACTAATTTGTAACTGTAAATTTATCTTGATTGTCAGATATTTTTCGATTAAGTAAGGTAAATATTTTAGTAAGGAAAAAGTGGTGTCCAGCTCCATTTTTAATTTTTTTGTAAGAAAACAAATATCACTGTTAAGGGGTTAATTATCTGGATACCTGGACCAAATGAATTAAGAAATAAGAAATAGCTTTCATATTAGGTTGAGACAAATCAAGCAAAGTAAAAGAACCATCCGTATAACAAGAAACTTTGTCTTTATATATGATTAATTAAATACTGAATATATAGTGGTTTATGAGGTTTACGAGGTTTCAAGTGATAAACAACGATTTTTAGAATCGTTAGTAACTCAGAACAGGTTTCGAAAAGGGAGAGGTTCCGCTTTCATAAGAGATTAAATTTTCGTTCGTCGTTATATCATATTTTTCTAGGTCAAGAAACATTAAATTTTTTTTAAATTCGTAATGAAATGTAATGTTCATTTATTAAATAAATTAAGATCAGAATAAAAGCCTTTACTGCCCGAGAGAAACTGCCCACACTAGGAGTCCAAGTCTGTAGAGCATAAATGATAGCATTTTTAAATTTATTAATGAAAAATATTGTATGATGTAAACAAAAATATCGTTCAATCATTTTGGAATTTTTAGTTTATCATGCATATTATAGAATACTCATTTATTTTTTTCTTTTATAAATTGATTTGTGGAAAGGCTAAATACAATTAATTTTAGCCAATCCTATTTTTTAGCCTTCATACTTGCACTTGGAATAGATCTGGGATAGAATGTAATCTGGAATATAAATTTACTCTTTATTTTAAAAAATCCAAATAAAAAAGTCCTTCCGGTCAGTGCAGGGAGGAAGACGTAACTTTCATATTCCTTATTTTAAAAAAGCCAACTAATATTATTCAAACACACGAAGCTCAATTTATTGGAAACCGAATATAGGAGATTCAATACTAATTTTTATCAATACAAAATCATTATGAATGAGAATTTCGCGAAATTAGTCAGCTTTATACAAGCTGCTTTTATTTAAAGTAACTTATATTTGGCTGCCAAATTCGGCGATCTCTTAAAGTGCATGCCATTTTAAGACAACATGGTGGATGAGGCTAACCAGTGAACTTGGTCGAAACCTTAGTAATTGCTGTGCACATGCTCACTCACATCGGAATCGGTTGATATATACGAGTGCTGTGGCAGGCAAAAAATCAGATTTTTCAAAATGTCACCCACATTAGAAATTGAAACTACTATATCTGAGCCATTTTTTAAGATAAAGACAAACAAAAAATGCCCCTGAATCCTTATATCAAGGTCAAATACTTAAGAAAGAAACCTTTTTCAATTTCTAATTTTTTTGCAACTCACTTTAAATATATATATTTTTTAATTTAATGACCGCCATTTTCAAACAAGATGGCTGATGAATCTAGCCAGCGAACTTGGTCGCGATATTGATGTATACTATCCACATGCCTTCTTACATCGAAATAGGCGAATACGTGTGTTATCGCCTGACAAATACAAGATCGTTTCAAATGTTAGCCATGCTAGAAATTCAAAGTGCTATAATTCAACCATTTTTTAAGATATAAACAAAAGAACAAATTTTCAGAAACAAAAACTGCTCCGGAATCTTTGTGTCAAGGCCAAACTCATAAAAAAAAATATTTTCATTTTCCAATTTTTTAATACCTCATTTTAAATTTTAAATTTAATTTTTTTAAATGGCAACCCTTTTGAAACAAGATGGCGAATGAAGCTGGCAAACGAACTCGGTCGAGACATTGGTATGTACTATGTACAGACCAAGTTACATCCAAATCGGTTCATAAATACGCCTGTAATCGCCTGACAAACATAAGGTCGTTTTAAAATATCAGCCACAATAGAAATTCAAAATGCTATAACTCAGCCATTTTTTTAGATATAGACGAAACAATAACTGTTCCGGAATCTTTGTATTAAGGTCAAACACATACGAAAAAAATCTTTTTCAATTTCCAATTTTTTGATATCTCATTTAAAATTTTAATTTTTAATTTTTTTTAATGGCCGCCATTTTGAAACAAGATGCGGATGAAGCTGGCCAACGAACTCGTTCGAGATATTTGTATGTACTATGTCTACACCAAGGTACATCCAAATCGGTTCATAAATACGCCTGTTATCACGTGACAAAAATCAGGACGTTTCAAAATGTCAGCCACGCTAGAAATTCAAAATGCTCTAACCCAGCCATTTTTTAAGATATAGACGAAACAAAAACTGCTCCCGAATCTTTTTATCGAGGTCAAACACATAAGAAAAAATATTTTTTCAATTTTCAATTTTTTGGTACCACATTTGAAATTTAAATTTTTCTTAAAAATTTAAATGGCTGCCATTTTTAAACAAGATGGCGGATGAAGCTGGCCAACAAGCTCGGTCGAGACATTGGTATGTACTATGTATAAACGAAGTTACATCCAAATCGGTTCATAAATACGCCTTATATCGCGTGACAAAATTCAGGACGTTTCAAAATTTCAGCCATGCTAGAAATTCAAAATGCTATAACTCAGCCATTTTTTAAGATATAGACGAAACAAAAACTGCTCCGGAATCTTTGTATAAAGGTCAAATACATAAGAAAAAAATATTTTTCGATTTCCAATTTTTTGGTACATCATTTCAAATTTTATTTATTTTTTAATTTTAAATGGCCGCCAATTTGAAACAAAATTGCGGATGAAGCTGGCCAACGAACTCGGTCGAGACATTGGTATGTACTATGTACACACCGAATTAAATCGAAATCGGTTCATAAATACGAGAGTTACAGTGTGACAAAGGTCATATATATATATATATATATATATATATATCAATTATATATATATGGGTGGTACGGAGGGTGGTTTCGGGGTCTGGGGGTTATGATCGATGAAAATATACCAAAATTTTTTGAAATCGCTTTCCTCCGAACGCTTTTTGTAGCTTTTCCGTAGCTTTTTGTAATGAAAGCTACCTAAAAAATAAAGCACTCAATGTTGAAGAACAAAATAAAAAAAAGGAAACAAATATCAGACTGTAATCATTTGTAAATAGCAATATATTCTAATTGTGTATATCCATATGAAATTCATTTTTAACCCCTTAAAGGGAGGTGTTTCTTTTTTAAACAACCTAATTTTATCCCTGAACACCATATTCGCACAAGTATTTCGGAATGAAATTTGTCCTTTTATTAAGTACCTAAAGAGAAATGATTACTTATTTTCAAATAAATATTAAAAATAATTCAAATAAATCTCAATATAATTTTACTTTTTTTATGGACCATTTTTTTCTGTATACTATCACATTGTATAATCGGCAGAACATTAATTATTAATGAAATATTTTAAATTATGTTTCATCATATAAAATAAAAAATAATCTCTTTTAATATTGTTTTATAAAGAGTTTACTCTTAAGTAAAAACAAATGCCTAAACGCGTAACTTGTTAGAGCGATTTATCGAAAGATGTGTGTCATCAATGCATTAGTCGCTGATTACTTTTGTTGTATCTGTCGAAGTTCTTTTGTACTAAAGCGATTAGGCTATTGCTGTTGAAACACTCAAATTAAGGACATCTCATCGGTCAGGTTCAAAGAGCGAATTGTAACCCATTAAGAAATATCTTTTATTGAAATATCTTTTGATTTTTTTTTTTGGAAGTAAAGAAACATTTCCTTAAATGGTTTCTTAACTTAAAAGGGAATATCAGTAAACAAAAGAATTTCGTTTGCAGAAATTTTTAAGGAATATTCAAAAAGTTTCAAAACTAACTGAACAAACTATATAAAGTTTCAGAAGATACAAGAAATAAATAAAGGAAAAAAAATTAAATAAATTTGGAAAGTTTTGTTCTTTAAATAATTTTGATATAAAAATTACTTTAGTATTTTAAAATAAACTACATACATTTAAATATATTAAATTGTATTATACAAATTAAGTATATAATTGAGTCACTTTAAAAATAATAATTCGAAATATTTTTTTACATGCAATAAAAAAGTGGCAATACATGCAAACAAATATGGCATTGTTTCTTTAAATGAGTGAAACATTTGCAATATCTCATATAAAACAAACGATATTGTTCTACATTTTTTTCAGTAACTGCCAAAGGAATTTCAATATATTTATCCTTTTTTTTATTTTGTGAGTAGTTATAATACAAATTGATTGCTCGGCAAGGAAAAAAGTGCAAAAATACAATTTACCTGATTTGACAAATGAAAAGACTGTTACTTATACTAGATGACAATGATTTACCTTTATCTTGGAAACTAACTTTTCCTTTTATAATTTCGATAGAAGCTCAAAGTGACGGTCACATGAAAATCACTGTTTTAATGTCATCTGCTAACATGTTTCAAAACAAGTGTCGGAGTAACTTCAAAGTGGAGTCAACAAATGACTGTCTCTGGAGGATAATAAAGAGATTAATAAATCATGTCACGCTTCGGTTCACTGTAATAACTGTGTGTAACCTGTGACAATTTTTGAAATGACACAGACTTGATATCGAATGCTTTTGGCTATTAGGGTATTACCTATTTTTACAGCTGTTGTTCATAACAGTTTCTTGTGAATGTTTTAAATAAGACAGTAGCTATATATAAGATAGTTGCAACAAACGAGGAAGCGACAAACGTGGAGGGATCTTGCGCAGTGACTCCTGTTTTTCAATGTTTCTCTGTCAATGACTTAATTTCTTTGGAATATATATAAACTCTTGCTTTTGCCACTTCAATTCATTAGCCGGTATTCGGGGCTATAACCTAGGGTATCTTTCACCCATTTTAATCTTTGAATTTTTTTTCACACTGAGGAAGGGGATCCAAGAATCCTCGAAACGGTCATATGTGATTTTTTGTGTCATGGTATTATACGTATTTGTGCGTTTAAACATTGTTAAAGATTTTAGCTTATGTATTAAATAGGGCAGATACCTTTACCCCTCCCCCCCCCCCGTACACGTCCGGGAGGACTTTTGCTTATTTGGCATCACATCGCCTTAATTTTCCCTCTATTACAAAGTTTCTGTACATCTCATCTAACTAAAGGCCTTCCATTATTTATTGGAAAGAAAAGGTAGCTTCCGTATTCCTTGGATTAAAAAATTCAGCTAATTTTAGTTAAACACTCGAAGCTTAAATGCGTGGAACTCGATTATGGATGATTCACTAACAGTTTTCGTCAATATT
The DNA here is from genome assembly GCA_963932465.1 of Maratus speciosus. NCBI lineage: Eukaryota > Metazoa > Arthropoda > Arachnida > Araneae > Salticidae > Maratus > Maratus speciosus. The sequence goes on from OZ010787.1 coordinate 245,919,662, forward strand.
ATATTTGATTGAGAATTTTGCCACATTCAGCTATTGCCATGTTGGATTCATTTCTGGTGATTAATTTTTGGTTACCAGATTTGGCGACATTTTTACAAATATCACTAAGATTGAAAACATTGTGAACCCGGCGGATATCACTAAGTAGTTTTAAGCGTACGAGAGTAATAATAATACCCACAACGATCAAAGTAAATTTGCTAGAAACCATGTTTTCTGAAGCTCATACTTTTTACCTTATTATGGAAAAAGGAGCCGCCTTAGAATTTGAAACTGCCATATCTCAGCCATTTTTTAAGATAGATGCAAGGGAAAATTTGCTTCGGACTCATTGTATAAATTCCTAACACTATTTAAAAAGTTTATTATTATTATTATTACTTATTATAATTTAATTTTTGGATGAAAACGTTTTAGATTTCTAGTCTTTATTTTACATCTACTTAGATTTGTCATATTGAAATGATTATCATTTTAAAAGAAGATGAGAGCGAAGCTTACCAACAAATTCGGTCGAGACTTCGGTATGTCCTGTTCACATGTTTAGTCACATACAAATCTTTTCATAAATAGGTGAGATGTGAATGACTGAAATCAGATTGTTTCAAAATGCCAGACACCCTCGAATTTCAAACTGCCATATCTCAACCAATCTTTAAGGTAATAGCGAAAGAAAAAACCCTCTGGTATCTTTCTACCATAGTAGAAAACAAAAAGTAAAAAAAAAAAATCGATTTCCAATTTACATTTTTTTTAATTAAAAAAAAATAAGTTTCCGCCATTTTAAAACAAGATGGCGGAAGAAACTGGCCAAAAAATATTTGGTCGAGATCTTCGTATTTTCCCTACGTTACATCCAAAACGGTCGCTAAATATGAGTGTTATCGAATGTCAAATTGTTTCAAAATGCCAGTCACACTCGATTTTCAAACTGCTGAATCATACAATTATTTTCGGATAAAAGCGAAACACAAAAATTTTCCAGATTCATTGTATTAAAGTCTAACCTTTAAAAGAAAAACGGTTTCATTTTGCAATTTTTTCTACTTATTTTTGAATCAAAAAATTAATTCCCGCCATTTTGAAAAAATCTAACTCATAAAGCTGATTAACGAACTCGGTCGAGATCTTGCTTTGTCTTGGTCCTCAGTGCCGTCCAGATCTGTTAATAAATACGAGAGTGGCATTTTGACAAATATAAGATATATCTGCATATGGATATAGTTATATATGCGAGAGTCATCCAGAAAATAAGTTTCTCACGGCCCGTAAAAACAATCAAAACATAATTACTAGGAAAGACTTATTACAAAAGATGTTTCAGATACTTTTCTACATAAGAATCACCAGAATTGTAACACTAGTCATAGCATGGGATAATTTTTTGTAGTCCAGTTTCATAGAAGTTTGCAACCCGACAATAGAGCCAGCTTGTCAGAGTTGTCAACACACTTCTCATCACCGGTGATGATCCTGTCCATGTGCTCATTACCCACATCTTGGTATCGCTCGAGAAAAGTAAAGAAAAGGTCGACGATGCATGAAATTATCACAAAACATCCGTTGTTTCGGAAATTGTGTTATATCCCGTCCAGGTGCGTGCCGAAGAATATTACACATGAACACAAAACTAAATGCATTGATTTTTATGCAGCGATACCAACAGTGATAAGGGCAACGAGTACCACAATAGTATCGTAACCGGAGACGAGAAGGGTGTTGACAACTGTGAAACACTGGCTCCCTTCCTACACGGCAGACTGCTATGACACTGGACTACAACAATTTATCACTTGCAATGACAAGCATTACAATTCCGGTGTTGCTTATGTTGAGAAGTAGCTGAAACACTGATGTATCTTTTGAAATAAATCTTTAGCGGTAAGTAAGTTTTGTTTGTTTTTACTGGCCATGGGAAAGTTATTTTCTGAATGGCTCTCGCATATATATACAGTGTCTACGCAAAGTCATAGTGCACTTTTGACCGGTCAGATCAAATCAATGAAACAAGCAGGAAAACACAATGGTAAACCTACGAGTCAACTGCCACAATCGGGTTTTCAGGTGTTTTCCACTAAGATATGACTTGTCAGCCCAAATGCGTTTTAATATGCGAATCGAGATTTAAGTAATTCTGGAATTTTAGCCGTGAACTCGATGAGGTGATTGTCTGTGCGGTCGCCTCCCGGTCTATATCGAGTCTATTAAAAAATTAATTGAAATTGTCTCAGCAGTTCTCAAGAAAGATGAACATAAGTTTTAGTTGTTTTACATATGATTTTGCAACTGTTGCTGTCCCCTTAAAACCGTATTTCGCTTGAAATGATTTTGTTGGACACACTTTGAAAGAAAAAAAAGGACAGGAAATGTAGTAAAGGAAAAAAAAATCGCAATAAAAAAATTACTCTTAATTTTTTTTAATATATGCATTTCTTTAATTAAAAAAATTAAGTACTTCATTGTATAGTTATCCTTTTTTCATAGCTATGCTATAGAAAATTTAGAAGTGCTTCACGTATTACTATTGAATTCTTTTTTAGGTAGCTTTCATTATAAAAAGTAAAAAACAGCTTCTTACAACCGTCCGGAGGAAATCAATTCCGGAAAGTTTCGATATATTTTCACCGATCATGACTCGCATGTAATCAATGCAGATAATCACGTCATCGAGTTCACGGTTGAAATTCCAGAATTAGTTAAAACTCGATTCGTATATTAAAACGCAAATGGTCTGCCGAGTCATATCTTGGTGGAAAACACCTGAAAACCCGATTTTAGAGGCTCACTAGTAGGTTTACCATTGTGTTTTCCTGCTCCCATTCCTCCGCCTTTTCGTACCTTTGGGTAAAGTTGAACAAGTATAGTTTCGGCAGTAGCTAAACTATAATCGAACGTTCGACAAAAATATTAGTTGAAAATAAAATAATTATGCTATTTCAAAAAAAAAACATTTTCACGTTAAACATATGACTTAGCTGACGATTGTAACTATTTACTTTAATAGTTTTGGCAGTAGCTGAACTACAAATTAAATGTTCGTTAAAAAGTAAAACTATACGTAATTTTATAAAAAGATATACTGGCTTAAAAAAAATAACATAGCTATTGCATTTTGTTTTAGTACGAACGATCAATTTACAGTTTATCTACTCCCAAATACTATTAAAACAATTACTGAAATCGCTTCAGTACTTTCCGAGAAATTTTACATAAATTTCAATTGTTTTATATGTGATTTTGCGACTTGTACTCCCTTAAATACTTGTACTTTCCTACATATTTCTAATATTCCTTTAAAATTAACACGTTCACGCCGGCGCGGTGGGTCACACTCGACTGTCTCAGAGTTGTCAAATCTCCGGCTTTTTGCACACCACTGTTATTTTAGAGAAAATGTTTTCCTTTAAATCGACCAATTGTTCTAATTAAATAAAACAACATTTTCTGTATTAAAATACTGGTATCCAAAAAGCCGGAGACTTGGCAGCTCCGAGACAGTCAAGTGTGACCCACCGCGCCGGCGTGAACGTGTTAAATAAATTAGTTTATGTCATTTACAAAATTATGTAAAATAAGTTACACATATTTTATTTATTTTTTAAGTAAAATATTTTCAATATTTCATAAATAAAGTTCCACATATACATTACAATTTTACTCAACAACCACAAAATGTCGAATAAAATATGCCAGATACTGTACTGATCACAAATGTATGTTCAATTAATGACACGGCATTTTCCCTTCCTTACCTTTAAACTCCTCTAGCGAAAGTGATTAGAAATTGTTAAATGCAGCTTATGTACTTGTTGTTTCGAAATTACTTCATTTATAAAACGGTTAACTCAACTTTTAAAAACATTGTTGTTGCAACTAGTCGCGATAGATAAACATATACCTTTTGCACTATCGATGAAACAAAATAACAAATTGTATGAGAAGTCTGATACTTATGCAAGCAATACTTTTTATAATTTTGTTTAACCATGATATCTAAACGACTATAATAACAAATATGTTCAGTACATTTTAGTCTTTTAAAATTAAAACATTCTTTCTTCAGAAGAAATGATAAAACGCAATACCTTTCAGTAATTATGGAAGAAGATTTGGAAAACTCGATGAAGTATAAAATCGCATTAAATTTCTAAAAAAAAGAATCAGACATTATAAAACCTAATGAAAAATGAGCCTGTAAAAAATCACCCAACCGTTACGAATTGAAAAATAGGAAATTAGGAATTAACTGAATAGAATGTTTGGAACATTTTTTAATGGCAAAGCATAAAAAGCGTTTAATTTCGCAGTCAAACAATTTGATCTAAAGTATTTTTTTTTTTTTTTTATCTCGATAGAATTTAGTATTATACAAGTAAATCTTTCAATAATTTTTTTTACAAAAACCTCTAAATTATAAAAAAGTGAACAAACTGCAAAATAGTGACATTAAAATAATTTGTAAAGACCATATATAGTTTTTTCTTTTTATATGGTCACAATCATTTAAAAAAAAAATGAATATCTGTAATATTTATCATATGTTCGTTTTGCTTTTCTATTTGTATCGAATACCAAGATTACTATAGTTATTTTGCTTTTGAATTAAGTAAGCTGACGGTACTTCACAACCAAACAGAGCACAAAATCAATGCCATTTTTTTTTCAAAAATTCATTATTTAAAAAGCTGTTAATTTTTGACTATACAACAATTCTTACGAATGTCTTCTGTCTATCTGATACGTTTCCGTCATAGCTAATTTTCGTGAATATTCTTTCGAAAATAAAATTAAGTTCATATATGGTTTTGAATGTTCCGCTTAGAAATTTCCGTGAATACCGTTTATTTTTTGTTAACAGGGACAGACAGAAGACCTCGAACAGATTATGACAATTAGCGTTAAAATTTTATATACAATTTTCAAATATTTCACAATATTAAAGAAAAAAATGTAAGGCAAAGATGTTCAATACAAAATTATAACTTTGGAAAACATGAGCAGCCGTTATAGAACATATGGCGGTTAATAATTCTTAATTTGTTTTATTTAAAAAATAATTATCATTTATAATTTGGGAGAAAGGTAAAAAATCGTTTATTCAAAATATGTCCCATTCCCTACACATTTTTTTTATCTGTCTTGTAAGCTGTTAATGCCATCCAGGAAAAAACTTGCAACTTTTAAGGTGAACCAGTCATCAAGCCTTTTTTCGATACCTCCGTAATTATGAAGTGTTTGATAAAGAGTGCTTAAGGCATTGATGAAAACAAGTGGTAGTCGGAAGGAGACAAGTTTGGTGAATACGGCGGGTGGGGCAAATGTTTCCAGCCAAGTTCAGAAGTAGTGTCTATAACCGTTTTCGTTGTGTGTAAGAAAAGACGTTGCCATTCATCAAAATAGCTTTTTCAAGTCTTGTAGCGCACTCTGGTCTCTTTTCGATCAATGAATGTTTTAAATTGATCAATCATTGTCGGTAGCGAACGGTATTAATGAACTGTTTCACTTGATTTTTGAAGCTCATGGCATAGGGCATCCTTCTGATCTTACTAAATTCAAAGCATTGACTTCTTTCAAAAGCGATTCGGTCTTGCTGTCGATGTTGATGGTTGTCCTGGGTCAAGCGTTGATCATGCGTTGGGACATAGACACCGAAAGTTTTCAAAAGTGTACGACGGCTTTCATTGTCGATTTTCTTTTGATTGAATAACAATAGCAGAATGAGCCGGATATGTTCTTTTTTGGCTGAAAACTCGAGAAGTTTGTCACACGAAAAAAATGTGATGCTAACTTGAAAACATTTAAACATCAATGACATTTCGAAAGGTAGTGTCATAGCTACAAAATGAAATGGCGTAGTTAGATTGCGAACCAAATATTTCTTCCAGTGCCATCTCTTGATAAAATAAGAATTATGAACCGCCACACCATGTACTCTATTTAGAAGGTCATACTAATTGTGTCTATTAATTGCAGTCTGTAGAGGATCTGAGTTCCAAATATGATTTAATAACCTTTTTTTTTAAACAGAAAGAAATTACAAACATTATTAGGGTTTGTTACATACGGGTCTCTATAGAAAATGGTTGGAAACATATTAATGAATTTTTACAAGAGTCAATTGAATTCGAGAAGACAAGGAGTAAATGCTGGTGGTATGTTTTCAGTTATATTATAGATTTCGAAACTGAAATCCTTGCGGTTGTGTGCGTAAAATATATAGTTATTACGTAGGTTCAATAAAAAATAGATAACATACATTTCTGTCTATGATCGGTTATTTCTTAAAAGACATTTATAATAGTATTTTTCGTTTGTAATTCGAATTACATTTTATTACGTTAAGAAGGTTTAAATGATGGTCGGTAAACATATGGCACGTGTGCCGCTTGAGACACGCCACAGAGTATTTTCGGCTCGTTGGTTGAATTTCTCGAACAGTTTCTAAATAAATTTCTATATAGTTTCTAAATAAATTTCTATATAGTTTCTATTTACACAGTAAAATGAATATACAATTACAAAATACACGAATTTAAATAAGATGAGTCTACATTTTTTGGATTGATTTGTAAATTAAAAGTTTTATCTGGAGAGAGTTAAGCTGTTCATTCTGAAACTTTAGAAGACGAAAGACTGAAATATTGATCGGAGCTCATCATTTCCTAAAAGGTAGAAAATGTTTAAAAATTGACCAAGTACTCTTTTACGCTAAAGGTTTTTTCGTTTTAATTTTGAGCCAGGATAGAGGGAATCACTCTAGGAACTTTCTTCAGTAAACTGAGTCACATTACATGGGTAGGACAAAGTCTTGGATCGTCTATTGTCGAATACGGAGACACTTTTAGCTGAAAGGCAAAGGCAGGGGCAAAGCAGACTTCTCGAATCCAGTATTAACCAGACTGTAAGTGGCTAAACCTTCCTGCCGTGTAAAGGTCTATCGTGAATCGTGATGTTTTTGTTAATGGACAATTTCATACAAATTTCCTCTTTTCAACTTGAAAATAGTTTGACCAAGTTTTACCATATAGATTTTCCTGTCTTAATCGTGATGTTATTCTAATACAAAATTTGATACCACCATGCTCCTTTGAATTAAAAAAACTCGTTTAGTTTCACTAAATAATCATTTAATTCTTAGTACATTCTTTCAAAATTGTTTTTTTTATATAAATCGTTTTAATTTCTTACTATCCTCCCATATTTTTATTTACATTTAAATTTTTTTTATTAAATTTCTTTAATTTAACAATTTATTTTATGTAGCTTTTTTTCCTTCTCTGTGTTTGAAACTTTTTTTCTCTCTTTTCATATAATTGTAATTTGTTTGTGGTTAAATACGATTACCAAGGGAGGGTGTTAAATCAAAATTTACGTAGAATTCCATCTTTTTATTGGATGGTATGTTTCAGATACTTAAAATTTTAAGAAAAACTGTATATTTTATGATGTATTTGATCATATACATCTTGATACCGATTGCATTCGAATGATGCTACATTTTCTGATTAAAAATACCTTTACACTGAAATTTCAATTTTTTTTATGTGAAACAGCGTAACTCTGAAGGAGACTTTCGTATTAATAATTCATACAAAATATAACTGCATTTTGGAAAATTGTTGTTTGTCTATTACATTTAAATCTACTGAATAACAGTAATTAATTAATTATTATGTTAAAAAAATAGCATCAATTGGTACTAGGACGGCCAAAGCGATCCATTTGGCCGGTACCAATTAAATATATTTCGATTTGAACCATACATTTGTACATAAGTATCATAATATTATTTTACAAATGTATATCACAATGAAAACAGTTAAAGAAACAAGTTAAATTGTTAAAACACCAAATAAAATAAACTAAGACAGACTTGAGCACAGTTAAAAAATAAAATTTATAAAGAATATACTTAAAAACAATTAAAAATACCATATGTAAACGTTTCGCGAAGCGACACGCAAGGCATCATCGGTACAAAAAATATCCATTGCATTTCAAACTTAAGTTTGAAATTTTAAATTAAGTTTAAATTTCAGAGAATTTAAGTTTGTACTTAAGTTTGGCAGAATATTGAAAATACTATTAATTTTGAACTTGGTCCACGTATTCTTTTTTGGAAACGTTATGTCGACGATATTTTTTTTATAGTGAAAGAAGCAGACTTAAATGATATTCTCACGATTTCTAACCCTATTCGTAAGCCTATTAAGTTTACTGTTGAAATAGAAAATAATGTTGAATTACCATTTCTCGACATTCTAATCCGCAGACTCACGACTGATATCTCTCAATCTGTCACCACTACTGTTTACAGAAAACCTAATTCTACTGGTCAATATACTAATTTCAATTCAATATGCCATTTCAGCCATAAAATAACCATTATTAAGACTTTAGCTTTCAGAGCCATAAAATATTGCAGTTCTAGTAATGATTTTGAAATAGAGAAATGTAAAATTTATCGCGATTTGGTTAACCTTCTCACCGCCGCGAACTGATATATCCGTTCACTAAGCTGCAGGTTTCAGTGCATTCGAAGAATTATTTAAATTAAAATAATTCTACAAATATAATGCAGGTTTAAAACATTTTGTTATTATTAATGCTCTTAAGGCTTGTATTTATATACGTAATTAAATTTTTGTATCATGTTGGAAAAATAATCTTTTTTTTTTTTAGGTTTTAAAAATATTTACAGTGAAAACAACATTACAAATTTGCCCTTTTGCGCGGCGGTCAGGGGGTTAATAATAGCTATCCTATTGGTCTTGTTAAAAAAATCTTTAAAAATACTTTAAATTTTGTAAATTCTACTCCTGTAAATTCCTGAAAACTCCTGAAAAAATTTCTGGCATTCTAAAATTATTGAATATTGGGGTTTCTTTTAAACCTATTAATAAATTGAGCTCATTTTTCAATAAGCATAAATTTCAATATGATAAGTCTAAACTAAACGGTGTTGTTTATATTATTCCTTGTAATGATTGCAATAGTGTTTATATTGGTGAAACTGGTAGATCATTGGAAATTCGCCTAAAAGAACATACTGGTGCTTTAAAAAAGGGTAATTTGAATTCAAAAATTGCCCAGCATTCACTTCAAACGAATAACATTCCGCTCATTGCGAACGCCAGTATTTTGAAATCGGGTTGCAACAACTACCATGGTAGATTGCTCCTTGAGGCTTGGTTCACTGAATGGAGGGTATTCCATTTCCGTTTTGATCAAGTGATCAAGGTAAAAACTTCTAGCGTAAAGAAGGGAAGGCTCCGTAGACGTGTAATATAAATCCCCGCTAGGCAATGAAACAGTTCATGAGGCAAAGCAGTAGTATCTTTACTTCTTAACAGTTAGAAGTTCCTTGGGTAAATTACCGGTATCACGTGACTTTTTTCAGCCTTGAACCCATATTTGGAATATTCTCTATTGCGGTCGCAGGCTTTGAATGATGCTCGTTCTGTCCACTAGTGAATATTGTTAGTTTTTAAAATAACTAACTGTAACTGTTCTTGATTTGTTCTGACGTTTGAAATTCAATGGATATTTTTTGTACTGATGATGCCTTGCGTGTCGCTTGGCGAAACGTTTACATATTGTATTTTTAATTGTTTTTAAGTATATTCTTTATAAATTTTATTTTTTAACTGTGCTCAAGTCTGTCTTAGTTTATTTTATGTGGTGTTTTAATGGTTTTTTAAATTCAGACGTTAAATGTATATGTACTGTAAGTTAAATTGTGTTAAATTAAAATGCTCATGAAAAATATATAAAACTGGAGAAAATTTTTCGGCAGCTCAAGTTGTGACAGCGTTTCTGTCCCATAGCTATAATTTTTATTCAAAATTAATTTAAAACATAATTTTTACTTTTAAATCACATTATCCTCCCCCCCCCCCTCTTTCTTATGCTGAAATATGTAATTAAATTCTTTTCTCAAAACCATACAGCTTTTATTAAAAGGCTTTCTTTCGTCCTTCTAAAAACATCTTTATTTCCAGCCGCAAAGATTCATTTCTTTTTCCCTTTTCCTTATCTGTCAGCTACCGCTCCCAGTGCAAAGAAATAAATAAGAATTAAATGGCACATCTGCTAGTATCAAGGTCTGCATTTAATTCCATCGGATTTTTGCGCGCCACATTGATAAGAATTTTTATCTCTACTAATACGTGAACGTTGAATATGTATTAACAATAAAAAAAGTAAAAATGAACAGATCTTATGGGAAGCATGTATTTATCGTGCTTTGTGGTCGAGCTAAAAGCCAGATGCCTGTGATTTCCAGAATTTTTCTCAAGCAGCGGTCTACTTTGTAAAATCTGTTGTATAAACAAGTTTCGCTTTTCTGACGCATTTCTCATCGTATTAGAAGCGCTTGCTTGCAATCTCAGCCTCCCCCGTCCGATTGTGTCACCACATTTTTGTGGTAATGTTTATCGCCAAAAGCCTTTGTACACTTTCGCGCAGTCACCAAAAGTTGTAAATTGGCGATTCTGTGCAACGCCAAGATTTCTTGACTTCTTGCAAAAACTACACTTCTGTTTCAGCTCTCGAGATGTAAAGTTGTCTACAAAAGAAAAGGCGCTTCGGCGTCCCATGTATTATGGGGTCTCTCTCTCCCCTTTTAGCTCCACTTGAGCCGTTTTTTATAAGAATTTTTTAATAAAGAAATAGTTCCTGTAATATGGTTGGAGTTTTTTTTTTTTTTGTATTTTAAGCGAACCATCCCACTGAACACTATTACACAAGTGATAAAACTTTGAGCGTATACCGTAGTGTACCCTTTATATATTAATGCTCTAATGGTTTTTCATTATTTGATATAAATGTTTGAGGCATTATTGGCCATCTTGTACAAATCTCTCTACTCTATCTTATTTTCATCAAAAACTACACTTTATTTTTACTCTTGTTTTTTTATTAAAATGTTTGTAATTTACCCTTCGGAAATATTTATGGGGATTCTATAATGCACACTAAAAATGGGATTAAATACTTAATTTATATAATATGCAATATAGAAAACACGTTTAGATCCCAATTAACTCAACCATTTGGCAAAAACAGCGATAGACCACGTCACCCAACTGTAGGTCTGTTGGAAAGGCAAAATTTTATGATGACGTGTTTCTTACGTCATTGAGTGATTTTTTAATTAGACGTTTATTTGACGATAACGATGTTTCAACGATTTGTTAGTTTTTTATTTAATTAAAATAATAATTATATCATTAAACGGTGACGTCCTAATATTAAAAGACAAAAAGCATTGAAAAGATGTCGCGAAATGTACTTCATACTGTAATATTTATCGTTATAAGTACTATATAAAGGATCTTTTTCAGACATTTAAGTATATATATATATTACTTTATAGATGCACTCACGCGCCCGCGCATATGCACAATGAAGACAATTGTTATCGATAATAATGTAAATAAATAAATGTCCCGGATAATGTTTTTCTATTTTCAGTATTATACCTACTATAATTTTATTATTGAAAATTATTAATAATTGACGTTATATTAATCACGGCATTATCGAATTTGTTATATTTCTGAGATTCTTATGCAACTAGGTTACTTCATCGAGAAATTTGTTTTCGTATTCCTGGATTAGAAGCGCTATTATATTCGTTACACTGGTCACGGACTGTCAAATTTCTGTATTTTTTTATATTCTTATTTGACGAATTTATTGCATCCAGTGATTTTGTTTGTTTGTTTTCCTTGGCGAGAAGAGTACATATGTGCTTTATAATAATGATATATGAATGAATTCCATGTATTTCGCATATTGCAACGTCAAAATTATCGTTAACATGTGCATAATATTGATGAAATTTGCACGTAAAACTTGGTATTTTACAGATGACATTATTGTTTTCTATGTATCTCGTTAAAATTATAAAATAAGGTATTTAATTTAACGTTATTTTATTCATAATACTAAAATATCTGTTTCTTTATTATTTAATTTAATGAATCTGCATTAAACTTTTTAATTCATTTTTAGCAATTAATTGATCAGAGACTTTAAGGAATATTCTTAATCCATTAATTTTCAGTAATTTGTATCTCTTTCAATTCCAGAATAAAAATATTCTTGCATTTGTTAATTAGGGATACATGATCCAATTTGAAAACTATAAAAGAAGTGACAAATGGTGCAATAGCCGAAAAAACTCTTCAGATTATTTACTATTATGTATACTGCCTAATACATAATTGGTTAAGATTCTTAAATACAAATAATAAATTGACGACTTTGTGAAAATATAAGATGTCGAAAAGACATATAGTTATAAAGCTCAATAATTCTTTCACTTTAATACATATACTTGTGAAGAACGTGAAATGTGTATTGAGTATCTCATACATTTAAGAACCATTATTTTGAAAATCAGACAAAGTGCGATAGTTGTATTTTTTATTTTGCTTGATTTTTTTTATGTTGAAGTAGATCATATTTAATGAATAATGTGCAATTTTGAAGCCCTGAAAGAATTTCCTGTATCCTGTAAAAAATGTCTCAGTTCAAGAGCATGAATCCCATTTTTCATGAAAATTGAAATGCCAGTATGTTTGGTTTGCTATATCTCTGGAAAGCAACAGCATCCCAAAATTCTTTTGTCATAAACTTTTAGTCCAACACTACATGCTTAGTAAAATTTACTTGGTTCCATAGGGCATTGTTAATTTTCATTGTTATGTTGCCACAAAATGCAATCAAAATGACATTTTTGTCCGTTTTCTGCACTTAATATCTTGGTTAAGCAATAGTACCCCAATTTTTTTCTTATAGAATATGAAAGTTGACTATTAAGACAAGCTAAGTAACATAGAAATTTACAGGGATATCGATGCTGTAACCAGTTATAATCTGTTAAAAATTCAAAAGTTTCAAAATCTGCAACTTTTGAATTAGTTCTATCTCAAAGCAGCATCACAGTTGAATAAAACAAAATATATCAGGTAGTAGTTGAACATATGTTCAAAAACATGGAAACGAAAAATAAATGGGGTCTCAAATTTTCAGAAGAAAAAAAATGACAAACGTTACAAAAAGGCAGTGCAATAATCTAGCTTTTTCCCCTAAAAGGAGAAAGAGAAAAGGGATGTTCCATTTCCTCATAAGGAAAAAAACATAGGAAAGGGAAAGAGAAACGGGATAAATCATTTTCTTATAGGGAAAATGCTTGATATTGACACTGCCTGTCTTAAACTTAAAAATTTCGCAGTTTCCACAGAAAGGTTTCCTTACAAATATAACTGCTTAATCAGAAACTGATTAAAATGGAATTTTGTTTCATACCGAATAGATTTTGCTTACACAGATTTTATTCTATGAGATTGCTGAATATATTCAGAACTGTAAAACTTGCTAAGACGGAACTGTAACAAACTTGAAAAAACAGGCTTCCGTTTTAGTATGTATTATTGTATTATAATCTTACTGTAGGGAGAATCAATGTTTTACGTTTAAGGCAGGATTCTGTTATACTACACAGCTTTCATTCTTATAGTGTTTACAATAATTTCATGTGTTAATTTAGAAGCCATTTGTGACATTCTACTGGTAACCTTAATCATAATATAGTCGACAAATTGTCCGGCGTTAAGTTATATACATTATTATTATTATTAATTAATTAATTAATAATTTTTAATGCAATTATATTATTAATGTAATGTAATATAAGTAGTAATATAAGTAGTGTAAGATAAGTAGTAATGCAATATAATTTTTAATGTAATATAATTAATGTAATAAATATTAGTAACCGGCGATAAGTAACCACCATTAAATTTGGTTGAAAACCCTGCATGTAATAAGCAAAAAACATGCAAGAATTTTTTTTTTTTTTTAAATAAATTGCTGTATCTCTATTAATATACGTGCTATTTTTACCCAAAAGAATACACTTACCGCACAATGTCTGTTTATTTATATTCGGTAGAGATAGATCATTCCGAGCATTTTATTTTACAGGGCATTTTATTTTACCCAAGTATTACTTTTTCCTTGATTTTTTGTTAATCCCCTAATTGCCCCCATAATAAATCGACATCGCTAAATATGAGGTCATACCTGTTCTTTTTAATCCTGAAATTCCAGAATAATCTGTCAAGTATATTTCTAAATATTCTACAAAATGTCTAAAATTGAAAGTTGCCGGTCATTAATGGCCATATAGTGTATATGTTAGACTTGAAATTTTGCATACTTATAACTGAACACGTCACATCAAACGACAAATCCTAAAATTTCGAAAAATTCTTATATTTAATCCTGTGGGCTTTAACTTGTCTATTTTAAACTTTTTTTTTCTAACTCAGCCCCTAATTAAGTTGAAGACTTGAAATTTTGCAAAATTATAGAAAATATTCAAAAAGTCGTTTTTATTTTTTTTTATCACTGAGCACAGAAATGTGGTTCATCTTCTAGCGACGGGATCCAAAGTGTTGGAAAGGAATGCAGCATCCAAAATACTTTTGCTTTGACGTTGATAATATGACTTATCATCAATTCCTTTTAAAAAAATAAATAATTTAATGCATAATTTCTGTCTCTAAAATTTTGTTTACAAAGAAAAGAAATGGGTCATTCCATGTCAGTTCAGGCAGGCATGTAACCCACCATCACAGATTTTGATGAAACTGCGTGTGTTTGTTCCTTTTATTAAGATATGATTCCCAGTATTTTTTTTTACTCCTTGGTCAAATAGTTTCTGAGAAAAAAATTGTCAAAATTTTGAAAACTGCCATCAGTTGGCATTCTTGACTGCTCGATTTTCAAATGTAGCATGACATAAATATGATCATATTTCAATATCTATTCCACAAATCATCTTCAAATAATTTATGCATAATATATAGGGTACGTATTTTATGAAAAAAATACTGTTACGCTTATATAACATTTTAAGTGTGTCTAAAAAAATGTTTAATCTTTGAAGTCGTGATTTTTTTATGAAAAATAATGCATTAACTAAAATAGCATTATTACCAAAAGACGGTATTTTTATTAAATTTATTTTTTGTGGGGGATATACTTAAAGGTGTCCTTTACCTGATTCTGAAATAAAAGTAGTGGGATTTTGGGTGTTTTTAGTAGTATTTCATATTTAAAAATATTTTGAGGCGTATTTCAAATCAAATCAAGCAGAGTCATTCCAACGAGCCGTTAATTCCCAAATTGGCTCATCCGATCTCAGCAATCTGATCCTTTGTTAATATTAATGTTTTGGATTACTTTACTGGGATTTTGATCAAATTTAACAAAATAAATCAATTTAAGTCATTATAATTGCATTGTATTTTACATTACACTACCTCATAAAAAAAATAAATATAATTATCTACTATATAAATATCAGTTTTAGCCAATCAGATTGCTGGGCTCGGTTGAGCCAATTTGGGAATTAACGGCTCGTGTCATTCCATGTCAGTTCGCCTAAGATATTTAATTCACTGTCACAAATTTCAATGAAACTGGGTATATTTATAGCTCATTTTAAGACAGGATCAAGGAAATTAAAGGTGATTACAAGTAAAATATTTTTTAAGATAAAAAAAAAATATCTAAATTTTGAAATTTTTTTTAAAATTTTTTAAATGGCAGATCTATATTCAAAGACTGCATAAAAAAAAGTCATTTCAATATAAAATCACTAAATAAGTTTCAAATAATGTATATGTGACAAATAATGTAGGCAGATTATTATTTATTGTTGTTTGTCATGTTTAAATGCTAAGAGTGTGTTTAATCTTGTGAATTCTTAAAATCAAGAATTTTGTGAAAAATAATGTATTAATCAAAAATTTATTATTAACCGAAGGCAGGTTGTTATTACTTTTTTTAATTGTACGTAAAAATATCTTTTCAATAGTTATAAAATAAAAATAGTGAAAATATGAGCAATTTTAATAAAATTTTCATAAAATGTGAATGTTTAATGATGAATATTGAAGCTTTTCATGCTAAGATGTACTAAAATGACTACGATATCGTGTATTTCTGCTCTTGCTTAAATATAATACATACAATAATAAAATAACAAATATTATTTACAGCAATAAAAATTAAATTAAATAGTACCAGTTCCTTTATCGACACTACATTGCTCAACAGCCGACTTAAAATCAACAGCCCGCACTCTTATTGAAAAATACTTTCAACTGTTCAAATAATAAATAAACTGCATTTAAAAATTTTAATATCAACTTATTATCTTAAGACGATAATAATAACTAAACAACATGATGAATTTATAAATCAGCTTTTAATTGAAAAGTCATGAAATGGTCCCTTTAAATATTGTTGTTCATCGAGTCAATCAAAACAAATTATAAAAAAAAAATAGTGAGCCTAATATGCTGACTGCAATGACACTTCTAACAAAACTAATTAATTCATTACCATCTGAAATCAAACCCGAAAGATCAAAAGAAAAAAAAATCATCTGTAGTGTGAATGTGACATACTCAGTGGTTGTTGAGGTATGTCTTTGTGACATTTTCACCTGTACTTCAATAAAATATAAACATGTAAGTTTTTTTCATTCATCCAAATTAAGTAAAACAATTATAAAATTTTGTTGTCATTACACCAGATGTTAAATTTTTCGTTACATACTATTAGATAAGTTCTTTACTTTTAGACATTATTGACATAATATCATAAAATTTACTATATGTATTTTCTGTAAGTATATAAACAATATATATATACTTTATTAAACATAAATGAATAATTTTTAAATAATTTGTTTGAGAACAGGGATATATATACACACATTTATATGTTGAAAATCCATCTTTCAGCAATATTGTGATGAAATAAATCAAATTATCGTAATTTCCGGTGCATAGCCCGCGGATCATACAATCGTGTTTCGACCCAGAAATTTTTAAAAATAAAATGTAACTTTTTAGATCACAGTAAATATTGGTCTTCAAATACTGAATAAAATTTCTGAGTCCAAACTGAATTGTTTGATCTGCGGGCTATACACCCGAAATTACGGTACATATCATTAGAAACTGAATAAAGTTACAAAAGTGCAACTCATTAAGTTTTAAATATTTTTTTAGATATAGTTATTTGAAAGATATAAATATAATGGATTATGCATTTTTTGCATATATTTAAAGCACAATACGTCAAAATTTTCTTCAACAGAGTGAAATTTGGTTTTTTTTTTCAATATTAGCAGCTCAATGCTAAATTTTCAATATTAACAGCCAAATATGAGTTTAAAGATTAGGACTGTCATTTTGAAAATTTCTATTGGGCGGTGAGGAGCTAGTGATTTTTCTCTTTTTTGGAAAGGGATAATTGCTCTTCGCCCTAGAAGTTTTACTAAAAAACAATATTGTTTATTTTTTTCCTTAAGAAACGAACATAAAAGATAATTTGAAAAATAAAATAAATGTATAAATAAAAATATTTCCAGGGATGATACATTGGATAGGTTTTACATTTGAAAATATTGATAATTTTAAATATGATTTAAATACTACTAAAACCAACCAAAATCCCACTATTTTTATTTCAGATCCAGTTATAATGTAGTATTATGTACAATTTAAAATTAAAACATTAGTCATAGAAACTCCGCCTCTGATTGATAAGGATTTTTTAATAATTTCATTATTTTTTGTAAAATATTTTTGATTTCAAAGATTATACAATTTTTTAGACACATTTAAATATTTTTTAACATTACAGCAATATTTTTTTCATAATTTACATACTTTATTTACCTTGCTTAAATTATTCAAAGAAGATTTCTTTATTAGTTATTGAAATATGATTTTATATATAAAATGAGGCCTTTGAAAATTGAACAATCATTAATGGCAACTCGTGGCATTTTTCCAAAATTTTGATAATTTTTTCTCATATGTTCACTATTTTTATTTTATAACCATTTAAAAGATATTTTTACGTACAATTAAAAAAAAAAGTAATAACACCCTGCCTTCGGTTAATAATAAATTTTTGATTAACACATTATTTTTGACAAAATTCTTGATTTTAAAAATTCATAAGATAAAAGACACTCTTAGTGTTTAAACATGATAAAAAACAAGAAATAATAATCAGACTACATTATTTGTCACATATACATTATTTGAAACCTATTTAGTGATTTTATATTGAAATGACTTTTTTTTTAATGTAGTCTTTGAATATCGAACTGTCATTAAAAAAATTTAAAACAATTTTTCAAAATTTTGATATTTTTTATCTTAAAAATTATTTTACTTAGGATCAAGAAAATTAAAGGTGATTACGTCTTAAAATAAGCTATAAACAAACCCAATTTCATTGAAATTTGTGACAGTGATTAAATGGCTTAGGGGAACTGACATGGAATGACTCTGCTTGATTTGATATGAAATGCACCTCAAAATATTTTTAAATAGGAAATACTACCAAAAACACCCAAAATCCCACTATTTTTATTTCAGAATCAGGTAAAGGACACTTTTAAGTATATCTCCCATAAAAAATAAATTTAATAAAAATACCGCCTTTTGTTGATAATGCTTTTTTTTGTTAATGCGTTATTTTTCATAAAAAATTCACCACTTCAAAGTTTAAATATTTTTTTAGACACACTTAAAATGTTATAAGCGTAACAATATATTTTTTTCATAAGCTGCGTACCCTAAATATTGTGCATAAATTATTTGAAGATGATTTGTAGAGTAGATATTGAAATATGATTATATATATGACATGCTACATTTGAAAACCGAGCTATCAAGAATGCCAACTGACGGCAGTTTTTCAAAATTTTGACAATTTTTTTCTCAGAAACTATTTCACCAAGGAGCAAAAAAAAATTACTGGTGATCATATCTTAATAGTAAGAACAAACACACGCAGTTTCATTAAAATCTGTGATGGTGGGTTACATATTGATATTTTACTGCCTGATTTGACGTGGAATGCCCCAATATATGTGTTGTGCTACCAAAGTAATATGCCGTGATTTAAAAATATAAATGAAAAGTGCAAAATTACTCTTTTTTCTTTATAATAATTCAGGTATAAACAATAATACCAAAATATTATGCCGTGATTTTTAAATATAAATAAACGGTCAAGTGCGAGCATTACTTGCGTACAGAGGGTTCCGTAGAATAAATATATGAATTTGTAATTGTATTATATATATATATGACTTTCAAAAAAACTATATAACGTAGGGTTGGGTATAACTGTATATATTAGAAAAGCGTAATCGGGTATACCATGAAAGTTCAAAGAGATATATGGAACAAATCTTTTTTTAATATTATCCTAATCTGTTTATGATGAACTTAATTCGGTACTGACAATAAAGGCAGTGCATACTTAAACTTCATTTGGCATTTCATGAAACTAAATTCAGCGTAGTAATAAACTTTATTTCTACAGTGTATCTAAAACAAAACCTTTGTTCAAAGTTTAAATTTGGCATTGTGCTAAGCGCGCTTCGAATTGAGGTCTCAAACTTGCAACGCCGCTTTGGTCAGTGCCGCGTTTTTCCAGATAGGTGTTTAATTAACTTTTAAAGTCACTCGAGGCGTATTGAGAGATACAATCAATGCAAACTATCGCGAATCTCACAGTACTTATGCGATTCATTCTAATTAAATATTTCGAGGGCGATGCTCTTAAAAAACGGACACCTAATTTTAATTCCAAAGCTGACAAATTGCACCAAGAATATTTAATTAAAATTTTCCGTTAATTATGTACGTGAAAATAAGCAAGTTCGCATTTTCTAATAAATTCGTTTATAAATTCTGGTGTCAGTTCATTATTTCATAAGATTATAAATAGAATTAGTCCGTGCCGGAAAGGATTAAGTGGTCGCAGGACTCTTAAAGCTTCAAAAATTAACAAATTTTAATTTTTTTAGATGTTAAACTCCTATTTTTTTCTGAATATTTTCATATAATTGTTTCCTTGAAATTCCCATTAGAGCAGAAGTTTTGGCTTTTAGAATTATACCCGCTCAATAGCTGAAGCGGCGTTTCCGAAACTTTAAAGTCATTATTTTCCAAATGGCGTTTTTGGGTATAACGCGCTGGATACCTCAAAAACTTCTGAATATTTTTTCATGAAATTTTCAAAACATATGTTCCATGTTATTCTGTATAAACTGAACCTAAAATTTCCTTTTTATTATTCAAAAAAAAAAAAAAAAAATTTTTAGGTGATTTTACTGTTGAAATTTTCAAAATTTTGTACTAGCTAAATGCAGCATTGCATTAAAAATATAAAAATGCTTTAAATACAAATTTATTTAAGTTCAGGGAAATTATTACAATCTGAATTATAAGTAAGCACCAAAATTTTCATTCTAGTTGCAATATTTATTTAGTAATCCTGCGCGTAAACTGTTATGCGAATTTTTTGTTCGACAAATGTCTAACAGTTTCGAGCCCCCTATAAATACTAATTTCTGTATCTTGCAAATTTTTAAATACATGAAACGAAAGAACATACTTATATCTTTCATTCCAATTAAAATTGTGTTTTAAAATCATATACATTTTATGACATTAAATGTTGAAAATGGTCTTTTTTTCATTTTTTTCCACTTTTTAGAGTCCCGAGACCCCTTAAATTAGTATGTTTTTAACAATTTGACGTTTATTGCTTTTATACTGTTACTGGACATTACATTACACATATATATTATTAAAAGTCGTTAACTAGGCATAGAGTACACCGCCCTGTCCTTGTGTATGTCCAAACTGACCGTACCTTTAAGGATTAATATCTCAGCTAATTACCGACGATTTTTTTCGAAAATCATTATCAACAATGCTTTTATTCTTCTGCAACGATAGGTATATTCAGCGATGCTCAACAATTTTTCTGAATGTCCGTAAATCTAAATTTGTGTATAACAGAAAAATGCTAATTACTCAAAAACTATGTGACCTAGTGTAATCGCTATAATTTTCCGGCAAGGTTTATATTAACGTCTACTACCTCTAAATTTTTCATAATTTTAGTTTCAGTAGATTCGGAATTAGATGGGGGGGAACATATTTTTGCGCTACATTTTCAACAATATCTTTGAAAATATAATACCTAAAATTAAAAGGGATGTATTTTTGAGTTCAGCGTTACAAAAGCTTTAACAGGATAACCCACATGATATACAAAGAAAATATTTTTTTTTCAAGTAGCATTATTAGCCCCTCTACTTTTTTACTAAATATATTTATGAATGTTTATTAATCTGAAAATATGTGGGTCAATGGTCTTTATTACTTCCCCGAATTTGAACTTTCCACGTTCCATAGTTTACGATTAAAATGACTGTGACAGACAGACAGACGGACAGACACAGGGGTGATCTTATAATGGTTCCGTTTTTACTTTTTAATTACGGAACCCTAAAAATAAATAAAAAGTACGAAATTATTTTCCTAAATATATGCATTTTCATTTAAATAACTATATGGCATTAAAAATTGAATTTAATAAAATATTTTAGTAAGTTCTTATATTATGATTTCTAAACTTTTTATTGAAAATTCTATTAATTGAAATTTTCTAAAATTAAAGGTAATGCAATAATTCAGTGACCAGATGTCTCTGCTTCTGCACATTATCCAAATAAAATATTTTAATAAGTTCTTATATAATGATTGCTAAATTTTTTATTGAAAATTCTAGTAATTGAAATTCTCTAAAATTGAAGCTGAGGCAATAATTCTATGACCAGATGTCTCTACTTCTGCCCATCACCCAAACGAAAAAGTGCTCTTTCCCAATTTTCATTCTTCCATAGGAAGCCGTCTAGGAATGAGACGCTAGTGTTCTGGACTTCGAAGCTCTGTTTACAAGTATTGCGATTATAGCGCCATCTGTTAAAGATTTTTGCAACTAAATTTTGAAATTTCTGGATAACATTTTTACAGCTTAGCTAATAAACAAACCGTTTACCGCATAATTCTATTGATCTTTGATTTTGAGATATTTAATTTTGATATCAGGTTCTTATTCGCTGGACACTCTGTACCAACATTAATGGCGAATTGTTCTTGAACTTCTAGGATGTAAAAACATGTTTTGTCTTATATTTCTCGGTTAAGATTTATCGGGGGGTTCAATTAGAGGGCTAATAATAAATTTAATAATAAAATAATATTTGCGACCACCTATGTAACAAAAAAGGCTGGAAATGGTTTGTCACTGTGGTAAATGACTATTTGGGTCCTGTTCAACGTTTGTATGCCTTTGTGTAAGCTTAGCATCCATATTCGTGACGATGTTAACGTTTTTGTGAAAAATTCAAAAGTTTTTTGTTTATAGCATACAGAGTGTTCAACCAAATTTAGCACAACTTTCCGAAAACTTGCCAAAGTATAGTAGCAATAGTATACTGCAATTAAAACATGAATATATTGAAGATTTGGTGAGATATGGGCATTTTTATGAGATAGCTTTTAACTGCGCAGAAGATTTCAAATTTTTTATTTCATAATTTGGTAGTCAGTATCTTGGGGCAACTTCTATAAGAAATCCAGTCAAATGTTGTGAAAACTTAGAAAGATATAGTGAGTTGATTGAAAAGTTGTGGAAAATCCCTTAAAATAAAGCTCATTTTATGAAGCAACTCACTATATCGACCCTATCTTTGTGAATTTTCGCGATATTTGACTGGACTTTTTATATAAGTTGCCCTAAATAGCTGACTACCAAATTATATAATAAAAATTTTAGGATCTTCCAAGCATGCGCAATTAAAAGGTATTTCATACAAATGTCCATATCTCATCAAATATTCAATATATTCATGTTTTAATTGCCATATAGTGTTGCTACTATTCTTTGTCAGGTATCTGGAAAGTTGTGTTAAATTTGGTTGAAAACTCTGTATGCTATAAAAAAAAAACTTTTGAATTTTTCATAAAAACGTTACCATCTTCACGATTATGGGTGCTATGCTTACACTAATGCATACAAACGTTGAACATGACCCAAATAGTCATTTACCACAGTGACAAACCATTTCCAGCCTTTTTTGTTACAAAGGGGATCGCAAATATTATTTTTTTATTAAATTTATTATTAGCCCACTAATTGTACCCCCCGATAAATCTTCACAGATAAATATAAAATCAAATATGTTCTTTACATCCTAGAAGTTCAAGAACAATTCGCCAATAATATTGGTAGATATTAGACAAAACGTGTGCAATCGAAAGCATCCAGTCCCTGTACCTTAACTTTTGGAGGCCAGTGTATATATATATATATATATATATATATATATATGTGTGTGTGTGTGTATCTTCATTGCATGAATTTTTTTCATAATACCATTGGACATTTAACAATAGAAAATATAGAGAAAAATATGATTAAGAACTCTCTTTGTCTAAAAGGACATCTTTTCAATATTTTACAGACAGTCTTTTTTTTCTTTTTAAGAATGTAAACACAGAAAAAGAATATATGAAATCTACATCTCAGCCTAAGGTTCTTTATAAATTATATTACAGAAATTTTTCACAGCAAAATTAATTTTTCTTTTGATAAAAAATACACGCTTATTAAAATTGAGACAAAAAGATATACGAAAAAGATTTGGAATGTTAGTTAACTATCAAAAGTTCCGCTTTAAGTCATTAGTTTCAAAATGAATGGGCATAGTTAACATTTTTTTGTACTTTCAAAGTTCAGTTCAAATGGTAAAAAAGGTATGCATAGGAAACATCCGAAATGTTGCTTCCGACAAAAAAAAAAAATGAATTTCAAATATATACCATGAAAATGATGATTTTATAAATGAGGTAGATCCGGAAACAATGCATCCTTGTAAAATAAACTAGGAGAATAAACGAAACTGAAAAGATTAGATATTTAAAAGAGTATACAATAATGAGAAAGGAATGTTTTTAGTACCATATGCAAAAGCTATTGTTTGACATTTTTTTTATTACGAATGTTTTTTTTTGTTTTTTTTAAGACACTTGAAAAAATAGATTATTTTTCAATTAGTATAATTAAAACTTATAACTTATATGAGTAAATCGCTGTCAATTGTAAAATCTGTTATTGAGTTGTAATAACAAAGTTGACAAAATTTAAAATAAGTCATCCCAAGTTATTCCCTTGCTCGTCTTTTGAACACAATTTCTAAGAAATGCAGAAATGCATGTACAACTGATGAATACTGAATATTGAATATCTCCAAAGAAGAGTCTGAAAAGAGAATGTCTTTTAAAGTTAATAAAGTATTTGTAGAACTGAGGGAGAAATCTTATTCATTTAATTACTAATTTGGATTCTTTAAAAGATCGTATAGTGAAAGATTTTTGATAGATAAAAAGAAGGATTTCATAATTTTGAATAAAGAAGAAAATATTAAATTGGAGAATTACTACCCTCAAGAAAAAATAATAGTAAAATATATATTGCAATAATACTTAAACATATTGAGATGTAAGATTGATTACTGAAAAAGGCATGAAATTAACCAAATTAATAACAATTAATTTTGGATTACTGTATTTTTATTTAACACATAAATATAGACAAAATTAAATTTAAACACATAAAAGAAATATTTCTTGAATATATGTATATATATATATCATAAAATTAAGCACATTGAATAAATAAATAAATAAATAAATAACATGATAGTTAATAAAACTGAGCTCGGCCCTTTTGCCCATGTGACTACGCCTAGTCATTATGAGAATTCTATATCTCATAGCATCACTTCAAATTAAGATTATAGCCATATTTTTCGTGATTAATTTATTTCACTATTATGGACTTTTGCAAAATAAATTTGTATTTTTAAGACATGGTACGTATTTACTTAATCACATGAGATATTTGCAATCTCAGACAGGTGACTATTTTATGGAGCTTTATCTTTATATAATTATAATTCAGCACTAAACTTGGGCTTCTTATAGAGCATAATTCACCACTAAACTTGACTTCTTATAAAACACAATTCAACACTGAACTTTTAAACTCTTATGGAACATATTTCAATACAAAACTTGGTCTTCGTAGCACACCATTGTACAACTTGAATGTTTTCGAACACATTCGAAACATTTGCTTGCTACATAAAAAAAAACAGCAACCAACGCCACAGAAAAAAGGTATTTCTACCTCCTCGATGCGCGCGGCCGACCAACAACTTGTTTTCCAGCTCAAGAAGAAGTGGTTGGAAAAACGTCGTCGAAAAGATTGAGTGAAAAAATCCTTCTTCCTCTACTGCTTCCCTGGTCCGACTTCGGGAGAGGGAAGGAGAGATTCACCTGTCACGTCTCTCTTTGAGAAGACTGGCAATTCGTGGGAAAACACAGATGATTGTTTACATTCTTGCGGGCATTCGGTATGTGAATTATTGCTGTTTTTTTATGAGAAGAATATATGCTTTCAGTTCACAGTTTATTTTTAATAAGAAAACGTTATATAATCTATGTAGATAATCTGTTTATCTACAGTATCCACATATCATTTTCATTTAAATAATCCAGTATTAATGAAAAATTAATAAACGAGTGTGAAATATCTTAAACTCTCGTTAGCGAACTGTCTTTATCTATTTTTATTGTAAGATCACTGAAAGTTTAGTTATTTTAGTGGAATAAGAATCTATTTTTAATGAAAGTCTTTTGTGATTAAATCTCAAGTAGTTAGAATAATTTGAACTATACTGATAAAACCTTTCACAAAAAGGCACGTGTAATTTTCGATCGTTTAGAATAATGAAAAAGTTAAATTCCATGTCTTAAAAATGCTTCTATTAGAAATATTTCAAAGCAATTGACTGAAAATTATGAACAATGTGCTGGAGTTAAGGTTTAATACCATATGTACATTTTCTCTAGGAAAGATGACCTAAGAATAAAAAAACTCCTTCCGGTCTGCGCCTGGAGGAAGAGGTTGCTTCCATGTTCCTTGGTGTTTGTAAATTAAGCTATTTTTACTCAAATATACGAAGATAAAGAAGTGGAACCCTATCAGAGAAGATTAAATAGAAGTTTTCGTCAGTATTGCATTTGAATAACAAATTTGCCAAATTAAATTGCTATATCCAAGTTGGTTTCATTTAGGGCGATTTATGTTTGTATGACAAATTCGGCAATATCATAAAATTACCAATATTTGAAAGAAACATAGCGGATGAAGATGCCCAACGAATTTGGTCAAGATCTTTGTAAGCCCTATACACATACTCAGTTAAATCGAAATCGATTAATATATACGAGTGATATCGCATGACAAATATCCTAGAATTTCCAACTACTATACCTTAGACATTTTTTCGGATAAAGACGAAAGAAAGGATTATCCAGAATCCTTGTATCAAGATTAGAATCATGCATAACAAAATTCCAATTTCTACATTTTTGTACAAATGATTTAATTAAAAAAATACGTGGCCACCATTCGGAAACAAAATGATCGATTTAGCTGGCCAACGAGTTCGGTTTATAACAAGATAAGTCCTTTGCCCATGCTCAGTTAAAATAAGTCGTTTAATAAATATTCGTGCTATCGCATGAAAAAATCAAGTTGTTTCAAAATGTCAGCCACAATGGAATTTCAAACTGCAACATCTCAGCCATTTCATGGGATAAAAGCGCAACAAAAATGCTCCTGAATCCTTCTATCAAATTCTAACACTTAAGAAAGACACCTTCTTAATTCTAATTTTTTGTGCTTCATTTTGAATTTATTTTTTTTATAAGTTTAAATGGAAACCAATTTGAAAGAAGATGGCGGATGAAGCTGGTTAATGAGCTCCGTCGAGACCATAGTATATCCTGTGCACAAAATCAATTACATGCAAATCGGTTTATAAATATAGTATTAGCACGACAACAATCAGATTATTTCAAAATGTCAACCACCCTATAAATCCAAACTTCTATATTGCAGTCATTTTTTAAGATATAGATGAATCAAAAACGCCCCTGAACTCTTCCATCAAGGTCAGGCACATAAGAGAAAATTCTTTTTGAATTTAGTTTTTAAAAATTTTAAATTTCGAAAAAAAGCCGCCATTTCGAAAAAAAAGATGGTGGATGAAGCTCGCTAACGAACTCGGTATAGACATTAGCATGTGCTGTGAACATGTTCAGTCACATGCAAATTGTTCATATACTCAAGAGTATTAGCATGACAAGGTCATATTCTTTAAAACTGTCTACCAACCTAGAAATCCAAAGTGTGATATATAAGACATTTTTTAAGATAGAGAAAAATAAAAAAATCCTCCACATTCCTTGTATTAAAGGTCATGTGTTTAAGAGAAAAGGCTTCACAATTTCTAATTTTTTAACCTCCATTTTGAATCGTTAAAAAAAAAAATCGTTTAAAAAATTTTAAATGCCTGCTATTTTGAAATGAGGCTGGCTAACGTACACTGTCGAGACATTGGTATGTCCTGTGAACATGCTCGGTCACATCTAGATCGGTTCATCAATAGCAGCATGAAAAATATTTGCCGAAACGTCAGTGAAGGCTTACTGTGGAGACACGAAAAGTTTTGATTTCCGTTTGTCTGTCTGTCCGTCTGTCTGTCTGTCTGTCTGTCTGTTCTGCGATAACTGCCGCAAAAAGCATCCGATCAGCTTGAAATTAATTGGGCATATTCGTGAGATACCCGGACGTAGCTGTATAGTTTTTGGTTAAATTTCGTTCATTCGTTCGGAAAATATGGAAGATTTTATTTTTCTTTATAATGCTTTTCTACGGCAAGTCAGACGATTTTCAAATTTCGATTAGTTGAAAGAAAATGGCACGTTTGATTAATGGATTTAAATGTCAAATTATGGATACTAAAATTCCAAATAAGGGTTTTAAATTATTCCTATTATATTGAAGTTTTATCAATATATCTATCAGATTTCTTTATTTACGTGTATAATGTTTTGAGGACATTTATACATGTATTCCAATAATATAAAGAATTTTTAAATTAATTTTCTTGTTTTACATGATACATATTTCTTTTTTTTTCCTTTTCTTCGTTGCCTAGCGACTGTTATTCGTAGCCTATCATTGCGTCAAATATGAATGAAGTTAGTAAATTACGTTAATTTTGTTGCAGGTACTATTAAAAGGCTATCACAAAAAATATTTTATCGCGCCAAATCGATGCAATTTATGCAATTAACAGTGGACACGATAATGAATTATTTTCCAGTAGATTTATAGATCTCCAGATATGCATATTTTGGGGGGCTTTTAATATGTTATTGCTATCGCATGGATTAGGATGTTTAAACTAATGTTTAACCATGCTGAAAAAAAAGTACAGTTAAAGGCATGTAAATCCTTTTTAACACTTTCCAACATGGATGAAAAGTATTTATGACTTCAGTTTTTCTATCTGTCGCCTGCCGTGTTTCTCTACGTGCTCTAACTCACGTAAATATAGTCGGGATTACATGTAATTGATATACGTTATCGAGGTTTGCCAAAGTATGTTTGGTATTAAAAATGAAGAGTGTAGCATTCATAGCTTAATTACAGGGGCATTCAAAACTATTCCGTAACATTATAGTGTTTGGGAAAAATCGTCTGCGGTGTATTTTAATAATGTTACACAATTTTAAACATAATGAAATTTATATACTTTATTAAGGTGCACTAGAACCTGGTTACTATAAAATATGTTATGTGTAGCACTTACAGCATGAGTAAAGGGAACTCAAAAGTATTCATAATATTACAATCTTTGAAGAAAATCCTTTTGTGGCGTTTTTTAATGATGTTACTCTGTTACAAAATAATAAAATTGATATGTATTTTTGAAACATTTTTGTAGTATATG
This sequence comes from Maratus speciosus, assembly GCA_963932465.1. NCBI lineage: Eukaryota > Metazoa > Arthropoda > Arachnida > Araneae > Salticidae > Maratus > Maratus speciosus. The sequence continues at coordinate 245,948,505 of OZ010787.1, forward strand.
GGGTGCAAAGCATATGTTTTTTTCAGGGTCACACAAAAGTGGTCAATAAAAACGTGGTCTACGGGGAAAAAAAAACTCTTCACAGCTTATTTTAACACATTAGCGACTGGAAACGAGAATTCTCGTTTTTATTAAGAATACATCATTGACTAAGGGAGTGACTTCTACCTTACAGAAAAGACATTTATATTGTGTTGTCCATATGTTTTATAGATTGTAAGATATTATATATTACATCCGTACATTGAAAGATATTTACTGCTGCATAAACATGAAAAGCATATCTCAGAAACCAATTTCCGAGACACTTTCAGAAGAGGGAGGAGCTTCTACTGTTTTTAAACCCAGATTTAATTAAATTCTCTGTCGTCAGTGCGTTAATTGTGTTGCACTAATTCAAACATTATGAAATTAAATTACATTACTGTGGTTGACTACAAGAAGCTTGAATATGATTTGTAATCGTATTTATCGTTCATTTATAGGGTCACATAAAAAATTTCGGATACAGTTCTGGTCTATTAGGGATGATTGCTGAAGAGCATTTTCGATTATGGTGTGCGTTTTAACGTTAAGTAAATTTGTGCTTAATAAGTAGTGCTTAAATATTGTATAGACCATGTACAGGGATACACAAATGAATTCGTAAGTATAAATGAAAATGAGCGCGAATTGCTTCAGTGGGATTTTTTTTTTTTTTTTTTTTTTTTTTTTTTTTTTTGAGTTATGTATTTCCCAGCCCAATTACATTTAGTATACTAACAAATGTTTGCAGAATTTAAATAGAACCATATACAGGACTCCGCAGAAACTGGATATATGGTGCACACTATGCATACTAATCCCCGGAAATGTGATATGAGCAGTTTTAAGAGGGTTTTTTGTCTGCATTAAATTTAAATGCTATAGACGACGCGTAAAAATCTTCCCGTAATATACAGGGCTGTAGAAAAGAATTCATGTACGTTTCCGTCTATTGGTAGAATTTACTAAAGGACATTAACACAATTAATTGATAATTACAAATGTAAATTAAATTACACTACGAAGGGGTTCAGGGGGGCAGAGCCCCCTGAAGAAATCTACTTTATTATCTAAAAATTACCAGAATAAGTAGCTCATGTGATTTTCAGAATACCATTACATAACAAGGGGTTTAATTTAACGTTTCTAATGTTAGAAACCTTCGAAATATTTTTTCGTTTTATAAATGTTTATGTAATTTGAAAACTTTAAATTTCGTTTTTTGTAGAAAGATTAATATTACTCAAAGGGTGCTAAACACAATGAATTGTAGAGCTGACGTTGAGGCTCCTGATCTGCAGATTTACTAGTATATATATATATATATATATATATATATATATACACTGGTGTGCAAAAATTAAGGACGAAGCAGATAAATTAGCAGAAAAGCCGAACGAGGCAGCAGAACGGAATGAAAGACCATTCAGGAGAGAGACCTATGACCGATGCAGTAGCGCATGTGCATATATGGCATATGGTGTAAGAGGAGGATGTCCGAAGGGTATAAAGCACTTAAGCGGTGGACGCTTAGCAATACGGTGAAATCTATTGCATGGTGTATAGTGATTTAAATGACGGTATATTGGTACTACTGTGTCATATAGCCAACAGGCAATCCAGGAGATGTCATCGAGATGACTTTACCAGATGTCGCGTCATTGGCTAGTTGGAAGAAAATCGAAGTGTGACAAGTGTGGCAGAATAGTTTGTGATCATTCACAGCATCGTTTCACAAGCTTGGAGAGCATGTGAAACGATAGGAATAGCTATCCGATCATTCAGCAGCGGTGACTCACGAGCAAGAGCAACGGCGGACATCCTACAGGCAAAAAGAAACAGGCGGTAGACAACTGGAGAAATCGCAAGGCGCATGGGTCAGACTACTGGATGTCGGATATCAAGCTTTACCAGGAGGCCAGGTGATACACAAAGGTGGTCTATATGGACAATCACCAGTACGGTGTGTACCATTAACGCCTGCTCATCGTAGACGTGTGTTTCTGAGGCGCCAGCAGCATAAAAATTGAACACAACAGGATTGGGGTCGAGTACTCTTTACGGATGAGAGTCGATTTAGTCGGACGAGTGATTCTGGACGTATACACCTCTGGAGAGAGCTGCGAACACGCAATCACCCTCCAACTTCATCGAAAGGGGCCGTTTTGGATGTACCAGAGTCCTCTTTTTGGGTGGTATCATGCTTTGTAGTGTGCGGACCTCCACGTTTTCCAAGGAGGTCCAGTCACTAGTATCCGCTATTGCACCGAGAACCTTTTGCCTCACGTTGTCTGTTTAGAGATGCTGTGGGACCGGACTTCCTCTTCATGGGCGACAACGCTGCACTTAATCGTACAGCACCTTTCTCAGAGATCTTCTAGCGACAAGTTATTCAACGCATGGATTGACCTTCAAGGTCCGCAAAACTAAATATGATAGAACACGTGCAGGACATTCTCGAGAGACGCTTGGCAGCCCGCAACCAGGCGCCAGCAACGATTTCGCAGCTGCAATTGGCATTACAAGAGGAAAGGGACTCGATGCCTAGACAACTCCTTGATATCCTCGCCCTCAGCATGGACAGACGTTGTAAATCCTCCATTGCAGTCAGGGGTGATCATATACCCTATCAGAGACTGATATGTTCCTCCCAGGTGCTTGTCAGATGAACGTTTCTGTCTTCTTTGCATTTGTGCTCCAAATACCTTTTCAATAAAGTGCTTTTGTATCCTTTTAATTGATTGCTTATAGATGGTTTTGATCTGTTGACCATATTTTCACATCTGGGAAATCTTGTGGCATGATTTCAGACGATGTGGAAAACTTCTGCAAGACGTTACAATCGAAAAATCATCTCGTCCGTAATTTTTGCACACCAGTGCTTATATATATGTATGGATATATGGAAATATGGAAATATATATATATATATACGTATGTATGTCTGGATACATGGATATATATAAATCCACATATGAACTGAGGGTCGTTTTGGTGTCTGGGGGATCTATAATGGTGCAAGTGTTTTGATTTCCTGATAACTTACCCGTGATCTGTATTGCACGTTATTTTAAATAATATTTAATATGTAGAACCATATTGTTGTTTATATTAAAATATTAAGTGTACGATGACATTTTATCCGTGATGGATTACGTAAATCCTTCTTTGTGTATATATATATATATATATATATATAATTTACATTATGCATCAGAATGTCTGAACAAATTATTATCGTATCTATCTTGGATTTAGATTTGCCATTACTTTTCGAATTAATTTTCATATCAGAAATATGATTACCTGAAGGTATTTGCACCTTCCTTGAATATAGAATTGGCTTATATGAATTTTTCTTACACTTTTTTCCACATGATATACTCTCGACAATAAGACACGCACCACATGCCTTCAGGCGTATAGTCCTCCTTGATGCGAACATTTGGTTATAGCTAGATCCACTTGACTGTGGCAGCAAGAAACTTATTCGTCACATGAATGACCCTGGTGTCCTGTGTAGACAATTGGATAATATACCTCTCTTCTGTCGTTTCCGTACTGACGAAACTACCTTTCCCCTTACTATACACTCTATTTCTTTTATATGCTCTCCAAAGAGGGAAAGCTACACGGTGAGTGATGTCAAATTTCCTGGCAATATACGTTATTTATCGCTCTTGTTTGAGCTTTTCAATAATTAAACCACGCCATTAGAGTTATGTTGGCAAGACATATCCAAAATTTAAATTTTATCAATGGAATATTTTGGTGTAGAAATATAACTTTCAGCAATATTTGCCAAATCACGAAAAATACTTAAAAATATTTGTCTGCGCTATCACATGAGAAATGTTAGTAAAAATCTAAAGTTTGCATAGGCAGAAAACTTTTAAATGCCTCCCACACTTACGATAATTTTCACATGGTGCTACGATTGATTTTGTATGTGTTATCTCGGACAGTCTGATATGCATTTAGCACCAGCATGTCCAACATGTCCACCATGAGAAATACGGAGAACATCATCACCCAACATTTTTTATTTATATTTAACACTTGCCTATCAAATTAATAAGACACGAATAATTTAACACGTTAAGCGCCACGTCAGTCACCCGTGACTGACACTGAACTTTCTGTTTAGAACGCGTCATTCTCCGATGACTGACGGCCTAAAATATTATATAAAACTTTATATATATATATATATATATATATATATATATATTGTTTTAAGTTACTGAAAATTTATTTAAAATTTACTTAATTTTTATTTATTACAGGATTATACTTTAATAAAAATTACTTAAAACATTGTAAATTTTTCAGCTTCAGTGTCAGTCACCGTGGCACTTAACGTGTTAAAATAAAAATTGTGTTTTGGTTTCCAATCGATAAAATGTAATCAAGGATTTTATTTCAAGACACAAAAATTAAGTGCTAGAATGAAAATAAAAGAAAACTGCACAATTACAAATCAATTTTTTCCTTTTCATACATTAAATGGATATTTATGACTGCGTAATTCTTTTCAATTAACATATGAAAGATAATAGGTATAAATGCATAAAGAACCGTTAATGAAATTAATTTGAATGGAGGATTTAACGTGTTCATCATAAGGAATAATTCATAGTTATAAATTAATATTTCTTTCATTTATTTTCGTATTTTTTTCCTTCTCTATAAGTAATTTTATGGAGATTATTTTTAAGGTAGAAACGTTTGGAAAATCAAGGCCCATTTTTCCAACGTTTCTACAAATGAATAAAAGAATTAAGAAAATAAAAATGTTTTAAGGTTACAAATAAGCTCAAATTAAGAAAAGATTCTCTATATAATGCAAGCAAATAACTAAAACTACTTACATTAACTGAATAATTTTGAAACCTCGTGTAATAACGTACAAGATACTCAGACAGATATGAATAGCTTAAATCAAATTTCTAAGAATTAATATATAATAAGTCAGTTTTAATGTACACGTGTTTATTAAAGAAACAGTAGGATGCAGATAGTTCGGTCGAAAATTATTATTTAGCCTCTAAAAATCTTTTAAATAGCATGTCTAGAGTATTGGAGGCAATATACTAAAGTCCCGCTTCATCAGGTGATTAAAGACATCTGTACACCACAAAATTAGCAACCAGAACGTCTGGACAGATTACTTTCTACATAATGTCGCACGCGTGTTACGCTCCACTTGCTTTCGAGATGCTAATTAATCTATATACACCATAACCGTATGTTTTATATCTTTGTTTTGCTAATGAAGAATTTTCAATTGAACACAAATCCAGTTATTTGTTGCTGAATATTTACTTGTTAAATAATATTTAAGAAATATAACATTACACCTCTTTAGAGATAACAGAAACGCGTGCTAACCAAAAAAATAACATAATATTACTATGTAAGTGAAATTCTATAAACGTATGCAACGTAAATTGGGTGAAGATGCCGCAGTTTTGATTTTATTGTTTTAAAAATCGCTTGTTGTTTTTATTTCTTATTCATTGATTTTTTGTTAAAGTTTGCACCCTTATGTATCATTTAAAACCTAATTTCATTTTACAGATATTATAATATAAAGCATCAAAAATTTTGTTTTTGTAAACACTTGCATTTCGGCACCTTACCCATACCTATGGGTAAAATGGCTAACTATCTAAGGGTAAGATGCCTTGTGGAGTTTCAATTTAAACAATATTTTTTGTGAAGCAGTATAAAACATAATGGGACGAATAAAAGTGACTTTAATATTTCAGACATTATAAAGTTGTTAACTTACTTAATATTAGGAAATTACACACATATGAATGTAACAAACGTTGGCAATTTAACAAATGGACAAACTAACATTTAAAAAATAGTTATGTTACACTTAGCATTTAAAAGAATTATGGCTCTTAAGTGTGCCTAATTTGAAACATTATAATAAGTTTAATTACGATAAAGCCACTGTGATAAAGTGCTTTAGAGTGCAGCTTTTTTGTTGGCGTTTTTCATATGTCCCTTTGTTCTTTTCATCTATAACTCAGATCTTCAATAGACTGCACATTTTTTAGGAACTTTGAGCAACTTTTATATAACCAACCGCTTCACTGAATGCATTTGGAATTGCATTTTGAATTGCACTCTGCTAGACACTCTGAACACTGATTCTCATTCACTTTAAAAAAATCCACATTTTCTGAATCTTGATAGGAAATTTAATCCGTTATTTTTTTCAAAACAGATCAAATTAGCGTGTTTTAAGAGTCTGCGGTGTCTTGATGGAGGTTTGGGTTCGTAGCTCGTAGGGGACAAAAGACCCAAGTTACCTAAAACTATGTTATGTACTTCCGATATTTACATCTATTAAAATTATTTATAACTTTATTTAACATAAAATTTTTAACAATGATTAAAATTAATATTTATTAAACAATTATTTTAAAGGCCAATACATTTATTTATAAGGCAGTATACATATAGAAACTTTCCAAATTATGTTCATTTTAGATTTTAATATTTCTTTGTCATTTTATACATTTAGAAAATTTATGATTTTAATCAATATATGTTTTTAATCAGTTGATTAAAATCACGATTTAAACCCTGGTTTAAATTATCTGATTCAAATTGTTATTGTTGACAAGTTAGTTAATATGCAATAGTAATTTAAAAAATGCAGAAACAACCGGGCATTTGATCTCTACAGAAAATAATCGGCAGCTTACCCCAATGGAAAACAACCGGCATCGCCGGGGCTCCCCACTGACATGAAGAAGAGGGAACCGACCACCATTTATGCTTTGAAGAAAGGGCAGGTACCAGTAGTCTCTAAAAACATCCGATTTATTTCTCCGGCGTTTAAACAAGACCTATATAAGCAAATAAAGAAGTCACGTAAAAGATTTTTGACACTTACCAGAAGTATTAAGACGAAATAGCAATAAAAAACTACCACTTATTTTTTTAATAAGACCGCAAACGGAAATTAAAGTATCACCAGGGAACCCTAATCCTTACAACTGAGCAGGGTTTCCCTACAGAACCTGTACATATGAAAACTACGTGATTCGGCATCTTGTACAACACGGCATCTCCCCTCAAGTTACCATATTTTCGTTCAATGTATAAAATTTTTCTTTGTGACAAGTCAAACAATAAAGACTTCATTTTTGTAGAACCAAATCTTACCGAGATATAATATTTTGAATATTATGAAATTTTTGAGATTTCCAGCGCATAAAGCAGACAGACAATGTTTTACTACGGGAAAGATCTGAAACTTTAAATAATACGGAAAGCGGGGTTTGATGACAAAGTTAAGATCCTACAGTTTGTCCTAGGCACTGTGAATGGATTTATAAACTGATGTTTGCACGAGAACTTCATCCGTATCTTTCCTGATACCATGGATATTTTCAATAGCCTCTTTTAAGTTTAAAGGGAGCAACTACGGGATAATCCAGAAAAAGGGTAATTTTCGTCATCTTTCCACAGCCTTGGGGTAAGATGAGAAACAAAACTTGGGATTTATGAACTTCAGGAAAACTTTATTAAGGAACCCCAATAATGCATCAAAACTGTAATAACCCATAACTGTAATAAGTCCTTAAAATTTCTAAAAGAAAACAAAGGTAAGAAACAAAGATTAATTATTTGATCAGATTACCCATATAATACTTTGACACTGAACTAAAATCTGCCAACAAAGAGACGGATTTTCAGTTTCTGTTAAAATTAATATTAATATTAGGTTCAATCGATTGAAATGTGTGTTCTATCAGAATATTCTGCGAATTATATTTTTATAAATATATATATATTTCGTATGTCAATGTATAGGAAGGAAATGATCCCCCGTTTGTGGAAAAGGGAGAAATTATCATTTGAAAACATTAATATTCGACCGCATCTGCAGATCATATATCATTATTGTAAAATAATTCCTCCATTACCAAAAAAATGATTATATTAAGCAATTAGAAAATATGAATTCGAAAGGGTCAATGATTGAAAAGGACAATTTTAAACTTTTTTATATAAAATTTGTAAAAAAAAAAAAAAAAAAAAAAATGGCGAATTTCCATTAGTTGCAACTCGTTATTAATTGATAAATAAATAATAATAATAAAAATTAGTAGAAGTTATTAATATTTTTTTACTCAAATGTTTATTGATTAGGTACGTATTTTCTTACTAACCACTTCAATTCCTTCTCCTTCTCACGGGAAAACACTTTTTTTTATAATATCTTCTCAGCGTTAGCTCAGATATATTGTATTTTAATGCAACAGCATTCAGTCTCGAGACCTTACATGCAACATCTACTATAGCTGCCAGTATTTCGGAGGTATGTTGCGCCTGAAGTACCTTCTCATACGCATGTAATCGAAAACAAACATGCATTAAGAAGAGAGAACATTTTAAAAACGGAAGTGAGCTATTTAATAAAATCATTTGGGGTAAGATGACGAATTGAGAACTGTTGGTCATCGTTTCCCCATTGAAAATTCGGCACCTTTCTCCGTCACGCCATTTTTATTAAATCAACGCACGGTGGGTGATTTACCGATTCCAGCTGGCCGAAAGTCGATTTTTAAAAGTTTATCCTAGGGTAATTTATTTATTGTCTGTTATAGCTCAATAATTTTGGCGATGCACCCTGCTATTGGTTTTGATATAAAAATAATTGTATGGTCCATAGACTAGTGCAAAGTTAGTGCTTCTTACTTGGGGATGAATCAATGAATTTGAATATAGTTCTTTAATCTGTTACGTGAAGCGGAATAAAATATACTGCTGAATTATGGACGCTTCCAAACAAATTATGGAATTTATTTTATAGGATTTATGTAAACAAATTTAACACATATCGGCTGTTATTTCAAATTTAATGTCGCAAAAAACTCTGTATTTTTTTTTTTTTTTTTTTTTTTTTTTTTACAATTTTTCAGTTTTAATACTGAAAATGTTATATCATAAAGTACGATTAAGCTCAATTTTTGATATGATTCAATAAGGCAGATTATTAACTTTTCGTTCCAATTTCGTTTGTCTGCCCTTAGTTTCTTCCCCAGTTTTTAGAATTGTTTTTAGCTTATTAAGTCTAAATAAAATATTTTGAAATTGCTGTTCAAGTACCATTTTCTTTTTATCAAAGACAGCAGAATTTAAGTTAGTCACATAAAGAAACTTTTGCATCATTATGCAACGACAACAAGATTTAAAATTCAATGAAAATGTGAATTTAATTGAAATTATCTTGTTTATAGAGGAAAGTTACAATGAAGTGCACATGAAGTTTTGCAAGCGCGAAATGTTTAAATTTATGACCAAATTTGGACAAAAGTTGCCTGTTGTATGTAGATATTTCAGGACAAAATCATTTAAAATATGTTACTTGGCTGCAAAGTTCGAGTGGTTACAAAATTGATCCAGACAAATTCTTCGAACTCAGATTTGTTACAATGCAAAACATAATATAGACATTTTCCCATGATATCATGATTCCCATTCTTTACATAAGGTTCCTATTTGTAGATATAAGTATAAATATACAACAAAGCAATTTTCATTAAAGATGTCGAATGTTTCTCCCGTATCTTAAATTTTAGAAAAAGAAATTTTATAATTTGTTATAATAATACAAAAATAGTTTTATCACTTTAGCTTCCATACCGTTAAGTAGAGTATCATTAAAATTATCAGGAATAACGTAAAATCATACATCAATCAGATTATGAAATATTTTTCAACGCATTCGGACTACTATAATAAAGCGTCATAGCTTAATAATGTGAAAAACGATGTCTAAATAATAATTCGTAAAAAAAATAACTCTTTTAAGAACACAATTTCAACCAAAGTCCATAAAAAATAACTGAAAATTTTGTACATCCCTGTATATGAACTAGAGATTTATCATATAATTCACGATATGCTAAAATTTAGAACAGTTAGGGAACGCAAAGCACAGTTGAAAATTCCCCGTCAGCAACTTCCGTCAATAAACGAAAATGTACTTCAGATGTTTTGTGCAGCCTTGTATATAATTTATAGAATTTATACAGGCTAAATAGCATGCAATTTTTATAATTTAAAAAATTGTTCCAAAATTAAGCGCACTTCCATCAATTATTCTTCATAGAGAGAGAAATATAACCGATTCAGTTTGCGTACCCCAATATATGAAAGATGAATGTTATACGCATCATATTCAATAGTAAGCATCTTATAGAGCACCTCGGAGATATATGTCAATTTAAATACTTTTGAAATAGTGTAATACGAACAAAATACACCACAAACAATTTTTCTTCATAAACCGTAATGTAACATAATTCTTTTTAGTGTCACTGTAAATGATCGATATATGCTATCCATACCCTTTTCTATAGCAATCATCTTGTAGTGCACTTCATAGGTATGTATATAAATTTCAAAGCGTTTGAAAATATAAAACATCATTAAAAACCACCGCAAACAATTTTTCCCCATAGGCCGTAATGTAACGAAATTATTTTGAATGTCCCTGTAACGAAATTATGACTGCTACAAGCTACATTTTGCAATACCTAACATTCAATAGAGAATTTCAATAACATTTTTTAATTTCACATCGATGTGACTATATTGACGCCAAAAATAATTTTGGCCAGCTAGAATCTGCAAATCACCCACCGTGCAATGTTTATCAGTAGCAGATACTATTGTAAAATAAATGGATCTCCTGCGAATTTGTAGGTCTTGAATTCTACTTTCAAAATATTTTAGTGGGGATATTGAAATGAACTCATAACTTCCCTCAAAATGGGAATTTGCGTCTTTATCTCAGAGATACACATGCCCCGTCTCCAGTGGACTGTTTTGATGGCCTCCAAGTGCTACTGTTTGTTATTAACTGTGAGGAATACTGAATTCGTCATCTTTCTCCATTCGTCATCTTACACCGCCTTCCCTTACAGCTAATATTTATTTATGCTGTACAATGTAAGATAACGTCATTATACATTAAATTTTGAAATGCTTGACTGTACATTTACTGATTTATTGTTTGAAGCCAAGCATTAATTTCATTTCAGAATGTGATTAATTTAAAAATAATGATTTATTTAATCATAAAAGTTTATTTTATAAGCATGATTTTAAAAACCTATATTTAGTTATTTATTGAAGAGACTTTACTTGTGTTATACAAATACTTTGCAAGTAAAACAGACTTTGATATGAAAACGGAAACTTTTTGTAAAAGGAGAATGAATTTTTTACGAACAAAACTAAAATTTCTATCAACAGACCTGAAAAATACATTACGGCACTTAAAGATATTGAAAAGTTTGGAGGCCAGTTTTAGATTGTATGTAATTTATTTTTAATTGTTATTCTAAATATTCCCAAACGTGAAATAAGAAAATATACACAGAAAATATAGGGGAGACTAAGGAGGGTTGACCGTACGGGAGGCTTGACCCACCCATCAGTTTTCATATTTAAAAGAATTTCAGAGTTTTATCATTAGGTGTCAACCAAAGCTACTGGAATGCTCAAACAACAGTCTTTGTTTCATGCAGATAATCGAAGTAGGTGTGGAAAAAATCAATTGTGATGCGTTTTCAACCTAAAAGTTGTGTTTTTCAGAAATATTTTGTTAGCTTTTTTCAGATAAAATATATCATGGAAATTTAGGTATGATGTTTTAAAGTAATGCAGAAATATTGAGCTTTCATCCCAGGTGTACAGATTGCACTGTAAGTTAGGCTTAACATAACAATGTGCTATCCTTTAGAAAAGAACTATGTGGGGAGGCTTGACCCAGTTAATGTGAGGGAGGGTTAACAAGATGCTCAAGGCTCCCTTAAGTGATTTTGGAAATCTTTTTTTATACACTGTGTATAATAGAAGGTTAATGTTTATATATAAAAATAATGTAAATTTATTCTGTAAAGCTACAGTAAAATGGGGTGAAGGAAACGAAAATGTTTAAAACTGATTAAAGAAAGACGACAAAAATTACTATAGTATCCATTACAAGAAGATATTTAATGATATATAAATAAGAATGTTGATAGGGACTTTTTTTCCATTTAAATATTACTTACAATCGGTAAATAGAAACAGTGGAAAAGATTAGAAAGGACTAGAAAGTATGAAAGCAGCAGTCATAATCCTTTCAGGAGCAGTAGTATGTATATGAAACCACTTAATTTTAATTCCCAAACGCCACAATGGCCCCAGAATTTTGCTAAAATATTTTCCACTTAATATGTATGTAAAACATAGTTTTTTCCTTATTTTCAAATAATTTTTTTCTTAAATTCTGGTGCCAGCCAACTATTTCAACATTTTAGTACTGAAAATATTTTGTCCCTGAATGGTTTAAAAGATGTTAATGCTAAATTATGTGCTAATGCGGCAGGAAAATAACATAGCATTGATCGAAAAAAATTTAGGAAGATATGAAGACAAATTTCACGAGGATGAATGCAGTTTGATGAAACTAAACTATGTGATAACTAGAGTTGTCAAGTCGAGTGTCACAAAAAGTAGGACAAGGGGACAAAAAAAAAGGGACTATGGCTCCTAAATAAGGAACTAATAATACACGAAACCCTATGGAAACGGAACCTGTCTCTAACGGAATACTGTCTTAAATGCTAAAATTTCATTTTCCCTGCTGCTCAAATATACCTGTTCAGACAAAATCCTCTTTAAAAGAAAAATCTTCTCATCTGACTTGCGATTGCGTCTAAACAGGTTTCGTTACACATCATATTTTCAAAAATAATTTTATTATGATAATTAAAGCATGTAGCATAATGTTATTTTGCTTTTTTAAAAACTGATTGTATTTCTTTTCACAAATATTGCAATATAAAACAAAGTGTGTGAAGCCTCCCATGTAGCCATCAACCATCCCATATGTGGAAAGATTTGACCCATTATTTTCTCATGCTTAAAGTCAATTATTTTTCAAATATCTTAAATATTACACTTATATAGCAATTTTATTTTGATAACTGATTGTATAACCAATAAAATGATATATAAAACTTTATTCTACGATCAATATCTAAAAAATAAAAAATCATTTTGTAAAAAGTAGGTCAACCCTCCCTAGTCTCCCCTGCACGTAGGAATGTTTTATTGCAATTATATAAAAACTAACACTTTATAATCCATTTGGACATTTTTTTAATCATTAAACCTGCGAAACAAGAAAACTGAAGTATAAAAAGTCCTTCCGGCCAGTGCCGGGAGGAAGAGGTAGCTTTCATATTCCTTATTTTAAAAAAGCCAACTTATATTATTCAAACACACGAAGCTCAATTTAGTGGAAACCGAATATAGGAGATTCAATACTAATTTTTATCAATACTAAATCATTATGAATGAGAATTTCGCGAAATTAGTCAGCTTTATCCAATCTGCTTTTTTTTAAAACTAACTTATATTTGGCTGCCAAATTCGGCGATTTTTTAAAGTGCCTACCATTTTAAGACAACATGGTGGATGAGGCTAACCAGTGATCTTGGTCGAGACCTTAGTAATTGCTGTGCACATGCTCACTCACATCGGAATCGGTTGATATATACGAGTGCTGTGGCAGGCAAAAAATCAGATTTTTCAAAATGTCACCCACATTAGATATTGAAATCTTGCTATATCTGAGACATTTTTTAAGATAAAGACAAACAAAAAATGCTCCTGAATCCTTATATCAAGATCAAATACTTAAGAAAGATACCTTTTTCAATTTCTAATTTTTTTTGCACCTCACTTTAAATGTAATTTTTTTTGGTCGCCATTTTGAAACAAGATGGCTGATGAATTTGGCCAGCGAACGTGGTCGAGATATTGATGTATACTATCCACATGCCTTCTTACATGAAATAGGCGAATACGTGTGTTATCGCGTGACAAATACAAGATCGTTTCAAAATGTTAGACATGCTAGAAATTCAAATTGCTATAATTCAACCATTTTTTAAGATAGAAACAAAAGAACAAATTTTCTGAATCAAAAACTGCTCCGGAATCTTTGTATCAAGTCCAAACACATAAAAAAAATCTTTTTCATTTTCCAATTTTTTAATACCTCATTTTAAATTTTAAATTTATTTATTTTTTTTTTTAATGGCAAACCTTTTGTAACAAGATGGCGAATGAAGCTGGCCAACCAACTCGGTCGAGACATAGGTATGTACTATGTACAGACTAAGTTACATCCAAATCGGTTCATAAATACGCCTGATATCGCGTGACAAAAATCAGGTCGTTTTAAAATGTCAGCCAAATAGAAATTCAAAATGCTATAACTCAGACATTTTTTTTAGATATAGACGAAACAAAAACTGTTCCGGAATCTTTGTATTAAGGTCAAACACATACAAAAAAAAAAAAAAAAAACCTTTTTCATTTTCCAATTTTTTGGTATCTCATTTTAAATTTTAATTTTTTTTAATTTTTTTGAATGACAGCCATTTTGAAACAAGATGGCGGATGAAGCTGGACAACGAACTCGGTCGAGATATTTGTATGTACTATGTACACACCAAGGAACATCCAAATCGGTTCATAAATACACCCGTTATCACGTGACAAATATCAGGACGTTTCAAAATATCAGTCACGCCAGAAATTCAAAATGCTATAACTCAGCCATTTTTTAAGATATAGACGAAACTAAAACTGCTCCCGAATTTTTTATCAATGTCAAACACATAAGAAAAAAATATTTTTTCAATTTTCAATTTTTTGGTACCACATTTCAAATTTAAATTTTTCTTAAAAATTTAAATGGCCGCCATTTTTAAACAAGATGGCGGATGAAGCTGGCCAACGAACTCGGTCGAGATATTTGTATGTACTATGTACACACCGAGGTACATCCAAATCGTTCATAAATACACCCGTTGTCGCGTGACAAAATTCAGGACGTTTCAAAATGTCAGCCACGCTAGAAATTCAAAATGCTATAACTCAGCCATTTTTTAAGATATAGACGAAACAAAAACTGCTCCGGAATCTTTGTATAAAGGTCAAATACATAAGAAAAAAAAATATTTTTACATTTTCAATTTTTTGGTACCACATTTAAAATTTTGAATTTTTTTAATTTTTTTAAATGGCCGCCATTTTGAAACAAAATGGCGGATGAAGCTGGCCAACGAACTCGGTCGAGACATTGGTATTTACTATGTACACACCGAATTACATCCAAATCGGTTCATAAATACGAGAGTTACAGTGTGACTTTTATATATATATATATATCAATTTTGAACGGAGGGTGGTTTCGGGGTCTGGGGGTCATGATCGATGAAAATATACCAAATTTTTTTTTTAATCGCTTTCCTCCGAACGGCTGCAATAGGTAGCTTTTTGTAATGAAAGCTACCTAAAACTAAAGAGCAGTTACAGAAAAATAATTTATTTACAGTTGTTGTTGTAGCTTCGGTCAAGCAGTTAATTTGACTTTAAATCACTGAAAAGTATCAAATGGTGGTTTAGACTCATTTGATCGGCTTAGAGTTTTTAGAGAACATATTACAATTGCTACTTGATTCAACCTGGGCTTCCAAAAATACAAAACATGGTTGAAAACTATTCTTAAAAAAAAAAAAAAAAAAAAAAAAAAAAAAAAAAAAAAAACTATTAATTTTACATTTATTTATTTATTTATTTTTTAGTTTGCTCGCTAACAACATCAAAAAGCATTTTATATGGAAAAAATCATTTTTATATTCAAATAAAGATTTGAAATTTATTAACAGCGATATTTTCGATTTCGCTACTCAAATTAGTCTTTTTGATTCTTATAATTTCGGTGAACTAACAGCATAGTACGTGTTAGATGTATCTTAACTGGGTGTATTGAATATATTGTTTCATTATTTTAGTATTTTATTAAAGGAATTTTAATTTTCTTATAGAATGTTAACCGGAAACAAATGCTGAATTTTTTATTTTTTTTAAGTTTAAATAGATTACTATATCGTAATCGATTAATTTAAATTGACATACTGTTTCAGAAAAAAAAAAAAAAATCCTATTCGATAGTGTAAAAGTTGAAATTCCACAAAGTTTAGAGGTTTTAAAAATTGCAGTAAAAGGGAAATCATTTGGTGTAGATGTTTCCGCCTTCAATATGACGTCATCGTTACACACGAACATGTTATTGCTTTCTAATATAGATTTGAGTTAGTTAGAGTTGTATTTTAAAAAACGTCATGAGTTGTTGAACAGATTATTTTATGAATTGGAGAATCTATCTATCTAAAATATTCCTTGCTTTCTCGAGTTGAATTTGACAGAAACATGAGAATGAATAACTTATTCTTTATATTATCTCAAAATTATTATTATTATATTTTTTAATTACAAGTTTAAGAAA
This sequence comes from Maratus speciosus, assembly GCA_963932465.1. NCBI lineage: Eukaryota > Metazoa > Arthropoda > Arachnida > Araneae > Salticidae > Maratus > Maratus speciosus. The sequence goes on from OZ010787.1 coordinate 245,964,919, forward strand.
TTAATAAATAAGTACTGTATTTTCAAACGCAAGAAGTTTCTATAAGCATATTTTTTATTTTAAATATTTTGTATACGTTAGCCCATTGAGTAAATTTTATTTTACACACATTAATAGAAGATTTTCCCGTCACGATTTTATCTCTTCGGTAATTTAATTAATGGACATAGATGAAAAAATGTTATTTAGCATTCAATTTATTGTACCTTCATCTAAGTGTGAAAACATGTTATATAAAAATTTTGATATATTAATAAATCTAAACTCCTATAAAGACTACGCACGGCGTGCAAAGTAAATCGGTGTAAGTGATTTTACTTTAAATTATCACAATAAACCTGTGGCTCCAATATTTGAAAAAATATTTGGTAGGTTCACTCATTTTAGGATTAAATTACACGGACATTTTGCTTTCTATGAAAATATGGCTAAAGATGATACTTCAAGTTATTGTAAATCAAGATGGAATTTTTTTTATGAATTTCCGATTTTATTAACTTATATTGTCATGGGGACTTCATTTTATGGACTTTAATATTTACTATTATACAATGAATATGACTACAAATTAAAACACAAATTACCAAAAAAGTCAATAAATGCAAGAGCACTGAAATGCTTGTACTAATTTTACTATTTACGTATAGCATCGGACTCGTAGCCAAAAGGTTGCGGGCTCGAGGCTCGCCATCATCTAAAAATCTGACATGTATACTAATGGCGACTGGTGCATGAAAAACCCCTCGTAGGTGCCAAAGTCCTCCAAGTTCAATTAGAACTATATACTTCTAGAGGTGCCTAGTCAGGTAAGATCTCGTCACCTGATCAAGGTTCCAAATTACGAGATCAACTCGAGTAGTGATGGTCGCTCCTAAACAAATGGCCATTACTTCCGATCTTGTTGTGTCTAATGACTTAGTTGCTAAGTGCCCGACGTAACAAAACTATTAAGAATTATTATTTACTTAAAATTTAATGGGAGATTTAAAGATAGATATAATGGAATTATTTCTTTATCTGATGATGGTAGAAACATACTTTCAATTACGAAAAGTGTTTAAAGCAAGTACAGCTTCTAGATGTGGTATTTATTTAACAAGGGGCTTAATACACTTTAAAATATGAAATTCAGTTTTCATACTGACTTCTATTCGAATATCTTACATGTAGAAATGGAAGTACATTAGAAGGAACTACAAAGAAGGATATTAAAAAAATTCTTTTACATTAAAAACATACGAAGTTATGATGCTTTAATTTTTAAGAATTTTTATTGATTTCTAACACAAAAAACGCGCTTTTCCGTATTTCTATGTACTGAAGGAATTTAAGGGTAAAAAGATCCTACTAATATTTATTTAGCACGCCGTGCTTCAAATATGATCTCCTAACTGCACATCTCCCACGACACAAGCATCCCCTAAAAAACATTTTTCCTCACTGTCCTTAATCACGTTTAAAGAGTAATTTCATTAAAACTTTTCTGTGACAAAGGAGAACTTAAGCGTTTTCTGTCTTTCCCGTGGGCAGATTATGTCAACGTTTATAATATTTGCTCTTTTATTAAGATCCTAAAATGAGACTTGAGCATATCTCTATACAGAAAGCTGGTGAACCCTCGGATTTTCAATAAGATTTACTGAAATAACTAAGTCTTCATACATATGGTTGTAAACGTCCAACTTTTAAAACTCGAACTTCTCGCTTAAAGCTGGCCTAATATATTTATACACTCAACAAGGCGTACTAATTGACACATTCACAGAGTCTCTTGTATACGTAAAAAAAGCATGAGATTTGAATGCATGACTTCTGAAATGATTTTGTTTCGAAAAGCAGTTTTAAGGGTGTCCGGACCTAAAAACACAAAAAAAAAATGCATATTTTTTTTATTGGCTTAAAACAAAATACTGAGTTTATAGCGTAAGTGTTTTGCGTTTAAATATAGCAAACCGCATGCTTTTATCTTCAGTAGATAAAGAGATATAACACCTCTTGCCTTGAGAAGCAATGCATCAGCTGCCCTCTGACGAGAACTTTAACTTCATTTATCACGGAATGAATTTTTTCCCGATTTGTCAATTTTAAAAGAACATATCTAAAGTTTCTTGCAAAATATATGTATGAAATTTTCAACAGAAATTTTATGCAATATTTCCAACAAATCCTGTTAAGGATTTTTAATTTTGAGTGATAATTGTGAGAACATGCTAATTAATGCAAAACTGACTCATAAAAAATTCATTTTTTTACTTAAAATTTTTTATGCGATTCATAATCCTTATTTTAATAAATCCTGAAGGCAAATTAAAATGATACATTTTCTGTACACAAAAGTTACGGGTAATTACTAATCGTAAAAGTAAATCGGGTAATTACTTCCAGAGTTATATCAAAAAGCAGTTTAAATTTTTTAAATTAAGTTTTTTTTAAATATTTAAAATTTATCAGATTTTCTTTACATGCAATATTCTTATTATATTTAAAAAAATCAGAAAAAATTCCATAACAAAATTTCTATAAATAAAAAAATATCTTCAGTTATAATTGATTGCTGTCTCATGACGCGCGGTGGGAGATTTACCGATTCTAGATGACAAAAAGTCGATACTTAAAAGTTTATCGTAGCGTAATTTATTTTTTTTACCTGTTATAGATTAATAGTCTGGACGTCGTTCCCTGCTATTGGTTTTCATATAAATATACTTGTATGGTCCACAGAATAGTTCAAAGGAACTGGTGCTTCTTATTTGGAAATGATTCAATTCAAGATTCAATTCAAGATTCAATTCAAGATTCAATTCAATTCAAGTTGAGTGTAGTTTTTAATCTGTTACTTGAAGCGGAATAATATATACTGCTGAAATAATCGGATTTAAGTGCATAACATTTGTATATATCAGCTGTATTTCATATTTAATGTCGCAAAAAACTCTGTATTTTTTTTAGAATTTTTTATTTTTAATATAGAAAACATTATATGATAAAGCAAGATTAATCTCAATTTTTGATATCATTAAATGGTTTAGATTATTACCTTTTCGTTCAATTTAATTTTTCTGCCTCTGTCTGCCTCCCAAGTTTTTAGAATTGCTTTTAGCTTATTAAGGCTAAATATATTTTTTAAAATTTTATTTCAAGTACTATTTTTTCATTATCAAAGTCAGCAGAATTTAAGTTATATATATATATATGTAAGAAAATTATAAAGATTGGACCTATTGATTAGTTTTTGTAATGAATCGTCCCTCAATTTGGATACGGGCCCAATGACTGATAATCACGGGTTTGGCGGGGTAGCCAACTAATCCATTTTATCGTTAAATTAATAGAAACACATGGCCCTTTTTAACTGGTAACCCTAGGAGATGAGCAATTTCAGAGATATACCTCTACGCCACTTGGTATCTGAAGTCTAACATGTAAGCAGCTATGGAAATTGATTGCCACCTTTTTGATTATTTAAATAAAACTTAATAAAGTTAATTTCAGTGAATACTGTCATTTCGTTAAAATGTGACAGTATTATGAGTCGGCAGGATTATATTACCTGCTCAGCGGGAAAACATGAGAAGTAAAGAAAAGAAAAAAAAAAAAGAATTCTTGGTGCTACACGATACGGAATAAGCTCCGATTGAACATTCAAAGAGGCCCCAATTGGGTGCTGGGAAAGTGTTCACTATGCTCCTTCAAGTAGTGTAAATACAAGAAGTTCGCCTCATCAAAGAATCTGTCAGCAGTGATATGCTGTTAACTCTTCAATTCTATTATAGAAAGTGTCTTCCTATTTCTTCTACTATATTTTGAAGAATATCATCTTAATTAAAATCGATCAAAATGTAGATCTTTTTCAACATAATCTGCGTTTTAAAAGTCAAATATTTCAGCAGTGATATCCGCATTTTGTTTTAACAGTGCAGTGAAAGTTTCACAACATGAAAACTGCAGTCTCTAAGTGGAATTCATCTTCTTCAGTTGTGTTGATGATTTTATAGTGATTTTCTTCAGAGCATCTCTAAAAGTAAATTTCATGCAGTGAAAGATAGCATCGTTGCTGTCATTGCTTTTTATCTCATGATAAGTGCGCACTACAATTGCTTAAATACAGAGATATAAATTTTTTCCTTCTCCGTTTTTGCGAAATGTTTTTTTTTCTTTTATTTTGTGTGTGTGTGTGTGTATGAGCTCATGGGGTACCCTAGTGTTATTTATTTTTATATAATATTATTATACATATTATTTTTATTTTTATTCTGATTACATAATTTAAGGTAAGTGATTTAATAAGTAGTATATCTCCAGTGATGTTTTCATTTTTGGTATTTGTGAAAACCATGGTTTTAAAGCATTGCAATCTTTTGAAAAAAAAAAAAAAATGATTCATGTTTCCTATATTTATTTCTTTAATTATTTTTAACTATTTTATTCTTTTTATCAATTTTATGCACGTGCTTATATTATGTTGAGAATGTTTAAACATTTTGACGGATATTAAGAGTGTTATAATATTTAGATTATTAAAAAGTTATCTTAAAATTAATTCAAAATGGAAAATATTAAGAAACAAAAAACTGTTCTCAAAGCAAAAATTACCCGTATAAAAAATATCATAAATCCCAAAATTGATGATCAGACGATAACTCTAGAAGAGTTAGATTTGTATCATGGTCAGGTGCAAGATATTAGTACAGAATTAGGTAAAAATCAGGAAAACGCCGTTCTTGAGAGCGATACAACAGAAACGGAAGCTATAATTGAGGAATACAATGAAATTGCCCTTAAATTGGATGCATTAACTATCGCAATAAATACATCACGTAATAAATTAACTAAGAGTTTAAGCATTAACGAGGGTGGTTCAGAGAATAACAATAAAAATACAAGTAATGTTTTTGAAAAAACAGTCAATCTTCCCAAATTTGAATTAAAACCCTTTTACGGAGAAGCTGATCAGTGGCTCTCTTTTAAGGAGATTTTTACCACAACTATAGATCGAAATCCAGATTTGGGAGCCGTTTCTAAATTGCAATATCTCTTAGCTAGTGTAAAGGGTCCTGCCCATAAATTGATTTCCGGATTTCCTCTTTTGGAGGTCAATTATAAAAATGCATGGGACACCCTTTGCGCTCGCTACGATAAGGTTAGGGATTTGGCCATAGCACAAATAGGCAAGTTATACAATTTAAAAAATATGAAAAATTGTTCCACTTCCTCTAAAGCTATTTTCGATATAATAGATACCTGCAATGAATCACTTCGAATTCTAGATTCTTTAAAACTTACTCAAAATGCTTTAGTGGATAACATGATAATTTATACCATAGTTCAAAAATTAAGCGATAATCTCAAAGAGCGGTGGGAACTATCCCTTACCCATAATAATATGCCTAATCTCACGGAATTTCTAAAATTTTTAGAGATTCAAGCTAAAAGCTTGTTAACTTTAGAGAACCCAACTAAAACAGATGTAAGAAATATAACTTATGTCAGAGATTCTTCCGATAGATCGAAAGGCCACAAAAATTTAGAAAATAGTAAATGCGGTGTTTGCTTTGATTCGCATGCCACCCACACTTGCAGAAAATTAATAACTATGCCTGTAGATAGCAGATGGAGAACCATCCAATTGAATAAGTTGTGTGTAAATTGTTTGCGTAGTGGCCATTTTGCAAGTAAATGTGCATCCAAGATGAGTTGTAAAAATTGCCACCGAAAGCATCATACTTTACTACATAAATATGATGTTCAGGGAAATGCAGGAACAACAATTTCATCCAACTTAGCAACCCACAGTAATGAGACCCAACCCCAAAACGCCCATGAGTATTCCCCTGATCAAGGAATACACATGAATTCTTTATGACGGTTTATTGTGCCCGGGTACCTCAAATGTAAAAATTACGAAAACCGTAGAAACCCAAAAACTTATCATAATGAGGTTCAAATACCCTTTTTATTGGATAGTGGAAGTACTCTGTCCCTCATTCCAGAAAATCTAGCTACAGCTTTGGATATGACGTCTATTCAAAGTTGCCATCCTCTTAATGTTAACCAAACCCAGGGACAGGTCCAGATTTCCGAAAAAGTTCAAGTACCCCTCCAAATAGGGAATATCAGGCAAAATAGCACCTTATATCTAGTAAGGTCATACTTGCCATATGCGATACTGGGAACCCCAGAATTACAAAAATTCCATATCTCGATGGATTTTTTCTCAAATACTCTGACTCAAGATGGAGTCATCATTATGAATGACCAAAACGTTTCCGGTCAAATTTCTCATGAAAGTTCATTCAACCACACCTTAACGTTAACAGGTGATATGAATTGCCAGAAGCCGCTTAGTTTTCCTTCCAAATCAAATCAAGCAAGTTTGTCTCAAGAGGGACATTGTTGCCTTGATACTCAAACTCTCTCGGATTATGATGATATAACTTTTAATCATTATACTACTGAAGAGAACCTACAATTGGAAGGGCTTCTGAGCGACTTCAAAGATATTTTTGCACGCAATCGGTACGACGTAGGTAGAGTCAGATGGGAACCCCAGCGAGTAACTCTCACCTCGGAACTTCCTATCTCGCTTAGGCCTTACCGTACATCACCTAAAGATAATGCAGAAATTCAAAAACAAGTACAGGAGTTGCTGGATGCTAAACTCATTAAGGAATCCTGTAGCCCCTATTCCTCTCCCGTGACAATGGCACATAAAAAAGGAGAAGGTAAAACGCGTCTCTGTATTGATTACAGGAAAATCAATGCCATTACGAAGACAGATTCAGAGCCTTTGCCGCGAATAGACTGGCTTTTAGACAGACTTGTCAATGCCAAATATTTTTCCACGCTAGATTTAGCCTCTGGCTACTGGCACGTCCCCCTCCATCCTTCAGACACAGAAAAACTTGCCTTTGTAACCAATCAGGGACTTTACGAGTGGTTGGTCCTCCCGTTCGGATACAAAAATGCTCCGGCTCAATTCGCAAGAGCTCTCAGAAGGATCCTAAATAAACATAAGGTCAACTTCGTTACCAATTATTTCGATGACTTTATAGTTTATTCGGACTCCTATGCCGAGCATTTGGTTCACCTTAAAACTATATTCAATATTTGCCGTCAAGAAAATCTAAAACTAAAACTTTCCAAATGTAATTTTGCCAAATCTCAAATTGACTTCCTTGGCTATGAAATTAGTAATGGCCAAATAAAACCAGACAATGCTAATACCGAAACCATTAAAAATTTAATTCCTCCAAAAAATGTTAAAGAATTACAAAGATTCCTCGGATCCATAAACGTATACCATAAATTCATTGACAAGTATGCTAAAATTAGAGCCCCTCTAAATAAATTATTAAAGAAAGACACTCCGTGGGAATGGTCAGAAATCTGTCAGCAATAATTTGAACTACTTAAAAATGCATTAATTTCTAGACCTATTTTGAGATTATTTAATCCTAATCTCCCATGCCATGTTTTTACTGATGCCTCGAAGGAAGCTTTAGGTGCTGTATTGAAACAAATGGATGAAAATGGAGATTTACATCCCATTGCATTGCACTCAAGGCAACTAAGGCCCTATGAGCGAAATTACGCTATCACAGAATTGGAGTGTCTAGCCATAATCGATGCTCTTGACAAATTCCATTATTATCTTCATGGAAAACCTTTCACAATACATACCGATCATGCTGCTTTAGTATGGCTTAAAAAGATAAAACATTTAACCGGTAGATTATTCAGATGGTCACTAAAATTAAGCATGTACGATTATACCGTAAAATACAATAAAGGGTCTACAAATTTTGAAGCCGACATGCTCTCAAGAAATCCCATTTTATCAAACGTAAATCCCCACATTCATTTATTAACCTTAGATGAAATTAAAGAACACCAAGAGTTAGATAATGTAACAGGACCTAAATTTCAAAAATTTAATGACATTTTGGTAATTCACAAAAAGGGTTTTCAAAAAATTGTCGTACCTTTCTCCTTAAGAGAAAAATTATTAATAACAACCCATAATCAATTTGGCCATCCAGGAATTCAAAAAATGCTAAATTTAATTTCACCACAGTACTACTGGAGCAGCATGACACAAGATATTACGCAATTTGTCAAACATTGTGAAGTCTGCCAACTAAACAAGAAATCCCACCAACCTAAATTTGGCCTTCTTGAAGCCTTACCTCCTGCAGAACAACCCTTTGATATAATATCATTAGACACAGTAGGGGGCTTCAATTATTACAATTCAACAAAAAAATACATGCACTTAGCTATTGATCACGCTACTCGTTATGTTTGGGGTTTTACCTCTAAAAATGTTACAACAGAAGTTTATATTAATATTCTAAAACAGATTTTTAGCATTCAACTTCCCAAGAAAATTTTAACGGACAGAAACCCTGCTTTTACAGCGTCTAAACTGCGTAAATGGGTACATAAACATAATGTAAAAAAATTACTTACTTCATCTCACAGGCCCCAGTGTAATGGGAAAAATGAACGCGTAAATCAGTCCATTTGCACTCGACTAAGACTTAAAATCAATGCTACACCTTCAAACATTCCATGGCCCAAAATTCTGGAGGATGTGATTAACGAGTACAATAATACACCGCATTCAGTAACCAAATACCCCCCGGCATACTTAATGTTTGGCCAATTTCCTTATCCATCAGTATTAGGCAATGAAAACTATTACCCTACGGTTGAGGAAGCCAGGAAAGAGGCTTTCCAAAGAACTGGTGAGCACCATTTAAAAAACAAAGTCAGATATGACCTAAAATTTGTGGAAGCACCTTTCAAACCTGGTGATCTCGTAATTGCAGAAGAATTTCATTATCCGAACACCAGGAAGTTAAGCCCACCTTTTTCTGGTCCATATCAAATTATTGAAAAGTTGTCTAATGTAAGTTTTAAAATAAATAAACCTAACTGGTTGACAAAGAAGGACTATGAAGTAATACATGCCTCCAAACTAAGGTACTTTTTGCCCAACGATCAATTTAAGTTAACACCATCTATGTAAAGTATCAGATATCATATGAACTGTTATTGGATGATATTTGATAGTTGAATTTACATCTTTATGAGTATAGTATAATTGTATTTTGAGAGTCTACACTCTACTGAATGAAGTCAAGACATTTTCATTCAAGTTTGTATTTTATATGTAATGTTGGACTTAGCAATTCTAGAATATATTTCCTATTTTGATTATTTTATTTGGCATATAATATTACCAGTGTCTTGCATTTATTAATATAACTAGTTTTTATCATGTTCAATTGTTTATGGTATTGAAAATTTTAGTGGTATTATTCTTATTATTTGTATTAGTTTTACTATTTTTAATATTTTTATTATTGTTGTGATATCACATGTTAACTATACGAAAGAAATAACTCATCTCCAGGCAGCTCGATTAAAAGTAATTCACTTCCAAAATTTTAACATCCCTTTAATAAAGAATGCTTTATACTTTCCAGGCGACCCTCGTGTATGGAAGCCGGCCCATCCCCGGGGACTTGTCTGGAAAGGGGGGAAATTGTAAGAAAATTATAAAGATTGGACCTATTGATTAGTTTTTGTAATGAATCGTCCCTCAATTTGGATACGGGCCCAATGACTGATAATCACGGGTTTGGCGGGGTAGCCAACTAATCCATTTTATCGTTAAATTAATAGAAACACATGGCCCTTTTTAACTGGTAACCCTAGGAGATGAGCAATTTCAGAGATATACCTCTACGCCACTTGGTATCTGAAGTCTAACATGTAAGCAGCTATGGAAATTGATTGCCACCTTTTTGATTATTTAAATAAAACTTAATAAAGTTAATTTCAGTGAATACTGTCATTTCGTTAAAATGTGACATATATATATAAACGTTTATAACGGCATATAAATAAACGTTTGCACCATTATGCAACGGCAAGAAGATTTAAAATTTAACGAAAATGTGAATTTGGTGAAAATAATTTGTTTATAGACGAAAATTACAAGGAAGGGCAAATGAAGTTTTGCAAGCGCGAAAATTTAAATTTTTGACCAAATTTTGTCAAAAGTTGCCAGTTAAATGTGGATAAGTAGAGTCGTATGTAGACAAATTAATGTAAAACATATTACTTGGCTGCAAATTTCGAGTGGTTACGATATTGATCCAGACGAATTCTCCAAATTTTGATTTATACAATGCAAAATATAATGTAGACCTTTTCCCATGATGTCTAATGCTTTTCATTCGTTACATAAGGTTCCGCTGTGCAGAGATAAATATAAATATACAACACAGCAATTTGCATTAAATCTATCGAATATCTATCTCGTATCTTAGATTTTAACAGAATTTTAGAAAAAAATATTTTTTTATGATTTGTTCTTATAATAATACAAAAAATAGTTTTATCACTTTAGCTTCCATACCGTTAAGAAAGTATCGGGAGATTATCAAAATGTAGGATCATTAAATGTTAACTATAAGTAATTTTTAAAATTTTCAAATTTCAGGCCAATTTTTTTTACAGTATAGTATGTAAGTTTACAAAATTATACACAAACTTTAAAAAACAGCAACTATTCTGGAAAATTAATTTTTAAACCATTTAATTAGTAGATTTGTAGGTTACAAATTTTGGACATATTCTGGCACGTAGGTTACATATTTTGATAATTGCTGACATGTAGGTTACACAGTTTTGACCTTTCCATAAATGAGTTGTGCTTAGTATTTACAAAATTCTTAAGACTAAGAATGTAGTAAATTTGTTCTATAATTGTATGTGTATGCATATGTATGTATAATTACCTTTTTGTTATCCAGTAATAACAATAATTAAATCAAATGTTACACTTTGATATTAAAATATTTACTACTTTTTTAGAAGTAATATCTTAATTTTATAGGAATTACACATTGTGCAAAAAACATACCTTTACACAATATTAGATGTATCCAACATATAATTTATTCTTTTTTATTTTCTCAAAATCAAGTTACACTGCCATTTTTTTAATGCACATATCTATAATTTCTTTATCAAAAGAAAAGTCTTCTCTTGCTGTCACAGGGTGAGGTGCCGATGGTGATTTCAATAAAATATCTACATATTTTGAAATTGTGCTGTCTTTTTTAGATGGATAACGAAACCTGTTAAAATCAATGTCTCCCTAGGGAGTCAAAATATTTATTGAAAATATTTGTTCACTATTATCAATGCTGATCTTTTTAATAATACCTGGCAATAAGTTTTCATCATAAATTAGAAAGCACCAGTCACCAATGTCAATCTATTTTCAACTGCGAGGAGTCAATTAAAGAAGCAATCTTTTTTTCTCACCAGCGTCACTAGTAATGCATTTTTGTTTTCACAGACATTTCAAAAACAAGATCTATTTCTTATTTCAATAGTAACAAATTTGTTTGCCGTTTCTACGGAGTGAATCTTTAGAGTACATTTAACAGTTTTTGCTGGCTGTCTGACTATACTTCGAGCACTGTCAATTTCTGTTTCTTTTTTTAACCAAAATTGCAGCACGTAGTGTCTTGAACTTTTTATTTGCCTTGCATTTTGGTAGGGAAGCAAAGATGAAAAATGAAATGTTAAGGAGAGGGGGATTTTTAAACATTGAGTTAAAAAAAATGACCCCAGGTAAAATAATTTAACAAAAAATAGTTTTTTTAAAGATTTATGTTAGAACAATGGTCATAATATATTTATTTATATATTTAGAAAATTAAAATTATTAGTATTTAAATCGTTCCACGATTTAGACATGGTTATTAAATGATCTTTTGGAGTACATTTGCTGCAAAAAAAACTTTGCAAAATACATAAAAAACGCGTAAAAGCACTGAAGATTTACTTTGGAAATAAATAAAAGAAGTTTTACTATTAATTTTAAATCATACTGTTAATTAATCGTTCCCGAAATTTCGTAACGATCATAGCGGCCGCCATTTTGTGTCGATCGTACACACGTAAGTTGAGCATGCTTCAAATCAAGTTATTTTATTACACGTACTAAATACGCTTTATGTATACAAAACACGGTAATTATTTATGATAAAACATTATAATAAATATCTTTTTATACGTTCCAGGACATTGAATAATCTTTAAAAATAAATTTACCGAAAAAAAATCGGCGTTTCGATCGTTACGCGATTCGGAGATTCCAGTTTGTTATTTGAGAAAAGTGCATTTATTGAAAAAAAAAATAAAACTAGGTTGATGTATTTTTCGTGTTAATGATAGCTTTGTTACGATCGTTACTTTTGGACATAGCAAAATACAGATAAATTCTTTCTAGAAAAGTTCCGTCTTCAAAAAGCAATAAATCAGACTGCCATCTCTTAACGAAATTATCCCCCCAGGGGGATACATTCTTTGGATATTCACGGGCTTTGCAACCCCGGGTTCCTGAGAAACCTTTCTCTTTTCCTTTTCCTCTTTTTTCTCTTGTCTTTCTTTCCTCTTTGTTTCACTCCCGTTGTGGTTTCCTCTTCGGAGGTGAGGGCAAATCTGTATGAGCCGATATCATCCTGTATATCGACTCATGGGGAATTGTAAACCACCCACGTGTTTGCCGTGCGTGGCGACCCGTGTCCCTGGAAAGGGGGATCCTGGCAGTTGAGGGAAACCAACACACTGCTTTGGCCTCTGCTTCAGGTAGACGGGAGGTGCATATTGGTCCCGTATGCATCAATCGGCTGGTCAGCTGACTTGTGTCACTGGCTGGGGATCAAGCGATCAGGCACTTACTAGCCATCTGGTTAAGGGTGGAGACTGGCATAGGAGTGTCTTGTGACCGTGTAGGCCCTGGTTAGCACTGGTGCATTAATGTGCATCCCCTTGCTGGGCTCGGTAGTAGGTGGTACGGCCGGGGTCTGAATTTTTTTTTCTAACATGGATGGAGAAACTTCACTTTCTGCTATATCTCTCCCCTGTGGAGAGCAACAAACTGCACAGAACAGTTCATTTTCACGTTTTTTCGTTATTAAACGTACTGACAGTATTTCAGATAGTTCATTTAAAAGAATTTCACCGTTTCTTATTGGTAAAACATTCCAGTCAGTTTTTGGAGATGGCTATTCGCAAAAAAAAAATGCAGTCTGGAGTTTTGTTGTTGGAGATCTCTTCAGCCAAGCACTCGCAACTTCTCTTGAACTGCACATCAATAGGCTCCTTTTCTGTTTCTGTTCCAGCACATCAAAATTTAAATACAACCCGTGGTGTTATATCTGAACCTGAACTTCTGTTCTCTACAAAGGAAGAGCTACTAGAAAACTTAAAAGATCAAAACATCATAGATGCACGTCGTATCACAATCCGTCGAAATGGGCAAGTGCTCCCTACAAAGCACGTTATTCTCACTTTTAATAGCCCGAATTTACCAACCAGAATTAAAGCTGTCTACTTAAGCTGTCCTGTTCGACCCTATATACCTAACCTCCTCCGTTGCTTTAAATGCCAGTGTTATGGCCATAAAAACACTACCTGTCGTGGCTCTGTTACCTGTGCACGTTGTTCAGAAGTTGGCCACGACAGTAAAACTTGCAGTAATTCTGAACGCTGTGTAAATTGTAAGGGTGACCATACAGCCTACTCTTGCTCTTGTCCAAATTGGATACGTGAAAAAGAAATCCTTGCAGTTAAAATTACCCGAAAACTTTCATACCCAGAAGCTCGGAAAGTTTTTGAATCAAGAACCCCTTCCGTCGTAGTTTCTTTCTCTAGTTTAGTCAAGCAACAATAAAAATCTGTAAGGCACATTAGCACCCAGACTGAAACCTTACATCCCCTAAGTAATTCACCTGTGATACCATCTTCCAGCACTTCAAAGAAAAAACCTGTGATGCCTCCTCTGCCACCACTCTAAAACTTACACCAAAACTAGAACTTTGGTCACCATCTTCCAAACCTGTCAAAATAGAGTACCTAAATAGTCAGTCGCAGAAATCCTCAAATCAAGTAAAAAAGTCATCCCAACATGAGACGGAAAAACACCCTGTTTCATCTGCACTTAAATTGAAAACACCTGATACTAGTCAAACTGCGAAACAGAGCCAAAAAACTTGCGTACAGAGAGATAGGAAGACAATTCGGGGCTCTTCACAATGGCAAACTGTGAAGAAAAAAAGCAGGAAATCATCTCCTAACCCAACATTTTTCAATATAAAAGATCCGAAACAGCTGCAGAATTATGTTCAAGAGGCTATGGAGTCTAATTCTTACGACTTGAGTGCAGATAACAATAATACTGTCTTTGAAGAGTTTGTGCCTAATTAATTTTACAATGTTTTTAAATTCAATTATTTTTAAACATGTCTTATATACAACATCTTATACCCTGCTATTTTAACTATACTTAGTCATTTTTTTAACACTTATTACTTCACTTTACATCTTTTACAGATGTTTTTAATTATAACAATTTTGTGTCTTTTAACTATTGTCAATTTTGTGTCTTTTAACTGTTGTCATTTGACTTTTAAGGTGATTCTAATTATGTATATCGTCATTGCTTTTATTTAAGTAGTTGTTATAATCATTTTAGTTATTTTTACCCTAACTTTTTTGTTTGTTTCTGACTTTGTCTTGGCGCAGCATGTCCCTATAGGGACCTTGTGCCACTAAAATTCAATCAACCAACCAACCAACTTAACGAAATGATCAAAAAATCATCCGTTTCCTTTATGCATTCAATTTTTACCATTAAAGCCACCTGTAAACAAGTTAAAACTATTTTTCTAGGTGGTACATTGGAACAGTTAACGTTATGAATGTCCAAACTTGGCCTCTTTAGCATAAAATAATAAAATTTTAAGATATTTATACAAAGCTTTTAACATAAAGTATGTCATTTTCTGTCTCTGAACAGAGTTAAAAACTCAGTGTAAAAAAAATTAAGTTAATGATAATTAAACTTATTTATTGAAAAGCTTAAAGTTATGATGTGTGTCCCGTGCCCACCTTTTGAGAACCGCCTTATCATAAAAATTATCAACAATAACGTAAAATAATACGTCAAGCAGATTATGAAACAATTTTCAACGCATTCAGACTACTATAATAAAACTTCATAGTTTAATAACGTGGAGAACAATGTATGAGTAATGGTTTATAAAACGCATAACACGTTTGAAAACACAATTTCAACCAAAGTCGAAGAAATAACTGAAAAATTTGTACATACCTCTTTATAAACTATAGATTTATCATATAATGCATAGGGAACGCATAGCACAGTTGAAAATACCCCTTCAGTAATTCCCATCAATAAACGGATATGTACTTCAGATTTGTGCAGCCCTGTATATGAATTACAGAATCTATTCACACTAAGTAGTATACAATACATTTTTTAAGCGTTTCAAAACTGAAAACATTTATTGCTCACAGGAATTATTGTTCACAGAGAGAAATATAATTGATTTATTTGTTTGCCCCTATATATAAAAGGTTAACGCTATGCACATCATATACAAAAATAAGCATCTTATAGAGCACCTCGAGGATATACATCAATTTAAATATGTTTGAAATAGTGTAAAATGAACAAGATACACCACAAAAGTTTTTTTTCCCCATAGACCGTAATGTAACGTAATTCTTATACGTGTCCTTGCAAATGATCGATAAATGATATCCATACCATATTCTATAGCAAGCATCTTATAGTACACGTCATAGATATGTATATATATTTCAATGTGTTTCAAATTATGAAACATCATTAAAAACCATCCCACACGATCCCCCCCCCCCCCGTAGGCTGTCGTGTAATGGAATTCTTTTGAATGTCCCTGTAACGGAATTAGGACTGTTACACTCTTCATTTTCAATACTGCACAAGCCATAGTTAATATCAATAACACTTTTCACTTTCATGGCGTTGCAACTATACTGACGCCAAAAAAAATATTTTGGCCAGCTAGAATCGGTAAATCTCCCACCGTGCGACGGCCATTCCTGGTCTGACGCATATTGAAAATTGTTTTCAAATGCTTTGGTAGCACTTTATTAAAGATCCTTTAATCCAAATTTGAAAAAGCGAATTAATATCATTTGCAAATGTAATACATTTATGTATAAAAGTGAATTTGCCACTCTATCAGTAAGTAACCAATCTGGATTTGAGAACAGCCCGACGTTGTTTCTTTCATATGCGTTTGTTCGCGAATTTAGCATACAAAATTAGGGTTATAAAGTGTAAAAGGACGAGCTTTTGAATGTATTCACAGAGAATTTCTCTGTGAAATATACAGGGTGTCCAGCGAATAAGACCCTGATTTCAAAATTAAATATCTCAAAAACGAAGATCAATAGAATTATGCGGTAAACGGTTTGTTTATTAGCTAAGCTGTAAAAATGTTATACAAAAGATTCAAAATTTAGTTGCAAAAACCGTTAACAGATGGCGCTGTAATCGCAATACTTGTAAACACTGCTTCGAAGACCAGAGCGCTAGTATCTCATTCCTAGATGGCTCCCTACAGAAGAACGAATATTGGGAAAGTCCTCTTTTTCATTGGGGTGATGTGCAGAAGTGGAGACATCTGCTCACGGAATTATTGCAAAAGCTTTAATTTTAGAAAATTTCAATTAATAGAATTTTCAATAAAATGTTTAGAAATCATTATATAAGAACTTATTAAAATATTTTATTAAATTCAATTTTTAATGCCATATAATTATTTAAATCAAAATACATATATTTAGAAAAATAATTTTGTACTTTTTATTTATTTTTTATATTTTTAAATCACGGCATAATATATTGGTATTATTGTTTATACCTGAATTATTATAAATAAAAAAGTAATTTTGCACTTTTAATTTATTTTCTAATCACGGCATAATACTTTGGTTTTAGCACAACACATATATTTCTTTTCTTTTTAAATAAAGTTTTAGAGACAGAAATGTCTCTTTATGCATTAATTTTTTTCTTTTTTAAAAGTAATTGATGATAAGTCATATCATCAGCGTCAAAGCAAAAGTATTTTGGATGCTACATTCCTTTCCAACACTTCGGATCCTATCGCTAGAATCTGCACCATATTTCTGTGCGCTCAATGATATAAAAAATGAAAACGAGTTTTTAAAATTAAAATTATTTTTTTTAACTTAATTAAGTTCTAAAAAATAGAAACTTTGTATTTTTTCATTCAAACTATTTTCTAGAATTTAAAAAAAAATGATTTATGAATCACTATTATAAAGGCTCAATGATTTTTTAAAAAGGGGTGTCTTTTAGCTTAATTAAATTTTAAAACAAGAAAGTTTGGATTTTTTCATTCAAACTTTTTTCACAGTTTAAATAAATATTAAAAAGTAAATATTTCCATTTTTTTTTCAAATCATCCTCTACTTGGATTCGATTCCACGATCTACCAATTAGGAGAGAAAAGCCATACCACACAGATACTGGTAACCGGACCGAAGTAGCTTATAACAAAATTTGAAACAAATCTCAATTCTGTCAACACATGGCTCCGCTTCTGTACATTTCTCAAATAATTTATTTTAATAAGTTCTTATATAATGATTGTTAAACTTTTTATTGAAAATTCTATAAATTGAAATTCTCTAAAATTGAAGCTAATGCAATAATTCTGTGACCAGATGTCTCCGCTTCTGCACATCACCCCAACGAAAAAGTGGTATTTCCCAGTTTTCATTCTTCCATAGGAAGCCATCTAGGAATCAGACGCTAGTGCTCTGGACTTCGAAACACAGAGTTTAGAAGTATTGCGTTTACAGCGCCATCTGTTAGCGGTTTTTGAAACTCCTGTATAAGATTTTTACAGCTTAGCTAATAAAAAATCCGTTTACCGCATAATTCTACTGATCTTTGTTTTTGAGATATTTAATTTTCAAATCAAGGTCTTATTCGCTGGATACCCTGTATCTATGGATTACAATTATTAGGGTAACTCCAGGAGAGTCACCGCATCCGGGATAGATGCCACACCCCTTGTATTTCTTGTAATTATCGATAGATGGTCGTCAAACTTACAGTATAGGCGCGCAATGAGATTATTTTAACCAGTGTATTGCGTGAATCCCATTTCGATGTTTACTTGTAGAAGTACAATCCTTATTTTGAAGTAAGTGTATGATTTCAATGTCCAAACTTTTAAACACGTTATGTTTAAATACGTTTCATACACTAATTACTAAATGCATGAAGCCAAAACTAAGTGTAGAGTTTGTATAGAGTACTGTATGTATGGTTACGCCATCCCCCTTAGCGATGGCAGTTAACTGTGAAGGCCGACGTCTGCACCATGCAAACTGGGATACATGCCGCAGTGCAATTCCGGTATACATTCCTCAGTTCCTTTTGTACGGGATGATTAAGTGTAATTAACTTTTCCTTTTCTTTTTGCAAAGATTAACCATGTTAGGCATGTTATCAAGTTTACTAAAACCAAAGGATAAAAAGGGAAAAATAAAAAGTGAGAAGGGCAAGAAAGACGCAAGTCAAGATGATAATATTGAAAAATTAGATTATGTGTAACGCAGACATTAATTGCAAGGAATGTTTAGAAAACTACTCCAAAATAAAGGAAGTGTAATTGGCTTCATTGTATCATGTTTCAAATCTAGTTACACAAAGACTGTACTTTTTCGCCACTTTTTCTGTAGATTGTAGTCGAAATAACAGGTCTCTTAACCCATTCGGGACCATAGGGGCAAATAAGATCCTTCATAAAGAGCATACAAAAATTTTTTCTGGCACCAGTAAAAAAGAAAAGTAATATTTCAAATGAAAATCAAATTTCAAAGTAATTGCTTAATAGGCGCAAAGGCGCATAGTG
Source organism: Maratus speciosus (assembly GCA_963932465.1). Taxonomy (NCBI): domain Eukaryota; kingdom Metazoa; phylum Arthropoda; class Arachnida; order Araneae; family Salticidae; genus Maratus; species Maratus speciosus. The sequence goes on from OZ010787.1 coordinate 245,983,752, forward strand.
AAAAAGATTCCAAGCCGGGACTCGAACTCGGGCCATCAGTATAGCGCACTGACATTCTACCGACTAAACCACTTGGAACGATACCCAGCAAGGAAAATTTCTCACTATTATATGTTGGCAAGGTTGCAAACGCAGCACAAAATGGAGTATTTATCGTGAGACACCGACCTGGAGCAAACACGGAACATAATTAAATCCAGCATCGATAGACACTATATTAACACATGGAAATTATTCCAGAGGGAAACATTCGCCTTGCATACAATATTTCAAATGAAAATCAAATTTCAAAGTAATTGCTTAATAGGCGCAAAGGCCAACATAGTGAAAAAGTTTCCAAGCCGGGACTCGAACCCGGGCAATCAGTATAGCGCACTGACTTTCTACTGACTAAACCACTTGGAACGATACCCAGCAAGGAAAATGTCTCACTAGGTCGGTGGCTCACGATAAATATTCCGTCTTGTGCTGCGTTTGCAAACCTGCCAACATATAATAGTGAGAAATTTTCCTTGCTGGGTATCGTTCCAAGCGATTTAGTCGGTAGAACGTCAGTGCACTATACTGATGGCCCGGGTTCGAGTCGCGGCTTGGAATATTTTTCACTATGTTGGCCTTTGCGCCTATTAAGCAATTACTTTGAAATTTGATTTTCATTTGAAATATTGTATGCAAGGCGAATGTTTCCCTCTGGAATAATTTCCATGTGTTAATAAAGAAAAGTAATATTTTCTTTCTTTAATTAAATCATTTTTAAGAAGAGGTAACTTCTTTTAAAAAAGTGGTGCCAACCGAATAAAATTTGTGTAAAAGCCACCGGCCCCGAAAGAGTTAACAAATAAATTGTGTAAACTCAATTTTACATTTTTTTTCCCTCTCTAATACATTGATGTTAAGTTGTTGCTGAAATAATAATTAAAATTTAATTTAAGAAAATTAATCGATAATTTTAATAGTGAAAGTAGGCAAACAATTATTAAGTTGAACCTACAAATACGTTTTATTGTATTCTTTTAGTTTCATTTTGTTATTACATCGTTAATTATAGTCGAGATATGAATATATTTTTTAAATATTTTTATTTATAATTTCAATCTATTCTTATTACAAGCGCGGCATAACTGCCGCACAAATGCGGCGTTTCAGCCGGAATGTACGGGTGACGCGCCGCAGTTTTAGGAAAAAATTGTTAAAATATATTAATTAATTGTTTCGATTTTTTTTCGCAGTTCACGCGTTGTATATTTAATATTAAATAGCACAGCACGATCTTTTTAATCTTATGTTTACCACGGGACTTTATACACTAATTCAAAAAAATGTGCGGCATAAATCCCGGAATTACTCCTATAACCCTTAATACCGGTAACCTTAATTAACCGGTAATATATAAATTCGACTGTGACTGCTCAGATAAAATATCTACGGGCACACATTGTTTATCATCTTGTCAACAGAGTTTGAGTGTATGTGTCGTATTTCTATTAATTTTATGTCCAGTTAAGCCTGGTCTGATAAAACATAGCAAAATTTAAATAGCTCCTGTTTAGTGTTTGAGCTTAATTTTTCATTTGGCAACAGTTTTTCATTTTCGAAAGTGTTTAAAAAAAGAACCACTATCTTTATTTTATTTTTTTTTTTTTGAAGGATTTTTTTCAAATAAAACATCTAGTTTATTTTTTAAAAGGCAAACCATCGATAGCTTGAACAGTTTTTGCGTGAGAATGTACAAATTATAAAAAGATTTGTTTCAAGAAACATTATGCTTTTATATTGGTTGCAATGAAAAGCGGTTTAGAGGAATTATTTTAGACACTTTATAGGCTTAACTGCGCTTTTGCAGTTACCGATACGACACCGGTAAACAATATAAGTTTCTTGTTTTCCGACATCAATTATATGCAAAATGCATTCATATACACCAAGGAGCTACAAGGGTTAACTGGTTTAAGCTCTTTGATATACTCTATGACGAAAAAATCGTCATCGCATCGGTAGGTGGCATAGTGGAATGGTGAGCAGTATATATGAATGTATTTTGCGTGCATCGATGTCGGATACCGGCAATCATGTACCGTTTATCGGTATTGTGTTGGTAAATGAAAAAGCGCTCTAAAAATGCGAGGATAATATTTTTTAAAAGTTTTCAGACACAACCTCTTCTTTGTAGAAGCACATCGTGTATTTTACTTGTTTTGTTCTATGTAGAAATATTTTTATTTAAAAAGAAAGTTTTTCTAACTTTAAAAAAATGTTATGTTTGTATACCCGAGAAGAAAATATGTCTTTTTCAATAATGTAATTCTTATTTTTGATGATTTATTGATGGAATATTAACTTTTAATATTTCAAAGGGTATTTGCAATAGCTAGATTTTTTTTCCTGAAAACGTAACTAACGTAAATAGAGAGAAGGTAGCAATCACTCAATAAACAGCTTATCTGGTGTGAAAGTATTTAAGAATATAACATTCTTTTTCCTCTTAAAACATCTATCATAATTATTTATACCTCGGTGAATTTAATCAATCAATACTTAACTTCATTCTGCCTATATCTTAATAATTGCACTGACACAAAAAAATGTTATAGAATGTGAAAGCACACAAACATTTTGAAATGAAGTACTTTAATTAAAATCAAGTAGTTACTCGAAATGTACTCGAAATCTGAAAAAATGGAATTTTATTTAATTAAAGTTCTTTTTGGTAAGAAATGCAATTAAATGCATTTCAGAGATGCTTAAGAAAATATCACTTATACAAATGTGTTCAAACATCTTTAAGTCTAATAGTTTTTGCTGCGAAATATTTTCAGGTTGAAAAATTAATTTAAAAAAAAGTAATTACTGTAAGTAAAAGTGCCTTTGAGCATTGAATTCTTAAATACATCTTGCTGGTTATTATCGAACTTTCTATGAGTGATGTATTTTTTGGAAGAAATTAAGTTTATGAAACACGATTCCTTCTTATCTTTAAAAAAAAATGAAATGTGTTCTCCAATAATTGAACCAGAATTTTAATATTTTGATGTTTACAAATTGGAGAAAGTCAAGGATTATTTTCAAAGGATCGTTATATTACTAATCTTTAAATAATGTTAATAAAGAATAACTGTGAAATTTATTTATGAATATGCGAATTCCTTTTTACTTTCTTCTTTCTAAAGAAGAAAGTATTCTAATCGAAACGTTTTTCCACTTACGGTTTTCGACGGATTTACATATTTTAGCTGTCAGAGATCCCGAAAAGCATGCTTATACAAAATATCTCCGTATCATCAAAAATTGTGTGACGTTATGCATAGAATTGAACGAAATTTTTGGCTATGGCCAGCAGCCTCCTTGAATTTTGAAGTATTCCGCCAGGAGGGGACGCTGTAATAGCAATTTTTGTGCCATTTTCATTTTTGTTCCCTCTAACAGTGTATGAAGTTATGCATAAAATTGAAACCAATTTCATGTGTATGTTTTGGTTATCGCCTTGAGGTCCTACGTGAATTTGGTAACAATCCGCCTGAAGTATGCTCATAATAGGGATTTTGTTCGATTTTTCATAGTACTCTTGTACATCGGCTGTTCATGCAGCGGCGGGTAATTCGCATCCAGCTCACCCGCTGATTCTCAAGCGACTGGTGTGCAACAGAATAGCAAAATATATTGATGTTATTAAATATCATGATTTAGATTAACTCCTTTTTACTCCAAAGAGTAAAATAAAACACAAACTTATGAAAATCAAAGTTTGTGTAATACTGAATAAATAACACTGAAGTATTAACATGTGTGGCAACTTTTTGAAATATTAAAATGTATGCAAAAGAATAAAATTTCCGGATTGGCACATCCGAATAGTTTAGTTGTGTGTTTATGTGTATGTATTGTTGTTTGTGCATTGATAGTTGTATATTATGATGGAATACGTATGGGTAAATTGTATACATTTAATGCGCCAAAAAAGAAAACTATTTTTTCACTCATAATATCACTTGAAATATTTAATATAAATTCTGCATTCAAAAGTTTTTGTTTGAACAAAAGTTATGATAAAAATCATTTCGACTATCCTCATGTACGACATAGGGTATGTTTATTTTAAATTCTGTTTATTTAAAAGTCTTCGTTTGTTGCTAGTGCGCATGATTTCCCAAAAATGGATACCTAAATTTCCATTATACTTTAACATCTTGTTACATAAAATAATATATAAGATATGTGCTATAAATTTCCTCCAAATACTTTTCATTAAAAAATTATAGTTTACGTTTTTAATATATTTAGAATTTTTGAAATATCTGCCAGTACATTGGAAAAAACAAATACTGCAATAAAATTAATGCAGCAGAGATTGCCAATTGCTATTATATAAACGAGCTTTACAGGTAAATTGACGTCAGTATTCCTCTTTTACACTTTCAGGAAGCAAATGTCTATTTAGCGTGTAAATGTCCTCTAAAATTACTGCATCAATGGACGGTAGTCTGTGATTTTACAAATCTGTATTTTGCAATGTATTGATATATACATATAAATTTTTGTGAAATATAAGTTATTTTAAAAATTTTATTTCATTTTAATTACACTCTTTGTCTATATAAAAAAATATATATTTATACGGTTAAGTTTTATGAGTATTTTCGTGGTGCAGAAAATTAAACCCGATTTCATCTGAAACTCTTGATTTAAAATTTGTAATTTATAATTATGTTTATTTTCTTTAAATTCAAATGCAACAGCAAAGGGTTGTATAAATGTTCCTTTAACTTTTGGTACAATCGGATGAAATAATGTTTTGAATAAACAGTTTTAAAACTTTTATAAATTACTAGTATATAAAGCCCGTCACAAATGACAAAATGTTGTCCTGCGTTTCATTTTCATAAGACTTCATGCAAACAACATGCAAGCTTTAATTATTGAAATGTTCGTATTGCAGAAAAGTACATCTTAAAAATGACAAATTATTTCCACTAATACAACTGATAAGAATATTCTTTTAATCATAATTTAATTTCTGAAATAGTTCAATGATCAATAATGGCTCCAATTCTTATCTTTAAATTAAGAAATGAAAATTCAGAGAGATTTACGTCATGTTGACACAATCACATCCAGTTTTCTCCTTAGAGAATCAATGTAAACATACATTTTAAGTTAAGCTTAACGACGTCACCGGCGTAAACTTTTCAAACATACTTTATATACGTACTTTTATGCTTAAGAACATACAATATCCAAATGAAATTATATTTTCCATTTATTTACAATAAAAAAACTAATAAAGTCATAATCATAAAGACAAAATAAACCAAACAGACAATGTTATCATATTGCAATAAATGTGAAAAGTCATCTACCCTATATATATAAAATCCTAATGAATCGAATTGAAACGAATTTATGTAACGATTCTATGAAACGACTGATTAAACAACTGATTACTTTTCACGGCGATTTCTCCTAAAATATGGAATACATTGCGATGAAATGAACACCAAAAATCCATATTGATCCCCAGATCTCAAAACTGGTATTAGAATTTTAAAATTAGAATTAGTTTTCGAAATATTAATTTTTTTTAATTTTAAATACTTTTTTTCTAATGCTGGCAACTCAAATTTTAATCGTAACAGATATTTTTTTTCATATTTTAGAAAAGGTTATTTTAAATTAATTTGGCGACGAGTTTGGCCTCCCTTAAATGTATGCTAGGAAATGCATCATGTTACTTTTATTCAGAACTCAATTTGTATTTCATTATCATTTTATTTAATACAAAACTTTCATTTAAAATTGAAACCTTTAAAATAAATGGCTTTTACTTCATTCTTTTTTTAAACGAAACGAAAAGAAAAATATTAGACACAGATGTCATATACGCAACGGGGTACCTAATTGGCGCTAAAATGGCGTTATTTTGCCTGACATGGTAACCCGGCTATTGTTGCTTATTTATTAATAAATGTTTATTTGAATTTATTTTCTTTTTATTTACAAAAAAAATATTATAAATTGTTTTGTTCTATAGTTATTAATTAATTTTTTTATTTATTGTTATTTCATTTTAAAAATAACAGAAAATAATTTAAAAATACATATGTAACAGGTATTTAAAAACGAGGTTTTTGCCAAATTGTCGTAAAAAAAAAAAAAAAAAAAAAAAAAAAAAAAAAAAAAAAAAAATCACGCCAAACCAGGTGCGTATGTGACAATGCAACAAATCATGAGATTTAATTTCCACTTCAAAGCAACGTTTTAATGTTATTACTTCTCCCGTCGACCAATTTCGCCAAATTATATAAACAGCCAAATTATACAAATTGACATATTTTTTTTTATTTTAAATTACAAAAGAACAAATAAATTAGTATAACATTAATAAAAATACAAATAAAACGTCGAAATAAAAATCACTTCATAGCGTGAACATGTGTAACTTCCTTAAAGTGAAGTGAATGTGACATTTACGATTAACCATTATTGGCATTTAATCTTATAGTTTGGCGACAGATTTTTGGTCGATGGGATAACCAAGTAGCACCGTTTTAATTTACCACTCGAAAAATAAAAAAATGCTAACTGGCGAGTTAAAAAAAAAAAAAAAAAACTATTAACAAGATTTTCACCCGGCTAACATAAAAGTACCAGGAATGCTTTGTGATCATGGCAACTTTTATGTAGTTTTATTCGAAAAAATAATTTTGATTCTTTAATCAAAATGGAAACCTTTCTTATAAAAAGCGAAGGAATCAGCCCGTTGTTTATGGCAGTTACATGACTTGGACTAGTATAATATAAACGAAATAATGGGGATAGAATAATATTCGGCGACTTATCACACATGTGGCTGGGTAATGTTAAAGTACCAAAATGGCCACCTGGAATATAAAAAGCGAAGGGATCCGCCTGGAGCTGTTGATGATAGTCACATGACTTAGGCTATTATTATAGAGATTGTTTTCAATTTTAAAAACAGCGCAAAGAATAATATTTCCTAACGATTAAAAATTTATTTTCACGTGACTATTAAAAATAGAAAAAAAACAACTTTAAAATTACTATTAAATGAGTACGTGTTAAAGGCAGGAAAATATTGAAAATTATGTCCTGAAAATTGTATTTACACGTGAATATTAAAAGGGAAAGGAAACTTTAAAATAATAAATACATTAATATGCGTTTAACCCCTTCACGGACAAGGCACTTTTATTCGTAAAATCTTGAAATCAGAATCAACAAATTTCGAAATACAAAAATGCTTTTGTTCACTTACTTGATAAAAGGGAAATTTTCATCCCAATATTCTGATGCTAATGTGTCATTTAAGAATTAAAATTAAGTGGTCCAAAAATGAACCACCGACCTTGAAAGGGTGTGAAACACCGCCCTTGAAATTTTAGTAATTGTATTATGCCAATCGTTTTATAACGCTGTTAAAAAATACCGAGAGACAAAGACTCTGTTTTAATTCATTTCATTTTAGCTTCTTTTCAAATGTTTAACTGATCTTCTTTAACTAAACACGAAAAGAAACATTAGATGTCTTAACAGCAACTGATTCTACCTTAAATTTTTGCAATCAAAGGGAATTGAATGGAAACCCGTTTACAGGGAGATCGCTACAGGTTTTTTCAGTATAATTCAATCTTCTCTAATCTTTTTAAAACCGATCAGATTAGCGTGCTTTTAGATTCTACAGTGTCTGAATGGGGGTTGGCGAGCGTAGCTTGCAGGGGGCAGAGCCCCCTAGTTCGCTTATAAAAATAAAGTACATGTACAGTCGTGGAAAAAAATGTAAACACCCCCTACTAACTCCTCAACAAATTATCGTAGAAGAAAGTTACTGGTACCAAACGATTGGAAATAAAGTCTACTTTTAAATGCTATATTTAAAATTTGCTTAGGGGGCCATCTACATATTAAAACGAGCCGTAACTTTGTTTTTTTCTTCAGTAGCAGTACACAACTCTGAGAGCATAAATGAACTCTACACCCTTCAATTAGCCTAAAAACAAATTTTTATGCAATTCGTTACCGTAAGTTTCTGAGAAATTATTTTAAAACGAGCGTATTTTAAGGGCTCTATCCAAATTGAATTTCGGAACTCGATTGTTAACCGAGAGAGCCCTCATCTTGATCAAGGCACCTTAAGAAGTCAATAAAGCCTGCTAGATTACACGACAGCAAAAAAATTTCAAAATATCTAGTCACTCCTATTATAGACGGCCCCTTAAACCATCATTTTGCCGTTTTTTAAGCATAATTTGAAAACTACTTGGAAGAAAAATGTGAAATTTTGTATTTCCATAAAGCAGGACTTAATAAATCTAATTCCATCAAAAAAATTGTAGGTTGCAATTCATAATTTTTTCGAGTACTAATTTCATAAATCATAATTCATATCATAAAGTTATAAAAATTGCAATTTCAGCGTATTTATGTTTGGGTATATTAGTATTATTGATACACAAAAAAGTAGCACATTAGGAGCATAATTTCAGGAGATATAAATAGAAATATGAAAATGTAATTTAATATCTCGTTAAAATTGGGTATTGTCATTGAAAAAAATGATGTTTGAATTCGTTTTAATATGTAGATGGCCCCCTAAGCAAATTTTATATACATCATTTAAAAGTAGATTTTATTTCCAATCGTTTGGTACCAGTAACTTTCTTCTACGATAATTTGTTGAGGAGTTAGTAGGGGGTGTTTACTTTTTTCCCACGACTGTACATAATTTTTTTTACAGAAAATAACTTGCAGCTGAAAAATTAGCCACATGTCAAAACATTTTCATTATTAATCTTTTATATGAAACAATGGAAGTAATCCGATTGCCACCATTTTGAAGAAATTTCATAAAAAACATTTACAATTAAAATTAAAATATGAAAATGGAAATATTTAAAAAAGTAGCAAGTGTGAGCAAGGATATCTACAAATGAAAGCTGTTTATTTGTAGACATAGAAAAAAAAATGTTTATTTTAATCGATTCAGTATGAAGCTCAGGGCAGATGACTAAAAAAAAAACAGCCTTGTGTTTTAACTATATTGATGGCGCGGTTCAAACGGGAATGGTTATGCGTACACTTCCCTACACTTGAACTTTATATAAGTAGATGAAGTTTTAAAGTTATATCCTCCTCTTAATTCTTTATACCTTATTTTAATCAGACATCTTCTTTCAATATTCTCAATCAGTTTTTATTTAAAACTTAAATAAAAAAGCAGCAATTCACACTTTCCTGAAAGTGTGCTTGTTTAATGAAATTTCTCTACACAATTAGACAATGAAAAAAGGGTCATCACACAACATATTCACAAACATTATCTTCATTATTAAAATCAATTTAAACTAGTTGGATGTGCCAATCCTAAAGCTTTCTTCTATCTTATACATCTTAATATTTCAAAACCTGGTTACACATGTTAATACTTCAATATTATTTGTTCAATACTATTCTAACTTTCATTTTCATCTTAATTTTCTGCTCCAGGCAATTAAACGGACTAAAAACGAGTTAATTTATATCATGACATTTGTTAAAATTATTAATTTTTCCTTATTCTGTTGTTATCAGGTTTTTGCGAATAGCCGGCTTAGCAGGAAGCGAGTTCCCGCCGATGCACAATAGAACTATGAAAAATCAAGAAAAGTATACGAAAATCACTATCACAGAGCCCCTTTACCGCTCAATATTTCCAAATTCAAGGAGGACCTGTTGGCCAAAGCCAAAAACATGCACAAAAATTTTGGTTCAATTGCATGCATAATTTTATACACTGTTTGATGGTACAATAATGAAAATGGCACAGAGATCGCAATTATACCGCCCCCTTCTGGCGAAATTTTTTCATGTTCAGGGAGGACTTGCTTGCCATAGCCAGAAACATACACGAAAATTTTGGTTCAGTTATATGCATAACTTCATACACTTTTCGATGGTACAATAAAGAAAACGGTACAGACAACGCAATTATAGCACTCCCTACCGGCAAGATTTTTCCAAATTCAGGGAGGACCTTCGTGCCATGGCCAAAAACAAACACAAAAATTTTGGTTCCATTCTATGCATAACTTTTTACACTTTTCAATGTTACGATATTCAAAATGGCACAAAAATCGAAGGAAAATCGCTATTACAGCGTCCCCTACCGGCGATTATTTAAAAAATTAAGGGAGGACCTCCTTGCCTTAGCCAAGAACTTAAAAAAACATTTGGTTCCATGCTATGCATAACGTCATACACTTTTCGATGGTACAATATTCAAAATCGCACAAAAATTGCTATTACAGCGCCCCCTACCGGTTATTTTTCCAAAATTCAGAGAGGACCTGTCTGCCATATACAAAAAAATAAAATAAAAATTTGGTTCAATTCTGTGCATAACTTCATACACTTTTAGATGGTACAATATTCAAAATCGCACAAAAATCGCTATTACAGCGCCCCCTACTGACGAATTTTTTTCCAAATTCAGGGAGGACCTGCTTGCCATAGCCGAAAACATAAAATAAAAATTCGGTTTAATTATATGCATAACTTCATACATTTTTGGATGGTACAATATTAAAAAATGCACAAAATTCAGGGAGGACCTGTTTGCCATATCCAAAAACTTAAAATAAAAATTTGGTTCAATTCTATGCATAACTTCATACACTTTTTGATGGTACAATGGCGACAGATAGACGGACAGGCACGCAGAGAGACAGACATTTTCTTTAAACATGTTTTTTGGAATCTCTGACCCCTAAAATGTGTAAATCCGTCGAAAACCGGAAGTTGAAAAAAATTGCGATTACAATACTTTCTTCTATTGAAGATAGAAGAAAGTAAAAACGAAATCTTACCATTATTTTTTAAGTCCCTGCCGGCTCGACGTACAGGCAGAGGTAGATTTCGAAGTTGAGAACTAATTTCGCCAACAAATATTAAATCTAGATTAGAGACAAACCCAGTTTAATGATTTTATCTGGCCGCTTTTGACGAGTTTTTAATTTCATTTTTCTGTAAGAAAAGGTTTTATCAGGATCTTGTTAATACGATAATTTTTTCTTCAATAGCTTATTTTTTTATTATTTATTTTTTATTTGCTGTAAAAGTTAGTCCTATAATAAACTTGTCAATATAAAAGTTGTAGATAATATTTAGAAGATTTCCAATAAATTAGGGTAGATTTGATATCTTGTGAATTGATGAAGTTATGAACTTTGTTCTTCTTAAGACCCTGTTTTTTTTTTTTTTTTTTTTTTTTTTTTTTTTTCGCCACTTGAGCGCATTTTTAATGATATCAAAAATCTGTCATACATAAATTTTTGGCACTTTTCCTAGCAGTAATAATAACTTTAAACTGATTTGATATGTACTATAATTAAGATGTTATAGGGTTTTTTCTGTTTTCACAACCCCCTCCCTGTTTCGACCCCCTTGGTCCGATTTTGCCCATTAACGAACTTGTCTGAGATTTTCCGCCTGTTGATTTTCTGTATCAGATTGGATGAGATTTGTACAAAATTATGGAAGTTACGTGTCCATAAAAAAGTAATTATATCTATACATATATGTATATATATTAGATAGATATATAAAGTGTTGAACTGGGGTTGGTTTGAGGTTCTACGGGTCATGATCGGCGTAGATTAGCAGAAATATTTCAGAAATTCTAACATATGGGAGAATGAAATAGATAGTATTTTTTACGAAATCTACCTTAAAATAGGATGTCAAAAAGTACGATTTTAAATATTCAAAATTTAAAACTTACTTTTTTTCAACTAACATCGAAAAAAGAAAAATTCAAAAACATTTTAAATCTGTACACTTTTTCAATTAAATCATATCATTGTGGTATATTTTTATATATTATTTGTTTTTAATTAAATACTTTAAATTGAACTGAAATATTCCACAAAATGCTTTTTTTCCCAAAATTATGTGTCACGATGTATACAGATAACAGTGTACATGCTATGTGCTTTATTACTAACTCTGATAACATTCCATAAAAAAAAAAACAAGGTGTTATATTTTTTCTATCCTAAAATATAATAATTTTAATTTCAAAAAATTTCAAAAATCAGCACTTTCTATAGCAAGTACAAATTGCTCAAAAATGGAGGGGAATTCACATGTGATTTATGAAAGAAAGACCTTCTCTATACAGTGGCTGTAATCGGTAAGTCGTTTTTTTATTTTGCAACTATTTTGAGATAATAAGTCTTAAAATTTCAAGAAATGACAGCCAGGCGCGAATAAAAGAGATTTTTACAAAAAAAGGGAAACATTTTATTATTTTAATATTCTGGGTTTAGTTAGGTAAATATTTAGTGAATTATAAAAATATTTTTCTAACTAAACCCATTTAAATTTATTCAATAAAAAGTTTCTTGTTTCTAAATGACTTATTTATTCGTGACTGGCTGTCATTCAACGAGATTGAACATTACGTATCCCATAGGCTAGTTGGGAAAAAAAACAGCTTGCAGAATATTCAGTTCATAGAAATCTCCTTCCTGCCAAACTGCATTTGTATACCACTTATCCCTTTCGAATTACAAGATGGCGAAAATGATGATTTATGAAAAGTTTCAACATTCAAATTATTAAAATTTAGGAACGAAATGCACTTTTTTCTTGATTTTTCTTCATGCATGTTTGGAGGTAGTAATAATAGATATAAAAATACATCCTGTTATTACTTTCTTCTATCTTCAATAGAAGAAAGTATTGTAATCGAAATTTTTTTTACTTCCGGTTTTTGACGGATTTATACGTTTTAGGGGTCATAGATCCCAAAAAAACATGTTTATAGAAAATGTCTGTCTGTCCGTGTGTCGCCATTGTACCATCGAAAAGTGTATGAAGTTATGCATAGAATTGAACCAATTTTTAAGTTTTTGGCTATGGCAAGCAGGTCCTCCATTAATTTCGAAAAAATCCACCGGTAGGGGGCGCTGTAATAGCGATTTTTGTGGCATTTTGAATATTGTACCATCGATAAATATATGAAGTTATGTATAGAATTGAACCAATTTTTTTCTAAGTTTGTGGCTATAGCAAGTAGGTTCTCTATTAATTTGGGAAAAATCCGCCTGCAGGGGGCGCTGTAATGTCGATTTTTGTGGAATTTTGAATATTGTATCATCGAAAAGTGTATGAGGTTTTGCACAGAATTGAACCAAATTGTTTGCGTATGTTTTTGGCCATAGCAAGAAAGTCCTCAATGAATTTGGAAATATTCCGCGGAAAGGGGCATATAATAGCAATTTTTGTGTAATTTTCTTTCGAAGTTGATATGGTATTGAAGTAATAAAAATGAAATATTGAAATTTGTAACAACATTTTGAAAAAGTAAAATATATGAGATAGAAGAAGTTTTGGGATTGGCACATCCAACTAGTTTCTTTTTAATCATAGATAAAATTTTCCCAAAATGGGCATTTGGACTAAAATTTTAGTATATTTTAGAGTACTCAGTTTAAGTAAAAACTACTAATATGCCGCTAATAAATCACGATAATTGAAAATAAAATGCGCAGACTTCAGATCTTTTTTTTTTTTTTTTTTTTTTTTTTTTTTTTGGTCTTTTGCTTATATTTATTATTTCAAAAAATATGTAAGATTTTTTTATAATATTACAATTTTGGAACATTGCCGTTTTCGACTCCGTCTAATTGAGAAACTTTTTTAAAATAGAAGTATTTGAAAATGGATTTTACCTTCTTTTCTACACAGGTCTCCACATACAACGTATGGAGAAAAAAAATCACAGCAACGAAATAAATAAATAAAACAACAATTTTCTAAATTCTGCATAATAATACATAATAAATTTTAAATAATATGTGCTATGATGCAGGTAATAGACTGATAATCAGATATCTTGCACATCATTTTGAGTTAAGCCCGTTTGATGCGTAACATTTAAATATATATTTAAAAATGTCTAAACATAAGATATTCTTTCTAATTTATTATATAAAATAAAATATTTGTTGCATTTAAGTTAGAAGTTTCTTTGTGGAATTACCCATAATACTAGTAGAATTCTTATGAAGAAGAGTGATAAATAAAAAATAAAGAGAAATATTTATTTTAAATGAGGTAAGAAAAAATGTTCTTATGAAGCCAAAGAAAGAAATCAATTAACAATACAGTATTTACAACAGCAATATTCATAATCAAATACGAATTGTGGTTAAAAAGGGAAAAAAATACATTATTTAAATCATAATATTGGTATCAAGTTCAATATAAATTTACATAACTAAAAAAATCACCTTCTGAGAAAAACGCTTTAACACGAAATCAGTTAGTTGCACATCAACTGTTATAGGTTTCGAACACATGCATAATAAAATGACTTTAAAAAGAGCTTTTATACTTTACAAGAAATTTCTATACATTCTGTTTTTTTTTTTATAGAACAATAAGTGATTTTTTATAATATATCATTAATGGTTTACATGCACGCATACGTTGCACATGCATTGGAAGCGTGATGAAAACTTTTTCGAAAGTTGCTAGTTTATTTATACTGAACACAAAATAACATCTATCAGTCTCCATATTATGAACGAATATATGAAAGTAACTTCCAGAACTTTGCATAAATTGTATAATTGAAATTCTTTCCTTTTAAGAATGTTTTTCCCAGCTAGAGGTATCATTTCATTGAAAACGAAATGCATTGAATAAACTTTTTAAAGGTTATACCCAATATTTAAATTTATAATGCCTTCTTTTTAATACAAATTGGTGTGCATTCCAAAAAAGCATTTCCAAGAAGAATTTCTAGAAGTGATTGATACAGTATCACTCCTTAAGTAAACAAAATAAATATTTTTCGATTGGGACTAACTCTACAGTACCTATTTATTAGAAGATTTATATTATATTTATGCATGAAACACAGTGAAATATCTTTTACTTTTATAATATATTTAAACTGTTATTTAGGATATTGCACTTCTGTTCAATGAAAGAAAAGATGAAAAAGAAAGAGATCCCATTTCTTAACATTTGGTGGCATTGTGGAAAAATGAGTGAAATATTATTTGATATTGAAAAAAAGGATATTGTCCTTTTCTATGTGAAAAAGTACTGCTAAAGATCGACACTGATCGTTTTCGTTTTTTAATTATCCTTTGTTTTTTAGGTAGCTTTCTTTACAAAAAAGCTACCTATTGCAGCCGTTCGGAGGAAAGCGATTTCAAAAAATTTTGGTATATTTTCATCGATCATGACCCCCAGACCCCGAAACCACCCTCCGTTCAAAATTGATATATATATATATATATATATATATATATATATATATATATATATATATATATATATATATATATCTGACCTATGTCACACTGTAACTCCCGTAATTATGAACCGATTTCGATGTAATTCGGTGTGTACATAGTACATACCAATGTCTCGACCGAGTTCGTTGGCCAGCTTCATCCGCCGTTTTGTTTCAAAATGGCGGCCATTTAAAATTTAAAAAAAAATTTAAAACTTGAAATTTGGTACCAAAAAATTAAAAATGGAAAAATATTTTTTTCTTATGTATTTGACCTTTATACAAAGATTCCGGAGCAGTTTTTGTTTCGTCTATATCTTAAAAAATGGCTGAGTTATAGCATTTTGAATTTCTAGCGTGGCTGACATTTTGAAACGTCCTGAATTTTGTCACGCGATAAAAGGCGTATTTATGAACCGAATTGGATGTACTTCGGTGTGTACATAGTACATACCAATCTCTCGACCGAGTTCGTTGGCCAGCTTCATCCGCCATTTTGTTTCAAAATGGCGGCCACTTAAAAAAATTTTAAAAATTTAAAATTTGAAATGTGGTACCAAAAAATTGAAAATGGAAAAATATTTTTTTCTTATGTATTTGACCTTTATACAAAGATTTCGGAGCAGTTTTTGCTTCGTCTATATCTTAAAAAATGGCTGAGTTATAGCATTTTGAATTTCTAGCGTGGCTGACATTTTGAAACGTCCTGAATTTTGTCACGCGATAAAAGGCGTATTTATGAACCGATTTGGATGTAACTTCGTTTATACATAGTACATGCCAATGTCTCGACCGGGTTCGTTGGCCAGCTTCACCCGCCATCTTGTTTAAAAATGGCGGCCATTTAAATTTTTAAGAAAAATTTAAATTTGAAATGTGGTACCAAAAATTGAAAATTGAAAAAATATTTTTTTCTTATGTGTTTGACCTTGATAAAAAGATTCGGGAGCAGTTTTTGTTTCGTCTATATCTTAAGAAATGGCTGAGTTATAGCATTTTGAATTTCTAGCGTGGCTGACATTTTGAAACGTCCTGATTTTTCTCACGTAATAACGGGCGTATTTATAAACCGACTTGGATGTACCTTGGTGTGTACATAGTACATACAAATATCTCGACCGAGTTCGTTGGCCAACTTCATCCGCCATCTTGTTTCAAAATGGCGGGTATTTAAAAAAATTAAAAAATAAAAATATTTAAATGAGATACCAAAAAATTGGAAAATGAAAAAGATTTTTTTTTTGTATGTGTTTGACCTTAATACAAAGATTCCGGAACAGTTTTTCTTTCGTCTATATCTAAAAAAAAATGGCTGAGTAATAGCATTTTGAATTTCTCTTGTGGCTGACATTTTAAAACGACCTGATTTTTGTCACGCGATAACAGGCGTATTTATGAACCTATTTGGATGTAACTTGGTCTGTACATAGTACATACCAATGTCTCGACCGAGTTCGTTGTCCAGCTTCATTCGCGATCTTGTTTCAAAAGGGTTGCCATTAAAAAAAAGTGTAATTTAAAATTTAAAATTTAAAATGAGGTATTAAAATATTGGAAAATGAAAAAGGTTTTTTTTTATGTGTTTGGCCTTGATACAAAGATTCCGGAGCAGTTTTTGTTTCTGAAAATTTGTTCTTTTGTTTATATCTTAAAAAATGGTTGATTTATAGCACTTTGAATTTCTAGCATGGCTAACATTTTGAAACGATCTTGTATTTGTCACGCGATAACACACGTATTCGCCTATTTCGATGTAAGAAGGCATGTGGATAGTATACATCAACACCTCGACCAAGTTCGCTGGCCAGATTCATCAGCCATCTTGTTTCAAAATGGCGGCCATTAAATAAAAAATATATATATATATTTAAAGTGAGGTGCAAAAAAATTAGACATTGAAAAAGGTTTCTTTCTTAAGTATTTGATCTTTATATAAGGATTCAGGAGCATTTTTTGTTTGTCTTTACCTTAAAAAATGGCTCAGATATAGCAGTTTCAATTTCTATTGTGGGTGACATTTTGAAAAATCTGATTTTTTGCATGCGACAGCACTCTTATATATTAACCGATTCCGATGTGAGTGAGCATGTGCACAGCAATTACTAAGGTCTCGACCAAGTTCACTGCTTAGCGTCATCCACCACGTTGTCTTAAAATGACAGGCACTTTAAGAAATTGCCGAATTTGGCAAACAAATATAAGTTACTTTAAAGAAAAGCAGCTTGGATAAAGCTGACTAATTTCGCGAAATTCTCATTCATTATATTGATAAAAATTAGTATTGAATCTCCTATATTCGGTTTCCACTAAATTGAGCTTCGTGTGTTTGCATGATATAAGTTGGCTTTTTTAAAATAAGGATTATGAAAGCTACCTCTTCCTCCCGGCACTGGCCGGAAGGACTTTCTATAATAGGTATGTGCTTTGGGAATTTAGAAATTAAGTTCCCTTTTCAGTTTGCCAGTATTCTGTAATCACAAGAATGCTGTTGCAGGCATGTTTGTGAAGCGCACGATGAAGAAATCATGAGTGACACAATCGTACAAAGCAGGATGGAACAGTCTATTTGATAAAGTATGTAATGGACGACAATCTCATAATATGTAATGACAATCGATTCGTGTTTTGAAAGAGAAGAAACATTATGTAAATGGGATCCTTTCTTGCCTCGAAAAGATTTCATGTTGATGATAATATTAGATAATCTGACTCCTCTTAAAACAAAGAAGCAAAATTCTTAAGTACTGGGATAAAAATTATGATTTCTTGTTAGGAGGAATGTTTCAAGAGGTGTGCAATAGTAAAAAATTTTGTGCTTCAGTATACAGTAAAGTTAATTTTTTATTACATTTCACATTTCTTTAAATATTAAACCATTATACTTAATTTCATTTTTTTCCATGTACACTGAAAGAGGGTTTAAATAAAAACATTATATAAACAAAGCAGGTGTATTTTGTATTGTCACCAAATATCTATATTTTGAACTATTAATCACAGATACATATCTTTATTTAAGGATGTACCTATTATACATGTCATTTAACCCCTTAATGGTCTCATTAAATTATATTTTAAAAATTTTGCTTATTGGCACAACTTTTTTGAAAAAGAACTATTCACCTTATTTAATGACACGTAAAATGATACCATAATAAAGGGTCATGCCATGTCAATTGAACCAAATTTTTTATGGTTTGTAACCCGACACCCAGTGATTTGGATGAAACTCGGTGTATATACTAATTCTATCATGATATGAATACATCAGAAAATTTCCCTTCCTAGACCTCATAGTTTGTGAGGTATGAGGGGTCCAATTTTTGGATTTTTCTCAAATCGCACATTTTTGAGTCTGTATTTTTAAACTGCAGTTCCATTTTCAAAAAAATGTTTCTCTGGATCTAAAGTGTGAATCATCTTAAAAATATCACCGTAAGTACATCAAAAGATGCAGATTTTAATAAAAAGATATTTAAAAAATTAATTTTAAATATTTAGGGCCAAAAAATTAAACCAAATTTGAAAGTTAGGGTTATATTTCCAAATTTTTGTGATTTTACGAAAAAGGCTCTACACAAAAGGGCAAATGAAATTTCCAATTTCTTTTTGTTGTAAATAAAAGTTTACACTTTGGGCTTTCTATTTATGAAATAAAAATGATGTCTTTCTCATGACTTATGCAAAATTTTTCCCTGTTTTGGGAAACTGCACGAATCAAGAAAAGAAAAATCTCCGCCTAATTTTAGCTGAGGTACCTAATTAACTACTGTGGTTCCAATGAATTTTTCAATATATTATTCAATCTTTCTTTCTTCCTTTCTTTTGCAAAGTAAAGTTTTTGCCTTTTTTTTCTTTCTTCTGAGTAAAAGGGGGGGAAAGTCTATGACTGCAGTCTATCCTCCCTCCATTAAATTTTGTGCAAAATCCTTATGTTTCTATTATTTATTCATTCATATATTTTCTTTTATTATTAGCATTTTTTTAAAATTTAAACAATCCCTTAATTTTGTGTTTACAATATAACTGTAAACAAAAAATCTTTTGTTGATATAGAATAAGAAAAGGCATAGATGCCGTATCTTCCCTCAGCCGTTGTTGTTTTGAATTGTTTGGCGATTTTTTGTTGGCGTGTTGGCGGTGTTTAGGGATATGACAAACTCGATATGGAAACCCCGTGTGACGTGTTTGTTGTGACGTGTCGTGTTCTGGCAACCCCTGAGAAGCTTAGAATTTTGTCGATGTATTTTGATATCGTGTATCGTGTTCTATCGTTGTCTTTTTATTTTTATGTTAAATTTATTGGATGTATTTCATTGACTATAGTTTCTGTAGCCCGTTTAAATGCTCTTGCTTAAGTAATTAAGAAATATGAGGAAATTGTGACAAGAAAGGGAGGTTTGTTTATAGCGTGTCAATGCGTATTAAGCCTATTTTGGAAAATGACGGCGGTGTTATGAGAGATATTTTGTGCTGGGGGTTTCAAGAAAGCAGATGTCTGTTAAGGTATGTTGATAATTTTATGTATATTTTGTTGTTTTAAGAGTTTTTTGCATTTTGAGATTGCTAAAAAACGAGAACTGCTGAATTTTGAAAATGCTATACCGCGAAAAATGCTGAATTCTGCGATGTTTTTTTCGGTAAATGTACGCGAAGCGCTCATACAACTATTGCTGATTGCCACTTTAGGGAGTTTCGTTTTTTATGTATATTTTGCTGCTTTAAGAGTTTTTTACATTTTGAGATTGCTACAAAACGAGAACTGTTGAATTTTGAGAATGCTATACCGGGAGAAATGCTGAATTCGGCGGTGTTTTTTTCGGTAAATGTGCGCGAAGCGCTTATACAAGGATTACTGATTGCTAGTTTAGCTAATTTTGTTTATTATTTACATTTTATTTTCGTGAAGTCAAACATGTGTATAAACCGGTGCTTGGCGACATTTACTACTTGGCGGAAAAACGGTTTTTACACCAAGAAGAATTCCAAGATGGCGGCCAGGGGGAACTTATGACATCTGTTCCTAAGAAAAAGCAATAATGACTTTTTACCCATCAAATTTTCAACATGTTTTTTTCTGTGTGTGTATGTGTGTTTGAATTAATATATTTTATTTATATTTAACATCCTTTTAAAACTTTCTATCTTATTATCTTGGATAATTTTAATCATTTTAAATATGTTTTTTATAGTTTAAATACCTTATATTTAACAAAGCCTAGTTCATTTCTACAGTATGAAACATATTTTTACACCTGCTTTGTATAAACAAATTCTGACAACCGCCGGATAAAATTATTTAGTTAAGGCAGGTGATTTCAAATCTGTTAATCAAATTATTATTAGTCTGCTGTTTCTCATAATAGAAGGGGTATCTATTCTTCCTTGTGCTGCAAATGAAAATAATAGACGAATTTGAAGTAACTAATTATGCTGCAAGACCGTCATGACAACTTCTGAGAGAAAAGAGAATCTTGTCTATGCCAGAAATTAGAAAAATTAAAGCCACGACTACAGGTCCAGAAACAATTGAACTAATTGAAATGTTTTATAATTGTAATGAATATTGAAGAATCATGACTGGAAAAAAATGTAGTTAGCATTGCTAAGAATGTACTATGCACAAAAGCGATTGATATTATATGTATCTACATGAGTTGTATTCTCTTTTTAAACATGAATTTCCAAAAAACTTGAGAATTATAACTCTAGGTTTTCAATCCAGTATTAGCAGCACTGTTCATTTAATTGAATTTGTGACAAGCTAAGTAAAATATATGGAAAATGGTATTCCACTCTTTTATAACGAAAGCTAAATCTAATTTCCTAAAATAAACTAAAGCAAACTTTGGCCCTCAAAAAGCTATCGTTTTGCACGATTTCAGCAAAAATTTAACTTTTCTTATTCAAGATGAGGCTTAAAGTTACCATTGGACCAATGAAGCTGCACTCTTGATCCAACTGTTATATACACTCTATCTCTCAGTATTAGATTATCAGCAAGCAATATACACATTTTATCTTATGATATGCAACATGTCACTCTTGTGTGTTTAATACAGAAGGAAGTGATGTCATTTGTAAAAGAGATATTTCCTGATGTAAAGAAAGTCCTTGACTTTTGTGATGGGTGCTCTGGCAATATAAAAATTGCAAATTTTCATAAACCTTTACCAAAATGAAGAGAATTTCCCCTTAAGATATTTAAATTCTTTTCTGGGGGATGGGGGGAAGGAGGGGAATTAGCCACCGATTTAATGCTTTAGATAATAAATCACGAAGATCTTCTAATATACCGATGTTTTGTTGTGTTATTATGTTTGGAGTTACAGTAAGATAGGAAAATTTACATATATATTAGAAGGTTCTCAATGTTGCTTATTCATAATAAATGTAAATTTTAAATTGCACAAAAAAAGAATGTTGCAAAATAAGTCTAAGTGATACTGCAAATGTACGTCATTTATTTCTATATTTATATTTAGCTCAGTTATATTTTTGAATTGCAATCTCTTAAATATAATGTTTATTCTGATTTTTTAGCTTTAAAAATTTGCATATAATTTAACAAATTTTTTATTTGTTACATGAAAAAAATACAACAATCTAAATCTTTAAATTATTTATAAGCAATTTTATTTAATGTATTAGATTTAATTAATGATTATTTCAATTTTAATAAAAATGAAGTTTTTTTCCTAGCTTATGAAAAAAATTTGCCCTGTTTTGGGAAATTGCACCATTCAAGAAAAAAAAATCTCTAATATGTCTAATTTAAACTGTGGTACCTAAATAATTATTGTGATTCCTATGACTTGTTGAATTTATTTAATATAAGTGCTTCTTTTTTTTTTTTAATTTACAAAGTAAAGTTTTTGCTTTGTTTTTTCTGAGTAAAATGGGAAAAAAATCTATGATTTCAATATCTACGACCCCTCCATTAAATATTGTACATATTCTTTACATACTACCTTTGTGAAAATATTTATAGAAATTCCATACCACTGAATCCAATGATAGATGTAAATTTATGTGACAAACATATGCAATAAGATTGAGAACGACACAATTTCAGATAATGTGTGATATGTAGCAATAACATACAAATTTTCTACTGATATAAAAATAAATAAATAAATCTGATTCTAAGGGTTCATTTTAGGAAATATATCAAAATGATTAATAAATTTATATTTAAAATGTGCAGCAATTATTTAGGTACCATAAGCAAAGATAAAGATATTTATTTCTTGATAGGTACAGCATCCCAAAATATGTCAAAAATTTTGCATAAGCCATGAGAAAGACATCATTTTTATTTCATAAATAGAAAGCCCAAAGTGTAAACTTTTAATTAAAAGAAAAATAAATTGGAAATTTCATTTGCCTTTTTGTGTAGAGCCTTTTTCGTAAAGCCACAAAAATTTAGAAAAATAACCATAACTTTCAACTGTGGTTTAATGTTTTGGCCCTAAATATTTAAAATTGATTTTTTAAATATTTTTTTATTAAAATCTGCGTCCTTTGATGTACTTACGGTGATATTTTTACGGTGATTCGCCTTTTAGATCCAGAGAAACAATTTTTTGAAAATGGAAATGCAGTCTAAAAATATAGACTCAGAAATGTGCGATTTGAGAAAAATCCAAAAATTGGACCCCCCATATCTCACAAACTATGACGTCTAGGAAGGAACAATTTCTGATGTATTCATATCATGATAGAATTAGTATATACACCGAGTTTAATCCAAATCCGTGGGGGTCGGGTTACAAGGTCTGGTTGAATTGACATGGAATGACTCAAAACCAATTACACTATTTTATAAAATTGGTGCGAATCAAACAATCCGAATAAAATACACAGCCCGTGATTATCACGGGAGCAAGAATTAAGGGCTTAAAACAATAAATATAAGAAATACCGAATTCTACATTATTATACAGTAATCAGTTGCTGTTATCAATATTTTATCATAAAAAATATTCGTACAGTAGCATATAAAACAAGATAAAAATTGTTTGATACTTATATTAGTATATTAACTATAAGTTATTAGTTTAGTACTTAGTATAACGCATATTAGCATAGTTATAAAATAGTTATTTAAAGCTTCAAAACACAATTTGCACAAATAAAAAGACGCAGATATATATATAAAAAATTCCTTTTAATAAAACCAATTTCATTGAAAATCGCTGAATTTACATTTGTAAAATTAATTCTATTGTTAACATATTTTATAACAAATTATATAACGCCAGTTATTTTTAACTGGAAGTTTTAGTATACATATGAAAAGTACATTTGAGCAAGAAAAAATTAAACAAAAGAAATAAAAAACCCAACAGCGTAAAAAACGAACTAATTAATTATTCTCATCAATGTGAAACTATTTTTTATATTACTTACCTATTTTTTACTTTCTTCAATCTTCAATAGAATAAAGTATTGTAATCGAAATTTTTTTCGACTTCCGGTTTTCGACGGATTTGCACGTTTTAGGGGTCAGAGACCACATAAAACATATTTATATAAAATGTCTGTCTGTCAGTCTGTGTGTCCGTTTGTCGCCATTGTACCATAAAGAATTGTATGAAGTTATGCATAGAATTGAACCAAATTCTTTTAAAGTTTTTGGCTATGGCAAACAGGTCCTCCATTAATTTTGAAAAATTCCGCCGGTAGGGGGCGCTGTAATAGCGATTTTTGTGTATTTTGAATATTGTACCATCGAAAAGTGTATGAAGTTATGCATAGAATTGAAGCAAATTTTTTTTTTATGTTTGTGGCCATGACAAGAAGGTCTTCCCTGAAGTTGGAAAAATTCCGCCGTTAGGGTCCCTGTAATAGCGATTTTTGTGTGATTTTTGTGCATTTTGAATATTGTACCATCGAAACGTGTATGAAGTTATGCATAGAATTTAACCAATTTTTTTGTATATGTTTTTGGCTGTAGCAAAAAAGTCCTCCATGAATTTGGAAAAATTCCTTCGGAAGGGGGCGCTGTAATAGCGATTTTTTCTGCAATTTTCAATATTGTACCATCGAAAAGTGTATGAAGTTATGCTTAATTCTAATAAAAATACTAATAAAACTAATTATAAGGAAATATTGATATGGGATAGAAGAAAGTTTTGGGTTTGGCACATCCAGCTAGTTTTATTTAGTTGTATTGCTGACTTTCAAATGATTGTTAGTTTCCATCTATAAACACTGTTTTGATGAGGCCTATATATGTCTATGAATGGCTAGTGTTCCAGTAAATCTAGAGATGATACTTACACAACTTCCAGGTTGTGTAATATTTAAACGGATCTTCTTATTGTAAAATAATCAATGAAGCATCGTCTTCATTTTGAAAGACCTATCCAATGATATGCCACTCGATATGGTGCGTAATTTTTTTCGTCTCTACTGTAATTTTGTATTTTACGGCCGCTATTTTGAATTTATGAAAACAAATTCTAGCCTATAACCATCGGGCGGTTAAGACGAATCGATCGAGACCTCATTCATTAAAATCCATCCAGCCGTTTGGATGTTTCGAGTGTATAAAGTAATCCACGTACCCAGATACGCTTCAACCATCTTGGCAGTCGGATAAAAAGATTGATTGCGAAAGATATTTTAACGAAATTTTAAATTAAGTGATAAATTGCTAATCGAAATTATTTTGGAAATACGATAATCCTGCGCTACTCTCAAAATACTTGTATTAAGAAATAAATGATTTATACATAAAATAATTTTTTGCAAAATTTGCTAAATAAACTGCTAATGATTGTATGAATTTCGGCCCATCTAATATAAATTTCTTTTAAAAATTAAATTCCTTAAAATACTATCAAGGTAATTATATGAGGATCATACATTTAAAATTTACTTATTCTTAGCTGCCAAACATCCTGATTTCTGAGTACCACCAATCTCGATTATTTGCTTTTATAAATTGTGGAACTTTCTGATTATTTAAAAGAAAAAAAAAAAAAAAAAAAGCAAAGTTTGCGGACAAATTGGTACTAAAATATCTTTAGGTTTGGCAGCTATGCGCACTGAATCGCCAAATATTTAAACTATTTAAATAAAATAAAATTACAGCATCACATATTACTGAATTGTTAATTAATCTCCTAAAGAAATCCCTCTCAGTAAAAAGCGTTTAACTCCTAAAACTTAAAGCTAGTTTCTTCAAATGATCCTATTCCAAATCTTTAAGTGTCCGTTTTCAGTTTGTAACATATCTATATACTGTTATTTTGGTCTTTAGGATAAGATATATCATATATGTTTATGTGATATTAGAATGAAAAAAATCCCTTCCGGCCCGGCCTATAGGCGGAGGTAGATTTCGAAGTTAAGTATATTAATTGCACTAACAAAAACTAAATCATGATAAATCCACTTTAACAGTTTTATCTGACCGCTTCTGACGAGTTTTTATTTCATTTTTATATAATAGCTGGTTTTATCAGAATCATGTTAAGGCGATATTAAAAAAAAATACTTTTCCATGCTCAACAATTCAAAATTTTCTGGCGCATTTTCAGATGAATTTTTAATAGAAAAAATACGAAACTTGCTGACTTGATTTTTGAAAAGATTTATAAGCGACACGTGTTTTCATTTTTCTTTCAATTAATTGAAATTGATTAATAGACAATTATTTTCTCTGTAGGGCAATATTTTTCGTTTCTAACACAATCGCTTCGGGAAATTCTGTTCAAAATGCCCAATTTGACATCATTTTTTGAAATATATTCTGCCTCTATCAAAAAATCGATCATTACGGTACATTATATAGTATCTGAAGAAAAGAATCTATCAATTGGACGCGTTTGAGAGCAAAAATTAATTTAAAAATGAGTAAAAAAATAAGCAATTTGGATTTGAATACATGCTTAATAAAATTATTTTTTTTCCTCAACGCTATGTATTTTTAATTAGTTTTTGCTGTAAGAATTGGTCCTATCAAAAACTTGTCTATATAAATATTGAAGACAATATTAAGAAGATATATGATAAATTCATGGGGATTTTATATCTTGTGAATTGACGGAGTCATGGAAATTTTTCTTCTTCACCCCCCTTTTTTTGTTTTCGTTTTTAATTTTTTTTTTTTCGGTACGAATTAGTCGTATCAAAAACTTGTGTATATAAAAGTTGTAGATAATATTAAGGTGATATATAAGAAAATTAATTGGATTTTATATCTTGAGAATTGACGAAGCTATGAATTTTTTTCTCCCAAAACCCCTATTTTTTGCGCCCCTTGAGCCCATTTTTAATTTTATCAAAAATCTGCGATACATAAATTTTTGGTCCTATTTTTAGAAGTAATAAAAACTTTAAACTGATTTGATATGTACAAAAATTAAGAAGTTATGGGGGGCTTTCGGTTTTCACAAAACCCCTGCCTATTTCCATCCCCTTGGCCCGATTTTGCCCATTAACGAACATGACCGAGATTTTATGCATCAGTTTGGAAGAGATTGGTGAAGAATTGCGGAAGTTATCGTGTCCAGAAGAAAGTGATATATATAGATAGATACATATATATATATATCTATAAAGTTTTTTACTGAGAGTGGTTTTGGGTTCTAGGGGTCATGATCGGTGTAGATCTGAAAAAATATTTCAGAAATTCCAACATAGGAACGACGCCAATAGGTAGTATTTCATACGAAATCTACCTAAAATAGACGGACTTTTTATCTTCCTTTTAAATCTTTATGCCACTGAGATACATAAACTAACATTAAATATATATATATATATATATATATGTAACGAATAAATATCGGGAGCGTTCCCCGGACTTGAATAGCGTAGTTGCAGTCGTTTACTTTCCGGCATGTGTCCGTACAGCCGTCCTTAATATGTAAAGACATCTAGGAGTTGACAGAACTAGTGGATTAAATAACTGGGACTCGGAAACCGCTTGGTGGACCGAACTCTTTTATTTAGCCTCTCATCTTACAGTCTGAGTGTCGACTTCGGCCGGGGCCCCCTCGAGCCACGTACGATGATTTTCAGGAGCTAGATTATCATACGTTTGACAGGCTTCTCAAATCTGCAAGATCTCTTGTTTTTGGCGCGGGTTTTAGCTAATATCTTGGGGTTTAACATATTTTCCAGCAGAGGGCATTAGTTGTAAATTTGGGAGGAACATTTCTTTAATTGGCTGATTAGCTTTTGATTGATTGTCCGGGATCAGATGCCAGAGTTAGGCTTGTCTCGCCCGGGGATGAGCTAACCACAACTGAATGAGAATATTCCGAACGTCAGCAAGTTTACTCTTAAAGATCGTCCGAAAATGGTATCTGAAAGTAATACGATGTATTGCTGGGAAACAAAGTTACAAGGGGTAAAACTGGTTTTAGATTGAAATTTAAAGTTAGGACGAAAACTTCGGATTTTAATTTAAATTTTTGAGATTTTGAATTTATAAAGGGGTTTTATCCTTTCATATCCCCCCTCCAAGTAGAGGTCCACCAGATTCGCCTGCAAATCTGGGGGGACTCACCCCGGAAAATGGCGAATACAAAAACAGATAAGTGCGACATTACAGATTAGGGTTAAAGTTAAATCTAAAGGTAAATTTAAATTAAATGTAACGTTAAAGTTAAGTTTGCTAAGACGTGAGGGTTGAAATTTGCTGCTGGAAAACATATTTAAAATTTAAATTTTGAAATATAAACTTTAAGGGAAAATTTTAAAGATTTTAAATTTTTACGTAAAATATCTTAAGTTTAGGATTTGGCTCTTGGGACAACCTGACCGAACTTCACATATAATAATTGAAAAATACAATAACATAAAATGTCAAGGAAAGCTGAAAAAACATAATAATAATAATAGAAGAAATATATGAGAAAACACAAAATAAAATAATATAGTTTAAGTATTGACCATAATTTTCTTTTTTCGAAGTCCTTTGGTCAAGAAGTTTATGCTCTTTTTGTTAAAGTCTTTGAGCATATATTTCACATTTTTATATAAAATTCAACTATGTAAAAATATAACTTTAGGTACAACTATAATATTAGAAATTGAAAATAAATATAGGAAAACTTAAAACAAAATTCTTTTCCATAATTATAAAGAAAACACAATATAAGATTACTTTTCATGTATTGTAAGAGATTCCTCCAGTCCTATATTGAGTCTCTTATGACATGAATTATGTTTTCTACAATAATTAAAATTATTTTAATAAAAATATAAAAGTACACCTGATTACTGTGGAAAATATGTTTTATGTACAAAATATTCAGATAGTATTCAAAAGAAAAAATAATGTACAGAAAAATATAAAAATATTCAACTTAGGGAAATACTTAAAAATGTGGACTTATAAAAAGTTGAAATTTTCTTCACCTTTTATTTCAAAATGTGAAAATATTAAAAATATGTTGACATATAAAATTGGTAAATTGTAAATATTGAAATAATGTAATAAAAATATTGATATAAATATGAAAATAAAGAAAAATAATATTTTGAAGTCTATTTACACGGAAGCCTACATGTAAGGTAAGTAGTATTTATCCTAAACCGTTAAAGGTTTTAGCAATCCTAAACCATTGAAGGTTTTAGCAATCCTAAACCTCAGGGAGGTTTTAGCAAAAATTAAAAAAAAGAAAAATGAGCTTTATGTTTATTTTTTGTGTGAAGATGCAGATGCAGTTTACCTGTAGCAATGGTGTTTACTATTTTGCAGACTGGGGTATTTATTTCCCTCAGTGGCATTAATAAATCCAACTCGCAATTTAATAAACTACATCTACATCTCACTGTTAGCTCATAAAAATTTCCTATTCTAAACAAGTCAAAAAGTCAAAAAACATTTTTCCTTAAAAATTAAGGCCAGAACGCTTTGAGTTTTCCTTGCTAGTATTTACGCAACTGGTAAAAATCTTTTAATTTTTAAGTGTTTTACTACTGGCTAAGGGAAAAAAAATCAATAAATAAAACAGAAAACTTAAATAGATAAAACAAATAAAAAAATTAATAAAATAATAGACCCTGGTTCAAACAAATACGACTATGACACAGACTTCTAAGTGCATGGCAACCCGTTGACAAATTTTTATTAGCTAGCTTTTATTGTGCAAGTCACTGAATCCCTTTTGTCTGTTGAGGGGTATTTTCGGTGGAAGTTACTTAAAAAAATATTTTGTTTAAAGACTTAACGGGTTTAACCATGGTAATCTTTAAAATTTGAATGTGTGGAATTAGACACTAGTGGATTTACCATGGTTAAAATGGGGTTACCACGGTCATGTCTAAACCAATGACTGAATTATTGAAACTATTGTTAACATGGTGGGGGCGGGACCTTCACCTGTTTTATAAAAGTGACAGGGGTTAAATACCTGCTCATATTTCGTTTTTAGGCAATGGGATTTATTTTTAAAAAATACCGGATAACAATACTAAAAATTAAAAACTCAAATACTAAAATATAACATAAGGTAAAATATGACATTCAAGCTATACACAAAAATATATAAATGAATAATGATTTGCAGAACATTCTATTTATAAAAAGAAATACTTGAAAACGTTCTCAGTAAAATAAAAACTGTCTACACAAAAATGATTCAAATATGGATTAATCTAACACACAACCTGGCATAAATAACTATTTACGAACATTTAAAAATTTCAGTGTGCTCATCTGTATTTATAGAAGGAATTAAGGGAATAGGATACTAACTATTTACAAATATTGAATTGCACATTTATTCTTCGATAATTTTTTGTTTAAAAATATGTAACTAGGTCATTTAACTTATTCACACCCTCATAGCATGCATGGTCACAGTGACGTCATTGTGACGTCACTGTAAGTCACTGTGGTCACGCCACATCTGTGACCAAAATGCCACCACTCAGTGATGTGACATTGTGACCGAGATGTGAACTTCTTAGAAAACTTTAAACAATTACAAAAATTCTTCAAAACATGTTACTTATTGTAAAATTTTATTTTTCTGGCAATTAAAAAAAAAATTGTAACGTCACAGTTATATCACTGCATGTAACGTACGTCACGTCACATATGTGACAAAAAAACCACCATATTGTAAATCACAGTGTGACAAAAATATTAACTTCAAAAATTTTTGAAAATGAAGAGAAATATTTAAAACATGCCCTAGTTACAGCGGCATAAGGAATTAATATATATTAGTGGACAGCAAATAATAAATTCGGACACGAAAAGAAGGGGGAGGGGAGAAAAAGAAAAATGCACGGTACAAGTATCAACAAACTAGATTTCCATGCTGTATTTTATCGATTTGATATCTAAGACAGTGAAAGCACACTTTTTCATGATTTCAATTTTATCTAGCATTGCAATTTAATATAATAATACTTCACGGATTGTTATTATTTTAAAAGTATTTCTGAGAAAAATGGTACGTGCTGGAGCAATTAAATCTATACACTTTACATATTTAGATTGCAGGGAGGTTTTTTGCCGACCACTGGTCGAAACACTTCTGTGGTTTCAAACTAAAAATTTTCTATTACAGTTAAGTCTGCAGATTTTTAAGAGCACGCAGAAAGAATCTTCAGAGTTTAGTCATATATGCACTTATTGCATTATAATTTGCATTCAAGTCATATTTTTTCCTGTTAATCTATTTTTAGTAGCTGTTTTTTAAAACAATTTTTACTTCTTTCAGTCTTTTTAAATAAAATTAGCATTTTCCGAAAAAAATATATATATACAAAATTTATGCAAAACACATGATATAATTAAATTTTCGCATTTCCAATTTGTATTTTAGAGATATGACTTTTAAAAAAGTTATTTTACAAATTGTTTTATTCTGCAGAAAATTAACGTGAAAAGATTGACAGATTGACAAAGAAAATTTTTTATCCTTGAAAATATTTTTCTTATTTATTAAGAAGATATTTTTTATTTATTACGTGTGAAACAAACTTTACTTCAAAAGGGGGGGGGGTGGTATTATTACCATTACATTTATTTTTACACATTTTAAAAATTTAAGCAATGTTTTATCTAATAAACTTCCATTTTCAAATGAATATTTTTGAAACTGATAAAAAAGAAATGGTAAAATGCATTGCAAAACTCTTCAAATAGAAAATTTTAATTACAGACTGACTTATAAAACTATTGCGCATGAAAGTTAGGACTGCAAATAAACAGTAAAATCACCTGCTCAAGATCGTCTGCGTCGGATATAACCGCAACCGCAGGGTAAACAGAGAAAGAACTTTTTGTAATACACGCGGGAAAAGAACATCTCGAAGTCTACAATGTCCGCTTTTGTTTATGCTTTTTTAAATGTAAGAGAAAGACGTCTGCCATTTCCGGGCAAAAAGACTCGGATATTATTAATTCATAGCATAAAAGGTAAGTCTTATTCAATTTAAATTTTTTATTTCTGTTTCGTATATTATGAATATGAATTAAATAGTTTTATGTTATATATATAGAAAGACACTGATCTGGAATTGTTTTGAAGCGAGATTTTCCTAATCGATTATATTTCGTAAAATGTGTTAATCGGCCATCGCTCAAAAAAAAAAAAAAAAGAGTTGACACAGAAATTGATGCCTACATTCATAGTGAGATGAATATAAACATTAACTTGTAGTTACTTGAGATTGAGACAGTGATGTGGAATTTTTTTTGGCTTCTTACTTTCTTTCTGATTACTAACACTCATATAACAGTATTTATCGTCATTATTGTTTTGGAGTTAAATATTATATTCGAATATTATGATATTACGAAACTGTTTCAGTTCTACCTTTGAAAGATTTTTTTTTCATTGCTAATAATATTTTAAATTATTATTTAAAATCCTAAATCTTCATACCAATGTTTTCAGATTTAACATTTGCCAAAATTATAAAATAATAGGAATTCCTTATAACATATCCAAAGATTTTTCAGAAATTGTTGAATCTAATAATGCATTTAATTCATCTATTGTAGTTTGTTGCTGTTTAATAGTACAATTAAAAATACTAATTATTATTTTTAGTGTTTTTCAAATTGGTATATTTATTTATTTATTTTTAATTGCATGTAAGCATTTTTTTTCTATTTGGGATTTTAATCAAACATTTAATTATAGACATTCAGAATCAGTTATTAAATTTTCTTCGATTGTAAACTCATTTTCTACGTTTTCGATACACATAAATATTGGCATTAAGGGTGTATTCGAAAAAAATATTTTTCCACCTTCAACAGCTCGATATTTTCTGTAACATTTTCAGACTCATTTTTAAAAATAAAAACATGAAACTTGCTGAGGTGATTTTTGAAGAGATGTTTAAGAGGCCGTGTGATTTCATTTTCCCCTCAATTCATTAGAATTTGAGTTTTAAATAATTATTTTCTCAGTATGACCCTTTTTGTTTTCATTCCCAGATCTTCCGCTGCGAAAAATTCAGTTCAAAACGCCTACTTTGACAGCATTTTTTTTGTAATATTTTCTGCATTTATCAAAAAATCGAGAAGTACGGCACATTAGGTAGTTTCTAAATAAGAGGAATTCCCTCTTTGATGCGTTTGAGAACAAAAATGAATTTAAAAATGAATCAGAAAATAAGCAGTTTGGATTGAAATACACCCTTAAAAAATAAAATATTTTATTTAAGCATTGAAATAAAGTGTTTTTCATGCCTGATAGCAAGTTTATAGATTAAACTGATTTAGTATATATTTTTAAAGGTGATATATACATGCATAATATAGGGCTGAATATTTACTTATTAATAAGCATTTACAGGCACACACAATATAGTTCAGATACTATATTGTATCCGAAGTACTGTTCATTAGCGATGATTGCTGGAAATGCATTTTTAATTATGGTATGCGCTTTTATGATTCACTATATTTATGCATAGTATATGGTGTATATAAATGCTATAATTCATATACAGGGCTAAGCAAAAGTATTCGCAAGGGTTACTGGGTATGAGCGCAAGTTACTTAAAGGTGGTTTTTAAATGAGTTGTACATTTTTACGCTGAACTGAATTTAATTTACTGTTTGTAGAATATAGATAAAATGTTATACAGCGTCATGCAAAGAATTGGATACATGGCCGTGTATAAATTATAATTTCTGGAAATGTGATTTCAGCTGTTTTAAGTGTGTTTTAGTTTGAATTAAATTTTAACTAAACGGTGGCGTGTAATGAAGGTTCTAGCGCAACTACAGGGTTGTACAAAAGTATTCAAGTATGTTTCCATATATTAATATAAATTGCTGAAAGAGAGTTTCAACCTGTTATGCGTTTTCTTCCTAAACTAAATTATCCCATTATATAATATATATATCAACCTACAGACCAAATACAGGGCTGTTCAAAATAATTGGAAAACCTATTTAGCTATGGACAGTAACTGCGGAAATCAGTTTTTAAAGTGTTTTATGCGTTTTCTAAAATGTTTACTTAGTTATCTTATTTAACTTATTTCCCTAAATAACGAAGTTTTGTTAAAACATTCGGGAAGTATTGGAAAGTGTTTTATAATCTATGCTTAACGCATGATTTTTCTTACTTGTTTTTTCTATTTCCCAGATCAGGGTTTTCCTATAGAACATACTAAATCTATTTAAGTTCATATTCACAAAATACAATATACACGGAAATAAAAAATTTAAATAAATATGGCTTACGTCGTATTTAATAAAGCAAAGATTAATCACAACCACAACACCTTAAAATCTTACACATTCTTAAAATCAAGCTTGAACTCAAGATCAAGCTTAGAACTTAATAAAAAAGATGTCAGTTGACAAACATTGTTTTTTAAGTGGAAAAATTAAAACTATTTTAGAAGAATAGGACTCCAAAATAGCTATATTTTGCTAAAAAGTACGGTAAAAAAGATATGATTTTATATCTCAAACAAAACTTTATTTTAAAATTGTGCCTTTTAAAATTCATCACAATATTAATACTTGGAAATTTTTCCACAGAGAAACATTTGGTTTGCATACAATATTTCAAATGAAAATCAAATTTAAAATTAATTGCTTAAAAGGTGCAAAGGTCAACCTAGTGAAGAGAGCCCATGCCGGGACTCGAACCCTTGCCATCAGTATAGCGCACTGACATTCTACCGACTAAACCACATGGAATGACACTCAGCCTGCAAAATTTCTCGCTATTACATGTTGGCAAGGCTGCAAAAGCAGCATAAGATGGGATATTTATCGTGAGCCACCGACATGGGGCGAACACGAAACTTAATTAAATTCAGCATGGATTGAAACTATATTAAGACTTGGAAATTTTTCCAGAGAGAAACATTCGCCTTGCATACAATATTTTAAATGAAAATCAAGTTTCAAATTAAAATTGCTTTTTAAGCATGTAATTTGAAATTTGATTTTCATTTGAAATATTGTATGCAAGACGAATGGTTCTCTCTGGAAAATTTTCCAAGTATTAATATAGATTCAATCGATGCTGGATTGAATTAAGTTTCCTGTTTGTTCCATGGCGGTGGCTCACGATAAATATCCCATCTTGTGCTGCTTTTGTAGCCTTGCCAAAATGTAATTGTGTGAAATTTTCCACGCTGGGTATCTTTCCATGTGGTTTAGTCGGTAGAATGTCAGTGCGCTATACTGATGTACCGGGTTCGAGTCCCGGCATGGAATCTTTTTCACTAGGTTGGCTTTTGCGCCTTTTAAGAAATTAATTTGAAATTTGATTTTCATTTGAAATCATCACAGTGTTTATGACAAGTTCGTCACAAATGACACATATTTCAGAAATTGGTCACAATGTGACTTCAAAGCATTGTCGCTTTCGTCACACGTTCGTCACAAAATTAATGCCAAAGTAGTCACAAATGTCACACTTTTCACAAATTTGTCACACTGTGACTTCACAGATTGGTCACAATGTGACGTCACAAACGACCTCTAAAACGGCAATAACATCTTCGCATTCTAGTCACTATGACGTCACATCGACGTCACGTGATGTCACATCGACGGTCACAAAGTCACAGTGTGACTTCACAACGACGTCGCCGTGACGCCACCATGCCTTACGGGCAGTATGCAAAAACATTAAAATCAAATCAATTTACTTTTTGGTGATCCCACGTATGCGTTACCGGATGAATAAGAAAACAAAACTACTGTTATTTTCGTTTGCTACGATTTTAACGCGCATGCAGAATGTCAATCCCAAATTTTCTCTAATTTTAATAATAAACCTTAAATCCCGCAAATAATAAAAAATAAAGCTAATAAAAATTAAAAAAAAATAAATTTGAATTTGTTTAAGATCTTTAAAATCCCTTTAATACAGTACCCATATTGGAAATAACTAACTGAAAACTTCATGAACGCTGTCAAAATTTTAAACTTTACACCTTGATAACAGTAAATTTTTGTTTTCTTTTTCATTCTAAAATAATTCCCATTCACAGAGAGAACTTTCCCTGTTCTTCTTTAGTATTTTCGGCAATAAATTCGTCGATATTTTAAGTAAAATAGAAAATAAAAATAAGTAAGAACATTGTTTAATGCAACAAAACTAATTTCTTATAACTAAAATATTTCATAAAATAAATACTGCCAATGAGAAATCCGCAGTTTTACTTAATTAAATTTAAGGCAAAAATTACGCTTTTTTTTCAACTTGCATGTGCTTTTAACTTAAAAACATCACTCTGAACTAAAAATAAATAAAAAGAAACATACCTGTGAATCAAATGGCTTTTACCAAAATTAGAAAGGAAGAAAAACTAATTTAACACAACCTAATTATTATCACTATTTTTTTCTTCCCTATTTTCTAATGAATTCTGAAAGATAAAGAATTAAACAAAACACTTTTCTGGGGTTTCACAACACCTTCTCAATTATTCGTCCGCTGAAAAATAAAAATAAATCAGTTTCTGTTTCTATCATTCAAGGATGAGTCAATTTTGCTTTGTTGGGTGATACAGGAGAAAAGAGTTACTCGCGATTGCGACCTTTAACCTTGAAGTCTGACACACTTTTTCACTGGGTTGATTAGAGAAAAAGCATTCCCAATAAAGAACTTTGAATTGCAGTCATCTTTCGTATGCATAAAGCGAAATCACAGCTGTTTTACAAGAGAGTGGATAGAGAAATTAAATAGATGTTTAAAATTGCAGTCTGTGCAGTTCTAATGAAATATGAAGTTCTTTAACACAGGCATTCTACTAGATAAAAGTTCTTTTCGGAAAGATGCGTACGGTTTTGCTTTTTTGAAAAGTTTATCGATATTAATAAATCCATTAGATCGGGATGTTGTGGTCTTTCTGAAAACTCCGGGCATAAACATCGTATAACTGTCCGAATCGCATAAGTCCAGAGATTTTTTTTCTTTTTTTCTTTTCACGATCGTTCTTCGTATACTCTTCCCGTACTCGGTTGAAACTTAGTGCACAAATATTTCGAAGTATAGAAGGATATTCTTTTTCTTTTATCGTAATAGTGATAGTTGTCGTGGCAGAGCAGCGGGATCTTCACGGCGGGTTACCATCCTCGCCGACTTTAAAAATGTAACGAATAAATATCGGGAGCGTTCCCCGGACTTGTATAGCGTAGTCGCAGCCGTTTACTTTCCGGCATGTGTCCGTACAGCCATCCTTAATATGTAAAGACATCTAGGAGTTGACAGAACTAGTGGATTAAATAACTGGGATTCGGGAACCGCTTGGTGGACCGAACACTTTTATTTAGCCGCTCATCTTACAGTCTGAGTCGCGAGTTCGGCCGGGGGCCCCTCGAGCCACGTACGATGATTTTCAGGAGCTACATTGTCATACGTTTGACAGGCTTCTCAAATCTGCAAGATATCTTGTTTTTGGCGCGGGTTTTAGCTAATATCTTGGGGTTTAACATATTTTCCAGCAGAGGGCATAGTTGTAAATTTGGGAGGAACATTTCTTTAATTGGCTGATTAGCTTTTGATTGATTGTCCGGGATCAGATGCCAGAGTTAGGCTTGGCTCGCCCGGGGATGAGCTAACCACAACTGAATGAGAATATTCCGAACGTCAGCAAGTTTACTCTTAAAGATCGTCCGAAAATGATATCTGAAAGTAATACGATGTATTGCTGGGAAACAAAGTTACAAGGGGTAAAACTGGTTTTAGATTGAGATTTAAAGTTAGGACGAAAACTTCGGATTTTAATTTAAATTTTTGAGATTTTGAATTTAAAAAGGGGTTTTATCCTTTCATATATATATATATATTATTGAAAATTGATTTAAGACACAATTGGCAGCAATGCAATTCGATTGAGTCATAGATAATATACTTTATTATGTGCTAAAAACATTAGTCGCTGTACAAATCAGTAATATTTTTTAATTGATAATATCTTTTCCCATAAATTTCTTTAAGATACTTGTAATAATATATTTTAAAACATTGAGGAGAATTGAAAATATTCCACAAAGCCCTATAAATTTAAATAGATAAAATCTTCTTAAAATTTATTTATTATTAAAGCATGAATATTCCAGCGCATTAATATTCAGGAAAATACTTTGGAAAGCAAACTTATCAGTGATCGATAATTTGAGACAAAAAGATTTAAAAGTATGAAATATATATTAATTTCTTGTATTACATTTTTATGAAAAAATATCAGCAATAGATGTAAGAGCACAGATATCATATAATACCAAATGCAGAATTTTATAAATGTTGGGCGCTTGAGAATAACGTTGATAGTCGGTAAATATATAAGATGATAAGCTTTTTTTGTCAAAAACAATAGCTATAACTTCGGCCATTTCATCGCACTTGCATCAAATTTATATCACACTTTTGAATTTCAGAAATCGCAATGTCACACCAGAAATTCCGAATAGAAAGTTTTGCTTTAAAGACAGACGTTGCATCATTATTTAAAATATATATTGTTCTTTCCTTATTTCCGGCATGGACTCAGAATTTCTAAATAACAAAGATTTTCCTGAAATGAACGCGTATATACACTATTGAGTCAGATGGGTTAATTAGCGTAAATTTTTGCCAGATGAAGCAAGAAACTGTTACCTAAGCGAAAATAAAACCGTTTATCCGTCAACGACAAAGCCGTCAATTAAATGCTCCCTAAGCAAATGTCTCGAATTTAAGTATCTCTTGTGGAAAAGGATTTATTATTTATAAAAAACATACTTTAAAAATAATAAGTTAATGGTTGATATTTCTCGTAAACGTCAATGTATAATCGAATGCTCATATAAAATTTCTTTCAAAATTCTTAGTATCTAAAGATAGGTCGTCCCAAAAGAATTCATGCATTGCAAATATTTCACCTCGCTGTCTTAAAACAGGATATGTGTATTAGAATGGTGGAGCATATTTGTCATTTAGTTTTCACATTTAGCTACGCCTCTCGGATAAAATATCCACATGAGCTATATTCTAATCTAGCCGTGAAAATTAATTTGGTTAAGACAGTGATTCTTCCCATATAAGTTTAATCCAGTGTGAATATGTGAAAATATTTCATTAATTAAATTATAAGCCATGTGGTAGTAACACTTGTAACAAAGTGTTACATATTGCTCAGTTGTGCAAAAAAAAAGTAAACACCCCCTACTAACTCCTCAATAAATTATCGTAGAAGAACGTTACTGATACCGAACGATTGGAAATAAAGTCTATCTTTAAATGATGTATATAAAATTTGCTTAGGGGGCCTTATACATATTAACAGGAGCCATAACTTTGGTTTTTTTTTTCGATAGCAGTATACAATTCTGACAGCATAAATGAACTCTACACCCTTCAATTAGCCTAAAAACAAATTTTTATGCAATCCGTATGATAAGTTTCCGAGAAATTAATTATTTTAAAACCAGCAAATTTTAAGGGCTATATACAAATTGAAGTTCGGTACTCGATTGTTAACTGAGAGAGCCCCCATCTTGACCAAGGCACAATAAGCAGTAAAAGAAAGCTGCTAGATTACAGGACAGCAGAAGAAATATCAAAATATTTAGTCACTTCTATCATTGACGGCCCCTTAAACCATCATTTTGCCGTTTTTTAAGCAAAATTTGAAAACTGCTTGGAAGAAAAATGTGAAGTTTTGGATTTCCATAAAGCAGGACTGAATAAATCTAAAGCCATAAAAAAAAAACTGCAGGTTGCAATTCATAATTATTTCGAATATTAATTTCATAATTCATAATTCATATCATAAAATTATAAAAATTGCAGATTCAACGTATTTATGTTTGGGTATATTAGTATTATTGCTACGCAAAAAATTAGCACATTAGAAGCATAATTTCAGGAGATATAAATAATAATATGAAAATGTAATTTCACATTAGAAGCACTCAATTTTGAATATTTATAATTCAAAAACTTATCATTCAAATG
Source organism: Maratus speciosus (assembly GCA_963932465.1). Classification (NCBI taxonomy): domain Eukaryota; kingdom Metazoa; phylum Arthropoda; class Arachnida; order Araneae; family Salticidae; genus Maratus; species Maratus speciosus. Next base: position 246,023,463 of record OZ010787.1, read on the forward strand.
ACTTAAATTTGGTGTCTAAGCATAGTTTGAACCGAAGATTTCACATATCTCGTTAAAATTGGGTTTTGCTATTGAAAAAATTAAAATTTGGATTCGTATTAATATGTAGATGGCCCCTAAGCAAATTTTATATACATCATTTAAAAGTAGATATTATTTCCAATCGTTCGGTACCAGTAACTTTCGTCTACGATAATTTGTTGAGGAGTTAGTAGGATTTTTTTACTTTTTTTTTTCCACGACTGTATATATTTCATAATTGGTTCTTTAAGGGATAAAATATGTATTGGAATCTGTGTAGATTTCATTACAATATGCGAAAAAGGATGACTGTATTTCGAGATACTTACTTTTTTTCCAAAATTTAAAGAGTTTAAATACATTGTGAAAGAATCAAAATATAAAAGCATACGTTTCAAAACTAAACTCACATTAAAAAGTGAGTATTAATTCAAAATTTAGTACTCAGGTTAGTTCTGAAAATTTAGGAAAATCTAACTTTAAATATTTTGGTTTTATTAGAAATTATCACTAGTTTTTCAATATTGGAAATGTGTTCTAATCAACCATTCATAAAATTTAAATAAACATTGTGATCTACGTTAGCAAATATGTCTGATATACATATATAATCTAAGTATCTAAGTAATCTGCCAAACGTATTGTATCTAAATAGCTGATTGTGTGCTCAATTGCTCACTAAACTATTTATGAAAGAAGGTGTCTGTATTTCTATAGAAACAATTATAAAATGATTCTCAATTATTTGTTTCCTGTTATTACATTTTATATTTCTGAAATTCAGTATAATGGGAAATGGAAATCATATAGAAAGCGAAAATTAAGGCAAATAGTGAACAATATTGATATTTGCATATTATTGATATTTGCTGAATGTTTGCATATTATTGACCTCATCAATGTCCTTGAAACTGCGATGTTAGTAGTATAAATTCAGTTGAGTTAAACATTTAATAAAAATTGCCATGGCTCGTCAGCGGCAACGGACAGTATTTAACTCTAGAAAGACCGAGAATGTTACTCAACTTTTAGAAAAATATTTCACACCAGAATTTTTATTTTAAATTATTAACTTATCCATTTAACTAGTTTTTTTTTTTCTTTGTGTCTTTTAAACTAGTTTTATAAGAACATTTCTGGTTCGAACCGAGATATATTCTTTGATAGCAGCCAAAATGACTGCTCGCGGGCTTTCTAGTGTTAAAAAAGTTAGAGTTTGAACGTGGGTGTTGTCAGGGAATTCAGGCTTAAAATGTCATAATATTGATAGTCGTAGTAATGAGTGTCGTCAGCACAACAAATCGGACGAGCACCAATATCAGGTAAGTACAAGGAAATGTTATACAAAGGGTTGAAAATGACAGGCACGACGCAAAAACAAAGAAATCAGTTCGCGTTTGCTATGCAAATGCCAAATCTTTAGGCTAAAATAAATACATGATATTCCAATTAATATTAAAGGAGCGTTTTACAAAAATTACATGAATGTTTTAACCCTATCAGGAGCGCCGTTTGCAGTCTGCAAACGCTTACATTTAATGCCCAAACTGTCAAATGGACCAGTAATGTTTTAGTATTTTGATCTCATAATATACTTGAAGAAAAGCTTTTGATTATTTACAAATTAATTTGTTCGTAAATTGCGGTGTGAATCAATTATTTGAACATTTTTGGAGCAGAAATGCATTTCCCCTGAAAGGGTTATAACATGTAATTTGCTAAATTTTCTTTGGAGCAAAATGATATCAACGCCGTAAGTATTTCGAAACCGCGGTTTTTGATTGGTGGATATTTTTGCATATGATTTAAAGTATTTAAAAGATATTTTGCACGTATTTTTTTACTTCGCAAAACTTCTGAAAAAAAAACAATTTCTGACTTCATAAGAGGAAAAATTCTAGTTTATAGCAACATCGGAATGTCACGTTAAAGAGTTGTTGACAAAATGTAACGTTCAAAGACTGTAAGGTTTAATTTCTTATAGAATCCAACTACTTATGTTACTGAAAATCTCCAAGAAGGCCGAGAATTCGTTCAGAAGGATCAGAAAGTTTGATTGTCTGCACGGGCGTAAACAAAAAATTAATGAAAAGGGAATTAAAATTCAGATAAATACACCGTCATCGTGATAGACGATGAGAAAAGCAATAAAAATGGCTGGAATATAACAATCTTAATATGCAAAAAGAATCTTAACCCGATAGCAATCACTTATTTTTTTAGAACGCTATTTTTTTTTATCTTGGTAGAGGGAAAAAGGAAAATATAAAACAAATTTCATTAATTATTCAACTCTTATATTTCAATGAATGTATAAAGTTGCACTTTTCTGAAATTAGTTAGTTTTTTCACGTCTATGAAATATTTAGAAAGCGTGAAAATTATTAGAGAGTGGTGAACATGTATTGGTCTTTTCGGAGAACTTCTACTTTTCTTATCAATATATACTGAAGTAAACAATTAAATTTTAAAAATCAAAAAACCCGACTGCGTAAAAAGCGAACTAATTCAATTCCTACAATTAGCTCACACTCACGCTATATATATCTTGTTCAAATTTTCAATCATTAATAAAATACTTATTATTCATCCAATCAAGCTCAAATAATTTTTTTTAACTTGTAGTGGATGACACTCGATGTTAATCCAGTTTTTTCAAATATTAATTCATTAATTAAATTAAATTAATTAATTTTTAATAATCGAGAGAACCCTCTTCTTCATCAAGGTATGTGAAGACCGAGAGAACCCTCTTCTTGATAAAGGTATTTTAATCGCCACTTAGGAGGAGAGAAGAATGAGAGAAAATAATAATCTTTTATTGACCTAAGTAGGAATCGACTTAAAATATTTTTTCTATATTACTTGCTTATATTAATTACTTATTTTTTTTTATTAACTTGTATTCATGACTTTTAAGTCGTGTTTAATTGTCAGTTCCAATCTATAAGCACTGTTTTCACGAGGTCTATAGATGTCTATGATGGTTAGAGTTGCAGTAAAGCTAGAGATCCTACCTGCACAACTTCTAGGTTGTATAATATTTTAACAGAGCTTCTGATTGTAAAATAGTCAATGAAACATCGTCTTCATTTTGAAAGACCTATCCAATGATATGACACTCCATATGGTGCGTAATTTTTTTTCGTCTCTACCGCCATTTTTTATTTTATGACCCGCCCATTTTGAATTTATAAAAACAAAACCTAGCCTATAACCATCGGGCCGCTAACTCGAATCGATAGAGACGTCATTCATTAAAATCCATCCAGCCGTTGGGATGATTCGAGGGTACAAAGAAATCCACATACATAGATACGCGTGAAACACATAACCCTTCTTTTCAGTCGGGTAAATAGAGTTAGAAAGTTGTGTAATTTTACTATAATACCGGATAAAATTTTAAGTGCGGTCACATAAAATTGCACAATTGTATTTATAAGTGGAGGTATCCAAAAGAGTAATAGTTATTATCGGTAGCAAAAAGGCCTGCTCGCGAATATTGCCGAATAAAATATGTAAAACCACGTCGCTGTCCGCGTTCAACCTTTGGCAATAAAAAAAAATTCGCATACAGTTTGAAGAGGACACATTTGACCAACAATTTATGGAATTAGTCTAAAATTAATTTCAGTAATGAAAAAACGTTTAATTAGGGTGGTTTGGATGGTATTCATTCATTTTAGCATGCCTTTCCAGATCGAAATTCATGCTGTTATTTGTTTGCTAGATAAGCATTAAATGCTGGATCCCAGGAAAGTAAAATATCATAAACTACCATAACACATTTGCTGGTTCCACCATAATTACCAGCAAGTCATTGTGTGTATTGGAACACTTTACTGCTTGGCCAGCATACATATTCCAACTTGAGTTGCTTGGATATGTTGCTGGCCTAGCAGCAATCAAGATCACCACTTGCTTTTAATTTCTGCTATTCTAGCAGTAATTCACAAGCAACAGATACTTTTTTGTTGCTATTCTGTCATTACATTTCTACCATCAGTTGCTTTTATTTTTTGCTTTTCTAGCATCATTTGCTTTTAATTTTCGCTAGGCTGCCATTACATTTCTAGCATCACGTGCTTTTATTTTTTGCTATGCTAGCAAGCACCACATACTTTTATTTTTTGTTATTATCCCAGTTAGAAAAAAAATACGCTAATGGAACCATCTTTGGAGAATTTCTGAAGTACCTACATCTTTTAGAAGGGGAAACTTATATCGGGTTTTCTTTTCCTCTTTCCCTACCTCCGGTTTGGGTACAGGATGGTCTACTTTCTTCGCTACTGGGGGTCGTGTTTGTAAAGGATTTTAAATGCGGGCAATGGGTGTAGAGCTGATTCTGCTGTGTGTTGATACTTTTATAAGATAGAGGATGAATTTATCGAAGCTGTTCTTCTCGAAGTTTCGATTTAAAGATTAATTTATTATTAGAGTTTTTTCTATGTTAAATGAATAATTAGAATATGGCTTGTCTATTATAATTCATTAGTGGAATTTTCATTGCTTATTGAATGGTTTGAATATGTTCATAATTGTTTGTTGCAGAAAAATAAAAGATTTTGAAGTGTATTTAGGATAGAATTTATCAATTTCAGGTGGGGGTTAAAATTTTAAAACTTTAGTCCTTATTGGAGGGGGGGGGGGGGAGGAGGTCAGTTGTACATATTTTCAGTTCGATTGTTATGAACTTATTTCTTAAATGAAATAGTGCTCCTTCAATATTGAAATTTAAGTGACTAAATTATCTTTCGGAAAAGCACGGATTTTTTTTTAAATAAACACAGTAAATTTAATCTTTTCGAGAAAGTTAAAAGGATTAAATACTAAGAGAAAATGCAGCTAGCAATTTTCTTCCAATTTGGGGGGGGGGGGGGGTGACTTTAAGTCTACCATGGCAATTATTTGTTATTTTTTTTTAAGTTTATGTGTTAAAAAAATATCTCAAACGTGTTCAAGGGGCGGTGTTTAATTCAAGTGGCGGTGACACATCCCTCCCCTTCTCCCACCGTTTGAAATTTAATGAACCAAATTTTATTTTTCTCCCATTTTTAAAGATATAGAAAATTTACAATTTACAGGAAACCTAAAATAATTTAACCGTAACAGGAATATCAGTTTAAAATTTTGCGTTGGAGGGGGGGGGGGGACGAGTTACTCTTCTATATCCGCTTTGAAAATTAATTTTTAGTTCTGTTTCTTGTGATATTTAGATGTTAAAAACTAACTCAACTATCTCAAATGAGTGGTTTAAGACAGTATTGAATTCAGGAGACGGACAGCCTTGACTTTAGATTTTAATGAACAAAATTATCTTTTTCTCCGTTTTTTAAAGACGTACTGCATTTTTACGAGTAAGTTGGAATAATTAAATTTTAAGAAACAGAAAAAGATCATTTATAGGCGGGGGGGGGGGGGGGCTGCCCTAGAAGACTCTCATAGAAGTTAAATCCCTCACAGAATTTAATCCACCCACGTAGAAGTTAATTATAAAAATAGAAGTCATATTTAACATCTTGCAAAATTGCAATGTACAGTGAAACCTCCATAACGCAAACTCCTGAATATTCCGTTAAGTGAAGAGGGCTTAGGTGATTCATTAAGCATCCCCCGAATTGTAAATTTAACTAATTTTTTTCACCGATTTTGAAAAACAAATTGAAATTTAATCTTTTCTCTTAGCTTAAAATAAAAGAGAGAGAAAGAATTTTGTGTTTGGGGGAGGGGGGGATGGAGGTGGAAGAGAGATATTGTCTCGTCCGGATTTGAAAAATTAATTTAATTTATAATTAAAATTGCCTTTTCTTCTATTTTCAAAAAACATAGTCAAATATATACTTTTCGAGTAACTAAAAAAAAAAAAAAAAAAAATAAAATAAAATAAATAAATAAAATAAACATCTGATGCTGTTGAGCATTCGAATCCTGGTCCGGACATTTTTCGCCCAGTTGGAAATTTACATCTAATATGATTTATATACCAATTGGAATAATGGTGTGAAATTAATCTAGTGTAATTTCGTATACAGCGATTTCTGGAGTTCCATTACCTGAGATTTATTCTGTTGAGCTGAACCAGGTTTCAGACCAGATGCTATAATCATTAAAGTTAGCTGGGTGAAAAAGTTCCACCAGATTCGTCCGGGATAGCGCAGATGGCAGATCACTGGCGGCTTCAGCCAGGAGATCCCTGGTTCGAATCCTGGTCCGGACATTTTTCGCCCAGTTGGAAATTTACATCTAATAGACATTCCTATATTTACATGTTAGAACGTCATTCCTTGAATTGTTCTAAAAACAATGCAGGCCTTATATAATATTTTTAAGGCAATGCTTCAATTCACTACGCAAAAGACACAAAGAAGTGAGCTGAATGCGTGTTAGCATACGTTAGAATACAGTTAGGAAATAGGTAGCTATAGGGATTAGCAACCACTTGGCAAATACAGGGTAGTCAAAATTACATGTTCCTATCATTGATCGCAGCCGCGGGCGTTATATCGGTCTCAATGACAAAAAAAAAAAAAAAAGACCTTTACGATAGTTTACTTAATCCCTTTAAATAAAAGTTATAAATAATTGTTCATAGACAGCACTGTATATGGCTACATTTATATTTTTGCAAACTTAATTGGTCAGTCAATAGCCCAAATCTAAGTCCCATGGAGACCGTTTCCCATAGTATAGTGCGCAATATCTAGTGAAAAAAGTATACTGGTTGAATGACCCAGTATAACTCGAAAGGAGAATTAATACCTGCCTGTTGTCTTGTAAATTCTATGCAACAATGCTGCATGGAATTATTAAAAACAAAGGAAGTACAGTTGACAAGTAATATTTCTATAATTTAGAGAAATATGTGCCGTTCTTAACATTCTGCTCCTGTAGCATAGCAATTTATACGGTTTATATTAGGATTTGTATAATTATATTTATTATTTAGTCAGTTAAATAATCGTTCCTATCGTTTTTCATCCTAGTGTAAAAGTCAAGGCATATTTACAGTACTAGCTGACCCGCCGGCGTTGCCCGGGCCCGTAATAATATTCTTAAATGAATTTGAAATTTTTATAAGGCCCGTACAGAGGGGGGGGGGAGGGGGAGACGTTTCGAATTACCTGGGCCCGACACTTGTTCAGTTCCAAGTTCTGTAAAGTCACAGGTTAAGTTTTTTAATTTTTACATGTCTCATACTTTAAACATTTTTTACTCCAAATTAATTGATTATTCAATTAAAATTTAATTATATTTTCAATAATTTAATTTTTTATATAAAATCTTTAGATGAAAAGGCAGTTAGAAATACAACATAAACTGTAATACTGAAAAAGAGATAATAAAATTGTAAGCAAATATTACTGTATAGACTTTTAAAAATATTACCATCCAGAAAATTTATTTTCTAATAGGGTAAAGCCTGTATATAACGGAATCCCGCAATAAACAAAAAAAATTTCCAGCTGTCCCTTCCCCCAAAAAATGCTACTATGCTTTGTTCAATTTAAAAAACCTGGATAAAACGGAATTTATCACTGGTCGTTTCCGTTCCGGTCTAAGCAGGTTTTATTGTATCTTACTTCTGGTGTGCCCGTAGTAATATTCTTAAATGAACCTGAAATTTGTATCGCAGGTCCGTACAGTCAAAGCAACCCGTCCGTACACAATTACTTTAACGTCATGACAACATTTTGTAAACTGCTCGTTGCTGTTTAATTCGCATTTCCAATACAGTGCTTTCAGAAATTGCACGTTTCACTCAAAATCCCATAGTTATGCCCCGGAACTTTTATTCAGTAATTTAGATTTCAGATGCAACGCAGGCATGCTACGGTTATTAAGCTTATTTTGGCGATAGCTTATGCTCTTTGTTTAACGGCGTTCTCTGTCCAATCTATTTCGATTCGAATTCGGCTTCTTCTCCACTTTCAAGCATTCGCTGAGATCTTTTACGGGCATTTCAAATGATATTATGAAACTTTATAATTGCAGCGACAGGTAGATAAACCCGATCGCCTCAAATCCTGCCAAAGGACTTTTACACAATAACCAATGAGATGCGTTTCTCGGGCGTTACCATTAAACAATAACAAATAATCGCGATTTTTGTGCCACGTACGTTAGCGTAATATATATATATATATACTATTGTAATTTACAGGAAAGCTTATTTAAAGGAATGTCCTGATGTTTAAAATTGGTTAGGAAGAAAGTTTGCAACTCATTTTATTTTATTCATAACTAAAATAAAATTATCCAGTACAGCAAAAAAATTTAATTGATTTTTCATTTATTGAACTGTTTTTCACTCTGTAAAATATGTTTTAAATTTACACAACACACATTTCTTAATGTATTTGTTTAATCTTTAATTTCTCAAGTGATAGATGAAGGATAAAAATGGCGCAGTGATTTGAATACAGTAAGTGGGTGAATATTATCATATTTATTATCGAATGGATTAAGTATTATTTTTTATCTTTTTGCACTCCATTGTATACAAACGTGATTACAGACATCTTGCTTACATGAAACTGTAAGTTCGCGAAGCTTCATGCCAGCATTTTAAACAACTTTGGAGCACTGTTGCGGGTGTGCCATCTTCTACTTCCATGGTTCTTTCGTTTCGGATCCAGTGTTTGCTGCGTTGTGTTTTACGCAGGATTTATCAGACATAAAATCATCGAAATCTTCTGATGCAGTGGACAGTAGGGTGGAGTGAAAAAACGGAAGTTGGAATTTTGATTTTGGATAGCAGCGAAAAATTGCCTTTTATTACCTCTAATATACGTGCAAAATTTCCTGAATTTTGAAAAACTCCTTCAGAGCTCTACCAGGACTTTTATATTTTCAATGTTTCACACAATAGGTTTTTATCATAAATTGTACATTTACAGGATTTATCGGTAATCTTGTTTGACATTTTTATATTTAAAATGTTTAGTGTAATTCCCTTTATTATTTTTAAACTTTAAGTCTTTATTTTAAAATATTCAAACAATGGGTTCTTATCATAAATTGTACACTTACAGAGTTTTTTAGTAATCTCGTTTAACATTTTTATATTTAAAGCGTTTAGTGTAATTCCCTTTATTTTTTTTAACTTTATGTGAGTACTTTAAAATATTTTAAACGTTTTATTGAGTTTTAAAAATTCATTGTTCTCATTTTTAGAGTCATTTTTAAATTAGTGAGTGTGGAAGCAAATCGAAGTTTACCATTACTAGAAGTGCAGTTGAATATCCCCTATTTGGTGCCTCTTCAAAATTAAATAAAGCTGTTTTGTCAACCATGGCAGATGACAAAATATTATTTTTATACAAGACAATAATTAAAACGCAACAGGAAAGGAAAAGATCCACCAAAGTCAGAGGTAATTAAAATCCTAAGAGAAAAGATCGAAGAAATTTGGAAGAAAGCATAAATTATTGTAGTTTCCCAGAGGTGTGTTGATCAAATGATAGACAACAATTTTTCTGAATACCAGAAGCTTATTCGATTCCTCAAATCTAAAAATAATGATGAAAAATTTGAGATAGATTACATGGAAGAACTATAAGTGATGAACATGTATCTCTGATTGAAGAGTCAAATTTACCGTATCTGGGACAGATTACACCATCTTCTGGATCAGGAAAGAATATTGCAGAAAGCATTTTAAAATATTGCACTGTAAACAAATTAAACCATGATAAACTTATAACTACAGGTTGTGACGGAACAACTGTAAACACTAGGAGAAAGAATGGTGCTATTAGATTTTTTGAAACAAAGATTAGTCGTCCATTGCAGTGGTTAATATGCCAGCTTCATGTAAACGAATTGCCATTGCGTCATTAATTTTCTGAACTTGATGCGCAAACTACAGGCCCATGAGCCTTTTCTGTTCATATTAGAAAATCGTTCGATCAATGTGTATAATAGACAGTTGTGGAATTTAAAAGAATCTGCTCTTGTTTCCCAGAAATGAACTGTGGAGAGTTAAGTACAGACCAAAATTATTTTTACGACATGTGTCAAACATTTTCATCAGGCCAATTCCCTTTAAATATGGCAAATCGCAATCCATATAAAATGTCTGACTCTAGATGGTTGACAACTTTCAATCGACTACTTAGATTGTACACTTTAAGCCAGAATCATTCCAAAAATCTGAAGATTAGGGTTGAATTTTTAATGAAAGTATATTCACCTACGTTGTTTCCCATTAAGAAAGATTCTTCCTGCAAAAATGGAGCTCAGAATGTTTTTTCAAAACAATTAAGTTGTCTTGTTATTTCAGGGAACATTTAAAGCAGATTGTCGATATCGTTATTCAACGAAACGCATAAATCTATCATTGAGAAAAAAATAATTGGGATGATAACCGATGAAAGAAACCATGTTCGAGAACTTGGATTTGAAGTCAAGGGAAATGGAGTGTTCAACAATAAGAAATTTTCATATTCCAATATTGAACTTCAGTGCTATATACTATATTAACATTATTGACTGGCAAGAATGGGAAGTAACATCACCCCGCATTCTTAATACAGTATCAAGAGAGGAGCTGAATGTTCTTATTAAAGATCCCAACTTTTCAATTCCTCAAGTTTCCGTCTCATATTCAAAAAGTCGAAAGATGGGTAAACTTAGTTACTGAAGCATCATTAGCGGCTGTATTAGTAGAAGCAAGAGACCGATATATGTGAGCAAAAATCAAATCACGAAAGGTAATGCCTAGTTTTGATACCAAAGGCCAATATAAATTAGAGTGATATGGAAGATCATTTTACAGTACATCGTATATATTCTTTTAGTTGTATTACTATATGTTCAGAAAAATATCTTTCCTATATATTTAGAGAACTATCTTTTATGTATATTCGAAAAATAAAAGTAACTGCATGTCTAATTATTCTGCTTTTTCTTTATCTTCTTTGCGACAATGCAATTCATATTTTAAGGTATTAAAACACGACAACACTTCGATTGTTCACAAGTAATACTTTAATCAGTCATTTTTTATGAGTTATTTTACAGAAATCAGAAATTTAGTACAAAAAGATTGCTTTTACTAATTTATAATATAATGTGAAATCTTGGTTTTTCACGTATAAAGGGCATAATCTTTAAGAACTGGTAGAACCCTAACGTAGAATTCTAAATGAAATGAAAATTTAAGCTTTTATTCAGGGTGCCAATAGGCAACATTTTAGACCTATCTGAAGAAAAAAAAATAATTTATTTGGTCATTTTTACACCACTCTAGTGGACAGGTCTATAATGCTAGTTTCTTCAAGCCAAAATTAAGTATTTTTATGGCACTAGGTGTAACTATAAGTATTTCGATTAGTTTCAAAAGTTTCTGTCTAGCGACATAGAAGTTGAACTGAAGGATTTATAATGTGGGGTTATTTATTATGGTACATCTTTCAAAACTGCAGGTACTCGCAAGAGAAAGCTCTAGAAAAATGTCCTAAAATGTCATATATAAGGAAAAAATGACTTTATTCATACAAATGTTTTCTCATGTCCTTTTTTTTTTACAAATTAATTTGAAAAGTACACAAAATACAATGGTGCCTTTCAAAAAGCAAGAAATAAAGTCACAGCATCATAATAACGATTTATATAAAATGCTGCATTACGGCACTTCATCTATAGTGGTATCCTAAAATAACACAACCCTAAGTTAGTATTACTATTGTAATTGCCTACATCACAAATGCATTTTTTGCACACCAAGAAACACTGGCACATTCCCTATGTGACCACTGTCAACATATAACATATTATAACCAATTTTCCTTCGGTTATGAATGACTGAATAAATCATTTTAATAAAGACATGCTTCATCATCATCATCATATGCAGAGAGATGGGGCATTGAGACTATGAAAAGAGACGGATTGGGTCTAGATATTCTGTTATCTAGTGAACTTGTTTTGATGTCGTTGCTTTCTCTATTTTGCAATGGACTTTATTGTGCAACCGAAACACAGAAAACATAATCGTGAAAGATGTCTGTGTTCATGGGATGGATTTTATTTTTAAAAAACCGGTATGTCATTTTACCTACAATCAACATATTGTATATACAAAGGCAGTAATTGGGATCACATGCATTTATAAATTTTTACATATTAGGTCATTGTGCCTAAATGAGACGCGATTCCCCATAGTTTTGTCGCATTTAGGGAATATTCGGCATTCTATTATATAAATATATATTTTATTAAGCAACAAATTACTGAATACTGTACTTTTAGTTCAAAACTATCTTGTTTTGTATAAATTTAATGATCATCTGTAGTATAAAACCACAATATACTATTGTCGCATTTATGTCATTCTTGTCGGATTTACGGCAGATAAAACATAAATGATACATCATAGTCCTAAATGTGATAATGCATTTTATACATGACAAATCATTTAAAAATGCTCATTTAACCTTTCACAGCTGTGACTTAAAATTGCCACATTACAACTATGAGCTGTCTGCGAAACCATTCAATTGAAAGATGAATAAAAGGCGCGATTAAATCAGAAAATACTGATTTTCAACGAAATAGTTTGTACAGTACTATTTCTAATAAAATTTCGTTTTTTCAAACATTTCAAATAATAGTACTAGGACTCCAAATGAAGCAAAATTTCACTGTATCGATAGTTAAACTGGAAATTACAAGTTAAACTGTGATTTTATTTTTAAAAAGTGGCACTAACAGCAGTTAAAGGTTAATTGCAATTATTTTTTGAATTACTTAACCCTTAAATGGTGTGACAGGAATTGTCGCATAACTACCGTGTGCATCTCCGAGACCGCTTTATTAAAATATGAATGAACGTCTCTATTAACTCACAGGGTAGTGTTTCTGTACTAAACTTTAAGTACAGGACTATTATAATTAAACTTCTCATATTCGGAATCTCTAGCAATAGTTCTAGAGCTCCAAATGAAACAAAATTTCACTGGTACTCATAGCTAAACAAGAAATTACGAGTTTAACTGTGAAAATTGAAAAATGTAGGGGTCTGTGAGACCGCTAACAGCAGTTAAGTGTTAATAAAGAGTTGAATTGCATAAAATTGAAAGATAAATAGCTTATTATTGAACTGCTAAATTAACTTTATTTAATAGTAATTTAAACCATTAAAGATTAACTGAGATGCTTACGTCGCACATTTCAATATTTATGCTAACAGATCCAGCAAGTTTTACCAGATCAGTTGTTTTTCATTTTGCTTACATCTTCCGGACAGGCCTATTTTTTTTATTTTTCGTTTCTGAAAGATATAGATCTGGACAGGTTTTATGTTAAAATTTTTACTAAGCCAAAGAGAAGCTCTGTAGCTGATATTCTGTTGCCTCCCCCCTCTCTTTCTATTTCTTGCATTTTCATAAAAAAATGTAACTTTTTTTGTACGTATATGGAATACGTATATGGAAACAAATATCCATTCAGATAAAAAGAATTTTATTTTATATTTTATCTTTTTCTAATTAAAAAGTAGAAAATGTGGATTATAACGACTAAAAATTGAAAACAGAATTAAAACATCAGACTTTATAAGAGTGCTAACAAAAAATAAGGACTCGTAAACCTGGGCATAACTCAATTGCATCATGTTTTAATGAGAGAAAGCATTTAAGCTACCGAATGGTATTATGTTGGTAAAATTAACTTACTTAACCGCATTAAAATAAACAGAATTCAAGTGTTTTCAATTTACACAAGAGTTTCCGGAATTTCCATTATGTAAAATTATTGCAAATTCCTTAATCACGGACTATAATATGTTACTGGAATATACACTACGTTTCTTACACCTTTTTTATAAAAAAAATTTTAAAGAAGCGTAATTTTCTATTTTTATCATCTTAAACACATAGTTAAACATCCGGTTAAAGAAAAACTTTAATGGAGTATTATGCTGACTTAACACAGCTTAATTAAACATAATATTTGCTTTAAACACCATTTTAATATAATATATGAAAAATACAATATAAACTTACCTCGTTAATCTTCTAAATGTCTCTACGCATTTACAGCAACCTGTATGTCGCTATTAGGTACATGCAGAAAATAAAGTCCCAAAAATGCGTACGCTACTTCATATTCTAAACCCAAAACTGATCGCCTTTTCTTTAGCTTAACAGGTAAGGTAAATGAAACAGAGAACGCAGTTCTTGACGTTCATAAGGTTATTTGATCTTTAAAGTAAAAAAAAAAAATCTGTGAGCCAATTTCGGGATTTTTTGTCGAATTTACGAAATACGGGGCCCTATAAAATGAACGATGTGTATTTGATTGAAAATGTCTTTAAGAAAAACCGTTTTAAATGTAGAAACATGTTTCGGGTTTTGTTCATTAAATCGGATACCTCATTATACGGCATTTATTTATAATTCATGCATTAAGATTTCAAGTAAAAGAACATTATCGCATTTAGGGGTCATCACATTTAGGCAGACTGACCTTACAGAAAACAATCTAGAAAGAAATAAGTCCTCAAATCATGCTTCAGATATGTAATCACTCATATGAAATAGACGTTAATTAGCATCGAATTAATAGTCCTAAGAAATTTCTGTCGGAGGTGTAATTTTCTTTTAAACAATGAAAAAAAGAAATCTTGAAACCTTCGGCATTAAATACATATCGTTGCTGCTCGATTCCACAACATAACTGCGTGTTGTTAAGTGCTGTCCTCTAGCGACAATTATTAAGAAACATGAGGTATGTCATTTTACCCCTGTATGTCATTTTGGAGAGTTTCCCCTGTACCTGAATTTTAGAGTACGAAGTCGCTCCAACCATAATTGTTTTCCAAGGAATTCAATAATAGTTCAATGTCTCATCATGGTACAAGTTTTTTTTTTTTTTTCGAAAAATTTATTGCCTTCAAAAACACATTATGACCTTTTTTAATCAGACGTCAAAACCTGCAAAAGATTTTTAACCATCACAAACTATCATTAAAACTCTATACAATATTGTAATTGGCAAATTACATTACAAATCTCTTATTTTTAGTAGAAACTGACAACTATCTTATTCCAGTAATTCTCCAAAATCAGTCATTGCGCTCCTCTGCAATTTCTACAGATAGCCACCGAAATGTATGTGTGCAATTTTTTTAACTTAAAAAATTCACCAGGAAATAACGTTAAACTTCTTTTTTAAGAGTAACTGTTATAGTTAGCAAAAAGTTAGCGATAATGATTAGATAACATTTGGCAGTTTTCGAAATTACATTTCTACATCGCTGATGGCATTTAGCGGCTTAGGCATGGTGTTAGACGTTTTATCGGTCATAACGACAAAGAACCAACGTTTCCAATCGTTCACTCTATATTTATAAATAAAAATCTGTTGACAGATAGCGCCATATATGCAAATGATGAGTAATGCTTAATCCCAAAATCGAAACATAAATACTAGCTCACAAATTATTTCTCCCAGAATAACATAATCACTGCAAGTTGGATTAAAACAATGTCTAAGAAGAATTTATACATGAAGCTTTTACTAAAATTTCTTTCAAATACAGTTCGATAGCGTGGAATTAAATGTTTGTTTTTTAAATTTCATGACAATATGAAATAGCAGGGGAGCAGTACAGACAACACCATAACGCGCAGTAGCCCCCCCCCCCCTCACACACACACACAGAAGAGAAGTTGGGAAAAGAGAGATACGTGTGGCTTAAAAGGCCATAAAACAAACAAGGAAAATCCTCAGCAAATAAATATGTATAAATACATATACAAGTTAATTTCGAAGATTAAAAAATTATATGTCCCTTAAAGAATTATCATGATTTAATTATCCGTGAATCAATAGATATTATTACTAAAGAAAATACTGTTTGTAATGACGCTTTATCCTACAAAATACCCAGAATTTGGCTCAGTTTGCTTAAAGAGTCATAAAAACGTAATATTCCACTTCCCTCTATATCCATATATTGACTTTCACTTTCACCCATTTCGACACCAACTACGTGAAATTTGAAAATAAGACGCTTGTAGTTTTGTATTCTCTGACGAAGGCTATGTATATAGCTGAAAGTACTAAGGATATTAAAATAATTTAACACCTTTTTTAAATATTTTTTCATCTTTTAAATAATTTGCACATAGTATAATTTTAAGTTTAAGAAAAATCTTTTGATTTACATTTATATTTTAAATATGTCTATTCGATAAATCCGTGAAAAAATTATACAACGCCGTACAAATCATTTTAAGCTGACAAGAAATATTTTTTATTATGAAATTATGGATTTCCATATTTTTTACCTGCATGAGAACATATGGGAGATTCTCAAATGGTGGGATCATTAAACGTTAACTATATGTAATTTTTAATTTTTTCAAATTTAAGGCCAAATTTTTTTAATAGTATAGTATTTTGTCTATAAATATAATATATAAATATTTTAATAGTATGTCTACAAAATTGTACACAAACATTAAAAGACAGCAACTATTCTGGAAAATTAATGATTAAAGCATTTAATTAGCAGTTGTGTGCGTTACAAATTTCGGACATTTGCAGATTTTGGACGTTGCTCTTAGTATTTAAAAAATTCTCAAGTCTAAGAATGTAGTAAATGTGTTTGTATACATAAATATATATATATGTATAATTAACTTTTTGTTATCCAGTATAATAATAAAATCAAATGCTTTGTTACGTACGTTACTTTCGTACATAACAAAATACAGAAAAATGCTTTATAGAAAAGTCCTTCTATCTTCAAAAAAGCAATAAATCAGCCTGCCATCTCGCAACGAAATTATCAAAAAATCCTCCGTTTCCTTTATGCATTCGTTGTTTACCATTAGAACCACCTGGAAAAAAGTTAAAACTCTTTTTCTTGGTGATACATTGGAGCAGTTAACGTTATGAATGTCCGAAATTGGCCTCTTTAGCATAAAATAATAAAATTTTTAAGATATTTATACAAAGCTTTTACAATAAATTATGTCATTTTCTATCTCTGAATAGAATTAAAAACTCAGTGTAAAAAAAATAATAATAAAGTCAATGGTAATTAAAGTTATGTTTGAAAGGCTTAAAGTTATGACTTGTGTCCAGTGCCCACCTTTTGAGAATTGCCCATATCTAAATGTTACCATATCTTGAAACTCCATTGCTAAAATAAAACTGGAAGGCAGAAAGAATGCCTAAGAAATGCGATGTGTTTCTTGAAAACACAATCTATCACAAATGACGAAAGTCTGTTTTGAATTATATATATTTTAGTAATGGTGAGTTGTTTATTTTGTACAAATAATTACAGGAATGTCTGCGTGTTTGTACAGGGTGTCCAGCGAATAAGACCCTGATTTCAAAATTAAATATCTCAAAAAGCAAAGATCAATAGAATTGTGATGACAACGGTTTGTTTATTAGCTAAGCTGTAAAAATGATATACAGAAGTTTCAAAAATTAGTTGCAAAATCCGCTAACAGATGGCGCTGCAATCGCAATGCCTATAAATTGTGTTTTGAAGTCCAGAGTACTAGCGTCTCATTATTCGATGGCTTCCTATGGAAGAACGAAAATTGAGAAAGACCACTTTTTCGTTGGGGTGATGTGCAGAAGAGGAGACATCTGGTCAAAGCTTCAATTTTAGAGAATTTCAATTAATAGAATTTTCAATAAAAAGTTTAGCAATCATTATATAAGAACTTATTGAAATATTTTATTTGGGTAATGTGCAGAAGCGGAGCCATGTGTTGACAGAATTGAGATTTTTTTCCAAATTTTGTTATAAGCTACTTCCGTCCGGATACCAGTATCTCTGTGGTATGTCTTTTCTCTCCTAATAGGCAGATCGTGGAATCGAATCAAGAGGAAGATTTGAAAAAAAAAATGGAAATCTTTACTTTTTAATGTTTATTTAAACTGCGAAAAAAGTTTGAATAAAAAAAATCCAGCTTCTGGTTTTAAAATTTAATTAAGCTAAAAGAAACCCCTGTTCTAAAAGTCACTGAGCATTTTTAATAATGATTCATAAATCATTTTTTTTTAATTATAGAGATTAGTTTGAATGAAAAAAATTCAAAGTTTCTATTTTTAAAAACTTAATTAAGTTAAAAAAATAATTTTAATTTTAAAAACTCGTTTTCATTTTTTTATCATTGAGCATAGGAATATGTTTCAGATTCTAGCCATAGGATCCGAATTGTTGGAAAGGAATGCAGCATCCAAAATACTTTTGCTTTGACGTTGATGATATGTCTTATCATCAATTCCTTTTAAAAAAGAAATAATTTAAAGCATAATTTCTGTCTCTAAACCTTTGTTTACAAAGAAAAGAAATATATGTGTTGTGCAACAACCAAAGTATTATGCCGTGATTTAAAAATAAATGAAAAGTGAAAAATTGCTTTTTTATTTATAATAATTCAGGTATAAACAATAATACCAAAAAATTATGCCGTGATTTAAAAATATAAAAAATAAATAAAAGTACAAAAATATTTTTTAAATATATGCATTTTGATTTAAATAATTATATGGTATTAAAAATTGAATTTAATAAAATATTTCAATAAGTTCTTATATAATGATTTCTAAAAGTTTTATTGAAAATTCTATTAATTGAAACTTTCTAAAACTAAAGCTGATGCAATAATTCTGTGACCAGATGTCTCTACTTCTGCACATCAGCACAATGAAAAAGTGAACTTTCCCAATATTCGGTCTTCCGTAGGGAGCCATCTAGGAATGAGACACCAGTGCTCTGGACTTCGAAGCATAGTTTACAAGTATTGTGATTACAGCGACCTCTGTTAACGGCTATTGTAACTAAATTTTGAAACTTCTGTATAACCTTTTTACAGCTTAGCTAATAAACAACCCGTTTACCGCATAATTCTATTGATCTTTGTTTTTGAGATATTTAATTTTGAAATCAGGGTCTTATTCGCAGGACACCCTGTAAAATGTCTAGTAATTTTGCTTCCCTACCCAAACAGAAAAAAATTAACGGGCATTCGCAGGATTTGGCATGCCCTCGGAAAAGTCTATTGACAACCATAGTTGGGATTTTTATTTTAATTTCAGATAGTAGATTTCATTAAAATGTATATGTTTGTGAAATACGCTCAATAAATTGCACTCTATATTATAACGCTAAGATTAATACAAATTGTAATTCGCTATCTGCTAGCAATCTGCAAGATTTTGTTAAAAAAGTGGTATTTTTATGTATTCAAGTTATTGTTTTGTATCATAGGTTACGGAAGGATGGAAAAGGAAGAAAACTTTTCATAAATTTTGAAAATAAATTAGAATTTAAAAATAATCTACTAAAAAATTTAACTATAAAATGTAAACATATAATATCGCTCACCGGCAAGAGAAGTGACACATCTCTCAAAAATTCATTTTGCGTTTTCTTCCATTAATAGGTCTGTCATAGATGTTTTTTGCTACACAAACAATTTCATAAGTTGTAATGATACGGAAAATCACTTTTTTACACTATATGTCCATTTGTGACCACAGAAGAAGGGTGAAATGTGTGTGCAGGTAAAATTATCCAACCCTCCAAACCTCATCCTACGTCTCACTCTTTAAGGTTTTATGATTTTATGCACGTATTTGTTCCTGCCTGCAGAACTAAGTGCTATAATTTCATGTTACAGTAAAATCATGCAAACTTTCTTTTCTCTCTCCTGCGAAATTAACTTTTGCCGAGATATGTAACTTTTCTTGCGGATGAGCGATATGTTTGTTATTGAACAAATTATTGCATGATAGCAATTTCATTGTAGTATATATATTTTTTTAAATTTTTAATTTCATTACAGTGCAATTCGTAATTTCGTTTTAGTATAACACTTATCATTTGCTAAAACAGCTTACAATGTCCATTGTCTTTTGTTTTTTAATGAATTGATATTGATATTATTTTAAAAATGCAAATATGTAGACATGTTTTGTTTCTGTTGGAGAAGAGGGTGCATTTATAGGTTATTAGCAGCAATGCGCTTCTTTAAATTAAAGAGTAGGAAGAGATACCTTACCATTTTGGAAGGGGTGGGGGGCTGGAGGATACCGGTAGTACTTCCGTCGAGCCTGTGAATTTCATAGAATAGCAAAATTTGAGAGTGTAAATAACATTTAGTAGGATACTTATTTTGTTTACTGTGTATATTTCGTAAGTTGGAACTAATGTCTTTTAATATGACGATGTTACATTTTTTTATTTCTTTTGGAAAAGACAAAATAAAATAAAGTGCATGCACGACTGAAAAAATATGGTATGACCAGAGAATAATGTCATGGATCACAAAGGACATTTGTCACAATCCCCCACGACTTAAAGATTTATCAGATAACATATTTAAAATATAAATGTAAATCTGGCGATTTTTGTTTCTTTATGACCTTTTAAGTAACACATATCTCTGTCTTCGCAATTTTTTTTGCTATTGTTGTTCTTTGTGGTGTGTGTAGTGGAAGCCCTTCCCTCCCACACACACAGGTGTGGGATCACAGGTTATGGTGATATCTCTACTGATCCTCTGCTTGTTACATCCCAAAAAAATGTTTATCGTTTGGTTTTCCGATTCCTCATTATAAATTCATCCCCCTCTTCCCTTATATATTTTCTTTCAGTGCCATATTATATCTAAAAATTTGTTTTTGCATTTAATAATATTAAATTCAGTGTTTCTTACACGTTACTTTTCATTGCATATACTAAAACGGCGATAATTTCTTAGATTCTATATTTTTCAAGCGATTTTCTTTCGTATAACACCATCTGTTTAACAACATTAAGATAAGTATTGATAAATCATTCAAATTACTGCAAATGAAATAAAACGTGAAATAATTTCATCTTACAAAGAAAATTCTTCTGAAGCGCAAATTTAGGGACTTTCAAATATAAAATAGCAATCAACAGTCGCTAAACTTTTATAACTTCAGGTACTTTTACAAACTGTAAAAAATATTAATATCTTATCTAACTCAAATTAAATTAGCCTTAAAATATAGAAATGATCTGTTTGTAAAAGAAATAAATCGATACTTAAATATATCGATTAATTCGTAAGGTCAATCAATACATCCGTGCAAAATGTATGTCACTGTTTTGCAACTTTTATACTCTTATTGAATTTGTGTCGGCAAAGTTCGCGACAGTCTTCTATCTCTTTGCCAATAGGGTTACATTGGTGAGGATAAAATTGCTGTTTTATATTCATTTATTGCTCTCGTATAGATCTCGAATAACTGATTTTTTACACAAATTATACCGTAATATAAATATAACTAAGTGTACTCTTTCCAGACAATTTTCACATTTCAAGTTTTAAAACTTTCCTTTTGAGAAGGTTTTATATCTGCTCACTTGTAACTGTAAACCAAAAATTTCTCTAAAGTTTATTAGTTTATTGATAAATCCTATGAAATATTTAAGGTTTTAATAAAGTTGGCACTTTTAATTAACTGCAAACAATCGATTACGCAATACTTATTATATTTATTGTATGACTTTAAAATTATAAAGACAATGAAGTATAATTTATATTATGCTGTAAAACTCGAGTTATAATGAACGTAGTCAAAAATCGTTTTTTTAAATTGTAAACACGAATAGGTTAGATTTTTTACATTTAATATATTTTTTAGATTACCCACTAACAAAGTCAAAAAGCATTTTTGTATGAAAATATTAATAACGCATTCAAAAAGAGATTGGAAATTTATTCGGCAGAGGTTACCGTTAATAAAAAAATCGAATTTTTTCAATGTTTGAATCCCTATATCATGTTAATTTAACTCCCAGAACGGCTAGCGGAAATTCGAAATATTTAAGAAGTTACAGTCAATTGAATGCGAGCTCGTACTACATGGAAAATAGGTATAAAGGACGGGTGTCAGAGCTGTACGCACTCCGAATTCTTTGTTTTGGGATATAAACTAACTGTAATTTGCAAAACAAAACGATTATAAAAACATTTTATGCTCTTTTTCTTTAGTAAAATATTAAAAGCATTTTGATTGAATGAAAATTATTGAGTGCACCGTGTATTATTCATTCACACAATTTTCTTCATTTTAGAAATCAAAGATTATTTTGTGTGAAGGGGTAGTTGCTGTGTGGCTTTGAAGTAGACAGCGCCGTTTTTGCCGGTCTAAAGCATGTTTACAAAACGTGATCACTGGTTGTGCATTAAAATCGGAGTTGCCCGTGTCAAAAATTGCATCTGAATGTTATCGAGGATAACGTGAATCAAGTGGCGAGAATGCGTTACCGTATAGGGCGGTTCCACGATGGGTCAAAGCGTTTCGTGCTTGTTGGAATGAGACTGAGGATTTGCTCCGTGCAAGTCTGTCGTCCATTACTCAAGATCAGGCTGATAGTCCTTGTGACTTCGACCTGTTTCCTAAGTAGAAGAAAAACATCCGTTTCATCAAATCTCCTGATCTGTCATCTGTGCTCCGAGCAGTAGGGCGCTCCGTCGCTGCCATCAAAAACAAACACCTTGCCAACGGTTTCATACGGCTTCCCGACATTTGGCAATATGTACTAAACTTTGCTGGTGATTATATTGATGGGATGTAATGAAAATGTACTTGTAAGTTCATTAAAAATTGTTTTCTATCTATGTTACCACTACTTTATTTACAACCCTCGTGTATATATATATATATATATTGTTTGAAGACACGTTAATGTTAGACAAAAAAGGCAAATATATGACCCTTTTTTTCAAATTATTACTACTTTATCAAATTTTGTTCAATTTCACTAAAAATCGATTCATTCATCCTCCCCTAAACTATGTTTTCTGAAAAATTTCATTTTGTCAATTTCAGATGACTTTCACTGGCTGTGAGCTACATCATGTGCAATCCACAATATTTCCGTCAATTTTAATAACTGATGTACAATAAAAGTATTATTTATACTAAAATCTATAAATAATAAGGGGGTAAATTCAGTTTGCGGTACTTTATTCTGACAATGAAAAAAAAAAAAGAAAAAAAAACTGGCGAAAAAAACTCCGAAGTTCACTCTATTTTCGGGGCAATGAACGGCAACCTATTACAGCAGCATTTTTTAACAAGATAATTGCAGTCATTTAACCCAGCCGAAAACGCGTCAAGTAAAGTTACCAGAGCGGACGTGTGGGGGGTATCACATACCCCAATATTTAAAATACGTTCAAAATAGTTTTATTTAATTTTAAAGCCGTTTTTAATTTATAATACGTGAATTTTAATTGGGGTACAAAAACATTATGTAAAAAAAAGCTTATAGAGAAGTAAAATTAAGATAAATGAAAATAATAGGGTCATTCCATGTCAAATCAACACAAAAAATTGCAATTTTTTTCCCTCACCATCTCCGAATTTTACAAAATTCGGAGAACTAGTTAAACTGGTTGAGAAAGTGAAAAATTTGCAATTTCAGATTTCTAGGGATATTAGTGTTTTAATTATAGTCAATTAAATATGGCCGACTAAGACAAATTTACTTTCAAATGCAACACTAAAATCATCATAACTCCTGTTCTAATTCATGTACAGATATGGGCCTGTTATCATTTTAAATCATTTGAAATGACCTTTAATATGATACCAAACACAAGATGTTTTTGAAAAAAAAAAGTTACAAGGTCATGGCACTTGAACTTTGACCTTGAATTACTAAAAACGAATTCTTCAATTTTCCTAATTTTTTTTTTTCTGAATGCTAAAGTGCCTTAACTAGATGTGTACAAGGTTTCAAAATGGGATGACAATGGGATCATATATAAAAAAATAAATAAATAACAAAATACGAAATGTTCACATTTAAATTATGTTTTCATATATTAATGAGTTCGTGAACTCATATAATTTTATCAATATACACAAATAGAAATTGAAATAAAAAGTAAATATATAATACAAATTAATTTTAATAAAAAACACAATAGAAGTTGAAATAAAAATTAAATATATAATACAAATTAATTTGAATAAAGAACACAATAGAAATTGAAATAAAATATACAGAATTTAACATATGAATATATGTGTGTGATAACAATTATACATAACGGAATTGTTAAAATATGGGCATAATATTTTACAACATAGATCATGTAAATTGTTAAGGCAGTTTCCGTACATTCAGTTTTACATTTATTGATGTAGTTTCTTTTTCGGTGATATTATAAACTCTACCTGTTGCTGTTGTTGGATTAACAACAGTTAATATAACGTATATGCGCACTAAAAGTATATTTGGCTTACTTGGAAAGCTGTATGATGGATAAGATACTGATGGATGAAGAAAGCTTAATTTAACTTGCGCATTTTCTTCATCAGTATCAATCACACAAGCTATCCACCACTTTTTATCTTATATAGCAGTGACAAATCCTGTGATATCACCGATTGAAAGTTCGCCTTCTAATTTGGTTACTAGTTCCACATTTGAAAAAGGTGCAGCAGAAGACACTTTAGTACAAATTTTACTTTTTGCTATTGGAATGAAGGAGAGAAGCTTTAGAGTTCCAACAATTGTACGAGACTGTTCGAATCGTTCTTTAATTGTTTGCTCTTCCATCAAATAGTCATTTATTGTGCTGTATTTGAATTATACAGAAGGAATATTAAGTACTGCCCACTCGAAAAACTGTTTAGGGGTCACAATCTGTTCATTGTATGGCTTTTGAAGGCTAGCACTGGCAGCTGATCTTTTCAAAGTTCCTCCAATCCCATCACAAGCCCCTTTCTCATGTGCTGTCGCAGTGAAGTGCCATTCAGCACATATGCCAAAATCTTCTTCGTGATAACAGAGATTTATAAAATTCTTTCCGTTTTTGTAATGTGCTGCTGCTCCATCCGAAAAGTAAAATATATTTTTAACTATCGTTGGATACATCTTATTTTTGAAAAAAATTATTAAGTATCTCTGAAGTAAGTGATAATATACAGCCAATGTGTACATTAGCTACTAAATTGAAACCTAAATTACTGTTTTCCAAGCTACTGAATAAAAATTAAACTCAAACCAAATACCAAAACCATCTGAATCAAACAATCAACTCTAAATAAAATCTAAACTCAAACCAAAACTATCTGAAACAACCAATCAACTCTAATGAAAACCTAAACTGATTTTTTTACTTTTGGTTTGTAATTGATTCTAAGGTAGTAAGGTTATGTATATCAGTGAAGTTAATCTAAAATTTAAATAATTAAATCCATATTGCTATATGCATATAATATAACAAGAAATTTCAGAACTGATTGTACTTGGTATATTTTGCCATGTAAATTTATAAAAAAAAAATAAATAGACAATACAATTTTTATAAAATATTCAAAGTTCATAGTAATATCTGTATGTTAACTGTATGACATTTAATTCCCCAAACCTGCCTGGCATTATCAAAAACATCACTTCTATCATCCTTAAATAAATACCACGTGCACTAATCGCTAAATGTTAAACAATTATATTTTGTCAATAATTTTATTTTGCATGATCTCATTAATAAAAGCTGGTTTAAATAAAAGCTGGCATAGGTGTACAAATATTAAGAATAAATACAAAATTTTAACAAATATCCATTTTTATATACTTATAGCATGAGTTCGTGAACTCATTATATATCAATACATAATTTAAATGCGAATATTTAGTATTTTGTTATTTTTTTTTATATGATCCCATTGTCATTCCATTTTGAAACTTTGTACACATCTAGTTAAGGTATTTTAGCATTCAGAAAGAAAGTTATGAAAATTGAAGAATTCGTTTTTTAGTAATTCAAGGTCAATGGTCAAGTGCCATGACCTTGTAACTTTTTTTTTCAAAAACATCTTCTGTTTGGTATCATATTAAAGGTAATTCCAAATGCTTTAAAATGATACCAGGCCCATGTCTGTACATGGATTAGAACAGGAGTTATGATGATTTTAGTGTTGCCATCTGACAGTAAATTTGTCTTAGTCGGCCCTCTTTAATTGGCTATAATTAAAAAACTAATAGCCCTAGAAATCTGAAATTGCAGATTTTTTACTTTCTCAGCCAGTCTAACTAGTTCCCCGAATTTTGTAAAATTCGGAGATGGTGAGGGAAACGGCTGTGTCGATTTGACATGGAATGACCCAATAACAAAATAATAAGAAAGTAATAATACCTGTTTTATTGCACCTCTAATACACAATACTTATGTTATTTGTTTACAGTTGGAACAAAATACATTCATGTGGTCTTAGCACAGAAAGTTTTCACATTTTGAACATCGCATTTTTTTTTTCTGTCCTTGGCTGGAGGGCATTCATCACATCTTTTATATTTAGTCGTTTCGAATTTCAGAGATTCGTTTGAATTATTTGTGGAAACTTCTGTTGTTCTTTTGCATGCACTACGTAAACTTCTCGGTAACGTATTAATCTCTGATCGTTGTTTAATACTTTTTTTATTAGTTGTAATGCTATGTACTTCAAAAACAGACGTCTGCTTTTATATCTGGTTGGTGGATTAGCAGTTGAAAGTAATATAACTCGAGCATTTACTGCAGCAACATCCAGTGCAGAAAAGAAAATTACCAAAAAGAAAATTACAACTGGTTAATAACGGCCGGTAGCTAATAACAAGGATATTTCTCTTTTTAAAAAATTAAGTCATAAAGTATATTACGTATTAAAGTACATGTAATATCATAAAGTTAAAAAATATCAACCTTTTTTCTACTAAATATATATTTCCAACGAGCAAGAAACTTACCCTTTAATATAAAATTAACAATAACCCACTATCATTTTTCAGTGTGTGTGCTTTTATCTATTTCTCGGTTGGTTTCTTGTAAACATAAAATTTAAATAGTGGTTGAATTCAATTATCTTTTGTGCTATTTATCAACTGAAACTTCTAAAGACAACCACAGAAAAAAATAGCTCATTACTAAATTATTTTAAACATAGCACTTTATGGTGCACGCATCACTAATTCAACAAAGTTTATTCAGAGAAGGAAAGTATTTACTTTTCGATGCAGAGAAAATTAAACTCAACGACTGAAGTAATTCTCTATTCAAATTAAACTTGTTATAAAATAAAGTTTTTCCTATTTAGGTTAGTACTAAACTACAGTTAATTAATGTACAATGTTATGTTAAACGTTTACTCTTCACGTAAAATTTTACTATCCGAAATTAATATCGTTTCTCGGTTAATGCAAGAAAATATTACTTGATATATTTTGAATTTGAAAACAAAATTTATTTTAACAATAAGAAACAAAAGCTATACTTTATTACAGTAAGAAATGCAGGGCAGACAAAAATTAGATGGACAATATAGTAATTGAATTATTTAAGAAGTGTTAATTGAAAGTTACCAGTTCGGTTTCAGATTTTTAGGGTTGTAACCTACATTTACAGTTAATACACAGGTTACTTCTTTGTCATTGTTAGTGTTGAGGTCTCTGAGTTGTTATTCCATGATGACCATTTTCACCAAACTTTTCAATCTTGAATTTAATATACCGGGTTTCCCGAAAATGACTGATGAATTTTAAAATTCAATAACTTGCAAAAGGTGACAGATATTTAAAAAACTTCTTGCAGGAGTGTTATGTCATATGTCAGGAGTTTTTATGCTGCGATTCTCAGTTTTAGTTACAAATAGCATCGATAAATGGCGCTGCAAGCAATAACCGCTAAATCCAAGCTCGATTTTTCGGTCTCTTTCTTCTTCTATGCGAAAAAAGGAGATTAAAATGTTTTGAATGGATCCCGGAGTACCACAAATCGAGTTTGGACTGATCACCCATTGCTCTCATCGCCTTCTATTGTTTCAAATTTGAACTAAAATCAAGAATCACAGTAATAAACTTCCTACATCATACATAACCCTCCTGCATGGATTTTTGTAATATCTTTGCAAGCTATTGAATTTAAAAATCAATCAGTCATTTTTGGGACACCCGGTATATAGTTCTGTTATGATGAGATTTACAGCCCGGTTCCAAAATGTATTTCTTCACTAAAATGACAAATCTGCACTCCACGTGGTTGGACATGAACATGCTCACAAACATTGTGAGCAACATCGCTGATCACTTGAAAGTAAGCCTGAAATAGATATAATAGAAACACAAAAGTTTATTTAAAACGATAATCAGAGTAGGTAGCAGTGGAGCGGATTGAATTAAAATGAGGCGGTCAAAATTAAGTTCGATTCTAGTCTGAGAAGGGAAATTCTTTACCCAAATGCCTAATTAAATTCGAAACAAATTGGCCCCATTCAACGTTTATACAGGATCTAAGAAAATGCCACTTTAACTCATTTTGAAATGTCGCAGTAAAAACTTTTATATCAGTGTAAAATGTAAATATGTTTATTTCAATCAAACTTACACTAAAAATATGACCTATTTCCTACCACGCTGGTGAAACTCACAGCAAAAGATTCTATATGAAACCGGTAATGCGAACTCCGCTTAATTCCCGCTACTGGAGGACTTGAATACCAAGAATTCAGGATGTGTCAAAATAAAAATTAGATATACATATACTATAACACTAGTCTGCATGATATCAGAGGATTAAAAACCTATGACTGTTCTTCATGCATTTTTATGCTGATTACAGAACAGTTCTTAGTTTTCTTCTATCACGTATAGTTTGTTTGCGGTCGACCCGAGTTGATTTCGAAGATTCATCACTTAGAATAAGCATTATGTGGTAATTTCACATAACGTAAATATACTTCTGGATACTTTCCAACTTATCTAACGACTTCTAGAATACAGTCTAATTACCATGAACCACTCGTAAACCCCCCAAAAAATTTTGCTTCAACCATTACACATCAAATTATGATTAGCGAAACAATTTGTAAAAGCTCAACCAGAAGATGGGTATTTCTTCAAGTACTTTACTAGGAAATTTCCCTTCATCACACACTAAAAATTAAAAGCTGGAATTTTCGTTGTTCCTCAAATCAAAAAACTGATGAAGGACAAAGGTTTTGAAAAAACGATGAATGAGATAGAAAATGACGCATGGACCGTCTTCAAATGAGTAACCGAAAACTTTCTAGGGAATAAGAAAGATACAAATTACAGGAATATTGTTGAATCAATGCTGGAAATTTTCAAGGAATTGGGCTGTAATATGAGTGTAAAAATGCACTTCCTCCATTCCCATATCGACTACCTTCCAGATAATGTGGGACATTACAGTGAGGATCACGGTGAGTGCTTCCACCGAGATATCAAAGAGACCGGGAATAGGTACCGGGGAAGATGGAATGCAAATATTATGGCAGACTACTATATGATGTTGAAGAGGGACATAAATGATGAAGTAGAATCTGTAAGAAAGACAAAAAGAAAAAAAAAATTGTTTAATGGAACGCTGTTTGCCTTTTCTTTTATTAAAGAAATAACATGAACTTATAAGTTCATTTTTACAGTACTTTTAATGTGGTAATGAAATACTTTGTATGAAATTGTGATAATTTTTTTATTGCATTAATTAAAATATTCAAAACACAACTTCTTATTTTTTGTAAAATCCTGACGTGATAGATAAAAATGGAAGTCATTTCTGGAATCAGCATCAAAAATTGATTCACGAAAACTTGATTATAAGAAATCATCTGTCAAAAAATTGAAAAATTTAGACTGGTGTATTTATGAAAATCTGTAGAAGGTATCGATCGCCTGTTTTTAGTAATTTGGAATTGTAATTGCGGTTTCTTTTTTTTTCATTCCGACTTTGCTCAGAGGCGTAACACCAACAGAGTGAAAAAGTGTCCAACACTGAATTCGAACTAGGATCATTGACATTACTCGCCAATGCTCTACCACTGAGCTAACTGGACTACAGCTCAGCGCGTCTCACTCCTTTCTGTTGGAGATGCTGCACCCGTAGTACACGATGAAATATATTCATGAAATATATTCATAATACTCACGAAAAAGAATCCAGCCTCGATAAAATTGAAAATACATAAATAATTTGTGGAAATATGTAGAAAAATTCGTAGACCTATTTTTAATATATTTATTTCTTTCATTTCAAATGGCTAAAAATAGGCGTTCGAAATTGCAATTTTTTTTTCGAAACACAAACATACGCTAATACATAAATATTTTGCGTCGAAAAGTGTTTTTATTTTATTTTTTAAGAACTGAAAAAAGAATTAAATAACGTGTAAAATAAAAGCAAAAAATATTTTATAATTACTTTTTAAAGCACACCACATTTTACTAAACCACATTTAAAACAGATCTTTTTCGATTTTCTATAAACGATTTGTAGTATTATTAGTAATAATAATATAATAATAGAAAAAGTGATTGTTTCTCTACATGGTTTTTTCAACTAACATCTGAATTTTTTCAAGTATTCAGTTTTCTTCAGCGATTTTATTTTCAAAAAGTAGATTGTAATAAAAAATAGTCAGTTTCGTATCAGTTTGTATCAATAAAATAAAACCTTTTGTGGCGTTAGTGTACAATTATGTAGAAAATGCACTTACGGAAATGGGCAATAATTAATAAATTCAATTTTAACTCAAAAAGTATAGTGGATCAATTAAACTAGTACATTGTGCAAATAATTGTGATCAAATTTGCACGCTTCCTTTTTAAAAAATAGTAAAATGTAAGACAGCACATTCTTAAGCAAATAAGTTTACTTTTAATTCTTTGAATTATTTGAAGTGAATTACTTTAAATAAGCGTACCATTATTTCAATGCTTTTTATAGACATGGATTAAAGGAAAAACAAATTGCAATATTAAATTCTCTATTGTTTATTGACACATATATTATATGCAAATTTATATATACAAAAAAAAAGAAATTCGAATTTATAGGATATACATATATATATATATATATAGATATATATATATATGTATATACATATGAAATCACGAAATAATGAAAAATGATAAAGCAAATAAAAAAATATCTTTTTGTTTCGAATATAAATGAATTATTTGGATAATGCAGATTCATTTCACAGCACACAACGTTCATTTTTGATATTGAACGTAAATACATTGAATCATTTTTACTTTTTTTTATAATTTTGCATTTAGTGAATATATTTTTGACCAATGAGATTGTAGATTTTGGAATTTATTTTACAATGATTCTCTTCCATCCATTGTGATGAGGAAACTAAGAGTGAAACATTTGTTTGGTAGCACACTTGATTGTAATAACATATTTTGTGGACACATTTACAGAATCATTCTTTAAAAATCTCAGGATTGCAGAAGATTTAAGAGTAATATTGGAAAATTATATCTCTGCAATCATTTTCTTAACACGATCCCTACACATATAGTTGCACAGGGAGACACTTCCATAAAACATATTGAAGCTCATATTTTATTCTGAACATAAAGAAATGATGAGATAAACAAGCAAGTTCTCTTTTTACAACCAAATTCTCACTTCACAAAAATATCAGTTAAATAATGGACAGACATCTCGTTATTTGACATATATTTTTTATCAGGAACAAACATATTGCCAATTCGTCGGACAAGCCTCGTCGGAAAACTTCTGCGCAGACTTAATTTAAATTAATATATCATGTTATCGACTTTTAGAAATAAATTCAACGAACTCCCAGATTACAAAAAATATTTCCTAAGGAGGTACGAGCTTCAAATTACCACATGTAATATTACAGGTTTTCAACGGGAATCATTTACATTTGGTGATATGCAAAGTCACTGTACGTATAAGTAATTTTCAAAATGCGTGACCAAAAATCTTTTTAAAAGGAACAATGTAATACGAAATCGCCTCGACAACTTCAGACGTACAAGACCGTTAAGGTGTTTGATGATGTTTGTTGTTTAGAGAAAACTCGTGGTACCTCATACGATGTCTTTAAGAGACATTCAAAGTCAACCAGAATGCAGCAATTCTTAGCAGATATGTACTATAATAGAATGTAATTTTCCACAGTTTAAAATTGTCGTTACATATCTCTTTTTATTATTATTTTCTACCCAATACAATGTTTTGAATGTCCCTCCGCTAAATGACCCTTATTAGCAGCCATTTTTATATTTATCAATGAACATATTTCAACAGTGATCCATGTCTTTGGGTTTTCTTTACATTTGATGGTCATTACTGTATCCCCCTGCATACATACAGTTATCCTGAAGATATGAATATGCAGCATCATCAAAAGAAACTGGCAGGGTGATTTTTGCATTATTGTTTGGATAAGCATAGTGGTAAATGTCCACAATCAGCTTCATATTTTCAAAATGATATACTGCAAATGAAGATCACTTTGATGGTACTTCTCTACCTGTATCGGTTTCGAAAATCTTGAAATAAAATTTTTACAAAAAGGAATGCTATGAATAAAAATAAATTATCTCATGGGAAAACATACGCTGTTAAAAAATATATAATGTGGTAAAACGTATATAGTTATAAAATCTTCTATAATGAAACTAACACAAAAACAGAATTATTTGTGTTTTACGCATTTTTAAATAAATAATGAAAAGATAAAAATGATTTTCAACATAATGTATGTCAATTTTGTAAGATGCAGAAAATTAATAATTGATCTTAAATTGTTACTCTACACCATTTTGCTTCCGACATGATATTGCGTGTTTAAAAGGTTTGGTTAAAAGTTATTATATATAAATTTAAGAAAGGATGTATATATTCATTAGTAATTTTCCATTATTCGTTTTTTATTTTTTCAGTAAATGTCCCGAGTAATGAAGCTGTAGACACATTCAACGAATATCACCACAAATATTAGTGAACAACAATTTTATTTTTGAGAAATTATTACTGACACTTAGAATATGTTATTATCATGCTTTCAATAAATTATATACTTGATGCATCTAAATACAAATGCATAAGTACACACGCCTGAAAGAACTCACAATTTTTAATTAATTAAACACGTCAGTTCAACTTACGACAACAGTAAATTCTTTCTTTTAAGTAAGTGCACTACCAGTTGTTTACAACAATTACGATGTATTGCTGTTTTATATATGTCAAAAACAGACACGAACTAATTGATTTTGCTTTTGTCGGACTCAGCAATTTAGATTTAAATATGTTATGAATATATCGGATGTAAATTTAGAAATGGGCTGTATAAAAAGGAAATGAGTTAAAGCATTGCAGAATATGTTATACGCTTGTAAAAATACATTTAAAATAGTATGGTATTCCTTATCATTTTTGCAAGTTTTATTATCCAGTAAAATGGCGATATCTTTTAATAATAGAATATGATAATTTTGTTATTTTAAGGAGAAGTCAGAAAATATTAATATAAATTTCTAAAAAGTTTAAAAATTGAAGTAACTTCCAACGCAAAAAGCATCTAAATCGTAGACATTTGATGTTTCAAGGTGACAATGTTAAAATGCTATCGCTTATATTTTTGAAAGGAATAATAATTTTGTGATAATAATACGATATTATTATGTTTAATCGAAAAGCAAACTTTGAAAAAATATATTCTTTTGAATAACTTTCCAGCATATTACAATAAATGTACTATAATTTGTAGAATTAAATATGAAGTTACAACAAAAATAATCTTGTGAGTATTACAACTAAAAAAAATAGTACTAATATATTGAATCAAACATATGCATTTTAGATAATACAGTCAGGCAATGTTTTCCATCAATATGAAAAATGCTTGAAAGCTATCTTCACAGTAAAATAAAACAAAATATAAAAATGGCATATACTACATACATATAAGCTCATCTTTTAAAAAAGTTTAAGCGGGAACAAATAATAAAAACACATTGATCTATTCTATGGGTAATAAGAATTTCTTGAAATTTAAAGTGTGCATTCTTCTCGAGATATTCTTTTTGCTAAAAGTCAAAATAAAAGAAATGTTACAACATTTAAAGAAAAACTTTTTATTTGTCAAAGAATAACTTGATTGTTGAGAGCATTTTCAACTAATTGAAGATAAACTTCAACTAATTGAAGATAAACTTCAACATTAAATATATGTTATTCTATAGAAATGGTTTGGATTATCAAGGATTGAGATTTATAAATTTTTAAAAGTAGGACATTTCCTTTAGATTCTAAGTTTATAATGTTTGTAAGACTTACATTCATTATTTATTTTATAAATACAGATTGAATATAATATATACAGTGCGATTCATAAAGATCGAAACAATAGTCTATTTTCTTAAATATTGCCTCTAGACCCATACTTCCCATTGCAAAGTTTCATAAAAAATGGTGCAAAATTTTATGAAATAAGTTGCAGCTCCATAGGAGTATAAATTTAACAAGTTGGAAATTGCTCGTCAAACGTGGCAAATGAGGTGCGTTCGTACTATAACTAGTTTTA
The DNA here is from genome assembly GCA_963932465.1 of Maratus speciosus. Taxonomy (NCBI): domain Eukaryota; kingdom Metazoa; phylum Arthropoda; class Arachnida; order Araneae; family Salticidae; genus Maratus; species Maratus speciosus. The sequence continues at coordinate 246,057,870 of OZ010787.1, forward strand.
TAATTATTTTTTGCACCCATATTGTACTGAATGTGTATTTATTTGCAATTCATAAGTGCATAGTCTGTAACATCATTAAAATGCACTTGCAATAATTTTTTCCCATTCCCCTTAATGTAACGGAAAACTTTTGACTGTCCCTGCAATTAAGCTATACATCCGATTTTCATGAAATTTGAAATGGCTCAACAAAATTTTGCAGCAATTATATATTTAAAATTTCAGCCCATTCGGAAAGCTGTAACATCATTAAAATGCACTTGCAATAATTTTTCCCATTGGCTTTAATGTAAAGAAAAACTTTTGACTGTCCCTGTAATTAAACTATACAACATCCGATTTTCATAAAATTTGAAATGGCTCGACAAAATGTCGCAATAATTGTATGTTTAAAATTTGAGACCCTTCGGAAAGCTTTAACATCATTAAAATGCACGTGCAATAATTTTTCCCATTGGCCGTAATGTAAAGAAAAACTTTGACTGTCCCTGTAATTTAACTATACATCCGATTTTCATAAAATTTGAAATGGCTCGACAAAATTTTACAACAATCATATATTTAAAATTTCAGACCATTCGGTTGGGTAGTTTTTGCTCTATTATATGCGGACGGACGGACAGACAGACAGACGGACGGACAGACGAACGGACAGACAGACCGACTGAACGACGACTATAGGTGCTACGTATTTATATAATTACGAACGCACCTAAAAATTACAAAAAATAAATTTTTATATGGCCCCCGTAGCGTAAAATTTCCAAATGAAAATTTTCCTTATCTATTTTTGAATCAAACACACACAAAAAAATCATCTTTAAATCTGCAAAACCCATAGAGATATTAAAATACAAAATTTGTGACTTACACCACTTAACCATACCTCTGATCGACACGATATTGATTCATTTGGAATGAAAGATAGGCATCGTTCAAAAATTATACGATGTTAAAAGTCATTTTAAGCCATTTCTTTGGCCATAAAATAGCAGCGTATAGATTTTACATTAAAATTGCTTTCGTAATATGCTGTAGGTCTGCACTAGAGATCTGAACGGGTCGAAATTTCCAGGCCCGGCCTAGATATAAAGTTAAAATCTCGGCCCGAGTCCGCCCCGGACCGACTTCATTTCTACAAAACATGGATTTTTAAGCCGATATGGTTAAATATTGTTTCCTACGATGAGCTCTGAACAAAAATACTCATTTTAACCTTTTTTCATGTTTATAATCTTCATTTTTTAAAGAAGCGCCCTAGGCTGTGATATTTATTTTTTAATGAATCTCTATTTGTATGGAAATATTTCAGTTATCATTAATATCGTTAATCCATATTCCATGTATTTTAGAAAAGTTCCCTTTATAGCAGGTCTAATTGTATTCTGTTATTTCTCAAGTATTATTATAATAATTTTGCATGGATAAACACAGTTTTCCGTTTAAGAAAGAGCTCCGTTATAGGCAGGTTCATTTTCACAGGTTAATTGTATTTTAATTTTATTTTCTAATAATCTAGCTTTTTTTAACCCTTTCGGGCGCAGTGAAGCCAAATGGCATCATGACTTTCACGATTTTTTAAATATTTAAAAACTCAATCTCGGAGATTCTGTTTGGTGTCATTCAAAAGACACTCTTTTCTGTCTTTTCAGTAGTGTTTTTTTTTTCCTCAAGAGATGGTAGAAGAGGTTCCAGAAACTGAAAAGTATTGCTTGATTTCCTTTTAAAAGGTGAAGTGAAAATATGACTATGAAAAAAAAATATGTTATTCACACATTTCCTTTAAAATAAAAATTACAATATTTTAAATATAAGTTGTAATATGTATGATGTATATATTTATGTATTTATAATTCAACAATTATATTTTTATTTCAGTAACAATGCATAGTAAATATACATAATTCCAAATGGCATCACTGGGACTTGATAGATATTTTCAACTTAACTCTCTATTTTGATTTCTTATCTGATTCGATAATTTTTTGAAAGGAAAAAAATTCCTTTACTATTTATGATGCCAAAACAAAAAAAAGAGAGTTTGTATCAATAGAAAGGGTCACTTATTTACTAAGGAATAAAGATCTTTCAGATACAGAAATTGAAAAATCTGACAAAGAGGACAGTGAAAGTGCACGCAATCTATCAAATGCAGATGATTTGTGCACTATTGCGATAATGATTGCGTGGTTGCCCAATTCAACTGTCGCGCTCGTCGGCCTAACTGTTCGGAGTTTTCCGTGGATGCCCAATTGTCAATATTCTTAATCTGGATACAAATGATTCAGTCGGTCCAGTTATTTTCTGTAAGTAATAAGTATTAGAAGATGAAGTTGAAAATGTACATCAATTAGAAGATAAGAATATTGAACCATTTGACACGGCATTTAGATAAACTTGTTCATTGCCTCCTGATGAAATGTTAGTCATTATGAGTGCTTTAAATTATTTTGTGATGAATGAATTACAGATAACTTTGTGTATCAAGTGGCTGAGAGATTTCGATGGGAAAGCTCATAGACGGGGAGTGCTGGTTGGGAACCAATCGCGCTCGTCGGCCTAACTGTTTGGAGTTTAACGTGGTTTTCATCGAAACATGGGTATACTTGCATATATACGGGTTAGGCTCCCTTAAAAAGACTCCCACTGAGGGCATCCCTCCCTCGGGCATACTTATCTCGTGTGGATAATCGGCTGTCATAAACAACACAAACACCACCTTAGTGCATCAAACAAATCTCTATTCTTGCCAAAAGCCTCATCTTCAGTAAATACAATTATAAATGAAATGGACATAAAAACATGAATACACATTAAAAATTGAATGTATATTTTCTTTTCTTTTGATTCCAATGATGCCAAATGGCACCTGTTCTATGGGATGTCCATGGCCAATCCATGCGTTGAATATCTTCATTCTCCAAGAGCTCCTTCACAGCCGCTGTACGATGAAATGGGGCAATGTCGTCCATGAATAGGAAGTCCGGACTCACAGTACCTCTAAACAGAAGCACGTGAGGCAAGGGAATCTCGGCGCAATAGCGGGTACTAAAGACTGAACCCACTTGGAAGACGTTGGAGGTTCGTACAGCTACCAAGCATGATACTGCCCCAAACAAGAACTCCGACACCTCCAAAACGTTCCCTTTCGATGATGTTGTAGTGTTGATTACGTATTCCCTGCACTCTCCAGATGTGTATACGTCAGAGTTTTGCTCATCAGACTAAATCGCCTCTCGTCCGTAAAGAATACTCGACACCACTACTGTTGTGTCCAGTTCTTGTGTTCCTGGCACCACAAAAACTGGCGTCTCCGACGAGCAGGCATTAAAGGTACACATCGCACTGGTCGTCGGGCGTATAAACCACCTTTGTGCAACCTCCTAGCCCCGGTAAAACGTGATATTCGACGTCCAGTAGTCTGCTCCATCTGCCTTTTGATTTCTCCAGCTGTCTGCCGCCTGTTTCTTTTCGCTTGTAGGACAGTATAACGGTCTTCCGCTGTTGTTATTGCTCATGGGCGACCAATGCTTAATGCTCGGACAACTGTTGCTGTAGTTTGAAAGGCACTCAAGGCTCGTAAAACGATGCAGTGAGCGATTCCGAACTCTTCTGCTACACTTCACACTTCGACTTTCATTCAACCTCCCAATGATGGGACCGCATGTGAGGTCATCCAGATGACATCTCCTGGATTTCCTCTTGGCCTTATCACACAGTAGTATAAAAAAGCCGTCGTTGAAATCAGTGTACACCGTGCAATAGATTTCACCAAATTGCTGAACGTCCACCGCCTCCGTGCTTTATCCCCTTAGGACCTCCTCCTTTTACGTCATATACCATATATACGAATGTCCTACTGTATTTGTTCTAGGTCTATCTCCTGATTGGTCTTTCATTTCGTTCTGTAACCTTTTTCGGCTTTTATGATAATTTATATGCTCCGTCCTTAATTTTTGCACACAAGTTTATATAAGATGTGTCTCAACGAAATAAAGCCACCGTAATTGTATGCCGTAACTGGACACGACACAAACAAATAAGAACGAAACAAATATATTAAGAAAGTCTACATACAAATGCATATTTACAAGGAGTAACTCACTCCTTGCCCCACATGGACAGGAGAAAATGATGAATGTGTAAAAAAAGAGGTGAAAAAGTGTCCCGTCGAATTAAAGACAGTGTGAATATTAGTATTTTTTGGTAACTACCGACATTCGAGCTGCTGCAGTTCAACATGTTCATGACGTCAGGAAGTTCTCAAATACTTGTTCTGTGCCTGTCGAACTTTGTGCAGACTTTAGAAGGCTGTATTTTCTATTTCTGCTGCAGTATTGCAATGGGGAAAAAACTCAGCTATCAAAGTTTGAGAAAGGCAGATAACAGCTTTTAAGGAAAGAGACTTTCACATAGACCAATATCTAAGTAAATCAAACGATCTAAAACTAAAATAGACGATTATGTAAATTAGGGCAATGCGTACGGGTATAAAAAATGGAGGTGTACATTTGGGTGGCCCTTAGCATTAGGCAATTTTCTGAAAGTAAAATATTTCCTGCTCCCACCCGCTAAACCTGTTCCAATGAACAAAAAAAAGGTGTGAGCAAAATTTTAACTCAATCGGACAACTTTAAGGCGACCCTCAAATGTCTTTAAATTTGTAACATAGTCTACGCAATGAGTAATTCATTTCCAAAACAGTATATTCATACCTATCTTCACCATTTTTTCTTCTAAAAGTTATTCATGTGAACACATCCAGGTAACCCCAGCTATTGTTTAAAAACGTTTTAAATCAAAGTTACCAAAATTTAATTTGAAAAATTCCAAAAATATCGTGAAAAAGTTAGAAAATATTACGATCTTTTAATAAAGTTCACAACCTCGATAAGATAGACGCATCTTTATTTTCAACAATAATTGCTATAGCATCAGAAACATAATATGAGTAGTTTTCACACTAAAGATTATGAATACTCTTCAGTGTTCTGTGAAGGCATCACCAGGCACATGATTGCTACCAGTCATGTAAACCTTTTATTGAGTTTAGTTCAAATTTATCTAAATCTTTTGAAAAACGCCATGTCAGGACCAGAAGTTGCTCTCATCAGTGAGTCGAAAAAACACCTAAAAACTAACTCATAAATGTGATGAGGCAAGGGAAGTACAAAAGGTCGCGATTGAACACTTTTTCTAGATGTGTACAGGCACCCTTTACTTGACCTGCGTTGCTTGCTCTCGTATCACAGCAAAGTGCTTGAATTTTGTCAGTTATGCCTAATTTCTCTACCTTTCTTAAATCATCTTCTCCTGAAGATGTTGAGATTTCAAGGTCTCTCAACAGCTGCTACTTACCTTGGAAAATTGCTAATATTGCAAGGCTATCAACTTTTTGAATACCTCTGAGTGATGAAAAGAGTTTTCCATACCAGTCCAACACCAATTCTTGACAGCATTTATGGTAAATTTTTCTGTATTTATGTGTTTCTCGCCGCTCTAAATTGTTTTCTAATTTGTTTAAAAGAAGTGCGGTTTATTATCAGGTTTTCAGTATTATCCCCGAAAGTATCTGCACCAGCGGCATTAATATGTAAACCGTATTTCTGTCAATGATTTTCCACCTATGAAAAACTTCAGAAATACGGGCAGTAAAAAATTGCAATGTACCTCGAGTGGCTAAAAGTGTTCTTGTTGTTGCGGTTGTTGCTATTTATTATATTTTCTAATCAACGACAGAAGAATTTTTACTGTCGTTGTCACAATCACCGATTTGACTGCTTACGCTGAATCATGAGTTACTGATGAAACAAACTTATATAAGTATATATATTTTTCCATTTCTTCATACGTCTTTTTTCTTTGGCAGTTTCCATTCAAGTGCGCTTAAGTGCTGGTTCTTCCTTGTGTTTTAGTTTTTGATCTACACCAAACATAGAACCCCATCGTCATTTTTGGCGTTGAAGCATTAAGAATTTTTATTCACTTCAATTTTCACATTTCCCAAAGAATCTGAGTGAACTGTGTCAAAGCAATCGTCTGTCATTTCTACAAAAAGTTTTTTTCTTTTTCCTTGTTTTTAGCACGTTAAAATTTTCTGTAAAACTTTCCATTCATCATGGAGTTTGAGAAGCTAATCAACGCAATGGTCAGTTTTTCTAGCAGGAATTCGTGCTTTTTGCCAAAAATGGAAACGTCTTGAATCACCTGTATTACGCTTTCTTTCGTTGTAAGGTTTACAACCCTTACATTGTAAAATGAAATGCTTAAAACTTGTTGATTCGATGGTAGTTTGGCTGCCATGATTGGATTGGAAATGTAACGAACAAGAGTGACTAAACAATCTTTTCCTAACTTGTGTGATGAACTAACGAAAGAAGTTGATGCAATTTCACGGTAAGAAAAAAAAAACACGTCACAGTGATACAAACAGTTCTGAAAGAAAAAAATAGTGAATCTGTCATCAAAGGCATAAATTTTGGCCACAAAATAAGTGTACAAAACAAATAACATTGTAAATCGGTGAGGTTACAAAAACATGGTTTTTCAGCATTGCCAGAGATACCAAAACAACACAGAAACATTCATATGATAATGCCACAGTAAAATGAACAAGCGTCTACACGTTTTTACAAATAAGATGATTTTTATTTACAATCACGGATGACAACGAAAAAGTATAATGAGTACAGGTGTTTCCCTATACCTGCTCTTTGCCCACAACTTCTCAAATTTATTTCTCCATTATATTTATACTAAATTATCATTTTAATACTATGAATAAGTACGGATATATCTTTTATGAAAGAGAAAATTTTATAAGAGATAAAACATTTTACCTGAAAAAAAATTTCGGGCAAAAATTTCAAAAATTTAAGGTCAATGAGGGTCGCCTTGAAGTTCTCCAATTGAGCTAAAATTTTGCATACATTGTTTTTATGTTAATTGGAACAAAATTGGAGGGTGGGAGCTAAACTTTTAAAATTTTGAAAAATAAGGGCCACCCTAGTGTACATGCAGAAAAATGGCTTCCAGGCAGGAAGAAGAAGTTTTGCGCCGTCTTTCACGTTGCGATATTTCCCTCAAATAGTTGGACAAAGATGATAAGATACGTGCGGCAAAATCAACCCTGTCACGAACGGAAAAACTTACAAGCATCTTGCGATATAAGAAAAGGAAACAGCGGCTCATGTTGAAAGCTATCCACATGCAAAGGAGAGTCGATTGGGCCAAATATCATCAAACCTGGAAGGACCAGTGGCGTCGTGGTATAGTCTCAGATGAAAAAAAATTAATTTGGATGGGTCAGATGCCTTGCTTTCTTTTGGCATGACTGAGAAAAAAGAGGAAATTTTCTCCAAACGACAGCAAGGTGCAGACTCGTTAATGGTACGGTTAGGCTTCGGCTGGGAGGTAAATATAACCTGGCTTTTCTCTCAGGCCAAATGAAGGCTACCGATTTCCTAGAAATGCTAGAAAACCATTTACTGTCGTTTGCTGAGAGAATTGGTGGACTAAGTAGGTTTTTCCAGCAGAAAAAGACCTCATTTCACGTTGCAAAATCCTCCTGGGACTGGTTTTTGGATAATCGGGTGCATGTCATGGATGGCCTGCCCTTTTTTCCTGATCTCCATCCCCAAGAAAATGTGCGAGTTATCCTCAGAAGGGCTGTATATGCCAATCTGCATACATTTTCAGTCTGTGGCAAAATTGAAGTTCGCCATCATTGAAGCGTGGAGAAATATTGATGCTACTGTCTTCCAATGATTATTAAATGGTGTGCCACATCGTAAATTCCATGTCATATATAACCATGGCGGATATAGTGTCTATTAACTGTAGTGGCTTTATTTCGGCGGGACACTTTTCCCCCCTCTTTTTTTACAAATTCATTTTTTCCCATCCCGGGTAAGGCAGGTAGTGAGTTACCCCTTGTAAATATATATTTGTACATAGACTTCCTTAATATATTTGTTTCGTTATTATTATTCTGTTTTGTGTCCAATTACAGCACACAATCATAGTGTCTTTATTTCGGTGGGACACACCTCTTATATATATATATATTCGCATTTGCAAATGAACTGTCTAATATTTTAAAATGATTTTTTCAAAAAGGCCTCTGAAGACCAATAATTTATAAATATGGTGTCGTATTTATTATCTTTAGGTTTTAAAAAAATATTATTTAGTGCATATGAAAAGTTTTCTTCCAAAATCAATATTATGTTTCGAATAATTTATGGTTAATACGTTTTCATTTCTTATGGAACATTGTTTTCTGTTATAACTGAATGTAATTCACTTTCTAATAAAGCGTATTTATATATTTATTTTTTCGTTAAAATTCTTCATTTGCGATTAAATAACCGCAAATAGCGATAAAATCTATAAAAGAAATTATTTTCAAATAATGTATAGACCATTCCATTGGAATTAAAGGAAATTTCCATAAAGATTTGTTGCAAATCGAGCCTTATAATTTTTTTGACACAATAGTTGTATCGTAAACAGATGACTCGAATAGATCATAAATCATAAAACCGAAGGAATCCCTTTTAAAACTTTTCTCTAAATTGGTCTCTTGCGTTAAAGAAAAATTATTGTTGGCAATCTGACATCATTTTTTCTTCCTCCAGTTTTTTTTTTTTTTTTTTTTTTAAGGAAAGACAATTTTGGTAAATTATATCTCCATTTCCTACAAATAATACTGATAATATTCGCTAAAATAAATCTCATTTTATTCTTCGATTTCAATGCCTTGAAATATTTTTTTTCATATTAATTTTCCATTTTTAAGCCGATATCAAAAGTTGTTTTTCTAATACATATAAAACTCACTTTATTCTGTTTAAACTAAGATTGTTTTCCCCATTACATATATCTTGGTTTATGTTTTACAAAAAATAGATTTACGTATATTTCTTTTCAGTATCGTATCAAAAGCAGTTTTCATGGCTAAATTTTTATATTTACGATGATAGAAGTATATGTAATATTTTCTTTTGGTAATTTATTCTGGTATTATCCAAGAGAATTCGGTTGAGGTAAATTCTTTCATCAAAAATATTAGTCCATTTGTTCCTCTTGGAAGAATTTCCTGCCAAAAAATATATATTCAGGATTTGCACCACTAACTAAAAAAAATAGTTTATGACGGAAATGTGCGATTAAAAAAGTATAAAAGTATTTTTTTTTATTTACTCTTCTGCAAGCATTAAATGTTTATCTTGAAAATCAAGTCTAATTTCATGACTGGAATTTATGATTTTTCCAAAAAATTGCGTTACAGGTCATTATTTTATCGTGTATGATGAATCCGATTACGGAAAATTTTCACCTTGTTTGACGCTTGTTATGAAGTGCCAGCTAGTGAATTTTTTTAAATAAATTATATTTTTTGCTGTTTTTCATTTAAGATAGGTAACAGGATAAAATGGAAAGCATTATTTCAATTCTGCTTTTAATATTTCTACTTTGATTTCTCTACGTATAATCATATTTTAGTTAATGTGAAACAATTAATAAGTTAAAGCTTTTTATTAAATAGTACTCTTAATTTTTTATTTATAGTTTCTACCTTATAGTGTTTAAAATATATCGTTGTTGCAGTTTTACAGCCAGTTGGCCTTTTCTCTCAAGCGTGGTTTGGCGCATAATTAAATTCATTGTTGTTGTAGCTCGCATTCAACTGTAACTATAAATTATATTTGGCGATTTATCACCTGTGGTCTAACAGAAAAATACTTTAAAATATATTTGTTAATTTACAATTGTGTTCTAAAAATATTAAAATGCAGTATTTTCGTCGGAAATACAGCTTTGTACGTAATTTTCAGAATTCTAGCATATCAGAAAACCAGTTAAAAATCAATTACAAAATTTTAATCTTTACATATAAAAACAAAATTGAATTAAATGAAAGAGTATGGAAAACAGATATTCAATGGTATAAAATAGTTGTATTTTGAAGATAAAACAGTACGAGTCCTATTTTTTGAAACTTATGGCAGATTCGTGGAATGTAAAAGCAACATGACTTTATTTTATTTTGCTACGTAATTGTAAGTTTCCCCTCTTAGATTCAACCTTTGTTTCCAGCATAAAATCTTATAATTAGTTTTCGTATTGTCACTTATCTTTCAGATCCTTTTACGCTAGTGCTTCCCACCAATATGTTTTCTTGATAACCATCAATCAAACAATAACTGAACAGAAAATGCTAAATATGTGATTAGGCATTAATAATAGCAAAGTGTTACAAGTTTAATATCAAAGTTTCTTAAATAATATTTCTCTGAGCAAACGATTTAAGTTAAGTGGTAGGGATATACCCAGTAAATTCGGTACATATTCACTGGATGCACAGGAATCCTAGTACATATTATTGTACAATGTACGACTTTTGGCTCATAAAATACGCATTTTCGTTTTGAGAGGGAACATTCTGAAAATATTATACAGACTGCAAATTAAAATCAAGAAAATATTTAAATAACTTTCGAACGGTTAAACCCATGCTATTAGAACAAGTGTCTAAGTAAAGTAAAACAAATACGCTCTTTTATATGGAAGTGAAATAACAGCACACCTAGTGGTGAAATTTGATATTTATTAACCCTATATTCAAACTCATGAGAGACAGCAAACATAATCAAGTACAAAAGAATAGAACGTACCCAATTTAGTACGAAATGTTGTCTTATATATAAAATTAGCTCGTTTTGAAGACTTTAAATATGAGTTCTTCACTATCTAAACACCGGTTTAAATATGCACAAATCTTCTGCAATTTTGTGGCTTTATAAGGCAGATGCACATTTACTAATACATACTATGCATGTAAGCACGGTACAATTATTCTAAAAATAAAACCAAATTTAGTATGCACAAAGTCTCCACAATCGTCAGCTTACTTAATATGATAGTACGTATTCCTTCTACTATAACTAACTACATTAATTCCCCAAATCCAGCTTTATCTGTTCAAAAGTTCTGACTTTACTTTGACTCTCATACGAGACGTAGCATACTAAATTAACTGCACAAAATTAGGTAATTTAATGTGATCATTGTGGAGCGTTAGCCTAAAATAAATGCATAATGTCTTTCTGCATAATCTGATGTTTTCAGTTATTCTATTTTTGGTTAAGAAAAAAAACCATTGTTTTTCGGGGTTATTTTGACGAAGGACTTGTTAGCGATTATTTATCGTATTTTCTCATAATACCCAAATTACTGCACATAAAATCAAAGTTTTTCAGTATTATTTTTACCTGTATAGTCGTACAATATTGTTCCAAAATCATCGTCTCATATGCTGTGAATTATCGTAAGCATTATTCTTTCAACCATAACTGTCAAATATATTCAAAGTCTGATGCGCGTCCTACTTCTTAAGCCTAAATTAGGGAAAACCGTGTGAAATATGTTCGAGAAAATACCAGATTACATTATACACTGCAATTCAAAAATATACATACCCCTTAGAATTTGACAATTATGAAAAATGTGTTGAGTTTTCAGAAAAGAGAAAGAAATTTGAAAAATTTAAGTGGTAATTAAAACAATACAAAAGAAAAAATGTATATTTAATTAATAGCATAGGAAAAAATACAGAAAATGTGGTTTCTTGCCATTGCAAAAGTATACATACCCAGAATTAAAAAAGACATTGATGTTTGTCTTTGTGGTTACAAAAGAAAACTAATAATTAACAGGAAGTCCGTGACGTCAGATGATGTCATAAATTTGAGATGGCATACTTCAATAAGATTTATCAACGTAGGTTTGTCAATTTCATCCCAGGATTTTAATATTAATTCACAAAGCCGTTTTTGCTTTCACATTGTTTGTTATGGGCTTATATTTTGCGAACTAAAATTCCCCACAGGTTCTCCACAGGATAGCAATGTGGGGGAACAAGGTGGCCAATTCAAAACTTTTTATTGCTTCAAACAATCGCATGCACTGCGACTGTTATGTACTGTGGAATTATCGTGCTGAAAAGTGAACATTACTTTCCTTAATTGCCTGAGATACGGGATAAGTTCGTTTTAAAATATCTGTTGGTACTGAATACTATCTATTTTAGATGTGTTCGTAATTATATAAATACGTAGCACCTATAATCGTCTTTCAGTCCGTCTGTCTGTCTGTCCGTCGGTCCGCATATAACAGAGCAAAAACTACCCAACCGAATGATCTGAAATTTTTAATATATAATTGTTGAAAAAGTTTCTCGAGAAATTTCAAATTTTATGAAAATCGGATGAATAGTTTAATTACAGGGATAGTCAAAAGTGTTCTATGTGCGGCTAATGGGAAAAATTATTTCAAGTGCATTTTAATGATGTTAAAGCCTGTCGAACAGAATGAAAATAATATGCACTTATGAATTGTACTAAAATATGCATTCAGTACAAAATGCGGTGAAAAAAATATTTATAAAACTAGTTATAGTACGAACGCACCTTATTTGCCACGTTTGATGTGCAATTTCCAACTTGCTGATGTTGTGAAGGCCAGCTTAAGCCACGAGCAGTAAATCCTGTCCATACCATTAAGCTACCTCCTGCAAAGATCCTTTTAGAAAAGTACATCTGTTTATTTCTTAAATCTCACCAGTAATATTCGAAACCATCCGGTCTTTCGAGATTGAATTTTTTTCGACCCCAAAAATAATTGAAACATAAAGGTTCCATTTGTAGCGCTTGTTTTTTTTAATCCTTAATTCATGAAGAAAAAAAAATAGAACTTGCGTCTTTCCAGTTTGTGGCCATTTTTTACGACCAAATTTCAATCGTACTTCTTTGTGTCTAGGTTTCAGACAAGGAGCAGGTTTCATTTTTGTAAAAACAAGATTTGAAACACGTTTAATTGTTCGAAGAACGGTATCCCGCGAAACTTTATGCTGTAATTCTCTCTTCATTTCCTTTGCACTTTTCATTTCATACGATACAGCCCTTTTGTGCGTTTTTCAGGTTTTAAGAGTTTCGGAGGACGTTCTGTTCGTTTTTTAAGTATCCATAATTTTGTTGTTTCGTAATAATATTTTGGATTTGACCGACAGAAAGTTTTAATTGTTTTGCAGGCTTGAAATTGACGAAAGCATGTCATCCCGGATTTATGACATCCTCCGACGTCACAGATGTTATTATAATTATTAATGTCTTTTATTTTTCTACATATTTATACTTTTCATCGGCAAGATACCACATTTTCTGTATTTTTTCCTCTGCTATTTATTAAATATTGAATTTTTCTCATTTGTAATGTTTCAATTACCAATTACATTTATCTAATGTCTTTCTCTGTTCACAAAAGTCAACATATTTTTTAGAATTGTCAAATTGTAAGGGGTATGTATATTTTTGCATTGCAGTGTACCATTTGCTACGATATTATTGGTTTTTTTTTTTTTTTTGTTTTTGTTTTTTTTTTTTTGATTTTTTTTTTTGTTTTTTTTTTTGCATTATATTAAAACTTATTTTCTTTGAAATTACAAATTCTGTTTAAAGTATAACACTTAATTCCATGCATCCCAGTTCTGCATACGGATTCCCTAGAGTAAATGAACATATACTACATTAAATCTATGCACGAGTTTGTATTTCCCATTTTTTTAATATAATACTATATTTATCATATTATAAAGAAAAACTAGTTTACATTAGCTGTGTGTTGAAACACTTACCTTAAAGATCAATACCAAGTTCGATTACTATAATTGTCCACATAAAGTACGTCGTTATTGTTTAATGAAGTTGTTACAATTCAATGTTTCATATTGTGTCTAAAAACTATTAATACACTTAAAGGGTATTGATAACTTTAGAATAATCAATAAAGAAATATTTTTGACAATAAGAAATCAATTTACTTAAATATCGATTTATCTTAATATTTCATCATTATTTATTCATTTTCAAGATCTTTAAACTATGCACATGCTTCTAGTTTAAGGTGAACATAACAGACATTAAAAAGAATTTGAAAAATCTGTGTAAAATATTGTGTCAAGTGCAATTATAAAAACTGAATGCGATTGTCTGTCGTTCATTTTATTTATTTATATTAAACGAATTATTTAAAAATTGCCCATGAGGATGTAATTCGTTGTATCAAATGTCAATAACTAATAACAAATACGTGGTGCAATAAGAAAATATGAAAGTATTCCAGTCATTAAAAAAGGATGTTTTAACCATTAAGAATTTTTCCACTCGTGTAAACTTTGAGGTTTTTTTAAAAATTTCTTATGATTTTCGCGTTTTAATATTTCTCAAAATGTCAAAGAGGAAAGGTGCCTCTTATAATACGAGTGATACTAGTTCAAACTATTTTTAAGAAATGAAAGTTAAAAATGTGAAAAAAAATGTATTTGAAACAGAAGTTTTACCGAATAACGCTATATTTAAATTATCTATTAAGTTATTTGTGTAGAAAAATTCAAAATTGATAAACGCGTAAAAATAGTTTTTTAGCTTTTTTTATTTAAAAGCTTCATAAAAAAGGCATCTTTAAAAAATACTTATATTTTTTTGTTTAAAAAAATAAATACGCTCCTAAAATTATCTTTAAATACTTTAACTTTCCAGAGATAGTATTTTGAAAACGTATTCAAAAATATAATGGTGGAATGTTTACAAAATATGTTTTACACTTTGAAAAACACGCCTGATAATTATAAAAAAGAAGGAAATCTATATATTATTTAAAAGAATCCAATGGAATGTTTTTGTGTTTACTACTAAATAAAAAAAAAATATTGAATTTTTAAAATGTTACTATCACATATATTATCCTGCAATATCTATCGGAAATTTCCTATACCCAATTCTTTGTTTCAAATTCCAAAATATAATTAAGAATGTGTGTTGTAGAATGAAATTGGGAAGATATTACAGTTATAAAAAAGGCACATTTTCACTATTATAAATTTTTACACTAGTGTAAACTTATAAAATTATTTTTTTTTTAGTATTTGAAGCCAATTTTGATTTTTGAATATTTACGGAAATTAATTTAAAAAAAAAAGACCTACTACAAATTGAGTAAATTCTTATAAAACAAAACTATTTTTTTATAAAGTTTATATAGTATTTTTTAATAAATAAAAAATGTGTGTTTTTTTTTTTTTAAATAAGACTTATTATTTCACAAAACATTTTTTTTCTAACATTTGAAAAAGAGTAACTGCTCCAAAAATTTATTTCCAGTGCCTCTGATTTCATTCGACAGTGTTTTGGTTTCTTGTTACCATCAGTAAAATACATAAAAAATATGTCTATGTTTTAATATGCTTTTTTCTGTACTTTTATTTTCTAATTACATCGCGGTGTTATTTATATAATATTTGTAAATTTGTGAGTTCTACATTTTTATGAAGTTAAATATATTTTTTAACTACATTTTTAAATTAAACCAAGATTAAACATACTGCAAGACATGTAGCATTAATAAGAAAAATGACAATGGGTTTTTGCATGATAACACTTTTCTAAAAATAATATAAGCAAGTCTATATATAGATAAAAAAATAAAATGCAACAAACGAAATATTTTTGGAATTTCATTAAAACATTGAAATGTGTAGCTACACATTATAACACCTGGAAAATAATCAATCAATGTTCAATGTACAGTAAACCATTGATATATTGTCGTTTTTTCAAGTACTTTACATAAACGGACTTCTGTCTAAAGTAGAACAAAATGTTTATTTTACAAGGAAATTGTTTTATTTTCTCTTCAACATAAGTAATTTGTTTATTATTGTTTTCCGTTCCATCTTTTAAAAAAATTCCTACAGAAAAATTTTTCGTGTAAATCATAAAAAAAACTGTATACATTTAATTTCCATGTGCAACTTAATTTGAGCTAAAACTATCGTTAAGAAATTTGAAACATGTTATTAACTCCTTCGTAATATGTTTTGTTTGTTACCATATAACTAAGTTTGGTTAACATTTGTATATCAAATTTAACAGACCGTATTTACTCGCGTATTTTCAACGTATGTTTGCCAATTTTATACCGTTAGAATTTACGGGGGGATAATATCGAGAAATTTTACAAAAGGTCCCGCGTTCAATGAATTACAAATTTGACTAAACATAAACCACCTTGAAGTTCCCCTTCCCAGTTATACACTTGCAAAGAGGTCTTGAAAGTAAGCGAATAACACACAATTATAATCTATGTGCTCCATTCTCGGGGTATATGAAATGAAAAGAATGGTTCAAGTTTAAATGATGTCAATTCTCTCTATTTAACCGATTGTATCCCTTCCAACAATCCGATATAACAAAAGTTGCAGGCTCCATCCACATCTCAATAAGACCTAGGAGAATTTCCACTGTTCTGTCGGGAACTGAAACGTGAAAATAACGGCCTCAATCGTGCTCTTCTCCACCGAAATACCGGCGTTCTTCAACAAAATAACCGCAGTTATTTTTAAATTTCAACAATTTTCCCGTTACTCCTAAACTTCTACGTATAAATCTTAATAAATTCTATTAATACATCGGTATAGTACCGACGTCAATTGGTAACAGCCTGAGAAAAAATACCAAATTCTTTATGGAGTGATTCGACCGAGAGTACTTGGAAAATATCATAACACAACAGCATTATGGTGGCAATTCGCATCCAACTATAATAAAGGAAGAACCATGTCTAACGGATATCTTAGACCGGCATCGATTTTCTTGTCCACATCCCCCAAAATACCACACTTGACATCTGATGTATCGTAAACCGGTGTCATCTCTATACGTATGCCGCAAATTTCGCAAAACACTGAAGAAAAAATTAGGCAAGACAATAGTACACACATACAGAGAAAAAAAAATAATAATCATTCTAATGAGACCCATGAAAAAGCTTATAAAAATACCCTGTTTCAAATGCCCCCAGTTCTAAAATTATTTATCAAACGGTCATATCAAGATTTTTCGAGAAAATAGCCTCGTACTCTCTAAATACAACACTTAAAGGTTGCATTTTTAAATCTACAAAGAAACGTATAATAATATTTCTATTGGTGAATTTTGTCCATCAGATTTGTCCAGGCTATCTCAGTTAACAGAGCATTGGCAGTATACGCCAAAAGTGCCTGTTTGGAATTTTGGCCCGCACATTACTTCACTCAGTTCGGAAAATTATAACTCGGTTGATTAATTTACCAAATAGAATCATTGTGTTAAAATTAATATATAATAATATTTTGATAAAACTACGTGTCGTTTAATCGGAATACTTGTAACATACAGATTTCAGTTGAAAATCTTGAATATAAAGGAAGGCGATGCTACTACTTCTGGCATTACGTATTGGTACTTATTATAGTGGACTTTGCATGTACGATTTCGCCAAGGTTTCAGTAACGATTTTGCAATAGTCGTAGTTACTTATATGTATATCTATACACCTTATATATGTCTTATATATGTTATATATGCCATATATATCATAGTCATCCGTTTTATTATGTGATATTCTTCATATATGCCTTATACAAATGTCACATACAGGGTGTCCGGTCTCAACGGTGTCCAATGGCTAATTCCTAAACCGTTAAGTATAGACATATAGTTCCAATTACAAAAATGTAAAGAAATATTTTAAAAGCGATTTGGATCAATAAAAACATTTCTTAAAAAATTACGAAATTTAATTTTTTATACGGTCCCCCGGTCCTATAATTTATATTTAGTAAAATTTTCCTATTACACTGACAAGGAAGACAAAAAAAGTCCCATTTATATAATGATAAAATTGAGTGAGTTATGAAACTTTAAAAATGCATGACTTACGCCCCTTTTCTGCTCTGAAAACAAATGAGTTCGGCTTGGCTTTGAGGGATCACATACCAAGTGCAAAGATCTTATTTCATGTGAATCTGCGCTTTGAAAAAAATCGTACAAGTATTACGATTAAGATAAAAATTATTAAGTTTCAGATTGGCTAAAGTAACATATGTTTTATTGTGTCAGGATTTGAGGCTGTTTCTTTTATGATTTCTTTTAACAAATATGTTACATTTTTTAAGTATTTATGTTACTTCAGCGATCTTATGTATGTTTTTCCAGTTCAAAATTCCGTACTCGGATTTTAACTCACTTTTAAATTCGATCGATATTACATTTTATATACTGGCGCAAATCCAATAACAATCTAATATTATTATGATTTTCCGTGGTTACCATTTATACTTGTTTTACAGGATAACACAAAAAAATTCGGATAGATTACCGCCAAGAAGTTTAAGAAAAAGGTTTAGATTAGATAATACATGACCGCGAATGTTGATTTTTTTTTAACTTTTATGTATTTTATAGCACTGAATCCGAAAATTACATTAATTTTTAATTATCATGTCAGGATATTTCGCAAATCATAAATAGTCAAATTTAAAGAAAAAACAAAAATTGGATTCTATAAAGTAGAGGAGATGGTTGTTGTTTTTTTTTTAACTTTTAATAATTGATTTTTACGTACTTTTTAGCACTGAATCTGAAAATGACCTTCATTTTTAACTATCGTGTTAGAATTTTTATGCAAATCGTAAATGTTTAAGTTAAAATATAGCGAAAATCTCAAACTATAAAACGTATGTAAAATTATTTTTTGTTTTATTTTATTTTATTTTATTTTATTCAATAAGTTATTCGATATTTTTGCCTATCCTGGGATTCTTACAGCTAAATAGCTCAGTGGTCCGATGAGATGAGAGAGGAGATTCAATTTTAAATTTGAACTTTTTAACTTTTAAATTTGAGAAAAATCCTGATGTGATGGTTAAAAATGAAGGTCAATTTCAGATTCAGCGATACAGAATACATAAGAATCAGTTATCAAAAGCTAATAAACATGACATAACCCAACTTTTGCAGGATAGTGTAATCTAATAATATTTTAAAATACGTATCATTTTGTAAAGAATTTAGGCTGTTAATTTAGCATCATTTTATTTAACAAAAATTCTGTTTTTTTTATTTCTTCTTAAATGTTTATTACAAATTGTATATTTTTCATGAATATGTCAGAATGATTAAAGATTTCAAATTTATATTGCAATGCTAATTTTACTCTCAACCATTTTCTAATATACCTGATGAAATTATATTTCGACTAAATTTGTGAATGACCCCCAACTTGCAGCAAAAAATATGCTCCAACTTTAAACAGCTATTACTCGGTCAATTTTAATTGTAGAATAACGGGACTTTTTGTGTATTACTTGTCAGTGTAAAAGGAAAATTTTACTAAATATAATTTATAGGTCCGGGGGACAGTATAAAAGTTTAATTTTCGTAATTTTTTAAGAACGGTTTTTATTGACCCAAATCGCTTTTAAAATATTTCTTTACCTGATTTGAAACATTTTTGTAATTGTAACTATATGTCTATGACTTACGGTTTAGGAATTAGCCATTGGACACCGTTGAGATCGGACATCCTGTATATGGGTCATTCTCACAAGCTTTTGACTTTCATGCCCCTGAATAATAATTTTTATTTTAATACGCTTTTTTGTGTTTTTTTTATTCCATATACTGGGGAACATCTCATTGCATGATTGCATGACAATATTAACGAGATAAATACGTTTCGGACGGTGTTGTGGGGTCCAAATACCAGGAAAACTCCTATACCGTCCCGTATCCCTGATGCTGATTTTTAAGTTTGGAGCTGTCTGTTTGTTTCAATAAGAGTAATTCAATGTAATTTTTTTCCGAAACTGGGACAATTGCTTTATATAAATATGTAGCAAAAAACTAACCTGCATACATTTTTACTGTTGATATTATTTTTTGAACTCTGTCCCTGGGTTTTTCATTCTTACCGTCCCTCTTGCTAAACTTATACATAAAATCACTTCAGATGCAGCCACAGAATTTTTTTCAAGTTTTTTTCTCATGCAAAGTACGCTAGAGAAAGAATGTCTAAAATTCTTTGGCAGGAAATTTATTGCAGAATTTAAATCAGCATTTAAATATCAATTTCAAGATCGTGGCTTTATTGGTAAACTTACCGTCCCCAAGGTTTATTCCTGCACTTTTCGAGGTAAATTTAAAAAAAAAATTAATTTAATCCAATGATAACAACTGTTTCTAAAAATCAATGAGCATTGTAGATATCACTTATTCTTAACATGATTTGCTTAAAATAGGTGGTATGTGTGCGCAAATGTGATGCGTGTGAGGACAGGCTTTGTGCTGTGAGCATTTCACAGTCTTTGGTTGCAGGGGATGATTTTTTAGTGCTGCCATCTGTTGGTTATGAAAGGAGATGATTGTTTAGTGCTGCTCTAAGGCAATAATGCTCTCTTCGTCCGCAGCCCTTTATTCTATTACTCTAGTCCGACTCTTTTGCGGAAGCAAGATTCGTAGGTCCCAGCCACGTCCCGAGTGAAAGACTCTCTAGCGAAAGCGATATTGAAAAAAAAAAATTCAAAAATTGAAACCGGACAAATTTAAAAGGGAAATTACACAAATTAAAGACACCGAAAACCGGGAAGGGAGGCTCGGGGCGATGAATCTACCGAACGGTTCCTAGCTACTCGGAGCTCATTATTAGTCTCGGTCGGCGGTCGGGGGTGTGCGGGGGGGATGGGTTCGACTGCCGCGGCGAGCGGCCTCTCTTCGTCCGCAGCCCTTTAATCTTCTACTCTAGTCCGACTCTTTATATCTCGATGTGAAATCTTCGGTTCGCCCAGAAAAATTGGGTAACCAATTGGGATTGTAGTTGTAAATCTCACAGTAACCGAAATAAATCTCAGCAGCTTGATCAGGGACCCGACGCTCCCTCTCAGACTCTGGTTGAGAGTCGGGAGGAGTGGATGTGGTCTACCCCTCGGGATTGCACTAACACTCTAAAGCAAAAGCTGAGTTCCCGATGTGGTCATCGCTGTCATTGCTGCGGAAGCAAGATTCGTATGTCCCCAGCTACGCCCCGAGTGAAAGACTCTCTAGCGAAAGCGATATTGAAAAAAAAATTCAAAAATTGAAACCGGACAAATTTAAAAGGGAAATTACACAAATTAAAGACACCGAAAACCGGGAAGGGAGGGCTCGGGGCGATGAAGCTACCGAACGGTTCCTAGCTACTTCGACACTTTACTTTAGCTAATTTAAATAAAGAAATTTATGTCTATCAGATTAAAATGTTATTTTAGCAAGTTTAATTTCGCCAAATTTTTCCCCCTAAAAGTCAATATGTTATATAACTAAAATTTCTTCATATACACCATAAAATGTCATACACTTAAATTTTAAATTGTTTTAAACAGAAGAATTTTTTTAAGTGCTATTTGATTTGAAATTTACTGGTATGTTACAATACATAATTTTAAACATGTAAAAAATTAATCATAAAAAAATATATTGACTAAAGGGTATCATTTTTTATATTTGCAATATACAGAAAATTACATACTGCTCATAATACTGTCAATTTTCTAATACAAAACTTTAAAGAATACAAACTTTCTATTTTCGGGCATTGCCCGAAATTAATTAAATTAATATTAATTAATTAATATTAATAATAATAATATTAATTAAATTATTATTATTAATTGATAATATTAATTAATAATAATAATATTAATTAAATAGTATTAATTAAATGCCCTGTTTAATTTTACAGAATTTAAGAAGTGAATTTTAGCAATAACGATCTGAAACCATTCAAATGGTAAATAAAATTTTGACACGAAAAATTAATCATCGTATTGCTATACGTTGATAATTCTATGAACAATTTATATTAACTTCTGCGGTGGAATCAGTAATAAATAAAAAAAATCGCCTTTTTAAACCCACTGAATAAGTAATTTTGACTTCTCGGTATGTTTCAAATATGCAACACGCTTGCGTTCCATTGTGTCTTCCAAACTCTTGTTTGTTATAAATTCATTGTTAATTAATTAAAAAAAAAAAAAAAAAAAAAAAAAAAAACAGGCAATGCATTTTTTTTTTCAGAACATTACAAAACAGAGAATGTAAAAATTAAGCTTGCGAACAATTGTATTTTATATAAAGGTTTTTTTCGGTAATTTAAATATCTTTAAACATTTATTAATTATATTAACAGTTGGTGGTTATAATGCGTTTTCATATACTTTTAAAATTTAAGAAAACGGAATTTTAAACATATAATTTTAAAAAGGAAATCAAATATGATAAAATGCAATATAAGTAAATGATTTTAATCATCTGATTAAAATCGTTGACATACTGTTATTTATTTCAACAAAATAAACCTTAATTCTTTTAAACTTCATTGAATTGGTAAAAGTTAAATTAATAATATTTATTGCATTTGTAATATGTTTATATTTAATTAACTGAAATAGTTATTAAAGAAAGCATGAAAAATATTTTTTAATACATATTTCGTATTGACATCGTCCTCTGTATTTCATTTCATAATCCGAATAGACAAAGATTCTTTCGACATTCGTAACACATTCGTAACACATTTAGTGTTGTCAGCAAAATGTGCGGTGTGCGGCCGGTGTCCCGGTGCGGTATTCCAAAGAATAAATACACCGTGTTTACTCCGTGTATACTCCACAGTGTTTATTCGTTTTTTTATTCTTATGTATATGTTAGATTTGGAAGTTAAATGCCTAATACTTTTATGAGAGTGTAATTAAAATTTTCTATTTAAAGGATATTTTTTATTCATTTCACTTTTGTTTTCAATCAGTTAAAAAAAATCAAGTTAAAATGAATTGTAAAGAGTCCCTTTTTGTAATATAAAACAATTATATTAGTCATAATTAGGGTATATGAAATAAAACTGTGTTTAACCATTTAGAGTGTATAACATACATTTACTGTGCAATAATGCAAGGACTTTTGACAAAAATGTTAAGCTTGTATCACACGTAATAAATACAAAAAAAAAAAAAAAAAAAAAAAAAAAAAAAGGTTACTAAAAAATAAAAAGAGATTTTCGGAGGAAGAAAGTTTTCTATTTATAATCTTTTATTTTTGTTTTCTATATTAATTTCGTGTAGAATGAAATAGGCTGTAAAATTTATCTAGTTTTTTTAAAGAAATTTCTGGGGAAAATAATTAAAATATAAATAAATGTGTCTTTTTTTGCATACATTTTGTATATTTTATTTTATATTAAGAAAACTTTAAATTTATTCAAAAAGTCTGAAAAAATAGCAACATTTATTTTTAAAGAGTCACTTAAATTAGTTAAACACTAAACAAAATGAAAAATATATTGAAATTATGCAAGTTTCTTTACTTATTATAATAATGAATACTACAAAATTCCACACTCCTCTCCTGCACACACTTAAACAAAACTTTGCTTTCCCCACCTGTGTATTATTTTTTGCCATTTCCGTTGTTAAGAACAATTTAAAATTAACAAAACTAGGTGTACCAACCCGGGCTTCTCGTATTATATAATATATGAAAAAAACTTTTAAAAATCTATTAGATATTTACCATTAATAGGGTAAGGTGCCCTATTATAGTCCCCCAGTCACTTTTAGGCCCTTCGAAGTTGTAATTTTCAGTGGAAATCTACGAAAGTTGGATTTTACATAGATTAACTACCCACGCACATAGAAACGTAGGCAAATATCGTACAAAAAAAAAAATAACAATGCGAAAAATTGTTTTTTTCAAACATATCTAAAAAATGCAAAAGAAAAAAAAATGGTCCCAATTTCGTCCCCCCCAAAAATTCAATACGCCGAAGCTTAACTTATAACTAAATTAAAATTTATTTCTAAATGAGTAAGTAATTTAATGTACAATAAAGTAAGGCACAAAGAAATGTACTAATTATCTTCGGAAGTATAACATAACGAAACATTAGTTGCCAACCTCCCGATATTTTTCATACCAATATTTTTATGCAGAAATAATTTCTTTATACAATAGCAGTTTTAACGCAATTAAATAAAGACAACATTTTAATAAGATTCACTGGTGTCCAAAAAATCGGGAGATTGGCAACTATGCGATTAGCCATCCAAACATGAGGAAAAAATTGAAAAAAAAAGGCCATAAAAAAGCATTTCTAATTTCGTCCCCGGGGCGAAAATAAGAACTGCAAGGGAGACGAAATTGGGACCATGCTACTTCCCAATATTACAGATCTTCAGTTCCCGTTAGATGAACTGAGCGTCCTAAAACTCACTGTATGCTACAGTCAGCATCTTACCAACGTAAAATACATGCATGAATAAGAAATAAATACTTACAGTATAGTAAGTAGCGTTCTACAAACGACGTTATAATAACTCAGGTCTTCTAAAAATAGGAAATTCGCCGTCTTTAATTTATGTATGCGTTTTGGCGAACGCAATTTTCAACACTGACCCCTTTTACCTTCCGTCCCTTATGCCTTGCGTCATAAGTGACGCCAATTTCGCAGAAGCGGAGAAGTTAAAGGAGACGAAATTCGGAGAAGGGACGAAATATGGGAAGTTTACCCTAATTTTTTTTTATGTTTTCAGTTTTGAAACGTTTCTAACATTTGTAAAAAATCTTCATGCAATAGATAGATTTTTTTTTAAATCTTGCTTGAAAATTATTTTTAAAACCATATAAACCAGTAAATTGGGTATAATTAAAAAAAAATGCATTTGAAAAAACATATTTTTGCTATTCACCGGTTTAAAAATTGAAATTCTGCAGTATTAAGAAGTTACAAAAATTCCATGAAAGGTTAAATTTATTGGTCAGGTGTTGCTACCGTCAACATAACACCATTGTTACTCACAGATAGTTTTTCACTTTATAATATAGATTGCGGCTGTTAGTTTAACAAAAGTAATTATTTTCTCATATAATATAAAAAGCTGTTGAAAACTCCCCTAATTATTTTTTTCGCGAATTACATGCAGAATTACATTTGTATTATGTATCATAATTGCATGCCGATTGAAATTCACCTATCTATGAAGCGTTTCCCTGTGCGTGAGTAAATAAACTAATGAATATAAACTCATTTGTAATGATCCCCCTCCCCCCCCCCCAAAAAAAAAAAAAAAAAAGATTTAGGTTCCCCAAGTTCACTAAATCAGTCTTGAATAATTCTTCTGAATAACACTTCTGCTCAATTTGGAATATTTTTAAAATTCATATTTTTGTCAAAAAGTGGCTTCACGATATGATGGTCTTTTGATCACACATGTGACGTGACGCTACTTCCAGAGACGCCACAATAATAAAATAAAGTGTCGGAAACGATTTTTTCACATTGAATAACATGTTTTGGCAGTTTCACGATGAAATTTCAGTTTTGCAATTTTCGTTACTGCAACTTTTAATCTTCTAAATGTTTTTTTTTTCAATTTTTATACCCTCATATTAAGAAAAAATCTACTGTTAAATGCAATTTGTTTGGAAACTGCAGCCCAATAGACTCATTTAGGGCGGCTTTTTAAATAATTTTCCAGCATATTCTTTTTTTATATATATATTTTTATCTAAATCTCGAGTCAGCACCATTACGAATTAATAATAAAAAATTTGTACATAAACTATAAATATTGTTCAGCATTCTTCTCCGGCTGATTAAAGAAATTAAAGCTTCATCAATAAACAAATAAAAGAATATTTTAAAAACACAAATTTAACATGTAATCAAACAATTTAAATTTTTACACTGCCAAATAGGAAAAAATACTTTGAAATATAATTTGTTTGCAAACTGTACCTTAATTTACTGATTTGGGTATGGTTTTAAAAATAATTTTCAAGCGTGAATTAGTTTTTAATTTATCTCCATGGCGTGCATCTCAATTACGAAAGATAAATCCGTTTCCCATTAAAACAACGTAAAGAGTTCAGAATTTGTTTCCGGCTAATATGCCATAGCAAAATTAAAACATCCTCTATAAATAATTAAATAAAATAATATAAATAAAATACAAATTTATCAGACATGTAATTGAACTACGCGTTTAAAGCACTGAAATCAATAATCCTGCGTAAGTAGCAAGACCTTCTGATAATAACTCCTGGCATGTGTCTAATTACAAAATATCGCTTTTGATAAATTTAAAAATTCTCTTGATGGAATAATTAATATTTTTCATTGAAAAATACTTTTTGGCATTAGTGGGCAGTCAAAAAAGCATATTACCTGTAAAAAAATTATTAGAGTTTTCAATTTCAAATTAAACAATTTGGCAATTGCACGTCAAACGTTATAAATGAGGTGCGTTCGTACTATAACTAGTTATATATATATATATAATGTTTTTTTACCCCGCATATTGTACTGAATGTATATTTTAGTGCACTTCATAAGTGCAGATCAATTTCGTTCTTTTCGAATAGCTGTAACATCATTAAAATGCACTTGAAATAATTATTCCCATTGACCGTAATTGGCCGTCCCTGTAATTAAACTGTGCATCCGATTTTCAAAAATTTGAAATGACTCGACAAAATTTTGCAACAATAATACAATTAAAATTTCAGAGCATTCGGTTGGGTAGTTTTTATTCCGTTATATGCGGACGGGCGGGCAGACAGACAGACGGGCCTAACGGCAACTATAGGTGCTACGTATTTATATAATTACGAATGGACCTAAAAATTGTTTTCACCTCTTTTTTCTAACTCGGGATGCCCGGGTTCGATCTACTAGTATATAAAAAAATAATAAAAGTATGGTGTTTCAGAGTTAATCAGCACAAGAGGGAATCATATGTTCAATTAAAGAATTTTTATTTCGAATTCGTAGACAATATTTAAAATTCCAGAATAACCTTAATCTGCAAAAATGTAGATTTAATAACTCCTATATAGAAGGGATTTTATAAAATGGATCACTGCAGTCTGGCTATTAAAAACAGTGAAACACGCAAACTCTTTTAAAAAGTTTTGACTGAGTTTCAAATTTTAAGTTTTTCGATCGCGTGACAAAGAAACGTTACTCAAAACTCAACTTTCTTAGATTCGAAGACTATGTTAATGATTAAAGTTTTACAAATAACGTGACAGTAGACGTTTAAGTAACTTAAAGGGTGTGTGAATAGAGTTTTATCAGAGGGAACGGTTTCTTCTGAACTTCCTAAGCAGTAGGTAACGATGTTTTAGAGCTATTTAGAAAAGAGATATTAATTTGAGAATTTCATCACATGTATTAGTTTCAAGATATGTGCAATTTCTAATTTTAGTATAGTGTAAGAGCGGCTTTTAGTTTTTCAAACTATAAACAAATGAGGCGTCCTTTCAAGACTTTCCTTTAGATTATTTGCGTAGTTTATCAAGGAAGTGTTTTGTATAGATTGTAAATGCCAAGATTTAATGCGTATAAATATTTTGATTGATTTTTTAATAAATCAAATAGATTTTATCTATATAAAACGGATATTTTTATACTAGAAACAATTAGACCCAGCTAAAAATGAACTGCAGTTTTTCTACAGAAGTGGAGTATTTTTGATGTTTTTCTATAGTCAACTATAGATTTTCTGTAGTGCAATCTCGACTATAAAAATACTTTAGAAATTCTGCGGCTAATGTGGCGTAATTTTGTGGTCCTTTATTTCAAAAATTCTCTGTGCTATTAACCTCAAAAATACTATAGTTTAAGTGAAGTCATCATAAACTTTTAAAATAATGAGATTTTGCGTCTGTAGTAATACAGCAGTATTGAAGTAATTTCATCTCTTTAATTTTACCAGTTTCCCGTCTTTCTCTTAGTGTTTAATTATTTTACTTGGCCGAAAAGTATAAATTTTATTATGTGTTAATCAGAGAAAAAGAAAATATTTAGTTAAAACTAAATGTCAAAATCCGGGAGGGGAATGCCGATAACCTCGGGCTACATCCCTCCCTCCCCCCCCCCCCCCACAAAAAAAATTACACTGTTTTTAACCTGACTTTATGATAAAGTTTAAATACATAAACATAAAAAAAACTCGACCGAAATTAACTACTAAGAGTGAGATATAGGAGGGGGGGGGGGGTGAATCTCTCCCCCAACAGAAAAATTCTTAGTTTCTGTTTAATTTTAAGCTATACGGAATAAATAAATTTTACTATATTTTTCAAAATCGGAGAAAATAATATAATTCCATTAATTAAATTTCAGACTTCAGGGATTGGCATGGTCCTTCCATCCCCCCCCCCCACCCTCCTTAACGGAATTTTTTTATTTCTTTTATTTTAAAATGTTGAAAAAGAATGAATTTTACTATGCATTTCTTAAAAAAAAGAAAGAAAAAAAGAAAATTTAATTACTTAAATTTCAAAATCCAGGGAAGGGAAATGGCTTTTCTCTTATCCCCCCTCCCCACCCCCAGGCAACTGATATTTCTGCTATACTGTCCGTCTATATATATTTTAAGTTTATGCGTATAAATAAAATTTACTATATACAAAATCGGAGAAAAACAAAATTCAGTTATATATATATATATTTCAAAATCCAGCGGCAATGACACTCCCCTAGGTTCCCCCTTCTAACGAAAAATTTTTGGTTACCTTAATTTTTAAGTTACTCGCAAAGAATAAATTATACTAGATTTTTCATAGCAGGAGAAAAAAAATTGGGTTACTTAAATTGAAATATCTAGGGAGGGGCAGTTGGTCTCCTGTGCCACCTTCCCCTAAACTGAAATTTCTTGGTTCCTTTTTTTTAAGTTACTCGAAAAAAGAAATTTAGTTTGTACAATTTCAAAATCCACGGAAGGGCAATGGGCTTCCTATACCGCTCCCTCAACTGAAACTTTTTAATTCCTCTTTTAATTTAAATCACTCGAATTAAAAAAATTTTCACTATTTCAAAATCGGTGAAAAAAAATTAGGTACTTATATTTTTAAATACAGGGAGGAACAAATGACTGTCATATGACATACCCCCCCCCCCCTCCTCCTAACGGAAAGTTATGGGTTTCTGTTTTTTTTTTTAATCACTGGCGAGTTTTTCAAATTAAGAAAATAAAACTAGTTACTGAATTGAAAATCTAGGCAGGGGTAGTTGCTCTCCTATGTCACCCTCCTCCCCTAAACGGAAAAACGCTTCCTTTTTTTTTTTTTTTTTTTTTTTTTTTTTTACTTACTTGAAAAGAATAAATTCTACTATGTTTTTCGAAAGAAGAATTTTTTTTTTAAACTTTAATTTCAAAATCCAGGGAGAAGGCATCCCATCCCCCTTTCTTCTTTTTCATAGCACACCCGGACCCGGATTTACTAAATGCTCAATTTGCCCTTCTCCCCGAAAAGACATGACTTCCAGTTTGCATGAAAATTATTTCTACTTTATAAAAACGAATGAAAAAAAATAATTCTTATTAAATATTTTATTTTAAATTTACATTGGAACATTTGATTATTGTTTATGCAGCTGAGGCTGCATTTCTGACTCTAAATAATTATTTATTATTTAAATTATTAATATAATAATTAATAAAATAATTATTAATAATATTTATAAATAATAATTATTGATATTTATTAACATATAAATCATATAATTTTAATATATAATATTAATTTTATATTACGTAATATAAATAATATAATATAATTTAAATAATTAATAATAATTATTTATAATTAATAATTATTAATAATACATAATATAATAATATATAATATTAATTATATATTACATAATATAAATAATATAATATAATTTAAATAATTAATAATAAATATTTATAATTAATAATTATTAATTAATATTATATAATAATTAATATCATTTAAATATTTTTTTTTATTCTAAATTCTTTTCGGGATCCAGATAGATTTTGCGCTGTTAGTGAAACGAGATCGACCAATCAGAAGCTTGTATTTCGGGAACTTTTCCCTGCTTTAAGGAAGCAAGTTTTCTGATTGGTCAATCTCATTTCGCTAACAGCGTAAATGTATCTGTATCCCGGCAGCAGAAGAACTCCTCAACTCAACTGTCGATATCCGGCGATTGTTTACAATACATGTGACTCTATTCCCGCTCACTTTTTCTTATGCTACGCTTGATCGTTCCTCTTAATTTTTATAGCCCTTTTTGTTCTTGTAATACTTCCGCGTTAA
The DNA here is from genome assembly GCA_963932465.1 of Maratus speciosus. Taxonomy (NCBI): domain Eukaryota; kingdom Metazoa; phylum Arthropoda; class Arachnida; order Araneae; family Salticidae; genus Maratus; species Maratus speciosus. Next base: position 246,087,914 of record OZ010787.1, read on the forward strand.
TTATTGTTTTTTAATTGAATGTCCATAACCATAAGATTGCTAAAATTATGTACCGAGCTAGATTTGTCTCTTTGAAAGGACTCTGAGACCATGCCTGCAGATTCAAAAAGGGAGATCTAGCTCGGTACATAATTTTAGCAAAGGACTCGTATACTTCCAAAAAACAGGCCCCTTTTTTTAAAACAAATCGAATAGAGACAACAATAGAAAATAAAACGAAGTATTACCAATACAAATATTTCGGAGGAGAATTTTGTAGTTTCAAGATATTATCATTATTATTATTTGCTTTTTTCAAAAGAATAATAGAGGTGCTGTTTTTTTTTTCTAGTTAACTAGAAGCTAGTTGAGTAATTCAGAATCAATTTCAGTTTTTTATTGATTAGTTGCAGTTTTTGTGTATTGTTCGTTTTTTTTTTTTTTTTTTTTTATAGGGTAGATGCACCAGTTTTGGCCACTGTACCAGTTTTGGCCACATTGGATCAATTTGTCCAATATTTAGCCTGTGAATTCATGCTAACAAATAATATGCATTCTTACACTTTAAGCAAACTCTCTTTTATCATTTACAATATCATTTGTTTATTTTTTGCTAAAATGTGACTTGCAAAAAAAATAAATGTGTGAAACTGCATTGTGTGCTTACATGTATTAAGATTTTTGCTTAGCTGACAAGTTTCAGAATCTTTCAACATTAGGCACTTATAGGGTTCTATTTGTTCTGAAACAAATTTCTATTAGGTTTTATGAGGTAAGCTTTCTCTCTACTGCAATTTTACATTTAAATTACTTATTTTAACAGTTTAATGGGGGGTGGCCAAAACTGGTGCATTAAATTTGCTATATGTACCAGTTATGGCCATGGTGGTGGCCAAAAAGGGTACAAATATGTTCCACTTTTGGCCACATGATTCATTATCATTATAGAGGGAATTTTAGCCATTTAATAAATTTAAGAACATCTGGATAAATCAATTTAGTTTTGTTTTATATAGTAATGGCTTCAATAATAATAATAATAAAAAAGCAAGGCTAATGGCAGTTCTATAAAAGAGATTTTGTTATTCTCTGTCCAATAGATAATTCACTTTAGAAAGGACATTGTGCTAGTCACTAAAGAAAATATAGTATTGTGTTTATTTTTGATAAAGCAAAAGGGGAGGTGATATGTAATTTTTATATATGATAAATAAACTAAAACATAAATTTTGAAAGATTTTACAACTTATAAATTAAAATGTTCAATAAAATTATAGCATGATTTAATTGTTTGTATTTTTCCTAAAGAAATGAAGACGTCCCATAATTTTTGCAATATTTCAGGCACACGGATTTAGAAATACTAAATATTGTGAAAATCTTTACTAGAGAATCTAAATACAACTAAGAATGTATTTCACATTATTTAAAAAGAAGAGGATTCATTTTAACAAGTTTAAAAGAGATTCTGTGCTCTTAAAAAATGGCCTAGAGGGAACACTGCTCTAAGATAAGAAGTAAAATTAAGGCCATTCAAAATGTAATGCCAGCACTACAAGCTAGCAAAGTTTTGGAGTAACCCGTTCTTGCCTTACATCAGAAGTTTGTAGGACGGACACCACTTTCCTCTAAAAATGTTGAATCTCAAGTAGTAGATCTAGGTACTAGGAATTGGAAGTTAAAAATCAATTAGAAAAGTGCATCTTAGATATTGTCAGAATACTATTTCCTATAAAAATGGAACAACTTTTAAGATTCTGTCCAGAAAATTGTAGCCGGTAAGATAGAAACTCCATTTCAAGATGGAAGACCAGGCATGAAATGGTATGATTCGCTTCTGAAATCACACCCTAAAGTAACTTGCAAAGAAGCAGGGTACATAAATAAGGCATAAGCTAATATAAATCAAAAGATAATTTCAAAAAGTATAACTTTTTGATGAAAATCAAACCAAAATCAGAAAATGCTTTCAAGAAATGTAACACTTTGATGCAGGGTTGGCAAGTTTTTGACATGCGACGGTTTAAACCGATTTTAACCATGGTTAAAACCGTCGTGTCAAAAACCTTTCTGTCAAAAATGTCAAAAAGTGTCAAAAACCTAGTTTTAATGAAAACAATACCAAAAGAATTATTTAGCAGAGTTAGATAGGCTTTAAACAATAAATTCTAAGTAAAACTGCATAAATACATTAAAACTGTGGGGTATAAACTGCAGAAATATATTCTTGAAACCTATTTGCATAGGATATGGTAAACTGCAAATTAAATGTTGCATGATTTTTTTTTTTTTCTAATTGTGAATAAAAATTACCTAACTCTTATTTAATGATTTAGTTTATCATTAATGTATGCCTTTAAGATGAACAGTTAATAAATCCTTAATTATTTGATCATTAAAACTAGATAGGTTTAATCTAAATTTTGCAGAGATAAATAAATTGTTTAGATTTTTTTCATTTTTTATAGCTAGAAGCACAGAGTAATCTATCACAATTGGTATCTAATGAGCTGAGCATGTTTACTTTCCTTAAGATAGAGCAAATTCAAAGATTCATTTCCACTACAAAACAGTATTGCTATTGCAACAAAACCAATTTTTTTTTCTTTCTCCCTATTATATTCTTTTGAATGGGGTTGTTTAAGGGGCTACTTCACTAATGTGAAAACACCCACCTGCTAATGTTAATCCTACAGGAGAATTTTTTTTTTTTTTAATATCTTGTTTGAAATTTCATATTTTTTAATGATTTTTTTCAAAGTGTAAAAGAAAACCCCCACTCAGTAATGTCAATTCTATGGTAGAAATTTTGTTTAATATTTCAATATTTTTAAATGTTTTTTGCATTGGGTAACTAATGTCGATTTCTACAAAGGCTGTTTTTTAATTTTCGATTTAGCTTACAGTAATTTTTTTAATTATTATTAAGATACTTTCACTTTTGGAACAGGTTTCAAACTAAGCTAAGCATTTTTTTTTCTTATTGGTATGATGAATTACTCACTTGTCCCCAATTTTAGTTAGATATTCCATAAATAAGATAATTTCATCAGTAAGAGGCAATTGTCAGTCACTAACAAAAATTAATATTGGGATAAAAGGGTTAAAATTTCATATTTTATCATTTTATCCTAACATTTCATTCTTTTCTCGTTTCTAAAATAAATGTTATTTTTATTGTTCTGTGTTTGTACTAAATGAGGGGGAAAAAATGCAGCAGAGAAAATATTTCTGTTAAAGACTGTATATAGGGTAGATGTGCCAGTAACGGACACCCTTAAGGAATTTCTTTAAAAATTGTTTTTTAATTAATAGTTATAATTATTATATTCCAGTTTTTTCAATATTATATTCTATCAACAATATTTAATATAATCTATTTTTATGGTATCATGATTGATTTCATTTGTTATAATGGCTTATTACAAAAAGTTTGTCTCTCTCTCTCTATATATATATATATTTAAATAAGAAATGCAATCAACTATGTTGAAAAGCCACAACAAAAATACACATAAAAAACTTGGCAATTTAGTCATAAACAAATAAATAAATTATAATTTAATATTTGATTACAGTAAAATAAATGCTAAAACTAAAGTGTACTATCATTAAATAAAAGCAATGTTGTATCCTGCTCCTGCTATAACAGCAAATTTTTGTTGTTCTGACCATATTTAAATATTGGTGTTTTTGACGGTTAAAACCGCTTAAAACGCGGTTTAAACCAATGTCACGTCAAAAACTGGTTTTGACGGCTTAAACCCAACCCTGCGATGAAGATTCAAGTGTTCTAAACAAGCCACAATCCATGAATAATTATAAAACTGATTAAATAGTTAATCTTTATGTCCTATAGGCACTGTTGTCCCATTTATTAATCAAATTTAAATATATTTTTTTGTTTTTTAATTGAAACTTCCAGTTAAAATCAAAATAAGTATATTTTACTTGATGTTTTTATCAATTCATGAATAAATTTGCAAAATTCTCTTAATACAGCAAACAAATATATGTGTGGTAAAATAGATGTTGCATAAAAATGTTTTATTTTTACTTATTATCAATTAAAACGTTTGTTAAACTACATGATATTGGAGTGGCCAAAACTGGTGCATAGAGATGGCCAAAACTGGTGTAGGGGTGGCCAAAACTGGTACAAATTGGAATAAATTACTTGATGAGTTATTACTCACAATCTAAAATATTCTGTAGAAAATTATTATAGCTAGCAGAAAGACAATTAAATTTACTGAAGAATGATGTTATTATGATTTAATATGCTTAAATCGGTCAAGAACTGTAAAATTTCTATTTTGAATTTTCTCTAAAAGTGGCCAAAACTGGTGCATCTACCCTATATAAATTTTCAAGTAGTGCTGCTGGTTTTAAACAATGAAATGTTTTTAACTTAGATATATAATTTATTTAAAACAATGTGTATGGCAACCACAATTAAAACAATGTGCATGCAAATTTTTTTGGATGTGGGACAAGAAGGGTGATATTTTACAGCAGTCAGTGTTGATTTCAGGGGGTGGCCCGGGGGGGACATTCCCCCCCGGAGCAATGAGATTTCCCCCCCGGAAGATTTATGATTTTGTGTTTTCAATGGCCAAAAAGTGAAATTTCCCCCCCGGAACTCTATACTGTCCCCCCGGGAGCCACAGAAATCCCTCCCAGAGAAAAGTGTCTGAATTCAACACTGACAGCAGTAGAATTGATAAAAAAAAGTCACTGGTCCCAAGGACCAGTAAGCATGAGAATTTACTGGTCTGCAGTTATCACTGGCCCGCTACATAAAATTCTATTAAGTCCCTTTAACCCTTGAGTGACCTCCCCCCCCCCCCCCCCTCTTAGAATATAAACCAAACTTCCTTTACAGCCATCCAAAATTTTCAGCATAGTAAAATTGTAATTTACTAAAAATTAAATAAACAGTATGCATAACGAAAAACTATAAAATTAATTAGATGTTTTATTTATCTGATTATTTATTTCAAATGACTGAGATTTAATGCAATTTTTTTTAATTATTGTGTGATTTGTGGTTTTCTAGGGGACAGGTAAGTTAAGTTTACCTGTGAGAAAGGGGGGAAAATTTACTGGTTCTGCAGACTAGAGATGCAACGAATATTCGGCCTGTCTGCCGAATATTCAGCTTCGGCCGAATATCAAGTCCATTATTCGGCCTTGGCCGAATAATACACTGTAATAAATGTTTTTATATTTACACAGTATAACTTTTTAATTTGACAATTTATATTCATCATATATAATGAAAATTTTATTTGAAATTAACTAACACTTTTTTTTCCATTAACTTTCATACTCCGAATGGGTTTTATCTACCCATTTTTATATAAGAGGCTAATTTAGGAATCATGTTAAAAAAAAAAAAAATATGCTGTATCAGTAAATACAAAAGGTATCTGTAATAAGCTAACATAATCTGTTAAATTTAAAATTAATCTATTCAAAATTGTTTTAATACAGCTGTAACAAGCTAATTCATTTTTTTTTATTTATTTTTTTTTTTATCATAATGTGAAGTTTAACATTTAACCCTTGTTACATAAAAAAATATTTCTTTCAATAATATTTTGAATTATACCTATAAAGAACATAAATATATGATTGATTAGATATAGATGTATTATATGTATAAGATATTTAAGTCGTATATGTTGCAATAGTTAAGGGTAATTTTTTTTTTTTTTTAAGTAAAATACGCTTAAAAGTGAAATATAATTTAAGTGATTTTTTTTAAGCCTGTTACTATTTCTTATTAAATATTGAAAGAAATGTAAATACTAAATTCTTTTAATTAGTATGCATTTACCTTTTAGATATTTTTTTCAAAAATAGCATTGTAATGCCTTAAAAAACAGTTAAAATGTTTTCAATAAACGTAGATTGTGATGCAGAAATAATAATAATCAGCATTCTCAGATGATAGTCTTTTTTTTCCCGTAAATCTTACCTGCTTCTGAAAATAACCTCTCACTATATATGGTACTTCCTGGTGCAGAAAGGTACTTTTTGGCTAATTGTAAAACGTTTAGAAAGTCTTCTGAATTTTTCGCCCACCGCCCCAAAGGACGCTGTTGTCTTTCTAGTAGTGGCTGGGAAAGAAAATTACTAATATCTTTTACTCTTCACATTGAGGCGCACTTTCTAAAGAGGCTTCACTGCTGACAGCAAAAAAAAAAAAAAAATAATAATAATAATAAAGATAAATAAAAATTTTGTTAATTGTGAGCTTTATAAAGTCTACAGTGATTTCTTTACACCATTTTAGAGGATATTTTGGCTAATTGTGAAACGTTTAGAAAGTCTTCTGAATTTTTCGCCCACCGCCCCAAAGGACGCTGTTGTCTTTCTAGTAGTGGCTGGGAAAGAAAATTACTAATATCTTTTACTCTTCACATTGAGGCGCACTTTCTAAAGAGGCTTCACTGCTGACAGCAAAAAAAAAAATAAATAAAAATAATAATAATAATAATAATAAAGATAAATAAAAATTTTGTTAATTGTGAGCTTTATAAAGTCTACAGTGATTTCTTTACACCATTTTAGAGGATATTCCTTTCACCCTTTCTATCAGTGGTTTTTCTTAAGATATTAAGATTTCTTATTTTTTATTTTATTTCATCTGAAAGCTGAAACTTATGTTTCCTAGTACTTTTAAAATTTTGTCATTATTTTAAAATGTAACAACAACACATATAATATCTATTAAAATGTAACTAGACAGTACCTGATGAGGAACTTTTGCTAAGAATTTTTTTTTTCTTTGGGGGGGGGGGGGGGTCTGAATTATTATTGAGGCAATTTTTAGGCCGAACATGGCCGAATATTTTTTCAGAGTAAAATAATGCTTTAAAAAATTAAAAATTTGTATATATAAATAATTTTTTAAAAGAAAACAATACATTTTAAATGTGAAATATACAAGAATTGTGCATATAAAGCATACCATATTTTGTTTTTAGGCAAAAATAAGTTCATTATTCGGCAGCCGAATAGGTCGAATATTCGGCTGCAACTTGGCCGAATATTCGGTTATTCGGCCAAACCACTATTCTTTGCATCACTACTGCAGACCACTAAATTTTTCAAACTAGTTGTCGATTGCATTTTTGGTGGTCTCGGACCAGCAGACCACCAAGGATTTCGAACGCTGTTTTTTAAACCAAAGGGCATACAGAACCGCTCGTTGCCTACCATGGCACAACTTCATTGTTTTGGCCTATGGAATTCATGCCTCTGCTCAGAGTGTCAAGTCTTGGAAACCACTGACCACTACCTTCTAGAATGCTGAAAGTTTCGCACAGAGCAAGCTCAACTCTATCAGCGATTAGATCTGTCTGCTGACAGTGCGATGAATTCTGATGAAGGGGAGTTCTTCCTGGAATTTAATCCCAATAAAAACAAGTTCTCTTCTGTGAATGTAACGTTTACTGAAAGAGCTGTTTATAGAGAACTGTATTAGCAATTTTGGATCATTAGAGGTAAAAAGCCGCCAAGTGAAGCGAAGCTGAAAACCTCATAATCGAGCGTAGGCTCCGATAATCAAATCAAATCAACCAAAGGGCAGGTGGTGTGCAGTACACCCACCACCCCGCCCTAAACTGCCTAAGGAAACTCTGGTAAGAGTGCATTTTGGCAGTTTAAAAAAAAAGCATGTCACTGCACGAGTAAAAATATTCGGCACAGATGTTACCATAATACCAACCAAACCTCGTTACCATATCATCTATATCCGGTTTACCATATCAAGCAAAATAATGACACTTTGGCACCAGTTAAGTACCCGGTGCTTATATGACATTGGCGTCAGAAAAAAATCGTGCCAATATGGAGTGTATATGACATCTGTGCCAAATAAAGATATATTACATTTATCGCTTATTTTTATCGTATTACAGCTTATTGATTTAAAGTTGGATTACCATTTCACCGGTAAGTGATTTATTTTCTTTTTAAGAACATAATTGGTTGATAATTGTTTAATAAAGCATAGCAGCTTGGTGTGTTTTGCTAAGTGCATATAAATTTTATTTTATGTAATTTTCTTTTGTTTACATGTCTTAAAACAGTACATATGGGTGGTGTTTACTTTATGCCTGTCAAAGAAGTATTTCTTTTATTTATAAGTAATTTGCATAATATTTCTGATTTTTTTTTAATGTTTTTACTTTTGTTTTGTGTTCTGAGACTAAGGGCTATTTCAATGATTATATTTTTTATATTTACTGTGTTCCCAGTGTCATGGACAGTCAGGGAAATTTCAAAATATCTAGGAAAAGTCAGGGAATTTACAAATATTTTCAAAAAAATGTTGGAGAAAAAATGAAACATGATGCGATCGTGTAATATGCGAATTTGTCTGAAAGATCGTGGAAAAAAGACGAATTTCGTCAAAGAATCGCAAAAAAATGTGGTTTTTATCAATGGTAGCAAAAAAACGTGAATTTTACTAAATATCGTGCAAGATCAGCGATTTTTGGCAAAAGATCATGGAAAATGCACAATTTTTGGCAAAGGATTGCGAGAAAAATGCGATTTTCGTTAAAGGATCACGAAAAAGACACGATTTTCATCGCAGAATTGAAAAAAAACATGATTTTTGCCAAAAAATCGTGTAAAATATTCAAATTTCTGCAAAAGATTGTGTGAAATATGCAAATTTCTTTGAAAGGTCGTGGAATGACGGCGAATTTCGGCAAAGAATTGTGAATTTCATCAAAGAATCGCGAAAAAAATGTGATTTTTGTCAAATGATCGTGAAAAAAGGTGCGTATTTCGTCAAACGATCTTGTAAAATATGCGAACTTCTTTGAAAGGTCGTGGGAAAAACGAGAATTTCGTTAAAGAATCGCAAAGAAATGTGATTTTTGTCGAATGATCGCGAAATAAACGTGAATTTTGTTTAAAGATTGTGGAAAATGAGCGAATTTTTGCGAAAGATCGTGGAAAACGCCAGATTTTTGGCAAAAGATCATGGAAATGCACGATTTTTGGCAAAGGATTGCGGTAAAAGTGCGATTTTCGTTAAAGGATCACGAAAAAGACACTATTTTCATCGCAGAATTGCAAAAAAACATGATTTTCACCAAAGGATCGTGTAAAATATTCGAATTTCTGCAAAAGATTGTGTGAAATACACGAATTTCATCAAAAGATCATGTAATATGCAAATTTCTTTGAAAGGTCGTGGAAAGATGTGAATTTTAGCGAAGGATTTTGAATTTCGTCAAAGAATCGCGAAAAAAATGTGCTTTTTGTCAAACGTTCGTGTAAAATATGCGAATTTCTTCGAAAGATCGTGTGAATTTCATAGAAAGATCGTGTAATATGCGAATATCTTTGAAAGGTCGTGGAAAAAACGAGAATTTCGTCGAAGGATTGCGAATTTCGTTAACGAATTGCAAAGAAATGTGATTTTTGTCAAATGGTCGCGAAATAAACGTGAATTTTGTTAAAAGATTGTGGAAAACGTGAGATTTTTGGCGAAAGATCGTGGAAAATGCGAGATTTTTGGCAAAAGATCATGGAAAATGCACAATTTTTGGCAAAGGATTGCGAGAAAAATGCGATTTTCATTAAAGGATCACGAAAAAGACACGATTTTCATCGCAGAATTGAAAAAAACATGATTTTTGCCAAAAAATCGTGTAAAATATTCAAATTTCTGCAAAAGATTGTGCGAAATATGCAAATTTCTTTGAAAGGTCGTGGAAAGACTGCGAATTTCGGCGAAGAATTGTGAATTTCATCAAAGAATCGCGAAAAAAATGTGATTTTTGTCAAATGATCGTGAAAAAAGGTGCGTATTTCGTCAAACGATCTTGTAAAATATGCGAACTTCTTTGAAAGGTCATGGGAAAAACGAGAATTTCGTTAAAGAATCGCAAAGAAATTTGATTTTTGTCGAATGATCGCGAAATAAACGTGAATTTTGTTAAAAGATTGTGGAAAATTAGCGAATTTTGGCGAAAGATCGTGGAAAACGCCAGATTTTTGGCAAAAGATCATGGAAAATGCACGATTTTTGGCAAAGGATTGCGGTAAAAGTGCGATTTTCGTTAAAGGATCACGAAAAAGACACTATTTTCATCGCAGAATTGCAAAAAAACATGATTTTCACCAAAGGATCGTGTAAAATATTCGAATTTCTGCAAAAGATTGTGTGAAATACACGAATTTCATCAAAAGATCATGTAATATGCAAATTTCTTTGAAAGGTCGTGGAAAGACTGTGAATTTTAGCGAAGGATTTTGAATTTCGTCAAAGAATCGCGAAAAAAATGTGCTTTTTGTCAAACGTTCGTGTAAAATATGCGAATTTCTTCGAAAGATCGTGTGAATTTCATAGAAAGATCGTGTAATATGCGAATATCTTTGAAAGGTCGTGGAAAAAACGAGAATTTCGTCGAAGGATTGCGAATTTCGTTAACGAATTGCAAAGAAATGTGATTTTTGTCAAATGGTCGCGAAATAAACGTGAATTTTGTTAAAAGATTGTGGAAAACGTGAGATTTTTGGCGAAAGATCGTGGAAAATGCGAGATTTTTGGCAAAAGATCATGGAAAATGCACAATTTTTGGCAAAGGATTGCGAGAAAAATGCGATTTTCATTAAAGGATCACGAAAAAGACACGATTTTCATCGCAGAATTGAAAAAAACATGATTTTTGCCAAAAAATCGTGTAAAATATTCAAATTTCTGCAAAAGATTGTGCGAAATATGCAAATTTCTTTGAAAGGTCGTGGAAAGACTGCGAATTTCGGCGAAGAATTGTGAATTTCATCAAAGAATCGCGAAAAAAATGTGATTTTTGTCAAATGATCGTGAAAAAAGGTGCGTATTTCGTCAAACGATCTTGTAAAATATGCGAACTTCTTTGAAAGGTCATGGGAAAAACGAGAATTTCGTTAAAGAATCGCAAAGAAATTTGATTTTTGTCGAATGATCGCGAAATAAACGTGAATTTTGTTAAAAGATTGTGGAAAATGAGCGAATTTTGGCGAAAGATCGTGGAAAACGCCAGATTTTTGGCAAAAAATCATGGAAAATGCACGATTTTTGGCAAAGGATTGCGGTAAAAGTGCGATTTTCGTTAAAGGATCACGAAAAAGACACTATTTTCATCGCAGAATTGCAAAAAAACATGATTTTCACCAAAGGATCATGTAAAATATTCGAATTTCTGCAAAAGATTGTGTGAAATACACGAATTTCATCAAAAGATCATGTAATATGCAAATTTCTTTGAAAGGTCGTGGAAAGACTGCGAATTTTAGCGAAGGATTTTGAATTTCGTCAAAGAATCGCGAAAAAAATGTGCTTTTTGTCAAACGTTCGTGTAAAATATGCGAATTTCTTTGAAAGATCGTGCGAGTTTCATAGAAAGATCGAATAATATGCGAATATCTTTGAAAGGTCGTGGAAAAAACGAGAATTTCGTCGAAGGATTGCGAATTTCGTTAAAGAATTGCAAAGAAATGTGATTTTTGTCGAATGGTCGCGAAATAAACTTGAATTTTGTTAAAAGATTGTGGAAAATGAGTGAATTTTGGCGAAAGATTATGGAAAACGCGAGATTTTTGGCGAAAGATCACACGAAAATTGGAGATTTTTGCCAAAGTGCCGTGTAAAGTATGCAAATCACTTCAAAAGATTGTGCAAATTTCGCCGAAAGATCATGTAATATGCGAATTTCTTTGAAAGGTCGTAGAAAAAGCACGAATGTTATCAAAGAATCGCGATAAAATATGATTTTTGTCAAATGATCGCGAAAGAATTTGTATTTCGTCAAACAATCTTGTAAAATATGTGAATTTCTTTGAAAGATCGTGTAAAATACGTGAATTTCACCAAAAGATCATGTAAAATATAAGAATTTCTTCAAAAAATTGTGCGAAATATGCAAATTTCATCGAAAGATTGTGTAAAATATACAAATTTCTTCAAAAGCTCGTGCGAAATACGCAAATTTCAGCGAAAGATCGTGTAATATGCGAATTTCTTTGAAAGGTTGTGGAAAAAGTGCGATTTTCGTCAAAGCGTCGTGTAAAATGCATGATTTTCGCCAAAGAATCGTGTAAAATGAGCGAATTTCTTCAAAAGAGCGTGCGAAATATGCGAATTTCCTCAATAGATCATGTAATATGCAAATTTCTTACTACTTATTCATGTTATGCACCTCTAATGACTATCTCCCCCACTTCCACACCTGGGGGGGGGAGCATTTTTCTAAATTTTGTCATTACTCATGTGACATATCGTTGCAAAGGCGTGTGACCGCTTAATCATTTTATGTATTTCTGGTGCTCTGTCCACTACTTTGCCCCCCTGGGGGGCACTTTCCTACATTTTGCTGACACCCGTCATGTGACATGTCATTGGAAAGGACTGTAACCGCTTAATCATTTTATGCACTTCCGATACTCTGCCCACCACTTTCTCCCCCCCGGGGGGAAGGGGGGCAATTTCCTAAATTTTGCCAGCACCCCGTCATGTAAAATATCGTTGCAAAGGCCTGTGACCGCTTAATCATTTTATGCATTTCCAGTGCTCCACCCACTACTTTGCCCCCCGGGGGGCACTTTCTTACATTTTGCTGACACCCACAATGTGACATGTCATTGGAAAGGCCTGTGACCGCTTAATTATTTTATGCACTTCCGGTACTCCGCCCACCACTTTGCCCCCCCTGGGGGGGGGCAATTTCCTAAATTTTGCCGGCACTCCATCATGTGACATATCGTTGCAAAGGCCTGTGACCGCTTAATCATTTTACGCATTTCCAGTACTCCGTCCACCACTTTGCCCCCTGGGGGGGCACTTTCTTACATTTTCCTGACACCCGTCATGTGACATGTCATTGGAAAGGCCTGTGACCGCTTAATCATTTTATGCACTACCGGTACTCCGCCCACCACTTTGCCCCCCAGGGGGACAATTCCCTAAATTTTGCCGGCACCCCATCATGTGACATATCGTTGCAAAGGGCTGTGACCACTTAATCATTTTATGCATTTCCAGTGCTCCGCCCACTACTTGCCCCCCTGGGGGCCACTTTCCTATATTTCGCCAACACCCGTCATGTGACATATCATTGGAAAGGCCTGTGACCGCTTAATCATTTTATGCATTTCTGGTACTCTGCTCACTACTTCCCCCCCGGGGGGGGGCACTTTTCTACATTTTGTCGACACGTCGTCATGTGACATATCATTGGAAAGGCCTGTGACTGCTTAATCATTTTATGCACTACCGGTACTCCGCCCACCACTTTGCCCCACAGGTGGGCAATTTCCTAAATTTTGCCGGCACCCCATCATGTGACATATCATTGCAAAGGGCTGTGACCGCTTAATCATTTTATGCATTTCCAGTGCTCCGCCCACTACTTGCCCCCCGGGGGCCACTTTCCTATATTTCGCCAACACCCGTCATGTGACATATCATTGGAAAGGCCTGTGACTGCTTAATCATTTTATGCACTTACCGCTGCTCGCACACCACTTTGCCTCCCTGAGGGCACTTTCCTAAATCGATATATCAGAATATGATATAAAGATGCCGATTTATATTATTCTAGACATATTGCCCAGCCCTATCAAGCAACCACACTTGCCAACTGTGAATTCGGCAGCCTCAAAATTCCCCTTTCTCCCAATCGCAATGCGTGCTTTTTGACAGATAACTTGCTACTTACACATTTCCAACGACATGCAGTTGCTTTCATAAAGTAAACATGCCACACAATAAACTTAAAGCATTCTACAAATGTTTGAGATTTTTTACTTAGGACTTTTCTATTTCGACAGATTTTTCACTCCAGAGCATATAATGTTATAGAAACCAGATTTGAAACGATGCTCAGTAAAAAAACTACAACATTTTTGAGGTTGATATAACTATAAAAAATCTGCAGTTGGAAAACTGCGGTGATTTGGCCGATTCCACTACAGAATTTTTGCGGTCAATGGAACTGCGAAATTTCTGCAGAATTTTTAATATTGATATAACTATAAATTTTCTGTAGAATTTTTGTGGTCAATACAACTGCAAAATTACTGCGGTTAATAAACTGCAGTAATTTTGTGGTTGTATTGACCGCAAAAAATCTGTAGTGGAATTGGCCAAATCACCGCAGTCTTCCAACTGCGGTTTTTTTATAGAATTTCTGCAGTTCATTTTTAGCTGGGGAGATACGTTCTAAACACGATTAAGAAACATTTTGAAAAACAAAGAGCAGGAAAATTATTATTTTATGGATAAAAGAATGCAGAAGAAGTACTGTATAATAATTTACATAATACAATACAACAATGCGTGATACGTCACTCTTTAAAAATCTGGAGTTTCAAAGGTTATAATTTTGGTGCATCAAAGTATATTTCAATTACAGCTGCCCCTCTTCCCGATGTTGTCAAGACTGGTGATAAAAGCATTAAATGAACCTGAAACTTGTATGATTTCACATCTTTAACCCAATTTTTTGTGAATTTATATTTTTTAACGAAAAATTCGCAGAAAATTATTGATTTTTAGTTGAAAAGGTGCTCGTAAAATGTAAAAAGACATTTCCTTGTTTTTTTACGTAGCGTGATTTCACTGTTAAAAAATAGTTTTTTTTTCTGTCCGAATTTTTTATCATTTAAAACTAGAACGGTTTAGCATGCAGTGTAAATTTTCGAGAAAAATATTGATATCTACTTGCAAAAGAAATATTGTGTATGATATTGTGTATAATGTGTATAATAATGTGTATAAATATTGTGTATATAAACGTGTCCGTAAGGGGACAAGGTCATGATCTTGTTCCTTTTTAGACACGTGTTTACTGTAGCTGATGAGGGACTCCTAATTTTCCAGCTCGAAACGCGTTCTATGCAATTTTTTTATTTTACAGTGATTTTTATGAATTGTTATCATTTTAATTAGGCTGAGGCTTTCAGAAGACACCAACTCGTTCTCTCCGAGCGGTGAGCAAAATTTCAGTGACTGCTGCGCGTCTACCCATGCAGTTGATGCATTTTACTTTGTTTACAGCCTGTTGTCAACTACTTTGGGCTATCTTTCAGTGTCTTTGGCTAAATTCTGTCTCTAAGGGAGAATTATTTTTTACTTTTGTCTGTTGTACACCGCAATGTCCACGGGTAGAATCAAAATTCTCCATAAGGTTACATTTTGATAGATAAAAGTTTTGAGATCTCGCATCTCCGAATACATGCACTTGAAAAGATAATTTTAAAATTAGTGTCAAGCTTTCAAATGCATATTTCAGTATTACTTTTCTGATGCAGAAAATCCCATGTAAGATGTTTAATTGAATGCCGGTGAAATAACAAATATTTGAATTTTTATATTAATTTTGCATTTTAAAAAAGCTGCTTATTTCATCATTGATCTATATTGATCAAAACTAATTTCTAAAAAAAATATATTTACTGCATCTTTCTAATTATATTTGCTTCTATTTCGTGTATTTGTGTGACGTAGTCAGAAACCCTAACTAAATTTCGTGATATTTATGTCTAAAAATGGTAATGCATTTAGAAAGATATAGAAAGATATATGCATATAGAAAGATATTCTATAAGTGAAAATTAATATATATTTTTTAATTGCAGTATTTTGTTATTTAATTTAATAACGGGAACCTTAATAGTGCTTTCTATTGGTTAAAGTTGATTTTCTGTTTTTTAGCCAAGAGAAAAACGACTTTTACATAAGCAATATAGTGTAAAACCGCGAAAATTTTTATTTTAGGAATTTTTTAATTGTGAATAGATACATGGATCAAGCCGGTATATTATCAAAACTTTAGATACTCCGTGTTCGGTTGTATGGAATGAAGTACTCCAGAGTAAAAAAAATTGTATCGAAATGTTAAATGGGGACTTCGATAAAAGAAATCAATTGGATATGAATTATAAGGAAAGTATTCCACAACGAATCAAGAATTAATGCTACGAATTCTAGAGAAATCTACATTGTACAAAAAATATGTTGATTAGAAAAATGCAGTCAGGACCCCAGTAAAATATTATTTATTTTACGAAATAAGTTTGTATTTAATAAAAACTTTCTGTTATTTTAACAAGTTTTCCCCGCAAGTTCATAATAAATACAAAATATTTCGTTAAAGTCAATAGATTTTTTAAACTGTGAACATAGGTTTTTTGCTGTCAATTTTCTTTATAAAATAATTCCGATTTGTTGAATAATATTTACCTTCTTTTTCGGATGGTCTTCTTGTTCGGATGAATAAATAAACGTTTTGTTAGTAGCAATAGACATTTCTTTTCTTTCGGAGATAGGTGGGATATGATTTATGATTTCCCAATTTACGATGACACGATTTTAAAATCTTTAATAATAACAAAAATTATCTTATGTGAAAACAGATTTTTTTCAATTGAAACCATCATTATATCATTCAATGGTACAGAAATGAGCATATAATGCACTGTATGGTGACCTTTCCTGTCAGTTACTTATTACTTAACACATTACATTATTCATATGATGTAGTTTTAAAAGAAATCATAAATTTAATTTCCAATGATATTGACACTTCAAGTTCTATCAAATGCTTTCCCTTTTACTTAAGAAACTTAAGTTTCTTGCATTTATAGAGTCTTAAAGTTTTATTGCTTTAAATTATTTTGAAGCATTCAAATTATTTCTAGAATCATTCCAATGAAATACTTCTCTTGTAACTTAAAAGGAAACGATTAGAGAACTGTGACTGAAACTGCGTTTATTTTTCTTTGAATGTTAAAGGCAGACACGTATGTAGATGACTTTTCTTTTAATAATGAAAAAAAAACAGCAATATAATAGAAATTGATGAACACATGAATAGACACATCTAAATATTGAATTTAAAATTCTTATAAATAATAACACAAAAATATTTTTATATATAGATAAGAAGTGTTGTAAAAGAAGTAATTATTTATTAAACCCTTTTCTATGTCAGATCAAGTAAAATTATAAATTCTGATGATTTCAGTTCATCTAGACTTCAGGTGTACATAAATGGTAATTTCTCCTTATTCCTATATATTATTGTTTATGAAATTAAGATGGTATTAAATGTTAATTTTTTCTAGGCATGATTGTTTTTTATCATGTCTATATAGCTCTTCTAAACTCATTCCAATACATCCATATAAATTCTAATTAACGTTATGTTTATTTTAATATTTTTTAAATTTCGCTGAAGACCATAAAATATTTTTTCAATCGATAGAAAATGCAAGCATTTATATACATTTTACACACAAGTAAAAAAACAATTTCAACTGCTTATATCTAATTTACGTTTCGAAAATCTTGTAATGCCAATTTCATAACAAATCTGGTAAAAAAAAAAAAAAAAAAAAAAAAAAAAAAAAAAAAAAAATCTTTTAATTTTTTTACAATTTACGAAAATGTACTTTTGGCACACTCGAATTAATCACAACTTCCGTTTCGTCAAGCTTTTTTCTTTCTTGGGTGTGTGTTTGTGTGTGTGTGTGTGTGGGGGGGGGGGGTATTCCGTACATCGATTTTAAAACAATGGCTCCTCCTACTTATAATTTATACAAAACCTTTCCCTTCTACTTTCAGACGTAGTCATCCAAAATAGATTAAGCAAAATATTTTTCGATAAAATCAAATTTTAATAGCAGGAGTCATACAAAATGTTACTTATCATTTTCTTATAAAAGCAGTTATGGAACATTGTAGCGCCAAAAAATCAATTGATACCATTAAATATTTATTTATTCTTCATATTACTTCAGGATAGAATTTCTGAGACCTTTAAAATCGAAGAATACAGTAAAAATATGGTGGTGACAATCGCCCAACTGCTGCGCCACTGTTCCATCACTGTAAAAGTTAATTTGTACTTAAAATTACTGAAAAGAAATTTAAACAAAAACTAACTGGATTATAACATATAGGTGCTTTTATACAAAATCAAAGTATCAGAAGACAACTGAGAAAAATCTACGCGAACAAAGCAATAAATGGTAGAATTTGAAAAACATGCGTACCAAGTTATTCAAAAGCAAATATTGTATTAAAAAAACAGACTTGAAAAGAAAGTTTATTACAGTTATGATTTTTTAGCCAACTTTTATTGTTATTCAAATTGTCAGCACGGGAGTATCCCCGGAACGAAACACGAAATTCAATTTGAAGCAACCCTGGAATCTGACAGGAACCTTATCTCTAAACCTACCACATTAGAAAATCACGAGTCGGGCCTGGTGCATGTAAAATAGCATTACCAGAACTTAATGAATATTCTTATACATATTTGTTTTTAGGGTAATCATCAGCTTTAAACTTTCAAAAACATCAATATTTTTATTTTTATACTTTTTAAAAAATTGTGAAGAAAGAAACACATGTTAATATTCAAATTAATACCGTAACTATTTGAAATAGAAAATGTGTGCATTAAAACAGACTCAAATTGATTTTTCCCTTAGCATGAACGTTTCTCAAAACTGTAAAATATAGTTATGCAGCCATATCATTTATTTTGCAGAGTTATATATAAAAGGATCATATCTACGATCGCCTTCTATTGTTTTATTTATTGAACAACGAGAATCCCATTTGTTACGATTAATATGTGCTTTTTAAGGTGTATAGAACTTTGATTGCTTGTGTTCATGAATCCAACAATAGAAATTAAAAAAAGAACATTCTTAAATATAAGATCCTGCTGCCCTCAGTACTTTAAATTAGGGGAGAGTAGCCATAGTTATACCGCCGCTTTAAATGGACCGTTGCCATTCTTCCTTTAATTACAGAAAGAGATGCCATCTACCGCTGAAATTCTACTTATAGAATCACGTCATTTATGATTAGAAGAAGCACCTGCCTACCATGTGCTGTTTTCAGACAATTTTAAAAAAACTAAAATTACCTGCTTTGATCTAATTTTTTCCTTCTAAACGTAAGTGAATACTTTAAAACTAATATAAGTTGTTATGTTTTCATATACATATCTAAATTCACCTGTTTATTGCGTATATTATTCACGCAGATTTGTTTGATGTCGTTCTTGTTCTTAGTCTTGAGATTATCTGTTTTTAAAAATGGCGCAGTTACGTAAATTGGGTCAATTTAAGTATCTTAAACTGGACCAGATATACACTGTTAAAAAAAACAACAACAAAAAAAAAACGACATTTTAACAGTACAAAGTACTGTTCATCTCGCGCACAAACTCGATCACAATGAATGTGCTGTATCTTTCTTTGGTTTCCTGACTATATTAAGATGGAAAATACAGTAGTTGCGTAAAATTAACAGCACAATGTGCTGGCAATTTGGACGCATTTTTTACAGCACAAACTGCTGGCGTCCAAATTGCCAGCACATTGTGCTGGCAATTTTACGCAACTACTGTATTTTCCATCTTAATATAGTCAGGAAACCAAAGAAAGATACAGCACATTCACTGTGATCGAGTTTGTTCTGGCAAATTTACAGTGTTTCTTTTTATAGTGTACGATCATAAATTTGAAAAGTAAGTAATGAATTTCCGTACGCTTTGTACACTATTTTTTTTTTTTAATATTTTATAATGGATTACTATCTCCATGAAAGTTTTTTTTTTTTTTTTTTGGTATATCTGAATCAATTTTTTAATACAGTTTAGGCCTATATAAACATAATTTTGTTTGTTGTTTATATTATAAATTGTGTTTGCAATTTGTTTTATCTTGTATGTATTTGTATTTTCTTTGAATTCTTTATACGTACGGCATATTTGATTTACAGAGGCGAATTCAAAATTTTCCTCCTGCAGGATATTTGCGGTTCCGTGAGGGGGAAGGCAGACTTTTCACAGTTCTGGAGGGTGGAATTACTTTTTTTGTCATTAAAACGCGTAAAATCTCAAACTTTCCGGGGGAGTTGTCAATTCAACACTGTTTGAATATAATAGTATTTTGCGTTTGATTAATCGTAGCGTATTTTTCTTACAATAGAGCATATTTTTTAAACACTTTTTTTAATATAATTGAAAAATGTTGAAAACGACACAGACAAACTGACCGGTAGAAAACACCCGTGAGAGCAAAATCTGCTAAAGATATAGGAAGTGAAAAAGAGAGATTGAGTTGTGAAGAAATTGACCTGCAAGAAGGCTGCAACTACAAATCCTACCCCCCCCCCTCCCTAAGGTCAAAGAATCGTTAGAAATGTTTTCTCCTTTGCTAAATTCAATTAAATCAAAGTACAGAGGGAGAAAAAAAAAACAGTTGTGTTAACATCTTTGCCATATAAAGTAAACCTTGAAATGAAAAAAAAAACGACAAAAGGCACGATCTCACAGCACAAAAGCAATTTAAACATTAAGTTTTATAAAATAGGCGTAATGCAATTGAAAAAAATGATGGAAGGGAAGAACTGCAAACATAATGTAAAGAAATCTTCTGTTTCAAAAAAAAAAAAAAAAAAAAAAGTCTAATGATTCAGGATTTAAAAAGAAAAATCTAGACAGTGAGGATTAGATTTGCCTAATTTGTAAGAAAAATAAAATTGCAGAAATGATTCAGTGTTCAAATTGCCAAATACGATTCCTTGTTGTGTGCTCTGGAATAAAAAATGAATAAACAACATTCATGTGTAAGCTTTGCATCACTTCTTACATGATATTCAAGTAACTGGCAATTAGTTCCATAATTGCTATTCCTAATTATTGATAACTTTGATTTACATTTAATACATTTTAATTAAAACAATTACTCTTATTTTCAGGTATTTGATTTCATTAAATTTCATTGCTGTTATTTTGTTTGATTGTTTAATTAAGCGCAAACTTTGTTTTTTATAAAATCAATTATATTCCCTAGTCATTAAAACAACCTGATATTGTTTGGTCTAATTTAGGAGACTGGGGGTCCAATTTAGGCGACCAGTTTCTGAATTTGGACCACTTTTGACAAATTTTTAAAATTAAAATAAAACTTAAGATTTTAAAAAAGAAATTGATCGAAGGATTTATTTAGTTAGTAATTGAATAGATTGACCAAGTGTAGTGATGGTTTAAAGATATTCCAAAGATTGAGTTACACCTGAAAATAAGTATTCAAATTCGGCTACTCTCCCCTATGTTAGTTTACAAAAACTGGAAATACAATAAATCAGTTTTTACAGTGTTCATTTGATTTGACAGCAGTATTCAGTGAAAAGAAATATTATTTTCGTTTCAAACCAAAATAAGGCAGTAAAAACAGTAAATTTATCATGTATTAAATATTTTCCTTAAACTTATTTTATTCACAAAATTAAAATTACTTTGAGAATAATTCACGATTTTTATTTATTATTTCTTCATAATCCACATTAAAAAGAAAAAAGGGATCGTGCGAAATTTAACAAAATACTTATATTAACGTTTACAAGCATTGGTCGAAATGTATTTTGCGGATGTAAAATACAACATTAGCATCTAATGAATAGAGAAACGTTTTCCTTGCGTAATTTCAGTCTTATCAGAATAAATGATTTGGCTTATTTTATCGCGAAAACTGAATCAATCTTTCTATATAAAATAAAATGAAATATTTATCTTTTTCATTTATAAGTGTTTGGTAAGGATTTTGTGTAATTGTTTATATTTATTCCAACCTTTTCTAGTGATTAAAATAAAGGTTTATTTTCTTGAATTTTAATACGTTTTATATGGTATACGCAGATGAAATATTATACAAATCCATTTCAAGCATATTTATACTTCTCATGAATTGTAGAGCGAAAAAAGCAATTATTACATGTCTAATAAAATTGAATATTTTGATACGTCATATATAATTTTTAAACTGTTCCTAAATAAGGTTTATTTAAACCTCTTACGTTTGTCAAATCAATATAAATTTAGAAGTCAATTTATTATGCTCCCTCTAGAACGAATGCCCGTAAATGTTTAACTTTTGCGAAGAAAACTGATATAACTTTTCATGTGGCATTAATTTAACGCATAGTTATATTTATAATGCTTTTGATTTGATTTTATGATAATTGGATTCAATGTCTTCAGTTTTATAAATAAGCAGCAAAAACAACGTAATTAATATAACAACTACGCAACACAGTCTCTTTTAGGGCTTTCATTAATTAATTTCGACTTCCATATCTACTAGATACTTCTACTAATGGGAAATCGAACATTGGCAGAAGATTTCTGCAAACCTAAAAGCGTTATTTCACATACAGCATAAGTGCCTCCACATTATAATTATTTTTAATTTTTAATACATTACGATGTATTTCAATGTTGTTCTCTATACTCCAGAATTAGACGAAAATATATGTTATCCCCCTCCTTTATCAGTCAGGTAGACAGATGTTCTCTTTTAATTTCCGTCCCGGAGATAAAAGGATATACTTCGACTTTTGGGTATATATCACGGTGTGTGATTTATCAATTCTAGCTGGCCAAAAGTTGATTTTTAAAAGTTTATCCTAGCGTAATTTATTTTTTTCCTGTTGTAGTACAATAGTTAAGGCATAGCACCCTGCTATTGGTTTTGATATAAATATAATTGTATCGTCCATAGACTAGTGCATTGTTGGTGCTTCTTAGTTAGGAATGAATCAATCTATTTGAATATAGTTCTTTATTCTGTCACTTGAAGCGGAATAAAATATACTGCTCGATTATGGACGCTTCCAAACAAAATAACGATTTTATTTTATTGTATTTATGTGCATAAAGTTTGCCCATATCAGCTGTTATTTCATATTTAATGTCTCAGAAAACTCTGTACTTTTTTTTTTTTTTTTTTTTTTTTTTTTTTTTTACAATTTTTCAGTTTTAATATTGAAAAAGTTATCTGATAAAGCACGATTAAGCTCAATTTTTGGCATAATTAAATAGTTCAGATTATTACCTTTTTGTTCCAATTTAATTTGTCTGCCCTTAGGTGCCCTCCCAGTTTTTAGAATTGTTTTTATTTTATTAAGTCTGATTTTTTTTTTTTTGAAATTTTAGTTCAAGTACCTTTTTCTTTTTATCAAAGACAGCAAAATTTAACTTAGTCACAAAAGTAAACGTTTGCACCATTATGCAACGGCAATAAGATTTAAAATTTAACGAAAATGTGAATTTGGTTGAAAATATTTTGTTTATAGAGGAAAATTAGAATGAAGAGCACATGAAATTTTGCAAGAGCGAAGTGTTTAATTTATGACCAAATTTGAACAAATATTGCCAGTTGTATGTAGATATTTCAGGACAAAATTATGTAAAATATATTACTAGGCTGCAAATTTCAAGTGATTACGAAATTGATCCAAACAAATTCTCCAAATTCAGATTTGATACAATGCAAAACATAATGAAGGCATTTTTTTATGATATTTTATGATTCTCATTGTTTACATAATGTTCCTCTGTGCAGAGATAAAGATAAATACACAACATAATATACAGCACAGCAATTTTAATTAAAGCTGTCGAATGTTTGCCCCGTTTCTTAAATTTTAGGAAAAGAAATTTAAGGATTTGTTATAATATTACAAAAATATTTTTATCAATTTAGCTTCATACCGTTAAGAAAGTATCGTTAAATTATCAAGAAGAACGTAAAATCATGCGTCAATCAGATTATGAAACATTTTTCAACGCATTCAGACTACTATAATAAAACATTATAGCTTAATAACGTGAAAAACGATGTCTAAGTAATAATTTGTAAAACATATAACACGTTTGAAAACACAATTTCAAAAAAAATCTGAAAATACGTACTGAAAATACTGTCACATCCCTGTATATGAACTATAGATTTATCATATAATTCACAATATGCTAAAACTTAGAACAGTTAGTGAACGCCCAGCACAACTGAAAATTCCTCCTCAGCAATTTCCGCCAATAAACGGAAATGTACTTTAGATACTTTGTGCAGCCCTGTATATATGATTTATATAATTTATACACATAAATTTATAGTATGCAATTTTTATAATTTAATAAAGTGTTCCACAACTGAAAACGCACTTCCATCAATTATTGTTCATACAGAGAAAAATATAATTGATTTATTTTGTGTGCCCCTGTATATGAAAGATGAATGGCATATCATTTTTATTAGTAAGCATCTTATAGATCACCTCGGAGATATATATATCAATTTAAATACATTTTAAATAGTGTAACATGAACAAAATACACCAAAAACAATTTTTCTCCATAGACCGTAATGTAACATAATTCTTTTAGTGTCCCTGTAAATTATCGATAAATACCATATTCTAAGCAATCATCGTGTAGTGCACTTCATAGATATGTATATAAAATTTCAATGTGCTTGAAATTATGAAACATCATTAAAAACCACGGCAAACGATTTTCCCCCATATGCCGTAATGTAATGAAATACTTTTGAATGTCCCTGTAACGAAATTATGACTGCTACACGCTGCATTTTGTAATACCTAACATACATGAGTGAATATCTATACCATTTTTCAGTTTCATGGCTATGCGACTACATTGACGCGAAAAATATTTTTGGCCAGCTAAAATCGCTAAATCACCCACCGTGTATACCTTTGTTTGGAAGGTTTAAAAATGTAAGGTAGATGATTAATAGGTTACACTAACACCACTTTGACAGTAAAATAAGTTGCGTAAAATTTCTGTTTTTTCTCATTCAAGTACTGTTTATATAAAAGAAAATAATATTTTATTAGTTCAAAATCGATATCGAAAATGAAGGAGCATTTTTATAGCTATTGAAGTAGAACGCGCGACAGCGAGCAAACAGTAACTAGAACTAAGCACTTTCTTTTTTATAAACAGCATTTTCAGAATCAGCGGACACTCTAGCTCCGCCAAATTTTTGTGTCACTTTAAACTAGATTTTAAAGCATGAATGCCTGTTATAGAAAGGCAAATAAGTATGTAAGTTCACACGAATGCACGAAGGATTCTTGGATTGTATGAAAGCATGTACCTAAACATGTGTTTATGTTTACTACAGTGTAAGTTCGCATGTTTAACAAGAATAATTTTCATTTCGTAGTATGTGTTTGATAAACTAACCTATCTTCTTAAAGGAACCATCTCTTATACTACCAAATAGTAGTGGAATTATTTAGTTTAATTTTTCTTAATTTAAAAATATTAGTTAAGAAAGTGAATAAAACGATGAATTATCACTTAATTCATCATTATATTATATGTTTATTATTATATGTTTTAATACCACTTCTTTTTTACAGGTTTCGTCCCATCCTCGCGATTTATTGCGAATACTAGCTGATACAGATGGCTCGTGCGAATGCTGTTCAAGAGTAACATACCTCTCCACCATCTTTTTTCCACTACACCTCTTTGTTAGGTGCATTAATGCGAAATTTCACGATATACCGGAGTCGTTCCAATGGGAGTGCCTGCGGAGCCCGTTCTTATGCGTTGGGTTAAGGTAGAAATGCGGGGTATCTTTTCCCTCTAAACGACATAGTCTGCCTTCCATTTTGGTACAAAATGTTCATTCCAACCTGCAACATATCTATGGCAACCCATTTGTTTGTCTTCCCGATCATTCAATCACTCCCCAATCTAAGTTTGCACCGTCCATTTCACCCCAAAATCATCTACTATAAAGTGGCTCAGCATGACTATGTATGTCAATATCCCAGTAAACCAAAATATCCTACATGAGGGCCAATGTGCTAGTCTAGGGGATCATCGTCGTGAGATGATGAGGCAAATTTCGCCCCATGACCATGTAAATAAGCCGTTAAGTTACTCAGTCTGCCTGTCAGGTAGGGGCCTGGTCTGCGAAAAAAAAAATCAATCAATTTGAACTTTTAGAAAATAATTCGTTAGACATTTTCCTAATCAAATACATAAGGTTTATGTGGCATATTGATACTTTGCATTTTCATGTAACATTAGTAACGAAATTTTCATTAAATTTCAAATAAAAAATTCAAATCAAAAAATAAAAATTTTCATTTTATTTTAAATAGTGCCATTTAATTCAAAATGCACATATTTTTAAAACCACTACGTATTTCGCAAGCTTTTTCAAATTTATTTATTTATGCCTAAGCTGAGCAAGATCACCCGATCGTTAGAGTCCGGTATAAATCCTTAATTACTCCACCCGGTAATTTTCCCGACAAGCGGGGATTCACTACAGAAACTTCCAGTTCTCGGTCAGAAAGCGCATGCGTTCGAGGGAAAAACATAATTCTATTAACACATAAAAACACCTAATAAAAAGGCCGCAAAAGTACAAAGCTCTTTCGCGATAGAAGTGTTGGGGATAAAAGTACAATGATAAATGAAGTTAACTTGAGGATAGTACCATCATTCTAGACCGTAATCGTCCGGATGGTATGTGCGCCAAAGACCTGCTCCTGCGCTACAAGGCACGCTAGGACTGCCAGGAGCTCGAAAAAGGCACAAACGCGACAACGGGCGAGTTTCAGGAATGCAGATGCAGAACAGCTAGGAGGTAAGATTGGTCACGTTTGCCTCATTGTTCTTGATTCTATCTACGATGAGTTACCCCGTCTACCGTTTGTTTGGATTTTTTAAAAACAACTTCCACCCAAGCCACCGTGTCCATACATCAACAAAAAATTACAATTTTACAATTCGATATAACTAATAATTTTGTGTAAATGGCGTTTTAAAAATCTTCGAATTTCATAAAACGAATTCCGGAAAGGCTTAAAATTCAGGACGTCAGTGAGGCGTTACCTCTTAAATTATTTTTTTTAATCTATTGAATAGAAAGGCAGGAATTCTATATAAAGTAAAAAAAAATGCTGTGTTTAGATTATTGTAATGTTGCTAAGTACGCACCAAATATCAATTGTCAAAGAAATAGATGTCCCCGTAATACTTTCCAACGCAGTTGAATAGTGCTTTGCATATGAGTTCAAATAGTCTGCAGTTTTCTGTATGGTTGTCTTTCCGTGCTCCAGTTCTCATAAATATGTTTGGATTGTCATGTAATTGATATATATTATTGAGGTTTCAATATAGTATGTTCTCTATTAAATATGAACTGTGTAGCATTTACAGTTCGTTTTCAGGAACACACAAAACAATTCCATCACATTATGGCCCATGGTTAGAAGTTTGCGATGCATTTTAATGACGTCAAGATACTTCAAACATAATTAACTTGATGCGCGTCATTGAATTGGGCTACAACATTATTTCTATAGACAATTTAATAACTGTATTTTATAGTTCGCTTAGAGGGACGCGTAAAAGAGTTCTACTATATTATGATCTACTGCATAAAAACGGTTGCAGAGTATTTCATTGATGTTACACTACTTAAAATATAATGAAATTAGTATGGATAACTTATTTGAACTACAGCATCCTTTATATCGATAATGGTGCGATAAAATTTGATCTTTCATTTCCGGAGACTCAAAAGGTGATAAGATTCCAGCTCTGTTTTTGAGCGATAATAACTGGAAGAGAATTTTGAACTGTGGTATGTATTTTCAAACTTAATTTTAAGTGTGTTAAGCAAACATCTCTTCCCTTCACAATCACATACCTTCGCAATAGTCGTCATAACAACAGAATACGAAAATTTCCCCCAGTAAGTCAAGCCCTTTAGGCAGCGACAAATTCTTACAATCATTCAAACGTCAAGCTGCCTATATTTTTTTACCTAAACTAGTGGCAACCTACTATGAATTGTGAAGCATTGTTTTAGGAAAGGGAAGCTGATGTCACTGTTGGTCAAATTACTGTGAATCAGCAAGAAAAATATGTCCTTTCTTTCTTACTCCGACTGTACACAAGGGCTAGGGAAATTTGATTGGCCTACGTTTAAGAGGTCTGTGACATGATTGGCCTACATCGCCAAGATTATTCCTGCAATGATCGCTATGACATGGTAGATTGGTTGGCGGATGTTTTTGTTTGTAAACATGCGCTTTCCTTATTAACTGGTTTGACTGTTTGTGAGAAAGAAGCAACAAGTGGGGGTAGATTCGCGATTTTTCTCGATATGGAAAGACGTCAGCCTAATTAGTATTGTTCATCATTTTTTATAACTGAAAAATAAATTTTACTGCCTTGTGGTAGATTTTTATTGGAAGTTATCAAAGACTAAGTGACGATAATTAGTTTTCATTGTGTCATCTGAAGTCTTTCATCTCTCGCTTGAACACTGCCTGCTATTCTCCTGTTTCAACATGTGCATTCGTGTCTACATGTTCCGAGTAATTTTTCCTTCAAAATGTGTTGTGTGGTATAAAATCATTTTTTATTCCTCCTGCAGTTAATGACTGATCATCTTAATATTTTTTTGCAGGCGAAAAATACATAATTATTCGTCTTGTTTGCAGTTATATATTACGAGAAAATTATCACGTAAAGTGAAAAATAAAAAAGAGTTCCAATTCGTCAAGCATCGCTTTTACAGTTGTGTGAAAGGCAAATAAATAATATTATGAATGAAAAGGATCTACACAGCCTGATAGCTGAAAATGTATGTTTTTCATGATACCGATAGTTTTCAAATGATTCCGGCATGTTTTAAATGTTCCGATGTATTAAGATTGAAATCGCCATGATGTAGTACGCCTTAAAGATAACTATAGCAGTCCAGTTAAAATCAGCATGGTGTGCCCGTAACAATCACCATATATTAACTTATTATTTTAATGAACTTTTCAAGTTCCGTTATGTGTTTAATTTGAACATTTCTCATAAGTAAATGTAACCAAGATTCTTTAAATAATGACTTTGAATTGAATTGAATATATATTGAATTTTATATGCATATTTTAATGTTATTCTAAGTGATTTAAATAATGACTCAGGAATATATGGTGGTTATTGCGTTTACAACATTCTCCATTTCAAAATCACTATACGTAATTAATTCTTATAAGTATTTTTTTCACGGCATGTTTCATATGTGCCGTTTATTTTCATTTATATTTTTTCCCAAATTCCTAAATCTTAATTTCAATAATTAATTCCTCCTCCCTATAACAAGTTTTAGGAAAGTGCAATACGTGCTGTGTATAAATACTATAGATTATAGACAGGGCTGCAAGAAAAGATTCGCACACATTACCGACTAAGAGCCAGCAATTGCTGAAATCTCTTTTATCTTGGTTACGCCTTTTTTCAATTGTTTATTTAGATATCTGATTTCATTGTATGGAAAATGAAATGTCTTAAAAGTATTATGATAGTTCTGGAAAGTGATTCATAAACTATGTCTGATGCATAACATTTTAGTCTTCTTTTGCTTATATTTAAGCTTTAACACTTGCACTGAAAGAAACTGCATCTATACTGGAATTCCAATTACTTATTTTGGTGATTTGTTTTCGATTAAAAGGAAAATACAACATTTTTGAACGTTGTTATCGCATTAACCAATTCAATTTAGATAACAATTCCAAGTAACACACTTTGTTTAAAACTTTAGAATTGTGAATGAACTGTAATGGCTGATTAATGAAGTTGAGCATTAAGATTCTCTATCTTCCAAGGAAAATTAATTCTTTTGCAAACAACGCCGCTTTAACTCATTTCTACCATTCAATGGGGGAATACATTAGAATTTAAATTTCAATCGTTATTACTTAAATTTAAAATTAAGAGTAGGAAAAACTCTTACATAAACCACATATTGAAATATTTTATTTTATATACCATTGAAATATTTTATTCAGTTATTGTGTTCTTAAAAGTAACATAAACGTTTCTGTAAACTCATGATATAAACATTGGGTTTTTGCCTTAAAATTATATTGAAATGTATTTTTATATAAAATCAAGTAAAAATATGCTAGTAACTTTTAAGGTACGCAAAATATAATCTGCAGAAAAATGTGAAGTTTGTTTTTGAAAATAGTTTTAAAGTATTAAAATGTTTTAATTTTGAAAAATGAATCATATCAATTTGATTTATATTATTTAAAATATAGTTTTTTTTTCAAGAAATATATACACTACTTAAATCACCATAACGTAATGTTTTACTGTCACGCACTGCATTTCGAATTGTGAAATTGAACAATACTAATGACCGTTTTATACAAACTGTTCTTGTATTTAAACTGTTTGCTGTTCTGATCAACGCACTGCTGGTAACGTGCAGCATTGGAATCGTGAACGAGCCTTTATATATTTGCGTGGTTTGATGATGAAAATGGTCATCTCGGTGTTGCTTGTGAATATATTGAACAGTTCCGTTTCCCTCAAACTTATCTCTAATTCTTATAATTGTAAATCGCGTAGAGCAAGTCTGTTCCAAACTCTACGAAACTCTCTCTGCTCTTCAACACTGGTTTCAAATTTCTAGTATAATTTAAGACACGTGTCGTTTGCTAAAAGCCATGAGTGACCTTAGCTAATATTTGAAGTTAAATAAGGACACAGTGAACCAGCAAAATCAATTCTTTTATTTATCAATGGGTTTTTTTAAATTACAGTAAATGTTTTTAGTGTTATTAGATATTGATATGCAAATTTCGGTTAAAATATCTTTATCGGTTTTTGAAAACACAAATTTTAAATTTTTAAATCGGGAATAATTAGCATTTTTCAAAAGTCTCCATGCGCATTCCATTTTTGCACACAGATTAAAAATTCTTACACAATAAATATTTTATACACAGAAAAGAAAGTTAATAAAATTTTACTGTTTATAAAATGAACAAATATTTTAAAATCTACAGATTTTAATTTAAAATTTAGCGGAATGTTATTTCGTTAAACGAAAAATCAATAATAATTACCTTTAAATAACATTATTTTTAGTAATTTATGTTTAAATGTATGTAGAGGGAGTGGGATCTGCCATAAATTTCAATAAAATGGGGAAAAAAATTAAATTCGCACGTAACATTAAAATTTTTTGAACGACGAAAATCTCCACCATATAAAAAATATGCTTTAATCAATAAATGAATTCAAATGCTAATTATTTTAAACCATTTTAACTATGAGTCAAACTTTTAATATTATTTGTGACTCATTTACTACATTTTTATGCAATTATGCTAAATATAAAAACTTTGTAGGTCTACTAATTAACATTTCTCCAATACTTCAAATATCAAATTGTGACGTGCAACAAATTCACACCAATATAAACCGAAAATATGCTTTAATATGTGCAAATACTTCATATCTGTATCTGGTAATCTAAAATTATATATACATGGCTGGTCAACAAACTTAGAACCAATTGCGTGTAAAAACATTACTGCATAGCTTTTTACGTTATTGTTTTTTTTTTTTTTTTTGTTAATGTCTTTTATTTTTATTATTATTATTATTATCGTGGTACGAGCTTTTGTATTCCATCGTTGATGACATTTACCGACAACCCGTTTATGTACCTCCTGCACAACGTATTTTGTTTATTGTTCACATTATAGACTGTGGCACCTTAAAATCTCTTTAGATGGAGAAAAAAATGATAATAGCTGGGAGCTAAGTTTTGAATGCAAGGTGGATGTTCAAATGCAAAAGGGATTGAAATTGGTCCAACCTTCCTTAAATAACCGACACTATTTCCTCACATTTTCCTAAATCATGATATATTCACGATCATGTTCAACAATTTCTTTGTAACTTTCCGCCGGACGAATATTTTTGCGAACAAAATCTTCTCACCTACTCCAATACGCAGGCGGTGGAATTTTCGATATTAATGTCCATTTTAAACTAACACAACAAAACGATATAGTTTCGTAGAAATGTCATTCACACAATATTTGCTCCAGATGTTTCGTAACGAAAGTAAGTTGATGTTATTACAATGGAGTGACCTGCACGTACCCTATGCGCAATCGGTTTTTAGCTTGTGGAAGTACCTTTTATATATCAGTAATTATTATAAAATGAAATTTGATGGCACAACCTCAAATTAGAAAATCTGATTTTAAAATGTGAAATTATGAAATTATAAAATTTCTTATAAATCTTATTTTCTATTATTATTCTATACTTAAAGTTATTTCTAATCAATAAACTTTTCACAGTACCTTAATATCTTAACACTCACACTATCACAAAACTTCTATTAATGTAAAATATGAAAGTAATACAAAATATTGAGTCTGGAAATATAATCCTTGGCAGGGTTGATCAAACTCGGCTGACCTGTCAATGCTATAGCTTCCAAATTTAAACTTTTTGACACCACTAAAATCTAATAAAAGTTATTGTCTTATTTAAGCGCAGATTTTGGCGGGTAAATAAAGCAAAATGTACTATTAAATTTTAGTGTAAAAAAGGGAGTTTAAATGTTATCAGCTATACAAAAGGTGTATTAAAAAGTCCTTCGGCCAGTGCCGGGAGGAAGAGGTAGCTTTCATATTCCTTATTTTAAAAAAGCCAACTTATATTATTCAAACGCACGAAGCTCAATTAAGTGGAAACCGAATGTAGGAGATTCAATACTAATTTTTATCAATACTACATCATTATGAATGAGAATTTCGCGAAATTAGTCAGCTTTATCCAAGCTGATTTTATTTAAAAGTAACTTATATTTGGCTGCATAATTCGGCGATTTCTTAAAGTGCCTGCCATTTTAAGACAACATGGTGGATGAGTCTAACCAGTGAACTTGGTCGAGACCTTAGTACTACATCAATACTACATCATTATGAATGAGAATTTCGCGAAATTAGTCAGCTTTATCCAAGCTGATTTTATTTACAGTAACTTATATTTGGCTGCATAATTCGGCGATTTCTTAAAGTGCCTGCCATTTTAAGACAACATGGTGGATGAGTCTAACCAGTGAACTTGGTCGAGACCGTAGTAATTGCTGTGCACATGCTCACTCACATCGGAATCGGTTGATATATACGAGTGCTGTCGCAGGCAAAAAATCAGATTTTTCAAAATGTCACCCACGTTAGAAATTGAAACTGCTATATCTGAGCCATTTTATAAGATAAAGACAAACAAAAAATGCTCCTGAATCCTTATATCAAGGTCAAATACTTAAGAAAGAAACCTTTTTCAATTTCTAATTTTTTTGCACCTCACGTTAAATATATATATTTTTTAATTTAATGGCCGCCATTTTGAAACAAGTTGGCTGATGAAGCTGGCCAGAGAACTTGGTCGAGATATTGATGTATACTATCCACATGCCTTCTTCCATCGAAATAGGTGAATACGTGTGGTATCGCGAGACAAATACAAGATCGTTTCAAAGTGTTATCCATGATAGAAATTCAAAGTGCTATAAATCAACCATTTTTTAAGATATAAACAAAAGAACAAAATTTCAGAAACAAAAACTGCTGCAGAACCTTTGTATCAAGGCCAAACACATAAAAAAAATCTTTTTCATTTTCCAATTTTTTAATACCTCATTTTAAATTTTAAATTACATTTTTTTTTTAAATGGCAACCCTTTTGAAACAAGATGGCGAATGAAGCTGGCCAACGAACTCGGTCGAGACATTGGTATGTACTATATACAGACCAAGTTACATTCAATCCGGTTCATAAATACGCCTGTTATCGCGTGACAAAAATCAGGTCGTTTTAATATGTCAGCCACAATAGAAATTCAAAATGTTGTAACTCAGCCATTTTTTTAGATATAGACGAAACAAAACCTGTTCCGGAATCTTTGTATTAAGGTCAAACACATACGAAAAAACTCTTTTTCATTTTCCAATTTTTTGGTATCTCATTTTAAATTTAATTATTTTTTAAATTTTTTAAATGGCCGCCATTTTGAAACAAGATGGCGGATGAAGCTGGCCAACGAACTCGGTTGAGTTATTTGTATGTACTATGTACATACCAAGGTACATCCAAATCGGTTCGTAAATACGTCTGTTATCACGTGGCAAAAATCAGGGCGTTTCAAAATGTCAGCCACACTAGAAATTCAAAATGCTATAACTCAGCCATTTTTTAAGGTATAGACGAAACAAAAACTGCTTCCGAATCTTTTTATCGAGGTCAAACACATAAGAAAAAAATATTTTTTCAATTTTCAATTTTTTGGTACCACATTTCAAATTTAAATTTTTCTTAAAATTTTAAATAGCCGCCATTTTTAAACAAAATGGCGGATGAAGCTGGCCAACGAACTCGGTCGAGATATTGGTCTGTACTATGTATAAACGAAGTTACATCCAAATCGGTTCATAAATACGCCTTTTATCGCGTGACAAAATCACAGGACGTTTCAAAATGTCAGCTTCGCCAGAAATTCAAAATGCTATAACTCAGCCATTTTTTAAGATATA
The DNA here is from genome assembly GCA_963932465.1 of Maratus speciosus. Taxonomy (NCBI): domain Eukaryota; kingdom Metazoa; phylum Arthropoda; class Arachnida; order Araneae; family Salticidae; genus Maratus; species Maratus speciosus. Next base: position 246,122,175 of record OZ010787.1, read on the forward strand.
GACGAAACAAAAAACGTCTACGGAGTCTTTGTATAAAGGTCAAATACATAAGAAAAAAATATTTTTCCATTTTCAATTTCTTGGTACCACATTTCAAATTTTAAAATTTTTTAAAATTTTTAAATGGCCGCCATTTTGAAACAAAATGGCGGATGAAGCTGGCCAACGAACTCGGTTGAGACATTGGTATGTACTATGTACACACCGAATTACATCCAAATCGGTTCATAAATACGAGAGTTACAGTGTGACAAACGTCAGATATATATATATATATATGGATATATATATATATATATATATATATATATATATATATATATATATATATATATATATATATATATATATATATATATATATATATATATATATATATATATAGCACATTATGTTTTAAATGCGTTTGTCGGACCCAGAATCCTGCACCATAAATAAACTAAGTATAACCATAAAACATGCAAGAAATTTAAACAGATATAACCTGAACAAGAAAAAACAACAAAAGGCTGTGGCCTCTTCAGCGGTGGGCATTTTAGAAAGCATAGCAATGTTTCAGATTAATTACAATTTACAACAAACTATTATTCAGTAGTGGCAGTGGGTTTCGGCCAGAGTGTCGCAAAGCATAAATCAAATGCATAAAAACAATTGAAAGCATATCGCGAACACTCCCCCACCGGACCCGACGCCACAATAAACAGTGCATCTCGAAGATACCACTGATGCACTGTTACACCGAGACCACTGATACACCGAGATGCACTGTTTATTGTGGCGTCGGGTCCGGTGGGGGAGTGTTCGCGATATGCTTTCAATTGTTTTTATGCATTTGATTTATGCTTTGCGACACTCTGGACGAAACCTACTGCCACTACTGAATAATAGTTTGTTGTAAATTGTAATTAATCTGAAACATTGCTGTGCTTTCTAAAATGCCCACCGCTGAAGAGGCCACAGCCTTTTGTTGTTTTTTCTTGTTCAGGTTATATCTGTTTAAATTTCTTGCATGTTTTATGGTTATACTTAGTTTATTTATGGTGCCGGATTCTGGGTCCGACAAACGCATTTAAAACATAATGTGCTATATATAATCTGTGTGGTTATATGCAGCTGTAGCGCTTATCGCATGGATTTTATTTTTATTTTTATTTTTATTTTTTATTTTTTACTTTTAGTTTTACTTTTGATCTTTCTGAGCTTATATATATATATATATATATATCAATTTTGAACGGAGGGTGGTTTCGGGGTCTGGGGGTCATGATCGATGAAAATATACCAAAATTTTTTGAAATCGCTTTCCTCCGAACGGCTGCAATAAGTTTGTAAAGAAAGCTACATAATAGACGTGCCTGAAAGAGCCATTGCGTAGAAGTCACTTAAAAATGATGGTAACCAATATAATCTGCAATCGGAAGCTGTGGTCACATATACTATTATTATGTTAAAAAATTCGATATTTTAAAGTTTTTTTAAATTAAAAAATCCCATGCACTTTTAAATTTGAATGGAGAATGAGATCAACCCAGTTATCAGCGAATATATTGTGTGTACATATTTTTGAAACCCCCTCTATATTGCGCAGCATTTTATCGATGAATTCGCCACCCTTTTTAAAATTGTGTTCTTACTTTTTCAATCACTTTTGTCTTTAAATTAAACGTAGGATATTTATGAAAGTAGGTTTCATTTTCTATGATGTATTTTTATGCCTATGTTGGGAACATCCTCAACTGTCAGTTCTGGATTTTGACAAGAGTGGTATCGTTCGAAAGTGCTTTACACGAGGCTAAAAAAATGTATGTCAACTATACTTCGAGTCCAAGTGTTCACAAAATATTTGTAGTGGAGAATAGCAAAATGAAAAGAAAAAGAAATATTTAAAATCTGTTTTACGAATTGGTTCACTGGTTAAATATAAAGTGAAGAACGGGGGCTAATCACCCCCCCCCCCTTAATTATATGAATGAGTTTTTCATGCAGAATTATCTGATTTGCTTCAAATTTAGTATACCTGTTTATTCTGATAAGGTGCTTCCTTTTTATATTTGGAGGTTCATTTGTTAAGTATAAAGGGAGTAACGGCGGGCTAATCCTCCCCTTAATTTAGATAAATGTGTTTTTCGTGTGTTTCAGAATTATTATATTTGTTTAAAATTTTGTACACCGGTTTACGCTGATAAGGCGCTGCACTGATTAGATTTGAATGTTCATTGGTTATGTATAAAGGAGGAAAACGGGGGATAACCCCTTAATTTATTTTTCGAGGGGTATTATTCTTTGTAATAAGAGTATAATATACAATTAGTGTGAATAGCTTGTGAGCTCAACGCCATCAGTTTTACTGGGAACTTTTTTTATTGTTTATATTGCTTATTCACTTAATTTAATTCGCCATCAGGAGATGCGATAGGGCTCTTCTAACACGATTTTCTTCAGCATTAAGGATTCCCTTGATCGAAAGTTTTGTTAATTTTTTTTTCCTGAAAAGTTTTGTCTTCTAGTACCTCATCTTCTTTTTCCCTATTTTGATCAGTGCTGTATAGCGTTGATCCACATGAATGCTCACCCACATTCAGATCATCACACATACAGCTGCTGCAGGTGTTGTTGGACTGTTCATAAATCTTTGACAATCAATTCGATTGTCTTGGTTGATCTTCTTGGCCGATTCATATACATTTCCATTATTAAAAAAAATTCCTACCCAGTCAGCATTTTCAAAGTGACAAATATCCAGTAGCAAGACGTCATTGGTGTTTTCTTGTCCTATTTTTAAGCCAATTTTTGCATTCATTGTTATGAAATATTGTCCAAATAATAACAAAATTATACTTTATCGACGTATCACCAATATGGACCTATATTATATGGGGTCAGTATTGGCATATGTCTAAAGTAATGCCGATTTTTTAACACTATTAGTGTTTCAGAGAGCGAATGTTTGCACCTCATTTCTTTAAATTTTAAGTTTCATAATAATAATATCTTATTTTATTCCAAAGTTTTGTTTAGAATAAATTTTTAAATTACAAAATTAGTTTTATCTGTAATCTAATATTGCGTTGTATTATTATAGTAAATCTTATTAAAAAATGATTTCTTCCAAGTTTATATTTCTTTCTTCAATTTTTTTTTTAAATATTCTTGTTACAAAAACCTTTTTCACAAATTTAAATAAATATTTTTAAAGAGAAATGTTAAACATTTATTTATGAAGATAATTTGTAAATATCTAATACATGAAAAGTAATTTTAATGAGCCTTTGAAAAATAACAGTAATAAAAAATTTAAAAAATATTTCAAAAATCAATTTTTTAATCTGTTTAGGAGAATTTTTTTAAATAATGAAAATATTTTTTTCTTTTTTATGCATTTCTATTATTTGAAAACATTAGAGTATTTTTCTAAGATGTGTTTTAAAAATTGCAGTACTTTTTCAAAATAATTAAGTTTATTTTTGTTCAGCTGAAGGATAATAAATTTTTTTCAATGGAATATTTTCGAACACATATCTTTTAATATAGGGATATAAATTAAATATTATCTTGATAGTTAATCTTTTAAGCAATTTTTTGTGGCAAATATATCGTCTACACAGAGCAACAGTAGGACATCTAGTAATAATAACAAATGAGATATCTCACTTACTGCTATGAGAAGCTGTGTTTGCATCTAGTGGAACAACTTATGAAACACAAAGTTATGTTTAATACTACATCTCAGATGTGTTTTATAAAAATCACCTACTGATCCACTAGATGCAGACACATATTTTCATAGCAGTCAGTCAGACATCTCATTTTCGATTATTACTATATGTCCTATTGTTGCTCTGAGGAGACGACATGATAATTCTTATAAAAATAATAATATCTAACTTATTCATCTTGTTTGCGTAAATTTTGTGATTCTGGAAGTGTTGACATTCGTTTTTGCCTTAATTTTCATTATGGCCATGCTCTTCGAATGGCTTCACGCTATCCAATACAGTCTAGCTTTGAACTTTTATTACTTGAGCAATGAAATATTCAGATAAATGCGGAAATCTCATTTTTCATGGACAGTAATTTCACATTAAGTTCAACATGCTCTAGTGTAGTCGGACGTTTATCTCTTATGCGAAGATGATAAACTATTACTGGCGGCTTTTAATAGTGGATTTTTATTTCAATTAATTCTTTTTCCAAGATATTTTTTGTCACTTTGTGTATTTAAAGAAATCGAAATCGGAAATTACTTCAAGTTTAATAATTTATATACGCACGTAGAGTTTTTTTATTAATTACTATACCCTACATCGTTTATGAAATGATAATTAATTATGTTTATTCAATGTTCTTGAATGTTTAGAGTATCATATGAAAAAATAAGTGCATTAATGGAATAATAATCAAACGTTTCAAATCAGCTATAACCACATACATCCACAGAGAGGCATTCAATATAATTTACATTTTAGTGCAGGCGCTAGAAGTAGTCGAGTATACAAAATACGCGGACCCGGTAATTATGTTCAGATTCGTATACCTGAGTCCATAAATAACTTAAAAATGCGTTTTGCCGCCAGCACTTGTGGTGCTTTCTCCCTCCTTCCCATCCCTCTCAAGCACCCTATTGAATTCAATATAGCGCACGCAGCATATAATCCACGTGCAAGATGGAAGAGAGAGCTAAAAAATATGAGAACGCTTTTTTCCAATTGATACGAGCTCAGAAGTGCCCAAATATTAATATTCTGGATAATACAAGTCCATTTTATGGTCCAAATGTTTTTATAGATCCCCCCCCCCCCACACACACACACTAAGGTATCGGGCGCATGCTGTGAAGTATTAATATTTCTTTTAAACGACAGTTATTAGTTATTATAATGGAAATTAGTAATTATACGTTATTATAACAAACAACAGCAAAGGTAAAGTTAAAAATTATTTTTTATTATTATCATGTTAAATGGCAGATCAGGGGCAGATCAGATCAATTGCATATACACAATCTCAGCTCTCCGTGTCATTTTTTCTATTTATTGAGAGGGAGAGAGGTACACATATAAGGTTCTTCGAAGCTTCCAGAAATTAGAAGCATCAGATGAAACATGGTTTTATACCATGGTACTCTGATAAACTGCTCATTCTTGTAATTTTTTTTACAAAGAAGCATTTCTTCAGGAGGGCTCTGAACTCCCATAGTTTTATTTTGGAAATTTTCTATTGATTATGATGAATCATAATTCTTGTATACCTTAGACTTAATAATGTCGTACATAAGAAATGTACTTATGGTAAAGTAAACGGTAATCACTACACTTTAATTGAATTTAAAAAGATAATATTTTTACAATTTTTGTTTTGGAAAACTCTTTTAATGTTCATACTATAATATTTAGATGCAAGAACTTATCTGAATACAACCTAATCATACTCATAAACAATAGCATACTAAAAGCACTCAAATATAGGCATATTTGGGTGATTTTACTGCTTGATTAAAAGCCCCTTTACTGCGCGAAGTAGATGGCAAAACATCTTTGTATCCGCTTCGAAAACTGCTTCCAAACTCTTTTCACAATGAAGAAACTAGCAGTTTGAAACAATCTGATGGATCATCGAATTCTCAACAAATATATATCTGAATATCTTCTACTTGTGCATATTGAGAGCACTTCTGATAATAAATCGTACAAAATTGAATTTATTTTTAATATTTCCGAAAAATATGATGTAACTTTTATTGAATGGCTTGAAATGATGATTTTTTTGGTAGATTGATCTTTACTTAGTAAAATTTATTACAAATATTTTATGAATATTTCATCATATCTGTCAAATACTATATCAACTCACGTTGCATAACTTGAGAAAATCAGTTTGATTCTTTTAAAAATGCCTCCGAATATGCTAAACTTCTTTATTTTAACTTGATGTACAAGTGCCAAACCATTCACTACAGAAATTTTGGATAGTGCAATGTGAAAAATTCAAAATTCATTCTACACTGGTGATATATCCACTATGCTTATATTTAGATGATTTTAGTAGATTATTCATATTGAGTACATTAGGTTCCATAATTTGATAAGATGTTAAATCTAAATATTTTAGTATGACCACCATAACAGTTTGTGCGAAACAAAAATTTAAAAAAAAAATTAGATTTTTTAATTACATTAAATTAAATTATAAATAAATAATTTAATGTAATTTAATAATTTGATTATATAACTATAATTTAATTATAATAATAATTTTATTATAAATAAATATTTGATAAGATGTTACATCTAATTATTATAGTATGACCATCATAACTGTTTGTACAAAACAAAAATTGTAAAAAAAATATATTTTTAAATTACATTAAATTATAGCAAAATCAGTTTACATTTCCAAAAGTACCATTATTACAGAAGAAGTTGTTCAACTTCTCCATCAGATGCAGATGTTTTTTTTTTCTTTGTCAGGTCAGTAAGTATTACTATTTGGACATCATAAAATTCCTGTCCAAACTAATGCTTACAGTATAAAATGAAAGCTAAGATATAAAATAATCATGATACAGCACAATCAATAGAAAATTTCGATAATAAAATTGGTGAGACTATGGGGGTTCAGAGCCCCACTGAAGAAATTTATCTTTGAAAAAAGTTACAATAATAAGCAGTATATCAGAATTTCATTTCATAAAACCATGTTTAATCTGATTCTTATAATTTCTGGAAGCTTCTAAGAATCTTATATATATATATATATATATATACACACACACACACACATATATTCAAAATATTAGGATAATTGAGAACAAGTAATAAGAAAAAAATATTTTTCATTTATTTATTTTTGATACTAAGTAAATGCAATTGAAATTCTTATAAATTAAATCTGGAATGTTTAAATAAGATTTTAACATTTACAAAATATAAAATGCAGTACAATAAATTAGGTATACAGCTTTCTGAAACACATCAAAATATTAGAATAACATTTAGATTGGTTCAAAATTTTAGGATATTTTAGTTTACGAAACAATATTACCTTACGAATATGAAGTAAATGGTAGTTAATATTTTGTAGCATCCCCTTTAGCTTTTCATAACAGCGTACATTCGATCTTGCATACTATATACTAGGTGTTTACAAACATTTCTATCAATATTAGCCCAAATAGAATTTATACGTGCTACTAACTCAGTTTTTTTTTTTTTTTTTTTTTGAAGGAGGATTTTTTGGAGTTTTTTCTTCATTATACACCATACGTTTCCGATGGGATTAAGGTCTGGTGAGTTTTTTGGCCTAGCAAGTACCTTAATTTTGCGTTGGCGGAATTTATTCTTAGACGACACCGAAGTATGCGGTGAAGCTAATTCTTGTTGAAAGAAGAAATCATCTTAAAATGAATCTTCTGAGGATGGAATCATGTAATATTAAAAAACTACTTGATATCTGTTAGTTAACCTTTTCGTAGACGATGCATAACTTTCCATGTCCTTCTGCACTCATGCAACTCCAAACCATAACAAATTTTACGGAAGCGTTTAAGGCATACTTTATCAAATGTTTCTTGCTTCATTCTCCATACTCGAATATCTTGATTACCCTATGAAACACAAAACATACTTTCATCACTAAATAATATATTTTTACAATATTTTTCGTTACACAAACGTGATTTACACCAATTAAATCTTATACGCCTTTGTTTTGCAGTCATGAGAGGTTTTGTTAGCGATTCACGAGACTAAAACTTAAATTTATAGAGACCTCCTAATGTTGTCGATGTAGAAACTTCAACTCCTTTTTCTTTAAATTTTCGGTGCAAGAATCGCACACTTTTAAAACGGTTTTTTTAAACTATACGCTTCAGTTTCCTGTCATCTCTAGCAGATGTTCTTGGTTTTCGGCCGCCGTTTCGGCGATTATTTTTTTTAATTTTCCATTTTTTTAATATTGTGCTATTATTTTACTAACGCTTGATTGCGAACAATGTAAATAATTCGCTATATAACATTGAATTTCACCGTGCCGATACAAATCAACCATACGAAGTTTAATAGATTCAGAAATATCACTCATGCGACCCATTTTAAGAAGAAAAGCAAACAAACTGCAAAAAGAATACTGATCAAATAAAATCGTCTGAAATTAATCAACGATGCCACCAGTTATTAAATGGGGATAATTAAAGGACAATTAATGTGAAATATTTTTTAACACTTGAATAAATATTCTAGTATCTTGACTTTTGAAAATAATTTTTTTTCAATTAATCTTTTCAAAAATGATATTAATCTTAAGATATTAAATAAGTTTAATCAACAATAATTTCTTAATATATATATATATACATATATAAACTCAAAACATTTAAAAATAAAATCCATGCGATAAACGCTACAGCTGCAAATAACAACACAGATAATATATAGCACATTATATATGAAATGAATTCGGTAGACCCAGAATCTAATACTTTAGTACTTTACACCTTGGTCTAAAACATTACTCTGCTTTTATAAAATGCCCACTGCTAACGAGGCCACAGCTTTTGGTTGTTTTTTCTTCTTCAGGTTACATCTGTTGTAATTTCTTTGATGTTTGTTGTTTATTCTTAGTTTAATTATGGTGCGAAATTCTGGGTCTGCCGAATGCATTTCATACATAATGTGCTATATATATATATATATATATTTATATATACCAATTATAAAACAATGCAAATTATCAACAATAAAGGTGAATGTTTAAATTATAAGGAAATTTATTCAAATAAAACATTATAATAAACCATTATAAAATTCTTCGAAACAGATCCTTATAACAAGAGAAACATAGAATTGAAAATACCGTACACATTGGAAAATCGGAAATATTTGTGGAACCAATGCTCTAATTACCTTGATTACCACAAATAACATGTTAGGATTCATCTTTTCATTAGCCTTTCAATCTAAAGAATGCAAAAAAGGCCTGCATTACACAAAATATCCCGAAAAAACCAGAAATAAGACCAATATAAAAATAATCAAATAAGAATACAAAGGTTTAAAATGGATTGAAAAACAAGCATATCACCAACTGAAGATCCTTTCATGTCATAAATGAAACAGCATGAAAGATATGAGGAATGATTTGCACATGTTGCCATAAATATCTGACTAAATATCGATGAGTTTAAACCATGAAGCAAATATTTATATAGCGTAAGCATATATAGAAATAGTAAAATTACATTATTATCACCAATGCAGTATAACATCTTAGGTTTCATCTTTAGTGCTGCCCTCTACCATTGAAAAATACAATTAATGACTTCAAATTATTCAGTAACGGATTATATTTATTGCAGCCTTAAATTTTAAATAATATATTTAAAGTTTACTATACAAGAATGTATTTCTAGGAAAAACATATTAGAGGAATGTAAACTTATTGATAAATATTACTAACTAATAGTGAATAAGCATAAATCATTAATTGTACTAAGTGTATATAATAGATGAATTAAAGTTTGTACATAAATTCATAGCAATACATAGAATGAAATAAGTAAATAAGCAAATTTAAGAGATGGATGATTCATAAAATAATGATTCCTTATAAATAAATGTACAAAATTATAGTAGTGTAATAGATTTGAATCTCTGTTACCACGGTGCAAAATCACTTACTTAAGTAAAATAAAATAAATTATGTTGCTTATTAAATCCAAATTAGTTTAAAATGTTGAAAATAATAAATAACAATTCAAGTGCCCTCAGACTTGCATAAAATTTAAAATAAATAATTATGGGGGAGAGAATAGAAAATATAATATATATTTATAATCATTACATACACTTATGCTATTGCGTATATATATATAAGCATTAATTAAACATTACGGACCACCATCAAAATCACGATAGTATGAATGAAATGACAATAATACAGTTTCCCCCATCACACTTAATATGGATACCAAAAACATATAATATACAAGCTGCTATGTATAAAATAAAGTGCCTTGTAGTATTTTAGAAGAATTAATATGGAAGAAAAAAAGGAAAAATATAGATACCGATAAAGAAAATTTAAAAGCTTATATATTGAATTACGTTATCAAGAGTACAGAATTCAATGATATAAACAAATCAGTAGTTTTCTGTGAGAAAAAAGCTAAAAGCTGAAACAAACTGTTCTCCTGTACTCAAACGACCAATATTACCAAGAGAATAGTTTCAATATGAAAACAGAATAATTAAATGCCATGAAATGGAAAAAGCAATAAAACCTTTAAATATATAATTTATAGCATGGAAAAATAGTAATATTACACAACATACCGAATAAAATCCCAGTTTTTATCCAAATATACCTCTGCACATGGTATCCAAATGCACGATAAGTTTAAGGTTTATATATATATATATATATATATATATATATATATATATATATATATATATATATAATAAATATAATATTCTCAATGTATAAGAATGAATGTTTGAACAATGAATGAACAGCTAAATGTTTATTTCATTAGCATTCTTATAATAAATAAATATAAATGTATATATATATATATATATATATATATATAACAAATTTAAATTGCGGATTGTAGGATTAATGGATTAATTATATAAAGTGAAATTATAAAACAATGATATGCAAAACTGATGTTCAGACCCCTAATCTGCAGATTTACTTGTTAAGAGTAAAAAATAATTTTACCTTTACCGTTGTTGTTATTTAATATAACCTATTGTTACTAATTTCCATTAAAATAGCTAATAACTGTAGTTTAAAATAAATATTAAAAGTCTCCACAGCATGCGCTCAATACCTTAAGCGGACTCTATAGAAACAATTGGACCATAAAATAGACAGACACTATCCAGAATATTTATATTTGGGCTCTTCTGAGATTATATCAATTGGGAAAATGCGGTTCTCTTATTTTGCTCACTCACTCCCTTGTTGTGCGTGGATTATATGCTGCGCGTGCTATACTATTTAATTGTGCGATTGAGGGGGGTGGCAAGAGGGGAGAAAGGACCACAACTGCTGCAGGTAAAATGCATTTTTAAGTTATTTAGGGTCTCAGGTATATGAATTTGAGCATAGTTGCCGGCCCTCATATTTTGCATACTCAACTACATCTAGCGCCTCGTCTGTTTAATATAATTTACATAAAACGATTTTTGATTTAATGCCATTTATGTGATCGTTTTAAATCTTTCAACTTATTTAAAAATGCCGAAACATTTTGCTTGTTAAAAAAAAAAAAAAAAAAAAAAAAAAAAAAAAAAAGTCAGACTGAGTAAACGGACTTTGAATATAGACAAATTTGGATTGTCCAAACCCTTAATGATCCACACGTGCTGAACATTTTCGGACGCTAGTGTTTCACAAGTAATAAGGAAGGAAAACACAGATGTGTGAAATCACAATAGAAGATAATTGAAACCTAAACACAAATACATTTCAGTTCAAATTGCCTCGGATTCTATTAACTCCGGTATGCCACAACAAAGATTCCTCTCGCGTTATACCTTTGTCGTTTCGAATATCATCGTCCAGTAGGCAAAATAGCAAGTCCAGTGGCCCTATGATTATTGTCTTTCGGCAACGCAATGATAAAATGCAGTTGTCTTATATGGTAAATCACGATTTCTTATTCCTCATATTTATGGCCATGTAGACTACACTGTTTTCCGTCTTTTATGCTAACATTTGCATTGCTCATATGCAGCGTGTTCTAATTCAACACCACATACCTTGTAGAACGCGAATTATAGCTCAGAGGTCATGAAAAAGTTTCCAAAGAACTATATATGTAAAACGCCCATCTTCCCCCCAAAAATGAAAATGCAAAACCTATGACCTCACAAGCACTAAATGCAAGATTTATTGAATTTCATGATATTTTAAATCACATTAGAAATAAGATTTAAAAGGATAATAATAAAAGACATTAAAACATAACAATTGAACTCCATAACCTTTTGAAAGACGACCAATCTAAAACGTGATAGACGCACCCGTGTGCCTAACAAGAAGAGGGCCAAACTTGTTAATCACAGATTTTGATTATTTTAATATATGTTGTAGGGTAGAGACCCCTTAGTCTCAGGTTCAACATATTTTATCCAACGCTCCTTAGTTCTTGATAAACCGGGGGTAGGGTCTAATAGTAGTACACAACTTAAATACTTACTTTGTAACTAAAAGGACAGGTTAGTCGTAGCTGAGTTGGCATGGCAGTTGCCGGATGATCCGCGGGCCCGTGTTCTATACCGGGACGCACTACATTTGTTTTTCTCTTTTTTTGTTTTATAAATATATTTGTAAGTATAACTTAATAATCTCATTGTCAATTAAAATTTATAATATTTTGTATCAATTATAATTTTAACCTATTTAATTTTTTAGTTTTAACTAAATAGTTGTATAAAACATCATAAAACTGTTAATTTTTTAAAAATCACCTTTAAAATGTATTTCATATATTCTTTATCGATGCAATGATATTGAGCAATTGTGTCAATTCGTGATTTTAAAGAAACATCATTTATGCATTGCTTTAACAAAGGAAGTCAATGGGATAATACTATTATTCTGTTTTCAAAGTAACGAGCATAATTATATTAAAAATTAGCACCAGAATTAAATTACAACCGACTTTTTGCATATTAAAGATTTTTAAATTTGTAATACGTATGCTTGCACTTTCAGTTATTTTGCTTTCCCCTTTATCTTATTTCTGCTTTTATTTTTATTTTATTTGAATTTTCTTTTCTTTTATGATAACTAGATGTGAACACAACAGGTTTTGTCACGATTTTGGAATTTTCATCATTCAATAATAGATCCAATTTCTTTTTAAACCACTTTAAAGGATGAGAAATAATAGTTTAAAAATAAAAAATGATAAATTTAAGTTTGTTAACATTATAACTAATGTATGATATTAAAATTTTAAATGAAATTATTAAATTATAATTACAAGTATATTTATAAAACAAAAAATGAGAAAAACAAATGTAGCGCGTTCGGGTACCGAAGCCGGCCCGCAGATCAGCCAGCAAACGCCGTATCAACTGAGCTACGACCAACCTATCCTCTTTGTTACAAAGTAAATATTTAAGTTGTGTACTACTATTGAACCCCCCCCCCCCCCGTTTCTCAAGAACTAAGGAGCATTGGATAAAATCCGCTGAACCTGAGACTAAGAGGTCTCTACCCTACAGCATACATTAAAATAATTAAAATCTGTGATTAACAAGGTTGGCCACCTCCTTGTAAGACGCAAATGAACAACAACCGGCCGTTCGGTTCACTTTAAAAGGCAGCAGATTGAAATAATCGTAAAAATGTACATAGTGTTAACGTATTCCATTCATGAGTAATGTACTTTATTAAGTTTTACTCTTAATGTAATTTACTTTTGGTCAGTGCAATAGTAATGACTTAGAAACAGTTAGGAACTATGTGGCGTCATACTTTTTTTTCAGTTCCTCAAAAAATATTACATTCCTTAAAACAATTCCCGAAATATGCGTTAGTTGTTCTGACGAACGCGCCGATGATTTTCAGTTACTCTAAATGGCCTCTTTCCCTTTTTTAATAAGTAAAGTCTTGGAGAAAAAAGTAAACACCCCCTACTAACTACTCAATAAATTATCGTCGAAGAAAGTGACTGGTACCGAACAATTGGAAATAAAGTCTTCTTTTAAATGATGTATATAAAATTTGTTTAGGGGGCCATCTACATATTAAACGAACCCAAACTTAACTTTTATCAATGGCAATACCCAATTTTAACAAGATATTTCAAATCTTCGGTTTAAACTATGCCTGGGCACCAAATTTCAAGTCATTTGAATGATATTTTTTTAATTATAAACATTCAAAATTTAGTGCTTCTTCTGTTAAATTACATTTTCATATTTTTATTAATATCTCCCGAAATTTGCTCCTAATATGCTACTTTTTTGTGTAGCAATAATACTAAAATACCCAAACATAAATACGTTGAATTTGCAATTTTTATAAGTTTTATGATATAAATTATGAATTATGAAATTAATATTCGAAAAAATTATGAATTGCAACCTACAATTTTTTTGATGGATTTAGATTTATTAAGTCCTGCTTTATGGAATTCCAAAATTTCACATTTTACTTCCAAGTAGTTTTCAAATTATGCTTAAAAAACGGCAAAATGATGGTTTAAGGGGTCGTCTATGATAGAAGTGACTAGATATTTTGAAATTTCTTATGCTATCATCTAATCTAGCAGTCTTCGATGGCTGCTTGTGTGGCGCTTAAGATACCTTTATAAAGAAGGGGGTTCTCTTTGTCAACAATCGAGTACCGAACTTCAAATTGAATACATCCTCTAAAATACGCTCGTTTTAATATAATTAATTTCTCGGAAACTTATCGTACGAATTGCATAAAAAAAATTTTTTTAGGCTAATTCATGGGTGTAGAGTTCATTTATGCTGTCAGAATTGTGTACTGCTATTGAAAATCAAATTTATGGTTCGTTTTGATAAGTAGTTGGCCCCCTAAGCAAATTTTATATACATTATTTAAAAGTAGACTTTATTATCAATCGTGTGATACCAGTAACTTTCTTCTACGATAATTTTTTGCAGATTATTAAGGGCTTTTAATTTTTTTTCTACGACTGTACCATTGAGCATACTTTTTCTTTTCTCAAAACCACAGAATACACTATATAGCCATTAATAACCCGCAACTTTCAATTTTAGACATTTTGTCGAATATTTAAAAATATACTTGACAGATTCTTCTGGCCCCACCAGTGGCTGAGAGATTCTGCTCTCGAAGCTGATAGACGGGAAGAGCTGGGTTCGAACCTAATCGCGAACGTCGGCCTAATCTTTCGGAGTTTTCGTGGTTTTCTTCGAGCCATGGATTTCCATGCGTAAATACGGGTTAGGTTCCCTTAGAAAGACCCCCACGAAGAGCACTTCCCACTCGGGCCTATATCCCTAGAGTAGATAATCGGCCGTCAAAAATAAACCAACCAACCGACAGATTCTTCTGGAATTTCAGGATTAAAAAGGACAGGTATGAACTCATATTCCGCAATGTCGATTTGTTAAGGTGGCTATTAGGGGTCAACACAAAATCAAAGAAAAAAATAATATTTGGGATCACCCTGTAAAATAAAATGCACGAAATTATCTATCGCTACCGAATATAAATAAACAGACATTGTGCAATATGTGTATTCTCTTGTGTAAAAACAGCACGTACATTAATAGAGATATAGCGATTTATTTAAAAAAAAATTTAAATCTTGCAAGTTTTTTGCTTATAACATGCAGGGTTTGAACCAAATCTAACGCCGGTTTCAGAAAAATTTACAAACTATATTAGAAACAATATAGTGCAATTGGAATATAAATATAATAAATATTGTAGGAAATGTGAGCAGTTGTATGAAATAATTTTTATCCTCGCATGCGAGAACGATAACAAGGATCATTTTACACAATTTAATAGTCAACTCTTTGGAGCAACTTATTAAAAAAATCTAGTCAAATATCGTAAAAATTCAGAAAGATATCGGCGTTAGAGTGAGCAAATTTTTAGTTGTTCTCTAAAAGCAGCTGAATGAGAAGGGACTTTACACAAATTGTCCTTTTTTATTAACTGACTTTCAGAAAAAAGTTAGTATTTAGTGACTATCAACGAGTAGATTTGGAAAAAATGCTTCGATTTTGATACTTCTTTTGATCATGGTATAGGCTCGTTCTGGTGGTTATCCAAGAAGAACTAAAGCATCAATAAAAAGTAAAAATGAAAAAAAATTATAAATTAAAATTGACAATTTGTGGAAAATCCCTTATCATTCAGCTACTTTTAGAGAACAACTAAAAATTTGCTCAGTCTAACGCCGATATCTTTCTGAATTTTTACGATATTTGACTACATTTTTTTTTAATAAGTTGCTACATAGAGTTGACTATTAAATTATGTAAAATGATCCTTGTTCTCGTTCTCGCATGCGCAGATACAAATTATTTCATACAACTGCTCATATTTCCTAAAATATTTAAAATATTTATATTCCAATTGCACTACGTTATTTCTACTGTATTTTGTCAATTTTTCTGAAACCGGTGTTAAATTTGGTTGAAAACCCTGCATGTTATAAGCAAAAAACATGCAAGATTTAAAATTTTTTTTTTAATAAATCGCTATATATCTATTAATATACGTGCTATTCTTACACAAAAGAATACAGATATTGCAAAATGTCTGTTTATTTACATTCGGTAGCGATAGATCATTTCGTGCATTTTATTTTACAGGATGATCCCAAATATTATTTTTTCTTTGATTTTTTGTTGGCCCCATAATTGCCCCCCTTATCAAATCGACATTGTTAAATATGAGGTCATACCTGTTCTTTTCAATCCAGAAATTCCAGAAGAATCTGTCAAGTATATTTCTAAATATTCGACAAAATGTGTAAAATTGAATGTTGCCGGTCATTAATGGCCATATAGTGTAGCTCTAAGTTCACCAGCCATTCACAGATAATCTTGGATATTCCGTGCCATTTCGTTTTAAATGTATTACAGTCTTCTTCCCAAATCTGATAAAGGGCTGCTAGAATCAGTGCCCACAGACAGTTTTGCGTGTTTTTTCTTTTGAGATGCAGCCTCAAATATTAGCAGCGTGATCATAATATTTTCCGTCGTCTCTGTTAGTGTGAATAAGGATTATGAGACAGTTTGGAAAAGAAATAGAAAGAATTAGAAGTATACCATAGAAAGAATTACAAGTATGATGAAATCGTAGTATATCCTAATTTAACACTTCCAAACACATTTTCAGCTATGGTCAGCTATTTTCACTGGTTTTCCTAAATATCACTGTGCATCATATACATTTGCAATAGGAAATTCTGTATGAAAGAATTAACTATTCATATGTAGTATAATAATGGAAAACACTCATACTTATATACATGTTTTAATTAAATTATTGTAATATTTGTTAATTAAATAATTGTTAAAATTGTTAAAGGTTATAATTCAAAGCATCTGAATTAAATTTACGTTAGATGTTTTTCCTGCGGTTTCATTAAAAGCGCATGTTTTGTTGCAGACATTAAAAATATTCCTTAATAGCATATTTCTGACGTCTACATTACTTTGCATCTAAATTAGTTTAAAAATTTTAATGTCTTAGTATATAATACACTTTTTTAATATTAATTTTGAACATCTAATTTTTTTTAAACTCTTTGTATCTCATACTTAAAAAAGAAAAGTTCTTGTTACTAGTTTTTTTTTATGAAATCGTATATTAGAATATATATACCAACTAAGTAAAACATAAAATAAATCGTATATTAGAATAAATATACCAACTAAGTAAAGCATAAAAACAAAAATATTTTGAAAATAACAATTTAATGAATTGATAACAATCTAAATCCCATTAGAATTTTTGAAAATAAAATATTCTCTTAACTATTTTCAATAATGTTCTCTTCCAAGAAAAATTAAAGTTTTAGAAATAATTAATTCCATTTCAATTTTATTCATATTAATTTTTTATTATAAGCTTCTTTTTTTATTTAATCAAAGCGAGGATTTGTTTTGAAATGTAAAATAATGCTTCAAAGAATTCTAGTTAAAAAAATTAATGGCGAGTTAGGAAAATAAATTAAGTATTACTTTTTCATCTTACATAAATAATTTCTAGTAATTCTTTATAAATAAGAAATATATTTTAAAGTATAATATTGAAGTAGACTATAAGACTTTTTCGCATACAATGGAATTAAATTAAAAATCAAACTTTTGATGTATATTCCATTTATTTTATTTTTTCATGTTCCTTAAGAATATTATGGTAATAAAGTAATTATTATACTATAGTAATGCGCGAAGAATAACATACTTAATATATACTGTTATAGAGTAATTTAACAGCAGGGAAATAGAAGTCACTGAGATTTTTCAATATTAAAGAAAACTGTAACCCCCCCCCCCCCCCAAACTGTGTTTTAGTTCTATTAAATGTATTAAATATTTAAATAACAAAATTCATTTATGTAATAACATAGGTATCCATATGAATTGTCTAAGCTTTAAAAATATAATTTGAACTATTTTTATGTTTAACAAATCCCGTTAAATTTGCAAGTTATAAAATACATTAATTTCTCCAAAAGATCACCAATATGAAGCTTATTTTTGATTGAATATAAATTATTAAATGCTTATAGTTCATTAAATAATTTTTATTAATATTTTGAGACATATTAAAAAAGAAGTCACCTTTTTATTTTTTATTGTATAATGCTGTATAAATGGGTCGAAATTGAAGCCATTTCAGTAAACTGACCATATGTTACGATCACAAGTTTCAATTCTTACTATATGGCCTTTTACGTTTTTCTTTGTTTATTTGAGGGAACTGTTAATTATGGACGTTTCAATGGTAAATATTCGATGCTATGATACAATTTGGTTATGTTTTATTTAATTTAGCATAATCTAGTTCTTGCTGTGCAAGTATCGTAAACACATGGACTAGATGAATGAGCATCACTATTGGTATTGCCATGTTTTTCTATATTTTCTAACACATTTTCGTTTATTTATAACTATACCAGATGACCCGCCCAGCGTTGCCTGGGCACATTATAATAACATTAAACAAAACTCAACTTTGTATGATTTTAGATCTTCGGAAAATCTTTCAAATGAAGGTCTTGGAGGTGGACTACGTTACTGCCAATAATATACTAAAACAAAAAGTAATACCACAAGGCTTCAACATGTGCAGAATCTCAGTATACAGACTGATTGTCAGATGTGCGAACTGTCAATTGTTCGGTCATCGGACGGAGGACTGTCGGAGGCGAGAAATCTGTGCGCACTGTGCTAGAGGCCACCAAACAACGGACTGCCCTTATGAATTAGATCCAGGAAAAAGACAATGTACAAACTGTATGCAGATGGAGAACTATTTTCCACATTCTGCAGACTCACCAACTTGTCCGATCTATAGACATCAACTTTCAATCAGAAATGAATCTCATTCCTAAAATACTAATAGAAGTTCTTTAATTATATGAATGAATAACTCTAAATATTTCAGTAGAAATAATAACATTGATGTTCAACACAACAACTTTTACACAATAAGAACTTATACACATTAAAACATTAAATTTACTCAGAACCATTAAACTAATAATAGAATATAGTTCAATTTTAAAATAATCATACCTACAGTAATTTATAACTATAATGCTTTACCAGAAAATGACTTGTAAATAGAACACTTCTTGAATGTGTTTTTACTAATTGTATTTAGGTGTCGTCTGTTAAAGTCTCATCTGTGAACTAATTGTTATATTATGTGTTATCTCAAATTTTAAATAACCTAAATTGTCTTGTTTTAAATACTTAATTACCTTATATATACCTTTTGTTAAATATTTAACGTTAAAGGATATGACAGAAATTTCCCTCCTCTGTAGTCCTGCTAGTATGCTAAATCATTAATTTCCCTAATTATTAACAGCTAATTAAAAATTTATAACTCATCTCTCTTATCTTATTTATTTAGCCAGGACATTGGAGGGGAATTTCGTATTAAATTCCTTATCTCTTAGCATTAACCTTTAATTAACAAAATCTATTATTATCTCCATTCCTTATTATAAAAATTATTCATTATTAATTAACCTATAATTATATAAAAAGAGTGCTATGCTGCAATTTAACTTTTATCTCAAATATTTACTTTTAATATACTGTTCTCTTGGGCTCGCCTGACATTTTGTTATACTGTTTATTAGTTATTCTGTTTGTTTTGTCATTTTAATAATTTTTATTAAAGAGGGTCAACCAACCTGCTGGGACTTCTGGGCTCGTTCGCGGGTGCTGGGGTTTCAGCGGGAAGGGGGATATGTGTTTTCCCCTCGTGGACTAATCAGCTCCTATACCGAAAGTTTGGCTGTCCACGAGTGGGTGATTAGTGATTAGTTTCGGGGCCCCAGTGTTTTCGACAGCGTCTAGTGTTTCAAAAGGGCTTAATTTACGAGTCACCAATGCCTTTGGCAGCCTCTAGTGTGTTCCGAACAACTGTCTTTCAAACAAACATGTGACCTGGATCCCCGCTGCTTAGGGCAGCGTACACCGGAATGCTCCGCACATGACGGAGGCAATCGAGAACCAATTTGAATGAGCCAAACTCCAAAGCAATCGGGCCATAGAACCAGAGATAAGAATGCACCCTCTGGAGGTAGAAGATGACACTAAAATTTGTAAAACAATCCTAAGCTCAATTGAATGAACCAATTTCCATTAAAATGGAGCGCACAAAAAACGATTACAGAATGCGCTTTTAATGTTGGAAAATGGTAGAAACAGAAGTCTAAGATAAACTTTCATAATTCAGAATGTAGCTGAATCGTAAGTAAATTTATTAAACCAATTCCTGTCGAAATAGGGCCCATAGAACCCGAGAAACGAATCCACAATTAATGTTCGTACATTTTGGTAACTGAAGTCAAACATAAACTTTCATAATGCTGAATCGTAATCTAAAGTGAATGAATCAATTCCCGTTGAAATCGGGCTCATATAACCTGAGGAAACACCGTGCCTGAAGGAGCATCCCGTGTAAATTTAACGAATTACCTTTGACATTAACGCTATATTTAATTTGCGCATGACCCCGCCCCTCTAATATTAACCAGTTACCTTTGGCAGTAGCGCGATTTTTAATTTACGACTGTAGTGAGTAACGTAAATTGATACCAAAAAGAAGATTAATTTTCGAAAATAGTGCTAGTTGGTGTATAAAGAATTTTTTTAGTAGTTTATAAAATAGCCGGAGAAGCCTAAAACTATGTTAAAGTGAATTGAATCATTTTTAAAGCACATGGATTAAAAGCGCCTAAGAAGGCGATTAATATCGAATATTGGTGGTAGTTGAACGCTGAGAAAATTTTGTGCAGTTCATTTAGTAACTGGAGGAACTAAGAAGTTGTTAAAAAAAAGCCTGTGAATCGGACAATTTTTGATGGAGCTCTAATAGGGTGGCCAAAAGAGGCGAAGTGATAGTTGAGGGCAGGTCCCTAAGACGAAAACATGATAAAAATTCCTAATACTTAGCACTTTAGATATTCAATTAGTCGAAATTAAGAATAGGGTATGAATTAATCATTATAATAAAATTTTAATGAAATGCGCTAAAAATGGAGGAAAAAACTTTAAAAATTGCTTTAGGTCCCCAATAAAAATATGGGAGTATGGGCCCAGGGAGATGAGTCCACGACTCACCTTTGAAATTATATATTTAGACACATTTAGGGGGATGAAAATGCATGGCGCCTGAAAAGTTCAAGGAGCCCTAAAAAGGATGATATGTTTAAAAGAGCAAAAACATTAACAATTTAGCTCACAAAATTTCAAGAGGCTCTATACCGGGATACAGAGTCTTTACTGGAATATAGAAATGGGGTAGTAACTAAATGGAAAAGGGGCGACTAAAAAAGAAGAAGATCTGATAAAAGGGTCAAGTTAGTAACAATTTAACACATAAAATCTTAAAGAGGCACAGGTGGCCCGGATCTTAAAAAATAAAAAATCTGAACCTTAAATGCATCAGGACCTGCCTTTGACTATTCTCTCCCAAATTTTAAAAATCTACCCCAGATAGATTCTGCTAGGCAATGCACACAGACATGCACACTCTTTCAAACGCACACAAACACAGAGACACAGACACACACACTCAGAGCGAAACTATGTTTTATTAGTATAGATTAAATCAACAATATGCCGAAAAAACATTTTAAAGTCTTCCGCAAGGTTTAATTTTATGATGACAATTTTATATTTTTGAAGCAATATTTTTTTTCGATACAGTATTCACTTATTAATTTTCAATTTTATTTCTTATTTTTTAAACTCGTAGATACAAATTGTTTAACATAAATTTGTGTGTTTTATTTAATTAGATGTATATTAGGTGCTGAATATATTTTCTAATATCTTAATGTTGTAATATTGATGCTAAATTTAGAAATATGATGCATACTTTGCGAAAGAAATATTTCATAATTTTGATCCTATATCTATATAATGCAAATATTTATCATTTGTACGATGCTGGTTCCAAATCGGTACTAAAAAGGCAAGGTTAATCAGAATTATCTAAAGTCTATATCGAAGTTGTCTGCGTTCAAATAGTTAAGCATAGGTCATTATTGTCTATATAGTTAGTGGATGGACGCCTTCATGTAGGATTGTGTAGAAAAAGTGGTCCAATATATAGTTCTTGTACAAGGCAAACCCTGAAAATCTTGCACAGTCACCCCTTTTACACAGAGCTGGTAGGTCGGACACACTGAACAAAAAAGTTACAACATATAAATTTTATTTTTTCCAAAGAATATCACCTTTACACTCAATATATCTATTTACAGCAAGCTCTTAGATCGTGAGTCAGGTGGTCTGGCTCTGCGATTTCGATATGCGGGTGTGGAGGTTCATGTATAGGACTAACGAGAGGTCCACATAAGCCCGTTGCCTTAACGAGGCACTGACTGTGGTCTCATGGAGGAGATTTACCACGATCTCCAGGGCTCTCGAGTGGTGACTGCGTTTCCCCTATCCGTTGCCGACGAAATATTTCATCCCTCACTTTAGCAATCGATCTTCGAAGGCTCCAGTAAAGCAAAAGTTTATCTTTTAGCCTTGAGATTAAGGTCGCTGGACCAGCGCTCTCATGTGTTTCTCGGGGCAATTGGGATTACCCGGTGAGCAAACCCCGAACTGTGTAGTCAGACCTTTTTAGAGCTGGTATTATTATTGTTCTGGACGACCATTCGTCATAGATCATGCATGGGGAGAGTGACGTGAGCCGGGCAGTGCTCTCCCGTGGCTGATAGCAGGTTTCATGGCGGATTCACATGGTTTAGGTACATCCCATTTGACATGGGTTCTTAAGAGATTAAATATTAGAAAAAACCACTTATTACAAGACATGTTGGTTTTAGTACCCCTTCGTCTTCAGTATTTGTTGGTATGATAATTGTACTCAGACTTGTAGAATTCAATACAGCTTCAAATGTGTTTTTTGCGTTTTTAATTTTAACGATAAGCAACTACATACACAGGGTTTTTATTTTTATTTAGGTTATAGTTATTTAGTTTTATTTAGGTTATTTTTCAGGTTTCTTAAATTGGTATTAATTCATTTCAATGTGGCGATATTGAATTTTTTCTTAAAGAAATGATATAAAGTTACAGTAAAACACATACACCGAATGAAACAGTATGGTGTGTCATAATTTCAGTGTCGTGGATCACAAAGTGCATTTGCTCTGTTCTCCAACATCTTAAAACTCTTTCGCTTAAAAATACTTAAAATTTACATATAATTCACAGGTTTTTTTTCTAATAATTCTTTAAAAAACCCCTATTGATAATTTCTTTTTGTTGGGGAAAGGGGGAACAAATACTATTGTTGTATGATTATTTTTCTAAATAATTATTTTTAATCCTTTTCTGTTTTTATTATTATAAATCGCTTTTCCCCTTCTGTAGTTTCTGCTTCATTTTACATTCCAAAGTCTGTTTATGCATTTGTTCAATCTAAATCCTCCTTTTTATTTTATTGTTAATTTCCAATTCTGATCGTCTTCATAATCTCTTAAAATTTCTGTATTTTTTAGCATATTTTTGCCAGTGATTTCAGACAAAACTATGACTTTAGTAACATGGATTTAAGAATTGATAAGTCATCGAAACTACGATGAATGGGTTAACACTCGACATTTTTTATCTTACACAGATGCCTATTCTGAAACGCGTATTTAAGGTCTTTCAGGTGTAAAAGATTAAAAATGTGTTTTACAAAAATAGTAGAATAGAAAATAGAAGTAGAAAAATAGTTGAATAAATGATTGATATTTTATGCACCTCAAATTAAGTTAGCCACGAATTGTATTATTAACATTTATACAATAATTAACAAATTAAAATTTTTTTTAAAGAAATAAATAGTATTATAATAACACACAAATAACTATTAAAGAATATGTTAACTGTCAGAAATGACTGCTGATGACTGATATGGGTCTTTTGCTTTATTGAACTCGTTTAGCAGTGATGGCAACATTCTTCTACATCTCCGCAGTAAGATTGGCGATGAATATTCTATCCTTTTTTTTTTTTTTTTTTTTTTTTTTTTTTACTTCTTTCGTATTTTATTTAGCATCTGATGTTTTACGCTCGTGGCATCCTAATATGAATAAAACTCAATAAGGTGTTTTCCAAAAACTGACATTTCCCGTTAAAATATCTTCCTTGTTGATAACATTAAGACAAAATTCAAATATTTATTGCCAGTTACCCTATTATATCAATCTGAATGCTCTTATAAACTTTTGATGTTTGTGATTTTAGTTCGATAGCGCTTTCAATTGCTCGTCTAGGCATGTGTATGTATATATGAATTTATGAGTAAAGTTTTTCAGTGTTCATTGTTGTTCATTGCACTAACAACATCACAGAAATTGTAATCAATCAGTATAATACAAATATAACGATAATTATTTTAAATCGAATATTTCCAATAAAAGAACATTTTATTTTTAGGAAATACCTTTAAAAATTTCATTACTGAAAACATTTTAGAAATTTTCACCTAAAATTTAAATTTGTGCCTTTTTAATTTCAAAATTTAAAGATATTTTCTATCTTGAGGCTATTTAAATATAGTTTTCTGTTTACACTTGTTTGGAAGCTGAAACAAGAACAATTATGACTACACATGTAATAATCAGGCTTAGAAAGAAAATGTTTTGGATAGAATGTAACAGAAAAATAGGTTAATGTGATATTTGCTCAAAATTTCTTACTTAGTGTGAGATTTTAAAAAGACGTTTTAAGGAATTTATTTATGCAATTTGTATGAAGATTTGATGCGTATTCGCAATATCTCCATATATTTCAATGAAAAATTATTATATATATATATATAATGCCGAGGATTCAAACATGCGCAATAGGAATATACGTTTAATGTTTTTTTCAAATTCACTTATGTGTTTGTTTTTTCTGACAAATTTTCTTTAACATTCTTCAATTCATACTATTTCACTATATTTTACCTAATTAACGAAATAAAATATGCTGTAGGTGATTAAAAAAGCCTTTATTTAAGACGGAACGTAAAAAGGAATTATTACTTTTGAGTTAGGTATTTTAAAAATTTCAGAATTAATTTCGAAAAAAAATTACAAATTTATTAAAAAAATTGCGTAAAGCAAAAAATAATAAGCCTACATCTTTCCTGAAACATGTAAACTATGAAATTTATTTTTAGAAACCGCTTTAAAATTAACTCATTTCCAGGTTTTGAGTACAAACTTATCAGGTTTCTAGTACAAACTTTTCAGCATAGGAAAAAATTTCAGGTAAAATAAAAAATTATGCACTTTACATTTATGATATCAACAGCTTTCTTATTAATATTAAAAATTTTCATTATTAGTTTATTTATGAAAATAATACACATTCTTTTTTACAAAAAATGGCTTTATTATTTTTCTTAAAAACATTCTAAAAGTAGAAATACTCACAGAAATTGATTTATTTAAAGATAATATTGTGCTAAAGGAGATACCACTTTTTTATGTTTAAATTTTATATTTAAATTTAAAATAATAAATGTGATAAAATAGTAAAAGAACTAATGCAAGTGAAAATATAAATAAAATAAAATAAATACGAGATCGAACCTGTTAAATTTATGTTACTTGGTTTCTAATTTTTAATTTTATCAGTGTCTGCAAAATCAATAGGGATTCTGATTTATTTAACTGGGTAGATTTTTCCGGAATGTGGAGAATTGACGCTCTAATGTATGTAGATGTCTGTTTAAATCTTTCGAGGGAAGATTTTTTATTAGAATCACTTCTTTTTTTCCATTGTTTAAAAACAGGATCTTACTTGTTGAATGTTATTTTTTTGGAAAATGCTGCATACAATATAACAGAACAATAAAAGTAATAACTAATAAAGCACACATAAAGTTGATGCAAGAGGTAGGTTTACTAAAATGTGAATCTATAAAGCGAAAGGTCATTTCGCATGATTTTTTTCCGAAAACTGTGCGGTTTCGAGGTACTGTTCTTTGGACACTTTTCATGTACTCTAAGCAAAGGCACTTTTTATGCAAAGTTTGTATGGTGTTATCCAAACATCCTGTTTACTGGGTGATCCAAAATTCAGAAGCAACTTTAAAAATTAGTAATTCGAAAACGAATAAATATATAATTGTGCGTTTTGCACCGAACGGATGTAAAAGACGGCCGTATTTTTTATGACAAAAGCAACAACTAATGTTTTAATAGTTCTTTTTCTGATTAACCCATTAAGCGCCGCTATATATATTAAGCGATTTTTTTTATGGAATCATTGTTTTTTCTTATTTAATAGGATGCCATTAAAGTATTTCTGAAAAAAAAATCAAAATAATTTCATTATTTATGTATGTTCCCGAAATGGGAGCTATTCCGCTTAATGGGGGTAAATTATTTTGCAAAAATATACTTTTGACTGCATGTGTTGACATGCTTCCTCCAAATAAATAACATTCAACAAGTAAGATCCTGTTTTTAAACAATGGAAAAAAAGAAGTGATTCTAATAAAAAATCTTCCTTTGAAAGATTTAAACAGGCATCTATATTAGAGCGTCAGTTCTCCATATTCCGGAAAAAGCTATCCAGTTTTGCAGACACTGATAAAATAAAAAATTAGAAACCAAGTAACATAAATTTAATAGGTTCGATCTCGTATTTATTTTATTTTATTTATATTTTCACTTGCGTTAGTTCTTTTACTATTCTATCATTTTTTATTATTTTAAATTTAAATATAAAATTTAAACATAAAAAATCGGTATCTCCTTTAGCACAATATTATCTTTAAATAAATCAATTTCTTTGAGTACTTGTACTTTTAGAATGTTTTAAGAAAAATAATAAAGCCAATTTTTGTAAAAAATAATGTGAATTATTTTCATAAATAAATGATAATGACGTAAAAAATGATCAATATAAAGTTCATTCTTTGGAGGATTTGGGAGGAATGCAGTTAAATCTAGTACAACTCTTGATCCCAGTGATAATGTATTAGTTGAATTTTGTTCTTTACCAGCATACACTTGTCGATTATAAAGATAGTCAAAAAACCACAAGGAGCCAGAACCCACATTTTGTATTCAAATTTTATTGGTTTTATACGCATGTACATCTTCGCAGAATGGTGTCCTGTATAAGGAATCATTTCTTCGTCCACACATAAATTTTCAGAAAATACTCCAAATTGTTGAAGTTTTGTACAAAATGTATCAATAAATTGACGTAATTTAGCCAGCTTGTTTGTTTTGTCAATTGACTCATTGTTACAGAGATAAATATATTTTTGTTATGTTAAAAAATCTTTGTCTTCTCATCGATTTGTTAATAAAATGTATATTGCTATCATCTGATTTTCTCCAATACATGTTTTCTTGAGGCAGAGAATGATATGCAGAGAATAACATTATTCCCAAAAACATTCGAGGTTCTTTTTCTGTCAAAGAAAATCCTAAATCATTCTTTTGACAAGCGTAGCATTTAGTTTCTGTCATAATGAAGTTAATAATTTTGTCATCAATAAACATTCGAAATATTTCATAAGGAGATTTCTGTGCTATTTCTGGATAGTTTTCTTCTAATGTGGAAGTAAGTTCCTTTCATGTAGGCGATATAGCTGAGCGTTTTGTCCAGTCAAACATTTCTTTCTGATAATTCTTACGATTAGATCGAGTTTCGTTTTCCGAAATATTTTGTTTAACTCTTTTTTTTTTCATTTTCCCTCTTTGTCCAGTTTTTCACAATCTGACGATTCGTCTGAACATTCATCTATAATATCATGTCTGCGTTTATTTATTTTTCTTTTTTTAATCAGTAAATTGCATACTTCTTTTGTTCACTTTTTCTTTGGAATTTACAGAAAGCTCAACTTCACCAGATATATCACGGGGTAAATCGCTGTATAAATTGCTTTCTATTACATCTTCTTCATCTGTTACATTTCCGGGATCAGGTGGCAAACAAACGATTTCCGGTTTATACGAATAATCATCTGAATCTAATTGTTCAAAATAATCCAAAGCTTGAGACACAGTTAAAAATTTGATAGGCATTATTCCCTAAAAATCGAACTATATGATATGAAAAAACAGAAAAGCCTCCTAAAAATATATATATTAGCAAAAAGAAGATATCTAATAAAGTAAGAAACAGATCTTACGAGTAATACTTCCCCGAAAAATTTACTAGGAATGAAAAAAAAAAATTTCCAAAGCTTCTATACAGACTATTTTCACGCGCATAATAAAAGCACCGTACTGGGTTTTCCTAATTTGGGGCGTTCCATCTGGCCTTGAAAACTAACGAAGGCGCCATTGCTCCCGTTACGGGAACAACACGTTCTTTCATATGAATTGCGCTAAATCTATTTTACATATTAACTATTGATTTTTGTAGTATTAGACAATAGACAGTTATAAACATATTTTAAATAAAAAATATAATTTTTATTAGAAAGATTTTTTTTTTTATTTCTTGCAAAGGCAGTCAAAATCTAAATTTCGTCTTTTTAAACACGTTTTTAAAATAGAAAATATAAATGAAACTTTTTTAAAAAAATACAGAAGTTATCTCATATATTCAAAATACAAATAACATAAACGTTTTGACAATATATAAAATACTCATTTTAGAAAAAAATCCTAAAATAATGGTACCAAAATGAGAGCAATGGCGCTTAATGTTTTTTAATAGATGGATTAATAGTAAAAAGCTGCTTGAAATTAGAAGTAAGTTTACAACTATTCAATGTGTTGTTTGTCATACATAACTGTCAGACGAAGCAGAACACTGTTCAAAGCATTAAACAGCATTTCTTGTCGTATGGTTGGCACGTGTTTGTGGATGGCATAATGTTGGCATTCATAGCGGTTTTATTTATTTTTTATTTTTTTATTTTATTTTATTTTATTTTTTTTGTTCTTGCAATTGCATTTCATCAAGTGTTCATTTTTTAGTTATAACATACCTATCTATATTAGTTATAACACACACACACACACACACACACACACATATATATATATATATATATATATTACAAAATTTTTACAAAACGCCAAGTTTAAAAATATTCTATATAAATTTCCCTTTTTTAGTAATATTCCGTATATTATACTGGCTTATTAAATTCAAACCCTAGTCTATTAATCTCTATAAGATACTAATACATGTAATAATATTTATTCCAATTTGCGTAAATCTAAAAATGGCTCTAACAATTTATATTTCTTTAATAAAAACTTTTTTTTATTTAAATGCCTATTAAAATCCGCTATTAAATCCCGGTATATTATATTCCCCTAAAATCTTTATTTAACTGCAAAAATATTATTATCCCGTCTGAAAAACCTACTTATTTCAATTTATTTTTTTATTTAAAATATCCAGGTGCCAAGTAGAATATTTCAATGCTTTAAAACTTACACAGAAATATATATATATATATATATATTATTAAAACTCGTCCCTCGGGCGAGAGAAAAGGTATTTTTAGCGCAGTCCGGTCAACAGAAACTAAAGATTGTTTACACCTGGCGCGTCTAGGTGCAAGAGTATAAAATATTCTAAAACAATCGTTCAGCGAGTTAGTATAAATAAGGTGTGTCCCACCGAAATAAAGCCACCGTGATTCTGTGCTGTAATTGGACACGAAACAAACCAATAAGAACGAAACAAACTTATTAAAAAAATCTATATACAAATACATATTTACAAGGAGTAACTCACTCCCTGCCTTATTTGGGCAGGAAAGAAATGAATTTGTAAAAAAGAAGGGGGTAAAAGTGTTACCTAAAAGCCACTACTGTTAATAGACAATATATCCGCCATGGTTATATATGTCTTGGGATATACGATGTGGCATACTATTTACTAATCCTTGGACGACAGTAACATCAATATTCGCACACGCTTCAATGATGAGGACCCTCAATTTTGCCACAGACTGAAACTGTCTGCCATTGGCATATACAGCCCTACTGAGGATACCTGAAACATTTTCTTAAAGATTGAGATCAGGGAAAAAGGGAAGGACGTTCCATGACATGAATTTGGAATAGTTTTACTAAGATAAAAGAGTGAAAATTTTTATTATTACATATCACTACTCTTAAAAAAGACTGGATGAACTGGTAGGTCCTTCGACCTGCAAGTTCATAGAAGGGAAATGTTACATGGACTTTGATTACAATTTTGTCACCTGGAGTAGGCTTAAAATAAACTTTCTAAAATATTAATAATGCATATTAAATTTAAATTTTGACTTTATAACGCGAACTAGTGGAATCGTTATTGAAAATACAAGGACAAGAGGTTAATTTTGTTTTCAATTTACAAACAAAGTTTTAGTAATATGAATATAGAATAAAGTAAATATAAATTTAAGAGTAATCACTCTTTAGGTTATTACAGAAGAATGTTTTTATGGAACATCCATGGCTCATATTCATGAGCAAGCAATAGATCACCGATTGTAGTTCGTTCCTAATAGTTCAGTAATAAAGTTTTACTGCCTACCTCACTATGAGGAAGGAGTTGAATCGAACTATTTCAATATGAGTTGGCTAGTGAAATTACTTTTGACAAATGTCCCCAAAAGTAAATTTCAAATTGGGATTTTAAAAATATAATGTTCGTCTAAAAACTTATCCCTACTAGCAACTCAATCTTTAAAAGTCCTTTCAGTTACCTTTCAGTTTATTAAATAAATTAAATATATCACAATAATAATTAAAATATTAATAATGTCAAATTTAACAATAAAAATACAAAACAATTATTTAAGCGAACCTTTTTACAGCATACTTTATTGTATGACTTTTAATGCTATGACATCTCTGTCTGTAATGCCAGAAAAATCTTTGATATGATATATCTAATGTGACTATATGATATATCTAATGTCATACAGTACTGTTGTTATGGTATTATTTACCATATGGCCAGCATAAGATTTCTGAAATTCAGAATTGTAACTCTTAAACTAGTAGTTACTAGTTATCAGTTAATAAAATTCTTAAAATTAATCTCTATAATCTACATTTCCATTCCTTCTCTCTCTTTTTTTGTCATGTTATGTTTGTAGGATTTAGCTACAGATCAGTTAGCTAAAGTAATTATCTTTCAATTACCTAGTAACAGTCATACTCATATCGCCTTAAATGGGTCTAGAAAACTCTATGTATTGCATTTATCACAATAATCTATATTATTTTTTATTCTAAATTTCCACTAAATATCACATAATATTATTATAAATAATAATAATTATCAACAATAAATTCAAAATCAACAATCTATAAATTTCAAAAATACCAAACAAATCATCTTAACATAATTCTTCGAGCATCTGCTTAATATCTCATCTATATGACAAATGAGGTATGAATTTATGCTGAAACGCAAAATATGAAAGAAGATAATAAAATAAATAAAAAGTACAAAATGTTTGTGAAAGCACTATTATGACATCAACGTATTATGCAATTTCTGGCTTTCGATCGAACAAGAAACACAGTTAGTGAAGGAAAAAGGAAAATCATTTTATTTCAGATAATTTAAGTTAACTCCATTTATGAATTTTAATTGTGTTTTTATTATTTATTGATTGATTTATTTTTTAAGTTTTTTTTTCTTTTTTGAGTCTTCATAGTATTAAAAGGATTTTCTATCTATAATTATAGCTTAAACATTTTTTTAATTTATAGACAAAGTTTAGATTCAACTTTATTTAGAAACTCTTAATAATAATAATTAATTTATCCCATATAAACGATTAATCCATCAAGAATTTCTATCAAATAAATTCTTGAGATGTCTCCCAAAAACTCATCCGTAATGCTGAAAATAAATAATTTTACTTTAAGCTTTAATTTAAGAATTAATTACAAAAATTTAAATTATAGGAAGTTAGGAGTTAAGTTAGTGTTTTAAGTTGAGTCTGCTGCTGTTGCTGTGATAATTGCTCGTGCGATAATTTTAAATTATTAAGTGAGTGATATAAGCGCAATTTTGTAACATGAATAATTTCGGTGTCTTTAAACGGAGTTTTCATATCAATTTCAAAATTTACATCTGATATTTTTTTAAGGATTTGGTAAGGTCCTGAAAATACTTGAGAAAGCTTTCTAGTATTTAGATAATGAAACTCTTCATAAATAACCAGATCACCTACTTCAAATTTTGGCTCAACATAATTTTGTTCATAGTATTTCTTATTTTTTAAATGGAATTCTTCAGTTCGCGCTTTTGCAATTTTAAGGGCTTCCTTAACAGGGGGGTAATAAGTTTGTTGAAGGGGGGAATCTTAGGTTAATTGGCCAAATAGTAAATAAGTAGGAGGAAATTTAGTTATTGAATTGGGGGGTATTATTGTATTCATTTACGACTTCCGCAAGAAGTTTAGTCCAAGGAATTTTAGAGTTAGAAGAGTTAACCTTATATTTTAGTTTAGTTACTAGCGTTTGATTGGCTCTCTCATATTTACCATTCGATTGTGGATCGTGAGATGAGGTTAAACGCTGTTTAATATTATGGTTCCTCAAAACTTTTTGAACCTGAAAGAAGTAAAGGCGGCATTCCTACCGCTTAAGATTTTTTGAGGGGTCCAAACATTAGAAATTTGATTGAAACAGAATAATTGTTGTGGGGTTTGAATATTAAAAATTTGTTTTAAACAATTCGTATAGGTTTCAGTAGAGACACTCTTTGAGGAAATTGCCCACACATATCGGGTTGCACGATCGATGACTATATGACGATATTTTTTAGTTGAATTGTAGTAGTTGAATCCTCCAACAGTATCAACAGAAAGACATTCAAAAGGTTGATCTCTGTTAGGCACAGCTTGTAATAAGCCAAATTTTTTCTGTCTAGGTTTTTTGTCTTTCTGACAAATATCGCAATGCTTTACAAAGTTAGTTATATCTTGGGTCATATCAGGCCAATAATAATTAGGGGAGATTAAATTGGGCCAGGGTTGCCAAATTTCTCATGAGCAATACCAAGCAATTTCCTTCTTAAGGACATGGGACTACTATTTTCCTAAATCCTTTCTTTCTAACAATTATAATTCCATTTTCATTTAGATAGTTTTTATCACAGACATTATCTTTCTACTGCATCTCTTTAATTTCCTGTATATCAAGAAGGAAAGTTAACGGTTGGAAAAAGTGCGAAACAGGGTTTCTTAACAACATGTCAGCTTCGACATTTGTGTATCCCTTTTCGTACACTATATTGTAATCAAACACGCTTAACTTCAACGACCACCTTAATAATCTACCTCTCAAATGCTTGACATTTTTTAACCAAACAAGAGATGCATGATCAAAGTGAAGGGTGAATTTTACACCATGGAAGTAGTGATAAAATTTGTCTAATGTGTCAATGATGGCAAGACACACTAGTTCAGTTATAAAATAATTCCGTTCATAACTTCTGTTGGGGAGAACTAGGTTCCTATAACGGTACGACCTAGCTACCACTCACATATACAAATTATTGTAGAAAAGTGGGGTATGGGGAATATTAATAATGTGAAACACAGAGGCCCATAAAATAAACTTGGGACAGGAAAGCCGGAAGAGGGCGAAACTCAACATCCCCAATTACCCAAAACCACAGAGTAAATTAGGTTAGCCACAAATAATTACTCAATCTGTAATGTTCATAGTGTCGACATAATAATAAAATATATTGTAATTGTGAAATTCGGTCCTGGATAGCTTCTGAGATAATACCTATATAATTATCCCGAAAGGGGGCGGGAGACATCGATCTCAACACTACCCCAAATTTTGTTGCGAATTTTTTCGTACAAAAAGTAGCTTTTAGATCACTCAAAACTAAGTTAACAATAAAAAAATTAAACATTAATAATTCTTAATGAATTCGAATTTGACCTGGAATAAAATCTAATATTAAAGTAATTTACAAGACTCATGGTTGAAAAATGACTTATTCAATTTGTAACAATTAACAAAGAATTTATTTACATAAAATATACAATTTTGGAATATGCATCGCAAGACACCCTTGCTCTAAGTAATAGATCAAAAACAGTCATTTTATTCTAGAATTAATTTTAAGTATCTTATCATAAAATTATTTGAATACCTGGTTACCAATTTTAGAATAATCATCCCTAATAAATGAAAAAATACACACATTTATACAGGGAACAAAAGATAGTAAAATAACAATACCTTCATTAATTATACACATAGGAGAAGACCAAGCTCATCGGATTCCAGCATGGCATAGATAATACTCAATAAAGTCTTTCTTTACACACTCTTAGCACATAACAAATTCTTGGGGAGGTCATCACAAAAATACACTGCTCTTCAATCGAGCTTAGTGAAGCGGACCCACTACTGTAACTAGTGGACCGGTCAACCTCGGAATATATCTCCCGTGTTGGTTTACGGACCCAAATTAGGGTATTGGCATTCTGCAAGATCCGCATCTCGAACAGGCTGGGAGTCATTAAGCACTTGGGGAATATCACAAGAAAGCTACTTGTTACTTCAACTTTTTTGAATCATCTCTATATGTGTCTTCTTCTCTTACTTCAACTCTTACGTAAGTAAACTCTACTGGACAATAGGGCCGGGCTTAAACGCCCCTTGTTCAATCAGCGAACGAGTATAACTGCCCCCTTCAACATCTTCCCCGCAAAGAGTATGATTCGATGCTTTGGGGCTGACAGTGTCTACGGAGCCCCACCCTCGAAGGGGGGCGCTGGGGAAAGAGCACGTGCCTGATTAAAAGTGTGTATGGTCCATTATACGAACCGTAATAAATATTCCCATAAATATACTTTTGACTATAACGTCAAAGTATTGTTAAATGGCCGACTACTTGGCTACTACTCAAAGATCGCCTCACAGACAGCCTCCACCTGCTGCTCTCTTCTTAAATCGTAAACAACTTAATACATTACATATATATACATAAGCATCTAATACATTTCCATACATCGTTTATAAAACATGAAAATAATAATAACAATAATATTTCTGAATTTGCATAAATATAATACAGGTACATTTTTATACAGGAAAATGTCTTTAACCTGCTGGAAGCACAAGTGCTGCCAGCATAATCTTCTCAGACTAAATGAAAAAAAAAAAAAGAAGTCCGTATTTTTTTTTCTTCAGGTAACAAAACCCTGGTAACTGGAACGGGAAAACAACAGTCTGTAGTGGTAATGTTCTTTCATCCTCAACTGTTCACTCGAATTGCGTCCTCTCCCTGGAAGGCTGAATGTCAGTATAGTAGTGGCTGACTCTGAATGCATATTCGCTGTGCGGCTGTCTATCTAAAAGTACCTTGGTGAATTTTTAGTTCATACCACATGGGTGACCTGGCACACAGCTATCGTGCAGCCATATAATGTTGTTGTCCACCACGACACCTATGATTAGTTCTTGGAACGTGTATAGTAATTGTTCCTATATGTAAACAGTTCTATTGTTTATTTTTCATATTTTTGCAATATCACTGCAAAGCATATTCACCTCTGTAGATATGCAGGCGTGACGAATTCCACTGATGTCATCACCATTTTGTTCCCATAATTTTGCCTACCAAAATTACTAGCCAAAGAAAACAAAGCAATGATAATTTAGCAAAAAAATTCATAATGCCAAAACAATTCTCTGAAATAAATGCAAGACAATGTTTCTGACTTATTTTTCTTTCGGTTACAAAACATGGCTTTTACATATGACTAAAATTTTTATAATACACATTCTATAACAATATCATTATTTCAATACTAATAAATGTTCTATATACATGTTACTCTGAATCATGATATACGCACTTACATTTTGCAAATTGTACACTTTTCAAATTATTCATTCATTATATATATTTTTTTTCAATTATTCATAATACTTTTCGATTCATAACATAAATTGTCAATTTCTTACATCATAAAAGTAAAGAATATACAGGGTGTCCGATTTCAACGGTGTCCAATGGCGAATTCCTAAACCGTTAGTCATAGATATATAGTTCCAGTTACAAAAATGTTTAAAATCAGATAAAGAAATATTTTATAAGCGATTTGGGTCAATAAAAACATTTCTTTAAAAATTACGAAAATTAAAATTTTTACGTTCCCCCGGTCCTATAAGTTATATTTAGTAAAATTTTCCTTTTACACAGACAAGTAATACACGAAAAGTCAAGTTATTCTACGATTAAAACTGACCGAGTAATAGCTGTTTAAAGTTGGAGCATTTTTTTCCTGCAAATTGGGGGTCATTCACAAATTTAGTCGAGATATAATTTCGTCAGATGTACTATAAAATGGTTGAGAGTAATATTAACATTGCAATATAAATTTGAAATCTTTAATCATTCTGACATATTAATGCAAAATATACAATTTGTAATAAATATTTAAGAAGAAAGAAAAAAACAAAATTTTTGTTAAATAAAATGATGCTAAATTAACAGCCTCAATTCTTTACAAAATGATACGTATTTTAAAATATTATTAGATTACACTAGCCAGCAAAAGTTGTGTTATGTCATGTTTTATAGCTTTAGATAAATGATTCTTATGTATTCTGTATTTATGAATATGAAATTGGCCTTCATTTTTAACCATCACATCAGGATATTTTGCAAATTTCAAAGTTAAAAAGTTCAAAGTTAAAATTGAATCTCCTCTCTCATCCATCGGACCACTCAGCTATTTAGCTATAAGAATCCCGGAATAAGCAAAAATATCGAATAAATTATTGAATAAAATAAAATAAAATAAAACAAAACAAAAAAAGTTTTACATATGTTTTATAGTATGAGATTTTCGCTATATTTTAACTTACACATTTACGATTTGGGAAAAAAATTCTAACGTGAGGGTTAAAAATGAAGGTCATTTTCAGATTTAGCGCTAAAAAGTACGTAAAAATTAATTACCAAAAGTTAATAAACACAACCATCTCCTTTACTGTATAGTATCAATTTTTGTTATTGATTAAATTTGACAATTTATGATTTGCGAAATATCCTGACATGATGGTTAAAAATTAATGTAATTTTTGGATTCAGTGCTAAAAAATACATAAACGTTAAAAAAAACCCAACAATCACAGTCTTGTATTATCTAATCTAAAACTTTTTCTTAAACTTCTTGGCGGTAATCTGACCGAAATTTTTTGTGTTATCCTGTAAAATAAGTATAAATGGTAACCACCGAAAATCATAATAATATTAGATTGTTATTTGATTTGCGCTAGAATGTAAAAAGTAATCTCGATCGTATATTTAAAAGTGAGTTAAAGTTCGAGGACAAATTTTGAATTGGAAAAACATACATATGATCGTTGAAGTAACATAAAAACTTATAAAAATAACATAATTTTTGTTAAAAGAAATCATAAAAGAAACAGTCTGAAATCCTGACAAAGTAAAACATATGTTATTTTAGCAAATCTGAAATTTAATAAAAGTTAACTTATTCGTAATACTTGTACGATTTTTTTAAAGCGCAGATATACATCAAATAAGATCCCCGAATACTTTAAGCACTTGGTATGTGACCCGTCAAAGCCAAGCCGAACACATTTGTTTTCAGAGCAGAAAAGTGGCATAAGTCATGCATTTTTAAAGTTTCATAACTCGCTCAGTTTTAGTGTTATATGAATGGGACTTTTTTGTCTACTTGTCAGTGCAATAGGAAAATTTTACTAAATATAACTTATAGGACCAGGGGACAGTATAAAAATTTAAATTTCGAAATTTTTTAAGAAATGTTTTTATTGACCCAAATCGCTTTTAAAGTATTTCTTTACCTAATTTAAAACATTTTTGTAATTGGAAATATATGTCTATGACTAACGATTTAGGAATTAGCCATTGGACACCGCTGAGACCGGACACCCTGAATATGAGTTTAAAGAAATTTTTTTAATGTATATACACAATGAATACTTTGCTTTCTAACCTAATAAAATTGTAATTTCAAACTTAGGTATACCCTTTACTTTTTCCAGTACCAGTAGAAACTATACTGGACAATAGGGCCGGGCTTAAACGCCCCTCGTTCAATCAGCGGACGAGTATAACAGTCCAGGCAATAGGGAATTTTACTTAGCAAAATTAATAGTAGTTCTGGAAATCGGCTCACTATATGTCTTGTGGGTCGCTGAATCCGAATTTGTAACTTCCCACCAAAATTTCCCCCCGATAACCCCCCCAAATTTTGTTAAAAAGCCCCCCAAAAAGGTTTTTATTAAAAAAATCAATTTTTTTATTGTTTTAGGGGAAAAGTATCTGAACATTCAGAAAGTAGACAAAATTTGCAACAAATTAGATATATGACATTATGACTTAGGATGAAGGGGAAGGGGGATCTGCCTTGAAACATGCGCGCGGTGCTGCGTGGACTAAGTTGCGCAATTCCACTTAACAACTCACACGTTTACATTCGCCCTCCCATCTACCCTCCGAACTTTCCTTATAAGGTTGGCTTTAAGTTTTTTGGGTCGCTGAATCCGAATTTTAAACTTACCCCCAAAATTTCCCCACCCCCGAAAACCCCCCAAAATAGTTGGTATTAACTTAAATTTCTTATTGTTTTGGGGGAAAAACATTACGAAATTCAGAAACTAGACAAAATTTGCAACAAATAGGATACATGACATTATGACGTAGGATAAACGAGGAGAGAGGGGGCTGCCTCGGAACATTCCCCGCGCGCTTTTCTCAAGAACCAAATTTTTTCAAAAAATTAATTTTTTTGAGGGGTTGCCGGGAGAAATTTTGGTGGGAAGTTGCAAATTCGGATTCAGCGACCCAAAAAACATAAAGTGAGTCGAAATTCAGAACTAGTATTAATTTTTCCAGATAAAATCCCCTATTGCCTGGACTTCATAACTCAGTGCACGTAGCGCCGCAGTGCATGTTCAGAGGCAGCCCGTTCATCCTACGTCATAATGTCATATATCCTATTTGTTGCAAATTTTGTCTAGTTTCTGAATTTCGTCATGCTTTTCCCCTAAAACAATAAGAAATTTAAGTTAAAAGCAACTATTTGGGGGGGGGGGGGTTCGAGGGGAAATTTTTTTTGGGGGGGAGGAAGTTAAGAATTCGGTTACTTCCCTGTAAATATTGAAACTGGTTTCTCTTTACGTCCCTCGGAAAACTTACCCCTTTACCCATCTGTTTGGAAACGAAACCACTCGTGCCTGGCCTTGCACCGCACTGCCCGAAACAAGATGGAGGAACTATGATTTCCATCAATCCTGTCCTGCTCCGAGTATCTCTGTTCTTCCTCCGAGTGATAGGATAAAAGATTTCTCTTTGCATCCACTGCGAATAAGAGAACACTGCCCGGACCTTAGCAATTGCTATCAATACATTATACCTGGCTGGACACTCTGCATATATACGTCTACACTATTTTACTGTGTTATTGTATATATTTTAAATATCACATTATTTTATACATTATTATTATATATAATTGAATTTTATACCATTTATATCAACATTTATACTTTTCCTATCTGTATTTATTGCTGTATACTTTTATATAAAGTGCAATGCCCCCCCCCCCCCCCAATTTTTTTTTTACCAGAAACAAACAAACATAGGATCAAGAAACGACGCGACACTGAACTCTTTTATCTTAAAAAAAACTTAATTACTTATTTTAAAGTATTAGTTTTTCCCTGCAATTTTTGTAATTTTTATTTTATCTTTATAAATATACTTACAAAACCACTACTCGTAGGTACACTTGTACGTTGAATTTTCTTTCAAAACTATTTATATTTATTTGTTAGACTTTGCCCAACCTAAAAAGTATATATTTTTATTTTATTTTATATATATATTTATTTTTCTATACTTTTGCCACCCAACTGAAACCCGTTGACTAATCTTGTTTTAGATTACTTACCAAAAACAAACTAATTTGTGAATTTTAACCCTTAGTTCACAAAGATACACCTCATTAAGACTACATTTTCCAGTTTTAAAAATGATAAATCACGTTCTAATCTATACTACCTCTTGGGAAAACCAGCCACACTACAATTTTTCTTTCAGTGAGTGTTTAAATTAACTTTTCTTATATTTTCAATTTTTTTTGTTAGTTAGTTAGTTTTTTTTACTTGTAACTACCTAACGAAAGTAATCTATCTTTGTACGGCTCTAAAACTAACCTTCGCGCTTTAGAACTCCTGCATCGGAAAAATTTTAATTTATTGATTTAACCCTTACGCGTACGCACAAAATTTAGCTCCATGCCTCCACGTACATACCGAG
This sequence comes from Maratus speciosus, assembly GCA_963932465.1. Classification (NCBI taxonomy): domain Eukaryota; kingdom Metazoa; phylum Arthropoda; class Arachnida; order Araneae; family Salticidae; genus Maratus; species Maratus speciosus. Next base: position 246,162,686 of record OZ010787.1, read on the forward strand.
TGACACGTTTACTCCTACACACTTACCTATAAGAATGTCTCTATATACTTAACACCTCGCTAACAACTATTTTTCACCAATTTTGCCGTTTATTTTACGCAAATTCGACACTTAGACTGTTAGCTCTTCAGTGAGCCAAAACCACAAAAAAGAGTATTTCCCACTCTAAAAGTACCTCAATATGTTCTAGTTACATCTACTAACCACTTACTATCGCAATAATATATATTTATTCGCCAATACGTGATTCAATTCTAGAAAATTGTCTCATTTTCGTTTTTATACCTTTTTTTTTCAACTCCTAAATGATACCCTTTTGTATCTGAGCAAGTAAAAATTCATTTCTACACTAACTATGTTAAACTACTATTAAGCATAGAAAGAGGACTAACAGTATTTAGTATAAAATAAAATATATTTTTTAATTTAACCCTTTTACGTACACCAAACCTGTCCCTACTCACTGTTTCCACTACTAAACTAGATACACCGTCATTTTCTGAATTATTCACCATTATATAACCCATACGTTACTAGATATATAATAATTTTTTTTTCTTTAACGACTGTGAATTAACCCTTCTACCGACAGTATACCCTATGATAAAACTTCACTTATACCAATAAACTATGCATACGTTAAACATTTAATTATATCAAATTAAAATACTGTTTTACACTATAGAGAAAAAAACTATATATACAACACTTAAAAAAAAAAAAAAAAAAAAAAAAAAAAACTAACTTTTAAGAACTGGCTTTTCTAATTTTTACTTTTTTTTTTTTACAACTGTGTGACAGTTTTGTACAAGTTAACCTTACTAGCTACATACACGGTACGCCTAAAAGAAAACACCTATTTATGTCCTGGAGGTCTACCTTTAACATAACTCTCGGTTTTGGAATTACCATCCTGATTATTCCTTTTACCTCTATCATGCATTTTCTGAGAATCCCAGTTTCTATCATAATTATGTTCCTGCGACTTATTGCACCTCACGCTAGAATTCCTATTTGTGTCTCTCTGCTGCGAAAATTCTCTATTGCGCGATCCTCTGGCCTGAAACCTGTCATCTGAATAACGTTCGGGACTGTAATCATTAAAATTTCCCTCTCTCGGAAAATTCCCATAATTACTGTAATTATGCTTTCTCTGATGTTCATACATTGGCATAAATGGGGGATTTCCCTTAGGAATTGGAGTCAGATAAACGAAACCCTCATATGTTCTATTAAAACAACTACTAAAATTAGAATTCTCAAAATTACGCTGTCTTTTAAAATTTTCTGTTACTGTTTTTTTTTTAATTCTAAAAACAGATTTGGATATCCTGCTTATTTGTTTTACATATGGCACAAAATTTTTCATCTACTCTTTTGTTTTTATTTACACTAGCTTTATTGACTTTCATCTGATTAAGCTGTTCTGATAACTCGGCGATAGTAGCTGTCTGATCCTTATTTTCTTTCAAAATATTTACATGAAATTCATCTTTTTTTCTGAATTTTTTTATACATTATTAATTTGCTCCATTTCTGTGAATTTAAAAGCACTCTCTATTGTTAGAGCTTTTTCGCACAATTTTGAATAATCCTTAATGTCCAATTTTCTTAATTCCAGGCAAATATTAGGAAAAATAGAATCAAGAAATTTGTTAACTTTGATTAATTCGAAAAGATTCTTTGCCCCATTTTCGTTTGAATAACCGGTCGTGTTGAAATATTTACTTGCCGAAATATTGAATTCTTCAATGAATTCCTTTATAGATTGATTAGGTTTTTGTTTAATAGCATTAAATTGTGCCTGGTTCTCATTGAACGTTTCCATTTTTTGAAAACTATCCAAAATTTTCTCTTTAAATTTCAAATAATCCTTCTTACTATTTAATCCTTCATCTAACACTAATTTTTCTCTTGTTGTTCCCATTTTCGACTTTAGCTCAGTTCAAGAAAGCGTCGAATTCCTCTACATAAAATTTAACATTAGTAATTTTCTTTGCTTCAAATGGAGCTATTCAGCTCAACACATGCGATAAGCAAGTGTTATTTTCGTCTTGCGACATTTTTGTTATTTCTAAATCCTTTGCAGCTTGCTTTAACTGACTACGAGTCTGTGCTCCTAACCTATTATACGCGTTACTCTTTCGCTTTTTACTACGCGACATAAAATTAATCTCATAAAATTCCTACAAAACACTTTTACTAAAAATACAATAAAATTGTTCCCCAAAACGCACAAAAATACAATACAATTGTCCCCCAAAATGCACAAAAATACAATACAATTGTCCCCCAAAGTGCACAAAAATACAAAAATATACCATCAAAATAAATTCCCTATTCCAGAAATCTATTTAAAAATATCTCAAAAATTCTCAAGTATGAATAGCGCATAAAATACTTTTCAAAATTACTCCTAAATTCTTGTTACTTTCAAAAATTGTATGATACTTTTATATTTCAAATAACTCCAGTAATTAAAAAAAAAATCTTTTTTTAAAGTAGAAATTTATTCAATAAATTTCTCCTAACATACTTTTCAATGTGTAAATATAACAAATTCTGTACTAAGACCATTAGATTGAAAATATCCTATACACACATTATTTTTGTTATTACAAAATATACGCTAAATTTTCGTGTAAGCCATTTTAAAAAATAAGTCAGATTTATTGTAAAATTCTCAATTGGCACCAGGGTCATAAATTTAATTAAAAAATATATTTTAATATTAATAACCATGAGTAACGCGTGAAATTTCGTATAAAATTAACACTATGAACGAATACATAACCATCTAATACATTTCCATACACAGTTTATAAAACATGAAAATAATAATAATAATAATACTTCTGAATTTGCATAAATATAATACAGGTACATTTTTATACAGGAAAATGTCTTTAACCTGCTGGAAACGCTAATGTTGCCAGCAACTTCTCAATCCTCTACAGTAGTAAGCAATTGGATGTAAAAACCCATTAGTATCTGATTGTTTAAGCACTGCAGCTTCTGTCACCTGTGAGGCATCGAGAAACATATGCAGGGGTAATGCAGGGTTATAAATTCTTAAGACATGTTTAATAATTAAGGCATTCTTTCATTTTTGAAAAGAATCTTGGCAATTTGAATTCCATTCCCATATTGCATTTTTCTTAAGTTATTTATTTAGGGGATGTCTGATTTTTGGATAATTATCAATAAATTCATGGTAAACATTAATGGATCCCAAAAATCTTTGAAGTTCTTTTACATTAGAAGGAGGTTTTAAATTTTTTATTACATCAATATTAGCATTAGCAGGAGTTAAGGTACCATTTTTGATTTCATACCCTAAGAAATTAATTTATTTTGAACAAAATTGCATTTAGATAATTTAAGTTTAATATTTTCCAGTCTACATAATTCAAATATTTGGTTTAGATGTTGCAGGTGTTCTTCTAAGGAGGAGGGAAAATAATTATATCATCAAAATAATAACAAGCAAAATTAATTTTATGTTTAGTGAGAATTCTTCAAAGAGTTCTATTGAAAATTGGGGGACCAACTTTGACACCGAATGGAAGAACATTCCACTCAAAAAGTCCAAAATTGGTAGCAAAAGCCAATTTTTCAGTATCTGCTGGGTGAATGGGGATGTGCCAGTAGCCAGAGGCTAAGTACAAAGTGGAAAAATACTGAGCACAACTTAATTTATCAAGAATTCCATCTATACGTGGTAGAGGTTCAGCATCATTCTTCATTATTGCATTTAATTTTCGGTAATCTACACGCATTCTAGTTTTTTTTTTTTTTTTTTTTTACCTTCATCGCGTTTCATAACTAAAGTAACAGAGGCAGAATAAGGACTGTAACTCTCTTTAATTAAACCAGCAGCTAATAAAGATTAAACTTGGTCTGAAATTTCTTTTTCATCCACTGCAGAAGTGCGATAAGGCCTCATAGATATGGGTAGGTCAGAATTAAGAAAAACGCGCTGCGGCTCAATATTAATTTTTCAAACATCATATTTATTTTAGGAAAAAATGTCTAAATAATCCCTTATATTATTCCTTAATGTTTTGTTTTTTATAGAATTTACCTCCCCAAGTAATTTAGAATCATTAGCATTAATTTGATCAAAGGATTGAGGAGCTATGACATTTTCATAATCGGGTTGCACATTCGGGTAGTTTTCATTGACATTAAAATATAGTAACCTTAAATTAGCATTGCATACGCTTTGAGATCGATTTAATACAAGATTTCCCTGCAATACTTCACATTTTTTACAATCTATTATCTAGTTAAACTTAGAACAGTCTGGCAATCCTAGTATAGCATAATTTAAATCAGTTTTGTATAACAGAAATTTAATACATTTTTGCACATTACCTATTTTAAAAAACAAATTACAAGATTGGTTTATTTGAACAGTTCCTTTGGCTTGACCAATAATAATAGGGGGAATATTTATAAATTTAGCATTTAACAACTTAACAAAATTAAAAGGTAAAATTGATATTGCAGAACCAGAGTCGATTACACAAGTAAATCCTTGTTATTTGCATATCCATTAATGATTAAATGTCAAACCAAGTCAGGGAACATAAGATTGCATAGGTTCAAGATTAAAAATACAAGTCCTCTCCCAGTGGAAAGCATCCTGTATACACTTATTCATACACATTTGACATGGTCGACTGGGATACTTATTTTGAAAATGAGTAGTAGGCAATATAGGGCTAACAAATCTAGAATTTTGAGCATTAAGAGGTTTTTGTGGCTGAAAGTTAGAATTTCTTCTTTGAAAATTCTGGTTTTCGCTAACCCAATGTCTAGGAGCCTGTTTATTATGCTGGAAAGTTACATGATTTTGAGAATTATTTCTAACATTATGGTTGTTTACATGAGAGGTGGGGATGACTACTAGTTGTTTAGCCATTCTGTACCAATCTATGGTGCTCTCTGGAGGGTTAATAGCCATGTAATTCTGATATTCTGGCTTCAAACCATCCGTCAAACTTTGGACTATGATGGTTTCACACAAATGTAGTTGTCTATCAATCTCAATCTTTTTTTGAAATAACTCTCTAATTCATTAAGATCATTTAGCTTCATAGAAGCAAAATCAGAAAATCGGGGAACATTAAGTTTAATAAATTTTTCAGAAAGGATTTCAACAATCTTACTAAAAGTAGTTCATTCTAGACATTCATTAATGAAAACTTTTAAAGCTTCTCCCTTAAAAAATCTAGATATATTTTGCATTTTCCATATTTCATATTTTTTTTTTATCAGAAATGCATGCTTGATCAAAATGTTTCATCCAGGATTGTATATTCATCCCCGACACAGGATCAAAGAAGATTATATTTACTCCGCTTTCACTCATTTTTACACTAGAGCGTTTTACAGATATATTTCTTTACAATATAAAAATGGGATAACTCATTTACTTGCGAGTTCAAAAGAATAAACTTTAACATAATAAACACAGATAAAATAACTAAAAAAATGCAAATATACTTTCTATGATATAAATAATATAAAATAAACTATAAAATATTCATTGCTATCGATTTATACTAATAACAATATTCTAAAATAATGAATTTAATCTCGCAATAATAATAAAACAGTATATAAATTTGATTTAGACATTGTAACAAAAATAATAGAACAAACTTGAACTTACAGATATGAAAATCCCAGCAATGTTGACCTAGAACTTTATTAATAAAAAAGAATTTTTTTTTCTTTTCTTTGAGCACTCAGTTACACATTCCTCATTCATAAGATGTGCAAATCATTCTAGTTGTCTTCATCAAGTGTTCTAATATGCCACTGGGAGGCGATATTGGTTGTTAAACTTATTATAGTTGGCGACACTTACGTATAGGAGATTAAAGATCTACATTATCGTCGAACATTATACTGCGTAATTCCATTCACTCAGAATTTCTTTGGTTTTATTCATAGAACGTCATCGGCTCCAATTATTATTAAATTTCCACACGAACGTAAAATCCTGTACGGCTTATGACACGATTACACTCGTATCATATAAACATGTAGGACTTAAGCACCAGCATTCCACATTATGTACTCAATGAAGGAATCATGGTTTTTTTGCAGTCGTACAATCGTGATGGAAGAGTGGAAGGCCAGGCGGTCGTCCATTGGAATGTTTTCCGAAGCATAAATGTAATATAAGGATGATATAAGGATAAGGCCTTAGTTAATGAAAAAAGGAGTTTAATGATTCTAGGTTATAGTTTTACATATTAAATAGAAATTATATTTACAAGTACGGGAGGGTAGGGGGTTTTTCTGCGGCATTCGCACTCGCAGAATCGTCGAGATTCCATATCGGCCTCCGCTCTCGTCTAGAGCGAGAAAGATACGTGTAACATCAACCGCGTCAGAATGAAATCTGCTCTCGGTTGTTACTTGTTTCCAGGCGAAGAGAATGCAAACTGCATATCAGCAAATTCAATCATCTGCTATTCTGCGGTTACAAGTTCTCATGGAAAAGTGCTGACCATATCTGTTGCTATGAGTAGGGTTTTATGGGAATCTAAAACCACAACTAACACTCGGTCATCTTATCCGCTTGTCGACTTCGACAGCGCGCTAAATAAGCAACAAGATATGTCAAAAAAAAAAAAAAAAAAACTATCTAAAAATAATTAAAATCCAAAGGAAAAAAATTGTCATTAAATAATTAAGAAAATTGAGCTAAATAAAAAAAAAAATTAAGTCTAAATTTTATGTAAATTAATGCTGAGCTGCCGTGGGATATCTCCAAAGAAAAAAAACAAAAGAATTAAAAAAAATCTCGGGATAGCATCAATTTGCGTCATGAGGCCGTCTTTCTCATGAGCCATCATCAGGGATGAAAAATATAATCTGAAAGGCCGTCTGCCCATTATATTATCATCACGAAAACATACTAAAATCTGCCTCATCTTAGGTAGAATTTCGTAAAAAAACATCTTTATCCCAACGTCATTCAGGAATAAAAAAAAAAATAAATAAATAAAAAAAAAAATAAAAATAAAGGTTTGCCTCGTCTAAGCAAAAAAAAAATGGTTTCCCACCAAAAGGTTTTTTTTTTTTTTCGACAGCCAGCTCTTACTTCTGTAAAAAAAAAAATGTGCGATGGGGGGGGGGGGTAAAACACATACATATATATAGCAATTCAATAAAAAGTTTACACATAAAATACAGTTTTAAAAATATAAATGCAGTTTTAAAAGTATAAATACAACAATATTCTTTTTCTTCTTGTCAAAAGTGAGTGTTAAAAAAAAATAAAGTCCTGTGTAGATAGTCATCTTTAATAAAGTTGTTGTTTACGCAACATAAAAAAAGCACGTGTTGCGAAACAGGCAAATGAAAAAAATAAGACACCATTTGCAGTTGCAAATTGCCATGCACAAAAAAAAAAAAATCACCGCATGGGTTCAATAAAAAAATTTTGAGCAGATATATAACGCTCAGATTTAAAAAAATGTTGAACAGAACTTCGAAAAAAAGACACATAAATTCTGTTAATATAAGGTGAAAAAATAACGAATCTGTTGCATATTCCACAAACTAAGAATAATTTAAAAAAAACACTGTTGATAAAAATGCTTGGTACGCGATAACTTCTTTAAAAAAAAAGCACTTGAAGTTTATCGCACTGTAGAATGGCATGACACACAAAAATACGAAGAAGAAAAAAAAACATTCTGTGTTGAAGATTTTCATCCATGATTGCACTCAGTCACACTTGTAAATACCTCATTTTAATGTTTCGTCCGAAAAAAAAATCGTGGATGCTTGTTGCAATCGTAAAAAAACGAAGATATTGAAATAAAGTTACTAAGAAAGTCACAGATAGTAGCAGTCTAATAGTCTGTATGATATAAATGTTCGCTTAAATAAGCAGATATATGGGTGTCAAACACAGAATATAAAAACACAGTTAAAAAAATAGTAGTAATAAGAAAAACACATTTATGATAAATTCGGGGGTTGCACTAGTGAGCCATATACGTGAAGCATATTTCTTTTTGGAAATTTAAGTCTACTTTTTCTCTTTCTCGTTGTTGACTTCACAAAATGTCGGCGTATAAAAAATAAAAAAGGAATGATAAGGACACGCAGAATTTCGGTCCAATTAGTAACGTCACTCGAATCTCGAGATGATTGGGATGTATGGAACGCCGAATGCTGATAAATGAGTCCGTTGGCAGACGTAAACAGTAATAAATAGATGGTCAATAAGACGAGCACAGTCATGAACAGCTTGTAGGATAAGAAATTTGAATCGAAGGAAAAACAGTCTGGCGATAATGTTGCGAGATGTTTCAGATGTGCTGAGTCAATCACTGGGTCAACTTCGATGTCAGTAGGAATCTTTTCATTCGAAAAATCTTTATTTACTGTCGGCGGTTTTAGATCTTGGGGGAAAGAATTTGAAACAAGTGTTTCCATAGTGCATCTTGCATCAGGAAATGGAGGTACATAGGATTTATCTTGAGATTTCGTTGCAGATACATTATCAGACACAGTAATGCAGCTTATAAAAATACTTGTGGGTGGAGATTTAGTTAAAGTAGCTCCGTTTTTGTCGCATGTGAGAGTACCCTGAAATATGACATCTGTCCCTATGATAAGTGGCATGGGCATCTGAGAAAACTTAACTACGTAAACAGTAGTAGAAAAAGTATTATCGTCTATCTCTATATCGGTAGAAGACGATCCTATAGGTTGAATAACACGGTTACCGATGCCCGACAATTGTACAGGAGCTCCGGTGAGGGGGGGAGACCCAATTTGTTTATAAATGTCTTCTCTCAGTATCGTCAGTGAGCTTCCAGTGTCCAAGATTGAATTGATTTGTAAATTAAAAAGTTTTACAGGTTTCTGCATGCGCGGATGAGAATGACACATTTCTACTACGTGGATTTGTTCGTCTCTGCGTGGCGACGTCTTGTGTGAAGGGGAGGTGCCTTGAGTCGAACGCTTACGCTCCGGCGTTTGTTCCGTACACTGGCTGGAAACATGACCAAAACGTGCACATTTCATACACTTTTTTCCTTTATTTAAATGCACACAATGGGTAGATAGGTGTCCTGGGGCTAAACAATTCCAGCAAGTTAATTTTGCAGTTTTTTCCGTCTGGTTAATCTTAGGAGTGTTGGGTGTAGTCGGTGACTTTGATTGGTAAACTTTAGAACTCTGTTCACAAATTCGTTCGAAAATTTGGAGCTTGTTTTTAAATTCGGCAAGCGTGGTGCACCCGAATAATATAGCTTTATTATGTGGTGTATCGTTAATCCCATTAATTATATAGTGAATTAATGATATATCATCGATGTTTCCTCTCTGTGCTATTTCTTTCATTGTCAGAAAATATTCCAATAGTTTTTCGTTTGGGCGGCAGCCTCTAGCGGCTAGTAATTGATGTATCTGGGCGGACGAAGCTGATTATCCAAATTCGCGAAACAATGCTTCTTTGAGCGATGTATATGAAGAAATTTTATTTTCACTACGTACATACAATAATGCTAAACTTTTTAATGCCCGCTCAGCAAACACAAATTTCTGTATGTCGGACAGTTGAAATGAATGGGCCAGAGATTCAAATCTCTGAAACCATGTTTGAACGTTTTCCGTTTTATCACCACTAAACGGTGTAATTAAATTATCAATGTCATGGAAAGAAATTGTCTGTTTGGGCGCGGAGTGTGTACAGGCGCCTGGTCTGGCTGTACTGCCAAAGGCGAAGATAAACCAGTGCTTCCACTACTATTGTGGCTATCATCAAATTCTGTATCCGATTCGGAAACTGCCGTAAACGTGTCTTTAAAAGCCGAAATATCAACTAGTGCACTTAAAATACGTTGCCCTATATCTTCCTTTGATCCATGGATGTCAATGGATAAGATATTAGCAATAGTAATCAATTGTATCTGATCGTAATCGTCCAAAATTACTTTGAGTTTATTTTCATACTCATCGCTTTTGTCAGTAAAAGAAAAACCTTTAAATTTCCTTAAATTCGCTCTATTCTGGCGATTTTTATCGCAACCAAATATAAATTCATGCAATAATTTGATTTTATCTGTTTTAGCCGATTTCAACTGGCTTTTAATAAAGTCAATTTATTGTAATTCCATATTAAAAGGCAAGAAAGGAAAGAGAAAAAAAAATAAACTTACTTCAAAAGGAGTTATCCAATTGAAAAATAAATTCCTCGCCACGATATATTGAAGTAATCCAATTAATGATCCGTAGAAAAAAAAAATATGCAGTCGAAGATTCATTCCTTGTACAGCGATAACTATCTTGCACAAATAAAAATAAACGAGCTTCAACCAGATGGCTAAGGGGATGAATCACGTCTGCTGGAATACGAATGTTGATAACGGGACTGAGAAGGAAGTTCTCCAATTCTGATCGGTAATAAAGCCTAGGGGATTTTACTTTTTAAATTCGTTTTGGATTCAAATCGGCCTAGAGCTCCCATGTAATATAAGGATGATATAAGGATAAGGCCTTAGTTAATGAAAAAAGGAGTTTAATGATTCTAGGTTATAGTTTTACATATTAAATAGAAATTATATTTACAAGTACGGGAGGGTAGGGGGTTTTTCTGCGGCATTCGCACTCGCAGAATAGTCGAGATTCCATATCGGACTCCGCTCTCGTCTAGAGCGAGAAAGATACGTGTAACATCAACCGCGTCAGAATGAAATCTGCTCTCGGTTGTTACTTGTTTCCAGGCGAAGAGAATGCAAACTGCATATCAGCAAATTCAATGATCTGCTATTCTGCGGTTACAAGTTCTCATGGAAAAGTGCTGACCATATCTGTTGCTATGAGTAGGGTTTTATGGGAATCTAAAACCACAACTCACATAAATAATCGAAGCCTCTAGATGCATCAAAAGGTCTATTAATCAACCATATAATGCACCAAATTCCACTAATTATATGTGATCCATGTGCGGGCAGTTGCTACGTAGTAAAATGTACCACTAGATGTTACTTATTAGAACAAATGACAAAGATTCTGGAAAAAAAACACACCCCAGGTGGCGTGGTTTAATTAAGCAACTCAATAATCGTAAAATTCCTCCTCTCCTAGCGTATGCAACGGGTTATGTACTTGCGAAAACTGCATGCGTATGAATACAATACACGATAAATGACAAATTCGGTAAAAAGTAGCCGGAAGGACGCGATGAGAGCAGAATACGATAGGACCTAGTTCCGGGGGAGGGGGGGGGGGAAGCGCGGGTGACGACGATGGGAACTATATAGCTTCGGCGTCACAATTATTGCGCAAACAACGGTTGGCGGGATTTGCAAAGAATTGTGGGAAAAAAGAACATCATCGAACAATTCTATTAAAAAAACATTCGAAAGAAAAATAATTTATTTTTAGAATAAAATGAAAAAGTTATTTAATGGGTTTTATAAGACGAGGCGAATGGATTAAGGTTTTTAGACTAATAAAAGAATACGCAGTTTTAAAATGCATGAAATAAAAGACAAAAGATATTAAGATATAATTAAAGATAGGTAAAAAAGGAAAAATGTTAAGGATTTGGAATAATTTTACTAAGATAAAAGGGTGAAATTTTCTATTATTACACATATATATATACATCTCATTTAATTAAATTGTTAATAATTTAATACGTATGCAGTGTTATTTTATTTTCATATTTTTCAAAAATAAACGACCGCAGAATATTTATCTTTGTCCAAAGTAGGTATTTGAAACTCAGAAACTTTGGCGTAAATGTCTTTATATTTCAGTTCAAGTACAATTAAATTTTTATCCTTATTTTTTTTTTATTTCCTAGAGATAATATATAACATCTTAACATTTTTAGTCCATCGGATTATTGATTTGTAGACTGAATTTCACGCTTCCCATATTCCAGAGAAGTATTTTTTAAAGGTCTATAATTTGTGGACAATTTTTTTTTTTGTCTTTTGTACTATAGCTCAATCCTTAAACTTGCTTGTAAACGACAATTATTTTTAAGCCTTCATTTTTTTTATTTCCTAGAAATAATCTATAGCACCTTTAGCATTTTTAGTCCATCAGATTATTGATTTGTAGACTGCATTTTACGTTCCCGTGTTCCACAGAAGTATTTTTTAAAGGTCTATAATTTGCGACAAATTATTTTGTCCTTTATACCATAGCTCAATCCTTAAGATCGCTTATAAACAATATTTCGTTCTTCAAGAAATTCTCGAAAAAATAGTTACACAATGTTTGTTTATATGTTTGCGTAGAGAGAAAATTATTAGTTTTTGTCTTTGTCTAAGACAAAACATTTTAGGCAAGCATTTTAGTTCAAATTTTTATGTTGTTTTAAAGATTAATTAGTAAAAACAGTATTTCAAGCGCTACTGTATGCGATTTTTTTCATGCTTTGTATGGTCGTTTTATTTTGAAAATATATTCTTAAATATATATTTTATATTCATCTCTTTGCATTTAAGTATACATATGACACAGCATTTTTTAGTTTTACTTTTTTTTCCACTTGAAAATATCTGTAATGTAGCTTTTTATTAATTTTAGTAGGTTTAGGAAGTTTTATTATTTCGGTACATTTTTTCTGCTACTTTTTTTATTGTTTAGTAAATGTATGTGTTTGGCATTAAATGAAATATTAAATTAAAGTGAGCAATTCAGTTTTAATCACAAAGTAAAAATTTTAATTAGCCGAAAACTACAAGCAATGGAAATCAATAACACTTTAATGTACACTTCATAGTTATTTACGACATCTTTTTACTGTTGAAAACGTTTTTAATGTTCTAGTAGAAATGTGCTGACCGTGACAGAACAAGAAAATTTTTCTGTCATTTTTTTCAGTTCTAGATAAATGTTAAACAAAACACTGAATCTGTTGTTTCAGCGGGATTTGTAGAGGTGATACCCAAAAGATCCAATTCCTGCGAGTAGAAAGTTTGTTTGTGAACAAACTGAATGTTTGTATTGTGGTTTATGTCTTACAGGTCATACCGGGCTAACTTTGGCCGTGTTTTATAAGACCACCATAATGGTGATAAAGTAATTTTTGCTGAATCACTGGGTAGAGTTTGTGAATTTATTGTCGAACAGTTTTGCATTAATTACTTAAATCAAGATTGGCTATCACAATATTTGACGCTTTTAGAATTCCATCTCTAATACAACGGAGACTTTTGGACATAAAGTTCTTGATACGCTCACGATTTTATTTTCGTTGGCTAAATGCATTGTTTGCTCTGCTTCACGTAAACACAAAGAAAATATTTCTCGTCACCAGTGAGAATGTGGTGGAGAAACCATTTCGTATGTCATCGTGCAGTATGTCGCTACTGATCTATCTTGTTTTAAAGAGAATGCATAGCTTCCATAATATTTTTGAATAGTAACTTTGCCTTATTTATTTGGAAATTACTGTAATTAAATGAAGCCAATATATCTATTCGGAAAAGGTGTTATTCAGCAAGCGGAAGTTTTAGCTGCTATGGTAATAGATGTTTTTGTCATGGTTACATGAGGAACTGGTGCGAGTAAATGGGGCTCATTTTTTCTGAATTCGTTTAATGCATTTTACTAATATTTCTTCGTTTTCATTTCCAAACATCAAATAAGGGCCCATGCTTCATTTATTGGAATTACTGTTCTTCAATTGGCACTCCAAAATCTTTCATGGAATGCGAAATGTTTCAGACGTTCTTTTTACCGAATATGATCCCGTTTTCACAGCCTCCATTGCCTTAGACATATCATTTTGACTCCAGGTCCCTCAGTTTGAATGAGGCTTTCTTATGTATTTATTCGGCATCATGAAGATCGAAAAAAATATCGGAAAGAAAAATCGTTATCCCCTTTTATATTATTATTATTGAAATGTTTATCTTAGTTTAACTTTAAGCAATTATATGAATTAATATAATTATAAACATAAATGTTATATATTTATTTTAAATATAATTATATTGAGTTAACATCCTCAGTCCGTATAATTTTGAAATATTGATTATAGGTGCTCATCTCTCCTCGATTTAATGTGGCCATCTATCCTGAAATTGAAGGGCAGATTGCTACCCAATTAAAGCTTCACTCCGCCATTGTATGTCTTTGTTTGAGGCTTAGAAACAAAGATTACAGTATATACGTGCTATAAATGTTCGTATAGTTTAAATAAAAAATAACATACGTACTGCAAAACATTCAAATACCTAACGCAACAAAAAAATTCAACCACTAAATTAAATAAACATTAATATTTACCTTATGTTTTATAAACGAAACACAGAGTTGCATGTTGCAATGTATGAATTCGCTTAATTACTTCCTACAAATAAAGTTTATGCTGCCATCTATGATCAAGTTTTGGAAATATTTAGACAAGCCATCTGTTCTCTATGCCGTCTATCCTTTATGGCCGTCTAGAGTTACACTAACTAGTGTAATATTACACCATAATCATATGAAAATAACAAAAATTCACCTTATTATGGTGTAACATTACACCAGTTATATCAGTCAAAATTACACCAGTTATTTCAGTTAAATATTCCATAAAATTGGTTGCAAAATGCTGCATCCAATTTTATGGTGTACCGTTATAACAAATTTTTTACAGTGTACTGATGAATTATTACGAAAGATTTCCATTTAATTGTAGATGTCATGCAAGTCGAACTTCGTGTCTGTCTGCTGGGGATTTTTAGGGCAGATTATGCTCGTACAAAGAAAATCTTTAGTATACCAGATGACGTTTGCTTTCAACTAATGCTGGAATTGTAATACGTTTGATGGTGTAAATCTTTCCCCGGTTGCTTTCATGTCTGATACAAATTACATAAGAAAAAATGTATTTATTTACTGAAACACGATGAAATGATAAGAGAAGTATAGACTTCAGAAAATCTTATTTTGTTTGATTAGAGCAAACTTAACACTAATATACTGATAACGGACTGTTATTTACATTGGAGTTAAAAAATATTGAGCTAAAATTTCGAAGATAAAGTGTTTGTAGATAACAAGAAAATGTGATGGAATAATATTCTACTGAAAGATAAACATTAATCATAAAAAAGGCTTCTAAAAACCTCCCGTTCACACCACAAATTCTGTAAAAATAAAAATTCCGTTAAATTCGAAAGTTTGTTAACTGAATAAATACCATTTTCATGCTACATTCTTTACAATGTGATTGTTATTCTTTCATAATCAGGGACCTCGACAACTAGCGTAATTCAACATGTGTCGATTAGTTCTAAATTATCAGCAAATTTGAAGACAAGAAATATTTTCTGCGGAACATATGACATTGTTTTCAAATTTCTTACGATTTTGACAAACTATGGGCGTTGACACCGACTGCCTAAGAATAATTATTTTTTTTTTATTTTTATAAAGCTGGGAGAATAGCTCTGAGTACTGTTGACTTATCTTAAGTAACCGACACACCAACGCACATAAATGAGAGGGCCACAAGCCATGAAACATCTAAAATCTCGACTTACAGGTATAGTTTCTTGACTTGATCAGTTAAACCTACTTCAAATTATCAAGTCACGAGACTATTTTGTTACAGGTTCGATTCCAAGTGAAATTTTTATGAAAAAAACCCAATTACAATAGTTTCCAATTCCTGTCGGAAGAGGGCGCCACCTAGCATTTTCATGTCCAAATTCTAAGTCGATTCAAAAAATAAATAAGCTTTCTCTCAAAAAGCAAATTGAAATGCAAACGAGATAACTTTAAAAAAATTCTCTCATTGTATTAACATTAGCATGACAGAAGTAGCCTCGTTTCGTTGGCAAACAATTTGTTTTGTAAAAATAATAGTAGTAAAAAGAACTTTTGGTAACGGAAAATTCGGAAATATACCTTAATAAATTACAGAGACATATTTTTAAAAATCGCCTTTTTTTTTACTATGCAGCTTCAAAACTATGATGTTTATATTTATAACCATCTTTTTTCTTTCATTCTGAACATATTAATGTTTTTAATGAATCTTTATTTGAATTTAAGAGTCTAACGAGTCTAAGTGATTATTAATATTGCTATTCTGTACAAGGGCGGCGCCAGAGGGGGGTCCGTGGGGGCATATGCCCCCCGTCGGGGTCAAATTTAATCGTCGTCGGGGAAAATTTTTTGACTTGAGTGTTGAGTCCTGCATCGGGTCGGGTAATCCGATTTTTCCACCACACGACCCGAGTCGTGTCGAGTCGGGAACTGCAGAGAAAATTGCAGTCAAAAGAATTTTTAAATAAGAACGGCAATCCGATTTTATGATATGTGTAAAGTTTTAATTATCTTTTTAACACTTTCCAACAAAGTTGAAAAGTGTTTATGACTTCGGTTTGTCTGTCCGTCTGGCCGTCTGTACGCGCTCTAGCTCCCGTAAATATACTCGGATCGTTCTGAAATTTTTGGATGTTAGTGTCCTCTACCATAGCACGAACCATATTGCAAATGAAGTTTGTAGCATGTTTAGTTCATTTACAGGGACAGTCAAAATTTTTCCGTTACATTACCGCCTATGGGAAAAAATCGTTTAAAATGATTTTTAATGATGTTACATGCTTACAAACATAAAAAAAATTACATGCATTTATCAAGTTGACTAAAATATGCATTGTTTGTACAATATGAGGCCCAAAAATAGTTATTATTCATTTACAGGGCCGCACAAAATAATTCCTTTACATAATGATATAGAAGTGGAGGGAATTTTTTCCGGCGTATTTTAATTATGTTAAACTATTACATGTATAATGAAATAGATATACGTCACTAAGGTTTACTATAACTTATTTCATGGATAATACTAAATGCAGAGCATTTACAGGGACACACAAAAGATTTCAGATACTATATTGTACCCGAAGTACTGTAAAGAGCGATGATTGCTTTTTTAATTATGTTATGTGCTTTTATGTTTCACTATATTTATGCATTGTATATGGTGTGTATAAATGCTGTAATTGATATACAGGGCTACTCAAAAGAATTCGTAATGGTTACTGGGTATGATTGCAAAATCTTAAAGGTGATTTTTAAATGAGTTAGGCATTTTTACGCTGAACCGCATTTGGTTTACTAAGAAATGATTGTAAAATATATATAAAATGACATACAGGGTCACGCAAAGAATTGGATACATGGCCGTCTATAAATGATAATTTCTGGAAATGTGATTCCGGTAGTTTTAAGAGTGTTTTACTTTGAATTAAACTTTAGCTAAATAGTGGCGTGTAATATAGGTATTAGGTTAACTGCAGAGTTTTACAAGAGTATACAAGTATGTTTAAATCTATTAGTATAAATTGCTGAAAGAGAAATTTCAACCTGTTATGTGTTTTCTTGCTAAACTAAATTTCTCCATTATATAGTATATATATCAACCTACAGATCAAATACAGGGCTGTTCAAAATAGTTGGAACACATATTTGATATGGACGGTAACTGCTGAAATCAGTTTCTGAAATGTTTTATGTGTTTTCTAAAATGTTTACTTAGTTCACTTATATACCTTATTTCCCTAAATAACGAAGTTTTGTTAAAGCATTCAGGAAGTGTTGGAAAGTGTTTCATAATCTATGCTTAACGCATGATTTTTCTTACTTGTTTAGGTATAAAATGTGTTTTTTGTACTCAAATGAGTGTTTTTGAATTCCTCATTTAAGATATGTATTTTCCGGTAAAAAAAGACGTCAATTTTAAAAGAAAACGGAAATTTCCATTCGTTAAACTGTATCGTGTTCTTATTACTGCGTCAAAAGGACATCATTTGCAGTAACTTTAAATTTAGGGTTGTGTTCATACTACGTGTAGTCATTTTATCTATATTCTCCGTATCTTCGTATCTGATTGATCTTCCGCAGATGTTTACTATAATTTTTATGTAGTTAGGAAAAAACTAATATTTTAAATATTGAGCACGTGTCATAAATTAATCGTATCTAACGTGAAATCAGTGCTAATAAAAGTGCTAATAATTCTCCAAAGACAGGAATTTAGCGAATTCATGTCGAAAAGCAAGCGGATATTGTACAAATTAAATTCAGGTAAGATGCTGACAAGTGAAGTAGGGTGTTCGTAAGTGCATATCAACTGAATAGACAAATGATAATGTTGTGTAAAACAATGGGTATGTGAAAGGTTCAACGCGTCCCTCAAATTAACGATTTTTTTACCATGCTGATGTACAACCATTCGTTATCTAGAAAGTTTTCATTGGCGTTGAGAGTAAGGATAGTACTTAATTTCTTGGTCATAGGGACATAGACTTGTGTAATCAGCACTTTCTTCCACTGTGAAGAGATCTGTGAGTATGCAGTATTCTTTCGGCATTTGCTCGTCATGTCACTTTTTCTTCAGCTTTTCGCGTCATCTTACATGATTGTGTGAAATTATATTAAGATAGAGTAATGTGCTACATGAATTCCATTAAATTCTAATGAATACCATGGTGGAGAAGATATAGCCTCATCATATATTAATAAATACGTCTGAACATAGTGCGGCCGTTCGAAATTATCTTCGTTTATTTTCCAGTGAACTGTCCTTCATCTCTTTTTATGTATGGATTATTATTGGTCGACTTTAATAGTTTTAAGATACAAACAGTTTGCAGTACTTCTACATACACACTAAAACATTCCGTCAATTAAAGGTTTTTTACGTTTCTTTCTTTCGTTCAAACACGAAATTTTCCCCTTTGATGTGCCCATTTCTCTCCAAAATACCAAAAATGTACAAATTTAAATAATGGATACATGATATTATCTAATATAGAGCTGCGTTTTTGTCAAATTACAGCGAAGTTGCGGTTTCTGTGCTGTTAATTTTACGTATTAGAAACGGAACATTTTCTTATTTTGTTCATAAAAGCACGAAAATTTTTCTTCAAAATTTCCAGTAAAAAGACGGAAAGTTCTTCACACAAATGAAAATCTGTTCCAATCACAGGTGGTGCACCAGCAACTAGAAGCTTGTTGGATTTACGTTTTTTAACGAAATAATTTTGGGAAGTGTATAGCAAACACTCGTCACATCCATTATGGTGTATGAAAAGTAGTGTTGAAATTCCTTGCAATCAACCAATTTCGTACTTAACGACATGAGAAATATAGAGCAAAAAATGGTAACATTTTTATGGACAACGTACCGTAAAAAAAAAAAAAAAAAAAAAAAAAAAAAAAAAAAAAAAAAAATCGTAAACGACAAAAATATAGTATAACTGTGAACAAAAGTGTACAGTATCTTCTTCTGACAAACCCCTTATTCCGAAAAGCGTTCTTTATCATTAGAAACCTCATAAATCAACATATTTTTGATATTTCAACAATTAATTGTAAAATGAAAGGTATTTTGCTGACGCCGAATTTCGGAAACGTTTCCTAGTAGTTTTTATAGAGTATTCACCAATTTTCTTGATCAAGAATATCGATTTTTAGGATACTATTAATTCTCAGTTATATATTTCCTGTTGCGTCGTAGAATTTATACATACCAGACTATCCAAAGAATAATTATTTTAATGTTAATGTTATTAATTAATTTTTTTTCTGCAAAATATGGTTTTTGAGAATTAAAATCTTTAATTGTGCATTGATATCACCAGAAAAACTTATATTCCGAATTCAGAAATTGACTAATACACAATGAAAACTATTCGGAAACGTTTCCGATAATTTGTGGCAGCAAAAGAAATAATTGTTAGTAACTCGAAAGAGTTTATTGTACATTTTTGTTAATGGTTATATAATATTTTCCTAAATAAGAAATAACCTGCTTTTCTACAGTACACGAAGTTATTGGATACAGTATAAAAGAACACAAACAGAAATAATAGCATTTGTTATTAGAAATTTTAGAAAGTAGAAACGATAATCTCATGTAGAAATAAATAACAAAATGTTGTCCTTAATAAACTGCAGTATACACACACAAAAAAATTAACGTTCGAGGCTCATTCTCTCAATAACTATATGCATAGAATATGTAAAACAACATCTACAATCTGCATATGTAATCGTCCATGATGTCATATATCAATCACTAGTTTATTTTTTTTTTTACTTTTTTATCCAGACATTCTATAGCTTTAACATATGCAACTAAATTACTTTTGATATACGGTTAAATAAATCCACTACTCCAAAAGCCAGACTAAATAATAAATCAACCACAAAATAATTTCAACAATATCGAAAAATTAATAATAAGTTAAAATAATTTAAATCAAGCATTAATAAGGGAAACCATAGAAACAATCACAGCTAATTTTGCAATATGTAATGTTACAGTGCACGCAAAAGTTGACAATAGATGGCGTAACCTGTTAAAAATATGGAAAAGTTCATAGACAATAACTAGCGAGAGAAGAGACGAAAAACAGCACTAACTGAAGATGCTTCTTAAAGGCAGGTGAAAATATTTTTAAATCTTTATACATCTGTACGATCTTTATATATGTTTGAAAAGTATATGCTTTTTTGGACGTCTAAACTATATTTTGGTGTATTTTAAATTTTTAAAAAATGAATCTAGCAAACACATACAATATCTCGAGAATTCCGTCATCATGATAATGTGTGCTATTTATATTGAAATTGCATGTAAGTTTAATATGTTATAGAAATAAATAATTTATTCTAGAGCTAATGTAGCAATTCTAAGACGTTTTATTGTAATTAATTATAGGGTAACTTGAGGTGAGATGCTGGTGGGATGTTGTACAATATGCCGTATCACGCAGTTTTCATATGCGCAAGCGATGTAGGGAAACGCTGATCAGATGTAAGGTAGAGGGTTCCCTAGTGATACTTTAATTACCATTTGCGTTCTTTTTAAAAATTTTTAAATGGTACTTTTTTATTGCTATTTCGTCTTAACACTTCTGGTAAGTGTCTAAAATCCTTTACGTGACTTATTTATTTGCCTATATAAGTCTTAGTTTAAACACCAGAGAAATAAATCTGATGTTTTTAGAGAGTACTGTTACCTGACCATTCTACAAAGCATAAATAGTGGCCGATAGTGGAAAGCTCGAATATTTCATAATATTCAAAATATTATAACTCTGTAAGTTTTGGTTCTACAAAACTGAAGCTTTTTTGTTTGACTTGACACAAAGAAAAATGTTATACATTGAACGAAAATATGGTAACTTGAGGTGAGATGCCATGTTGTACAAGATGCCAAATCACGTAGTTTTCATATGTACAGGTTCTGAACAGAAAGCCTGCTCAGTTGTAAAGAAGAGGGTTCCCTGGTGATACTTTAATTTCCGTTTGCGGTCTTATTAAAAAAAATAATAAGTGGTACTTTTTTATTGCTATTTCGTCTTAACACTTCTGGTAAATGTCTAAAATCTTTTCTTTATTTGCCTGCATAAGTCTTAGTTTAAACACCAGAGAAATAAATCTGATGTTTTTAGAAAGTACTGGTACCTGGCCTTTCTACAAAGCATAAATAGTGGACTATTCCCGCTTATTCACGTCAGTGGTTGAGCACCGGCGTCTTGCCCAATACGTTTGGGTGAGTCGACGAAAATTTTTGGGGGTACGATGCCTGTTATTTTCCATTGCGGTCAAATGCCTGGTTGTTTCTTCATTGTTTAAATTATTCTTGGATATTAACTAACTGGTCAACAATTTTAAACAGATAATTTAAATCAGTGATTAAATCGTGATTTTAATAAACTGATTTATTAAAATCATTGATTAAAATTATAAATTTTCTAAATGTTTAAAATGACATAAATAAATATTAAAATCTAAGGCTAACATAATTTGAAAGGATTCTAAATGTATTGTGCTTTATAAATAATCTTTATTAGCCTTATGAATCACTGTTTAATAATTATTAATTTTAATCATTGTTAAAAAAACTTTGTTAAATGCAGTTATAAATAATTTTAATAAATGTAAATATCGGTAGAGAATAAAATATATTTAGGTAACTAGAGGTTTCTGCGCCCTACGAGCTATGTTCGCCAACCTCCATCCAAACACCGCAGACTCTAAAAAGACGCTAATTTGGTTTGCTCTGAAAAGTTTACGGAAGATTAAATCGTAATTAAACGACTAGTGGCATTTTCCTGTAATCAGGTTTCATTCATTTACCTTTTGCTGAGGGATTTTAAGACAGAATTAATTTCTGTCGAGACAGCTAACTGCTACTCTCGTTATTGATTAAATAAGATCAATCCAACAATTTAAAGTTAGCTTGTATAAAATGGATAAGTAAACAATTTTATAAAGACGCTATAAGAAATTTATTTTAAATGAGACATATTAAATGTATCGTTTTAAATATGACATAATTTTCACCAAAGTTTTTTTCTCTCATTTTAACATTCAAATAAAAATAATTTCAAAGGTCTTTAAAAGCCAAACTAAATCGGTGTTACAATAGCAACTGCGAGTTCCTATGTGTCTCAAACCTTTCTAAAAAGTAATTAGATTAGAAGTCAAAAGATAAGAAGTCAAAAGATAGAAAGACAGAATCTTCCACTGACGATTATATGGAGGATGATTAAATTCCCTCGCAAAATTCATAACACGAGTATTTTTTTTAAAGTGACTAAGTATGATTGTTCAGAGTGTCTAGCAGAGTACAATAAAACCTCGAGAAATTGTGATGGGATCAAGTGCATTCCGTGAAACTGTTGGTTATATAAAAACTTCTCAAAGTTTCAAAACAAATGTGCAGTTTGTGGCAAACCTGAGATATTGATAAAAAGAACAAAGGGACATATGAAACACATTAATAAAAAACTGGACTCTAAAGCACTTTATCACAGTGGCTTTATCGTAGTTAAACTTGTAATAATGTTTATAAATAGGCATACTTACGAGACTCAATTCTTTAAAATGTTAAGTAGAACATAATATATTAAATAAATATCACACAATCAAATATATTAACATAACATAAATAATTATATATCAAATAAATATTAGTTTGTTCTTTATTATATTGCCAACGTTTGTTACATTCAAATTTTTGTAATTTCCTAATATTAAGTAAGTTAACAACTTTAGTATGTCTAAAATATTAAAGTTACTTTTATTCGTCCCATTATGTTTTATACTGCTTCACAAAAATGACTGTATACATTGAAATGCCGTAAGGCATTTTACCCCTAGATAGTTGGCTATCTTACCCTTACCTATTGGTAAGATGCGAAATGAAAGTGTTTACAAAAACAAAATTTGCGATGTTTTTTATAACAACTATAAAATGAAATAATTTTTTAAATCATACATAAGAGTCTAAGTTTTAACAAGAAATCAATGAATTACAACTATAAGCAACAGGCTTTAGAACAATTAAGTCAAAAACTACGCCAACTTCACCCGATCTACCCCAGTGTCCAAAAAATGCAAAACGTGCGCTTACGTTAACGTAAACGCAAAAACGTTAAAACACGCATTACATTATATCTGCTGGAGATACGATGCAATTTAAATTTCAAATGCTCTCCAAATAAGGTAGTAATTAAGATTATGTTGACAAAATTGGCCTGCGTTATAATTTTTAGAAATCTAAACCTTTTAATTTTTCGAAAGCTTCCTGGATACTATAAGATATATTTAAAAAAACATTTCTTCCTGCTCTAGCAATTAAAATCTACTAAAAAACAACTTTTCAAAAGTAAAAAAAAAGCCAAGCAAAAAAAAAAAAAAGAAAAGAAAAAAGGGGAAAGTTGTGGCTAAAAAATAGTGTGATATCAAATTTCCAAGCTAATATTATGGTACTTATTTAACATTTTTTATTAAAAATTTACCATATGTAAGTCGAGTACTTAAGTATGCGTTGATAGAAAGCCTTTTCTCCTTTACTAAATACATCATAACGTGTTTCTGAAAATTAATTTTTTTTAACTATGCATGATGGGCTTGGCGGCCATCTTTCCATATTTTACCCAATTTTCTAAGCACACAAGTACATTGTTAAGATCGGAAATTCGAAATTGTTGCTAAAGCAAACATTTTATGCTTTTAATTTATGGAAATGAGTGCCTATAAATTTGTGTCTTAAAATAAAGTTGAAGTAACTTCAGGTTTTATCTTATGATTCTATTTTTTCGGAGGGGGTTAATTAATTAGTTAAAGCAGTAAAAATCAATTTGTTTTTTTTTTCTTCAAAATAAAAGACTTTCTTAATTTATCTGTCTGTAGCCAAAACTAGAAGTTCAAAATTCTTAATAATGCAAACATATTACGAGCTTGTCTGCTTAGAAATTTGTGTAAAATATGGAAAGATGGCCGCCAAGCCCATCATGCATAGTTAAAAAAAATTAATTTTCAGAAACACGTTATGATGTATTTAGTAAAGGAGAAAAGGCTTTCTATCAACGCATACTTAAGTACTCGACTTACATATGGTAAATTTTTAATAAAAAATGTTAAATAAGTACCATAATATTAGCTTGGAAATTTGATATCACACTATTTTTTAGCCACAACTTTCCCCTTTTTTCTTTTCTTTTTTTTTTTTTGCTTGGCTTTTTTTTTACTTTTGAAAAGTTGTTTTTTAGTAGATATCAGTTCTTTTTTTTAAACAGA
This sequence comes from Maratus speciosus, assembly GCA_963932465.1. Taxonomy (NCBI): domain Eukaryota; kingdom Metazoa; phylum Arthropoda; class Arachnida; order Araneae; family Salticidae; genus Maratus; species Maratus speciosus. The sequence goes on from OZ010787.1 coordinate 246,187,289, forward strand.
TTATATATAATTGAAATAATTCTACTCGCTAAAATTAGTCCTTGTATAGCCTTTATAAGTAGGGAACAAACACAATAGTATACACTTTGTTTACCTATCATTCATTTTTTAGAGTAATTAATAATTTAAAAGTAAGGAAAGTCAATTTCTTCTTTCAAAGTATCAGTCTTTCTCAATTTATATCGCCTTAAAATTTTCTATGAAGGATGAAAATTTAGTAAAAATCAAATAGAGTCAAAATAAAATATATATTTACAGTTAGTCTGTCAGTTAATTGTTTGTTCTAACTTTTTTTTTGCTGACGGTTTTGCAAAATAAATTTATCTTTACAAATACCTACGGAAAATCCGAGAATGAAGCCCCGCAGGCATCTAAAGAATCGAAGATCTGTCTAAAGAAGTAAATCTAGCAATTCTAGACATGATGATGAAACATTTTTGATAAAAAAAATCTAAAAATTTAAAGATATAAACTGTACATATAACTTCATCTTCATTTAGATCGTGTTATAGAGAAGAAAGAATAAATATGTAATTTTACTCAAGTCTGTTTATCCATACCTATTTGCATAAATGTGAGAATATAATTTCGTATAAAAATTCCCGTAAATTGATTATATTTAATAGTCTATTATTAAAGCCGCATAAACATTAGAATAAAATTTTTTTGCAGTTGAAAATTGCCTGAAATCTATAGTCTTATCGTTCGTCAAATTTGTTATATGTTTTTTTTTTAATACCCAGACACCTTTTCTAAACTCTGACCAAAGATCACAGAAATACTGAAATTATCAAAATACTTATACCTTTCTATCGTATTTCTTTTTTTGAGTGGGGGGAGGGGTGAGGAAGGGCGCTTAAGAACTTCGTTTTGTTCTTAGAATTCTGAATTAATCATTGAAAAGATCTGCCTACGTAAGTCTTGTTGCAGAATTTTCATTAGGGAAGAGTTGCATCAACTTATACATCATGTGAATATATTAAATTACTTTTGTAAAATACTAGATGGGAGCCATTGATATTTTCAGAGCATTTGCCTACATTTTAAACTTAAATTATTTACAACTATTCATTAATTTTCTATACGAATTAAAGAAGTCGTTGTTTCCATGGCAACTGTGCCTTTCACTATTGCTTGTTTGTTTGTTTGTTTTATTGAACACATATATACCAGATCACGTGAGGATCACGGCGGGATTTGAACCCGCCCCCACCTACGTTCTCAAGCGATTAGCGGCGTGGTGTCTTATCCACTCAGCCACGGTGGGCCACTATTGCTTTATCTAATACCTAGATACTCAAATTTAACCAGCTGCGCTTAGAATCATGCTCATAACAGAGTACATTTATATGTAAGAGTGGTGACACATATGCACAAGTCGTGTACTCATATTCAAGTTTTTGTCCAAAGTACAGTAACTCAGTTTTCATTAATAGACGTGGAAGATTTCGATTAAACTAAACAAAAAAGTTTAAAAACATTGGCTTTCTGATTTGATTTTATTCAAAATCGTCTTAACCAACCAAAGTTAATGTCCGGGATCCAGAGTGTTTACTGCAAACATAAAAAAAGTTTTCTAAAATGCAGGCTTCTGATTGAGCAATCTCATCGCGCTAATAGCGTGAAATCTATCTTGATCCCGGTCTATTCAACGTCCTTTAAATATTCGAGAAAGCCTTGACAAGTCAGGAAAATATCACACAATGCAGGCAAAACAAAGAAGAAAAATCATTCATTGGCTCGTTCATATCCACGAGCCAATGAATGATTTTGTTCCTTTGCTTTGCCTGCTTTGTGTGATGTTTTTGTGACGCGTGTCAAGACTTTCTCAAATATTTAAGGGGCGTTTGTTTATTTCACCACCATGAAGCTATGAAAGGAGAGGAGCAGACATGTCAATCTTCCCGTGTGAAAAACTACATAAAGAAAACGAGTTCTTTCCTCCTCTTCTGCCCTTTTCTCTCTTGATTTTGACCGATAGCAGCCCATTTAGCAGTCTCCATAGCAAGATGCAGCTATATATGGCGGACGCAAGGGGGAGGGTGTTAGCGTGACCAATGACATAATAGGCCAGTTTATGACGTTTAAAAGTCACACGGAGTTGGATCATCTTTACACGATGATTAGTACAAAGCGGTGCGCCGATTTTTTTTGTGTCCATTGCCGTGTACAGATAATCAACTCCACACTTAGGAACAGCTTCAAATGACGTCATCTACTTCGAGGCGAGGCTAACGAAAAAGACAGGCTACCGCGGTGAGTCTGATTCTTCTTTTTTTACAGACCGCTGGAGTCACGTGATGCTCGAATGCACCAATGAAGGTGTGGGAAAAGAGCATCACGTGACTCCAGCGGTCTGTAAAAAAAGAAGAATCGGACCCACCGCGGTAGCCTGTCTTTCTCGTTAGCCTCGCTTCGAGGCAAACGAAAAAGGACAGGCTACCGCGGCGCTACAGCGTCTAGAATATATAGTGTCGAAATCCAATCAGTCGATCACAGCGATATCTGCAGGATATTTCCCAAAACTCCAAGACAATTTGGTCTAGACGCTGTAACATTTTTTTTAAACGTTTTATTAACTTACATTTGACCTGTGTACTTGGCGTCAAACCCGCTGTAATAATACGATGTTTACTTTGAAATTTGAAAATATATAGCAGATGTCGCTGCGATAATCTCCCTGGATTTCAGCGTCAGTGCACATTTAAGGGATACACTTTTTAGCGGTTCTTGGATAGCAAATTTCCACATTATGTATTCTAGACGCTGTAGCGGTGCATTACACATGTCTTTTTCTTCTTTAAAAAATATCCTGCAGATGTCGATGCAAATGACTGTTTGGAATTCGACATCGTTGTACATTTAAGGGATTCAATACTTTCGCGCTTTTTTAAGTATTGCTGGGATAGTCGATTTCTACAACATATAATCTAGTCGCTATAACGGAGCTATAGTTTCTAGAAGATATAGTTTAAAAATCGGCTTATTAAAAAAGTGCTAAAAATTGTATCCCATAAATTTTGAACGAGGCTGAACGACGAATGTCGATTACAGCGACATATGGTAATTCCAACATAACTATTTCAAAAGAAAATGTTTCGCTCAGAGAAGATCTAGAAAATGTTGCTCCTATCGACATTTGTCATTCAGTATTTTTCAATATTTATGGGATTCAATTTTTAGCACATTTTAAAGAATTACTGGAATAGCCGGTTTCCACACTGTGACCGTGATCTAGGTAGATTTTTCTGTGTTATCGTAACGAGATTGACCAATCAGAAGCCAGAATTTTTGCTAACTTTTCACTGTTTGCAAAATTGTACCTGGATACCGGCCTATATTTCTAGACGCTATAACTGAGCTCAGGAATAGTACAGAAAGCAAACTCTGTATTTTGATACATTAAGGCCGGGATCTAATTCGGAACAAGTGTGTCTCTATAACGAAGTAGCGACATACGGCCAATAAATGTTTATTGCTAAAAGTGATAAAAACAAATCGTTACAGTTCTTTACGAGCATGCCATTATCGCCAGGTTAATGCATGCTGAATTATTTCCATAGTCTAATAGAGATCGTCCATGCGCGTATCTTCTAATGGAGGATATTCCAAATATGGGTTCGAGGCTGAAAAAGTCACGTGGTACCGGTAATTTACCCAAAGAATTTCTAACTGATAGAAGGGAAACAGGAAACTAGACTGTTAAAAATATCGTGAAAAATTACCTCGGTTCTTACAGGTTCACTATTTTCTGACCAATGAGAACGCTACATAAACGCCTATGAAGCGTTCTCATTGGTCAGAATACAGATAGCCTTTAAAAACAGAGGTAATTTTTCACGATATTTTTAACAGTGTACTACTGCTTTCTCCCATGAACTGTTTCCTTGGCTAGCGGGGATTTACATTACGTAGACGGAGCCTTTCCTTCTTTACGCTAGACGTTCATGCCTTGACCATGTGATCATAACGTAGATTGAATATCCTCTATTCAAGAAATCGGACTGCCGTACTTTCGACAAAAGCTTGAAATGAGCATGTCTCCTTTGCATATATCACCACTCTTATGTATAAAGGCTCTCTGTTATGGTGTTGTTTCTGATACAGCGCCTAGAATACCTAGTGTGGAAATATGCTATCCAAACAGTTCTAAAAATGTGTATCCCTTAAATGTGCGACGATACTGCTAAAATTTCAAGTGTCGATCGCAGCGACATCTGTGGGATTTTCGTATTACTATTATTACATTGTATAGACTAGCAATTTCTTGCAGTTGTAGAAAATATCCTGCAGATGCCGCTGCGATCTGCATATTACAGCAGTATCATTGCACATTTAAGGGATACAATATTTTAGCGCTTTTTTAAGTATTACAGGGTTAGCCGATTTCAACACTATATATTCTAGGCGCTATAGTTTCTGAGCGCTGTTGGTTTAATTTCGATATTCGTGTTTTAGAGTGAGCAATAGAGAAAAGTACTAAAACTATTGAAACAACAACTTCTTTAATATTGAAATGTATAGCAAAGGAGTTCAGAATCAATGCCTTAAATAGTTTCGAATACGCACTGTTGTTATGACATCAATACCCTTCCTGGATGTGGAAATGCAAAATTGTGTTCAACATAATTGGCCGCAATCTAGATAGATTTTTCGCTGTTAGCGAAACGAGATTCATTAATCAGAAGCTTGCACTTTTGCGAACTTTTCGCTGTTTGCAGCAATGCAGGCTATTGATTGGTGAATCTCGTTTCGCTAACAGCGAAAAATCCATCTGGATCCCAGCCTAAATTTCTGTAAACATTGCACTTCATCCATGGCACTAAGAAAATGACTCAAAACTTTTATGACATAGGCCGGGATCCAGAAGCAGCAAAAATTCTCAAACATTCTGGCTTCTGATTGGTCAAACTCATTTCGCTAACAGCGAAAAATCTATCTGGATCTCGGCCATAGTTTTCTTCGATGAAATCAATGCAAAAGGATAATATAAAAAATTTTAAAAGACTTCTAAAATGATTTGGCGGGTTTATCGCTGTTTGGCATAATTTATTAACTTTAAAATTAATTAACAGTTTTTCGCTAATTAAGAATATAAAATTTGTGTTTTTAAAGCTGAATTTTACAAAAGCACGTAGATTGAGTAAATATCTGTCCAAAAATGCAATCCTTATTTTTTTATGTCCATTATTTAAGTCTCTACCTTGATTGAACCATAAATTGTGACGAAGAAAATAAATCGATCATTTTCAGTATCTCGACGTTATTTAAAAAAAACTATATCTCTGTTTATAATTAATTTTTGAGGATGCATTTGGTCTCAAATTGAAGATATTTTCCATTAGGTCATTCTGGTTTTGGCTTTATTTTTCTGCGATGATTGGTTCTTTTGATATGGGAAATTTTACGCTGGCATGTTTGGTTGATTTTACATGGAGAAGTTGTCATCAGTATAATAAGCAGTTACGGTGTCTTGCGTTTTATTCTTGGCGTTTGTTTGTTTGGCGAGGTTAGCATTTTTTTTCAGCTTGGCTTGGCAGAACGACCGTCCTGCTTGATAGTAAAACGTCTCACGGTGGGGGATTTAACGATTCTCGATTTTTTAAATTTTATCCTAGCCTAATTTATTTTTTGCTTCATATAGCTTAATAGATAGGGCATTATAGACTGCGATTAGTTTTGAAATAAATATACTTCTATGGGCCGTAGGTTACTGAAAGTTGGGCCTTCTTCGTTGGGAATAAATTGATCAATTTAGGTATAGTTGTTTAATCTGTTATTTGAAGAGGAATAAAATATACTGCTGGGTTATTGACGCTTCCGAACAAAATATAGACTTTATTTTATCGGATTTATGTGCATAAATATTGCACTTTTAGTTGTTATTTCACATTTAATGTCGCATGAAAAATCTGTATTTTTTTACGACTTTTCAGTTTTAAAATAGGAAAAGTTATATGATAAAGCAAGATTAAGTTCATTTTTAGATATTAAATTTTTGATTATTACCGTTTCGTTCCATTTTAATTCGTCTGCCTCTATCTGCCTCCCGGTTTCAGTTCAAGTACTTTTTTGCTTTTATCAAAGTCAGCTGATTTTAAGTTAGTCATATAAATAAACTTTTACAGCATTGAGAAGTGACAACAAGCTTTTATAATTGACGAAAATACAAATTTGGTTAAACTATTTTTCTTTATAGAGAAAATTACAATGAAGAACACATGAAGTTTTGCAAGGGCAAAATGTTTAAATTTATTGACCAATTTCGAAAACAATTGTTAGTTACATGTAGATATCTCATTACGAATTCATGTAAAATGTATTACTTGACTGCAAATTTCGAGTGGTTACAAAATTTATTCAGACAAATTCTCAAAATTCAGAGATACAATGCAAAACCTAATATAGACCTTTTCCCATAATGTCTTATGATTCCCACTGTTTACATAAGGTTCCGATAAGTAGAGATAAATATAGATATACAACAGAATATGTTTCAGAACACAGAATTATTTAGATATATATATTGCATGCTTTTCTGTCTGTATTTTAAATTCTGAAGTGACATCGTCCGCAAGTGGATACAATCGTTTTACTTTCTTCTATCTTTACAAGAAGAAAGTATTGGATTCGAGAAAGATTTCAACATCCGGTTTTCGATGGACTCATACGTTTTAGAATGTCCTGAAAACGATTTGATGGCTTTTAGAAAATGTCTGCCTGTCACTCTGTCACTCTGTGAGTCTGTATGTGACAAAAATTTTGTGGGCGCTCTATCTCAAGAACTAATTCACGGAATTTCACAAAACGTTAGATTCAGTTAGACCTTGATATAAACTGGTGCTGATTACTTTTTTGTGTAAATCGCCCAACAGGTAGCGCTTTTATGCTGCATTTTTCATGAACAATAGCAAATCTCAAGAATAGCTATAGCTATATCTCAAGAACAAATGCACGAATTTTCATCAAACTTTAGATTCAGTTACTCCCTTGTATAAATTGGTCCTAAATAGTTTTTGATGGAAATCGCCCAACAGGTGGCGCTGCTATCCTGCATTCTTCATGATTTTCGCAATGGCTCTATCTCAAGAACAAATGCAAGAATTTTCATCAAACTTCAGATTCAGTTATTCCTTGGTATAAATTGGTTCTAATTAGTTTTTGATGAAAATAGCCCAACAGGTGGCGCTGCTATGCAGAATTTTTTACAATTTCCGCAATAGCTCTATCTCAAAAGCTAATGCACGGATTTTCATCAAACTTCAGATTCAGTTAGAAGTTGACATAAGTTGTTGATAATTAGACAATAATAATTAGAAACAGCAAACAAACATTTTTTTGCTATACATTTGATTATGGAAGAAAGTTCTTGAGAAAATCCCCAAACACCAGAATTCTTAATGCAATATTATTGACTTCAAACGCTTTCCTAAATATTAAACTGACAAAAGAAAAAATAAAAACCGTTTTATTTTTCTAAGAAAGCCATTTCGTAGATAATTTTCCAAGAAAGAGAAGAAAAATCTTATTTATGAGAGCCAGTATGAAGCACTTTCAGAAGATGGATGTTGTTTAATGTTACTTGTAAGCAATTTTCATTAAAGCTGTCGAATGTTTGTCTCGTATTTTAAATTATAATAAAATATTAGAAAAAAATATTTTTATGCTTTCTTATTATAATAATAGAAAAATAGTTTTATCACCATATCGTTAAGAAAGTATCATTCAAACCGTTAAGAAAATATCATTCAAATGATCAACAAGAGCGTTATGCATGCGTCAAGCATAGGTTATAAAAGATTTTCCAACGCATTCAAAATACTATAATAAAATTTCATAGTTTAATAAGGCGAAAAACGATGTCCAAATAATAATTTGTAAAACGCATATCATGTTTGAAAACACAATTTCAACTAAAGCTTAAAAAATACCCTGAAATTTATGTGCACCCTTGTATATGAACTATAGATTTATCATCTAATGCAGCGTTTCTTAAACTTTGGGATCTCACGGACCCCTTTTGATATGATATGCATTTTGGGGACCCCCAACAAAATATTTCTTAATGTAACATTAAAAAAAATATTTTGATGGTATAGATCGTATTTATTTTTCACGTCAGATACTCCGTGTTTAGTTGTTGAAAAAATCAGTTGCATTAATAAGAAAAAATTGCATACATTTTAAGATAGTTAAAATATACATACTACTACTTCCAATGAGAAGGATGCTGCTGTTGTTTTGCTGCGAGATGTTTAATGTTTGGTTCAATAATCAAAACATGAATTCGGAAGTCTTGTTCGACATTCAATCGATTTCTATATTTATTTTTTATGTGCACAAAGCTGGAGAAAGTTTTTTCACACAAATATGTTATACAGAAGGAAGTAAATGCTTGATAGCTTTATCTGCTAGATCTGCATTCGTATTTCTCATGCAAAACCAAAAATTAGGAAGGCTATTCACTTGGAAAGCAATTTTCATGGAACCATCGTATGGTAATTCCATAAGTTATTCCGTCTCTAATTATGTTAAAGATTCAATTTCACTAATGTCTTGGAAATGAAATGGATCCCTCATCCACTCATTTTCTGACTTTGATTGAGGAAAATGAAGTCGAAAAGCTTCTTTGAAGTTCTTCAGGTGTACAGTGAAATTTTCAACAATATGAGTGGAACTTTTATCTCCAGAGGTTTGTGAGAAATCGAATAATGTTAGGAATGATTCAAAAGTATTATTTTCAAGTCGATTTACCCGAAAATATTTTTTTTATTGTTGCTTCTACTTTGTCCTGGACTTTGGAAATATGTACCGATGTTCCTTCTAAGCTGAAATGCAGTTCATTCAGAAAACAAAAATATCTGTCAACTATATCACCTTAACAAGCCAGGATAAATCATTGGAACATTCTTTCAAATGGCATTTGGAATCCAATAAAAATAGACTTACGTAGTGCAAAAATGCAATTTAAAACTTTTCCTTGTGACAGTCACCTAATTTCTATATCCAAAAGTTACTGTTTGTGTTGACTCTCATTTTTTTGCCCAAAATTTTAAAAAGTCTGGAATTCAATACTTGTTATGATATAGCTTGCCTTGATATAATTTACTACTGAAATAACTTCGTTGAATGTAGACTGCAAATCTTCAGGCACTTTTTTGCGACTAGTGCTTCAGGTATTCCGGTGAACAGTGCGTCCAAACTGCATGTGGTGTTTTATCCTTAACCAAGCTGATCAAACCATTAATAGATCCACTCATAGCTAGAGACCCATCTGTACTTATTCCGATAGATTTTGAGTAGTTTATTTCTTTTTTCTTGTATGAAACTGTCTAAACAAGAGAATAGCGCTGCACTTGTGTGAAATAGAATGGATTTGCAAAACAAAACATTTTCACATACCTTACCATCAAATTCATAATGAACGAAAGCTAACAAATTCACATTATCGGAAACGTCGAAACCCTCACCTATCTGCAATGGGAAATAAGGACTTATTTTTACATTTGCAATTAATTGGATGTCAATATTTTCACACAAGTCGGTGATTCTGAACTGTATCATTAGATAATGAAATTAAATTTAGATCCTTTGCTACTTTTTCTCCTAGCATTGTTGTGACCGTTACTTTAGAGCAGCAGTTAGAATTAAATTCTCTGAAATTGTACGAGGTTTTGGAGATTTTGCTACCATCAAAGATACCTAATACGAGGCAAAAACGGTTATTTCATTATTGGAACCAGTTGGGGTCTTTTCAATTAATTTCTGACTTGTTTTCAGTTCTTCAAAGTTTCTACTATGGCAACGCGAAACACGATGCATATTTAAAGCGCGCTGACGAGGAAAACAATATTCGATAAAAATAATTAGCTTGCAAAGAAATGAATTCAGAGGGTGGATCGGAGGAGGTAGTGTGATTCCCTTCCCCAGCATTCAAATGTCTCCTTCGAAAGATTTAAATTTGGGTGTTTATTTTATGGCTAATAATAGTCCTAAATTTGAAGTTCGAGTTCTTTACTTATTCACAACTACTGCTACAGGAATTCATGCCAAAGAAAATAGGTCTGAATTCAACACTGGGATTGAGGACCCCCGTCTGTAAGTTCGCGGGCACCCAGGGGTCCGCGGACCACAGTTTAAGGAACGCTGATCTAATGCATGGTATGCTAAAATTTAGTTTAGTTAGAAACGCATAGCACATTTGAAATTTCCCCTTCAACAATTTAAGAAAATATATGGACGTGTTCTTCAGATGTTTTGTGCAGCCCTGTATATGATTTATATGATTTATAGAACTAAATAGAATGCTTTATTATTTTTAACACAGTCAAACTGACTGGTAAAGTTATCATACGAATTGAATAACTCCAACTGAGCGAATAAATGCCCAGGCCGGGAATCGAACCCAGATCCCTGGCCCACAAGGCCAATGCTTTTCCATTTAAGCCAACTGATCTCATCTACGTATCCATCGTTAATATGGGGGTCCTTAACCTGCGGTTTATTCTGTTGAGCTGTCTACATGACAGACCAGATGTTCCTATCAATAAGGTTATCTGAGCGAGATATGCTGGCTGGTTGTCGGCCCAGTTGGCTTAAATGGAAAAGCATTGGCCTTGTGGGCCAGGGATCTGGGTTCGATTCCCGGCCTGGGCATTTTTTCGCTCAGTTGGAGTTATTCAATTCGTATAAATAGAATGCATTTTTTTTTACTTAAAAAATCATTCCACACCTGAAATCACACTTCCAGCATTTATTGGTCATAGAGATAACTATAAATTAATTATCTTGTGTGACCCTGTATATAAAAGATGTATGCTATGCACACAATATTCTATAGTAAGCATCTTTCAGAGCATCTCATATATATATATATATATCAATTTAAATTAGTTTGAAATAGAGTAACATGAACAAAATACACCACAAACGATTGTCCTCCATAGACAGTTATGTAACGTAGTTCTTTTTAGGGTCCCTGTAAATGATCAGTAAGTTCTATCGATACCATATTCTACAGCAAGCATCTTATAGTGCACTTCATATATATGTACACAAAATTTAATGTGTTTGAAATGGTGGAACATCGTTAAAAACCAACGCAAACGATTTCTCCCCATAGGCCGTAATGTAGTGGAATCTCTTGAATGTCTTTGTGAAGGAACTATAACTTCTACACTCTTCATTTTCACTACCAAGAATGACATAATGATTATCAATAACATATTTTCAATTTCATAGCAATACGACTATATTGGCTCCAAAAATGATTTTGGTGAGCCAGAATAGATAAATCTCTTTCTGTGCGTTCTATCTTTCTTTACAAAAACTCTCGAATTATTATACGTTGAGTTTTATTAAATTTCGAAGCTTTTCGACACCATAAATGTAAAGGTTTTTTTTTGTGTCGGAAAACTCCGAAATTTCGTAAAATTTATCGCATCATAACTCGGGGAGATTTTGTCGAAAAAAATTATTTATAATTTTTTACTTGGCTGAGAAGATAAAAGGTTTTCTAAATATAACGTACACGACCGAGGGAACTTATGTAAATTTAAAAAGTTTATATTTTTGTAAATAATTTCTAGTATCATTTCATCTTCATAATCGTAATTCCTACCTTATTTTGAGCAATTTTGCTAGTTACATAGCTTTCGTTTATCCAACAGGTAAAAAAATTAGAGGATGTTTCAATCTTTTTAATACACACTATTAGCTAGAACCACATTAATTAATATATACCTTATTAATAACTTTAATTATTCATTCACCATCTTAATTAAACAATTGAAATAATTTTATATCAACAAATTTTTCATATAGTTTATATCATAAAATCACATGAACTAGGTGAAATTCAACCAATAGTAGTGTAGCATTGTATTAACTTAATGTAATTTATATCCGGTAATTGTTCTAGAAATTAGAAGGTCAATATAATGTTTTTCTTTAGATGTTGAGATCTTTGATCAATGATTTGCAATTTCATAAATACCTAACTAATAGTCTTTTCTAACAAAATGGGCACACTTTTCTTCTTCCTAAATACAAGAAAGAATTTATTCATTTATTCCTCTAAACACATACCGAGGTTATTTTTGTTTGTAAATACTTCCAACGAACATGTAATTAACTACAACCTGCAGTGATTGATGATTTATCAAAGGAAAAGCATTTTTATTAGGAGAAAGAAAACAAATTTGGATTTATGTATTGTCATAAAATTATGATTATTCAAGCGAATGTTTTGTTTGTAATTCCCAATAAATAAAATAAAATCATCCACTTTTATTAATTTTGCCTTTTTATGTTTGCTGTCTTTTTGTCGAATATTTCATGGAAGTCAGAAGATAAACCATGGAAATATTTTCTGAAATTGTCATTTGAATGTATTTTATGAAATATAATTTAATGACCTCTTTTCCTAAATAATATAATAAGCGGGATATTATAAAATTATCTTTTCACAATGATATTTTACTGAAATATTGTGAGAAATTGCAACTGAGTAAAAATGTTCTACGTGATATTTTAGGTGTGAATACTGCGTCATGTTTCAGCATTCCAAATGATTTTTTTCAGACTCTGAGTTTCAGAATTTATTTACAGGATACGGGTTATATTCTAGGAATCTCAGTGGTTATCAGGTGGCAGAGGGGAAATTTTTCAGTGTATCATTGCCCTGATAAAGGATATTTTGAACAGTAGCGATCTTCATGACATAGTAGTGAAATACGAAGGATATTTCTTTATTTGGCCGCGTGCCCTTTCCCACCAGGGAACAGTAAAGTATGTTGCATTATGTTAACGCATTAGAAAAATAATTTGCAGGATGAATTTTGGTGAATAAGCACGGTAAATCTGGTATTCTTCAAATAATGTTCTCTGCACCTCAGTTGAGTAACAGGTCTACCAGTGACATCTAAAAACACTACAGACGTCTTAATATTGAAAGAAAGTTCACCAGCAGAGTGTCGAATGAGATGCTTCGTGGAAATTTTAAAATCTGCAACACAAAGTTTTATGTGTATCAACAAATAGAAATAATTTTCATTTCAAATGCATTATAACTCAGCAGGGAAGCAGTATAACTGTTACGTGTCTGGTATAAGCAATTTTTATTGCTTTCTTAGAGATGGACGGTGCATCAATCACGGTAACTGGCGATGCCAAATAAGTTTCTAAAACGGATAGGGTCTGATTCCTGTATAGCACTGTGCTTCTTTTTACACAGCAATTTAGGATACTTCTTTGTACTTTTTGCAAAATATTCCATTCTACACTAGAAACAGTTATATGCACACTGGGGTTTCATGAATTGTTTCACCTGATATATCTTCAGAGCAAAAATTAACACAGAAAGCGATTGGTATTACAAGTGTTCAAATTCACGTTTTTCGTTTATAATTCATATATTTTATTCTGAATTCGTTATTGGATATATTTTAATGGTATATTGTTAAGAAAGAATAGCTGGAAAAATTTCACGTACTTTCATTTTCATAAATTGTCCATTTCCTAAATTTAAAGTGCTTGCTATCATTTATCAAAAGACTTTTGGTTATTTTAGAACGAATTGTAATTACAATTGTAATTAATTGTAATTATAAGAATTATTAAAAACATTTATAATTATTTTCTATTTCACGAGATCTATAGATTTTGTTTGAAAACGTAAATTTCAATTTAAAACATTAAATTAACGTAAATAGAAGAAGAAAGAAAAAATCGTGCTTTAAGCATAGATTATGAAATACTTTCCAACATTTCTTGAATGTTTTAACAAAACTTCGTTATTTAGGGAAATAAGGTATATAAGGTAACTAAGTAAACATTTTAGAAAACGCATAAAACTTTTGAAAAACTGATTTCAGCAGTTACAGTCCATAGCAAATATGTATACCTATTCTTTTGAACAGCCCTGTATGTGATCTGTAGGTTGATATATATACTATATAATGGGGTAATTAGTTTAGCAAGAAAACGTACAACAGCTTGAAATTTCTCTTTCAGAAATTTATACTAATAGATGGAAACATACTTGTACAGTTTTGTACAACCCTGTTGTTAACCTATTACTTTTATTACACGCCACTATTTAGCTAAAATATAATTCAAACTAAAACATTTCTTAAAACTACTGAAATCACATTTCCAGAAATTATCATTTATAGACGGCCATGTATCCAATACTTTGCGTTACCCTGTATATCATTTTATCTATATTTTATAAACATTTCTTAGTGAGCTAAATGCAGTTCAGCGTAAAAATGCATAACTCATTTGAAAACCACTTTTAAGCAATTTGCACTCATACACAGTAACCATTACGAATTCTTTTGTTTTGCCCTGTATATAAATTAAAGCATTTATACACACTATATACTATGCATAAATATAGTGAAACATAAAAGCGCATAACATAATTAAAAATGCATTTCCAACAATCATCGCTTCTATACAGAACTTCGGATACAATATAGTAATATAGTATCTGAAATATTTTGTGAATCCCTGTAAATGTTATGCACTTCGTGTTATACATGTAATAAGTTATAGTAAACCTCAGCGACGTATATCAATTTCATTATACATGAAACAATTTAACATAATTAAAATACTCCGCAAACAATTCCCTCCACCCCTATATCATTATGTAACGGAATTATTTTGTGTGGCCCTGTAAATATCAATAGTAACTATTCTTTGCACCGTGTATTCTATAGAATGCATATTTTAGTGCACTTCATAAATGCATATCAATTTTCTTATGTTTGAAAGAGTGTAACATGATTAAAAATCTTTTTAAATGATTTCTTCCCATATGCCGTAATGTAACGGGTAACTTTTGACTGTTCCTGTAAATGAACTAAATATGCTAGAAACTTCATTTGAAATGGGGAACGTGCTATGGTAAACGTCAATAATATCCAAAAATTTCAGGGCAATCCGAGTATATCTACGGGAGTTATAGCGCGTACAGACGGCCAGATGGACAGACAAAGCGAAGTCATAAACAATTTTCAACCTTGTTGGAAAGTGTTAAAAATGACGTTAAAAAAATGAAATAATTTGTTTATTTGAACTAATCCAAAGTACTAGAGACAAAAGAAACTATAGTACAATAATCAGATTAACTAAAGTAAAAATGTTGTATATTTCTAAATGTATATCAATTAATATTTACTATTTACTTAAACATCAATTAACATTAATTACCAAGTTCTCTCCAGGTGAGGCCACTTCACCTTCTTTTTCTAATTTTTCCTTGCTGAACATCAATGTGCAGTCGAAAAAATGGAATATTCTATCACTAATTTTTCTACAAATAATCGCTTTAAAATGTGACTGGTACCAAACGATTGATAATAACATATAAACGATCAACCTAAAACCTAATTACGTATGTGTATATAATCCTTGAGAGCATTAATCATGACTGAACGTTTTAAAACTCTATTATTTCTACAGAATTTTATTAATTTAAATAATGTTTTAATTGCAGTGAAACCTACAACTTAGTGAACAGATATATCAGTTCACGGCGCAATGAGGTTAAAACTTCTTTTCTATATGAACTGTAGTTTTTGTTTCAAATATTGGAAGCTTCTAAAAATCGATTTCTGTTATCAATAATCATATGTTAACATTCATACTTTCTGAAATAATTTACATCATCGTGTTTTTTGAAATTAATTTAAAAAATACATATATAAATTGTAAAAAATATACATATATATATATTAACAAAAATGAATGTCTAGAAGCTTGAAATATGTGAATTCAAAATTACAGCTTATTCTGTCAAGTTTGTTTAGAGATATATTCAGGGATGCGATTTCTCCGCTTTTTTCCATACCAGTATAATATTAGAGTAAATGTTGTTATCTTATTTTGCAGTATTTTCCAATTAAATAAAGTAGCATTTACTCTAAGATTATACTGGTGTACAAAAAGCAGCGAAATCTCATCCCTGGATATAGTAAAAAAGACAACCAGCACTACAATGTATGTTGCAACAGATAAACATAAATTTAACATTATCAGTCCCAAACTGTAAACCTGCATATGACCTAAAATATATCACCTTAGGACGTCCCGTTTAATAATTACAATTTACGGACAACTCCAACTGAAGAATTTATTAAATGAACATGTTAGATGACAATTCAATGAATTTGAAAGAATAAGCTTTAAAATTGATTAAGAGCTCTTTTTCATTACTTCACTCAAAGTTTTTCAGTTGCATTTCTCAAGAAATATCATTTAGAATGTTGTGCTTTTAATTAATATATCTATAGCTGTTCTAATCAAGGAATATTTTAACATTATTTCGCACATAATATGTTTTTCATATAATAAGAGAAAAAATATTTTTTCTTATTGAAGGAAGAAAATTTTATTTGTAGTCCGCGTTAATGAAAAGACGCAGCTTAATAAAAAGGCTGAAAATCCTTCTAAAAATATGTGGTTCGTTCTAACTGATTAGTGGAAGCGTCTACTAACTAATGCTATAATTTAATTTTGTTTCAGATGCCGTCTAATAAATTGTATGACTTTTAAACTTTTCAATACTAACGCCAAGTTTTGATACTCTATTTAAATTCTTCGGCGCATTTTACATCAAGATATCAAACGGAAAAGTGTTTGGCGAAGTAGTTTACAAATTACCAACGTTTAAATTTCTGAACACCGTAATTTTCGATTCGCATCGATATCTAGTGGAAAAGAAAAACTCATTGGTTACTTCATTTATTATTTGAAAATTAATTTCGGAATAATATATAATTTGATATAGATTTTCAGAAAATATTCAGCTTTGTAACTTATGGAAATTTAAACAGAAATTATGTTCTATAAGCTTTAAGCGAATGAGAGTTATGATTAAAAAATCTAAAGTTTTAGAAATATTAAAAAATCCCTACCCGCATTGCAATGTGTTTTGCAACGATTAAAAATGCATTCAATATTGAGAGTTTAAACTTTAAACCAGCATAAGTCCTAAACTACTTGACCAAGTAATTTTCTGTTTGGTATATGAACGTAAAACTCACCGAAGAATTCAAATACGATTTAAAAACTCGGTGTTAGTATCCAAAGTTTATATGTTTTGTACAATTCATATGTGTAGACGACAGCTATTCATATTTTATGTATGTCATCAACGTTGTTACTAACAGACTAACTTTGTACGAGGTACGTTGCTACTACACAGACATAGATAGTAATCGATTGCTGCGAGTAACCTTTTGTTTGGTGATTTGCAGTAGTATGTGTGTGTAGTTTTTCTTTCACGACTTTAAAACAACAAACTTTTAACAGTGACGTTCAATATGTAGAAATAAAATGTAAATTCGAGAATTAATTGAGCTGTGTTGAATTTTATATGAAATTGATACTTAAATACTTCATAACGTAAAATCCACAAATTAAGTGTTTTTTCGGAATATCTTTTATGTTAGTGGATTTATTCTATTGTGACGCCTTATTCTATCGTGATGCAGGAATCGAGAGCGGTCTTCAGAGGCTATGACAAAGTTAAATCAGAAATGTTTATCTTTTATATTCAGTAAAGAAAATATAAAACTTCTTGGTTAGTAAGTTCATTATTCACAACAATTGAAAATAAGTGGATGGGTGGGATCATCTTAAAAATTTCGACAGATTGATAGCGAAGTGTAAGTCCCTGTGAATTGATTCCACTGTTTGAAGACCACTGTCTATTAATAAAGTATTTGTACAGAAGAACAATCAATTTTCTTCCCTATGGTCTAGATAACTGCACAGTTGACGAGCCAGCCTAACTCCCTTCACACCTAATTCCGGAGGAAGATTCGCCTCGCTTCGGATCAAATCCCGAGCGATTTATTTAGACAACTTTGAGAGAAAAGCTCTCTCACAGGTTCAGAAACCTGCACCTCCCACTAAAAGATCTAAACTGTGAATGACTATCTCCTTAATCAGGGATGTTCATCTTCTCTCGATCCTCTGTTTAAGATAATGGTTCGTTCTTACACTGTAAAAAAAAAATCTGTAGGTCTACAGATGTAAAGTTACATGCTTACTAAACTTTCAACTGTAACTGTACGAAAAAAGCTGCAAATCTACAAAACTAGTTTTTGTAAAGCTACAAAAATCTGTAACTTTACAAATGAATCTGCTAAAATTTCAGTAATCTTACTAAACTTTTATTTGTAACTCTGGCTGCAGTTACATGAAAAGTTCTCGGAATCCCAGTTTCCAAAAAAATTCTTAGTAACCTTACAGATTTTTTGATTTTCGGCGCAAAAGTGTGTCTGTTACATGGAATTTTGTTGTTGCCGTTACATGAAAAGTTCTAGGAATCCTAGTTTCCTAGAAAAACTTTAGTAACTTCACAGATTTTTTTTTTTTTTTACAGTGTAGCAACTTAGAACCTTGGGCCGATGAAGTCATTCTAAAGTTCTAATAGTATCCAATGGATCGCCCAAACAATAGGTTCCCGAAGGACCGCCTCTGTTTGAGGGGACGAGCTTCGCTTTCTCCTTACAGCGTGGGAAAGGTTTCACTTCTGTTAGGTTGTTTCATTTTTGGCTGGATCATACAGATTCCTCGACCTCTCCGCTATTATTTTCCTTGTCTCTATAGCGTCCTCTCAGATGATGAGTTAAGATCGAGCTATTTCTTTTGATCCATTCCGACAGGATGCTAGACTTATCCATAAATCTTTGAGCTATCTCTTTAATACATTATCGTGCCTATGCAAGCTTTTACTTGAATATTTAAGGGATTTTCTGGGGAATCAGTTTGATTTGTTATACTATGTTAGTGGAGATCAACTACTAATGTAAGAAGATATCTGCACTTGAGTTCTTTGACTAACACAGCATCCGGACACGTGTACTTAACATGTTTTGCTACTGAAAACTACCTTATTTGATGAGTTAACAGAAAATTTAATGTTCTAAATTTAAATTAGATGAAAATAACTCAGTTCACCCGAAAATACTCAGATTTACACAAATTAAACTTAACAAGTCTTTTAATTATGATCTCAAAATAAGGTGCTAATATTGAAAGTTTTGAAGTTTGGTACACTTTATATATCTAAAAGTCCCTATAAGCAAAATTAAAATTTAGAATAATTAGTAGGCATTAGTAGTCATCGAGTGGTACGAATCACATTTTTGTATGATGATTTCCTACATACATAGTGAGGTACTTTTCTCACAACTGTACCTTTCTAATGGAAAACCGAAAACTTGCTATACTTTTCATCTATGAAGATATTTTATCTGCATGTTGCATAGAAAAACCAGTTCCTCGACTTCGTTCTGAGCTAAATTTTCCCATTACTTTTTTATTGTGTTGCTTGTGAAATTTTATGCAAATTAGTTACATTAGGACTATTTTTTCATTCTCAGCAAGAGCTATTTATCTGCTCTTCAAAGTAATTTTCATATTTCGATACACCGAAAACTCTTCAAAAATCTTAAATATAAGAGTACATTTCAGTTTGCAGAAGAAAATGCCACAATTCAGCCAATTAGTCCACAGATGTAACAATAATGTCTCATAGGCCAATTTTTGGTTCAGAGTATACTGACTATTAAATATTCCATATTATATTAAATACAATAAATAAATATTAATATTAAATATTAAAAATAAATTTAATAATAAAATATTAAATACAATTCAGAAAATCCCTACCGGCCCGGCCTACAGGCGGAGGTAGATTTCAAAGTTAAGTATACTAATTTCACCAACAAAAACTAAATCATGATTAGCGATAAATCCAGTAAAACAATTTTATCTTGCCTCCTTTGACGAGTTTTTATTTTATTTTTATATAATAGCTTTTCTTTTGGAGCGATTCTTAGCGATTTCTTTTTGGACAGAGCGGAAGTTAAAGAAGAGTTTAGATTGCAAATTCTGAAAGCAAAATTCACAGGATCAGCACGGGAAAAATTGGTGCTGGATGATAATTTAAATAGCGAAAAGAATTACGTTATTTTCAAAAAGAAAATTCTAGATATTTTTTCGAAAAAAGAACTCTTTACAGAAAATCAAACAAAATTTAATTCAGTTAAACAGAAGCCCGATCAAACCGTAAGAGAATTTATAGATGAATTTAATATTTTGGCAAGTAAATATTTGAACATTACAGGATATGCAAAGGTAAAAGGGGCTACGGATTTTTTCGAATTAATTAAGACAAATAAATTTCTAGACGCGATTAATCCGTTAATTTCCATGGAACTCAGGAAATCAGATATTACAGAACATTCAAAATTAGGCGAGAAGGCTCTACAACTAGTGGGGGCCTTAAAATTCACAACAACTGATCAAATAAATAATGTAACAAAAAAATTCGAAAATACAGATGCAGTTTATGAAAATTTACTGAAACAAAATGACGGACAATCAGCGTATATTTCTAAATTAACAGAACAGGTAAATGAACTGAAATTGAGAGAAACTAATGTAAATAAAAAAGATAGAGTAGGTGAAAAATTTTGTGAAATCTGTAAAACTAATAAACATGACCTACAAGACTGTTTTTATAATGGGAAAAATAAAAACAGAAAACCAAATTTTCAGAAACAGCAATATTTTGAAAATAGCAATCCTTGGAGTGGTGCTAATGGACCACAGGTAGGGTTTGGGTACATGACTCCAAATCACCAGGGCTACCCACACTTTATGTCAGATACTAATTATGGGAATTGTGATAATTATGTTCAGTTTCAGAGACAACATAACTATAGAGATTATGGTCCTTTTTAGAGAAAACAGGATTTTCATAGGTATAATCACGATTATGATTTAAATGACAGGTTTATTGACAGAGGTCGACGTTATAGGGAACCGTCACAGCAAAGACAGAGATAAGGGATTTTAGTGGTAGACGTAATGACTCGCGGACGGATAATTTTGATAGGAAAGAGGATTCGCCTGACAGGTCTAATAGGGGTCGTGTCAGCAGTAAACAATGTAAAAAAAACAAACAATCACACGATAGCCAGTGTCAATTTAAATAGAGACGACAGACTGCCTATTATCGATTTAGACGTGTTTGGGGTCAAAATTGCTACGCTCTGTGACAGCGGAGCCGCGGTGTCTCTCATGTTCCCAAATATGCTTGAAAAGCTTAAACAGACTAATGCTACTATTAAATATTTGGGGAATAGAATTACGATCCAGACTTTCGACAACTCTGTTATACCTTTCAAACAATGTGTCAAATTAACTTTCAAAATTAAAAACGACTTTGTTACGGGTACATTTTACGTAACTACACTTTATTTTCACGGGGATTATCAAATGTTATTGGGGTTCGACTTCCTAAAAACAAATAAAATGATCCTCGATTTTGATAAGAAAATATTGAAATTTAAGAATACCAAAATTTCTCTGGAACAGCAGGATTCAAATAAGATAGTACAAAAGGTGAATAGCCTACAGAGTTCTGGGTGGAATGTAATAGACCAGGGAAAAACGGAAAATAAAAGAGTAGAAAATAGAGAAAGAGAATTATTTGCCGTCATAGACAGGGAGACGCACCTTCACCCGGGACAAACAAGAATCATTTCTTTAAGATGCCCAGATATCATTCAACCCAACCAGTTGATTCTGTTAGAAACAAAACGGAAGCTGGAGGATTTAGTTAGAGAGTGTTCGATCCATGAATTGCCAGAAAATAACAGGATTAACCTGATTATGACGAATAATTCAGAAGAAAAATGAATATTGAAACGGAATACACAAGTGGCATCTATAATTCAGGATTTTGTCAGTAAAGATAACATAGCACAGAACGAAGTAGAAGAAGGGGAGATATACGCGATAAATAATTTAAATTTAAGCGAGGTTCGTGCCTTGAGGCAGGCGGAGTTGAAAATAGGCGATTTTAACTTGGATCACCTGACGGGCGATTTTAAAAAGAAAATGGAGCATTTACTGCTTAGTCATGCGTACGCATTTTTCAAATCTTATAAATCTTTAGGTCAGACTTCGTTGGTGTCCCCAAAAGTGACTTTGAGTCATGATTTCCCTATACAACATAAACCGTACAAAACGCCTCAAGCAGTTAAAGAGTATCCAAAGGGGGAAATACGCAAGCTACTGGAAGCTAAAATTATACAAAAATCGGACTCCGATTATGCGTTCCCAGTGTTATTCGTGAAGAAGAAGAGTACGGAGAAAGATGCGGTTCGTTATCGTCTAGCGGTGGACTACAGAATCTTTAACGAAATATTAGAAGGTTTTCCGTATCCTGTACCAGACGTGAAGGATATCTTACAGGCTATCAGTGGGAAAAAGTGATACTCAGTTCTCGATCTCCACTCTGCTTTTTTCCAAATTAATTTAAGGCCTGAGGACTGCCATAATTAGCTTTTGTGACTGAGTTTGGCAAATTTTCCCCTTGTCGTTTAAATTTCGGTTTAAAAATTAGCCCCACAAAATTTGAAGAACTTATGGATAAGGTTCTGGGACACTTCCCGAAAGACAAGGTAGGATACTTCATTGATGACGTAATTTTGGCAACGGACAGTCCACAGGAAATGGTACAATTATTACAAGAAGTATTACAGATTTTAATAGATCACAACCTGACAGTTGGACCGTCTAAAGTTCAGATTTGCAAACAGGAGATAGAGTTCTTGGGATTTAAAGTTAGTAAGGACGGATACGCACCATCTGAAAAGAACGTTTGAAAAGTCCAACGTTTGGCGCGCCCTAAAAACAAAAGAGGTGTCAAGTCTTTACTTGGACTCGCGAACTATTTCCGTTCACTTATACAAAATTATGCTGAGATTGTAAACCCTCTGGTAGAGCTAACGAAAGAAAAAGTTAAGTTTAAATGGACGGAGGAAACAGAAAAAGCGTTCCTAAATATACAAGAGGCTATTATCAACAACCCGACTCTGAAACCTCCTAAATTCGATAAAGAATTTTTCCTCATTACAGATGGCTCTAAAGTAGCAATATCAGGTGTTTTGGCTCAAGAGGATGGGGATTTCCCGTCCCCATTGAATTTTATGGACGTAAACTAAAGCAAACAGAAATGGTACACCCTAGCGTTAAGTTTGAATTATTGGCAATACACGATTCAGTCATGTATTTCAAATATCTATTATTAGGCAGGAAATTTACCATTTTGACAGACAGTAAGTCTCTAACATACCCCTTAAGAGTTGAAAATCAGGCGGATATTGTCACAAGATGGATTCTAAACCTAAGTGATTTTGATTACACAGTAGACTACATTGAAAGAAAAATTAACCCTTCGGATTTTTTATCAAGAAATTTAGTTCGTAATATTACCACTGATAATGAATTACAGAATAATTTATTCAAAGTCAACAATTAATTAAGTGAAGATAATATAAGAACGAAGCAATACGCAGAACAAAAATTAATGGCTATCATACAAAAAATTGAAGCTAAGAAAAATAATAGACTAACGCGGAAATATGACCTGAATGAAAATAAAACACTTATACTAAAACAAAATGCTAAAAACCCGGAGCTCATCGTAGTGCCATAAGAATTCAAAATGAGAGTTATGGCAGAGGCACATGGCCCTCATTTCGGTTTCAGGAAAACATATGAAGACACGCTTATTCTGGTATGGCATGTACCAGGATGTTAAGAATTACTGTGCAATTTGTGTAAAATGCAACTGCAGCAAGCGACATCAAACAATCAAAGTTCCTTTAGAAAAAATGGAAAGGAATCTGCAAATTGGGGCGACTCTGAATATCGACATTGTGGGAAAATTACCGTTAACATTCAGGAAAAACTGTTTCATCCTAACTATAGTTGATACGGGATCCCGATTCCTAGAAGCAGTTCCTCTCAGAAATGTGGAATCTCAAAGTATTCTGAATGTGTTAAATAAGTACTTTGGAGCATACGGTTTATGTTCTACAATTATCGCAGACAACGCACAGTATTTCCGGAGTGCGGTTTTTAAAGAATACACGAAGGCGTTAAATATAGACCACGCTTCACATCAGTTTACAAACCGACTGGAAATGGCCTGGCAGAGATTATCACAAATTGCTTAAAGCATCCTTAGTCGCAATGTCGAATTCCACCCTTGAATGGGACACGAGGTTAGATTACTTCAAATTGAACTTCAATACTACGGTTCACAGAGCTCTTGGTTATTCGCCATCCAAATTATTTTTTGGACGAGAAATCAAGAACCAATTCACAATCCTCAATACCCCGGATTTAACGTGCACCCAGACGTTCGTCAAAAACAAGATCGAACACATGAAGAAGTTCACCGGCAGGTGATTGCGAATCAACAAAAAAAATGGCAGAATACATTAACGAAAACGAACTCCAGGAAGCTCAGACGCTAGATGTGGGCCAGTAAGTATATATGAAGGTAATAGGCAAACCCAGGGCCCTACATCCTCGTTTTGAAGGACCTTTAGAGGTTGTGAGAAGTGTCAGACACAATAATTATGTTTTACGCCTTAAGGGAAAATCAAATGGTGCAACTATAAGACGACACATTAAATTTTTGTTCTCACCGAAAACAACGGCAAGGAATGCCAGAAAATTTAGGGATGAAACAAACGAGTCAGACTCAGAACAGGAGACTGATGAATAAATAAAGTATTGATTTTTGGTATAGTGTGTAAATAGGAATAGAGAATTTTGCATCTTCAGAATTAGCGCAACAGTTAAAAAAAATAGTAAAAGTTAGAAAATCCAGTTTTGTTAAATAATTATTCTATAAATTGTGTATATAGTTTTTTTTCTCTTTAGTGTATAATGTGTTTAAAATGTGTTTTTTTTTTTTCGTTACAAATAGAAGTAGTGTATTTTCAGTATTTTGGGTATAAAGTTCAATTTTATCATAGAATATTTGGTGGTATAAATCGAATTTACAGTCGTTAAAGACTAAATTTATCATATATCTGTTAGAATAATGGATATATATTGGTAAGTAGTAAGATAAGTGAGGGATTTCATTTAGTAATGAATAGTGTGTAGAGTGAGAGTTTTAGTGTACACAGAAGGGTTAAATTTTGAAAACTTGATTTTCTACTAAAATTGGGTTAGTCTTCGTACTATGTGCTAAGTAATTAGCATAAATAGTAAAAGGTTAAAATTTACTGGCTCAAATAAAAGTAACACTGTATGTAGTATTTACGAGTTAAAACAAAAAGAAAAAAATAAATTAAAAACTTCAAATAAAATGCAACTTTTACATTTGAATTTTGGTTTGTAGTGTGGTAATATTTAAATGCGGTATTAGGTACTTAGTAGAGGTATTTTTGAACATGTTTAGTGAATTTTGGAGTGGGAATTATCGCTTTTTTTTTTGCTATGACTCTATAGGGAGCAGTCAGTTTAAGTGCGCATAAGGGTTAAATGCGGTATAAAAAAATATTTTCCGTTGCAGGTTAATTTTTTTTTTGATATTTTAAACTATAGAGTGTTAGTTTTAAAGTTTACACAAAAGAAAAGGTATTTTTTTTGTTCAAAAAGTAAACAAAAAAAAAAAAAAAAAAAATAGATAAATAGGTTATTTTTAAATCACGTTTCACGAATTATTAGTAACATCGTTTGACCGTTATTCTTTTTATAAGTATAATCATATCACAAATTATGGTTTAAGAAAAAAAAAAAAAAAAAAAAAAAAAAAAAAACGTTTCAAAGTAAACCGCTAACATTTGTAAGTAAAAAAGTGTTTAGCGTAGTGACAATCTCTACTTTAAAATTTTGGTTCAAAATTGAGGGGGGGGGGGATTGCACTGATAAGATAAATATATAACAATAAATATACATGTAAATACTATATAACAAAAATATAAGTAAATATATAAAAGTAATAAATTGTTCAGTTGCACAGTAAAATATTATGGCATTAGATATATGTAGGGTGTCTAATAGCTCATTCCGTGTAGAGTTGCTCTTTTTCCCCCCACTCATCCGTGTGATGACGCAGAGCAATGTTTTCAAGTTGTCAGCCTTCGTAAAAGAAAGTACGCGGGGAGTGAGGAGTTTTGATTGATGGGAATAGCTACCCCACTCGTTTTCAGATTAGTTTGGGGAAAGCTCAGTGAATGAATGGTTTGTAAGAATCATGTCTTATGAGTTAAAGGTTTTAGTTTCGGTATCCAGGGGAAACTGGCACGGGAGCGATCCGCATTTTTGTTAAGGATTTGTAGTCACTTGGTAAATATTGACATTATAGCGATAATCTATAAAATTATGTCATTGTTAGGTGATTTTTTTAGTAGTTAGAATGTTCAGTTACAGTGTTTTGAAAAAATAAAAATAAAAAAAATAAAGGTACATTGAATTTTCATTAAACTTTTAGAACAGTACGTTTTAGAGAGGAGTGGGAAGAAAATTAAGAGTGCTATATCTGGGATTTTGAGGCAAAAATCTTATAAATTTAATAGCACGCGGTTTTGGTAACATTAAACACCATACATATATATTCTATAAAATGAGCATATTAAATATTTTTTTTTAGGAGACTCGTAACGAGTTACAACAAATATATTTTTCTTCTTGAAGCTGAAAACACAGTATGCATTGTAAATGGTTTGAGAGCATGCGATTGTAGAAAAAAAAAAATATATATATATATAAACATGCAATGCGTGCATTAAGAGTAATAGCATGCAATAAAAAGTAATTATATATATAAATAAAATTCATCGTATCTTATAAGTAAAATTGATGCTTATTTATGAATAAAATAAATAAATAAGGAATTAATATAGCCAGCGGCTAACAGGTATTAGTGTATAGCATGGGTTATGAAAATTCACTATCGACAAAGTGTTGTTTTTTTTTATAACACGGTACATCGTACAAGTGTGTTTCTACCATCGGAATTATTGTAAAAAAATAATTCGGGATAGGTTTCAATTTAGAATATAGAAATAGAATGCTTTAGGGAATTTATTCTAAGTTTTAAAATTGCATGCGTTTCAGGATTATACGTTTGAGGGGTGGTTGTGAAACATTAACAACAACGTAAATTAAGGGGACCGGTTTGTTTACCAACAAACGGGGTTGTTGACTAGACTCCCGTCAAAAGGGGATGAGTTTCTTTTAGTCGCCATGCAGTTTACGGCATGCATAGGTTAATTATTATGTGGTACAAGGAGGGGTACTTACCCCGAGCTGAGAAGATGGTTGGCTTGACAGAGGCACTCAGGATAGACAGGCCTAATTATGCAGTGGTCGGGGGTTTGGGCACACCCTCTTAATAAATTCTTCGGCGTGATACCACACCATAATTAAATCTGTAATAAAAACAAATAAACATATGAGACTGTAGTATACATAGACGTTACGTATATTGGATTACAGTACAATTAGTATTTATTATGTACAGGGCATGCATTAAGTCGATAATGAGTGTATTTGAAAAAAATATATATAAAAATAAATTAAGAAAAGATATTTTATTTAATGATTACGGAATTCGGGTATTGAATTCAGTTAAATTTTCTTTAGGTAGATTTAAATTATGCTGTATCAAAAAAAAAAAAAAAAAAAAAAAAAAAAAAAAAAAAAATTCACGATTAAAGATGGAGTAAAATTTATAATGTCAGGTTTAATGAATTCATTACTTCTCAAGTACGTTAAATATTAAATGAGAAATAATTTAATTATAATGTTTTATTAGAAAATTTAAACAAATTACTTTAAAGGTTAATATAAATAACGGTTGCAAATACATAATTTAAATTATAAAGTATAATTTGTCACCTCTGTTTAATTTTCATAAGTTAAAAAAAAAAATTACTTAAAAGTTGGTATATTATTAAATAAATATAATTTTAACATGTACCTAAATTATAAAAATCATGCATACATAAAATTTAAGTAACAATAAATAAGTAAATAAGGTTACCATACGATGCTCCAATTATTTGGCAGTTTAGATGCTAATAAAAATAAAAAAGAGAATATCATTTGGCTTATTAGCGAGGTTTTAATATTAAAATCTAAATTCAATTTCAATTTTGGGTAATAGGGTAATTATTGGAATAGTAATTTTACCTTTTATCTGGGGATCCATCCAGGGGAGCCTCTCCTGTATATGGGGATGCATTTCGCAGGCGAAAGCATCTTAGTCATGGGCATGTCCCATGTACGGAACGCTCTTACAGCATGGTCGTCACCTAGAATAAAAGAAATGCAAATTTGTGTTAGTATTAAGAATTAAACACAGTCAAATTGTGAAAGAAAAGGCAGTGTATTCAAGCTAAAGAAAAAAAAATTAAATGTGTAAAAAAAAATTAATATTTGTTTTTTCACTTTAAAGTGGATTTTTTTTTTTTTTTTTTTTTTTTTTTTAATTGGGGTTATTTTGTGTTAAAAAGTTTTAAATGCATGATTTTTTTTAAAATTAAGTGTTTTACTGTAGGAAGTGCTTTTAGGTAGCAGAGTAATATTTTCAGTTTAGTAATAATGGGTTAAGAGCAGACAGCAGGTTATGGATTTTGGTTTTCCGTTTTAGACAGGTCTGCTAAGTTCCATGCTTCCGAGTGTATTTTTAGTAGGAAAAATACGTATTATCAAGGTTTTGGTAGTAAATGTTGCGGAATTGGGGAATGTGTTAAAGAATCCTTAATTCTGGGCTTTACTGGGTAGAATGTCGCACGTTTCAGTGCAACGATGCGTTTATATTACATGACAATCTCCGTTGCAGGAGTATTTTCTTGTTTTAAGAGTAATAAAGTGGTGGAAATTGCTATTAATTGGTATTTATTTTGAATCACGGAAAAAAGCGCACCGGAAAAAAGCGCACGGAAAAAAGCGCCCCGGAAAAAAGCGCCCCGGAAAAAAGCGCACCCGGAAAAAAGCGCCCCGGAAAAAAGCGCACCTTTTTACAAATCACATATTGAATAAGTCTGATAATAATACACAGGGTTAACCTCAGAATATAAACACCAGATTGAGATGATTTTTTGAAATCTGGCGTCTTGCTACCTCGGTACGGAGAGGCTGTGGGGGGGGGTCTTTAAAAGGTATCTCAAAACCTGCATTGCCTCGATGATGATAAAATTTTGTAAGGTATGCAGAATCAGAATATAAACATCAGGTACTTATATATACAGTGAAACCTCCCTGTGTGACCACCTCCATTAAGCGACCAACTCCCTGAACGGCCATTTTTTCATGGAACGAAATTTATTCCCATAGGCTCAATACTAATTTTACCTCCATTCAGAGACCATCCCAGTTGAACTCCCTCCATAAGCGACCAATTTTTTTTAAAGAAAATGAAACAGATTTTGTAAGGTATGCAGAATCAGAATATAAACATCAGGTACTAATATATATACAGTGAAACCTCCCTGTGTGACCACCTCCATTAAGCGATCACCTCCCTGAACGACCATTTTTTTCATGGAACGAAATTTATTCCCATAAGCTCATTACTAATTTTACCCACATTCAGAGACCATCCCAGTTGAACTCCCTCCTTGAGCGACCAATTTTTTTTTAAAAAATGAAAGAAATTCCGTTTTTTCCAGGTCGCTTGAAGAAGGTTTTATTAAGAAAATAATTCCGGAGAGCGCATTATTACAACCGAGCTGTTTAGCTGTAAGAAACCCAGTATAAGCCAAAAAATCTAATAAATTATTGAATTAAATAAAATTAAACTGAATAAAAAAGTCTTACATCTATTTTATAGTATCAGATTTTTCGTAGTTTATTTACCTTGAAATTTACGATTTGCGAAAAATCTTGACATAATGGTTAAAAGTGAAGATAATTTTTTGATTCAGCGTTAAAAAATCCATAAAATAGCAGCATTAAATTGAAATATCATATTTAAAGCGAATGCATTTTATGCCCGATAAGAATTTGCTTTTTACAAACTGGTTGTCCTTATTTTTTAACAAACATAATCTTTTAAGCTTATGTAAATACGTATTTAAAGCATTTTTCGTTTATTCATCAGACAAAATACCCATAGAAACTTTACAAATTATTTTCATCTTAGATTTCAATGCTTTTTTACACTGTTTTAAAAATTTAGAATTAATTTAAGAAATTTAGCATTTAGATCAATCAATTACCTATTGAGTTATAAGGGATTTCGATCACGTGACAGACCCGTTTTTCGCCCGCTCTTGAGACTCTTCCTTCCTCGGAAATTCGGTTCCAAACGCCCACTTTGACATTATTTTCTGAAAGATCTATTGCATTTGCAAAAATATGGAAAAAACAGCTCCATTACATAGTTTCTGAACAACAACACTAGCCAGTTTCATGCATTTTCGAACAAAAATAAATTAAAATTTATGTCAGAAAGTTGCCCCTTTGGATTTGAGAACACCCTTAAAAGAACAAACCGTTCTGACAATTTGATCACTGGGGGTCTTATATTAAGTTTTTTATCAAATTTAGTGTGTGTGTGTGTGTGTGTGGAGGGGGGCGGGGCGGAAGTTATATAAAATGTTAATGGACTCTTGTAAAGTTTTATGACGAAGGTAATCGTAGATTTTTGTAATCCCCCTCCCTCCCGCCAAGTAGAAGGGAAAGGGCCAAATTAAAGGAAACTCATCCAATTTGATGTTTATATACTTAGAAAACATCCTGATTTTATCCTGATCCAAAATTTTATCGTCTAAAACCGTAATAGATTCGGATTTTGTAGATCTCCCCCCCCCCCCTACACACCCACAGCCGTACTCCAGAAGGATAAGGGAGACTAAATATATATATATATATATGTATACAGTAAAACCTCTCAAAAAGCGACCACGTTCCGTTCCAATAAAAATGGGTCGCTCCGAGAGTTGGCCTCTTAATGGAGGTCCTGTTTAAATCTAGATTTTAATTGTTGGAAAAAGGTAACAATTAACGTTACTAAAATTTAATTTTCACATTAGGAAAAAATATATAACTTTAAGTATCAAAACAAAAGTTAATTACATAAGTTAATTACTGTAGAGTTTAAAAAATGAATACATTGACCTTTGCTTTGAATTTACGGTTTTATATTTTATAACATTTATTTCTTTTCGAAGTTCAGTAAATAAATGCAATGTTTTTGGACGGAAACAAATAATGACTATATCATTAATTTATCTATTTCTTTGAGAGTTTCCTGACAGAATAGGGCAAGGGAGTTTATCGACTGTCATTCCTAATTTGTCATCAGAGTTAAATTCATTGCCTAAAAAGGCACAAAGGGGTTTAAACATTTAAAGGTTACCGGAATTAAAAATAATCTAAACTTAGTTTAGAAGTTTGATGAATAATGCGCTCTCCGGAATTATTTTCTTAATAAAACCTTCTTCAAGCGACCTGGAAAAAACGGAATTTGTTTCATTTGCTTTTTAAAAAAATTGGTCGCTCATGGAGGGAGTTCAACTGGGATGGTCTCTAAATGGAGGTAAAATCAGTATTGAGCCTATGGGAATAAATTCCGTTCCATGAAAAACTGGTCTTTCAGGGAGGTGGTCGCTTAATGGAAGTTGTCACACAGGGAGGTTTCGCTGTATATGTAAGTAACTGATGTTTATATTCTGATTCTGCGTACCTTACAAAATTTTATCATCGAGGCAATGCAGGTTTTGAGATACCTTTTAAAGCCCCCCCCCCCCCCCCCACCGCCTGATGAATAATGCGCTCTCCGGAATTATTTTCTTAATAAAACCTTCTTCAAGCGACCTGGAAAAAACGGAATTTCTTTCATTTTTTTTTAAATTGGTCGCTCAAGGAGGGAGTTCAACTGGGATGGTCTCTGAATGGAGGTAAAATTAGTAATGAGCTTATGGAAATAAATTTCGTTCCATGAAAATAATGGTCGTTCAGGGAGGTGATCGCTTAATGGAGGTGGTCACACAGGGAGGTTTCACTGTATATATATTAGTACCTGATGTTTATATTCTGATTCTGCATACCTTACAAAATCTGTTTCATTTTCTTTAAAAAAAATTGGTCGCTTATGGAGGGAGTTCAACTGGGATGGTCTCTGAGTGGAGGTAAAATTAGTATTGAGCCTATGGGAATAAATTTCGTTCCATGAAAAAATGGCCGTTCAGGGAGTTGGTCGCTTAATGGAGGTGGTCACACAGGGAGGATTCACTGTATATATAAGTACCTGATGTTTATATTCTGATTCTGCATACCTTACAAAATTTTATCATCATCGAGGCAATGCAGGTTTTGAGATACCTTTTAAAGACCCCCCCCCCCCACCACAGCCTCTCCGTACCGAGGGAGCAAGACGCCAGATTTCAAAAAATCATCTCAATCGGGTGTTTATATTCTGAGGTTAACCCTGTGCATTATTATCAGACTTATTTAATATGTGATTTGTAAAAAGGTGCGCTTTTTTCCGGGGCGCTTTTTTCCGGGTGCGCTTTTTTCCGGGGCGCTTTTTTCCGGTGCGCTTTTTTCCGTGCGCTTTTTTCCGGTGCGCTTTTTTCCGCCTACCATTTATTTTACATCTAGACTAGAGGTAGTCTCGATGGGTATAAGGTTTTATACATAGCTAAATTTAGAGCTAATCAGGTCTTTAAATTGGGAATAAGTGTTCATTAAAGAGTGATTTGGAAGCACGAATTCTTTAGTTCGATGTCGGGCATTCAACAAGCCCGCTTGGTTGTGGGAATTCAGGAGAAGAAACGTGTTTTTCCGTGGCGTGTGTTCAACATAGGTTTAAACGGCGGACAAAATGGTCAGAGACACGATAGAGCATATAATTGTTATTTTAGGAAGCTTTTAGTAAAGGTACAATAAAATTATTTACACCGATAGATAGCTTAGTCATAGTTCTTAATTATGGTATAAAAGTTGGACATAAATGCATTCTTTTAAAAGGAAAATATGTAAATTTACATACCTGTAAAATGTCGCACGTGTATCCTTAGCTCGGCGTCCTCAGCCAGTTGGGGGGGGGGGGGGGGGGAGGCTGTTCGAGGGGTCAGTTTGCAGATAACGAGTTTCTCTTCCCTTTGTACAGGGTACAGGACAGTTGAAGGTGATTTAGGTCGTGAAGGACCATAGTCGATTTTCTGACGCGGTTGTCCTTTTAGATGCAAAGAAAAAAATAATAAAAGTTGCATTCGCGTCTGATATTGGAGTCAGATATTCTAAATCTTTACGAGTTTCATTTTTGTTTCTTTCACACACGAGGTGATAAGAATATTACAGGAGGAATTGAGTGGAGTTAATAAAATTGTATGTACATTTGTTTGGTGTTAAATAAGCTTTATCATTTAGGTATATATATATGGTATAACATATAATATAAAATAATACATTGTTTTTATTATGGGGAAGAAATTGAAAAATTGGTGTTATAAAAAGTTATATATTATTAATAACTACAAAAAGAAATATAAAATATATAAATAATGTACAATTGAAAGGTGTTAGAATTATGTAAAATGAAAATGTATATTACAGGTTACATGGTGAAAGGTATATGTGACATTTACTGTATTATATTGTAGTAATGATTATAGTTCAAAAGTGTATTTAAGTAATAAGTATATGTAAAAGCCATACTGTTTATCTGTAAGAAAATAAGTCAGAAACATGGTTGTGCATTTAGTCAGTAACAGTTTTGGAATTATGAATTTTTTCAAAATTATCATTGCTTTGTTGCGTTGGCTGTAAAATTGGAAGACAAAATTCTTTGGGAACAAAAGGTATTGACTCAAGTGAAATATGCGCCAAATCGGTGGTTCTAGAGGACTACACACCCAAAGTATAAGTAGCTGCAAAGAGACAGTTCACGCTGCTACTTACTTGAAGGAGTTTTTACACACATTTCAAGAATTTTAGTTTGGATGGTGATGGTAGACAAGGACATTGTGTGTCTGCACGATACAATGAACAACCTCTACAGTGTATGGACAATGCTTTTACATAGGATTTTAGATAGCCAGCGGCGCAACAGGCGTAGATACAGTTGGTATATACTGTATTGTCTTTCAGTTTCTCATACAGAGGACGTCCACCAACGAATCAGTCGAGGTTTACAAGACATTCTCGTAGCAACAGACTGTTGGTATCCCACACCAGATGGACGTTTTGATACCTGAAACAAAAAAGACCAGGGTCTTTTTTTTCATTTTGTGTAAGGGGGGGGGGGGGGGGTATGCTGGCAACAATACATCTTAACACAATTATCGTTTCAGCAGGTTAAAAATATATATTTTTAGTGCATAAAATAAAACTATATCTATACTGAATTGATTTATTTATTATTATTATTATTATTTATATGTGTTTGAACCTGTATAATAAAAAATATGTGATTTCATATATATATTCATGTAAGCAAGATATAGTGTTTACGAAGAAGGTACAGACAGATGAAGTTATCTCAAAAGGGGATCTTTTATCCAGCGCCAGAATGTCTATAGTGTAACAATGCGTTTGACACTACAGTGAAAATGATATTTACAACAGTCTCATGGATATTTTATGAGGGGTTATAAAATTGGCCACCCAGGGTATGGGGGTAGGGAGTTCTCCCTCTCCGTGCACCCCTGGCCTAGGGCGGGGCGCGTCCCATCCCATATGGTCCAAGTACGAATCAGTCTGTACTTGGGGGTTGCTGCTGTCCACGGATTGAACGAGAGGCTTCAGGTCCGGCCCCTCATTGTGACAACTGGGTCACTTACGTAACAGAGAAAAATATATTGTATCATTATTCCTCGAGTTTTCATGGAGTGAACTTCTGCTTCTAGAGTTCGTAATGTAAGCATCTTTGCTTCTTGAGCTCTCATGTAATAATGACTTCTCCTAGAGCTCTCGCGAGTAACACTACTTCTTCTTAAGGCTGTTGGTCACTTACAGAAAATATCGCATTCGGCTGAGAGAGTAGTTTGTTCCTGCCCCCCCTACAAGCTGTCAAGAGACGTTTATCGTTAATTGCCGTGAAGTCCAGCCTCTTATTAGCTGTCTGTTGACAAAATTTATGACCCAGTGGGAGAAGGGGCTGTTCTACCAGTCCTATTCTAGCAGTCTTTTCGTTAGAAGGGACATATTATTTCAATTTACAGAATGCTTTGGCAGTTTTTAAAATAGTTGAGATCACTTTGAACAATTTTACTCTTATTACTATTATTATTATTATTATTATTATTATTATTACAGCGCCGCAACCGGCAGTTTCATCAAGAAATAAGTTTCAGTAGAATAATTACGACTTTTATAAATGCATAAATTTTAGCAAGTGTTTCATGAAAATGAAATATGACAATAAAAAGTGATTTAATGTAGTGGCTAAAATGATTTATATGTTTCACCTTACTTATTTATATCATGTTTATTATATTATCATCTTTGCTTTCAAATTTAACCATTGTAAATTTTAAACAATTAAATAATAAATCATATTGTTTATGACTCGTTTTGCATTACGTAATATTCAAATTTTGTGAATTTTTTCTTTTGTTTATGCAAAGCAACATTAATTTACTACTGAAAAGTCAAAACACAATCTATTATAATTAATTACTACAATATGTATTTAAATAAAAGACTGTTTATAGATAAAAATATTATTATAGGTCATTATGTAAAGAAAATATGGACAAAGAGTGACGATTTCAGTCTATGAGTTACACACAGTGATGTGGGATGATTAAATACACAGGTATTACCTGGAGTATGCACCTGGGTATTTATCCGAGCCTTGGGTAAATACCCAAAAATTGGGTATTTTCATAGTCCATTGTAAAAAAAAACACAATCCTGTAAAATATTTTTAATGACAGAATATGTCACACATTGGAACATCCCTTCAAAATGTATTTATTTCACGTGTTTTAATTTCATATTTGTACTTATTAATATCAGTATTGTAAAGAATACTTTCAACCCTAAATCCTGTGGTCAAATCAAAATTTATTCATTATGTTGTGTTTAACAACCAAAAGTATTTTTTTTTTAGATATTTTGTTAATAATGCTAAGAATTAGAGATGAAAAATTGTTGACGTGTAACGCACTCATTTATTGCTAATTTTATTCGAAATATGCCTTTTTATGTAAAATAAGATGTTATAGAATATCTTCTTATTCCATGTGTACATGGTGCACAGTTGGTCATCCCAAAATGTATTACAGTACACATCTCTTTTATACCGATTTAATAGCGAAATTTTCACCAGAAAGACTAACAGGTCATCATTTCCTTTTTTAAAATTTAAATTTATCAATATGTTCTAGTACATTTTGTTATTTTTTTTTAGATTTAAAAATGTAAATTAGTTAAATTATTTCTGCGCAATTTTAATATATTTAAGAATGTGACAACCAATTTATATTACACCGAGAAATTTTTAAAGTTATATATATATATATATATACTGTTATAAAACTTAAGACATTTATAGCTAAGCCTAATTGTGTACATTTTTAATGTGCTAATTGTTCTTTTAAATTAATTTATTTACACATATTTAAAACATGTTAATTACTTTTTATTTAAATATAAATATGCAAAATTTTGTTCAATATATCTAAGAGGGCATGAGGGGACATTGTCCACAAAATTCTTTTATTCATATAAAATGAATTTATTGTGTTCTGAACTATTTTAAACCAAGTGCAGAAGTTATTGAATACCTTCAATCAAATTATCCCCTCACCCCCCCCCCCCAAATCTATTCAATGCATTATAAATTTAGCAACTTAGAAAATGTATTGTAATAACTACAGACCATATCTTCATTGTAAAGAAATTGATGACAATGCAGGTAAAAAATCGAATTTTAAAAGTTTTAGATATAAGAAACCAAAATTACAGTTAACACCTCTAAGTAGTTTTGAGTTATGTTTAAAAAACTAGCCACTCTCAATCTGGTTTGCAACCGTTACAGATGGATTTAACATTAGGAATTCTAAACTTGAAACCTGCCTAACTCCAAAACTACTTTGCTGAATGACTTCTCTTTTGATTTCTAATGTAAATATTACCGAAAAAAAATATGCTGACAAAATTATGTGTTCGAATTGAAAATTTCGGAGTTTAGTCCAATTTCACCACTAAGACGACTCCAAAACTTATTTTTAAGATATAATTTCCAGATAATGGCTATTTTCCTTTATTTCTGGGACAATTTGATGATTAAAATGTATAAGGTGTTTATCTCACTCACTCACTCTCTCCCTCTTTTTTTTTTCTCTTTTTTGCCGGCTGTACATTTTAGAGAGCTTTGAAATGGATAAATAAATTCAATTATTTCTCTATTTAATCAAAGGATATAATATTAAATATACTACATACAACATAGATGCAGCAATACATACGATATCTATATATATGATTCACAAAGACAAAATATCAAAGTATATTATTAATACATGTATACAAATGAGGGAGAAAATATCATCAAATGAATATTAGCATTTTGCATGTTAAGTACAGCCCTCCCCCCCTCAACCTTGTTCCCACTAAAAATATTCATAACAATATTAACTGAAAAGAAAATAATAATAGTTTTGCGCTGCATATTTAAATTTTCAAATAATATTCATTTTTTAAATTATGTGATTGTAAATTCAATTTAAAAAGATGCAGAATGCTTGTCAAAAAATTATCATTATTATTATATGTTTTCCTCCGAAGCTTATTGTTAGACCTTTCCTTGAGAATATAAAAATTTTGTTATTAGAACAAAAAACTATAATTTCTGTATTAATTCTGTATTTTCATAGTTACATCCGAATGTAAATATTACCCGAACTGTCTTTTTTCTTACAGATCATTCAAATAAAGCAAATCTTTTATGTAGATTAAAACTTAGCATTAAAAGTTATTTAAAAAACATTAATTACTCAAGATATACCGTAGTAGAGTTTTCTCATCCATTAGGGAAATTCATAGATATCTTCCACATATTTTATCAAATTCTTTTCTTTTCTTTTTTTAATTTTGCCATCTTCCAATAAAATTTACACTATTAACAAATATCCAAAATTGCTAAGCTCAATACAAATAATTAATTTTCAGTTCACTCTGGCATTGTCATCTATTCAATTAAAAGATACAACATTCAATATAGATCAATATACATGCTGCATAATATATACATGCAAAATTTAGCGCAAAATACAAAATTTCAGGAAAAATAGATGGGTGATTAAAAAAAGATATCATCTCAGAATTTCATGGCCTTATTTACACATAACAATTTTTTTTTAAATTTTCTCGTAGAAGTTTTTCCCAAAAGATTGCATGAAAAGCAAAACTGATTTATTCGTATGGAGAACAATATATAACGAAATCCTTTTATTTATCTTTTTTTATTTATTCATTCTCTATTTTTTCAGAATTTCATTTATTGTTAAAACCATCCTTTGGAACAAAATTTGTCTAGAATATCACAACTAGAACATCCTTGGATACATTTAATGATTGCATAATGTTTATTAATGTAAAGCCACGATGCTTGAAATTGTATTTAAATGCTGATTTAAATACTACAGTAAATTTTCTGCCAAAGAATTTTAGACATTATTTTTCTAGCATACTTCTGCATGAGAAAAAACTTGAAAGAAATTCTGTGGCTTCATCTGAAGTGATTTTCTATATAATTTTAGAAGAGGGATGGTAAAAAATCTGAAACCTAGGGACAGAGTTTAAAAAATAATAACAACCCTAAAAATGTGTGCAGGCTAATTTTTAGCTACTTATTTATATAAAACAATAGTTCCAATTTCAGAAAAAAATTACATCGAATTATTCTTATTGAAACAATTTTATCCAGACAGCTCCAAACTTAAAAACAGTTTCAGGGACACGGGACGGAATAGGAGTTTTCCAGGTGTTTGGACCCCCAACTTAGTCCAAAACTTAATTATCTCGTTATTATTGTTGTGCAATAATGCAATGGGGTGTTCCCAAGTATGTGAAATAAAAAAAAAAACCCCACAAAAAAGCGTATTAATATAAAAATTATTATTTAGGGACATGAAAGTCAAAAGATTGTGAGAATGCCCCATGTATAATGCTCTTCACAATGCTAGAAATAATCTGCTATAGTATAATAATTAGATATTACGAGTTTAGTTAAACTAAATAATTTATAGTAATATTACCACATACAAACTGCAAAAGTATTATTCAAAATACTTCACAAATTCATAATCAAATTTTGCTGTAAAGAATTTGTTTGTAAAGGGCTGTACATATATAACGTTATCAAATTTAGGGAAATTGTGGACCCCTTGCCCCCTTTACAATATCATACGTTATCCCTCAAACCCCCTCCCCCCAATGATATCGTTATCAATGTCTAAAAATTCTTTTTATTTTTACAATTTTTTCTTTCTTTTTCTTTTCATACGTTTGCAGCGATATTATACATTTATTATTCACATATTTTACTTACTTGAATGAAGAAAAGTCAATAAAATGCAATCAAACATGAAATAGCTTTATACCAAAAAACATTTTAAGGAAATATTAGATAAAAGTGTTTAATAATAGCTTTTAGTTCCATAATGCATTCCCCTGAACTTGCTCTGTATGGGAAAAGAGTAAGCAGAAGTAAGTTCTTATCAACAAAACAAGTGGCCAATATTCTTCCCCATTTTTTTACGAGTAAAAAAAAAGAAGTAGCCGAACGCAGCCGAAGGCACTGGGTCCTCCAGCTTGATGATCGTTTGTAAAGATTTTCGTTTTAAAATACAAAATCCTTCAACACTGATTTTGGCATATTTGAAATAATTATCACGGTCCAAGGCAACAACTGGCGGGTCAGCGAATACATAATAATTAATTATAAATTATTTATATAAATCACACACATTATATATATATATATATATATGTATATATATTAAATTAAAAAATAAATATCAGATCATACTTTTAATACGTAAAAAAAAAAAAAAAATAAATAAATAAAAAATTAAATTAAATAATACGAAAGAAAAATCATGCACCAAGCATAGATTGTAAAACACTTTCCAACACTTCCAAAATACTTTATCAAGACTTCGCCGTTTAATAATGTAAATAAGATACCCAAGAAAACACTTTAGAAATAGCGCATTTGAAAATCGGATATCAGTAATTACCGTCCGCAGTCGGAAAGGTACTTTAATTCGTCTCTGCAGCTCTTTATATGATCTATATATTTTTATATATTCTACACAGTCTGCTAAAATTGAGTATAATAAGAAAATTCATAACACAGTTAAAAATTCACTACCAATAGGCAGAAACGTACTTGAATTCTTTTGTACAGCCCTGTATATTACATATACATTTTTATGCACGTAATATATAAAGTTGAAATTTAATTCAGGCAAAAACACTCTTAAAACTCTTAACTCCTCATTTTTATTTATTTATTTTTCTACTCTCCCACTACCTCCCTACCCCTTCCAAAATTTTTATTCCTCCTCCCTTCCTTTCCTTTTCTTCCCGCACTCTGAGTTTGAAATACTATATTATTTTGAAATAAATAATTGTAAATAGCAGTGGTGTAGTCGTAAAAAAAACAGAGGGTATACTCTCTAAGCAGAGGGTATACGCTCAAGGCAGAGCGTATACCCTGGAGTGTATATACTATAGCTTTCTTGAGAAACAGAGGGTATACGGTGTTCCTTAAAGAAATCCAGAGGGTATACGGCGTATACCCCCGTATACCCTCCACTACATCCCTGGTAAATAGTCTTCTAAAAATCTACTGCACATGCCGAAATCTCTCGCCAGTTGAATGTGTAAATACTGTATTTAAGAAATTGCTACCCTATACTAACCCTTTCTGGACGGGTGATGCATATATGCATCATCAAAAGGTTCATGTAAAATCTGTTTTTTGCATCATTAATAAATAAATGAATTTTTGTCTTTTTTAATTACAGTATTGCTTGATATTTTACAAGTAAAGGGAACTATTTAAAAAAAGCGGTGCCATCCAAATAAAATTTGTGCAAGGGATGCCGTCTCAAATGTTAAAAAAAAGGCCTATTATAATTCAATAGTTTATAGGTCTTTAAATATATAGTATATATATATTTTTTGTTTTGATTCTTGAATCTCCTTGATTTATATTTAAAGAAACGAATACTAACCCTAAATGAAAACTTTGGCATAGGTGAAAAACTTTATTAATTCCACCTTTTAAAAAATATTTTGTGAAAAGAAACATAAACGGTTTAAATTAAAATTATTACTCTAAAAATAAGAGTAATGAGAATTAAGAATTTTTTTTTTTTATTGTTAAATGCAATTTGATGTACTTTTCCGTTATAATAATTTAGCTACATAGCTAATATAAATAATCTAAAATTGATTATAAGAACTTAAAACGTGAACAATTATGAAAAACTATAATAGAACTTATGGGAAAATTATTGAAATGAACTACAGAAAGATTTAAAATAATCAATTTAAAAGCTTGGAAAGAAATTTTGGTTATAAAATTACGATTCCTGAAAATTAAATGCACTTCTAAGCAGGGCCCGATCTCTGAAGCTATGGGAAGCACAGCTTAATTTCTGTACCCCCTTTCATCCAAGAAGGGTTTTCTAAATTGAAACTCACCAATGCTATAAATATTACTCCAAAGAGTAGCTTATTCGTGTTCACATATAGCCATAAAAGGTTTTAATTAAAATTAAACACAAATAGCTAATAAAACAACTTTTTTTATGTTCTCTTATATATACTATGAACAGGAAAATTGGACGCAATCAAGAAAAATATGGAAAAATGACTTTGCATAGTATTGACATAAAAGTGTTGAATTCAGCATGTATGCTCAATATAAAATATCAATATTTTGAAATACTTCTTTCAATTTTAGCAGTAGTTTAAGTTACTAAGGTTTTATGTTGTTATTATTAGTTTTATGTTGGGCATATAAGTCAAATTCAATATTTTTCAAATTCAATATGTAAAATAAACATACATCTAAAATAATGGGCAAACTGAAGAATTGTGATCATGTGGTTTAAACTACTGGTGTATTATGTATATGAAAAATTAATGTGTTATGAAAGATATTTTCATGAAACACTTATAAATACACACATACACACACAAACATATATATATATACAATTTTTGAATGGAATTAATTTATTATAACATTTGGGGCCCCCCGTTTTCTCAGTTTCGAGTCCTGTTTTTATCAATTTCGAGTCCCTTCAAAATTTTCTGAGGGAAGCAGGAGCTAAACGTGCCTGTTCGGTAATCAAGGCCTGCTAAATTGACTTTGAAAACTTCTATATCCCTTACCTATTTCTACCCCCTCTAACTATACCCCCGACCCAACTTTTATTACACCGGAGTGAAAGCAAACGCTACGGGGTGTCCCTCCCCATGGAGTGATGGATTGTATCGAGGGGGTAGGAAATAGACTGATCAGAATATGCATATATGAATTTTGTTTTAATTATAGCTCCCTCTCTAATTAATTGAAATGAAATATTTTTATATCAATGGATAAATTAGAAACTGAACATTTTTTCGCATTTTTTTTAATTTCCAAACGACCTAATAGAACTGCCAGAATTTACAGTTTAATGAGAGGTAGAAATTATTTTGGTCATGCTCCGAATATTTCACGTAAAATCAAATATTTAAAATTATTTTTATTATAAAATGAAAACTAGGATGAAAAGTGGCAAGTTTTAAGAATTGCATACAGAAAACAAAATTCAAAAATCTTAATTTTTTCATGAGATATCCTTAGAAAAGTGAGACAAAATATTCCCATAGGTTTA
Source organism: Maratus speciosus (assembly GCA_963932465.1). Classification (NCBI taxonomy): domain Eukaryota; kingdom Metazoa; phylum Arthropoda; class Arachnida; order Araneae; family Salticidae; genus Maratus; species Maratus speciosus. The sequence continues at coordinate 246,229,990 of OZ010787.1, forward strand.
CATGGAGAACGGAAAACGGGATTGTAAGTGATCAGCACCCTTAAGCTCTCGAGATGATGAGCTCTCCTAGTAGCATAAAAAGTTTATGTCTCTCTCTAAGTCTTTAAGGAGTGAAGTATGAATTGGAGTGCTGTTTACAGATAGCTCATATTATGCTCCCATACATTTATTGTAATCGGGTTTTCACCGGTTTTCATTTACCCTTGCTAGGGTACCTAATTCAACGACAATCTTAGAGACTTGTTACTGCCTAAAGGATTTAAGTGCTCGTACATCCTGATGTATTCATCTGTGACTGTTCTAGAGTGATGTCAGCGATTTTGATGAAAGAGGTATGAGTTATTATTATATTTGTCCCCATATTTTTATTGTGAATTTTATGATGAGGATATATATTGTATCAATTGGTACTCAAGAATTTAAGTATTTAAATACTGAATAAGTTTAAATTAGAAGGAAATTAATATGATGGGTTTTGTTTTATTATCGAAATCAGGTGTGTCGTATGACACAATATTCTTAACTTGTAAATATTTTTGTGTGAATAAAAATACTGTTAATTGTTAAGCTTTGGTTTATATCTTTCATACACCATGAGTCTGTTAATTCAATTTAATATTAGCTTTTGTTTCAGGTTTAATTCGAAACTTAATGTTCATTATATGCGTGAATTTTATAAATGTAATTGGGTTAATTACTGGGTCTAAACGCTACTTATTTCACGAAAAAGTACACAACGCAATTGGGAGTGTTTTGGAGATATGTTCTCTCCCCTTTCTTTGGATAATTATGTATCAATTATCGCATAAGCTATCCAGGACCGTTTTAAACGATCACAAACTTTTAGTTTGATTTTTTTCAATTAACACTATGGACTTCTTCATGTTGAGTAATTAAGGGGTGATACCCTTATTACTCCGGGGTTTTGGGAATTGGGTATTTGTTGAGTCTCCCCCTCTCTTCTTATGTTTGTATTATTAGTTTCATTTTTGTACCTGTACCTTTTAAAGAATACTAATTATTTCCCCCAATTAATAATCTCAATTACAACCCCCCCCCCCTTCACCAAATCTGTATGTTGGGGTTCTTAAAGCTGGTTACCGTTATATGGACCTAGTTATCTCCAACATCGTGTATAAAAACAGATAGACCATTGCTGGTACACTTAAACCATCTCTGTTAATCTCTTATTTCTCGCTGTACTTTTTAGCAGCCAAAGTTTGGAAAAAATATTATGCATAACAGCAGAATTTTAATTTTTTTTTTTTTACAATATTGTCATTAAGATTTCGTGGAATATAAGTTTCAACTAATTATAGGATAAGTTTCTGCTAATTACATTAATCATAGGAACAAAACAAATATAAAAAACATAAATTTAACATAAATAGAATATAGTATGTAATCTTTCATATTGTGTTATCAAACAATTTATATAGAATAATTTAAAATAATGAAACTTAAAAAAAAAACAATGAATGTTACTCATTAATTCAGATTTAACAGCTTCAAACTATCAATATAATTTTTTATGGTAATAAATAAATCTACATTTTAATAACTGCACTTTTTAACTATTTATTATATGAAAAATAATAATCTATTTCAGTCTATCAGCTTTAAAAATAGGACTGAACGATATAAAGATGTTAATATGCATAATACATTTTTAATAAATTATTAAAATTAAATTACATTACTTATTCAAGAATTAATTTCTACTTTTATGATATTCAAATATCTGTAACCTTTGAAGGGAACAACATTACAACACAACAACAATAGAGACAATATAATTAACAATAGAGAATTTCTAAAACTTGAATTATGTATATTATTTCTTCAAATATTTTATGCAGCAATAATATTTAATTGTTCATATTTGTTCCATTTATAAATAATTACTGTTACTGCGACATGTTTTCTATTATTTAGTATAGTTTTTTTTAATGTGCAATGCTAATTTTTTTCATTAAGGAATTTATTTTAACAGAGAAAATGCGTGAAAGCGTTTCGTTTTAAGTTTATTTCTTTATAAATTAGCCTTTTTTTATTGGGATCACTTCTTTTATGTACCTATGTATATAACCACATTTGAATAGCTATATAAACGGTATATAGATATAAAAACTTAAACACTTATAATCACGATACCGACAGCACTATTGGACTTATTGGAGTTATCTTAAGAGTATCTTGGATACGTTTTTATGTAGCTCTTATTGTTCGTTTACAGGGCAAAAAAATAATTCCGTTGCACTGCAGTCCATTGGGAAAAAGTGTATGAAATGCATTTTAATGGTGTTACATTACTTGAAATAAAATTAAATTCATATACTTAGGTACTGTATAATATTTTTAAATAAAGCATACAGAGCATAGCAGTTATATTTCATTCAGTGGTAGACGAAAGAAATCATTTTACAGTACAATCAGCGATAATAGATGGAAAGGCATTTTCAAAATTTTCCGATACCAATAAAATTTATATAGGTATTGCGCACTACGTTAGTACATACAGAAAGAATATCGATGGCATTCATTAAATGATTTCTGTTAGAATCTCGTTTGAGGGTCGAAAATATATTACGTCTTATGGGTCATTTTTAAACTTTAAAGTGAACACTTTTAAAAACATTTTTGTATAATTACGTAATCAAAAAATGTCAATTTTAAAGAATTATAAATTGTTAGAATAAATGTTTTTTTAGCTTGTGAATTTCGCAACTTCATTTAAAAAAATGATATTAAAAGTACAGAAAAAAATTTACATGATTTTAAAAAAAAATAATTTAAAATATGTTCAAACAAAACTGTCTCAAAAGTTTATGTACAATGTCAAAAACGACTATGTGATGTTGAATATAACATATCATCACATATCCTTATTTATCTTCTTTTTTAAAATTTAATTACCCATTTTAAAATTTAATTTCTCCTATCATAATTATAAATTGAATCAAAACTTCCTTTCATTTCTAAAAAGAATCTATTTCTTCTTCCCTTGCGCTTTACTTTTCAGTTACTTAACTTTCCCAAGTTCACCCAAAGCCGTTAATAAAATAAATCAAAAAAAATCTTTTTCTCATCCTAAAATCATTAACTGTTCGAGCATATTTTCCTTCGGTTAACGAATATATATATAAAAAGATATTCTTTGACCATATGTTCCAATTGTAGCAGTTATTTATACACTCAGTGTTAATTTTCATTTTGATAGTCAATACAACTGTCTTTTCGGCCGTAAATATTATACTCTGTGTATATTAAAGTCGGCGCCCTGCATCTCCGATGCTGCTTCTAAATGCATATTTCCCATCATTTAGCTTTGGCATTCGTATTTGTACGTTGAAATGTTTAAACGCCAATCAACGGTCCTTTTGGCCACTTTTTAATTCAAAGTTCCATTAAGTGATATATCTTTGGGGTTATAATGGTCCAGGGTACCAAGATTTTGGCTCGACACATTGGCAACAATTTCTAACAAATTAGTGATTCCTTCTCTATACATCGTACTGTCAACAGCTAACTGAAAGGGTCCCTCTCTGGCATTTGCATATTTCATGTCCATATCCAATAAACTCATCCTGTCTTAAAATTTTGCGCAGAGTTATTATTTTGTGCCTGTCTTTAATTATTCAAGGACTTATGAACCTGGATTTCCAAAGAGGTGACTATCTTAAAAATGCAATAGTTGTTTAAAATATTTTTCCCTACAGATCATGGTCTACAGTATAAGTATATGGTGCCTAACCCAGGCCTTGAATTTTTCAAAATTTTCATCTTGTCAGAGAGGGATCCCTGTGTTTAACGACGGCCTGCTTTGAATAAAAAAAAAAAGAAAGAAAAACTTTAAAGTGAATGAAGCCTAATCGCCACTGTCCTGAAACTTACGAACAGTATTTTTGCATCCCGTACCCTTTAAAAGTGAGAACTGAATATATTGTGCTGCAGAGACTTACGTATAATGTGCTTCTGCATATTTTTAAACTACCGACGATGATATGGATATTGCTATGGACTACCATTTTTTCAAATCAAGGATTCGTTTTGAGACGCTTCGCCTACGGAGAGCGGAAAACCTTACTGATCATCTCTGCCCGTAGTAGGCTTATCTCGGAAGCTTTGACCGCCTCGACCATTCCCATATTTGACTCAGCATCGCTCCTTCGCGCTGATTATGACTCAGACTGGATTTTGCTCTTTCCGCATTCTCTAAAATGAAGAGAAAAATTTTCGAAATGAAACCAGAAGGATTTCGCGTTCTAGTGGATTTTATATTTTCTCCCACGTTTGTGAAGAGAAAAAAAAAGAACGTTGTGGCTCCTTCCCCTCTGTCAAACTCCCGTGACGATGTTCGAAGCATTTCCGCTGATCATCGAGTTCTTCCGGGATTTTATATTTTCAAACGATCATTGCTGTGTTTAATTTCAATATGATTTTGCTATAACATGTGTTTAGATACCTATAGTGCGTCGCCTTATTTGTATGATCTTCAGTGAATTAATGAATGAAGTACTCTGAGTGCATCTTTTTTTGTTCTTTTTCGTTGAAAGTATTTTTAAGATGATTTATTTCTATTCACAAAGTGTAGCACTTTAAAACTCAAACAACTGTTCTCTAAACAAAGTTTTACTTTTGAATTAAGAATGCAGGGAAGCAGTTTTTTTATTGTGTCATCTTTTGAATATTGTGGTTCATGATCACCAGATTAGTTTCAAATATACACTATACAAAAATTCATATAGGAAACAAGGATGAATAAATAACTCAGATATCACGAAAGGCTACTATTAGTCAAATTACTTTTAAAAAATTGAACTGAGAAAATATAATTTAGTGATATTTTTCTGAGTATTATAAAAAAATAACAACGATTTAAAAAAAAAAAAAATGTGTGAAATGAACCACGAAATATTATGAAGTTTTAGTCCATAATATTATGATTTTTACGGATTTTTTTATGATGATGAATACTAAGTGCACAGGAAGAGATTTTGTGTAAGTTATTTTTATTCTTATTTTAGCAAACTATTACAGTGTTCAAGTTCATAAATATTTCTAAGTCCTTAAGTTAATACTTTTGTTTTAATTCAATCCGTGCTAAATATTTTTAAATATAAACTAATTTTTCTCGCATTTGTCGTTTTATCTCTTCCTGAGCACATTTCGTAATTTTCATTTATATCTGTGCCACAATTTTTTTTTCCGATGCAGAACTATCAACAGCTATATAATATGAATTCAGAGGTAAGTGAACTAGCAATATTCATGTTACAATGTCAAACATAATTAATTGCCCTTAGGTAAAATATTTTAATGAAGTTGGTTTACATAAATTTCTTTGCGTAAATTTTGATATTTATCACAAAGACTAAATATAAATATGGTAGTATAATTATATCAAAAGAAGCCTAACATTTTATATTTGTATAATTTTTGTGATATTTTAATACCTGCTGATCATATTTAAAAAAAAGTTTTTAGCTTAATCATTTGACTATAAATGGTAAGTAATATTTTGTTAATAGTTTTGCTACAATTTAAATACTTATTTTTATTTTTAAAGGCACATACAGTCTCTCTTGTATAGTACATATATAATTTTGATAAAAACACTGTTTTTAGTATCTTAAGATTATTAAACGATAGCTTACAAGATATTAAAATATTTTTCTGTACAATTTCGTGTTAAATGTATAAATATTTTCCCAGGACATTATTTGTATAGCCTTTCTTACAAATGATAAAGAGAGACAAATGTTGGATACTTTCAAATACTTTAGTACTGATATTCTTTTTAAAGGTGTAATTTCCAACAGAATTCAAACTTAGAAATGACGCATTTTATGTTTGTGTTGACATTTTTATTTTTATACTTACTCGAAATTATTTTTGTGTGCTATTATTATTCTAGCTAAAACATTTACTACTAACATATTTTATATATTAACTGATATGTTAATTTTTTTTATAATGATACACAAAGATTTCTTTTGTGTTCCTTGATAGAATTTTATACTCAAGGAAATATATATTTCATTTATATCTGTGTTATAAGTAAATATTTGGAGCGTTTGCAAGTGCATCAAGTTTAAATAACATTGCCTCTTATGTTCAATGTGCGTTTTATTTCAAGATCCTATTTTAATTTGAAGTTAATGTTTAGTCTTAACAATAATGGTGATTTATTTTATCTTGATATTCGCATTTTTATATGCATTATTAAATGACCTAAATTTGGGTTATTGAAGTTTTGGTGCAGACATAATTTTACACGGATATATGCAAAAAAAAAAAAAAAAGAGTACAGATATATTATTTTTATTTTATATTATCCAGTTGAATATTTTTTTAAGACACAATGATTCATTGTTTTACTTTTAAGTATAGATTGTTAATGATTGTTTTTCTCACTTTCATTATTCAGAAGATTTTTATCTTTAATTGAAATTAACGTGCTTTGCACATTTCTAATATCATTTCCTGTGATTTATTTTTACAAAACACACACACACACATTTTCATGTCTTTAAATATAATCCGTTAGTTGTGTACAGCTATGCCCTACTTATTTTTATACACATATATTTACAATTGGCAGAAATTATTTTTGAGGTTTAAGAATTTTATAATTTTATACGCGTGTCGCTGTATCCTTCTAGCTTTAACATTTTTAAATGCTTTCACAGATTATGCAAAATTTTTTCTCTGTAATTTTTAAATATTCATTTTACATTTTCCGTTCATAATAAGTACAAATTTTCTAGATATGTTTTGGAGCCTTATTATGAAACAATCTTTTTTTTTCTTGTATCTCACTTACAATATCATTTTGCCAAAAAATAATTTTTATTTTATGGTACACATACTTAGTTATAAAACGCTTAGGTAAACTCATGGTATAACATTTATACTTATATACAGTTTGTGACCTTTTGGTAATTCAGTATATTGTAGGTGTGTTCTTTTTCCTTTTCTTTATGAACTTTCAGTTTTATTTGTATCATGCTATGTACATTCATTTTCATTTTTGTTATTTAATCAGACATTTCAATAAGTTTCTGAAATTATTTTTTCATTTATTTACACTGGATACTTTAATGTTGAGATAATTTTCATTAACACATCTCTCGTTTCTGAATTCACAACCACCCTTGTTGCTATTTTACATTTTTTTTTTCGTACATCTGCACACACATGACATATAATTCTTTATAAAATTAAACTTTATTTTATCATATTTTGTATTAGATTATTTTATCAGTTCATATCATTCATTATATTGAAGAGACGTATTTCTTAAAGATAAATTTAATTTTCCATTAATTTGATGTACTGCACTTCCGCATTTCTTTCCAATTCATTGTACGAATGGGTTTGAAATAGAAAATCCTTTTGTATATAATTTTTAAGTTTACATATATATAGTGTGCGTTAGAAAAATTTTGTTCAATATTTTTCTAGAGATAAACATTTAAAAATGCGTAGTTCTATAATGTTTACATTCTTCTTTTTCAGTTTTCTCATCTTACATACATACACTGAACACTATCAACCATATTATATTTATCATTTAAGAAACTTTATGTTTAATTTCAGCTGAATATAAATGGATATTTAGCATTTAATATTTTGCTAGTTTATTTTTGGTTTACAGGGTTAACTTAATTAAAAAAAAAAAAAGAAGAGATTATAAAAATAATTGTGACGATTATTAAATATACTATCACTGCAGACCAGTTGACTTAGTACACATTTCATCGTGCATTTTCTTCCCTCCTTTCAGTACAATACACAATTGTTTACTATCATTCACACAATTCAGCATTCATGTACCATCTTTATTACATATACATTATTTTTTAAATTTTAGATTCACTATTTTACATATTTTTTTTTTTTAAAGTTTTGTATTAGTAATTCAACCATAACATTTTTTGAGTGTTATAAACCCTTTCATTTGATTATTCACGGCCGGGGATGATTTTGTGAAAGTGTTTATCTTTTGCGCTTGGTTGTTACTTTTTGGTGCTGGTCGCCAACCTCTCGCGAAGTTCAAATGATATTTGTTTATCTCATTCTTTTTAATATTCTTTTAATTAATTTTAATGTATGGTACACAATTTTTTTTTCTTTTACTATCTTTTATTAGAGATTTTATCATCATTATCAGTTCAATCTCGGAAGTTATTAATTTGGTAAAGTAGTTTTACAGTACTTACTCGTAAGTGAAATGTACAATAATCTTTATGATTTTTCATACTGCTTTACCGTATCCTATAACAATGTTGGTGTCATACAACTGTGCCCTTTTTATTTTTTTCTTTCACATTACCATTCAGGGCTACCATTCAGAGTTACCATTCAGAGCTACCATTCAGTGTTTTCCAATGTTTGTACTTTACACGCGCGCTGTTGTATATTTATATAGGAAATGTAACTTTCTGTTGTTCTTTTTTTTAATTCATTGCAATTGTCAAACGCTACACACGTTTTCCTTTTCGTTCCTTTCGTGATACTTGCAAACTTTTATATGGTGAGCATGCCATTTTGAGTAATTTCTGTCGAGATTATATTCGAGTTTTGAATATCACACACTACACACATTATACACAATTTCAATCGATGTTTTTATACCATGCAATGTGTTCCTTTTGACATTAACATAATATTCCTTATCACATAAACATAATCTCCTTTAGTTAAATATCACAGATATCACATTTTAATTACATTTTTCATATAAATTATTATTTTGCATCATATTTTTCTCATGGTTCCCTAAATTTGTCTACAGTTGAAATAAAAAAATATGTGCGTTAACAAATCATGCCGCTATGGCGAGTATATTATATTTATAATATTAAGATTTAATAGGAATCTATTAGACTCCGGATAATGCACATTTGCTTTGATGAAATTACAAGGATTAAGGCGTAAATGTTTCATTCTGTAGATGTATACAAATATCTTAAACATTTTTCTACCATTCCTAATTTAAACACTACATTGTATCATTTACATATTTCTAGATGTCATAAAAAACAATTTTCACGTCACTGGTCCCTCTTCAAGTCTCCCACTTACAGATATTTCAATATAACGCAAATCTTGCTCATTTTTAGGATTCTAAATAAAATTTCAATTGCTGATATTAGTTTTCTTTTCAAGAACTAATGAACACACTTCATTTACACTCTTGTATGCCTATTCCACACTTACACGCAATTGCCACTTCATTTATGGCATACATTCAGTTTAATATTACTCCTCTTATTCAAGGCATATTTTTTATTTGTTAATATTAGTTCACAGTTTTTTTAATCTTTTGGTTTTGAGAGTGTTTTATTCACAGTCGTACAGAAATTGCAACCTTGTTGGTGTTTATACCAGCTTTATCTTCAGTTGAAGTCTAATTAATGGTTGCATTCTAACTGTACAAAATTATTCTCTAAATGCACCTCTCTTCACTTGCACATTTCTCTACACATTTCTGTACATCCAGGAGAAATTTTACCATTATCATACTACTGCATTTCTTTATAACAAATGCTTCAGAGTTTCAAATAAACAGTTTTTACCTGTAACAGATTTTGAAAATTTTTTCAGTTTTTTTTTTCTTAATGAGTAAAAAAAAAAAAAAAAAAAAAAAAACTTTATGAAACTTAAAACATTAAGCAAATTTATTGTATTTACTTTTTTCTAAATAATTGATGTTTCTATCCACACTAGACATTTTATGTGTTGTCAAGTCTATATTATCATAGTTATGCCATGTGTACATACATATATTATTTTATTCACTAAATTTATTTTAGCATAACATATAAATTTGTGTGTTGAGATTTAATATTTTAACATAATATTTTGGTTGGAACATAACCAACATTTTATGGCATGCCCAATTTTAGCTTGAGGACTTAAAAATCAAGCAAGATGAAAGATCTTGAACTATTATAATTTTTACCCTGTGCACAGCGGAAATTCCAGATTGTGATCTCTAATGTAATAAAAAGATTTTATATAATATTTTCATCAACGAATATGTTGATAATGGTATACCATGTGTCTTATATTTGAGAATTTATATCTCAATATTTTTATTCATCAATGCATATGCTTAAAATGTTTTTATGAGCTCATTTATCTATATTATACATATTAGAGTTGCAACTTTGTTTTTTACTATGTATGTGCCAGTGTAATGTTAATATACTTCATGTAAGTGTGTCCAGCCAAAATTTTAGTGGGCTATGTTAGTTTTTCTGGGAAAGGGGAAGAGATATGTTATGTTGAATATAACATATCATCACATATCCTTATTTATCTTCTTTTTTAAAATTAAATTCCCCATTTTAAAATTTAATTTCTCCTTTCATAATTATAAATTTAATCAAAACTTCCTTTCCTTTCTAAAAAGAATCTATCTATTTCTTCTTCCCTTGCACTTTACTTTTCAGTTACTTAAGTTTCCCAAGTTCACCCAAAGCCGTTAATAAAATAAATCAAAAACAAATCTTTTTCTCATCCTAAAATCATTAACTGTTCGAGCATATTTTCCTTCGGTTAACGAATATATATAAAAAAAGATATTCTTTGACCATATGTTCCAATTGTAGCAGTTATTTATACACTCAGTGTTAATTTTAAGTTTGATTGTCAATACAACTGTCTTTTCAGCCGCAAATATTATACTCTGTTTGTATTAAAATCGGCACCCTGCATCTCCGATGCTGCTTCTAAATGCATATTTCCCATCATTTAGCTTTGGCATTCGTATTTGTACGTTGAAATGTTTAAACGCCAATCAACGGTCCTTTTGGCTACTTTTTAATTCAAAGTTCCATTAAGTGATATATCTTTGGGGTTATAATGGTCCAGGGTACCAAGATTTTGGCTCGACACATTGGCAACAATTTCTGACAAATTAGTGATTCCTTCTCTATACATCGTACTGTCAACAGCTAACTGAAATGGTTCCTCTCTGGCATTTGCATATTTCATGTCCATATCCAATAAACTCATCCTGTCTTCAAATTTTGCAGAGTTATTATTTTGTGCCTGTCTTTAATTATTCAAGGACTTATGAACCTGGATTTCCAAAGAGGTGATTACCTTAAAAATGCAATAGTTGTTTAAAATATTTTTCGCTACAGATCATGGTCTACAGTATAGACTATATTTGACATTTTTACATAACTGTTACAAACAAATTATTTTTTAGTCATTTTGAATTAAAATAAACATTTGTCCTTCGAAATTATCACTTCTGGTGGCAAAGCGTACCCTGCTTTTAAAACGGCCTCTTGGAGTTCATCAAGATAGTTACACTGTTTTCCATTGCAGTAAACCTGACGGGTTTAAATACCTCAGATATTCTCAAACGGGTTTATGTCTGGACTCAAAGCTGGTCAGTCAAGTGTAGTTTGAGACATAGTTTGCGAGCCATTTTCTTTAGTTTGATGTAATCACACTATTTAATACGCCTATGTACAGTGTCTTTGGACAACTGTATATCGAGATTATTTTTGATTTGCCATAGGAACACATTTTGTCTAGACACCAATCTTCGTATTCTCCTATCTCACTGAACAGTCATCTTCCGTGGTCGTCCGCATCTTCGTTTACAGTTGAAATTATCATTTGTAGAGAGTACTTGATATATATCTCGTTTTGCTCAATTTAAATTTTTTGCAATTTCAGAAAAAGTTTTATTTTGCGATTTCAATTTAAATACTTTTAAAAATCTCACATTTCGCGAATTCTTTACCTTTTGGCATTTTTAAAATGGAAAGAATAATTTCTCTACTTTTATACTTCTATAAATCTGGAATACGACGTTATTTAACGTCATTACACCCGTCCATTCCGGTGTTGCTAAAAAATTGCGTAAAGTGCTTAAACTTTTGATACCTTGTTTCTTCAAGAAAAAAGTAAATTAAATAAAAATTAATGTACTTTTGGTTTTAACGAACAAAAATTGCTTATTTGATTTGATTTTGATTAAATGTCAAGTATTTATTGTAAATGGGCTTCATATATTTTCTTCTTAAAATTTTTTAAACAAGATTTGTAAAGTTCTTCAATTTTTGAAGCGGACTATAAATGTATATACATATATAGATAGACAGATAATATATTTTTCATTTTTATATTCTTGAACATTTAATTTGCATAATTTCCCTTTGACATCATTTTCTTTTATTTCCCTATCTCAAAACGCCAGTGTTTTTTGTACTTGGTATATTATCTTTTTCAGTATAAAAAATTCTTTATGTATATTTATTTCTTTGAGAAGCCTAGTATTTATTTTACAGTGTACGCGTTCCAAGTCACGCATGCTAATTGGATGGAGACCTTTACCGTGCCGGAATATTTCTTTGTCTGTTTGTTCTTACTCAGAGAACAAAAAAAGCATGTTCGCACTTTGGGACTCATCTTTTCGCTGTTTTCCTTCCTTTATGATCGGTGCAGCATCACCGACCTGTAGAATATTTGTATTATTATGGGGACATATTTAAATCTATTTAGTTTTTGTTTATACTATTTAAAGTCCAGGAGCTTTTGACATCGAAATTCCCGTCATCGCGGAATTGAACATTTTTTTATCTAAATCGATAGTAAAAATCCATACCAACAAAATGAGCTACGTATGACTAAATATGAAAATTTATTTAACGACATTAATTATTATTAAAAAGCTATAATGTTTTACCGTCAAAGCGGATATTGATCATTCTTACAGCATTTTGAAGCAAATTTTGTACTCTTTCAGAAACACGTTGTATTACAGACTTTATTCTGACGGAAAAGTCTAGCATACCTATTTTAAGGAGGCTGACGGTGATAAAATTTCAGGTTTATTTTGCTTTGAATTTTTACCAATGGCTTCTTTATTTCTCGTCTGGACGATGGTCAAGTGTCGACTTTCCGCGCAAACGGTAAATCATTATAGCTTTTTAATAATAAACTAGCTGTTTAACGCGTTCAACGCACGGTAGTACATGTTCAATAACTATTCGATTTAGAAAAATATTTTTCTACTACTGTGCATTTTTTAAATTAAACTAAATTTATCATGTTGCTATGGCAGCAGACGATAAAACGATATAATTGGCATAAGGGAATAAATAGAATGAAAAGTTTTGCTGATGTTTGTGATAAACTGTTTTTCTTTATTTTTAAAAAAAGTAATAATTAAACGCAATTAAATAATCTCTAATTGTTTGCAAGCGATGTAAAAGAATTTTCGTACTAACCGCCACAGCTTCTTAGAATTGCAGCGTGATGTACGTAATATGAATATCTCACAGTGCACTAAACATTTAGAACTGATTAGAATTCACGCGATTACGGGTTAAACATACAAAGTGGCATAAGGTCGTGAAAAACATTTAAAAATTTTAAATTTCGAATTTTTAGCCCCAATCGTTCATGGGCCCTCCCTTTATCAACAACCCTCGTGCCAAATTTCGTAGCCCTGCGCCCTGTAGTTTCCGAGTTTTTGATGTTACATAGGTACTCGCACGGATTTTAATCGGTAGATAATTTAATTAAACTAATGTTCGACTTGTCGAATCTAGTCATACCCAGCTCATTTTGTTCGCATGACTTTTTACTATCGATTTATATATAAAATAAAATAAATTACACGATGACGAGAATTTTGATGTCACCGGCTCACGGACTGTTAGTTTTTGTTGATACTATTTAGAATCTGTTTAAATCGATTTATTTTTCTTTATACTGTTTAGTTTTTCTTTAAATCTATTTAGTTTTTTTTTAATTCTCAATGTAAGTTCCGAAACATAAAATTTTCAGTGAAAAAATGCGCTATTCTGCCTATGTATTATTGCGTCCTCAATGATTGCATCGTCAATTGCATCCTAACAAAAAGTTCGTATAGTGAAACGCTGATACAGAGGGTCTCTCCAATTCGAGGATTCGTAGAGATCTGAAGTCACACGAGCAGCATGTGTCCTGTCACTGTCGCGCAACAGAGTGGCACCATCACAAAGCATTGCCTTGTTTTGCAAGGCAGGTCGCAACTTTTTAATGTTTCACCGTAACCGGCTGCATTGACTGTTTTTTTTTTTTTTTTTTTTTTTTTTTTTGGTTGTGAAACCCACCAATGTGATAAAGTTTCTGATCCAGAAAACGGTGCACATGATTTTGCGTGTATAACTGTTCCGTTTAAATTTTCACCATGTCGGCAGGAAGTTAACTTCCATGAATTCAAATTAAAGAACCAAATTTCATAGAAGGAGAGATTTTCTATAGTCGAAATCTTTTTAGCACAAGTTTTACACTTTTCAGCGTTTCACCACCGTCACTTTTTGTAGCGCGTTTTTTGGTCAATGAGAACGCGATATCGTATATGTAAAATAGTGCCCTCTATCTGTTGCGAAAATTATTGCATTCTGGAACTTACTTCCCAAATAACACTCGTAACTCAATTTAAACTAATAATGAACTGAAATTGCTTGTCAGCCATCAATTTTCTAGCGTTCTTTGAATACCGAGAGCCCTCCATAAAGAAATGTAAGGTGCCTTTTCCTGAATAAACATAATGAACTTCATTACTGGCTCATCTCTAACTATTGGAAACTTCCTCTGGATCTGCATCCTAGCTTGCACAGTTCGAAAAATGCCACTGCCAACATAACTTAAATGATGCATTGTTATTAAATGATGACATTTTGGGGATGTCTGTTAAGATCTCGTAATCATCCATTTAAAATGAACAATAAATAAAAGAACATGCCTCATAATGCTCCGACTGAAGTATAGTATCATTCAAAAAACCACGCAGTCAGAACTACATCTGCTATAAATATACTCCATTCAACACATATCCATACACACACAGATATAGCTACATAGAGAGAACGAGAGGTGTATACACACACAGATATAGCTACATAGAGAGAACGAGAGGTGTATACACACACACACACACACACACACACACACACACATATATATATACATAGGTATATACATGTATATAAAAGACGGATTTTTCCGTGTCTGTTTGTCTGACTAGTAGTACAGAGTTTCGAAACGATCGCTGAACATAGAGCAACAATAATTAGATGACGGTATTCACTGTAAAGTAATTTTTTTATTTCAGGATTATGTGGTTTTTATCGGTTTTCGAGGTATTGTCTCCACATTAGTAAAAATAAACTTAAGTTACAATCTTTTAGACCAATATAAAAGTTTTGTCTTCCTTTCAATAAAGCTTATCCGCTACCAAAAGACAGGATAATTAAATTAGAGGTCCGTTTGGAAAACCAACCAGTGAAGCAGTCAGATAGTATATTTATATATATACAGTTTAATCCTGTGGGAAGGGAATTTAAAACTTTCAAACGCAATAAAATATTCTGCAGTTCTCAATTATAAACATATCTTATTGGTACGTACGTTCACAGTTTAAATTTTCCGAACACAGAGGACAACACTATCACAAAAAAGAAAAGCACTCTCAATAACAACAAAACATACTTTCCAAACCAGTTCGAACAATTCTGAAATTTTTTTAAACACACAGCTTAATAACGATTACAGAACTTTTTACATTTTGTTACGTCTGCAAAGTGGCGACACACCTTTAAGTATAATAAAAACTTAATACATATATTTTATCAAACATACACACATATAAATATATATATATATATATATATGAGTGTGTGTGTATAAATATATAAATGAAATTTTAGTATTAAATTCCCTGTGGCTGAATTTTTATCTTCGGTATACGAAAGAACAATATTCTTTTTTCAAAATAAAGATAAATTCTAACTCTCGATATTTGGCGAAAGAAAGTTGAAAAATGTTTTTAGAACATTAATGTCATTTATTACATACTTTATCGTAAAAGTCATCAGTATTTATCTGAAAAATGTCTTGACACTTTATTATTAAATACACATTACTCACTTTTTATGGTTATTTTTTTCACTGGACGTTTCTGCAAGATGAAGTTAAAATAAAGCACGTGCCACGTATATATATATATCAGTTGGAGTTTTACTGGAAACTAATCAAAACTGAAGCATTATTCATAGCAAATAAACTCATACCGTACAATAATGTATATCTTTTAATATGTGACAAGTATATGAGTATATGAAATAATTTAATATTTTATACTTTTTGCTAGCTAGTCATTGAAAGCAAGATCTAAGGGGTAAAAATAAACAAATAATGGCGCATTTTATTCGAAAAATATGACATAAAGTTATTTTAGTTTTACCCTTACAGTTATAAGCATATATATAATTTTACAAACATACTTTTTCAGTTAAACAGATTGGTTTCCTAACTTTTTCAGTTAGAAATATTAAACATTCTTTTAAAAGAATTTCTATGTAAAAAATTCTAAATATGAAAGCATACCTTGCAGTAACAAGTGCAGAAACAAAACCTAAATAACGGTAAAAAATAAATTAGCTAGAAAAAATTGACGCGAGTGATTTTTACTGCTCCAGTACTTTTTAATTTTCAAATGCCATTAAAATTATATTTACAAAATTTTATATACTATTTAAAAATATTAACATTCCTCGTTTTCTATACCATGTATTTTAGTATGGTAACTTCTGCAACGCTCTTTCAAAACATTATTATTCATATCAGAAAGTTATTTTGCATACTGTACCCTTAGTAGCCTTTTCTAGTGAAACAATTCTACGTTATGTCATTTTTCGACAATAAATTTTTTAGTGCAATATTAGTTTTTAAAAATTTCATTTTAAATTTTAAATGAAATAAAAGTTGGTAAAATCCAGGTTCATAGTTCGTAAGTTCAATAGTTCATAAATTCAGGGATATCGCAGTTTCAGCTAACACTTTTTCAAAATAACGTACTTATTCAAGAATATCTATTACAAAAGCTGTACATGCCACGAAGATTACAATTGAAAAAAATTAAGAAGTCAAAAATGGAATCTCTGATAATTCTGCCAATGTTTTGTTCTTTTAAAAAGATGCTTATATGGGCAATCAGGGCAAATGTATGCATAAAATGTGGGGCTAGTGTGAGGCATACCAAAAAGTAGCAAATTTTATAGTAACAAAATTAGCTTTGTGAATATTTTATAAGAAATACATAATTTTATTTATATCTATTTGGAATACACTCAAAATATAAAGAAAAATATCCCCCAAAATGTACATTACAGTTTTTGAGGTGAAAAAGTTTCCTACCATACTTCAAATATTTCTTGTAAAATACTAGTAGATTCTAATTGGCATTTTTTCAGTAAGACATGGCGAGTAGTTTTCTCATTTAAACTTTGGAATGTGCTTAACGCATTCTGAGTTATAAATCAGCATATGGAGTGTTCAATGTGAGATTGTATACATGGCTAATATGAGAGAGTGCTTGGTACTGTGACAATACTATTTTATCACATACAACATTCACCACAGATGAAAACTGAAAATGTTAATATTTGTCTTTTTCTTTTAATTTGGCGTATATGTTTTTTTTTCATTTTTTGCAATCTTAATGATATATACTTCTATGTTTGTTACAATTTTTAGTCGGCTGATATAAAATGCTAGTTACTTGGTTTAACCCCTTAGTTTACACAGGAACGTGCTGTGACCGAACTGCACGGCATATCCATTGCAAAATATATTCATATACGCATAATATACAGGATATATTCATATATCGAAGTTGCGATGTATTCATTTTTTTCCTTATAATTTGTATTTTACGATAATTAAAATAGTACAAATTTGAATAAAAATTAGTTACTTTTTTTTAACAAAACCTATAATACTATCGCAACTACTGTCTTAAAATGCTATTAACAAAAAATAATATTAATAGACTATAAAAATATCCCTACTTATATAATGTACACAATTTGAATTGACATCAACCTAATAAACAAAAGAATAAAATTATTTTTTTAAATTGTTTGATGGGAGCAGCACAGACAGTGAAAATGAAACGATGAAAGTAAAAGCACGAAGATTCATTGAAAGATTTGTTCGCAAATACCACAAGGGAAGAAATTCATACAGTTGTTTCCAAACACTGAATTTTCAAAATAACATTAAAAAAGGACTTTTGTTTTAGTTGATATTAAATGAGGAATTCTTATTTCTACACATTATAAATATGTATCTCTCATAAAGAAGTAAATGAAGATCAAGAAGAAATAACATTTAAGATCTGGCATGTTCTACTGATCTAAGGACTGATTCCATATATAAAAAATGTGAAATTTTTACAGTGGACTTTGGATATTTTTACTGTCCTGCTTTTTTCTAAAACTACATTAAAAAAGAAGAAAATTATTTACACATTTCCGTGTTACGAAAGCATTAATGAACAATGTCATGAACAGTCAAGATAGTAGAGCATATTATTTTTATATTTTATTTTGCAATACTGAATGTTTTACCTTTGTAAATTTTTTAATAAATCTTCATAAAAGACAGTTTATGTGTCAAAAAGTGTTATGTTTCGATATCTTTTCCCCCTAAATTACCATTTATTAAATTATGGAAGGTGCTTATTCTATTGTGTTTTCACGAACTTTGTGGTGGATGCGTATATTTCCGGAAATTCAGTCAAAATGAAAGATAAAAAATTTAAATAATGGAGCTGAATTATTGTACCCGAGACAATACAGAGAAAGTTCTCTCATTTCTTTAGTATCTACAACCACTTAAAATTAATAGAGTATCTTTATAACCTCACAGCCGTTTTATATTAACATGAGGCTAATATGAGACAGGATTTAATTTATTTTTACCTTTATATTTATGAAAAGTAATATATTTTTAAAATTCATAATAAGATAAAACAACAAACACCGCATTTTTCAATATATTTTATCTAGTCTTAGAATCAATAAATCACATGTAAATGGAAAAGTTTCGAATTTTGTTTCATATTAGCCCCGTTTGATCACATTTCTTTAAATGCTTTGTAAATTTACACTTACTTGTTCACTGAAGAAGAAGATTGAACATTTATAAAGTTATCAGTTGCACCAGGGACTAACAATAGAAAACAGATACAGTAAAAACCGATAATTTTTTTTTTATTTTTATGGCTAGTATTACGAATTAAATAACATGTTTGCAGTTAAGAGATTTTTAGAAATGAAATATAAAAACATATTTTGATAAAAAAAAAATATAAAAAGGTAAAAAAGAACGTCAGTAAATATTTAGGCATTTACAATGGAAATAAAATAATCCACATTCTTTCTTCAGTTAACGGTCCGAAAGGAATTATTCAAAAAATAATAAAATCTTCCTATCGTTTTTAACAGCATATATCTTTAAAAAAATTAAACTTCCCTTACTTAGTATTTTAAAAGATGCCGCAAAAAAATGAGTATTTTTTATGTTATTTTAGAAACATGCGAGTTTTAAAAATATACATCGCTTCCTGAAAAAGAAACTGTATCTCCTGAAAGTATCTAAAAAAATCGCTCTCACGTATTTTATCTTATTTTGCTCCCATTCTGCGGTTTTTCTTTGCTTAGCAGTTTTCAGAACATTTTTCGAAGTATTCAAAGATATTTTATCTCTTGTAAAAATTTAAATGGAATTTGCTTCATTCTTTCTATAAAGAATTATGTGCAACCGTTTGAAAGCAAAACGATCAGTTTTCCAGTTTTCTTTTTAAATTCACAAAATAGTAGTTATTGAATACTTTTAAATTATAATATTCCTGACGCTGCAATTTGAATTATGTAATATTACGTTTTAAGAATTCACGATTTGTATATCTAAGAGTTCCATTTAAATAGTGGTCTTCAACCTTTTTGCTCGGAAGTAGTTTGCAACTACAAATTCCCAGAGATAATCTTTGCCACGTTCAATCGCAGAGTTTCTAAGATTAAATAAGTCAAATTGTTTCTTATATATAGCAGAATCATTTTGACTATCATGCCATAGGTTGAAGACCGCAAATTCGAAAATTATTTTCCAGTCCTTTTATTTAATTTGATTTTGATAGGATATATCTTATTATCCGCGGCCCTACATTACAAGAAGGATCAACACCTGCTGTGTCCAACACTCATTTTTTCACCACGGATAGTGGGGTTATATATATATGTATATATATATATATATCATGGAAGACTATAGTATTCCAGTGATGCAGCCTTAAGCCTAAAATCGTATCGTATCGTATCGTAGAATTCGTAGACGGCGGAACTCATATATACAACTAACTCGACTTCAAAGAAAACCTGAAAAGCCGCCTTTCAATAGCTCAGCAAATATAACTTTTATTATTCTGATTTTTTTAGAACAGTCTTATACCTGCAGTCTAATTCTATTCTGAATTTTTTACATTTCTACGCGCAGCATATTTTGAGATCTAAATAGTCATTTTTAAAGCGAAACCGATGGAAGAAGTTCCTAAAGTCAGAAACTGGAAAACGGCTCGGGCGATTTTCTTTAAACGGATATATAATATGAATGTGTTTTATGTGAAGGGAATAAGATAACAACTGTTTCCGGAAAAACTCTAGTTTTCTTTTTAATTCACATTTTTCCCCCTCCGAAAATGACATGGGCGATCTTATTAAAATTAATATATAATATGAATCTGTTCTAGATGAACCGAATAAGACCATGTTTGTTTCCTGGAAGACTCTGATTCGTTATATAATAAGCATGAAAAATCGGACTATATATTTCCGCCATTTATGGGAATTTCACCGAAATTGCGCCTCTGTATTCGTGCGCATAATTTCTTCTGTTCAAATTATAGGGGAATGTTTTCGTACCTTCTGTAGCTCAGTCGGTTAAGCACTGGTCTTGCAATACATACGTTGTGAGGTCTGTCCTCTTTGAAGCAGTAAGCATTTTTTTAATCCTTTTTAAGTCGGTTAATAAAGTAAATAATATTTTATGTTTTTATAAGAATGTATCTGTTTATTTTGATTTTTTTCTTTAAGAGTTTCACATATCACTATTTCGTAACAATTTGTCAAAAAATAAAAATACTGTAAGATCTGTCTAAGGCGGACTGTGTGTAAGCCGGAAATCTGCCTACTACAGAAAGACTTTCAAGTCCCGGCGAATCCATTGAAAATAACATTAATACGTGCTCCGTAAGCCGGTATCTGCCTAACGCGGAAACAGAAAGGTTTTTAAGGTCCGCCGAAAGCCAATTTTTACATAAGACGGAAAAAAGAATATTTTAAAACCGAAAATTGTATTTTTTCAGTATACAACAGTATCTTTTTATTTACAACTTTTAACACAAACGAATTTCTGTTTTTCTACGGTACATAAATTTAAATTATGCGTTTTTATTTTTTCCATTACCCTTATAATAAAAAAAAAGAAAAAACAGGCCGTTATTCTACCATTACGTTTTTAATAATAATAATAATAATAATGCATGCCGTTATTCTAACTGTAAATGGAAGACTACGAGATTAAAAAAAAAAAAAAAAAAAGTCATACATCCAAAATTATAAAAAAGTAATTTTTTTAAAAATCATATATATTTTTAAATTTTTAGGATAATTGAAAAAAAAATAAAATTGTATAGTTTATTTATATGTATCGTATTTCAATCCGTTTCGCTGAGGAAAATACGAATTTTTATGTGTAAAAAACTGTAAATAAAAGGAAAATGTCGATTGAACAAATAAAAATGCGTACTTGCGTACATTTTCCTCTTTTATTTTCATTAAATTCATAAAATGTTAACTTCATACTCAAACTCTCTCTATGCGTAAAAAAATAATAAATAAATGCTCAAACTCATGTTTTTTTTTTTTTTTTTTTTTTTTTGTTACAAACTTAACAAGTATTACTAATTAATATTTCACTTTAAAAAACGGTACTGAAGATTACAAACGTAATCTAGTAAAATCAATCCCGTTTACATTTCTGAATTATTGAAATTAGTGTTTGGTGGTGCTGCCATCTGTCTTTCAAATGTAAAAATATTATTCCATATAACGCCTCTCAACTACATCTGCAATTTTAAATACTGGTAAATAGGCCCCAAAAATTTAATTTGGGTCTCGAAAATTCAGGTTAGTACCAAGCTTCAATATCTTTTATGAACAGCAATTATATTTAAGAGATTTAGTCATTTATCGATATCGTTGCTTTATCATGATATCAACGAGATTACATTTTGCCGAGGTCTTGGGGATTTAATGTTACCAGTTCACTTTGGAAACTTTTTTCTTAGAGTTTAATTTCACATGATGCTGTGGAAGATTGATGTTTTCCTGTGCTATTTGATTTCTGTATGGAATGTATGTATATTCCAACTGTTGCTCAATGAAAATGGATACTCAATTATTAAGCAAAAAATTGTAGGTTAGAATTTGATTTAGACAGATTTATTTAGTTTTATTAGTGAGCAATTATTGTATTTTAAATAAAAAGGTTTAAAGAGAAATATTTCTTGATATTCTTCTTAAAAAAGTAAACTTTTTTACGTAGTAAAATTTAACAAAGCTTTATATCTATGAAACAAACCATAAAAAAAAATTCCCATTTTCTATATAGGTATGCTTTTTTAAGAGAGAAGGGGGGGGGGGATTAAAGGTCAATGCAAATCACGATTATGAGTTCATACCATTGGTCTTTAATTTTTTTTTTTTATCTTTTTATTATTAACCTAAAAAAAGCAGTGATATCAACACAAAAAAAACCTTAACGGGTTAAAAGTTAGTGACGCAGCAATTTATCTTATTGCTATAAAAATTTTAAATATGGAACTTAAAAATAATGATATCAAATTTTAAATGACGCTATGCTATTAATTAATGTATATATACATACATTTATGTTATTTATTTCATCATTTTATTTTTGTTTTACTCATAATTGCATGTGTAATAATTATGTTAAATTTAAAAGGATGTATAAAAATTTATTCATTGATGCTTTATCAATCACATCTTTCATAAATTCAAAATATGAGTTTTAAAAGATATGATATCAAAATTTAAGTGACGCCTTGATGTAGCTTTAAACAATTTGTTTTAAAATTCAATTTCAATTGTTTTCGGTTTGGTTAAATATATTTACACATGTAACCAAAACTTTTAATTTACCAATACACTGTTAAAAATATCACTCTCGCTGAACATACACAATGCACTGTAATGTATTTATATGAACAATTTGATTTATCTTTTGTGCCACCGTATACAAAATCAAAAGTAAAATTTATTTAAATGATTTTTGTGCGTCATATTATCCATTTGCATTCATTTCATTTAGTTTGGATACAATGACGCACAAAAATCATTTACACAAATTTTACTTTTGATTTTGGATAGCGTGGCACAAAAGATAAATCAAATTTTTCATATAAATACATTACAGTGTATTTTGTAGGTTCAGTGAGAGTGACATTTTTAACAGTGTATTGGTAAATTAAAAGTTTTGGTTACTTATGTAAAAATATTTAGCCAAACCGAAAACAATTGAAATTGAATTTTAAAACAAATTGTTTAAAGCTACATCAAGGCGTTGCTTAAATTTTGATATCATGTCTTTTAAAACTCATATTTTGAATTTATGAATGATGTGATTGATAAAGCATGAATGAAAAAATTTTTATACATCCTTTTAAATTTAACATAATTATTACACATTCAATTATAAGTAAAACAAAAATAAATAATGAAATAAATAATATAAATGTATGTATATATGCATTAATTAATAGCATAAAGTCACTTAAAATTTGATATCATTATTTTTAAGTTCCACATTTAAAATTCTTATAGCAATAAGATAAAGTGCTGCGTCACAAACTTTTAACCCGTTAAGGGTTTTTTGTGTTGATATATATATATATATGTAATTATAAATTTTATTGTTTTTTTCTAGCTTCTCTCCTTAATCTGGTTTATTTATTTTTTAAGAGCTTGCGCACAAATTAAATGAAGCTAATTAATTACATAATATTATTATTATTTTCATTTATTTTTATTTTTATTTTTATTTTATTATTGTTTTGTTACTATTATTAATACTAATCCATCAGGATCATAATTTTAACAATTTATTTATTTACATTTAATTATATATCTATTTAAGTGTTGAAGCACTGTAGTCAAAGGAATTTAAATGGCGATATGTTATTGCTAGGCACTTTTATTTATGTGAAATATTAATTAATGAATTAATATCACCAATTTAATATTAATTTTTTAATGTATTTTTTACTTATTTTTTCTAATATAATGGTATAAATTTATTAAAATATTTTTAATTATTCTTTTATTATCAAATACGTTTGAAGCATTTCACTAATTCTTTGGAAATACAGGATGGAATACATTTTAAACTATCTATAAAGGACGCTGGTTACATATATTGAGGAATATGCTTAACCATATTGTACATTATTACTCCTTGGTCCATCAACATTTAGAAAAAAGTTTCTGGCAACATGTGCATATAATTGCCTTTACTTGTATTTAATCTTGCCTCTTTTTAAGCCAGCAATGCTTTTAATATGGTAATGATTTTTTTTATTTTTTAGTCCTTTTTAATCATGTTTTATTTTTAGCTTATTTGTTTTACACAATTTATTTCTCAGTTTTTTGTGTATTGGTAATCCCAAATCCATATTCTTTAGCTTTTTTATGACTAATATGAAGATGAAACCGCACACTTTATTTGTGGAACATTAGGCATTTACGACCTGAAAATTCTGTCTATGTTCTACAAATATCCATTTTTCTTTTTCTGATCTTTTTTTTTTTATGTTTGATGGTAATTTGTAAGGTTTTTTAATGGTCATATATATATATACATGTTACCGTGAAAGACCGAAATCTTGAGAATGTCGACTTTCACTGGTGAATGTCAACATTCACGTAGTCGCTTGGTGTACGTCCGAAATATTTGTCAAATATCCTTATTTCTCACTTACACCGGCAAATGTCGACATTCACCATGCACTAATGGTGAAAGAGTTGCGTTTCATTTCTGTATTTCAGGTGCGATAAACCGTCACAAGGGTGACGTAACTTTTTCGCCTCTCTTGCTGAGAGGAGTGACCAATCACGGTAAGGAGTTGGGTTCGGCACTCTGTACAGGAGTTTTTACATGGGGGACAGTGTAGGTGTTAGACTACCCCGGAGAATTTAATTGCTGTGTTAGATTTAGAAGGCAGCCCGGGATTGCTTTTTTTACATTTAGCTTTACATTCTAGCGTGAGAAGAAGAAGAGATACTGGATATTACTTGCCTTCTGAATAATGATAGCTGTTGTACTCTTGGATAAATGTTAAGCATTAAGATTTTAGTTTTGCGTTTAGCCAATAACGAACTTGGCATTTATACCGTAGTGGACTATTCTTCTATAACTCATACTTTATTATTAAAATACATTACGATATATGTCAAAATAGGATAAAGCTTAAGTAACACCACATGTAAATAAACTGTTGAATTTAAAACAAACAGTACATTCTAAATAAGAAAAGTAAATAATACCAATAAAAACTTATTTAATTATGCGATTGAAATCTTATTTATTGCAAGAACTTAAACTTTTTATGACACTTTGAATTGCAGAAGATTCCCTTGCTTTTACAACTTCATTTATTCGTGCAACACTGCATTTGGGATAGTTCTGTTCAATAACATGTTCTCTTTTCAAGATTATTTTGATTTAGAGAACAGTTAAACATTATTAATGAAAAAAATGTAATTGAGTGATTTTAATCAATGATTTTAAAAAATCATGTGATTAAAAACACGATTTATTCGTGGTTAAAACCAAACTGATTTAAATCAGGATATCCTGGAGCAATTTAAAAATTAAATTTGATTACTTGGGTTTTCAGTTAAAAGTCCAAATATTTTATGAATATTACTGAAATTACTTTTTTAGTAATGTCTACATGAGGGCCGGAGTACCCATTTCTGAAAATTTATTAATTGAGCATTCCAGTAATGGACGCAACTCTTAAAATCTTTTAAAAAAATGAAATTTTGTGAATAATCATTGGTTTCCAAAAATTAAGGAAAAATCACAAAAAGAGCGATAACTCGTTCAAATATAAACCAATCCGTATGAAATTTGGATATGTTCCTAACTAAAAGATGATGAATAAAATTAGAGAATGGAAATTAGTGGCGCTGCAATCGGATTACGTCATCTGTGAGGAGCATAAAACTGCATACTAGAGAGTACGGCTGCTGGTGTCGCTGTGATTATGAAATAAGAAAACTGAGATATCCAATTCATTAGTATGATATCTATGTAACATTTGTCCGCGTAACTGCGATATAGAGCTATTGGAAGATTAGAGGTAGGCCAAAGTCAGATAGAGGTGTCCAGATGGCTAAATCTGAGTCCTTCTGTTGTTCATAGACTTTGGAAACAATTTCAAACCACTGGGTAGGTCTCAAGAAGATTTAGCCAAGGACGGGCAACAGCTAAGACAAGCACCGATGACCGATATTTGCGGTTATGTGTAAGAAGGAATAGACCAGAAACCCACTGTCATCTTAGATCCTTCCCTTGTTGCAGTCTGGTATCAAAGTCTACTGTGCGTAGAAGGCTTCATAAAGGTAGGCTTTAAGCAATACGATCAGACATTTGTGTGCCGCTCTCCTCATGTCACCGGAGGGAACGTTTAAGTTGGGCACGTCAACATGTCCACTGAATGGCTGATCAATGGAGGTGTGTTTTCTTCACGGATGAGTTCCAATTTAGCCTTCAAAGCAATAGTAGGCAATGTTTGATTCAGAGAGGACAGAGAACCCGCTATCATCCATCCAAAATTCGTAAAAGAGATTCGTATTGAGGAGGCAGTGTCTGTGTTTGGGATGGTATCACTTTGGGTGGACGTACAGATCTCTATGTCTTTCCATGTGGAGCTGTGAATTCTCACGTCTATAGAGATGCCATTATTGATGCTTATGTGAGCCTTTATGCTGGTGCAATAGGCAATGATTTACTCTTACAGGACGATAACGCTAGACCGCACAGGGCTCACCGTAGAAGATTATCTTCAGCACCAAACAATACAGCGCATGGAATGGCCAGCTCTATCACTGGACTTGAATCCCATCAAGCATGTTTGGGATGCTTTAGGAAGATGTGTCGATGCTCTCAAGCCACTCCTCAGACCCTTACCACGCTTAAACTGCTTTACAAGAGCAATGGCTCGCAATTCTTAGCGAACTTATAAATCGCATAATTGATAGTATGACACATCGCTCTATGTACTGTATTGCTTCTAGGGGTAATCATACTCCATATTAAAGGTACTTTTCCTATACCAAATTGACACATTTATTTTCTTTATTTTACAATTGCGTTAATGTCTGAAACAATACAATTGTCTGGTAATTTCTTTTAATGTTATTTCATACCTTACTATATGTTGTACATTGTGGCTCAGTTTTATTAAAATCTACTTGTAACATTTTGAGTAATCGCTACTTTTGTTGTTTTGCCTTAATTTTTGGAAACCAGTGTAAAACAAAAAGTCATTACTACCAAAACAAAAACATGCAAATTTTGCAAGAAAATAAAGAATATATAAATTTATTAAATGAAGCCAGCTGTTAAAGCGTTCATTAAAATTTTCACTAAAAAATAGTGAAACTTCAAAACATTATTTTCTGCTTCTTGTCTGGTTTCATTACGAGTCTCGACAATAACCCATATTGTAAAACATGCAAGGGGAAATTATGAAGAAAAATAATAAAAGTTAAATCTTTTATTACTGGCCCATCTACTTTACATTCCAGTTTCTATAACAGTAAATTTTATCATATATGGATTCCACATTAATAATAACAAAATATAATATAAGGATAACTGATGAGTATCATCTCATTCACAATTGTAAGAGAAATATAAACTTATCAAAATTTAAATTCTCCAAGATATGAGATCAGAAAGAAAAAATAAATTTTCAAACAAAACAAAAAGGGATAAAATTAATAAAAATTACTAAAATGCGGTTCATTTTACTACAGGGTATGTACGGTCCTTGAACATCCTTAAATTTTTAAAAAGTAATTTTTTGTTCTTAAAAGTACTTATATTTAGCCAGAATCTGCAAAAAGTCCATAATTTTATTTTTTTATTGTTTCTTAATCAGGGATGTAATTCTTCTACGTTTCATACTTTTTTTTTTTTTTTTACATTTTCTTCTCTATTTTTTAATTTTTAGTAACAATAAATAATCAATCATAAATTTCATAAACAATTCACATTCATTTTATTAAAATTTCATTTAAATTTCTCACCTTCCAGAATTTTACGCCTCCTTTTTGTTACTTTTTCCTTTAGAGTACCCAAAGTGTAAAACTTAAAACTCTTTTTTTAAACAAATTTCTGCTCTATTTGTCAGGTTATTGCAATCGATCATAAAAACTTTACTTCGCCATCCCAAATTCACGTTTCCTCTACCCCTCCCTCCCCTTCCTCTTACCAAACCAATAACATTTTAAAGTCTTTAAAGCTTCATAGTTTATTATTTTTATTTTATCTATTTCGTGCTGTTGCGATCTTCGAGCAGACGAAAAGTAAGAACTCAATATCGCATGGGCAAATTTTGTGTTTCTGAGTTGCTGCAATGACCGTCTGTCGCCCTCTGTTGACCTCGGCTTCTCTTTTCGACCTCCACAAGAGCATATCTGTGCTTGTTGACACACACCGGTGATGGTCCGAATGTATAAGAATATAATCAAGTATTCAGTCTTTCACCCATGTATTTAGTATGTGTTGGCATCAACCTTTGAAAGTGGACATTCTCCAAATTCGGTCTTTCACCTGTAACAAACACTATGACGCAAAAGTTTAGACAATGACGTCATTCAGCTTTAAAATGTAGAATTATGACGTCAGAATTACAAAAACCTGTAAATATATTCAAAAACTGATTTAAAATGCTATGTACAAAAGACAGTCGTTTTATTTGCTATAATACTAATTTTTTTCATAAAAATTCAAATGTGCTTGTCGCAAAAGTTTAGACACTATTCTAAATTTCTTTGAATATTCGCTGGCATATGCAAATTTAGAATCGGTGATGTCACAAATTTGGAGTACTTAAGTTCTGCAAACGATTGCGCATCATAGTCGACATGCCGAGAGCTAAAGAAATTCAAGTGAATGAGGTTTCAAGGATTTGGCAGTTGAAAGGTGAAGGGAAGAGCGTTTCTGAAATTTCTGCTATTATTAATAGGTCAAAAAAATCTATTTATCGAGTTTTATCGAGTGGTTCCGAATATAAAGCAAAATGTCGGTCTGGGAGGCCACGTGTGACAAATGTACGAGAGGATCGCCTGATACAAAGACTAGCGAGTACTCAACAAATGAGCGTACGTGGAGTTCAAAGCTCATCGGGACTCTCTGTATCAAAGGATACGATTCGTAGACGAATTTTGGAAAAAGGAA
The DNA here is from genome assembly GCA_963932465.1 of Maratus speciosus. Lineage (NCBI taxonomy): Eukaryota > Metazoa > Arthropoda > Arachnida > Araneae > Salticidae > Maratus > Maratus speciosus. Next base: position 246,259,405 of record OZ010787.1, read on the forward strand.
CAATCGTTTATAGCAAAATGCAGAAGAAACCAGCTCTGAAACCATATCATAAGTTACAAAGACTTATGTGGGCTCGAAAGCATATGTCATATGGAGAGAAATGGCAGTCAGTCATATTTAACGATGAAAAAAAGTGGAATCTGGATGGTCCAGATGGTTGTTTATCGTATTGACATGACTTGCGGAAGGAACCTCGACGTTTTTTTAGTCGCAGACAAGAAGGGGGCTCGGTGATGGTTTGGGCAGCCTTTTGCTATAATGGACAAGTATCTCTGACCTTCACCAGTGGTCGTCAAACTTCACAGCATTATACACAGACAATAGAAGAAAACCTACTGCCATTTGCTGACCTTCTAGGGGTCATCAGTGGGAATTTCAGCAAGACAATGCTTCAATTCACACTGCAAAACATTCAAAATCTTGGTTTAATTCCCATAATATAAGAGTTCTCGACTGGCCAGCATGTAGCCCAGATCTTAACCCTATAGAAAACCTTTGGAGCATCATGTGTCGAAAAGTTTATAGCAACGCTAGACAATACTCTTCTGAAAAGGAACTTAAGACATCTATTGAGAATGCATGGTACGATATCGATCCACAAACTATGCAAGATTTAGTTTCTTCCATGCAATCTCGTGTATATGACGTAATACATAAGCATGGATGCGCAACCAGGTTTTAAAAATTGTTTATTTCGATTTTATTTAATTTGTGTCTAAACTTTTGAGACAGCAGTTTATTTTTGTTACCATTTAATTTATTGCAATATGCACAATTCCACTTTTCTTTGTTATAAATATTGTTTATATGTACAGCACATTAATTTCAAGCAGTGATTTGAAAATTGAATAAATATTTTTCAAAGTATGTAAGAATTTCTTCATTGTCTAAACTTTTGCGTCATAGTGTATATATAGCGTATGTCTCAATTAAATATTTACAGTGAAGTAGGGCGGCTTGTTTTTAAATCCAAATCACGCCTTTCACCCATGCTATTAATATGAAAGTAAATAAGTGATGAAAAATCAAGTGAATTTTTTCCAATACCAGATGTGAAACTCAGACATGTAGTGGGAAGCGCAATGGTATAACCACTGAGCAATATTATATGAAATAAGAAAACGTTCCTCATTATAATATTAACTACCAATAATAATTACAGAATCTGATTAAAAGAATCGTATTTAATATATGCTGTAGAATTCCATGGTATTTTTAAAAATACCATTCTTTTTAAACAATAATCAGTTACATTTTTCCATATTTTGTAAATGAAAAATATTTAAGACTACATTTAGCACATTTCTGTTGCTCTAGGTCGAAAATGTCTGTCAGAGCACCATGAAGGAAATACCTATTTTTAATTACACACATATAAGTAACATGGGTACATGATCGAGTAATTATAGTTTCCCTGTATTTCTAAATATCGTTGACTACAAATTTCAATTACTGACCGCTTTTTTTTTGCAGGTTCTTCATATTCGAAAGTGGGGTCCGTATTTATTTCCATATTATTTGTCAGTTAATTTTCGTATTGATGCTGCTCTCATACAGAATATCGAGCTACCTGAAAAATTCGTCTTCGGTAAACTTTTTCACTGTCTTGAATAGTCCCCGACTAATGGCCTTCTCTTCAGCCGTTGGCTACTTTTCCTGGGATACTCCAAAATATTCCAGCAGTTCCAAAATAAGGAGTTCTGCAATCATCACTTTGTCGGCGATAGTATTAAAACATAAATACTCACCGACGACATATTCAGAACTGGGCCTGATTCCGCATATGACAGGGGTACGTGCCACCTCAAGTGAACCAGCACGCCTGGAACGCGAGCCATAGGTACTGGTAAAATTCTCCATGGCCCCCATTGGCCCTGCCCACGTCTTCTTTTTATAGCGTAGGATCAGGCGAAAATTTAGTTTTTGATGTCTTTTAAAGCATACTCCAAGTTAGCGCAGTCTAATTAGTTACATATCATTGTGAAAATGTGGTCACAATCTCCTGTTTCTTACTACACTCTTTAACATTTGCAACAAACTGTCCAGTAGTTCAACCGCTGTTTTTGAAAACGGTTTGATAACCATAAATGAACTCTAGTTTGACCGGAATATGAGCAATAATATGGTCAGAATGAAGTTAAATTACATTTATGTAACCGTATTCTATAAAAACGTCTAATGACTGGACAGTTTGCTGCAAATTTTTAACAGTGTAGAGGGAACATAGAACCTTCGCCAACTTCACACTGGAAACAACAGGTTACATAACTGTACTGCAAGCTCTATTTTTTAACACACATAATGTCTTTCCTGCATAGCTAGCAACCTGGAGAAATCTAAAAAGAAGTACATCGACCTATAACTCTTCAAAAGTTGCACTCGGGCGGGTAGATGTATACATTTCCTTGATACCCATGGTAAGAGCTTTCCAACGACACCCCTCTCGACAAAACCCCGATATGACAGTTAGGGACCTACCCTAGTAAGTCATAAGAACGTAAATATATGAGAGTAATTAAAAAGTGTCCTAAAGTGCAAAACCCCTTCAACTTTTTTCCCTTTTTCTGCTTCATGAAATAATATAACCTGTTCCAGTCTTTTAACATATGCTGTGAAATTTTCAATAAAGTAATTAATTTCCTTAACTTTTCAGAACAATCTAAAACTTGCAAAATGAAAAATATATATATATATGTAGACTTAACACTGCATGAATATTGTAACTGGTCAATTTGTAAATCAGGTAAATCAAGCGTATTACGTTGTCAAAAGTCAAAAAAGGCAAACGAAGTAGTTGATTTCATCATTGCAAAATGAAATCACCGAATAGAACGTCATGAAGCCATTTTCCGCGGAACGCATAAACCTTTCATAAAATTACCTGCAATAAAACAAGTCAATAGTCTATCGTCGCCCCTTATAGTATTTTAGTAAGTTAGTTAATTGAATAATGCCTAACGTCCAGTAAATAATGAACTGTGATAAATGACATATTAATATTTACTTCACAGATTAATATTTACTTCACATATTAATATTTACTTCACAGAAACTACGGCGTGAACGAAGCAATTACAACACTATCCAATACTATCAGTCCTCCATACACAGTCACAATTTTTTTTTACAAAAATACTCTTCTTTTACCAAATATTAAATATATTGATTTGCTAATTGTTTATAGCCATGAATGATTGTGCTATATATAGTGAAATGCATGCAAACGGGCTGCAGGGATTATAAAATCATTTGTTACAGATGCTAACAAGTTCAATACTTCTATGATACAGGATAAGTGCAAATATTATTTTTGCATTTTATATAGTTTTTTACCTGCTTAAATGCTTTCTGGATGAAATCTTCGACGAATCCAATATATTAGGTCAAACATGTTGCTTAGATCTCGAAACTTCAAAAACAATTCTTGTCAAATTTCTCTAGATACGTACAAAGTGTCCACATACTTTTAATTATACAGTGTACTTTCAACAAAAAAAGAGTTAAGCATTTGCTTTAAATTCCAAATATTTCTTATTAATATTGGTTGAAAAATGGCAAAATAAAAACAACCAAATATTAGGTCACTACGTCTTACAAATATTGCTGAATTCGATCAAGATATTGCAAAGATACAGCCGTTATTGGTTAAGGTATGGACTTCAAAGGCTGTATTTGAACAATATTGTTTAGTTATTAGAGAAAAAATAAGTTTACATAAGTAAAGAACCTTCTTATTCCAGTTATAATTTTAATTTACTTGTTCAAAATTCCAAGAATATTTCTTTTCAAATTAAAAGAAATCTGTTTCTCTTACAAAAACTAAAAGAAAATAGGGAAAAAAATGGCTATAGCTTCTCTTGCAAAATATAATGTTTCGAAAGGTATCTGAAGAAAACATGAAATTTCAATAATAAAGTAATGCTTGAAAAAACAATCAAATTCTGAATCGATGTTTTTTTTTCATTTTCAGACGATTTTATGTGTTCAGAAATAATGTGTTTCAAGGGAAAGGTGAAAATGTTTTGGGGTATACAGCTCATATTCAAAATATTAGAATAATCACTTTTTTTTCACAAACAGGAAATATCGTTTGGTAATTTAACATCTTTTAATGCACATATGCAAACGATATTTTTATTAAGAACTTATTGTTCATTAAACTTATTTATTATCTTAAAATTAATATCATTTCTGAAGAGATTAATTTAAAAAAAAATATTTTGAAAAGTCAAAATATTAGAATATTTATTCAAGTGGTTCAAATTATTCGAATATTTCGCATTCATTCTCCTTTAATTATCACCAATTCATAACTGGTGGCAACATTGATTAAATTCAGACGATTTTATTTAAAATCGGTGTTCTTTTTACAGTTTGTTTGCTTTTTCGTCTTAAAATGGGTCGTGTGGGTGATATTCCTGAATCTATTAAACTTCGTATGGTTGATTTGTATCGGTACGGTAAAAATCAATGTTATATAGGGAATCATTTACATTGTTCGCAATCAAGCGTTAGTAAAATACTAACACAATATTAAAAAAACGGAAAATTTCAGAATAATGGCCGCAATGGCGGCCGAAAACCAAACGCATCTGCTAGAGCTGACAGGAAACTGAAGCGTATAGTTAAGAAAAACCGTTTTAAAAGTGTGCAATTCTTGCACCAAAAATGGAAAGAAGAAGGAGTTGAAGTTTCTACATCGAGAACATTAAGACGTCTCCATAAATTTAAGTTTGAATCTCGTATACCGAAAACCAAAATCTCTCATGACTGCAAAACAAAAACGTATAAGATTCAATTGGTGTAAATCATGACATTTATGGAGTGAAGAAGATTGGAAAAATATATTATTTAGTGATGAAAGTATGTTTTGTATCTATACAACATGATTTCATCACTGACTAATATGTTTTTCCAAACTTCTTCGTTCCATAAACGTCTTGATTTCCACCAATTCAATCTTATACGCTTTTGTTTTGCAGCCATGAAAGGTTTTGTTTTCGGTACACGAGATTCAAACTTAAATTTATGGAGACGCCTTAATGTTCTCGATGTAGAAATTTCAATTCCTTCTTCTTTCCATTTTCGGTGCAAGAATCGCACACTTTTAAAACGGTTTTTCTTAACTATACGCTTCAGTTTCCTGTCATCTCTAGCAGATGTTTTTAGTTTTCGTCCGCCATTTCGGCGATTATTTTGAAATTTTCCATTTTTTAAATATTGTGATAGTATTTTATTAATGCTTGATTGCGAACAATGTAAAAAATTCACTATATAACATTGATTTTTACCGTGCCAACACAAATCAGCCATCCCAAGTTTAATAGATTCAAGAATATCACTCACACGACCCATTTTAAGACGAAAAAGCAAACAAACTGCAAAGAGAATATTTATTTTAAATAAAATCGTCTTAATTTAATCCATGATGCCACCAGTCATGAATTGGTGATAATTAAAAGAGAATTAATGTGAAATATTCTAATATTTTAAACCACTTGAAAAAATATTCTAATGTTTTGACTTTCCAAAATAATTTTTTTTTCAATTAATCTTTCCAAAAATGATATTAATTTTAAGAAAATAAATAAGCTTAATCAAAATAAGTTCTTAATAAAAATATCGTTTGCATATTTGCATAAAAATACATTAAATTTGCCAAACAATATTTTCAGTTTGTAAAAAAAGTAATTATTCTAATATTTTGAATATGAGCTGTATTGTTTTCCTTTATCGTTCTGTCTATGCTATACCAAAGTTTTTCTGAATAAATGTTTATAATAACTTGCTAAAGAAACATTATTAGCTTTCTTTTTTTAATAGTTAAGACATATTCTTTTTGTTGATATTTTATAGATAGTCTCACACGCAAGGGAAAAAAATAAAATGCATGTTTTAAGGCTTAATGGTTTAGTAATATCAGTATGGATGAAATTGTCTGTGTTGAAGTCAAATTAAATTACGATAAATGTTTATTTAGTTTGCATGTTCAAATACAAGTTCCTATGTAAATCTTGTTCCTCATGATATGACAGACTAGCATGTTAAGTTTGTAAACGACCTTTTGAGGCACCATGTATATATATATCTGATTTTTGTCATGCGATAACTCTCGCATTTATCGTCTTCTCGTATTTGGATGAAATTAATTGTATGCATAGTACATACCACTGTCTCGCCCGAGTTCTTTGGCCAGCTTCATCCGCTATGTTGTTTCAAAATGGCGGCCATTAAAAAAAAATTAAAATTTAAAAAGCGGTGCAAATAAATAACAAATTGAAAATATTTTTTTCTTAAGATTTTGACCTTAACACAAAGATTCCAAAGCATGTTTTCTTTCGTTCTTATATTAAAAAATGGATGAGTTATAGCACTTTGAATTTCTAGTGTGGCTGACATTTTGAAATGATCTGACATTTGTCGCCCGATAACACGCATATTTATGAAACGATTTGGATGTAACTTGGGGTGTACATGATACATAACAATGTCTCGACCGAGTTCGTTGGCCAGCTTCACCCGCTATGTTGTTTCTAAATAGCGACCATTTAAAAAAAATTTAAATTTAAAAAACGGTTCAAATAAATAAAAAACGGAAAAATATTTTTTTCGTATGTGTTTGACCTTGATACAAAGATTCTGGAGCATTTTGTTTTCGTCTATATCTTAAAAAATGGCTGGGTTATAGCATTTTGAATTTCTATGCTGCGGACATTTTAAAACCCTCTGATGATCATTGTCGTGCGATAACAGGCGTATTTATGAACCGATTTGGATGTAACTTGGTGTGTACATGGTACATACTAATGTCTCGACCTAGTTCGTTGATCAACTTCATCTGCCACCCTGTTTCAAAATTTAAAATTTTTAAAAACATTTTAATTTAAAATGAGGTATTAAAAAATTATAAATTGAAAGATATTTTTCTCTTATGTGTTTGACTTTGATATAGAGATTTCTGAGCAATTTTTGTTTCGTTGATATCTTAAAAAGTAGCTGACTTATAACTCTTTGAATTTCTAGTGTGGCTGATATTTTGAAATGATCAGATAGTTATATTGTTATTGTTCATAAATTATATTAAAATATTATTAAAATATTGTTCATAAATTAAAATGTTATATCTACATATCGACAATTATTGAATTACTTCGGCGGAAGCCCATTAGAGACAGAAAGCATAATAGCGGCCGCAGCCTGCCTAGATTCAACTATCTAGATTCGTTAAAAAATCTATAAATCAAGCGAATTTGAGATTTGTATGAAAAAATCGAATGGAGCGGGAATAGTCCGCCCTGGTGTATGCTTGCCGAAAGCAGTGTGCCAAAAACACCATTTTCGTCCTGCAAGGTTTTTGTCTAAATATAAAAAAAATCACAATAATTTGAGGTTTCTTTTGAAAACTGACTGTCGCGTCGTAGTAAGCGGAGCTTGTTAGTTTTTACTATGGACCGTCAACAGTAAAAGTTATATGCAGATGTGATTACATGAATTTAGTTTCGTTGTCTGAAGTTAAAAACCTAAATTTAACACAAGAGTTATCGAGGCGGGTCATCTGAGGACCCAAAACGTAATTTTTCGCCCTTAAATCTGTTATTATAAAAAAAACCTTTAAAACTTTTAGACTTTTCCTAAATACTCAGTATAATGCCTAAACACGAATTTAGTTGAATTTCAAAGAAAACTTTTTAATCTACAGGTCTGTATACCTATATAATTACCGTGCTGGGTCATCGCTGACCCGAACAAAATACTTACTTTTCTTTTATTTTAACGGACCTTTCAACACTATATTTTTCAAAAATAGTAGAATAATGTAAGGAGATGTATCAGACTTGCTTTTCACAAAAAAAGGCGCTGGGATGGGTGGATAGGCGTGATCGCACATCTCTAATACAAATGCATGGCGAATGTGCGAGCTTTTATGTGATTTCAGGCTGTTGTTGGAATGTTGTAGAATGTGTTGAATCTGCAATACCTTAGAAAATAAATAAAAAGAATATTTTGCCTGTTGCAAAAGGCACGAGGAAAAACAACATATTTTGTTAGTGGTATTACAGTTTCGCACATTTATAGTGATGCCGCTACGACGGAGGTCTTTCGAATGGGGGAATTTGGTATTGCGAAGCGAACGTTCAGAAAATGATTCTGGTGACGAAATAACGTAGGACAATGATAACAATTTTGACATAAAAAATGTTTGGCGAAAATGCCTATAAAATCTCGACGTCCGAATCCAGTTCAAGTGACAAGAAGTTGAATGAAAATAGCCAAGTAAATGTCGTGAGGAAAATCATCAAACACCAATAAATCGTTAGTGTTTTGGGGAAAATACAAAACAAAGGAGATAATTAAAAAAAGGATAGAATTAAAAAAAGGGAGAGAAATATGCGATATAAATTAACCCTTTTAAGTATTTGAAAGAAACGAAAAACTGAACTAAGATCTGGTGCAGTACACTTATTACTAGTATGTAAATTATTACCAGATACTATATGGAAGATATGCTACAAGATCTAGCGGTGATAAATATTTTGATAATTCTTAAAGATTCAAGAAATTCTAACAGCAGAAGAATCTATATTATAAAATTAGAAGAGGAGTTCCGAGAGAAATATATTAAAAAACTACCTAAATTTATCCGTACACGGAACACCCAAGAAGATTCAAACAAATGAAAACGTTCTAGATAAAGCAATGTTAAGACAATAGAATTAATAATGTGAGTGGAAACTGTTTATAATTTTCATATGGATTATTCACAGCAAAAAAGAAAAAAATAAAGACCATGGCATTTATGTGCATTGATTAGATGAAAATTGTACAATGCAAAAAAGAAAATTCCCAAAGCTATATATATTTAAATTTATTGTGTTTTAAAATATTGTTAATCTGTAGGAACATTATTACACAACTTAAATTGATAATTAATGTATATATATTATTTGAAAGAGCCACCAAAGTCTCAAAGTAGCTATACTAAAATTAAAAATTAATATTTTATTCGGTGGTATCTATTCACCAAATTTCATATTACGTAATACCTTATAAGCTAAATTGTATTAATCCTTAATTAAAATTCATGGTATTAATCATCAAACACAATGCTTCTCTGTATTTCCCATACAAATGATTAATAACATCACTGAAGGCCATGGGTCAGGTATGACCCAATTTGGTCGTTCTAGGCATAGGGGAGACTAGGGAGGGTTGACCCACTTTTTACAAAATGATTTTTTATTTTTTTTTAATATTCAACGTAGAATAAAGTTTTATCTATCATTTTATTCGTTTTACAATCAGTTATCAAAATAAAATTGCTACATAAGTGTAACATATAAGAAATTTGAAAAATGATTGATTTTAATCACGAAAAAATAATGGGTCAAGGCTCCCCACATATGGGAAGTTTGACCCACTTTGGTTTACATTGCAATATTTGTGAAGAGAAATAAAATCAGTTTTAAAATATTTTTTTAATATATTTTGTAATATATTTTTTAAAATATAATGCTTAAACAAACCTGTTGTGACGCAATCGCAAGACCGAAGAGAAAAATTTTGTGTTAAACAGGATAGAGTCTGAGCTGGTATAATTGTACAGCAGAGAAAATGAAATTTTAACATTTAAGGCAGCATTCTGTTAGAGACAGGTTCCGTTTTCATAGTGTTTCATGTTATTAAGTCCAGACTTAGGAGCCACTGTCCTGCTTTGTCTTATTTTTGTGACACTCGACCAGACAATTCCAGTTTTCATATAGTTTGGCTTCATCTCACTGTATTCACCCTGGTGAAATTTGTCTACATACCTTCCTAAAGTTTTTCGATCGATGCTAGGTTCTTTTGCAACCACATGAGCACTTAACGTATAATTAAGATGATTTAAAACTTTAAGGGGCAAAGTACTTTCAGTACGAAAATGTTGAAATAAATGACTGATACCGGAATTTACGATCAAATTTATTTGGAAATAAGAAAAAGGCTATATTTCACATATTAAATGGAAAAGATTTTAGCAAAATTCTGCTGCCATTGTGATGTTACGGAATTAAAATTAAGTGGTTTTATAAACATACAACTGCCCCTGAAAGGGTTAAAACTGCTGCTTCCATCCTTTTTAGTCCTTTCTAGTCTTTCCCACTGTTTCAATTTACCTATTTTAAGTAATATTTAAATGAAAAAAAGTTCCTATCAACTTTCCCATTTTCTAGCAATTTTCCACATCTTTCTTTAGTCAGTTTAAATCATTCTCTTTTCCATCACATCATTTTACTGTTGTTTTACAGAATAAATTTACATTTTTTTTTATATATAACCAATAACTTTTCCTTATGCACAATGTATAATAAAAAGATTTCCAAAACCACTTAATTAAGGGAGCCTTGGACATCTGGTCAACCTCAAATTGATTGGGTTAAGCCTCCCTACATAGACCTTTTCTAAAGAATAGCACATTGTTCTGTTAACCCTAACATACTGTACAATCTTTATGCTTGTAATGAAAGATGGATATTCCTGAATTACTGTAAACCTACTTACTTAAATTTATATGATATAATTTATCTAAAAAAAGCTTACAAAATATTTCTAAAATACACAACATTTAGGTTGAAAATGCCTCACAATTGATTTTCTCCACACCTATTTCGATTATCTCTGGGTCATTCCATGTCAGTTCAGGCAGGCATGTAACCCACCATCACAGATTTTGATGAAACTGCGTGTGTTTGTTCCTTTTATTAAGATATGATTCCCAGTATTTTTTTTTTACTTCTTGGTCAAATAGTTTCTGAGAAAAAAATTGTCAAAATTTTGAAAAACTGCCATCAGTTGGCATTCTTGACTGCTCGATTTTCAAATGTAGCATGACATAAATATGATCATATTTCAATATCTATTCCACAAATCATCTTCAAATAATTTATGCATAATATATAGGGTACGTATTTTATGAAAAAAAATACTGTTACGCTTATATAACATTTTAAGTGTGTCTAAAAAAATGTTTAATCTTTGAAGTCGTGATTTTTTTATGAAAAATAATGCATTAACTAAAATAGCATTATTAACAAAAGGCGGTATTTTTATTAAATTTATTTTTTGTGGGGGATATACTTAAAGGTGTCCTTTACCTGATTCTGAAATAAAAGTAGTGGGATTTTGGGTGTTTTTAGTAGTATTTCATATTTAAAAATATTTTGAGGCGTATTTCAAATGAAATCAAGCAGAGTCATTCCATGTCAGTTCGCCTAAGACATTTAATTCACTGTCACAAATTTCAATGAAACTGGGTATGTTTATAGCTCATTTTAAGACAGGATCAAGGAAATTAAAGGTGATTACAAGTAAAATATTTTTTAAGATAAAAAAAAAATCTAAATTTTGAAATTTTTTAAAAATGTTTTTAATGACAGATCTATATTCAAAGACTGCATAAAAAAAAGTCATTTCAATATAAAATCACTAAATAAGTCTCAAATAATGTATATGTGACAAATAATGTAGGCAGATTATTATTTTTTGTTGTTTGTCATGTTTAAATGCTAAGAGTGTGTTTAATCTTGTGAATTCTTAAAATCAAGAATTTTGTGAAAAATAATGTGTTAATCAAAAATTTATTATTAACCGAAGGCAGGCTGTTATTACTTTTTTTAATTGTACGTAAAAATATCTTTTCAATAGTTATAAAATAAAAATAGTGAAAATATGAGCAATTTTAACAAAATTTTCATAAAATGTGACTGTTTAATGATAAATATTGAAGATTTTCATGCTAAGATGTACTAAAATGACTACTACAATATCGTGTATTTCTACTCTTGCTTAAATATAATACATACAATAATAAAATAACAAATATTATTTACAGCAATAAAAATTAAATTAAATAGTACCGGCTCCTTTACCAACACTACATTGCTCAACAGCCGACTTAAAATCAACAGCCCACTCTTATTGAAAAATACTTTCAACTGTTCAAATAATAAATAAACTGCATTTAAAAATTTTAATATCAACTTATTATCTTAAGACGATAATAATAACTAAACAACATGATGAATTTATAAATCAGCTTTTAATTGAAAAGTCATGAAATGGTCCCTTTAAATATTGTTGTTCATCGAGTCAATCAAAACAAATTATATAAAAAAAAATAGTGAGCCTAATATGCTGACTGCAATGACACATCTAACAAAACTAATTAATTCATTACCATCTGAAATCAAACCCGAAAGATCAAAAAGAAAAAAAAAATCATCTGTAGTGTGAATGTGACATACTCAGTGGTTGTTGAGGTAGGAATGTCTTTGTGACATTTTCACCTGTACTTCAATAAAATATAAACATGTAAGCTTTTTTCATTCATCCAAATTAAGTAAAACAATTATAAAATTTTGTTGTCATTACATCAGATGTTAAATTTTTCGTTACATACTATTAGATAAGTTCTTTACTTTTAGACATTATTGACATAATATCATAAAATTTACTATATGTATTTTCTATAAGTGTATAAACAATATATATATGCTTTATTAAACATAAATGAATAATTTTTAAATAATTTGTTTGAGAACAGGGATATATATACACACATATATATGTTGAAAATCCATCTTTCAGAAATATTGTGATGAAATAAATCAAATTACCGTAATTTCCGGTGTATAGCCCGCGGATCAAACAATCGTGTTTCGACCGAGAAATTTTTAAAACTAAAATGTAACTTTTTAGATCACAGTAAATATTGGTCTTCAAATACTGAATAAAATTTCTGGGTCCAAACTGAATTGTTTGATCTGCGGGCTATACACCCGAAATTACGGTACATATCATTAGAAACTGAATAAAGTTACAAAAGTGCAACTCATTAAGTTTTAAATATTTTTTTAGATATAGTTATTTGAAAGATATAAATATAATGGATTATGCATTTTTTGCATATATTTAAAGCACAATACGTCAAAATTTTCTTCAAAAGAGCGAAATTTGGTATTTTTTTTCAATATTAGCAGCTCAATGCTAAATTTTCAATATTAACAGCCAAATATGAGTTTAAAGATTAGGACTGTCATTTTGAAAATTTCTATTGGGCGGTGAGGAGCTAGTGATTTTTCTCTTTTTTGGAAAGGGATAATTGCTCTTCGCCCTACAAGTTTTACTAAAAAACAATATTGTTTATTTTTTTCCTTAAGAAACGAACATAAAAGATAATTTGAAAAATAAAATAAATGCATAAATAAAAATATTTCCAGGGATGATACATTGGATAGGTTTTGCATTTGAAAATATTGATAATTTTAAATATGATTTAAATACTACTAAAACCAACCAAAATCCCACTATTTTTATTTCAGATCCAGTTATAATGTAGTATTATGTACAATTTAAAATTAAAAAATTAGTCATAGAAACTCCGCCTCTGATTGATAAAGATTTTTTAATAATTTCATTATTTTTGTAAAATATTTTTGATTTCAAAGATTATACAATTTTTTAGACACATTTAAATATTTTTTAACATTACAGCAATATTTTTTTCATAATCTACATACTTTATTTACCTTGCTTAAATTATTCGAAGAAGATTTCTTTATTAGTTATTGAAATATGATTTTATATATAAAATGAGGCCTTTGAAAATTGAACAATCATTAATGGCAACTCGTGGCATTTTTCCAAAATTTTGATAATTTTTTCTCATATGTTCACTATTTTTATTTTATAACCATTTAAAAGATATTTTTACGTACAATTAAAAAAAGCAATAACACCCTGCCTTCGGTTAATAATAAATTTTTGATTAACACATTATTTTTGACAAAATTCTTGATTTTAGAAATTCATAAGATAAAAGACACTCTTAGTGTTTAAACATGATAAAAAACAAGAAATAATAATCAGCCTACATTATTTGTCACATATACATTATTTGAAACCTATTTACTGATTTTATATTGAAATGACTTTTTTTTTTTAATGCAGTCTTTGAATATCGAACTGTCATTAAAAAAATTTAAAACATTTTTTCAAAATTTTGATATTTTTTATCTTAAAAAATATTTTACTTAGGATCAAGAAAATTAAAGGTGATTACGTCTTAAAATAAGCTATAAACAAACCCAATTTCATTGAAATTTGTGACAGTGATTAAATGGCTTAGGGGAACTGACATGGAATGACTCTGCTTGATTTGATATGAAATGCACATCAAAATATTTTTAAATAGGAAATACTACCAAAAACACCCAAAATCCCACTATTTTTATTTCAGAATCAGGTAAAGGACACCTTTAAGTATATCTCCCATAAAAAATAAATTTAATAAAAATACCGCCTTTTGTTGATAATGCTTTTTTTGTTAATGCATTATTTTTCATAAAAAAATCACGACTTCAAAGTTTAAATATTTTTTTAGACACACTTAAAATGTTATAAGCGTAGCAATATATTTTTTTCATAAGCTGCGTACCCTAAATATTGTGCATAAATTATTTGAAGATGATTTGTAGAGTAGATATTGAAATATGATTATATATATGACATGCTACATTTGAAAACCGAGCTTTCAAGAATGCCAACTGACGGCAGTTTTTCAAAATTTTGACAATTTTTTTCTCAGAAACTATTTCACCAAGGAGCAAAAAAAATTACTGGTGATCATATCTTAATAGTAAGAACAAACACACGCAGTTTCATTAAAATCTGTGATGGTGGGTTACATATTGATATTTTACTGCCTGATTTGACGTGGAATGCCCCCTCTATGAAACGAAGACTGTTGTTTGAGCGTTCAAGTAGCTTTGGTTGACACCTATTGATAAAACTCTGAAATTCTTTTAAATATAAAAATTGTTGGGTGGGTCTAGCCTCCCGTATGGTCAACCACCCCTAGTCTCCCCTACACGAAACATGGTAATTCTAGTGTTAAATAACAAAATGTAGTAGAGTGGTGAATTTTCAAGTGAAAACAAATAAGGGAAATCATAAATAGATAAATTAATACAATAGTTAAACTTCCTTGAGCAAGTTTGATAGAAACTGAGAGCTGATTGTTTGAAGACTATTTGATTCACATAAATTTCAAATTGAAGAGGTGCAGGTAAGTAAAAGTTTAAACCTGGTTTTCATGAGTAATAAAAGTATTTCGCTTCAAAGTTTCTAGAAATATCGATATTCTTATAACTTAGAGATGACGAAAAGCGTGCAAAAAGATAGGTACAGAGTCCTCTAAATTTTGGTATTTAAATGTCTGTTTCTCGCTTTCAGTATATCATTTTATATGATGCTATATTTATTGAAGAATATATTAGGCATCCGTAAAAAATAAATTATTAGTTTTTATTCATCGAAATGATTTTTTTTACAGGAAAACCATAAATATCATTTACTATTTCTTTAAGCATCCATTATATAAAAATTTCAATAATTAACGTCTCTTAATTAGAATATAGATATAACATATTACTTTTAGTCAAAACTAATGTAAGAAAATGTGATATATATGTATAAACAAATGCAATTCATGGCTGTGTTAAATTGCATAGTATTTCAGCTTTTACACAACTTGGACGGCAGGTTCCTGGCACAATGGATGCTTTAGACTCTTTACTCATAAAGAAAAAATATAAAAGTTCGATTAATATTCAAAATTTTATAAGAATTTTTGTTTAAATTTGCAGCAGTTTGCGAAGTTGAATTCTTATAGTCTTGAAAAAGAATTATCTTGCAGTACTCTCAAGTTAATAAATTTAAAACCTAAGAAACGCATATTTTTTTCACTTACTGTATAGAAGAAAATCTTTATTTAACCCCTTGGGGACGAGCGACACGTGTACGTGCCGGAAATAGGCCTAAGAATCCTCGTTTATCCTCACCAGTAAAATTTTATTGTAAAATTTGCCTTATTTAATCCGAGCTTTTTCCCGATTTGAATAGGCACAAACTTCTGTTTTTTAAAACCGGTAGCAAAGTAATAAACATTTCGTAAAAGGCTACCGTCGCGAAGGGGTTAATTCCATCCTAAAAAAATGTTTTAGAAACGAAGGAGGTTAAGCGCAGTTTTAATGAGATTTAATTATTACATGACTTATTTTCCAGAAATTATATAATACTTTCAAGATAAAACTTAATTTTCGCTTTATCGAATTCCTTTAAAAATGAGAAATTGCGAATACTTTAGGGCATTTTTGTAGGATTTTAATGTAAAGCAAACCTCTTTCTTTCTCTAAGAAACTAATAAACATTTCCAGTGAAAAAAAGTTAAACTATCTTATTGAAACAACATTAAGTAATTAAGGAAATTTTCTTCTTGATCTTCTTTTTTTTCTTTTAAGGTATTTTGTGAGATGATTAGATAATAATGAATTCTTTGGATCTGCAAATAACGTTCTTGATGAAACTACTAATTTGCATTTCTTCATTAATCTGTGCTTACAGTTTTACTTTAGGATTTTCTCTTGCATTTAAATGTTTTTTAAAGGTGTATCTTTACGCTAAAGAAGTTTAATGAATTTTTTTGTCCGTTTTAAATAACTATCATCGTTTGAACATTTGTGTTAATAACCAATGGCAGGAATTCCCGTTTAATGTGATAAATTCGGTTATATAAGTTTATTACTTTCAGTATATTTTAAAATTTATGATCGCTATTTATGTCGCTTAAAATTGAAATACTTCTTATATTTTAATTTGTCTTTAAATATGTGTAAATATTAGCTTTGTAATGTCAGTAGTTGGATCAAATTTTAAATCAGTGATTATTAAAATAATAACTACTAAGTTAATATTTTTCCTTTCAAAGTTAGAAATAGGAGCGTGCAGTTTACAACCCAGATATACGTTATTGAAGAAAATGTAGTAATTTTAGACATTTTCCCAATTTTCTAATTTATTTTCCATCACCCTCTGTTATCACATGATTTCATAAATACCATAAGATTGTCGTAATTTTTCAACATCATCTTAGTGATAATCTTTTTAAAAAAATCTATTAATAATTGTTTTATGCTAAAGAGGGATAACAAATATTGAAAGAAAAAATTTATTAAAACAATTTTAAAATAACCATTTTCATAAAAATGTAAAAAATTAGTTTACTAAGATTCTCAAATTTATGAAGGATTTTTCAACATGGTTTTCACGCCTCAATATTTGAGTTAATCCTTCATAAACTAAAAATAGGACATATGTTTTCATAAGAGTTACAAAAAAGTTCGAAAATACTATAAACAATAAAATTTTCATTTTTGATAAAGCTTTAGCTCAATTTGAAAATCATTGGTTTTAAAACATTTCAATTTGCATTAGCAGGGCCTTATACTTTATATCGCTGTGTACATTTTATATTGCTGTATGTCACATTTATAAGATATGCAGTTAAAAATATAAGGTAAATAAAACATGTCTTTATCAGAAAATAACTTTTAACCTGAAAGGGTTACAGTAATGTAAGTGAGATTATGATATTGTAAACTGATTATAACCATTCTGATTCAAACAATAGTCAATGTCTATTGGACGAACTTTGGATCGTAGCCATTGGAAATGAGAAATGAAAGATATAGAGTCGCATTTTAATTTACAAGATTGTACAACGTCTGTCCATTGCCATACCATTTCAATTCAGCGGATAAAGTTGATATTCTGCCCATGTTCCTTAAATTTTTCATAATCTACGACTATCAAAGTCTTTTTTGAAGAAAAAGCATTACCATAAAAGATACCCATAACACAGAGCATAATTATGGACATTGTCAGTATGGTTTGTTGTTTTCAAACACGAAACTACAAAGCAAGAAAACTAAGATAGAAAGGCAAGATCGAGTTGTTAAAAGTTGTGTTTAAATGAACTCATTGAACATCTATCCACTGCAATACGCATCCCTGTTCATGAAAGTGCCACTTTGAGACACGTTCCTTCACACAAGATGCATGAAAAGGAGAAATAATCTTCAATGTGAAAATGCATATCTAGTAGTGTTAAGAAACGTGAATATGTAAATATGCAAGAAAAATTTTCTAAATGAATCAAAAAATGTCCGGACAAACAGTCGAGCCCAGAAGTTATGGCTTAATATGGCAACTCTTTAGTATTTAAGCTACACCAAATAACATCGTGGGGTACCATTCATTCTGACAACCACTTTTAAGTAGTAATATTTGATCTGCCATTTTCACGTCAGACAGAGTAACTCTATAAAACTATGCATACTAAATTATACTATAATATTTTTAACTAACTGAAACTAATTAAAGAAGAAATTATAAAAGTAAAAGTCAATCTACGGAAAAATGTTGACATGGTAGGAGTTGAAACCGGATATCTGTCTGAATATGTATCCTTAATAGCCTAGACTTAAACAGGATAGCTTTAAAGATAGTGCCTTGGAAATCTACAAGTCGGTATATAATATTCAACTCCTGAACATTTTCATTCAGTTGGGAAATTTCTTCACAAATCGGTTTGATTAAAATAAAGATAATAAAGACCAGAAAAAGGGTAACTTTCTATTAACAAGGTCTATCATCACACCGACAGTTTGGTAATAGGTTACAATAACCTATTATTTTTGTAATATATGGCCAGAGCATAGAAAGTTGTGAAACTTGATATTTTGTTTCACTTTTAAAAAGTTGTTTTTCCTTTAAAGAAGTTTTTGGAATCAAGTGCATTTTTATAAAATGTGGGTAATTTTTTCATACTTGAATGAGTTTTAGGAATTTTGAGTATCCCATCTTTCTTTTAAATATTAATATCTTCAAAAGATTATATGTTCAGATTGAAAAAAATCGTTAAAAATTACGAATGATCAAACCAAACTTAAAAAAAAAAAAAAAAAAAAAAAAAAAAACTGCTTAAGTTATCACGTCTAAAAAGCATTTTAACAGGAACTTTTTAAAGTGGTTATCTTCACATATTCATTTTTAATGGTATTTCCCTTTTCATTCTAACCCCCCCCCCACCCTCTTAAAGACAATATCTTTTTGCTAAATTCTTAACTTTAATTGTCAGTCTGTATCTAGATTTAATTTATTTAGTAACGGTCTTTTCCTTTATAAAATTAAGCATTCGATTTTTGTTCTCGTACCGAAGCGTACTTTATTAAGTCCTTAATTCTCGCTCCCGTGATATTCACGGGCTGTGTCTTTTATTCAGATTGTTTGATTCCCACCAGTTTTATAAAGTAGTGTAATTGGCTTTATTATGGTATTATTTTACCTGTCATTAAATAAGGTAAGTATTTCTTTTTCAAAAAAGGGGTGCCAATAAACAATCTGAATTTTTAAACGGTAATTTAATGTGACCGTTAAGGGGTTATAAGAAAAGATGTCTTTTATCTGGTTAGCAAAACTTTTCTTATTTTATTCGTATGGTTAATTTCGTTGCTATGCAATATTTTCCGAATCATATACATCTATCCTTTTGACCGTTGTCACTCCCCATCTACCTGTCTACATTTTCTGCAACGCATAAAATTATTTCATTATTGGTACTTTGTCTCCAACTTCTCATTTTTATTAACATTCAGTTTCTGAGTTCCAAACCCATGGGATTTTTGGCAAACCCCTGTAAAATTGTAATTTTGTGGTTTACAATATTCCTAATTTCTGTTGATATCATTTGATGTTGAAGAATTCATATTTAGCCCTATGTTCCTCCATTGACTTTTTCTAAACGGAAAATAACACATGTCTCTTATCAACTAATTATCGCCATATCATACGTGATTGGCTATATTTATGTATGTCTAGTTCCGCCTAATACTTGATAGTTTCGAAAGAATGTAATAACATCTCTCTCCTTTCTTGATCGTGGTTTTTTAAATGTAATGAAACAAGTCTCACTCTCCAGCAGCGGCATTTTCACTTCCAAGGGCTCACCTTGTAATTGAGTAATAAAAATCCTGGTGTTCATAATTTATAATGAAGTAACGTTGAAGAACAAGGTATGTTTCCTTATGTAATACACGGCATAACTCTACCTTCTAGCATTTTATAGTTACTCCTAACATCGATATTAGATGTGGCAGCAGACATTCATAAAATTGGTAATAAAACAACCTTCCCCATTATCAATTTAATAAAGCAGATGAAAATTCAACATTCCATATTCAACATCCTCTTATCCTGAAATCCCTAGCTTCCACTGCCTTCCCTGTGCTAGCTCACTATCAAAATCAAGAAACATACACTCAACTAATAAATAAAAACATCTTTACATAAGTAAAGAGTACAAAATTCCTCCTTTATAGATTCTCACATTCGAAACCTTGAATTAAAATGTCACCTCAAATATTACAGCGGACTGTAAAATCAGTCTTATTTTTTTAGGAGGAAAAATGATGTAGTCAAGTAATTTTTTCAAATAACATTAATTCGTATGCTTAAAAATTTCATAAATAACCTGATATATGATCAATTGTGTAACTTAATCGAATCGTACATTAACAGAACGATTTCAATAAAATCATGGAATAATAAAGTATAAATTATTAAAAACTTAGCATATATATCAATAAAAGAAAGTTTTGCTCTGTGTGTGTGTTTGAGTATGTGTCTGTATGTGTGTCCGCGTGTCTGCTTGCAACGGCTAAGAAAATCTGTCGCACGCAAAGGTCTGAAAAATTTTATGAGGATAGTCCAAGAATGGTGCTGATGCACCTGAGGCTCAGATTTTTCGTTTTTTTATAATTACCTGAAATATTAATTAAAAAGCAAAACGAAATTTCATCAAAAAGCATTCTCCTTTAAGCGCGCGGGCCTGCACTGTACAGTAAGTCCCTTCTAGAAATCTATCAGTACAGAAGTACGGGAAGATCGGGCGGTTTTTACTTCTTTGCCCTTCTTTAAAAAACGCGCGTCGCGTCGTTAGAACTTTTTGAAAATCGGCAAACTAAAAACGTATTCTTAATGTTTGAACTTTTTACTTTCGAATGACTCAAATTGCATAAAATATATGATTTTTAACTCTTTCAACTAAAATTTCGAGAAAAAGTTCGTTTTCGCAGGTAGGTTTACTTCTCTTTTCCGAATGTTGCATTGAGTTAAATTTTAAAGATATGGAAATTCAAAAAATACCTACTTAATTCGATTACTTTTTCTCTACTCCTGTACAAGTCCCTTTCAAAAATTTATTATATAGGCTTCGAAACCATTATATTTCTGACTAATACAATTTTTTTTAAAAATGACATTAAGAACATTTTTTAATATATTAAATGACGTATTGAAAAAAAAAGAATCCGCATACTTTCAAATTCTGAATCCGGTATTTTTTGTCTAATTATTGAAAAGCAAATAACACTCACTTAAAGTGTAGTACAGTCACTTAAAGTGTAGTGGTGTTCCCCGTACGTTTGGAAGGATTTTCGTTTGAAAGTATAAATTCTTGCAAAATAGTGTTAAAGACGTAAAGTCATACACAATTGAGGTTCGTTTGGTTAATATCACAGACCTGGGCAACATAGGGCAAGCCATCTAATTTATTAATAAAATCTTCTTCACTCTTTTAGTTTTAAACCGTTCATTTCATTGTTATCATTTGTTTTTACTATCAAAATCATCACCGCATATTGTCTTTAAATACGAATATGTGTTTCAGATTAGTTACAATGTTGTCGGATCACCCCTGTTCTTTGGAAAAAATTCGTATTTAAAACGAGTTTTCCGCGTTTGTTCTTCACTTAAACTAAATAAAGAAATCTTCCGTTGGCATCATGGGTCTTTTCAGTTTTTTTTTTTTTTTTTTTTTTTTTTTTTTTTAAGAATCTTTGTAATGTATTTTTTTGTTTAATGGAGTGTCTTTTCCTGTTTTTTTTTTTTTTTTTTTTTTTTTTTTTTTTTAATGAAATCATTTCAATTTAATTTAAGAATCTTTTTCGTTTACTTTCTTAATCTCCGTAATGGAATTTCCCCGTTTCCAACACGGCATTTTTCCGTTTTCTTACAAAATTTGGCTAATACAGCTTTCCGTTTTTATAACGATACTTTTATATATATTTTTTAAGGATTTCCATATTGGTTTCCATTTTTATTACTATTAATATATATATATATATTTTAATCCGAAATAAAAATGTCGGTTATTGCACGTCCTACACATCATGAATATGGATGTAAATCGTCCTATAATCGGTATCTAGTCTGATATTCTAAGAGTCATAAAATAAATCCACCCTCATGTTCGTTGTGTAAAAAAAAAAAAAATAAATAAATAAAATAAAAAAAAATATATATATATATATAGGTGATAGAATGGATTAGGAAATGTTGGATAAAAATATGAAATAATTAACTATTGAAAATTCTTCATATCATTACAAATACATGCGTGTTGAACGATCACAAGTTGTTGATTTTAAGTACATTTATCTTGTATAATTAATTGTTCATAGGAGAATAAAAATGCTTGGATTTAATCTAATCGAAGCTTTTTCGATTAAATTATGTAATGACTTTACATCACTGGTAAAGCAAAAATTTCGGTAATTGTGTAAATTGCATATCTGTTTCTTTTATGAGTTTTTCATTTTTATTTTCTGTCTGAAATTTTATTATAATTTCTTTTTCCGATAAATTTTTATCTTTATTGTAGATTTCACATCTCTTAGATGCAACACTATACGTAATTTCAAAAATATACTCGTACATATAATTTAAAGAAATGTTTTTGAAAAAATATAAATTTAAACTTTTTTATTTTAACATAACTTGGTTTCTAGAAGCCTCAAATATTTTAAACCAAAATTAGAGTTCATCTCACCAAGTAGTTTTTAAATTTTGCTTAAAAAACTACCTTCAACGCAATAAGGTTTGTAACGATTAAACAAAAATTAAAATTGGAAATTCCAATTTTTAAATCTGCATAATTCATAAACTACTTTATCTAGTGTACCAAACTACGTTTGGTAGCTGAAGATAGAATTTACACAAATATCCAAATATGACGTCAGAATTATGTATTAGTAATTAGTAAATTAGTAAACGTGAAGTTTGTTACACTTTCTAACTACCTCCTAGGCAAAATTGAAATATAAAATCGATTAGCAGACATTATTTCTAATCGATTGTTACCAGATGCATTTTTATACGTTGCTTTGTCCAAGAGTTATTTGGGGAAGATTACTTTTTACAGGGATTCAATAAATGGAAAATTATTCGTTATTGCACTGATGAATTACAATGTGATTTAGTAAAATCAACTGTAGAGTACTTACATCTGCTTAGGAGCATGTGTTAAAAGACTTTTAACCTTTTTTAGAATATTTTCTCAGCTAAACTATAAAAAGTAATTTTAAGAGAAATAGTTTTATCAAAATGTTTTGATGTGTTATGTGAGATTCTCTAATCTATTTCCTATCATTTCCATCTATGAATATGAAAAAGTATGCCTGTGTGATGCGTCATACATCAGTATGAAAAAGGAAGTTATCATCTACAGCGAACGAGTTCTGAATTTTTTTTTTCTTTCACTGATTTGTCTTGATATTCACTTGAAAACTTCTTATGGAATTTTCTTAATTTGCAAAACTTACATACAAATCTTAATTCATGCCAAATATTCCCCATCTTTGAAGATATAAATTTTTTATCGATGAGCAAGAATTAAAAAATATACATATGATATTTTATACAAAACTGTCTACAAACAATTTCAGGTCTCTAGCTTAAATAGACTTCGAGTTACCATGCTGTAAACAATAGATTTGACAACGCAGCATTTACGTTTGACAAGCTAATTGCTCACATTTTATTATTTAAAAAAATACCAGTGCCCCCAGCAACATAAGTGGGACTTTCCTCAGCCTCCAGCCTTGCTTGCATCTGCATCTGATTACGTTTCTTGTAATTGTTGCCGATCTTGTGCTATCTCGTATTCCACACATGCTAGATCCTCTGCATTCACATAAGAAACAAGAATCTTTCCAGTAACTATGACTAAATTTTTCAACACATCTGCTTCAAGTCTCTTCTGTTTTTTGTTGATCGGGGCCGCCCGCAGGTTTCCTGTTTAGGACCCTTGCTATGGACCATTGTTGCTGATAAGATTATCAAAACTTATAAGCGACACAGTCAAAAAATTATTTCTTATACTGATGACCCTGTTATTGTTGAAGGCAGGGATACAAGACCTGCACTTGAGAATACCGTCAATGCTAGCATTTCCCACAATTAATGTTGAAAAGTCTGCTTCAATGCTTTTTGGAAAATATATATCAAGAAAGCGTCGACCTATTTTTAAACTCCAGGGTAGGAGCATATCTGTTAAGGATAATTTGCTGTACTTGGGATTTTATCTTGACAGTAGATTCCATTGGTTGGAGCATGTCGATATGGCCCGCGATAAAATAAAAGATTTTACTTGTAATATCCAAAACACAAGAACTCGTGATAAAGGATTACCACTTGAATTTCTAAAAATTTGGTACAATTCAGTGCTAAAGAAACAGATTACTTACGGTTACGAAGTTTGGTTTAATGATTTACGGAGCCATGGAATTAAGCGTTTATCCTCATGCCAAAGGCTATCTCTCTTATCTATCATTCGTGCATATCGGTCAATATCAACACAGGCACTTTGTGTAGTTTCGGGAGTTCCTCCAATCGAAGTAGAATTAAAACAACTGGCTTTATGTTTTGAAGTTCAGAATAATGATGGCTCAGATTGGATAGAAGATGTTTATGTTTCAACAGATTGTTTGATGAAAAAAGTTTATACTTTTAAGTATCCCTACTTTTATTATAATCATCATGTCAATTTCGTACGTGCTATTACAGAGAAGGTCCCTTTGTACAACCACCCAGTTTTATATACAGATGGTCCTAAGATGCCTACGGGCATTGGAGCGTCTTTTGTGGTATTTTTGAAAAAATATATTATCTTTGAGAAGAGAATTAGACTTAAATTATTTAATACGGTATACCAGACTGAACTTACCGCCTTAGATTCCGCAATTGAGTGGTGTAGAGAATCCTCATACAGTGTATTCCACATTTATACAGACAGCTTGTCCTCAGTTCAAGCGCTTCAAAATCTTTTTCCAACGGACGAAATTCTTTTTAATATTTATCCGAATTTACGACTATTGCATAATAAAATTATTAATACAGGCTGGATTAAACAACACCTTGGTTTCGTCGGAAATGAGCGCGCAGCTACCTTGCCAAATCAGTCACTGAGACTAGTTCATTTGATGTTGAAATAAACATTCCTATCCCTGTTTCGTTTGTGAAGCAGTTCTACAATAGCAATATTATTAAAATTTGGCAGAACGAATAGTCTTATAGTGATAAAGGAAGAGACACGAATAGTATTATTAAAACAGTGTGTACCTCATTTTTGTGTTTCTCGCAAGTCCATGACTATTTTATATCTGCACATGGGGCATTTCCTTGTTATCTTTATAAAAGGGGAAAACGCCAGAGTGATAAATGCCTATGTGGAAACATCGGTGATGTCAAATATTAACTGTTTGGTAAATGTCCATTGATGCCTACTTCATTTAACTTTATCCGTAACCGGACACTTAGGTGGAACATGCGTAGCATACTGTTCTCGAAATCAAATTATCACAGACCCAGACTCATTTACAACGAACTAAATAAACATTTTTCGTTTATAAAATATAAATTTTGATTTTTAATCTTTGTTTTATTTTGACCACTTTTCAAGCGCCAGGGCGCTCTTTGTGAGTTTTACTCTTACTTTTTGTCACTGCATTTCTTGGGGTAATCCCCAGCTGTGGTTTTGCAGGTCGCAGAGGGTACTTTTCTGTCAGGGGTTCATGCCTATGCCATTTTTGGTTGGCTCCCTGGCAGAGTGATCCTGATCCTGTCCTTTGTTGAATATCAAAACAGCATCACAAGTCCCAATTACTTACATTTTCTACTACAAAACACCAATTTTCAAATATTGTGCCAAACATTGTGCTCGTCGGATATTATCATTCTGCTTTATTGAAAACTTGCTGGCGCGCGGTCAGCTGCGCGAGATTTGAAATTGCGCGTTGCGCGGGACATGCACTAATTTTTATTGAACGATACACTTTCGAGGCAACTTTTGGCAGAACTGGACTTTTTTAGAAATTCCGAATATTAGTAAAAAAAATATTATTCGCTTATTTTTGTGATTTAAGTTTAAAACTTGACATTTTCATGTAAGGAAAATTGTTGGGACCGAAAAAGCTAAAAAACCGAAAATCATTTTTGAAGGTCATAAGTTCTTTATGTTATAGTCTGAAACTAAATTGGCAGACTAAAATGTGTAAGATGAGTACATAGATAACTGACCAAGAAATATGAATACCTTAAATGAAGTGTTTGTGAATTCAATATGAAGTTTAAAATGTTTTCTTTTCTTCCGACTGTTACCTATTAAAACAGAGTATTTTTGGAGTTAATTCCTCTGTGCAAAAGAAACAAAATTTTGTCCATGCCTGATAAAATACCAGACTGGACCATTTAATTTATAAACGTTTCATATGTGTTATTGTTGTATTTTTGGGAAAAGTTATCATAGTTTGTCTTTTTAGTAGTATGTATAGTAGTATGTAGTGCACGGATGGTCTATAACTATTATGTAATGCTTTTTTATATATGAGTATTCTGTATAGCGGTATTTATTCAAGTAATGTTAAGATCTTGAATCCCTCTATAGAATAATGTCTGGTGTACAAGTAATACATTATACAGATAATTGTATTGAAATAGTGGTAGGAAGAATAAAATTTCTTTTATACGCTTTAAGCGCCGTGGTAATCAACACATAGTCAATCAAAAATAAGAAAACATGACTCTTAATACATTAGTTAACCAACCTATTAGGATTAAGATTTTACGCAGTTTGAAGCATTTTCTATAATCATTTATATAACGTAATCTGTGCATTCAAAATAAATTACGTAGAAAAGTAGTGCTTTATTAGAATATTTTTGAAATTTGTATTTAATAATATTTAAAATTTTAATGTAACCACAAATAAAGCATTGAAATTAAGCTATATTTAAAGCATACGTTTTAACAGCAACCTGACCTATAACGACTTATGACAATGATAAAAATTACTCCTTGAAAATAATTACTTGTGAAGTGATAGCTACAAAATTTAAAATTAATACTTCTCTACATCATTATTATCAAAAAATGACTCATAATCGATTTTTGATTACAAGCAGCGAAGTATTTTTCCTATTTGAATAAGTACTTCTTAAAATTTTAAAGTTTTATTTTATTTAATTTCACTAATCCTGATATATTTTAACATGCGTCCTCAAAGAAATGCATTTTCAAACAGCCAGATCAAATTGCATTGTGGTTCATTCTAAGCTAATGTATTAATGGAATAAATCGCAAGCCGTTGATTTCTAATTTTTATTAATCATTAAACTAAAGTGGAAAGAAGATGAAATGCGTTTTTAAATAATTCTTTAAATGTATATTATTTCAAAACTGAACAACATTATAAATATAAACATATTACGATAAAACACATCAATAAATTAAATTAAGCACTTCAAAATTAATTTCAAAATGACAGTTAAAAAAAGAACATTAACAATGTATATGCACTACGGAAGCATGTCTTTTAACGATATTTACTATTTAAATTTTGCTTTTTAATGTTTATATAGGAAGAAACTCAAATAAAGATTAAATGGCTAGAGGTTTTTTATTGCTATGTGGCATGGACAGTATTTTCCAGTCCAAACTGCTGTTTAAATAATTCAAGTGAAATTAGATGAATAATCGTCGGCAAGCAATTCTTAATAAATTTTTATTTTTCATTATCCACAATTGGACATTAAGGCTAATATCAGACGAACGTCTATTTGCACGCTTTTTGTATCAACATGAAAAAGAAACCCCTGCTAGCGAAGGTGTTTATTTTTCATGTTAAAACAAAAAGCGTGCAAATAGACGTTCTTCTGACATTAGCCTAAATTCTGTAATCAATACATGAAACCTTAGCAGTATTGAGAACGAGTTGTAGCTGGTGGTGAGAATAAGAATAAATTCACTGCGCATAGTCTCTTTAAATATTTTATTCTGTTTAAAATATGAAACATTTTTTTTTTAACCACAGTCAAAAACATTTCGAACTTTGGCATCAACCTAATTTTTAAAATAGTCTCTGACTGAATTGTACGGTATTTTATTAGTTGAATGATGTCATTCAATGTCCCATATGATATGATATTGTACATCCTAAAAAAAAGCGTTTTAACATTTAAATGGTACATAATATAATTTCAATTACTTAAAAATGTTTTAAATTAAAGTACCCGATTAAACTAAAAGAATGTTCTTTGCTGCGCTATGAATACCCGGGTAAAAAAGGTTACACTCATTATATTTATATCAGTTATTTCACAACATTGCAGCAGTACAGAAATAGCCACAAAAAATTAGACCTTCACTTTCAAGAAATTATCCTACACTTTCATAAAGGATGTTTTGCAGTGAAAGTTTGTTCCGCGAGTGTAACTATGTTATTTCAGAAAACGGTTTGAAGAACCATTTTTCACCTACTTAATTAAGGGCTTAACTAACATAATTATAATTTAAATTTGACATAGTATATTCAGTTTTATTACTTATGCAAACGCAACGGCGTCTCTTGTGAACGATGGTATAGAAATATGAAGAAAAACTTCATTACTTTTTATGTTATAAATCTACACTTTATACCTCTGAATTTAACTTTGAATTAAAAATTATAGTGATATACTAATTACAACGTCAGTTACACACTTCTCATAATTTTTACGTCTTAATGGCCGCGTCCAGTTAATTATTTACATCTAACACATTTCACTGTATATACTATATTTCTTAATACGTACTTATAAAATTCATATTGTGTGTTTTGATTATATTAAAGAAAATATTACACTGATATATTTTTTAAAAAACAAATTAAAATTTTTAAAATCTCGTGTAAAAGCTTTTTTTTAAACTTATTTGAACACGATTACACATATAAATTAAACTTTATTACGCATATAAATTAAATTTTATATCAGAAAAATCAATCGAATTTCATTTATAGGAAGTCTTACTTTTAACCTGATTATTAGACGTTTCTCAAACATAAAAAAGTAAATAGTACAATAAAAAACATCTCGCGAGAGGTTTATTTAAAAATAATACCAGAAGTTTGGCCATTACTGTCGATCCACCGATTAGATGGAAGGTAAAATCCGGTATAAAGCGGAAACAGGAGAATCATTTTGTTATATGTGGTGTCAGTTGTCATGCGCGAAAGTTGACGCCAAAAGTTTCGAAACTATTAATTCTTATTGTGATACTTTTTTCATTCACTTTTCCTTTTGATTTCATGCAATTAAAAAATGCAGCTGCTTAAAATCACTGTTGCCGGATTGGGGACTTTTTTAATTCAGATTATTTGACTATCACCACTTTTTTTAAATGTATATTTCGCCTTATTTTTCAGAATTTCTAATATATTTTTAAAGAGGCCGAATACTTCTATTTCAAACAGCGTGACAATCAACAATTTGGGGACAAAAAAGTCCCCAATTTGGCAACACTGCTTTAAATAACCAATCAAATTTAAAGGATATAAAAAAAATATTTTCTGTTAAAATAATATATATATATATATATATATAGTTAGGGTATATATATATAGTGGGTAGTGTTGTCTGGATAATACGCAATGGTTAATTTAAAAAGGGGGGCATTTGATTTATAACTACGTTGCTAATACACATTTTATAATGGATTCGATACTTTGATTCGATAATTTGATATGTATAATGGTGCAGTTATATTTATATATTTATTAATTCATATTAAATTTATTCATAATCATTAATATTTAATAAAGTTAACGATTAACTTGTATTTAAATTTTATCCTACTCTCATAACAACATCATATTAATTTCTAATAGTATACCATCTTAAATGAGAATAAAATGCATAATGAGTGTATTTGTTATATCTAATGCTATGACAGTATGGACTTTGATTTGGTATTTTTTTCCTCTATTCTTTTTAATCTTCTTTCATTTTTAAATTAATTGGTGCTCAATGGTATATTTCTCGGTTTTCTGTGTGTGGTAGTCCCAAATTCATATTCTTTAGTTAAGTTATGGCTAATATGAAGATGAAACCACACATTTTATTTGTGAACTTTAGGCATTTGGGACCCGATGATTCTGTCTATGTTCTACAATTTTCCATCATTCCATTTATGTTATTCATCTTCTGCTGTTTTTTACTATGTTTTTGGAATTTTTGTTAAGTGTGTTGAGGGGACCTGTATTTGGTAATATCATTTTATTCATAATTTCACAGTTTTTGTTGGTGCTCGGTAATGTTTATTTAATGGTTATATATATATATATATATATTGACAAAATTTAAATTAGAAAAATTTCATTTGCGAGAAATTTTTTTAAATTAAAACTAAATGTAACATTAATGTATGCTGCATAATTTCTAAATGCTGATTTAGATTTTTCTTTCAATATTCCTGTGAATATATTTGTTCGTAGGAATTTTTGTTTAGTTATGTTATTTTGCCACACAAAACGACAGAAAACTCTGTCTAGGCAGACTGTGTGTAAGAAATAAGTATGCCTAACGCAGAAATTTTTTCCAGTCCTGATGAATACATGGAAATATATTAAACCATGTCTCAGTCTGATTATTCTTTACGATTTTTTTTTCTTAGTCCCGACTGATTCTACTGTAGATCGAGTTTACTGATATTCTTTCTCTCAATACTGCAAGTAATTTAGGAATCGTAAGGAACTTTCTTTTCTTTTGCATAAAATTTTCGTACTGCTCTTCATAACACATCGATATTGAAAGAATCCGCAACCATTTTTTTTTTTCATGGTCAAGTTATGCGCAGCACGTAGCATTTTCCATTTGTAGTGGGAAAAGCAGCAATAATTTTTCACGTACTAAATCTCAATCACACGTTGATTTTCGAGCAACAGCTGCAGATAAAAATGCGTGTTGAGCCTAAAGTTTCTCTTAAATAGTGCGTGTGATTGCCGAATAGTATACTTTGGAAATATTCAGCTTTTGAATTTCCAGTTATTCTATACATTTTAGAAAAAGTAATATTGCAACTATAATATACAAATCCTATTCACAGACTTAAGTAAAAAATAGTTGAACAAAACACGAAATCTTAATAACAATCGTGAGTAATTGACTCATACACGCATGTAAAAAGTCCTAGATTTTTTTCTTCCCTGTCAGATGGCTTCATTTGTATACGTCCTTTTTTCTTCTTCATATTTTTCTTCTTCAGACAAAACTTCTCGGAAAGCATGTCTTTAATTTTGTTTATTCATAAAACAAATTATAACACCGTTCGGAGAACTTAATATTATTCTAATCAATCACTACCACAGTACTTATTTTGACTTCTTTATATTTCTTTACAGTAACAGTAGTAACTGAAAAATAACTCATGGAGACATCAATTACTTAGCTGCTGAAGTCAATATTATCATTAGACTCTTAAGCTAGCATTTTTATCAGATAAGTAACGTGACCGCCCCGAAAATTTCGTCATCTGAATTGAACATGTTGAGTGAGGACTGCCGACTGATGACCGCCGACAAGCTATAACATTCTAGACAGCTTGTTTAACTTCGAAGAATTTTTAGAATTTACTCTCAAGCATTTTGTTCGTTACAAATTACATCAGGAATTAAAATTAAAAATAGTAATGGAATTTGGTGAATAATGTATCTGTATTCCCTAATCAAAGTATCTTTTAAAAATTAAATGGCAACTAACACAATAACTCTGACTCTTTACTTTGATCCCGATGTTTCTAGGAAAAGAAATTTTTACGTTGCCTCCTACCCTTTGGATTCAAAACCTGCTCCATTGATGCTTTTTTTTTTATTCTTTTCTTAAATACATACCGAAATTATTACGTCAACATTTTTGATTTATTATACAGGCATTAGTTTTACTATTTTCATCATTTGGAGTCTGTAACTACGCACTGAGCCGAATAGAAACACTAATATTCCACTAAGCAGAAATTTTTAATATATTAATTTATTCACAATTTCTTATTTAAAAATCATTTTAATGTATGAAAATACCACACAAACTTACCTTTGCCTGTTTGCTCAAATATTCTTGCATTTGAATTATCCAATTCGTCGCTATTAGTTCTATCCAAAAATCATAAGACAAACTGCGATGAAAAATTTAGAACACTCTAATTGAAATCATGTCGTCTTTTCCCGCTTTCACTTCCGGAAGATGACCTCCAATGCCATAATGTCAATGATTTTATATTACATTAAATGATGAAACAAAAAATGGTAAACTCTATTTTGTAATTATTTCCTGCATTTAGAAAGAGTTTTATAATTAACGATATTGATAACAGAGGAAGATTCTCCTAGAAAAAACGCTTACAATGGGATACATGCTTCGCGTTTTTTTCTTCTCCTGAAATGAGAATGTTTTATTATGTTACATTTATATACTATTCATGCGTTAGGATTTTAGGTACCAGAATTGTCGCATTTATGAGTTATCACATTTAGGCACAGTGAGATTAAATACATAATTTTGAATAACTCTTAGATGGTTCTGAACTTAATATATCTGTATAAATATAATATTTACTCAATTTTAATGGCAGCAACCAAGAATAATTAACATAATATGCAGACATATTAATTGGGAAATTTCTCAAATTCTCCCCGAAAGCATTCTGAATCTGATCTTCATGCTAATAAACTTGTCAAGATTTTAATATTTTGCCTAAAATAAACGTCCATGAAGTTTACTTGAAATTATGCATATCAAATGAAATCTGTTTTAATTGTGATAAAAAAAAAAAAAAAAAAATAACCGGAATGCTTCATTTAAAATACATGTATAGTAGATATCTTCTGCAATCATTTATCAAACATTTTTACGACTTCTATAAAACCTGCAAGTCAGGAATTTATTTCATTTTATTATCTGAAATTTTTTTTTTATAAAATAAGAATTTTCACTCTGCTGATTTTCCGAAATGGTTACTGTTATTGGTCAGAGAACATAGCATGTGTTAAATTTTGTTTTCGCAATGCATTTTCTGCTACGAAAGCATTTGAAATGATGCAAAAAAGTTTATAAAGACGTCCTTTTATCAAAAACAATAGTAACTGATTTTAATATAAAGTGTAAGATGGTGGAGAATCCGTCGTAAATAATCCTCAGTCTGATAGATCATCCTATTCGATTATTGATCAAGATATCCATAAGGTAAGAACATTGGTGGTTGGTGATTGTCGTTTGACAATAACAAATATTATTGAATATTGAAACTACATGCGTGAAAATATAATTTGTTAGTATAGTAAGGAAATACAAAACACTAGATTTTTTTTTCATAAAAATACTTTGAATCACAGGCTAAAGGCATATCCTGTTCGAATGGTCGTATTTTTACTCTCGTAGCACCTTAAAATTATTTAACGTACTAACTTTGTCAGAAATTTTGAAATATATTTTACTTATATATAAAAAAATAAACTGTGAAATTCGTATGAATCGGAATAAGAATTTCTGAAAATGTTATACATAAAGATTTGAATATTATTTTCTCTATGTGTCAGGAAGCAAAGATGTAATTTAAAACTGCTTTCAGCATAGAATAGAGGGAGTAAGAAATAACACAGATATCCACGATGATTCTTTAATACTATTTCGCCTCAACTAGCTTATGAATCAAGTTAACAAGAATCCTGAACGTGGAGTCGCGATACAGTCTGTCTAAAGAGATTAGCCCCAAACGAAAATATTATAATAAATTTAGAAAGAGAATAATAATTTATATAGAATATGATGATATAGAATAACTTCACAATAAATATTGATAATAGTGATATTATAATGTTTCATCTGTATTATTTATTTAAAAAAAAAAAAAAAAGCCTTTTTCATTTTCTTAAAAGACAGTGTCTCAATAGTTAAAGACCATTATGAAAACGTTAACAAATGCTAGATTCCTTGGAACCAATAAACCGTACTGACACACGGAGCGTTTGTCCTGAGCAATACAACAGCAAATATTCAATTTCCGTTGATTATTTAAAGTGCTATAAGCTACGGAATTAAAAAATCAGAAAATGTTAAATATATGTAAGATGAAATATAAAATTTAGATCGTTTTTTGAAATTTCTGGATTATAATTTTTTTTCAAAGTAAGGAATATACAGACTACTTGATAAGAATAACTGTATTGATTATAGAATAAATATATTTTTGCGAGCACACTGGAATAAAAACGAATATATTTAATGGTTATTGAATATAATTTTTAATTACGAAAATAAGTAGATAACATACTAATATAAAATATATCCTAATTCTATGATGATTTGAACAACGTATTAATAGCAGAAAGCTCTCATCTTTAGACATACCTGTTTTATAAACATGTTAAGAAATGATAATGATAAATGCGAATTCATGTATAATATTTCTCAATTTCCATGAAAAAATATTTGTCAGAAACAAAAGGAAAAAAGACACTTTGATTGTTTCAACAAATTCTTTTTGGAAAAAAAGAAAGGAAAACATGATTGAGCATACTTATTATATGGATATGTAATAAATAATTTAATAAAAAATGTGGAATTTGTTTTTATATATTTATTTTCAGTATCAATAGACAAATATTCGTAGACCAAGTGAGAGTTATGTTTAATAATAATAATAATAATAATAAAAAAACAGAGCTGCACATTTCACAATTACAGCTCGGTTGTACCATATTTCTAATATCAAATCAATACGATACGAAAAAAAGAATTATCAGTGTAAAAATAGTTAAACGGATTAAAAAAACATATAATCATGGATATTTTATTTTTTTGTTTGATAAGTATCTGTTAGAATACAGAAAAGAATCTTGAAAATCATTCTCTCCTCTCTTCCTTGTCTATTTTGTTTCTCTTACTGAAAAAGAAAAGAAAAAAAAAGAAAAGAAAAAAAAGAAAAGAAAAAAAAAGAAAAGAAAAAAAAGAAAAAAAATTCTTTTTTCCTGGCGGTTTCATATACATAGACAATAACAAGAATACGCGTATTCCTGTTACCTCTGCGAAAAATTGCAGCAAAACGTGGGAAAATCCTCTAAAATTTGCGTAAGCATTTACAAAAAATTCAAGAAACACAAAGGTCAAAATTTACTTTCGTGCGAGAAAATATTTTTACAAGAATATTTTCACATATTTCAATAATTTGCATTAAAATCACTAAAAATTCCAAACTGACGGAGGAAAGAATTTACTATTTTAGGCTAAAACATTTAAAACCAAATTCACTTTACGAATGTTAAAAAATTGCCACAGAACGCAAAAAAATCGTATTAAAATATCGCGAAAAATTCCAAAATTGACTTACGAACTCTGAATAAAGTTTATTGAAAAGAAGGCAACATTTACTATTCTAGGTAAAAGATTAAAAGCATATTGTATTTAAGAATGTGAAAAAAATCGCCACTAAATGGAAATAAAAATTCACGACTATGAAATAAGTATTAAAAATTTTATATATTGAACCAAAATACTAAAACGGGATCCCTCGTTAGCTCAAACGGGATCCTTGAACGTTAAAAAGTCTGAAAATAAAAAAGCAAAAAACTTTAAAAATTGAATAAAAAATCGCAAAATATTCACAAATTTCTGTATGTTTTCCGAATAAACTTTATTGAAAATTTGACTATGTTTACCGCTTTGGGCTGATAGATTAAAACAGTATTTTTATTTTACAAATGTGAAAAATCGCCACAAAAGGTTAAAAGTAGCATAAAAATCGCTAAAAATTCAGTGGGGTTAAACAGTGTATCTGGGATTCTTTGAAGAATGTCAAGAAACCCCCTGGGAACGCAAAAAACGCTAAACATTGTATTGAAAATCTCTAAAAATTAAAAAATCTCGGAGAACAAAATTTACTACAATGAACTAAACGTTTGAAAGTGAAATACTTTTACGAATGTTTAAAAAGTGCAGCAAAACGCTAAAAATACTAAAAAATTCAGAAAAATTCAAGAAATATTCAAAATTTTCCTTAATTAAAAACGGTATCATTTAACTGATGTTTAAAAATCTCACCAAAAATCGCATAAAAATTCCCTAAAATTTCAAAACCACAGAAGACTAAATTAATTAAACAATAGTGGAATTGAAACTGTGCATCGAATTTCATATATTTGAATGTAAAGAAAAAAAAATATTTCTAAATTTTATTAAATTTTCAGCATATTTGCATCGTATTTCTGCATCTATCTTTATCTTTTCCAATTATATTTAGTTTTAAAAAACTATGCATAGTTTTATTTGTATATGCAAACCAAACAGACATGAAAAAAAAAACTGGGGATTTTGTGGATTGTTCTGGAATGCGCATGGGGCATCATAAAAAGTTCTTTTTAACGCTTAAAATATTCAGTAAAATTCCTTATTTTTTTATAATTTTTTTAAATTTCTTGTGTTATAAATATATACCATAATTCATATAGTGTGCCCTGGAATGGTGTTTAAAGTGCTACTTTGAATTTAAAAAAAAAAAAAAAAAAGAGTTTGAAGATCATTTGTCCCCCCTGACTTTTAATAATAGTATCTCTTTAAAGTATGCCCACAAGTAGTTTTTTAACGAAAAGATCGATTTTGATAACTCTTTTTTTACTTAAATGATCTGGTTATGATGGTTATTCCAAAGATATCTATAAAAGTAAGAAAAAAAATTAAAAATGAGAATTTGTGAAATATCCCTTACTATCCAACTACTTTTAGAAAGCAACTGAAATTCAGCTCACTATATGGTCAATATCGCTCTGAAATTTAAAGATATTTCACAGGCAATTTTATATGAAACGGTATATATAGAATTTTACTAAATTTCATAAAACGTTTTTAGTTATTGTTTTTGCATGCGCAGTTCAGTCATTTCATTCATATACTTATATTACATCAACCAGTTAATATAGTCATGCTTTTATGGACATACATTATTTTACTGTACGTTCTCAACTTTTTTTAAAATGGCGTTAAATTCGGTTAAAACTGTGTATGCTATTACCATAAAACATACAGAAATTTTATAAATTTTTAAACAAACCTTTACATCTCTATGAGTACACAAACTATTTTTACATAAAAAAACCCAAATTTTGTATTGTACCAATATAGTCACGAGCTATAGCTGTACATCACTTCAAGTACAGGATGATCACAAATATTTTTTTCATGTTTATCTTGTTGTTGGTTCTCTAAATGCTCTCGTGACCAAACCTTTACTGAAAAATACGAGGTCAAATATTTTCTTCGTATTATTGAAGCTCGAGAAACAATCGCCAAATATTTCTCTATAAAATTAACAAGACGTGTAAAATTCGAAGTGTCTGGTGATCTTTGACCACAAAGTATAAATATTCACTTTATATTTGGATTTTTACATAGTATAGTATAACACAAAATTAATAAAGTTCTAAAATATTCTACAAGCTTTCTCTAAATTTATCAACATTTCTGATTAATAATGTTGGCTCACTTTTTAGAAAATATTTATCACTATCTAATCATTGAGAAATTTAGAAAATCCGTATTTCCATGTGTTTCAAGATAATGGACTCAAATTTATAATACAATCATGGTGTTACCTATAATATTATAAAAGTTAGTATCAGTTTTAAATATAAAACTGACTCCCTTATGACTAAATATGCAATTTACATTCATGAAGTGTTTTTTTCTAATAAAAACTACTTGTGCAATTATTAGAAGTAAAATTACCTTTCGCGATAATTTTATTTTATTTTTCTCACTGTATCTCCATATGATTTGGGTCGAGTTCAAATCCCTGGGCAATTTTAATATTTTATTTATCGGTCAATAAATTTAAGAGTAAACAAATACATTAAATTTTTAATACCCTGTGAAAGAAAATAAATTTCATTGTATGATTATACTGGATTTTTTTTTTTTTTTGAACAATGAATCAATTAATGCGTATGCCTTTGTAAACAACAGGACAATCCGTGAAATATATCCCCTGTATATTATAGTAGAATACTGTGAAATGGAATAAGTGAAATTCATAACCGCTATAACCAGTCATTTCGTGATTACGAATGGAGGTTGATTTAGAGAGAAGAAAGAAGTGTTAAAGATCTGGAGACTTCACAATTTGCCATACTTCTTTGAAATTCTGAATTTATTAATATTAATATGCTTTCATAAGTCTATGGAATAAATTTATCACATCAGTATGATTAATTTGTATATACAAGTAAAGATAATTGAAAACAAACTCTATCTAAGGTGACATGTATTTTTGCGATCTTAGAAAATCCTAAATTCAGAGATTACCTCTCATAATGCGTTGCAAATGTTAGTACTACATGTTTGTATTTCTAATGCTAATGAAGAATACTTATACTTTAAAATGACAATTCAAAATATAGCGTTCATAAATGATAAAAGATCTCTTTATATATTTAATTAATTGGTTAACATCGATGTTTTTTTGTTTCAGAAGTTGGATTTCCATGAATCATTATTTATTTTGTGGAAAGATTGCTCGATAAGTAGTTTTAGCTTTTTAAAAACATATATTTTATTTATATTAATATAAATTACATAATATACACACTTTATAATGTAGACTGAATGAAAACTTGGTATGTAGTAATGTACAGCGTGTCCACCGAATAAGAGCCTGATTTCAAAATTAAATATCTCAAAAACAAAGATCAACAGATTTATGCTGTAAACGGTTTGTTTATTAGCTAAGCTGTAAAAATGTTGAACAGAAGTTTCAAAATTTAGTTGCAAAAACCGTTAACAGATGGCGCTATAATCGCAATACCTGTGCTTCGAATTCCAGAGTACTAGCGTCTCATTCCTAGATGGCTCCTTACGGAAGACGAATATTGAGAAAGCCCACTTCTTCATTGGGGTGATGTGCAGAAGTGGAGACATCCGGTCACATAATTATTGCATCAGCTTTAATGTTAAAAAATTTCAATTAATAGAATTTTCAATAAAAAGTTTAGAAATCATTATATAAGAACTTATTAAAATATTTTATTAAATTCAATTTTTAATACCATATAATTATTTAAATCAAAATGCATTTAGAAAAATAATTTTGTACTTTTTATTTATTTTTTATATTTTTAAATGATGGCATAATATTTTGGTATTGTTGTTCATACCTGAATTATTATAAATAAAAAAGTAATTTTGCACTTTTTATTTAATTTTAAATCACGGCATAATATTTTGGTTTTAGCACAACACTTATATTTGTTTTCTTTGTAAACAAAGTTTTAGAGACAGAAATTATGCATTAAATTATTTCTTTATTAAAAGGAATAAGTCACATCATCAACGTCAAAGCAAAAGTATTTTGGATGCTGCATTCCTTTCGAACACTTCGGATCATATCGCTAGAAGCTGCACCATATTTCTGTGCTCAATGATAAAAAAATGAAAACGAGTTTTTAAAATTAAAATTATTTTTTTAACTTAAATAAATTTTTAAAAATAGAAGCTTTGTATTACACGTAAATTTCCAACTGGGCGAAAAATGTCCGGACCAGGATTTGAACCAGGTTTCTCCTGGCTGCAGCCGCCAGTGCTCTATCATCTGAGCTATCCCGGACGAATCTGGTGGAACTATTTCACACAGCTAACCTTAATGATTATAGCATCTGGTCTGAAACCTGGTTCAGCTCAACAGAATAAATCTCAGGTAATGGAACTCCAGAAATCACTGGAACACTTCTGGAGT
Source organism: Maratus speciosus (assembly GCA_963932465.1). Classification (NCBI taxonomy): domain Eukaryota; kingdom Metazoa; phylum Arthropoda; class Arachnida; order Araneae; family Salticidae; genus Maratus; species Maratus speciosus. Next base: position 246,299,206 of record OZ010787.1, read on the forward strand.
CCCATTACCTGAGATATATTCTGCTGAGCTGAACCAGGTTTCAGACCAGATGCTATAATCATTAAGGTTAGCTGAGTGAGAAAGTTCCACCAAATTCGTCCGGGATAGCTCATATGGTAGAGCACTGGCGGCTTCAGCCAGGTGAACATTTTTCGCCCAGTTGGAAATTTTCATCTAATATGATTTGTTTACCAATAACAACAATTGTGTTTAAATTAATCTCGCAGAAACTTTGTATTTTTGCATTCAAACTATTCTCTACAATTAAAAAAAAAGATTTATAAACCATTATTATAAATACTCAATGATTTAAAAAAATAGGATTTCTGGCTAAGATGTGTTATTATCCCTCCGTCCGTCATCTTGGGTTTTTGGCGATTTTTATCGTTTGGGTAACCCGACGGTTGGCGTCGAGTGATGTGTTCTGGCAACCCTTTTATTACGACGCGAGAGCCGGCATTATCGCGGGAACATTTATTTCAATCGTGGATCTTGTTGCTGACGGATTTTCAAGTGCTATCACTGACCAGGTTGTATCTCTTTTTTTTTTTTCCCCAGTCTTCAATTTAATGATTTTTTTTATTGCTTTTGCTCTTATGGCTTCCCCGATTTGAGACGTCATCGCTAAATACCTGGCCTTTTCCCGCACTTCTGGAAATAGGCCTATTTTGGGCAAAGAAGGCGATGGTAGTAGTTTGTTTATTACGAAGCTAATCCGCGACAGAGATTTGTTTTTTACTTTTTAAAAAGAAATTGTGTTGATTAAATCCAGCATGTGTTGCCGTGAATGTAATGGAGACATGAAAATCCGTAAAAGGACGCAATTGTCTAATGGTTGCACGTGGGTTTGTCGTAATAAGAGAATCTAATCTTATTTTTAAATTTTTTTCGGAATTTGCTTAATCAAGAGAATTTAGAGAATTTAATCTTATTTTTGTGTTTTTTTCGTATTTAAAGTAATCTAGAGATACAACCTGGTTAATTTTATAGCTTATTATAATCCAGAATTTAATATTTTTGTATTTTTTTCCGAATTTGTCTATTTAAAGTGTTGTGTATTTCAAAGGTTAAAAAAAAAAAAAAGGGTAAGTAATCTAGAAAATCTAATATTTTTATTTGTGTATTTTTTCCTGAAATTTTGCTTTTATTTACATTGTTACATTTTCTTTATTGTGTTTTCTAGTGATTTATGTGCATGTTAGGCTTAACGGAAATAAAATGTAAATAATGAAGAAAAGATGCGCATGTTAGGCTTAACGAAAAAATATGTAAATGAGACAAATTTACATTGTTTTTGTTAAGCCTAACATGCGCATATTTTCATCATTATTTACATTTTTTTCGTTAAGCCTAACATGCTCGTATATCGCTACTTGGCGGAAAAGGGGTTTTCACGCCGAAAAAATCCAAGATGGCGGATGGAGGGATAATAACACATCTGTTCCGGATTTCTTTTAGCTTAATTAAATTTTAAAACCAGAAACTTTGGATTTTTTTATTCAAACTTTTACACAGTTTAAATAAATATTAAAAAGTAAAGATTTCCATTTTTTTTTCAAATCCTCCTCTACTTGGATTCGATTCCACGATCTACCAATTCGAAGAGAAAAGACATACCATAGAGATACTGGTATCCGGACCAAAGTAGCTTATAACATAATTTGAAACAAATCTCAATTCTGTCAACACATGGCTCCGCTTCTGCACATTACCCAAATAAAATGTTTTAATAAGTTCTTATATAAGGTTTGCTAAATTTTTATTGGAAAATCTATTAATTGAAATTCTCTAAAATTGAAGCTGATGCAATAATTCTGTGACCAGATGTCTCCACTTCTGCACATCACCCAAACGAAAAAATGGTATTTCCCAATTTTCGTTCTTCCATAGGAAGCCATCTAGGAATGAGACGCTAGTGCTCTGGACTTCAAAACACAATTTATAGGAATTGCGATTACAACGCCATCTGTTAGCGATTTTTGCTACTAAATTTTTAAACTTCTGTATAACATTTTTACAGCTTAGCTAATAAACAAACAGTTTACCGCATAAATCTATTGATCTTTATTTTTGATATATTTAATTTTGAAATCATGGTCTTGTTCGCTGGACACCCTGTATTTTCAAGTTAATTGTAAGTCATTATATCTATTTAAACTTGATATTAAAATGCACAGAGGAGCCACCACTTTATCAATTCCCCTTAGCGTCCCTACCATATCATTGGACCTCGAATAATTTACAGCATAAAAATTATGTCATTTATATTGTATTAGTATAATACAACAAATTTCGAATTTTTAAATATTGTGTTTATTTATTTGCCGTATTTTAAGGGTTTTAATTTTTAATTTTCTGGCTATCTAAATATACAAAAATATACTAAATATCTAAAGATAGCCGTAAATATGTGTAAAATGAATAAAAATTTATCTTAATGTAAAAATTAAAATAAATATATTTTTCTATGTAATAGTTTACATCCAAAGAGTCTTCGTTTTTCACATACTTCAATCTGCTGGAATTATTTTCCAACATTATGTATCTTTACCATCAAATTGAAATTACAGTTTTTGTTAATGTTATTAACAAAAATTTCCTGGCTGTATTTTATTTTAAAATGACAAAGCCATAGTGCCAATTTTATAAAATTTTAAAAATCATTTAATTATTTTATGTACTTACTTAAGAATTTAAACATATTAAGAAACACAACATTTTAATGCGCAACACAAATAAGACTATATTTTAAAAGGATCAAAAGATCTTTTTGTTTACAGTTATATTGTAAACACAAAATTAAGGGATTGTTTAAATTAAAAAAAAAAAATGCTAATAATAAAAGAAAATATATGAATGAATAAATAATGGAAACATAAGGATTATGCACAAAATTTAATGGAGGGAGGATAGACTGCATTAATAGACCCCCCCCCCTTTTTTTTTACTCAGAAGAAAGAAAAAAAAGCAAAAACTTTACTTTGCAAAAGAAAGGAAGAAAGAAACATTGAATAATATATTCAACAAGTCATAGGCCCCACAGTAGTTAGTTAGGTACCACAGATAAAATTAGGCAGAGATTTTTTTTTTTTTTTTTTTTTTTTTGATTGGTGCAGTTTCCCAAAACAGGTCAAAATTTTGCATAAGTCATGAGAAAGACATCATTTTTATTTCATAACTAGAAAGCACAAAGTGTAAACTTTTATTTACAATAAAAAGAAATTGGAAATTTCATTTGCCTTTTTGTGTAGAGCCTTTTTCGGAAAATCACAAAAATTTGAAAAAATAACCATAACTTTCAAATTTGGTTTACTTTTTTGGCCCTAAATATTTAAAATTAATTTTTAAATATTTTTTTATTAAAATCTGCATCTTTTGATGTACTTACTGTGATATTTTTAAGATGATTCGCATTTTAGATCCAGAGAAACAATTTTTTGAAAATGGAACTGCAGTCTAAAAATACAGACTCAGAAATGTGCGATTTGAGAAAAATCCAAAAATTGGACCCCCCATATCTCACAAACTATGAGGTCTAGGAAGGAAAATTTTCTGATGTGTTCATATCATGATAGAGTTAGTATATACACAGAGTTTCATCCAAATCCCTGGGGGTCGGGTTACAAACCATAAACAATTTGGTTGAATTGACATGGAATGACCCCGCTGGTACGTTTTTTAACAAGTAGACGATCACTTATGCAAAACATTATCGTATTCGAAAGACAACACTCAGCTTTGCATTTCATTTAAACTTTTACATTTGAATTTTATATAAAAAGTACACTTAAGAGAGCTTAATTTCAGAGCTGCATAGAGCCAACTGGAGAACCAAAGTTTCTTGGGAAAGGAGATGGGCATTTATCTGGTCAGATAAACTCGGTAATTTTAATAAAGGTAGTAATAATATATTTTTTAAATTATTTGTTTTCAAATTAAATTAACCTTTAATCTATATGTTTATAATTTTTTTTTGTTTAAATAGTTTCATTTGTAAATCAAATTACATTTTTTTAATAAATTTGTACTATTTGTGTTTTTTATGGGAAATACATATTAATCTGATAATCACGCAGGACTGTCGTTCTGCCAAGACAAGCCATAAAAAAATGCTAACCCCGCCAAACAAACAATCGCCAAGAATAAAACGGCAAGACACCGTAACCGCTTATTATACTGAAGACAACATCTCCATTTTAAATCGACCAAACATGCCAGCGTAAAATTTCTTATATCAAAAGACCCAATCATCGCAGAAAAATAAAACCAAACCCAGAAGGACCTAATAAAGAATATTTTCAATTTGAGATCAAATGCACCCTCATAAATTAATTATAAACAGAGATATAGATTTTTTAAAATAACGTCGAGATACTGAAAATAACCGATTTTTTTCTTCGTCACACCTTATGTTTAAATCGAGGTAGAGACTTAAATAATGGACAGAAAAAAGTACGGATTGCATTTTTGGACAGATATTTACTCAATCAACGTCCTTTTATAAAATGCAGCTTTAAAAACACAAATTTTTTATTCTTAATTAGCGAAAAAGTGTTAATTAATTCTAAAGTTTACAAATTATGCCAAACAGCGATAATCCCGCCAAAACATTTTAGAAATTTTATACTATTCTTTTATATTATCCTTTTGCATTGATTTCATCGAAGAAAACTATGGCCGAGATGCAGGTACATTTTTCGCTGTTAGAGAAATGAGTTTGACCAATCAGAAGCCTGCATGTTTGAGAATTTTTTCCTGTTTTTGGATCCCGGCCTATGTCATGAAAGTTTTGAGTCATTTTCTTAGTGCCATGGATGAAGTGCAATGTTTGTAGAAATCTAGGCTGGGATCTAGGTAGATTTTTTGCTGTTAGCGAAATGAGATTCACCAATCAATAGCCTGCATTTCTGCAAACAGCTAAAAGTTCGCAAAAATGCAGGCTTCTGATTGATGAGTCTCGTTTCACTAAATCTATCTAGATTGCGGCCAGTTATGTTGAACACAATTTTGGATTTCCACATCCAGGAAAGATATTGATTGTCATAACAACAGTACTTATTCGAAACTATTTAAGGCATTAATTCTGAACTCCTTTGATATACATTTCGATATTAAAGAATTTGTTGTTTCCATAGTAACAGTACTTTTCTCTATTGCTTTCTCTAAAACCCAAATATCGAAATTTAACCAACAGTATCAACACCATAACAGAGAGCCATTACACATAAGAGTGGTGATATACGCACAGGAGGCATGCTCATTTCAAGTTTTTACCGAAAGTACGGCTACAGCGTCTAGAATACCTTGTATGGAAATATGCTATCCAAACAACGCTAAAAATTTGTATTCCTTAAATGTGCGACGATACTGCTAAAATCCCAAGTGTCTATCGCAACGACATCTGAGGGATTTTCGTATTACATTGTATAGACTAGCAATATCTTGAAGCTGTAGAAAATATCCTGCAGATGTCGCTGCGATCTGTATATTTCAGCAGCATCGTTGCACATTTAAGTGATACAGTATTTTAGCACTTTTTTTAAGTATTACTGGGATAGCCAATGGAGGATATTCCAAATATGGGTTCGAGGCTGAAAAAAGTCACGTGATACCTGTAATTTACATAAGGAACATCTAACTGATATGAAGGGATGATGCTACTGCTTTGCCTGATGATCTGTTTCATTGGCTAGCGGGGATTTACATAACACGTCTACGGAGCCTTCCCTTCTTTACGCTAGACGTTTTTACCTTGATAACGTGATCAAAACGCAATGGCATATCCTCCATTTCCACACTATATATTCTAGGCGCTGTAGTACGGCAATCCACTTTCTTCAACAAAGGATATTTTATCTACGTTATTATCACATAGTCAAGGCAAAAACGTCTAACGTAAAGAAGGGAAGGCTCCGTCGACGTAATGTAAATCCCCACTAGCCAATGAAACAGTTCACGGGAGAAAGCAGTAGTAGTTTCCTGTTTTCTTTCTTATCAATTAGAAGTTCTTTAGGTAAATTACCGGTACCACGTGACATTTTCGGCCTTGAACCCATATTTGGAATATCCACCATTAGACGATACGTGCATGGACGAACTTTATTAGACTACGGAAATAATTCAACATGCATTAGCCTGACGATAATGACACGTTCTCAAAGACCTTTAACGATTTGTTTTTATCACTTCTACCAATAAACTTTTATTGGCCGTATGTCGCTACTTCGTTATATAGACACACTTGTTCCTAATTGGATCCCGGCCTTAATGTATCAAAATACGGAGTTTGCTTTCTGTACTATTCCTGAGCTCAGTTATAGCGTCTAGAAATATAGGCCATGATCCAGGTACATTTTTGCAAACAGTGAAAAGTTGGCAAAAATTATGGCTTCTGATTGGTCAATCTCGTTGCGATAACAGAGAAAAATCTACCTAGATCACGGTCATGGTGTGGAAACCGGCTATTCCAGTAATGCTTTAAAAAGTGCTAAAAATTGAATCCCATAAATATTGAAAAATACTGAATGACAAATATCAATAGCAGCGACATTTTCTAGATCTTTTCTGAACGAAACGTTTTCTCATTTGATTTCTTTTGAAGTAGTTATGTTGGAATTACCATATGCCGCTGTAATTGAAATTCATCGTTCAGCCTCGTTCAACATTTATGGGATACAATTTTTTAGCACCTTTTAAAAAACCGATTTTTAAACTATGTCTGCTAGACACTATAGCTCCGTTATAGCATCTAGATTATATGTTGTAGAAATCGACTATCCCAACAATACTTAAAAAAGCGCGGAAATATTGAATCCCTTAAACATACAACAATGTTGAATTCCAGACAGTCATTTGCAGCGACATCTTCAGGATATTTTTTAAAGAAGAAAGAGACACGTGTAATGCACCGCTACAGCGTCTAGAATACATAATGTGGAAATTTGCTATCCAAGCGGTGCTAAAAATGTGTATCCCACAAATGTGCACTGACGCTGAAATCCAGAGAGCTGATCGCAGCGATATCTGCGATATATTTTCAAATTTCAAAGTAAACATCGTATTATTACAACAGGCTTCACGCCAAGTACATAGGTCAGATGTATGTTAATAAAATGTAAAAAAAAAAATTACAGCGTCTAGACCAAATCGTAATGGAGTCTTAGAAAATATCCTGCAGATATCGCTGTGATTGACTCATTGGATTTCAGCATCGTTTGAAATTTAAGAGATCCAATATTTTAGCACTTTTTAAAACAATACCGGGAGAGTCGATTTTCACACTCTATATTCTAGACGCTGTAGCACCGCGGTAGTCTGTCTTTTTCGTTATCTTCGGTGTAGATATAGATGATGTCATTTGAAGCTGTTCCTAAACTGTGACCAACGACATACAAGGCCAGTTCATAACGTCACACGGAGTTCATTCGAGGCTAACGGGAAAGACAGGCTCCGCGGTGGGTCCGATTCTTCTTTATTTAGAGACCGCTGGAGTCACGTGCTGCTCGAATGTACCAATGAAGGTATGCGAAAAGAGCATCACGTGACTCCAGCGGTCTGTAAAAAAAGAAGAATCGGACCCACCGCATCGGTCGATTATCTGAACACGGCAATGGACACAAAAAAATCGGTGAGCCGCTTTGTACTGATCGTCGTGTATAGATGATCCAACTAATTGTGACTTTTGAACGTCATGAACTGGCCTATTATGTCATTGGTCGCGCTAAGACCCTCCCTCATGCGTCCACCATATATAGCTGAATCTTGCACTGGAGATTGCTAAATGGGCTGCTATCGGTAAAAATCAAGAGAGAAAAGGGCAGAAAACGGGGAAAGAGCTCTTTTTTTGGTATCTAGTTTTTCACAGGGGAAGATTGACATGTCTGCCCCTTTCCTTTCACAGCTTCATGGTGGTGAAATAAGCCAACGCCCCCTAGATATTTGAGAAAGTCTTGACACGCGTCACGAAAACATCACACAAAGCAGGGAAAGCAAGGAAACAAAATCATTTATTGGCTCGTGGATATGAACGAGCCAATGAATGATTTTTCTTCTCTGGTTTGCCTGCTTTGTGTGGCGTTTTCGCGAAGCGTGTCAAGGCTTTCTCGGATATTTAAAGGGTGTTGAATATGCCGGGATCAAGATACATATTTCGCTATTAGCGAGATGAGATTGATCAATCAGACGCCTGCATTTTTGCGAACTTTTTCATGTTTTCAGTAAACACCGAAAAGCCTGCAAGGATGGTGCCTACTGATTGGTCAATCTAATTTTACTAACAGGGAAAAATTTATCTGGATCCCGGACATTAACTTTGGTTGGCTAAGACGATTTTGAACAAAATAAAATCAGGAAGTGAATGTTTGTTAACTTTTCTGGTTAGTTTAATCGAAATCTTCCTCGTCTTTTAGTGAAAACTGAGTTACCGTACTTTGGACAAAAACTTCAAAATGAGTACACGACTTATGGATATGTCACCATTCTAACATATAAATGTTCTCTGTTATGAGCATGATTCTAAGCGCAGTTGGTTAAATTTGAATATCTGGGTATTAGATAAAGCAATAGTGGCCCACCGTGGCTGAGTGGATGAGACACCACGCCGCTAATCACTTGAGAGCGTAGGTGGGGGCGGATTCGAATCCCGCCGTGATCTGCACGTGATATGATGTATGTGTTCAATAAAACAAACAAACAAGCAAGCACTAGGGAAAGGTACAGTTGCCATGGAAATAACGACTTCTTTAATTAGTATAGAAAATTAATGAATAGAGGTAAATGATCGAAGTTTAAAATGTAGGCAAATGGTCTGGAAATATCAATGGCTCCCATCTAGTATTTGACAAAAGTAATTTAATAGATTCGCATGATGTATAACTTGATGCAACTCTTAGCTAATGAAAATTCTGCAACAAGACTTATGTAGATAGATCTTTTGAATGATTATTTCAGAATTCAAGAACAAAACGAAGTTCTTAAGGGCTCTTCCTCCTCCCCTCCTCCCTCAAAAAGGAAATACGATAGAAAGATATAAGTATTTGGATAACTTTATTATGTCTGTGATCTTTTGTAAGAGTTTAGAAAATGAATCTGAGAATTATAAAAACCCATAAAACAAATTTGACGAACGATAAGACTATAGATTTCAGACAATTTTTAACCGGAAAAAATGTAATTCTAATGTATATGCGGCTTTAATAATAGACTATTAAAGATAATCAATTTAGGGGAAATTTTATAGGAAATTAATATCCTCACATTTATGCAAATACGTATGGATAAACAGACTTGAGTAAAATTACATATTTATCCTTTCTTCTCTATAACACGATCTAAATGAAGATGAGGTTATATGTACAGTTTATACCTTTAAATTTTTAGATTTTTTTTATCAAAAATTTTCCTTCATTATGCCTAGAATTGCTAGATTTACAGATCTTTAAACACATCTTCGATTCTTTAGATGCCTGCGGGGCTTCATTCTCGGATTAGCCGTAGGTATATGTAAAGGTACATTTATTTTGCAAAATCGTCAGCAAAAAAAAAGTTAGAACAAACAATTAACTGACAGACTAACTGTAAATATATATTTTATTTCTACTCTATCTGTTTTTTACTAAATTTTCATCCTTCATAGAAAATTTTAATGAGATATAAATTGAGAAAGTCTGATACTTTGAAAGAAGAAATTAATTTTCCTTACTTTTAAATTATTAATTACTCTAAAAAATGAATGATAGGTAAACAAAATGTATACTATTGTGTTTGCTCCCTGCTTGTAAAGGCTATACAAGGACTAATTTTAATTTGAGATAGTAGAATTATTTCAATTATATATAATCTGTTTAAAAAAAAGAACTGATATCTGCTAAAAAACAACTTTTCAAAACTAAAAAAAAAAGGTGAAAGTTGTGGCTAAAAAATAGTGTGATATCAAATTTCCAAGCTTATATTATGGTACTTATTTAACATTTTTCCTGAAAAATTTACCATATGTAAGTCAAGTACCTAAGTATGCGTTGATAGAAAGCCTTTTCTTCTTTACTAAATACATCATAGCGTGTTTCTGAAAATTATTTTTTTTAATTATGCATGATGGGCTTGGCGGCCATCTTTCCATATTTTACACAAATGTTTAAGCACTCAAGCTCGTAATATGTTTGCATTATTAAGAATTTCGAACTTCTAGTTTTAGCTGCAGACAGATATGTTAAGAAAGTTTTTTATTTTGAAAAGAACGAATTGATTTTTACTGTTTTAACTAATTAATTAACCCCCTCCGAATAAAAAAAAAAGAATCATAAGATGAAACCTGAAGTTACTGCAGCTTTATTTTAAGACACAAATTTCTAGGTACTCCTTTCCATAAATTAAAAGAATAAAATGTTTACTTTAGCAACAATTTCGAACTTCCGATCTTAACAACGAATTTGTGTGCTTAGAAATTTGTGTAAAATATGGAAAGATAGCCGCCAAGCCCATCATGCATAATTTAAAAAAAATTAATTTTCAGAAACACGTTATGATGTATTTAGTAAAGAAGAAAAGGCTTTCTATCAACACATACTTAGGTACTCGAATTACATATGGTAAATTTTTAATGAAAAATGTTAAATAAGTACCATAATATAAGCTTGGAAATTTGATATCACACTATTTTTTAGCCACAACTTTCACCTTTTTTCTTTTCTTTTTTTTCTTTTGAAAAGTTGTTTTTTAATAGATAATATGTACATGTAACTGTTTGTTTGTGTTATGAGAAACAAACTGTATGCAATTTTCCACACCAATGTAGATAAAACTTGCATATACCGCATGTTTTGCATTATTTTTAAGTATAGAGGGTTTCATCAAATATGTATCTTGAAAAACGATGATTTATGTCAGAATAAACAAATAAATTGTTTTTAACAATGTAATTTTTCAATCATATTTTACACTGCAATTAGATTTCAACTTTGAAAGTTCCAAAAAATTATTCTTCCCATATAGTTGTATGAAACTTAAAGTAGCAGCGGTCCATTTTTTTATGGAACTGTTAATAAATAGGAACCAACATATACATAAAATATTGAAATTTGAACTGTAACCGCTTTCACAGGAGTTGATAGAAGCTGGGCAAAACTCGCAACTGCAAATTTAAATATAAATTTTTTCCTTAAAATTTCTCTTTAAACACTAATTTCATGCAAAATTTCAGACATAAGTAATAGTAAAAAAGGATAATCATTTTTTACTGGTGGAAGTTTACTTTGGCCGTAGTCCGGCCCTGCATTTCCTTCTATATTGTGACAACCTAGATAAATTCCCTTCAGTATCAGTGAATAAGGTCAACATTCACATCAACACCGTGTTCTTTCCACATTCTTACACTTCTAAAACGTTTTTTTAGCAATATTATTTAGCTTTCTATAATCTCTCTGAGTAGTTTTTGGTTTTGGCCGCTACTCAGATGCTTCTTTTCAAAATATCCGTCGTTAAATTACTGTTTATTGTTCTACTAAAACTTGGTTGAACATTTTAAGTAACTGACGATATATTGCTAATTACGACCTTCTTTATGCAAATCAATCATACGATGCTTTGTAAACTCCGTTATGTCGGATGAACGACACATGATACACACAAAATGAAAAAGATGATGCAAAGCGTTTTTATAACTTAAGAAGAAGTTCCAAAGAAGCTAATTTTGTACTTAATTTATGCAACCTTCTGAACCAACCAGGAAAATTCGTAAGTATTCTAATATTTTGAACCATCTATTTTAGTATTCTAATATTTTGAATAATGAAAATATTTTTACAAAAATGCAGTATTTACTCAAACTTTAACCTCTTACAATTTTAATTTTGTTTAATAACATTGAAATTTATTAAAACATCCGTTGTTCTTTTTCAATTGTACTACAGTGAAATAAAGCTAAATGCAATTCCAAATAAAAATGAAATGAATTATTCTGATTTCTTTACTTGGATCTCTACATAGTTAAAACCGCGATTGTTCTTATTGCAACTAACATTTTTCAATTTTGTATAATATTTTTAAGACCCAGGGCCCATTTCATTTTCGTCCTCTTTTCTTACGCTATCGCAAGAAATTAAACATTGTCGATATATTTGTCATTGATAGACACACGCAACTATTTTAATTTCAGTAGTGCAGTTATTAATTTTTAAGTTATGCATGTTACTGACATACATTTTTACTACCAGGAAAATATCAAATTAGCAAATGTCAAAAGTGTAATGTAATAAATTGTGTACTAGAATATATATTGCGCGAAATAACCATTTTATGATTATTTTGAGTTACTGCTGGAAATATCCGTTTCAAGAATTTTTTTTTTAACTTAACAAGTAGACACAAATGCTTAAGGTCTGGTACCACACCATAGTAGAACGGATCATCTTTTAATGCGGGGGTAACTGGGGAGACAACCTCACCAAACAGGTGCAGAACAAGCTAATCTCTACTCAAACGATGTTTTTACTCCAAATGAGTAGAGGATACAAAACGATTTCCCCAGAGGCTCTCGCATTGATAACGGGGATCCCTCTCATTACTATCACGCTAAAATATGAACACCTCAGAAACAAAATACTCCACTTACAACACGACAAAACAATAAACACATTTTTCCCAAACACAGACATATAGACGAAAGTTAGCAGCTGGATCCTGCATCCTGCGAAGGAGTCATCTCATCTTCAAGTAAATCCAATAAAGCACTGCTACAAACCAACCAGAGATCCAACCGTCTACACGGATGGATCCCGAACAAATCAGGCGAGGCACAGCTTTCTGTGTCATGAGCAATGGGGAGGTGACCCATCAGTGGTCCAGCAGGATTGGAGATCTTAATACCGTATGCCATGCACAGCTTCTCGCAATCCTGCGTGCACTGGAATGGATATCCGAGCAGGCTCTTCCATTCGTTAAGGTCTACAGTGATAGTCTCTCCAGCATACAGGCAATACTCGCACACCGCACCAAGCACCCAATATTCTTAAAAATAAAACAACAACAACTAATACAAATCCATAAAACTTCACTTGGTCACGTGTCGACCCACATTGACATTAAGGGCAATGAACGAACCGATGCTCTGGCCAAGGCAGCAACAGAAAAACAGGCAATAGATTTTGAACTCCCAGTTTCCCCGTCCCATGTCAGACGAGTCCTAAAAGACAGAATCCTTCCAGACTGGCATGCTAGGTGGGACGACTCTGACAAGGGACGCCACACACACAACCTCAAACCTAAAGTCTCTAGGAATCTATATCATCTTTCAATACCCACCACTGCATTCCTGACGGGTCATGGTCCTTTCAATACTTAACTAAAAATTCCACTGCACATACTCGCGTCTCTGCGAATGCGGAGAATTAGGCACACCAGAGCATAGCTACTATCACTGTACACTAACGGAAACCTGGCATATTAAATATCTCAGCTCCCCCTCTCAAATTGTGGCTGTTAAACATACTCCAAGGCCAGCAATGCTGTCAAAATTAAATTTCATTTTGAAATTGATGAAGGTGCTTTATGTTCTCATTTCCTAGCGATCATGTGTTGGAAGCAAACAAAGTATCAGCTCAACACTCCAAATCTGGACTTTTTGGACTTACAGTGTGTTCCCGCACACGCAGCATAGCCATAGCAGCAGAAACCCCTCCGGGTCATTCCATGTCAGTTCAGGCGGGCATGTAACCCACCGTCACAGATTTTGATGAAACTGCGTGTGTTTGTTCCTTTTATTAAGATATGATTCCCAGTATTTTTTTTTACTCCTTGGTCAAATAGTTTCTGAGAAAAAAATTGCCAAAATTTTGAAAAACTGCCATCAGTTGGCATTCTTGACTGCTCGATTTTCAAATGTAGCATGATATAAATATGATCATATTTCAATATCTATTCCACAAATCATCTTCAAATAATTTATGCATAATATATAGGGTACGTATTTTATGAAAAAAAAATACTGTTACGCTTATATAACATTTTAAGTGTGTCCAAAAAAATGTTTAATCTTTGAAGTCGTGATTTTTTTATGAAAAATAATGCATTAACTAAAATAGCATTATTAACAAAAGGCGGTATTTTTATTAAATTTATTTTTTGTGGGGGATATACTTAAAGGTGTCCTTTACCTGATTCTGAAATAAAAGTAGTGGGATTTTGGGTGTTTTTAGTAGTATTTTATATTTAAAAATATTTTGAGGCGTATTTCAAATCAAATCAAGCAGAGTCATTCCATGTCAGTTCGCCTAAGACATTTAATTCACTGTCACAAATTTCAATGAAACTGGGTATGTTTATAGCTCATTTTAAGACAGGATCAAGGAAATTAAACGTGATTACAAGTAAAATATTTTTTAAGATAAAAAAAAAATATCTAAATTTTGAAATTTTTTTAAAAATGTTTTTAATGACAGATCTATATTCAAAGACTGCATAAAAAAAGTAATTTCAATATAAAATCACTAAATAAGTTTCAAATAATGTATATGTGACAAATAATGTAGGCAGATTATTATTTATTGTTGTTTGTCATGTTTAAATGCTAAGAGTGTGTTTAATCTTGTGAATTCTTAAAATCAAGAATTTTGTGAAAAATAATGTGTTAATCAAAAATTTATTATTAACCGAAGGCAGGCTATTATTACTTTTTTTAATTGTACGTAAAAATATCTTTTCAATAGTTATAAAATAAAAATAGTGAAAATATGAGCAATTTTAACAAAATTTTCATAAAATGTGAATGTTTAATGATAAATATTGAAGCTTTTCATGCTAAGATGTACTAAAATGACTACGATATCGTGTATTTCTACTCTTGCTTAAATATAATACATACAATAATAAAATAACAAATATTATTTACAGCAATAAAAATTAAATTAAATAGTACCAGTTCCTTTACCAACACTGCATTGCTCAACAGCCGACTTAAAATCAACAGCCTACTCTTATTGAAAAATACTTTCAACTGTTCAAATAATAAATAAACTGCATTTAAAAATTTTAATATCAACTTATTATCTTAAGACGATAATAATAACTAAACAACATGATGAATTTATAAATCAGCTTTTAATTGAAAAGTCATGAAATGGTCCCTTTAAATATTGTTGTTCATCGAGTCAATCAAAACAAATTATATAAAAAAAAATAGTGAGCCTAATATGCTGACTGCAATGACACTTCTAACAAAACTAATTAATTCATTACCATCTGAAATCAAACCCGAAAGATCAAAAAGAAAAAAAAATCATCTGTAGTGTGAATGTGACATACTCAGTGGTTGTTGAGGTAGGAATGTCTTTGTGACATTTTCACCTGTACTTCAATAAAATATAAACATGTAAGCTTTTTTCATTCATCCAAATTAAGTAAAACAATTATAAAATTTTGTTGTCATTACACCACATGTTAAATTTTTCGTTACATACTATTAGATAAGTTCTAGACATTATTGACATAATATCATAAAATTTACTATATGTATTTTCTATAAGTGTATAAACAATATATATATGCTTTATTAAACATAAATGAATAATTTTTAAATAATTTGTTTGAGAACAGGGATATATATACACAAATATATATGTTGAAAATCAATCTTTCAGCAATATTGTGATGAAATAAATCAAATTACCGTAATTTCCGGTGTATAGCCCGCGGATCAAACAATCGTGTTTCGACCCAGAAATTTTTAAAAATAAAATGTAACTTTTTAGATCACAGTAAATATTGGTCTTCAAATACTGAATAAAATATCTGGGTCCAAACTGAATTGTTTGATCTGCGGGCTATACACGCGAAATTACGGTACATATCATTAGAAACTGAATAAAGTTACAAAAGTGCAACTCATTAAGTTTTAAATATTTTTTTAGATATAGTTATTTGAAAGATATAAATATAATGGATTATGCATTTTTTGCATATATTTAAAGCACAATACGTCAAAATTTTCTTCAAAAGAGTGAAATTTGGTATATTTTTTAAATATTAGCAGCTCAATGCTAAATTTTCAATATTAACAGCCAAATATGAGTTTAAAGATTAGGATTGTCATTTTGAAAATTTCTATTGGGCGGTCAGGAGCTAGTGATTTTTCTCTTTTTTGGAAAGGGATAATTGCTCTTCGCCCTAGAAGTTTTACTAAAAAACAATATTGTATATTTTTTCCTTAAGAAACGAACATAAAAGATAATTTGAAAAATAAAATAAATGTATAAATAAAAATATTTCCAGGGATGATACATTGGATAGGTTTTACATTTGAAAATATTGATAATTTTAAATATGATTTAAATACTACTAAAACCAACCAAAATCCCACTATTTTTATTTCAAATCCAGTTATAATGTAGTATTATGTACAATTTAAAATTAAAAAATTAGTCATAGAAACTCCGCCTCTGATTGATAAAGTTTTTTTTAATAATTTCATTATTTTTTGTAAAATATTTTTGATTTCAAAGATTATACAATTTTTTAGACACATTTAAATATTTTTTAACATTACAGCAATATTTTTTTCATAATCTACATACTTTATTTACCTTGCTTAGATTATTCGAAGAAGATTTCTTTATTAGTTATTGAAATATGATTTTATATATAAAATGAGGCCTTTGAAAATTGAACAATCATTAATGGCAACTCGTGGCATTTTTCCAAAATTTTGCTATTTTTTTCTCATATGTTCACTATTTTTATTTTATAACCATTTAAAAGATATTTTTACGTAATAATAATAAATTTTAATAATAATAATAAAATAATTTTAAAATTTAATAATAAATTTTTGATTAACACATTATTTTTGACAAAATTCTTGATTTTAAAAATTCATAAGATAAAAGACACTCTTAGTGTTTAAACATGATAAAAAACAAGAAATAATAATCAGCCTACATTATTTGTCACATATAAATTATTTGAAACCTATTTAGTGATTTTATATTGAAATGACTTTTTTTTTTTTTTTTTTTTTTTTTTTTTTTTTTTTAAATGCAGTCTTTGAATATCGAACTGTCATTAAAAAAATTTAAAACAATTTTTCAAAATTTTGATATTTTTTATCTTAAAAAATATTTTACTTAGGATCAAGAAAATTAAAGGTGATTACGTCTTAAAATAAGCTATAAACAAACCCAATTTCATTGAAATTTGTGACAGTGATTAAATGACTTAGGGGAACTGACATGGAATGACTCTGCTTGATTTGATATGAAATGCACCTCAAAATATTTTTAAATAGGAAATACTACCAAAAACACCCAAAATCCCACTATTTTTATTTCAGAATCAGGTAAAGGACACCTTTAAGTATATCTCCCATAAAAAATAAATTTAATAAAAATACCGCCTTTTGTTGATAATGCTTTTTTTGTTAATGCATTATTTTTCATAAAAAATTCACGACTTCAAAGTTTAAATATTTTTTTAGACACACTTAAAATGTTATAAGCGTAACAATATATTTTTTCCATAAGCTGCGTACCCTAAATATTGTGCATAAATTATTTGAAGATGATTTGTAGAGTAGATATTGAAATATGATTATATATATGACATGCTACATTTGAAAACTGAGCTATCAAGAATGCCAACTGACGGCAGTTTTTCAAAATTTTGACAATTTTTTTCTCAGAAACTATTTCACCAAGGAGCAAAAAAAATTACTGGTGATCATATCTTAATAGTAAGAACAAACACGCGCAGTTTCATTAAAATCTGTGATGGTGGGTTACATATTGATATTTTACTGCCTGATTTGACGTGGAATGCCCCCTCCTTTTCCTCCTGCTGCCGGTCGCGTGGGAGCTCCTTGATACAACGGGTGACGCCTAAGTCAACATTTTTTCTCCCGCTCTGTGTCGCGTAGGGGCAGTTTGTACCCCAGCGGGCAGAGTTCATACTGTAAAATTTATCAACACGGAATTTATGGATATACCGCCCATTGTCGCGATTTTGGCGGCTTCAGCTCTGGCTAAAAACTGTATTTTTTTTAAAGACCTTAATGAAGGCGACCGGGAGGGACACTATGCTCTACAAACTTGGTTTCATTGTCTGAGCAGTCCCTCTTAGGCAATCAAACTGAACAAGTAATTTCATATTTACATAAGTTTGTAGATTAATACATAACTCTTCATATATTTATAATTCATCATTTCAATACTTAAGATTACTTCACTTTCTTTGAAATAATTTAAATTTTATAAAGTGCACTTTTAAAATATTTTCATTTGCATTTAAAAGTAACCGTTTCAAGAAAAATCTTTTAAGACTAAACAATAAGCAATGCAGTTTTTAAAATTATTTAAACTTTTTTAAATATACATACTGAGTTTGATGCAAAGATACTAATCGTTTGTCGGTCTACTGATTCAAACTTAAAATAAACCGTCAAGTGCGAGTATTACTCGTGCTCAGAGGGTTCCGTGCAATAAATATATGAATCATTAAGTGTTATTTTAAAAACATCATTTCTAAAAGAATAATAAGACTTTGTATAAAAACTATACAACGTAGGGTTCGGTATAGCTGTATATACTAGAAAAGTAGGAATGGGGTATACCATAAAAGTTCGAAGAGATGAATAAATATGAAGCATAAAAAATATCAAATATTGCTATTCTGTATAACACTTTTTAAATCTTATCCTAATCTGTTTATGGCGAACTTAATTCGGTACTCACAATAAAAGTAGTGCATTTTTAAACTTCATTTGAGATTCCATAAAACTAAATTCAGCGCAGTAATAAACCTTTCTTTTTATAATGTAGCTAAAGCAAAAACATTGTTCAAAGTTTAAACTTGGCATTGTGCTAAGCGCGCTTCTAAACGAAGTCGCAAAGTTGCTGACTTGGTCCGTGCCGCGTTTTTCCTCATAGGTTTTTAATTAACATTTAAAGACACGGGAGGTATATTGAGAGATCCACTCAATGCAAACTAGTCGCGAATCCCATAGCATTTATGCAATCAATTCTAAATAAATTAGTCTGTTTTTAACAATTTGACGTTTATGGCTTTTATACTCCTACTGGGCATTACATTACACACATATATTATTACAAATAGTTTTCTAGGATTTAAAAGACGATGGTACATAGCGTACGCCGCCCCTGTCATTATGTATATCCAAACCGTCCGTGTCTTTAAGGGTTAAAATCTCGGCTAATTACTATCAATTTTTTTTCGAAAATCATTATCTTCAACGCTTTTATACTTGTGCTACGATAGGTACCTCCAACGTTCCTCAACAACATTGCTGAACGCCCGCAAATCGAATTTTGTGTGTAACGGAAAAATGCACTTTCTCAAAAACTATATGACCTAGGGTAATCGCTATAATTTTCCTGTAAGGATTAAATTAACGTCTACTACCACTAATTTTTTCATAATCTTAGTTTCAGTAGATTCGGAAATAGATGGTGGAGAACATATTTTTGCGCTACATTTTCGACGATATCTCTGAAAATATATTACCTAAAATCAAAAGAAATATATTTTCACGAAAGCTTTCCCAAGATACCTCAGACAATATGCAAAGGAAGTATATATTTTTTTTTTCAAGTAACTGAATTCGCCCTTCTACATTTTCCCTAAATATATTTGTGAATGTTTAATAATCTATAAATATGTGAGTCAATATTCTTTATTATTTTCCCCAGTTTGAAATTTCCACCTTCCATAGTTTACAAGTTAAACGGCTGTGACAGACGGACAGACAGACAGCAGTGATCTTATGGTTCCGTTTTTTCTTTTTAAGTATGGAACCCTAAAAATTACTTAAATATCGTTCGTACATTCCCCCCACTCTCCTAAAAGTTACGTACTTACTTTACAATGGCTTGAAATTGTCCTTAATTAATTATTACTATCATGTTAGATCTATTATACAGGGTGTCCTGTTTCAACGGTGTCCGATGGAAAATTCCTAAACCGTTAGTCTTAGACATATAGTTCCAATTACAAAAATGTTTTTAATCAGGCAAAGAAATATTTAAAAAGAGATTTGGGTCAATAAAAACATTTCTTAAAAAATTACGAAATTTAAATTTTTATACGGTGCCCCGGTCCTATAAGTTATATTTTCCTTTTACTCTGACAAGTAAGACAAGAAAAGTCCCATTCATATAACACTAAAATTTAGTGAGTTATGAAACTTTAAAAATGCATGACTTATGCCACTTTTCTGCTCTGAAAACAAATGAGTTCGGCTTGGCTTTGAGGGGTCACATACCAAGTGTTTAAAGTATTCGAAGATCTTATTTCATGTGTATATGCGCTTTGAAAAAAATCGTACAAGTATTACGATTAAGTTAACTTTATCAGATTGGCTAAATTAACATATGTTTTATTTTGTCAGGATTTGAGACTGTTTCTTTTATGATTTCTTTTAACAGAAATTATGTTATTTTTACAAGATTTTATGTTACTTCGACGATCGTATGTATGTTTTTCCAGTTCAAAATTTGTAATAGAACTGTAACTCACTTTTAATTATCCGATAGAGATTACATTTGACATACTGGCATACTGACATACTGGCGCAAATCCAGTAACAATCTAATATTATTATGATTTTCTGTGGTTACAATTTATACTTATTTTACAGGATAACAGAAAAAAATTCGGATTGATTACCGCTATGAAATTTAAGAAAAAGTTTTAGATTAGATAATACAAAACTGTGATTATTGTTTTTTTTTTAACTTTTATGTATTTTTTAGCACTGAATCCGAAAATTACATAAATTTTTAACCATCATGTCAGGATATTTCGCAAATCATAAATTGTCAAATTTAAAGAATAACAAAAATCGGATACTATAAAGTAGAGGAGATGGATGTGTTTTTTAACTTTTGATAATTGATTTTTACATACTTTTTAGCACTGTATCTGAAAATGACCTTCATTTTTAACCATCGCGTTAGAATTTTTTTCAAAATGGAAATGTGTAAGTTAAAATATAGCGAAAATCTCATACTATAAAACATATGTAAAACTTTTTCGTTTCATTTTATTTTATTTTATTTTATTTTATTCAATAATTTTTTCGATATTCTTGCTTATCCTTCTTACAGCTAAATAGCTGAGTGGTCCGATGAGATGCGGGAGGGGATTCAATTTTAACTTTTAACTTTTTGACTTTGACATTTGCAAAAAATCCCGACGTGATGTTAAAATGAAGGCCAATTTCTGATTCAGCGGTACAGAATACATAAGAATCAATTATCAAAAGCTAAAAAAACATGACATAACCCAACTTTTGCAGGCTAGTGTGCTCTAATAATATTTTAAAATACGTATCATTTTGTAAAGAGTTGAGGCTGTTAATTTAGCATCAATTTATTTAACAAAAATTCTGTTTTTTCATTCTTCTTAAATGTTTATTACAAATTGTATATTTTGCATTAATATGTCAGAATGATTAAAGATTTCAAATTTATATTGCAATGTTAATTTTACTCTTAACCATTTTTTAATATATCTGACGAAATTATATTTCGACTAAATTTGTGAATGACCTCCAATTTGCAGCAAAAAATATGCTTCAACTTTAAGCAGTTATTACTCGGTCAATTTTAATCGTAGAATAACGGAACTGTTTGAATATAACTTGTCAGTGTAAAAGGAAAATTTTACTAAATATGACTTATAGGACCGGAGGACCGTATAAAAATTTAAATTACGTAATTTTTTAAGAAATGTTTTTATTGACCCTAATTGGTTTTAAAATATTTCTTCACCTGATTAAATTTTTTTTTGTAATTGGAACTATATGTCTATCACTAACGGTTTAGGAATTAGCTATTAGACACCGTTGAGACCGGACACCCTGTATTCAGGTACTGTATTCCTCCATTCAGTTATAATAGCATTACGATGACTTGATCTTATTCTTAATAAGAATGAATTAAATTTGGTATTTATATTAGTTTGGAGAGTAATACATAACTCTTCGAGCATTTATATAAGCGCTTTAATAAAAAATATTTCATTTAATTACAAAAAATTAAATAACATAAAGTGCATTTTTAATCCATATTAGAGAAATAACCACTTATGAATACCTTCAACTGCTTAGAGAAGTAACTATTTTAGGAAAAGTACTTTAAGACTTAACGAAAACCACCTAAAGATTTCATAATTAAACTATTTAAACTTTTTAAAAATGCATACTAAATTTAGTGCACCATCCTACACAATAAAGTTATATTATGTATACATTAAAATGACTTAAAAGTTTCCATGAATTTGTCATAGAATCACTCTTTTACATGACTCCGTCGTAGAATCAGTTTCGTATTTATATTAGTTTTCAGATTAACATAGAGAAACTGTTCACACATTTATTATATTTCGTGGAATATTTTCCTCTCTTTGAGTCAATATAAATAACGAAGTAAATTTTTTATCCAGTTAGGTTAAAATAACTACTATAATCAAAATTATTATTTTCATTTGCTTTTTACTGTTTTCAATTGTTTCCGAACAATTTTTTAAGACTTAACCTGAAACACCCATGGGGGATTTCTAGTTAAAGTACTTAATTTTTTTAAATGTACATGCTACATTTTGTGCGTCTCTCCCTTCTTAATATGCCATACTTTATTTAGGCCTTAAATAGACTTAGATTGTTCTTAATGAAACTTGAACTTTTCCTTACTAAAAATCAGTTAAATTTCATATTTACATTAATTTGTATATTAACACATAAAAATACTTTATATATTTTTAAATCACTGTTTAAATACTTCACAATTTTTCACTTCATTATATATAATTTAAATAATATAAAGTGCATTGTAATCTATCTAATGAACTATGTATTTAATCGTATCAAATAATTAATAATTGCATATTTTAACATTGACGAAGAAAGCAAAAAGTTGATTTTCAGTATTTTCACATATATATTTTTTCAATTCGCTATTTATCTTTTACTTATAGAAATATCTTTAAGCTGAAATTAAAGAACTTCTTGATTAGATTCTTCTACTTTTCGGGGTTTTTTTTCAATGTTTTGTTTATTTGATATCTGATACGGCTTAGCAGATCGACCGTCCTTTTTTATACTTAAGGCTCCTGTCCCTGCCATCGAAGACACTCAAGAGCTAATGCTAATCCTATGGGGAGGGATATTTCTAATATCTCTTTTGCATTTCGACATTTTTTTTTTTTTTTTTTCATTGAATTACCGAGATCCGTCTCCACAGCGCACATTTTTACTCGACGGAAAAGAAGGGTTATGTGTTTCACGCGTATCTGTGTATGTGGATTTCTTTATACCCTCGAAACATCCCAATGCCTGTATGGATTTTAAAAAATGAGGTCTCTATCAATTTGTCTTAACGACCCGATGGGTATAGACTAGCTTTTGTTTTTATAAATTCAAAATGGCGGCCGTAAAATACAAAATGGCAGTAGAGACGAAAAAAAATTACGCTTCCTATTGAGTGGCATATCATTGGATAGATCTTTCAAAATGAAGACGATGTTTCATTGACTATTTTACAGTCTGAAGCTCCGTTAAAATATTATACAACCTGGAATTTGTGTATGTATTGTGGATCTCTAACTTTACTGCAACTCTAACCATCATAGACATCTATAGACCTCATCAAAACAGTGTTTATAGATAGGAATTAACAATTAAACACAACTTAAAAGCCATCAATACAAGTAAATAAAAAAAATGGGTAAGTAATATAAACAAGTAATATAAAAAAAATATTTTAAGTCAATTTCTACTTAGGTCAATAAGAGAATTTTTTTTCTCCCATTCTTCATTCCTGTTGAGTAGGGCTTAAAAGACCTTGATCAAGAAGAGGACTCTCTCGGTCTAAAACGACCTTGATCATGAAGAGGGCTCTCTCGGTCTAAAACTACCTTGATCAAGAAGAGCGCTCTCTCGATTATTGAAAATTAATTAATCTAATTTAATTAATTAATTAATATTTAAAAATAAAAACTGGATTAACATCAAGTGTCATCCACTACAAGTTTTAAAAAAATATTTGAGCTTGATTGGATGAATAATGAGTATTCTATTAACCATTGAAAATTTGAACAAGATATATATAACGAGAGTGTGAGCTAATAGTAGGAATTGAAAAAAAATATTTTCACATTGATGACAAATAATTAATTAGTTCGCTTTTTACGCAGTCGGGTTTTTTGATTTTTTAAATTTAATTGTTTATTTACTTTTTCGATTTTGGTCTCAGATTTTTTTTTATAAAGTTACTTTCACTTTCAAAACCGGTTCTGAAAATGAAAGTGTCATTCTAAAAAAATATCTGCTACCAAAATCGAAAAAGCAAAAATAGTGAGATGTAGAAACGGATCTTGGCTAGCCAATGCGAAAAAAAAAAAATTTAATGAAGAAATGCAAACGAGATATTAGAAAAATCCCTCCCCATAGGATTAGCATTAGCTCGTGAGTGCCTTCGTCGGCAGAGACAGGTGCCTTAATCCTGGATACTTTGCATTTATTTGTGTCAATTGGAAACTGTATATATTTTGAATGCCATTAATTTTTAAAGGTAGTAGTTTTGTTTTTAAATAGCTAAATTTGTGTGCAGATAAAATTACAGTCTTCTAGATTTAGACTTTTATGAAGCTGTTCATATTCATAAATTTAGAAACTCCTTGGTTAAGGATTTTTCTAGTATTCCTTACAAAGCAACATTTTGGGTGGATTTGGTGTGTCACGGTGCTTCACTTCCTCATTGATTTCATTGATTGCTAGAACATGATGGTTTTTCGGTGCTCTGTTTAGTGACATTTGGGTCTTCGTCTTGCATGTAATTGGGGGGATTTTTTTTATACATTGATTTTATACACTGATTATGTGAGTCCCAGTACTCACGAAACGTATACGTCTGGCTATGTTCACAGTGCTTAATTTATATATTGTGTGTTGAAACGATGGTTTTTAGCGATTTACTTTCCAATCTGAAATCAAAATCCTAAAAGCAGACTCTAGCATTATTATTACACTTTTTATCCTTATTTATAAAGAATATAAGGAAGCATTTTTTTCCATTTAAAATAATATTAGTCAAATTACATAACTGCTAAGTGTATGTATAAATTTCTTTTCCAGTTTAGTATATTATACTAATATATAAGATAGTATATATATATATATATATAAGACGTTTTACGTATAGTCTTAATTTACAGTCGGAAACACTAAATTGATATCTTTACTAATTGATACTAATATTCTAAAATAATATCATCATTATTATTATTATTATTAGCCGTAATCTCGCCCGCGCGTTTAAATATTAAATACTTACTCCAATTGTTCTCTTTATATTTTTTATTTCGTCCAATTACCCCGTGTAGCCAAAGAAAAGTGTAACTGTCAGTTATAATATTTTCAAATATATTGTTTTATAATAAAGCTGCTTTTTGTGAAATAGTCAATTATTATTTATTGTTATACATAAGGTTTAAATATTTTTAAAGCATTTTTTAATGCAATAAGTTACTTTTCTCAACAGAAAAACTTACGAAACTGAAATTAATATATATATTTTTTTTATTTTATAAATTTCTAGAACTATTTGATGAATACATATTTTTTTCTTATTAATAATTCATTTTGAAATAAATTAAAATTTTTCACGAGAGATGAATTTATGGAGAAATCATTAATTAAAGGAAAAAAAAATATTTGAGCTATTAAAAAAGAAATTTTTATAATGAATGTTTGAACGTACATTACTCAATGAAAAATAAATATTTAATCCCATTATTTTTCAATTAAATATAGTTTCGCTTTTGATTGATTTTTCTATGCTCCTTAATGAAATACATTTTCTCCAGTTTCACCGATAACAAATGCACTCGAGGCTATTTTACGAAGTCTCGTTCAGTTTTATTTTCTACTAATTATTTAATTACGCGCAGCAAATCCTCCCGGGATGCAATTGCGTCCAGGCAGTAATTACGAGATTTAATTGAAGTAATATTTGTAATATTGAATTACATAATATATCCTTCATTAAATATGAATCAATGACGTATCAAACACAAGTTCTAAACTATGAATTTAGAGACCTATTAATTAAATGAAGTTTTATTTCTTAAATTTAATTATGCATAATTATATTATCAAATGATTTTAGAATGCAAAATTGTACATAAATGTTAATTTTTCCTATAAAACCGAGAAAAAATAATTTAAGTTTAAGTATACGCATTAACTAGTGATGTGATATCTAATAAAATGATTTTTAAGTCTAGGTAAATCATTCATGGAATTTTAAATGGCATGTGATTTTAAGTTCACTGTTGCGTCTATATTTATTTTTTTAAATGGCAAAACATAAATTCAGTATTTTACATCTATTGAAAACAGAGGTTAAATTATTTTGAAGCTTTCCAACTATAAAAAATTATTGATACGAATAAAACATAATGAGATACATTGTAACGCACTAGTGAGATTTTTTTTTAAAAATAAACCACAATTTACGGTAGATATTATACAATCGAGAATAAAATATGCTAAAATTAACCCACATGCGAAAGTTTAGACAGCATATAAATCCTCCAGTTTCTGAGGTAATACTCTTTGAAATGTCACTCAAATATTTCTATACA
The DNA here is from genome assembly GCA_963932465.1 of Maratus speciosus. NCBI lineage: Eukaryota > Metazoa > Arthropoda > Arachnida > Araneae > Salticidae > Maratus > Maratus speciosus. The sequence goes on from OZ010787.1 coordinate 246,325,849, forward strand.
CTAAATACCATTTGACAGAGCAAGAAAAATTAACATACATTTTAAAATTATACTTACTTAAAATAACAAACTTACATAATTACACTTTTTTAAAAGATCAGACAATTTGCCGCAAAATGTCATAATATAAAGAAATTTTAAAAAATAAAGGATAATCTAGCTTTAAATATTCTTAACCCCTTCGAGACGAGCGACCCGTCTTTGTTCGCACTTTCATCTCAAATTTCACATCAAATGTAAATAAAATGTAAGGAATATACAATACCATGTTATGTACTACATATATAAATTAAATCAATTGAGATAAAATTTCGATTTTTAACATAATAGCATTTAAAAATAACTTTGGACTTTGGACGGAAAACAAAATTTTAATTTAATAAATTAAAAAATAATTGTCATTCATCTTTCTCTAATTCAATCAGGATAACATCTGATATTTCATTCGCATCTCGGGAAAAAACTCATTTTATTTATAATGCAAACAAAATTAAAAGAACTAAGCGGATAAATATTAAGCTCTTAAAAATTTATAAAACTAAATTAAAGTTCTATCAAATAAATCATAATAATAACATTCATTTATATTGAATGGAATTATTCATATTATTTATTATATTCATATTATTATATGATAATACAATTATTCATTATGTTATATTATTCATATTGAATGAAATTTTAAAATTATATAAACGAAGCTTTTAAAGATTTGATTTTGAATTACATCATTACATCCTGCATTTTTTAAAATAAGAAACTAATTCAATCAAAAGTTCTTTCATTTATAAACGTAATCACACATGGAACCGCTGTCTTGTTAACTTCATTTTTCACAAAATCATGAGTTCTTATGAAAAAGTGAAAAACGCATTTCAAAAGATTTAAAAGCTTTAACATACTTTTTCAAATATTTTAACAGAAGAATCAGATGTTAACCTGTTTTTTTTTTTTTTGTTTTTTTTTTTTAATGGAACGCTGTAAGAGTCAATCATTTGTTTCTAGATTTGGAATTCGCAGTTCTAAATGACAACAGTCTTCGTTTGTTTATATCTGGTTATACGTAAATTAAAACATTATAATTGGATAGTTTTTGAAGGTTTTAGAGAAAATAAAGAATAATAGATGTGATAGATGTGATAGATGTGATAGAGAAAATAAAGAATAATAGATGTGATAGAGAAAATAAAGAATAATAGATGTGATAGATGTGATAGAGAAAATAAAGAATAATAGATGTGATAGATGTGATAGAGAAAATAAAGAATAATAGATGGGATACAAAGCAGATCATATGGAGTTCCATAAATTTAACAATGGACAAACTTACGACTTCTTGAATACTTATGCCTAACATTGCCGTAACTTGCTTTTCTAGAGGAGGTGTGAGAGGCGGAATCGTCACCTTTGCGAATAATATAAATAGATATAAATATCAACAATCAACAATATCAACAAATTCAATATCAACAAATTTTTTAAAATTATATTTTTAATTATTATTCAGTTTTACTTATTAATATTTAACACTTTTCACTTAATATAGTTCATTACATGTTTAAATATTCCTTTTCAAATACATTTTTAGAATCAACAAAATTTTAGAAGAATATTTTCTAAGTTATCGTTAAATGTTACTCATTATTATCAATATGTTTTATTTGTTAGGTTTTATTATATGTTTATATACACTGTGTAGACAGAGGTGATTGGTCACTTGCGATTTTAGACGTTTTGTTAAATATCTAGAAAAAGTAGAAGAGAAATTAACCTGAAACTGCAGGCGTTTAAACAGTTTAGTATAGGTCATATATTTCCGAGAAGATGTTTTTCCCGAAACTCCATAGGGGAACGTCAGAAAATTGAAAAAAAAAACGAATATATTTTGGATAACCCTGTAAAAACTAATCTAGCTAAAGCGTTCAAACTCAAGATTATTAATAAGTGGCGTATTGTAATATACTCTGTTCATTTTTATGAGGATAGCATGTATACCAGTAGAGAAATTGAGGTTTTTATAAAAACAGTCCCAAATTTCGCCAAGTTTTTTCATTATAATTTGCAGAGTTCTTAAGATAAAGAAAAAAAAATCAGAAAATATGACAAACAACATTGTACATAATATCCTGCAATCATAATTAAAAGATAACAAAAATCAGATGGAAAATGAGCAGGTTTATTAAAAAATGTTTCACTGCGCATGCGCGAATGCAATCAAATTATAATATGCATAATGTATTAGCTAAGTATATAGAGCAACGTTTGTGAAAGCCTCAAAATCATAGCTTGAAAATTCTCAAATTTATCGTCGATAGAATAAGTTTGAAATCAGTTGTTCCCAAAAAGAATTATAAAGATGAGGGTTTGTATCAAATATCTGTTGATTAGTGCCAAGATAGCGTACACAATATTGCACGTACTACTATATTTGGATACAACACCTCATCTTTTTGCTTCCTTTTATATACAACGGATTTCGAGCATATTCTATGAACGATAATTTTCAGTATTTTCAAGTTATGATTTTCAAACATTCACAAACGTTGCTCTATATACTTAGCTAATACATTATGCACATTATATTTTGATTGCGTTCGCGCATGCGCAGTGAAACATATTTTAGTAAAGCTGCTCATTTTTCATCCAATTTTTATTATTTTTTTTAATTCTGATTGCAGAGTGTTGCGTACAATGATCTTTGTCACATTTTCTAAAAAGAACTTTTTATATATTACGTACTCTACAAATTATAAGCAAAAAACTTGGCGAAATTTGGGACTGTTTTTATAAAAACCTTAATTTCTCTACGAGTATACATGCTATCCTCATAAAAATGAACACAATATATTACAATAAGCCACTTATTAACCCTCCGACTGTCTAGGAAAAGGGCAAAATTGTAATGTTGTTTTCTCTGCATTTTGTTTTAAATGTTAAAAAAAAAATGATTCTTTGAACATTTTATAAAAAAAAAAAAACTTAATAACGCATATGAATGCAATCCTTGGAAATATTAATCATTGGTCAATGTATTAAAAATACATTAAATCAATAGAATTATATTACTTTAAATATTGCTTGTATTGCAGTGAAACCTGGAGCTTAGTGAACGTATTAACACGGGCTTGTCAGTGAGGGGGTTAATAATCTCGAGTTTGAACGCTTTTGCTACATTAGTTTTTACATGGCTATCCAAAAGCTATTCGTTCTTTTTTAATTTGTTGTCCCTATGTGGTTTCGCGGAAATATATGACCTGTACTATACTGTTTACACACCTTCACTTTCAGCTAATTCCCCATGTATTTTTCTAGGTATTTAACAAAATGTCTAAAATCGCAAGTGGCCGGTCACCTTTGGCCATATAGTGTATATTTCATATTCAAAATTATGTTTAACGTAAACAACATTTAGGAAAGCATACCCAGCAAACACATACCTTTCGGCATACGATCGGACCGCAGCTGGTAGTGTCGGTTAAGTGTCGGCATGGGCACAGTGGTTTCGGTGAAGTGTCGGCAACATGTCGGCAACTGAAACTCAAGAATGTGCTTTTTCGACTGCTGGTTACTGTAATCGGTCCCCATATGGTTATATATCGGCAAGCGACTTACACCGGCAAGTGACTCAGGACCGGTATGTTATTTCTGATAGTGGCCCGATTAGATTTGCCAACATCGGTCCAAATTCGGAATTTTTAGTCGTAGCCGACATTTTTTTTTTCTTTTTCTTAATTTTGTTTGAGTTTGAGTTTTGATAAGATTTGTATATTTCATGTATTTCATATAAAATTCTAACAGTGATAAACAAAAAAAAAAGTCAAAAATAGCCTAAATTTATTTATTTTTAAAAGTTGTTACTGAATTCATTTTATAAAGGACTTACAATTATTTGAATCACCAAAAGAGTTTTTTATATCGCTTATTAAAATTATTATTCATTTTAAACTTAATAGTAGAAAAAAAGCTATGTTTCTTTTTTTTTTATTTAAAAATCAAATTATTAAAAAGTGTTTAAAATTATTTTACAAGCTATAAAAATAAAAATAAAAACTACCCAAATTTTTAGCATTAAAATTTAAAAGAAAGATTCAGAAAATTCTCGCTTCTAAAAAAATATTTACCACAGAAAAAAAAAAAAAGATAAATTAACATTTCTATGTTATTTGATGATTAAAAAATGTTGATAAGTAAAAGAATCATTATTGCTAGATAATCACTAAAAGTATATTCTACATGAAATCATTTTCAATGACAAAAAATGAACTCTTATTCTAATTAAAAGTGATTAATTACCAACTTATATTTTTATTAAAATTAGTTTTTCTATGTTACAAATATATATTTCTATAACAGAAAAAGCTCTGAAATTCGCTTATTTTATTTAGGAAGCATTCTTAAATTTATAAGAAATATTCAGAAATATCCCCCCATTTAAAAATTATCTTCCAAAAGAAAAAAAATATGTAAATTAATATTTATTTTATTTTTAAATTAAAAACATTGATAAGTAACAAATTAATATTGCAACATACTCATTAAATATATGTTCTACTTTAAATCATCAAAAAAGACTGAACTCTTATTCTAATTTAAAATTAATTAATTACCAACTTTTTATTTATTAAAATAAATTTTTCCATGTTAAAAATATATATTTTATAAATTAACGCAACACAACGCACGTAATTACATTATAATTCCTAATAAGAAAATTTGATTAACTGAACAAAACTTCTAAAAATATTTTTTATACTTAATTATTCTTAAATTTATAAGAAAAACCAATTCATTTGCTTTAACAAATTCGCTAAGATATTTATTTCATTCATTTAAATATTAAATTAACTTTTAAATACACGCGCCTAAGACAATTAAAAATAAAAAAATAAAAACACTTAAAAATTCTAATTTTCCCATCTACCAATTACCTTCAACGGCAAACGATTACTTATTGATATGTCTTTCCCTTATTACCTCATATAATCCTCCCCTGATCGAGTGTCTCTGGCCAAGTGGTTAAAGCCTCTGATTCCTGTCCTTGGGTTCGTGGGATCAAATCCCGCCCCTTCCACGGCTGAAACACGCTCCTTTCAAATATACTTCCACGATGGCGGCATCAAAACAATTTTTTTTTCAATTTATGCTGGTGTCGGGCTGCGGCCGGCATTCGTATGGATAGCTATCGGCGTGCTGTCGGCATAGTGTTCTGCCTGTACTGGACCGGCTACGTGCCTCATGAATCGGGCCGCATTCGCGCGGCGTATCAAAAAAGATACGGAACCGGCAGCGGCAAGTGGTATCGTGCCAGTACCGCCGATAGTGGCAAGCGGCTGTCGCCCGATTGCTTACCGATAGCTCTGTGTTTGCTGGGTATATATATATATAAAGCATATATATATATATATATATATATATATATATATTTCTTTTCACTGTCCAAACGATTTGAAAGTTTTATTAGTTATAAATATAATACCTGTGATATGAATAAATAACTCTGTGTATAATTTTCGTGCTAAAATATTGCTGCTTAGTGGTAAAATCGTCGTAGATCGAGATTAAAGGTAACGCCCACCTGGATATGTTTGGTATTTTTCGTTTTTCATATTTTCGTAGCCGTTGTCGATTTTTAAATACAGCACAATGAACAAAAATTGCGTAGGTGACTATCGGAAACGATAATAAAAATAGTTAATATTAATAAATTTTTAAACAGATTACGGCATTTTAAAGGAAAGTGAACATAGATGCGGACTGGTATTTTTTGTTTTTCGTATTTTGATCATTGAAGACGATGCCAATTTTGAAACATCGCACAAATCAAAATCAAAATCTCTTAAGTAACTTTCGAAAACGAACGATTTTTAAATAGCCCTTCCAGAATTTTAATCTGCTATGAATTTTTCTAGTGTTTTGAATAGGGCGCCTTATGTACAACAGCAAGATTTTGCTGAATGCTCCACCAGCTAAAATTTCTGGAAAGGGAGGTAGATTATCCTCGAATGTATGTACCTATGTTTGAGATGTTTGGCGTTCATCGATTAAGTACATATCCATTGAAGTAAAACGTAGCCAAAAACCATCACTGTACCGAATCTGTACCTTATACTCGACTAAAAATGCTGCGTGGATCTTCGTGCAAGTCGTGCCAGTCTTTGACTCAAACCATCCGGGTCCTGTAGATTAGATTTTTTCGTCATTGAATATTACTTAATACTAATTTTATCCATATGGCATGATCCAATGGACCCATTACGTTCAGTGGAAGTTGTACTCAGGTTTCAGAACTATGTGCTTCCCCATTCTTAAACTTTACTCATTAAACACAACTATTTTTTGGACTGTATCACATTTTATTTAAATCACAATACGATGAGCGAACACTCTGGTCGCCATCTTACTTCACAACAACATTATTCTCTATTCCGTTCACTTCACATTTTCAATCCACAGGAACTCACGACGCCCTCTTACGGGACTTATAAATTTTCTGTTTTCAGCAATAAACACTCTCCCCCGGAATGAAATGTACAAATTTCAATATCTCAGAATTTTACAATAAAATAAATTTACATAGAAATTTACATAAAAAATACTACAGCAAACAGCTATACAGAACATAACAAAAAAATCAAAATATACAATAATTTAATAACTATTTTGTTTTTTGTTATGAATAGGAAGAACAGCTATTTTTTGCAATTGAGCACTTTACTTCGCCTGATTTAGTGCGAAACTTTACTAACCTGACCTTGCCATCCGACCCTGAATAAATTTCAGTAATGCGGCCTAACGCCCATTTACATACAGGCAAAAAATCTTCTTTTACTAATACCATTAATCCTACTGTTAAATTATCTTTTTCCACTACCCATTTAGATATCTGCTGTAACGTATTTAAATAATCTAACCTCCAATTTGTTCAAAATGTCTGGACGACCCTCGTAGTTTTCTGCCAACGGTTTAATCGATTGATATTAGTATCAATTAACATTGATTCAGGTATAGCATTGATGGATCTCCCGATCAAAAAATGACCTGTAGTCAAGACCTCAAAATTATCAAAATCGTTAGATAAAGGTGTAAGAGGTCGCGAATTCAAAATGTCCTCTATCTGAATAACGATAGTTTCAAATTCTTCGTAATTAAACCGTAAATCGCTTATCGCTCGTTTAAGGTGATATTTAACTGATTTCACACCTGCCTCCCAAAGTCCTCCGAAATGGGGAGATTTAGGAGGTATGAATTTCCAGTCAATCTCTTCAGAAATTAGATAACTTTCTAAAAGTTCATCTGGAAAATTTATCATTTTGTAAAACTTTTTCAGTTTAGGATTTGCACCCACGAAATTCCTAGCATTATCCGTAAAAATTTTAGAACATTTTCCCCGTCTAGCCATAAAACGTTTAAGAGTGGCAATCAGAGCATCTGAGGTTAAATCTGAGAGAAGCTGAAGATGAATGGCTCGAGTTACAAAACATATGCAAACACAAATAAATATTTTGTTCAATTAAACCTTGCGCTGATTTTTATAGGTTACATAAAATGGACCACATAGATCTAAACCGGTACAATTAAATACTGGTGACTCATTAATTCTTTAATAAAGTAATTCCCCCATTAGCTGAGAGCATGGAGTTGGTTTTACCTTAAAACAAATAACACAAGAATGCACCGTTTTTCTGGCCAATTTTCTACCCCCTACATGCCAAAATTTTGATCTAACAGAATTAAAGAGCCCTTGGGGACCAACATGAAAAAGACGCTTATGCATAGTAATAAAATAAATCTTACTTAATTTAGAATTTTTTGGCAAAATAGCCGTATTTTTCTGCTTATAAAATACGTAAGCTTTGTTGAGCCTTCCTCCAACACGTACGATTCCCTTATCATCTATAAAGGGATTTAAAAGATTAAGATTACACCTGTCAAAGATTTTTTACTACATATTTTTGTGATACTTTAATCAAAATGTTTTCAGCTTCCTTGACTTCTTTAAAAATCAAGTTACCCTTTCCTTTATCAGCATTTCTACAATTGTATATAAATCTGCGAACAAAGGAAAAAATATGTAAAAGTTTATAATAGTCATTACTAAGATAAAAAAAATTATCAAAAAAGGATAAATTCTCGGTGGTTAGAAATAAAGTCGTTTCACAGCTAATTTTGCTTTCGGAACATTTCATTTCACTTAAATAGATGACTTAGCAGATCATTAACTTAAAAGATCACTTAAATACTCTTTACTGGGGCAACTCTGGTTTTATATGCTATGAAAGTAACAAAAACTTGATCGTAATTTTGCACTCTCAAATAAACAACAGCACCATAAGCCTTTTGACTTGCATCAGATGGGGACATTCACTTTCAGTTATAAGTCACTTTCAGAAAAAGATGATTGCAAATAACTTGAGGAAAATTCTGGATCCATCAAAAATTCGGGGCCTGTAAACCACTTGGAATTGTTCACAAGGGAGTCCGCACTTATTCCTCGTGAAAGAAGATCTGCTGGGTTGTATTTACCTGCACAATGAAATCGTGTTTCTGGTTAAGATAATCCTTGGATTTCATCCACACGATTGGCAACGAAGGACTTCCATTTTCTTCTGGATCTCTTAATCCAGAATAAGGCTATTTTTGAATCTACCCAATGATAGATTTTAGAAATACTTTTACGATCAATTACCTTTTTAATTTCTAATCCTAAGCGATCTGAGAGTAAAGCACCAATCAACTCTAGGCGTGGCAAATTTATTCTCTTTACTGGGGCAACTCTGGTTTTAGATGCTATGAAACTAACAGAAACTTGATCGTAATCTTCCACTCTCAAATAAACAACAGCACCATAAGCCTTTTGACTTGCATTAGAAAAGCAGTGAATTTCAACATTGTTTGTATCAGATGACAGGAAAACAAATCTAGGGATTTTAATTTGATTTAATTTAGAGAGTTATGAACACAATTGTGTCCATTTTTCGAAGATGATAATGGGGAGCTCAGTATCACAAGACAGCTTGTGGATCCATAAATCTTGGAAAAGACATTTAAGTCTTATAGTAAATGGAGATATAATACCAGTAGGGTCATAAATTCTACTATAAGTCTGTAAAACAAACAGCTTAGTATTTTTATTATTCTTCAAAAATTCTATTAAACTCGAAATGTGTATGCTAATAAAATCTGTTCAACATCCCCTTATATTTCTAATACTTTCAATGAATTTATAATCCTATGATTTTGATCAAATGGATAAATCTCGAACCCTTCTTTCTTCCACCGTTCTAGTAACGATTTGTCATTTGTTAACCATTTCCTGAAATTGAAACTAGCTTGATTCATGATTATCTTAGCCTCATATGAAATCTTCAAAGCTTCTTCAATATTATCGGTACCACTTACCAGATCATTGACATAAAGACAAGTATCGAGAATTTCAAAAATTTCTGGATATTGATCCTTAAAATTTCGTATATGCTCTTTTATTGTGGCAGCTAGGAGAAATGGGCTAGCATTTAATCCAAAAAGTAAACGTTTAAAACGATACACTTGAATTTTCAAATTATCAGACACTTTATCTGACACATCTTCGGTAACTTCCACAAAGAGAAATCTGACAGTATCTCTGTCCTTTTCTGATAATGAAATTTGGGGAAATGCTTTCTCCACATCCGCTAAAATTCTTATCTTATTCAATCTCAAATTAATGAGCAAATGAAAAATAGAAGGAATTAAATTGATACCAGGCCACAGACAATCGTTTAAAGAAAGTTAACCTACATCATGAGAACTAGCATCAAACACAATGCGTGTTTTTGTGGTGACACTATCTTTTCTAAAAACTGCTCGATGTGGCTAATAGAATATGGGTCTCTCTGATCTAGTTGAATCTAACACTTTTTACATAATATCACAATCCAGATATTCTTTCAAAATCTCTTTATACTGAGAAAACAAATTATCATCGTTCGCATTTTATTAATTAAATATTTAAATCGTTTCTCAGAGACTTCATAGTTGTCGTTCAAATTTATCCAATCCTTTTTCAAAGGAAGGACAACTTCGTAACATTTATCTTTACAGGAAACTGTTTCTGTAAAAATTTCCAATGAGGTTATTATAATGTGATATATTTATGAGGTATATATTATAATATGTAGATTATTATATTGTGATATTAATAATGGTGAATATTCATCATTACAGTGAGGATCATCCCTAATTCCAATCGATTCTAAATCGAAATAGTTGCTTAATTCTTCTTCCACATTGCAAATTAACCCACAATAATTATCATTATTATCAATATTCGAATCAGAGAGGCAACCTCTCACCATGTACCCAAATACGCTACTCTGCAAAATGACGTTAGAACTTCTTAAGCAAATTTGACCAGTTCGCAATAATTCATAGAAACATTCAGTCCCTAACAAAACATCTATTTTATTAGGTTCATTTAATTTTGGATCTGCCAATGTCACATCTTTAAGCAGTTCGGAAAATGGAAATCTAAAATAATGCTCTGGTATAAAGTTTGTTATTTTTGGAACAATCAAAAAATCTATTGTTCTCTTATAATCAGCCTTATTCGAAACAGTGACCCTAATTTTTCATTTGACACTTATTTGAGAATCATTCAAACATGAAACAGAAACATTAAATTTCTCCCTTCTAATTCCTAATAATTTTGCAGAGTTATCAGAAATATATGAGTAATTTGAGCCGACATCTATTAATGCACGCTCAAGTATAAATTCACCAGACACATTCTCAATATTAATTAAAGCAGTAGATAAAATAGTGGTTTTTCTCCCTTGACACGAATTATTTACAGAAGTGCCTACGAAGTCACTCTTCCTATTTTCAAAATACTTAGCTTCGGGATTTAAGCTGTATTTTTCATCCTGGGTGGGAGCAGATGAATTCGCAATCATACCTGACCCTCCTGACTGCTGACTGAAATCCAATGGTGGAGAATTATTTATTTTATCTTTTTGTATGTGAAGGAGAGATGAGTGTCGTTTAGTGCAATACGTACACGAATAATTAAATGTATAGTTTCTCGCAGAATGGTTTCAATTTGATAAACAGTTGAAACATATTTTGTTTCTTTTTACGAATTCAATGCGGTCATTATCAAACATCTTCTGAAATACATTGCATCTAAATAATGAATGTGAATCATTTTTGCAGCAAGTGCACTTTGAATTCTTCGCACTAGTGTAAAACGATGCCGCCTATTCTTTTGCTTGCCTTTTTTGACTGACGGTGTTAATGTTTGTTTTAGAAGCTTCCAAAGTTCTAGCAGGATTTTTTAGAAAGGAAATTAACTCTGAGATTTTCGGCAATTCATCTTTTTTGGATTCTGGTTCCCACCAAAGCTTACAAGAACAATCTAATTTCTGAATTAACACGTATGCAAATATGGTTTCTGAAAATCCCTCTATTTTTGCCCGAGAGCTTCTAATGACCTAATGCATTCAGTTACACTGTCCACTAATTTTAAAATAGAAGATGAATTGTCAATTTGAATGGAGGGAAAAGACATAAAACGCTTCAAATGAGCAAATACTTGATCTCGTTTATTCGAATATCTATCTTCTAAAAGATTTCATGCTATCGCATAATTAGCATCAGTAATTGGTATCGACTGAATCATCCTTAAAGGATAAGCATGTAGTGATAATTTCAAATAAGAAAGTTTTTGCAAAGCTGATAAAACTGAATTATTATGAATACTAGAAATAAAAATGTCGATAGCAGCGACATTTTCTAGATCTTCTCTGAGCGAAATGTTTTCTCATTTGATTTTTTTTTTTTAAATAGTTATGTTGGAATTACCATATGTCGCTGTAATCGACATTCATCGTTTAGCCTCGTTCAACATGTATGGGATACACTTTTTTAGCACCTTTTTAATAAGCCGATTTTTAAACTATATCTTCTAGAAACTATAGCTCCGTAATAGCGTCTAGATTATATGTTGTAGAAATCGACTATCCCAGCAATACTTAAAAAAGCGCGGAAATATTGAATCCCTTAAATGTACAACGATGTTGAATTCCAAACAGTCATTTGCATCGACATCTGCAGGATATTTTTTAAAGAAGAAAGAGACACGTGTAATGCACTGCTACAGCGTCTAGAATACATAAAGTGGAAATTTGCTATCAAAGAAGCGCTAAAATGTTGTATCCCTTAAATGTGAACGGAGCTGAAATCCAGGTAGATGATCGCAGCGACATCTGCGATATATTTTCAAATTTCAAAGCAAACATCTTATTATTACAGCGGGTTTGACGCCAAGCACACAGGTGAGATGTATGTTAATAAAATGTAAAAAAAAAAAAAAAAAAAAAAAAAAAAAAAAAAAAAAAATGTTACAGCGTCCGTCTTGGAGCTTTGGGAAATATCCTGCAGATGACTAACTCATCTATGACCGACTCATTGGATTTCAGCATCGTTTGAAATTTAAGAGATCCAATATTTTAGCCCTATTTAAAATATTACTGGGATAGCCGATTTCCACACTATATATTCTAGACGCTGTAGCACCGCAGTAGCCTGTCTTTCTCGTTAGCCTCGGAGTACATATAGATGACGTCATTTGAAGCTGTTCCTAAACTGTGACCATTGACTTACAAGGCTAGCTCATCACGTCACAAGGAGTTGATTATCTGTACACGTCAATGGACACAAAAAAATCGCGCGCCGCTTTGTACTAATCATCGTGTAAAGATGATCCAACTCCATGTGACTTTTAAACAACATGAACTGGCCTATTATGTCATTGGTCGCGCTAACACACTCTCTCCTGCGTCCGCCATATACAGCGGCATCTTGCACTGGAGACTGCTAAATGGGCTGCTATCGGTCAAAATCAAGAGAGAAAAGGGCAGAAGAGAGGGATAGAACTCGTTTTTTTGGTATCTAGTTTTTCACAGGTGAAGATTGACATGTCTGCTCCTCTCCTATCATAGCTTCATGGTGCTGAAATAAGCCAACGCCCCCCTAGATATTTGAGAAAGTCTTGACACGTGTCACGAAAACATCACACAAAGCAGGCAAAACAAAGAAACAAAATCATTCATTGGCTCCGGGATATGAACGAGCCAATAAAAATTTTTATTCTTTGTTTTGCCTGCTTTGTGTGACGTTTTTCTGACGCGTGTCAAGGCTTTCTCGAATATTTAAAGGGCGTTGAACAGGCCGGGATCAAGATAGATTTTTCACTATTAGCGAGATGAGATTGATCAACCAGAAGCCTACATTTTTGTGAACTTTTTGATGTTTCCAGTAAACACCGAAAACCCTGCAAGTAAGGGGGCTACTGATTTGTGTATCTAATTTTACTAACAGTGAAAAATTTATCTGGATCCCGGACATTAACTTTGGTTGGTTAAGACGATTTTGAATAAAATCAAATCAGGAAGCCAATGTTTGTTAACTTTTCTCGTTAATTTAATCGAAATCTTCCACGTCTATTACTGAAAACTGAGTTACTGTACTTTGGACAAAAACTTGAATATGAGTCCACAACGTGTGCATATGTCACCACTCTTACATAAAAATGTTCTCTGTTATGAGCATGATTCTAAGCGCAGCTGGTTAAATGGACTTCATTCCAAATCTGGGTTCGAGAGAGTTCTAAAGAACTTTGCTTTCCGCATAAACTGTTTCACTGGCTGGCGAGTGTTTTTCATTACGTCTACGGAGCCTTCCCTTCTTTACGCTAGAAGTTTTTACCTTGACCACGTGATCAAAACGTAGATGGAATATCCTCCATTTGAGTATCTGGGTATTAGATAAAGCAATAGTGGCCCACCGTGGCTGAGTAGATAAGACACCACGCCGCTAATCGCTTGAGAGCGTAGGTGGGGGCGGGTTCGAATCCCGCCGTGATCCCCTCGTGATCTGATGTATATGTTCAATAAAACAAACAAGCAATAGTGAAAGGTACAGTATGAGAGCTCTTCATATCGCCCCATCACTCTATTACCAATATTCGGAAAAATTTTAGAGAAATTTATTCTAAGACGAATACATCACGCATTAGACAAAAAGAATTTCTTATCGGGTAAACAAAACGGCTACACGCAAAATAAATCAACGAAACGGCTTTGGAACAAGTGATTCCATTAGTAGAGCAACATAAACAATATAAACAATACACATCACTGGTGTCACTGGATTTCAGGGGAGCATTAGACAACCTCCCTTGGGACCAAGTGATCCTAGCATTGAAAACATTAGGTATTTCTAAACAACTCATTAATCCTGTTGTTTCCTTCCTGTCGGGTAGGCGATCTCACGTGGACAGCATGGCACCATTTTTGTTGTACTTCTTTAGTAAGGGTTGCCCGCAGGGAACGTGTCTGGGTCCTTTTCTTTGGTTGGTTCTGTTGAAAACTCTGTTGGGGACCTTTGATGTACAGGACTGTGAACTGGTGGCATACGCAGATGACGTGATATTACTGATTTGGGCACAGTCGAGACAGCATCTTGAACAAAAAGGTCAGAAAGCTTTAAAAGTTATTCAGAATTGGGCAGAAACCAACAAAATAGAAATTTCACATGAAAAATCCTCATCATTAACTTTTGGCTAACCCAAACACCTTAAGCGGGGCCCCATATTTAAACTTCAAGATAAATCAATAAAATCAGAAACAACACTAAAATACATGGGGGTAATATTAGATAAACATTTATCATTTCTCCCAGATGTGTCACAAAAGAAAGTAGAAATCGGAAAAATAACTCAAAATCTTTATTAATTTTCATCCATCTCAGGTCGACTCCCTACGGATTTTTTTAAGATTTGGTACTCGGCGATCTTACAAAGGAAACTGGCCTACGCTTGAGCTGTTTGGTTTCCGCGTATGGCGCAATATCACGGTCGTCGACATTTGCTCTTGGCACAAAGGAAAGCTTTGTTGCTGATAACGAGAGCATATCGCAATACGTCAACAAATTCCCTGCAGGTCCTCACAGGTCTCCCCCCACTGGATTTGCAGCTGGAGGCGGAGGCGGAGTATTCGAGGGTAATTCGTCTCGGCAAGTCAACAGAAAAGGCTTTTGCTCCACTATACTATCCAAAATGCTCAAAATACAAAACATCACCACTAACAAGTGAAATACAAATTTGTGATATAAACGACTATATAGACAATATTACTATATACAAGGACGGTTCCAAAATGTCCGAAGGCACAGCCTCCGCATTTTGTGTGTACGAAAAATACGAGCAAATCTATACTTGGAGAGCGAAACTGTCCCAGGATAACTCCGTCTTCCAGTCAGAACTCTTAGCGATCTCTTGGATAGAGTCGGACAGATATTCTCAATACTTAATCAAAACGGATAGCCTATCAAGTTTAAAAGCATTAAACAATTTTGACAATAAAAACTATTTAATACTAAAAATTCTTCAACAATTACAAAAAAGCAGTAAAAGACATCTACTTCAACTGGACAAAAGGACATTCAGGTGTTGAGGGCAATGAGGAAGCTGACCAACTGGCAAAATCGGCAGTAACGGGTGAAACACTAATACATACATTTTTACCATATCCAGCTTCTTAACTAAAATCACAGACAAAGCTGAATCTGTCAAAAAAATGGCAAAAACGCTGGACGGATTCAGACACAGGCCGATATACGAAGGAATTCTTGCCATTGGTTGACTACAAATATTTCGTAAACAATAGATACTTGCAGATATTTTTAACAAATCATGGCCCCTTTCAGGAACACATATACAAAATTAACAAAAGAGACTCCCCACTATGCATTTGTGGCTTGTCGTGAATATCGTTACACTATGCATTATACTCTACATTAACATCGCATTATCATCTCAAAAAACACACACATATGAATTTAGAAAGTTGGTGGTGGTATGTAAAAGAGAAACCGCAACTACTCAACAAGATCATACAATGCATGAGGTTTAGAGAAACAAACAAGTACATCTTTTCAAATCCAGAGCCATTCTAGTCCGACTCCATCACTTGGGTGTAGCATGGAGGGAGAAACGGGTTATTAGTGGGTTCCAGAAACTTCTATCACTTTTGAAATTTATCTTGTGCATCTGTCCAAACTCTAGTATGTGCAATTGTAAATAGTAGGTGTTTGATATTGTGTTGTAATGTGTTTCTAAATGTCATGTTCAATATTGTGCGTTTAATGTACTGTGACGTATATAAATCCATGAAAAATGTAAATAATTATGCAATCACATTAAAATGATCCTCATGTAATCACTACATACAGTCATGTAAATAGTAGGTGTTTGATATTGTGTTGTAATGTGTTTCTAATTGTCATGTTAATTATTGTGTGTTAAATGTACTGTGACGTATATATCCAAGAAAATTGTAAACAATTATGCAATCACATTAGGTAAAATGATCCTCATGTAATCACTACATACAGTCATGTACTGTTAAAAAAGCAGTATAATTATATCTCGATGTGAAATCTTTGGCTCGCCCAGAAAAATTGGTAACCAATTGTGATTGTAATTGTAAATCTCACAGTAACCGAAATAAATATAGGCAGCTTGATCAGGGACCCGACGCTTCCTCTCAGACTCTGGTTGAGAGTCGGGAGGAGTGGATGTGGTCTACCCCTCGGGATTGCACTAACACTCTAAAGCGAAAGCTGAGTTCCCGAGGTGGTCATCGCTGTCATGGAAACGACGACTTCTTTAATTCGTATACAAAATTAATGAATAGTTGTAAATGACTCAAGTTTAAAATGTATGCAAATGCTCTGGAAATATCAATGGCTCCCATCTAGTATTTTACAAAAGTAATTAAATAGATTCACATGATGTATAAGTTGATGCAACTCTTAGCTAATGAAAATTTTGCAACAAAACTTATGTCGGTTCATCTTTTCAATGATTAATTTTGAATTCTAAGAACAAAACGAAGTTCTTAAGCGTTCTTCCTCCCCCCCTCCCCCCTCAAAAAAGGAAATACGATAGAAAGATATAACTATTTGGATAACTTCAGTATGTCTGTGATATTTTGTCAGAGATTAGAAAAGCTGTCTGGGTATTTAAAAAAACATAAAACAAATTTGATGAACGATAAGACTGTAGATTTCAGGCAATTTTTAACAGGAAAAAATTTAATGTATACGTGGCCTTAATAATAGACTATTAAAGATAACCAATTTAGGGGAATTTTTATATGAAATTATATTCTCACATTTATGCAAATAGGTATGGATAAACAGACTTGAGTAAAATTACATATTTATTCTTTCTTCTCTATAACATGATCTAAATGAAGATGGAGTTATATGTACAGTTTATATCTTTGAATTTTTAGATTTTTTTATCAAAAATGTTTCTTCATTATGTCTAGAATTGCTAGATTTACAGATCTTTGAACCGATCTTCGATTCTTTAGATGCCTGCGGGGCTTCATCTCGGATAAGCCGTAGGTATTTGTAAAGGTAAATTTATTTTGCAAAACCGTTTTCAAAAAAAGTTAGAACAAACAATTAACTGACAGACTAACAGTAAATATATATATTATTTCGATTCTATCTGTTTTTTACTAAATTTTCATCCTTCAGAGAAAATTTTAAGGAGATATAAATTGAGAAAATCTGATACATTGAATGAAGAAATTGACTTTCCTTACTTTTAAATTATTAATTACTCTAAAAAATGAATGATAGGTAAAGACGGGTTGCCATCCCCCGGTCCCAGGCCATCAAAAGGCCCATTTGCCTACGCAGGGAACCACCCGCGAGACAAGCCCCGCGGCACGTCCCGAAGGTCGCCGCCAGACAAGCCCCAGCAGAGCGGAACCCCACGCATGCTCCGGTCAAGACCGACGCGCTGCCCAGCGCACGCCACGTCGGCTATTCCCAAATCAGGACGAACGGCCGCTACGACAGTCCTCACCACCCAGCCAGAAAAACCAAGCGGTCCCTAAACTTGGTTCCCGAGCCGGCAGACACCGCAAGCCCTACAGGAACTGGACGCCTATAAAGACGCCGGGCCTACGAACTGAACCGAGGCTTCCCGACCCGGAGTTACTTTACGGATGGCCTTCAAGATCAAATACCATTTTCCGGCAAAGACATTTATGTGGGCCAGACGATAGGAAAGTTTATGAAGAGCCCCTAGCTTGAAAACCCGGGAGGACGAGGAAAGTCCCTCCGGCCGTAAAGCGACCCAGCTCCTGGCTTTTCGCCCAGACCACCCGGCTCGACCGACGGAAGCCCTCGCGGATCACGCCGGAAACCATTTGGCCCAGACTAGGTGCCGTTAGCGACCCAGGCGGGCACGGAAAGCTCCACCTAGACGGAATAGACTCCGCCTCGCTAGGGGGTTAGATGGAACGGAGTCCCGCCAGTCCCCGCCGACTCGACCCCGCCCAAAGACAGAGAAGCCAGAGGAGGCCGACAGAAGCCCGCCCACCACTACCTTACCTCACGGCCGTCGAGGGTACCCAGGCCCGAAGGCCCCTGACCCCGTGCAGTGACCGACCGCTACCTTTGTTAATAGACACCTCTATGTCCTCATCACTGGGCGAGGCAAACTCCAGTATCGCATAGACACGAAGGACCTGGATCGGACCAAGAGTTCCTCTGAGGCACGATGAGCCGCCGCGCTACCGGCGAGCCTCCCTCCCGTCTCCCCGCGGGGACAGCGTTCGATGGTGGACCTGCTGGTCGACCCCCTCCCAAGGGTCACGGCACGACATGGAGCAACCAGATCCATACTGGCCTCCCCACGCGACCGCTCCTTGGTCAACGGGGGCACCGCCAAACCCTACCCACCTTAGGGTCGGCTCACAACTGCTTCAGCTGAGGTCCTCAGAGGGATGATCCACCCAAGTCATAAAGTAACCTGGGCGCTGTCCGAAACCCTCGCCCTTCGGTTGCTCCGGGAGTCCCTGCATGGCGTTCCCGCGAGCCCCGTCGTCACTAGCGAGCACCGAGGACTTTCCACTACAAAGCCCTCACTCACACCTCAGGCTCCCTCTTAGTCAATAGGTGGATGGTGTCCTATCGCCTTAGCTATGCTTTGCCCAGTCACCACCCGGTCTATGACCTTTTCTGCGATCGGACTATGGAGCGTCGCTACCCGTCTTGCCCAGAGAACCTAGGTGCCGGAGGTGATGCATGGCGCTCATATGCTCACCTATGCACGACGTCCGTTACCCGTGGCCACCGGACCCTTGGCCTGTCGACCGCAGGTCTCTCGAGGAGGTGGCGATTCATCCCCATCCGACCCCCTCGCATTCGTGCACAACGAACTCTGCCGAGCTTCCGGTCACCTCCCCCACTCAAGGGGTCGGGTCGGAACCACCCGGAGGGGCGGCCACATGAATTATAGGTAAGATGAGGGGTTCATCTTCCGGTCCCAGGCCCTTTTCAGGCCCATTTGTCGACGCAAGGAACCACCCGTGAAGCAAGCCCCGCGACGCGTCCCGAAGGTCGCCGCCAGACAAGCTCCAACAGAGCGGAACCCCACGCCAACTCCGGTCAAACCGACACCGCTGCCCAGCGCACACGGTGACGGCTATTCCCAAGAAGAGACGAACGGCCGCTACGACAGTCCTCACCACCCAGCTAGAAAAACCAAGTGGTCCCTAAACTTGGTTACCCGAGCCGGTAGACCCCGCAAGCCATCGCAGGAACCAGACGCCTATAAAGACGCTGGGCCCACGGACCGAACCGAGGCTTCCCGACCCGAATTTAATTTACGGACAGGCCCCCAAGATCAGATACCATTTTCCGGCAGAGACATTTTTGTGGGCCAGCCGATCGGAAAGTTAGCGAGAAGCCCCTAGCTTGAAAACCAGGGAGGACGGGGAAAATCCCTCCGGCCGTAAAGCGACCCAGCTCCTGGCGTTTCGCCCAGACCACCCGGCTCAACCGACGGAACCCCTCGCGGATCACGCCGGGAGCCAGTTGGCCCAGACTAGGTACCGTTAGCGACCCCAGGCTGGCACGGAAAGCTCCACCTAGACGGAATAGACTCCGCCTCGCTAGGGGGTCGGACGGAACGGAGTCCCGCCAGCCCCCACCGACTCGACTCCATCCTAGGACAGAGAAGCCAGTGGAGGCCGACAGAAGCCCGCCCGCCACTACCTTACCTCACGGTCGTCGAGGGTACCCAGGCCCGAAGACCCCTGACCCCGTGCAGTGACCGACCGCTACCTTTGTTAGTGCGTTCGAAAGTTAGGTGGAGACACCTCTAGGTCCTCATCACCAGGCGAGGCAAACT
This sequence comes from Maratus speciosus, assembly GCA_963932465.1. Classification (NCBI taxonomy): domain Eukaryota; kingdom Metazoa; phylum Arthropoda; class Arachnida; order Araneae; family Salticidae; genus Maratus; species Maratus speciosus. Next base: position 246,346,103 of record OZ010787.1, read on the forward strand.
CCGGTACCGCATAGACACGGAGGACCTGGATCGGACCAAGAGTTCACCTGAGGCACGATGAGCCGCCGCGTTACCGGCGAGCCTCCGGCCCGTTTCCCTGCGGGAATAGCGTTCGATGGTGGACCTGCGGCCGACCCCCTCCCAAGGGTCACGGCACGACATGGAGCAACCAGAGCCATACTGGCCTCCCCACGCGACCGCTCCTTGGTCAACGGGGGCACCGCCAAACCCTACCACCCTAAGGGTCGGCTCACAACTGCTCCAGCTGACGTCCTCGGAGGGATGAGCCACCCAAGTCAAAAAGTAACCTGGGCGCTGTCCGTAACCCTCGCCCTTCGGTTGCTCCGGGAGTCCCTGCATGGCGTTCCCGCGAGCCCCGTCGTCACTAGCGAGCACCGAGGACTTTCCTCTACAAAGCCCTCACTCATACTTCAGGCTCCCTCTTAGTCAATTGGTGGATGGGGTCCTATCGCCTTAGCTAGTCTTTGCCCGGTGACACCGTCCGGCCCTTAGACCGGCACCGGGATCGACCTATGGAGCGTCGCTATCCGGCATTACCCAGAGAACCTGAGCGCCGGGGGCTACCGAAAGAAACGAACCCGAAGGTCCTGCAACCCATGCACAACGTCCGTTAACCGTGGCCACCGTGCTCAACGCCTGTCGGAGATGAGCCTCTCGAGGAGGTGGCGAATCGTCCCCATCCGGCCCCCTCGCATTCGTACACAACGAACTCTGCCGAGCTTCCGGTCGCCTCCCCCACTCAAGGGGTCGGGTCGGAACCACCAGGAGGGGCGGCCACATGAATTATAGGTAAACAACAAAATGTATACTATTGTGTTTGTTTCCTGCTTATAAGGCTATACAAGGACTAATTTTAGCGAGTAGAATTATTTCAATTATATATAATCTGTTTTTTTAAAAAAAGAACTGATATCTACTAAAAAACAACTTTTCAAAAGTAAAAAAGTTGACCAACTGGCAAAGTCGGCAGTAAAGGATGAAACACTAATACATACATTTTTACCATATCCAGCTTCTTAACTAAAATCACAAACAAAGCTGAATCTGTCAAAAAAATTGGCAAAAACGCCGGGCGGATTCAGACACAGGCCGATATACGAAGAAATTCTTGCCATTGGTTGACTACAAATATTTCGTAAACAATAGATACTTGCAGATATTTTTAACAAATCATGACCCCTTTCAGGAACACTTATACAAAATTAACAAAAGAGACTCCCCACTATGCATTTGTGGCTTGCCGTCAACATCGTTACACTATGCATTATACTGTACATTAACATCGCATTATCATCTCAAAAAACACACACATATGAATTTAGCAAGTTGGTGGTGGTATGTAAAAGAGAAACCGCAACTACTCAACAAGATCATACAATGCATGAGGTTTATAAAAACAAACAAGTACATCTTTTCAAATCCAGAGCCATTCTAGTCCGACTCCATCACTTGGGTGTAGCATGGAGGGGGAAACGGGTTATTAGTGGGTTCCAGAAACTTCTATCACTTTTGAAATTTATCTTGTGCATCTGTCCAAACTCTAGTATGTGCAAATTGTAAATAGTAGGTGTTTGATATTGTGTTGTAATGTGTTTCTAATTGTCATGTTCAATATTGTGCGTTTAATGTACTGTGACGTATATAAATCCATGAAAAATGTAAATAATTATGCAATCACATTAAAATGATCATCATGTAATCACTACATACAGTCATGTAAATAGTAGGTGTTTGATATTGTGTTGTAATGTGTTTCTAATTGTCATGTTAATTATTGTGTGTTAAATGTACTGTGACGTATATATCCAAGAAAATTGTAAACAATTATGCAATCACATTAGGTAAAATGATCCTCATGTAATCACTACATACAGTCATGTACAGTTAGAAAAGCAGTATAATTATATCTCGATGTGAAATCTTCGGTTCGCCCCAAAAAATTGGTAACCAATTGTGATTGTAATTGTAAATCTCACAGTAACCGAAATAAAACTAGGCAGCTTGATCAGGGACCAGACGCTTCCTCTCAGACTCTGGTGAGAGTCGGGAGGAGTGGATGTTGTCTACCCCTCGGGATTGCACTAACACTCTAAAGCGAAAGCTGAGTTCCCGAGGTGGTCATCGCTGCCATGGAAACGACGACTTCTTTAATTCGTATAGAAAATTAATGAATAGTTGTAAATGACTCAAGTTTAAAATGTATGCAAATGCTCTGGAAATATCAATGGCTCCCATCTAGTATTTTACAAAAGTAATTAAATAGATTCACATGATGTATAAGTTGATGCAACTCTTAGCTAATGAAAATTCTGCAACAAGACTTGTGTAGGTTCATCTTTTCAATGATTAATTCAGAATTCTAAGAACAAAACGAAGTTCTTAAGCGTTCTTCCTCCCCCCCCCCTCAAAAAAGGAAATACGATAGAAAGATATAACTATTTGGATAACTTCAGTATGTCTGTGATCTTTTGTCATAGTTTAGAAAAGTTGTCTGGGTATTTAAAAAAAACATAAAACAAATTTGATGAACGATAAGACTATAGATTTCATGCAATTTTTAACAGGAAAAAATTTAATGTATACGCGGCTTTAATAATAGACTATTAAAGATAACCAATTTAGGGGAATTTTTATATGAAATTATATTCTCACATTTATGCAAATAGGTATGGATAAACAGACTTGAGTAAAATTACATACTTATTCTTTCTTCTCTATAACATGGTCTAAATGAAGATGCAGTTATATGTACAGTTTATATCTTTAAATTTTTAGATTTTTTTTAATCAAAAATGTTTCTTCATTATGTCTAGAATTGCTAGAATTACAGATCTTTGAACCGATCTTCGATTCTTTAGATGCCTGCGGGGCTTCATCTCGGATTAGCCGTAGGTATTTGTAAAGGTAAATTTATTTTGCAAAACCGTTTTCAAAAAAAGTTAGAACAAACAATTAACTGATAGACTAACTGTAAATATATATATTATTTCGATTCTATCTGTTTTTTACTAAATTTTCATCATTCAGAGAAAATTTTAAGGAGATATAAATTGTGAAAGACTGATACTTTGAAAGAAGGAGTTGACTTTCCTTACTTTTAAATTATTAATTACTCTAAAAAATGAATGATAGGTAAGACGGGGGGTCCATCTTCCGGTCCCAGGCCCTTTTCAGGCCCATATGTCGACACAAGGAACCACCCGTGAAACAAGCCCCGCGACGCGTCCCGAAGGTCGCCGCCAGACAAGCTCCAACAGAGCGGAACCCCGCGTCAACTCCGGTCAAACCGACACCGCTGCCCAGCGCACACGGTGACGGCTATTCCCAAGAAGAGACGAACGGCCGCTACGACAGTCCTCACCACCCAGCTAGAAAAACCAAGTGGTCCCTAAACTTGGTTACTCGAGCCGGTAGACCCCGCAAGCCATCGCAGGAACCAGACGCCTATAAAGACGCTGGGCCCACGGACCGAACCGAGGCTTCCCGACCCGAATTTAATTTACGGACAGGCCCCCAAGATCAGATACCATTTTCCGGCAGAGACATTTTTGTGGGCCAGCCGATCGGAAAGTTAGTGAGAAGCCCCTAGCTTGAAAACCAGGGAGGACGGGGAAAATCCCTCCGGCCGTAAAGCGACCCAGCTCCTGGCTCTTCGCCCAGTCCACCCGGCTCAACCGACGGAACCCCTCGCGGATCACGCCGGGAGCCAGTTGGCCCAGACTAGGTGCCGTTAGCGACCCCAGGCGGGCACGGAAAGCTCCACCTAGACGGAATAGACTCCGCCTCGCTAGGGGGTTGGATGGAACGGAGTCCCGCCAGCCCCCACCGACTCGACTCCATCCTAGGACAGAGAAGCCAGCGGAGGCCGACAGAAGCCCGCCCACCACTACCTTACCTCACGGCCGTCGAGGGTACCCAGGCCCGAAGACCCCTGACCCCGTGCAGTGACCGACCGCTACCTTTGTTAGTGCGTTCGAAAGTTAGGTGGAGACACCTCTAGGTCCTTATCACCAGGCGAGGCAAACTCCGGTACCGCATAGACACGGAGGACCTGGATCGGACCAAGAGTTCACCTGAGGCACGATGAGCCGCCGCGTTACCGGCGAGCCTCCGGCCCGTTTCCCTGCGGGAATAGCGTTCGATGGTGGACCTGCCGGCCGACCCCCTCCCATGGGTCACGGCACGACATGGAGCAACCAGAGCCATACTGGCCTCCCCACGCGACCGCTCCTTGGTCAACGGGGGCACCGCCAAACCCTACCACCCTGAGGGTCGGCTCCCAACTGCTCCAGCTGAGGTCCTCGGAGGGATGAGCCACCCAAGTCATAAAGTAACCTGGGCGCTGTCCGTAACCCTCGCCCTTCGGTTGTTCCGGGAGTCCCTGCATGGCGTTCCCGCGAGCCCCGTCGTCACTAGCGAGCACCGAGGACTTTCCACTACAAAGCCCTCACTCATACTTCAGGCTCCCTCTTAGTCAATTGGTGGATGGGGTCCTATCGCCTTAGCTATCCTTTGCCCAGAGTCACCACCCGGCCACTGCCGGCTCTGGGATCAGACTATGGAGCGTCGCTATCCGGCTTGGCCAGAGAACCCGGCTGCCGGGGGTTGTTCTCCGGGGGCGAGCCCGAGGGCCCTACAACCCATGCACAACGTCCGCTAACCGTGGCCACCGGACCCTTGGCCTGTCGACCGCAGGTCTCTCTAGGAGGTGGCGAATCGTCCCCATCCGGCCCCCTCGCATTCGTACACAACGAACTCTGCCGAGCTTCCGGTCTCCTCCCCCACTCAAGGGGTCGGTTCGGAACCACCCGGAGGGGCGGCCACATGAATGATAGGTAAACAAAATGTATGCTATTGTGTTTGTTTCCTGCTTATAAGTCTATACAAGGACTAATTTTAGCGAGTAGAATTATTTCAATTATATATAATCTGTTTTAAAAAAAGAACTGATATCTACTAAAAACAACTTTTCAAAAGTAAAAAAAAAAGAAATAAAAAAGAAAAAAGGTGAAAGTTGTGGCTAAAAAATAGTGTGATATCAAATGTCCAAGCTTATACTATGGTTCTTATTTAACATTTTTTATTAAAAATTTACCATATGTAAGTCTAGTACCTAAGTATGCGTTGATAGAAAACCTTTTCTCCTTTACTATATACATAACGTATAACGTACGTTTACTAAATACATAATTCATAACGTGTTTCTCAAAATTAATTCTTTTAAAATTATGCATGATGGGCTTGGCGGCCATCTTTCCATATTTTACACAAATTTCTAAGCACACAAGTTCGTAATATGTTTGCATTATTAAGAATTTCGAATTTCTAGTTTTAGCTGCAGACAGATAAATTAAGAAAGTCTTTTACTTTGAAAAAACAAATTGATTTTTACTGCTTTAACTAATTTTAACCCCCCTCCGAAAAAAAGAATCATATGATTAAACCTGCAGTTACTTCAGATTTATTTTAAGATACAAATTTCTAGGCACTCATTTCCATAAATTAAAAGCATAAAATGTTTGCTTTTGCAACAATTTCGAACTTCCGATCTTAACAACGTACTTGTGTGCTTAGAAATTTGTGTAAAATATGGAAAGATGGCCGCCAAGCCCAGCATGCATAATTTAAAAAAAATAATTTTCAGAAACAAGTTATGATGTATTTAGTAAAGGAGAAAACCCTTTTTATCAACGCATACATAGGTACTCGACTTGCATATGGTAAATTTTTAGTAAAAAAATTTAAATAAGTACCATAATATAAGCTTGGAAATTTGATATCACACTATTTTTTAGCGACAATTTTCACCTTTTTTCTTTTTTTTTTAGGTAGCTTTCTTTACAAAAAGCTACCTATTGCAGCCGTTCGGAGGAAAGCGATTTCAAAAAATTTTGGTATATTTTCATCGATCATGACCCCCAGACCCCGAAACCACCCTCCGTTCAAAATTCATATATATATATATATATATATATATCTGACCTATGTCACACTGTAACTCTCGTATGTATGAACCGATTTGGATGTAATTCGGTGTGTACATAGTACATACCAATGTCTCGACCGAGTTCGTTGGCCAGCTTCATCCGCCATTTTGTTTCAAAATGGCGGCCATTTAAAAAATTTAAAAAAATTTAAAATTTGAAATGTGGTACCAAAAAATTGAAAATGGAAAAATATTTCTTTCTTATGTATTTGACCTTTATACAAAGACTCCGTAGCAGTTTTTGTTTTGTCTATATCTTAAAAAATGGCTGAGTTTTAGCATTTTGAATTTCTAGCGAAGCTGACATTTTGAAACGTCCTGAATTTTGTCACGCGATAAAAGGCGTAATTATGAACCGATTTGGATGTAACTTCTTTTATACATAGTACAGACCAATGTCTCGAACGAGTTCGTTGGCCAGCTTTATCCGCCATCTTGTTTAAAAATGGCGTCCATTTAAAATTTTAAGAAAAATTTTAATTTGAAATGTGGTAGCAAAAAATTGAAAATTGAAAAAATATTTTTTTCTTATGTGTTTGACCTTGATAAAAAGATTCGGGAGCAGTTTTTTTTTTCGTCTATATCTTAAAAAATGGCTGAGTTATAGCATTTTGTATTTCTAGCGTGGCTGACATTTTGAAACGTCCTGATTTTTGCCACGTGATAACAGACGTATTTATGAACCGATTTGGATGTACCTTGGTATGTACATAGTACATACAAATAACTCAACCGAGTTCGTTGACCAGCTTCATTCGCCATCTTGTTTCAAAATGGTGGCCATTTAAAAAAATTTAAAAAAAAATAAATTTAAAATGAGATACGAAAAAAATGGAAAATGAAAAAGATTTTTTTGTATGTGTTTGACCTTAATACAAAGATTCCGGAACAGGTTTTGTTTCGTCTACATCTAAAAAAATGGCTGAGTTATAACATTTTGAATTTCTATTGTGGCTGACATTTTAAAACGAGCTGATTTTTGTCACGCGATAACAGGCGTATTTATGAACCGATTTGAATGTAACTTGCTCTGTACATAGTACATACCAATGTCTCGACCGAGTTCGTTGGCCAGCTTCATTCGCCATCTTGTTTCAAAAGGGTTGCCATTTTTTAAAAAAATGTAATTTAAAAATTTAAAATGAGATATTAAAAAATTGGAAAATGAAAAATATTTTTTTTATATGTTTGGCCTTGATACAAAGATTCTGGAGCAGTTTTTGTTTCTGAAAATTTGTTCTTTTGTTTATATCTTAAAAAGTGGTTGAATTATAGCACTTTTAATTTCTATCATGGCTAACACTTTGAAACGATCTTGTATTTGTCTCGCGATACCACACGTATTCGCCTATTTCGATGGAAGAAGGCATGTGGATAGTATACATCAATATCTCGACCAAGTTCGCTGGCCAACTTCATCAGCCATCTTGTTTCAAAATGGCAGCCATTAAATTAAAAAAAAATTATATTTAAAGTGAGGTGCAAAAAAATTAGAATTTGAAAAAGGTTTCTTTCTTAAGTATTTGACCTTGCTATAAGGATTCAGGAGCATTTTTTGTTTGTCTTTATCTTAAAAAATGGCTCAGATATAGCAGTTTCAATTTCTACAGTGGGTGACATTTTGAAAAATCTGATTTTTTGCCTGCGACAGCACTCGTATATATCAACCGATTCCGATATGAGTGAGCATGTGCACAGCAATTACTAAGGTCTCGACCAAGTTCACTGGTTAGCCTCATCTACCATGTTGTCTTAAAATGGCTGGCACTTTAAGAAATCGCCGAATTTGGCAGCCAAATATAAGTGACTTTAAATAAAAGCAGCTTGGATAAAGCTGACTAATTTCGCGAAATTCTCATTCATAATGATTTAGTATTGATAAAAATTAGTATTGAATCTCCTACATTCGGTTTCCACTTAATTGAGCTTCGTGTGTTTGAATAATATAAGTTGGCTTTTTAAAAATAATGAATATGAAAGCTACCTCTTCCTCCCGGCACTGGCCGGAAGGACTTTTTTACTTTTGAAAAGTTGTTTTTTAGTAGATAGAAACTACTTTAAATGAATGTTACAAATAAGCATGGTGTTATAAGTTCATGTTCTAACAGTACATTTTTTCATTTGTATTTTATATTTGTATTTTTTTAGGTAGATTTCGTATGAAATACTACCTATTGCAATCTCCCCTATGTTGAAATTTCTGAAACATTTTTGCAGAACTACACCGATCATGACCCTCAGAGCCCAAAACCACCCTCAGTAAAAAACGTTATCTATCCATCTATCCATCTATGAATGTATATGTAATAATAAAAAATTTCGCCCTTTTATCTTAGTAAAACTATTCCAAATTCTTAATAGCTACACTTTTTTGCCTATCTTTAATAATATTTTAGATATATTTTGTCTTTTATTTCATGCCTTTAAATCTGCGTTTTTCTTATTTATTATTCTAAAAACATTTATCCGTTTGTAACTTTCTTCATACAAAACTACTAAATACTTTTCTTTCATATTATGCTGAGACTAAATTATTTTCCTTTCAAAGTTTTCAATATTTATTCTATGCTGTTCCATATACCATAATTCCTTACCAGCTCCCGCCAAAATATTGTTTACGTTATGTTCACTTGTAATGTATCCGGTCGCGAACAGTTTTTTGAGTATTTATACTATTGCATCGGGTAGGAGCCCAGATTTTATACGCTTTTCGTTTGTCTAATAAATCCCCGTCACTTGGGGGTATTTTTGATTTGTGAGATTGAAATACTATTTAACATCTTATCGTTTATTATAAAGTGATTCAGCTATATTTCGAGAGGAGATGGCTAGTCTACTGGAATTGGCATAATAAGTGTCTGCCAAATAAACAACGTTTAAATTTCCAATGCCTCTATTAATTATTGAATGGGAAATTCTTCCAATGTTTCGTGAGTCAGCCTTCTATTCGCCACCACGACTGCGCTCCAGTTGTCTCATGATAAAGGAGGGTTGTCAAAGTATTTAGTATTGATTATTATACTGCATTTACGTCGATATATAAGAGTGTCGCCGGAATGTCACACACACACACACACACATATATATATATCACTTTTTTATGGACACGATATGTTCCAGAATTCTGCACAAATCTCTTCCAAACTGATTCATAAAATCAAGGGGCATAAATTCTCGTTCAAGTTTGTTAATGGACAAAATAAATAGGGAGGGTTTTTATGAAAACCGAAAAAAAAAAACCCCGTAACTTCCTAATTATAGTACATATCGAATCAGATTAAAATTATTATTACTTCTAAAAAAGGGGCCAAAATTTTATGCATGACAGATTTTTGATAAAATAAAAAATGGGCTTAAGCGGCGAAAAGAATACGGTTTTTGAGATAAAAAAATTCATAACTTCGTCAATTCTCAAGTCATCACATCCAATTAAATTTATTATAAATCATCTTAATATTATCTACCACTTTTTTATTGACAAGTTTTTGATAGGGCCAATTCGTACCGCAGAAAAATATATAAATAAATAATAAAAAACGAAAACAAAAAAGGGGGGGGGTGCTGAAGAAGAAAAAAATCCCTAACTTCGTCAATTCGCAAGATATAAAATCTGCTTGAATTCATTATATATCTTCTTAATATTAGCTACAACTTGTACATTGACAAGTTTCTGATAGTGTCATCTTAGAGCAAAAACTAATTAAAAATATATAGCTGTTGAAGAAAAAATCATCGTATTAAGGGTTTACTCAAATCCAAAATCCTTATTTTCTGGCACATTTTTAAATTCCTTCTTACTCTCAAACGCATCCAATTGGTAGGTTTTCTTATGCAGAAATTGTATAATGTACCGTAATGGTCGATTTTGTGCTAGAGGCAGAAGATATTTCAAAAAAATATGTCATAGTGGGCATTTTGAACCGAATTTCCCGAAGCGATTGTCTTGGAAAAGAAAAATATTGTCCTACTGAGAAAATAATGGTTTATAAATCAAGTTCTAATTAATTGAACGAAAAAAAAAAAAAACACGTCGCTTATAAGTCTCTTAAAAAACCACGTCAGCAAGTTTCATGTTTTTTTTTTTCTTTTAAAAATGAATCTGAAAATGTGTCAGAAAATTTCGAGCTGTTTAGCATGGAAAAGTATTTTTTTGAATACCGGCTTAATATGATTCTGACAATACCAGCTCTTATATAAAAATGAAATTAAAAACTCGTCAGAAGCGGCCAGATAAAATTATTAAAGTGGGAATATCTCTAATCATGATTTAGTTTTTTTTTTTTGTTGTTGAAATTAGTACTTAACTTCGAAATGTACCTGCTCCTGTAGACCGAGACGTCAGGGATTTTTTTCTGTTATTTAGGTTAATCTGCGGTTTTGTAATTAATACTTTAATATAGTACGTATTTTATTATTATGCAAAATATTAAAATTGTTTTAAATTTGAAATAAAAAAAAATTATTTATCATCGTAAATGTGTGTTGTTTTTTTTTTTTAATTTAGCACTTATATTGTAAGGATAATTAATAATAATTAACTGTATTTTCGTGTATTTGGGAATAATAATAATATTGTTTGCAATAATAATCAGTAGCGTAGCCAGGATTTATTTTCTGGGAGTGCCGAAAATGCCGTACTTGAATGGAAAATTCTCGTCTACTTTATCCTAAACAAGAAATTCTGAAAGGAATTTTCGCTTGAACATATTGCAAAGCGAAGATTTTAAATTTAGAAGTATACGTGTAATAGGAGGGAAATCAATATGCGACAATTAACGCTAACACGTTGAAATTCAGATTCCCTCAAAATTTATTTATTTTTAACTTTAAAAGTTAAATCTAAAGCTAAAGAAGAGCAAAAGCTAAAGTTAAAGTAGAGCAGTAAAGTAGGGGGTGGGGTGGGAGATTAAAACCCCTCCAAAAGCTGAAAAACAATAATTTTGGGTTATTTGACTCGCTAATTAATCATATTAGCCCTTTTGTGAATCATAACTAATGTCAGTATTAGTAAATACAATTGCAATACTAAAAACGCATTATAATCAAATAAGTATTGGAAGGGATGGGATAATATAAAAAGTTTTCTTTATCATTTTATTTGATTTTTTTTTCTTTTTGTATTAAATGAATATTTTAAGAGTGACTTTGAAAATTTCAAATTTAATTTAAAATGAGAAACATTTTTCTAAAGATATTTTTTCTTCAAAAATTTAGCTAACCTAACCATGTTTGTTACAGAACACAAAATTCAGTTACTGAGCTAATAATAAATCTTTTGTCTGAATAAAAGTCGAGGGATGGCTAACACTTCTAGAATGGTACATTGAAAGTCGTTTAAACTTTTATAGCACATCCTAATTTAATTTGCAAACACCCAATTAGTATTAAGTTTATATATTCGATAGTAGTGTAAATTTACACCAAAAATTGAGACAACTAATTTGCCACCAAAAGTGGCATTTCTATACAACAGTTAATTATTGGTGTTTCCTTACACCACTTTTAAAGGCAACTCAGTTGCCACCCTTTTTAGAGTAATGTTACACCAATATTTTTTACAGGACTGTGTATAATGCTCTGGATAGGGCATTATACCCAGTCTTTTTTGAATATTTTAAAATACAATCATTTCTGAAACAGACCGGTCTTCTTATTTTAATGTCCCTATCCATGTTGTCTCTTCTGATTATATCTTCATAACTTGCTGCATTTTGAATAGTTGTTGAATAGTTGAAGCTATCGCAAAATGAACCTAAATACCTGAAGTGTGTGACAACATTCACTTCGAATTTGCGTTTTTTTTATGTTACTAGTACCAACAATTTTATTCTGTGCAAAATATGTTTATGAAGCAGGCAATTTGAAGTATTTTTTAATAATTAGAGGATTTAACAATATGATGGTGAAATGTTTCTCAAATACATCAGCCGTAATCTTCGAGACTGGCAGTAAACATTTTTATTGCTGTTTCGTTTCAATTATTACGAATATCCTGTTTGAATGTTCCATTACCGTCATTTCTAACATTAATCATACTTGCGTTATAATAAATTAATATATGGGAATGAAAAAGGTGACTTCGAATTTAATTTTTTAAATCATTTTATAATAGCATTTAATATTTTCTTCCAATCAGCAACATTGTCAACGAGTAATGAATTAATAGATTCACAAATAGTAATATAAAAATAATATGAGATGATCGAGATTTGTTGATTGTGATATTTTTTTATTTAAACAAGAGTAAAAAATCATCTGTAAAAAAATGAACTGCAGTTCCACGTTTAATAAAAGGAGGGAGTTTTTAAAATATAGCATCTCCTATAATGAAATCACTTATGTTTGAAATAATTTACAGCTGACTATATTTCAAATAATTACATAAACATTTAACAAAGCCTTAAAAAATTGAAAATATAAGAAATTAAATGAAGGCCCTATCCAGATTTTTCTCGCATTTCTTTTCTCTCGATACTGAGGTTTTCCTCCCTCTTTTGTATAGAAATTTTATTTTTTTCGCTTTTGGTTGTTCTCGTTTATAACGATATATTTATTTTAGGTACAAACAATTTCAAACTACAACTGTGTTAAAAAGAACGTCTGAAAACGATGATCTCACAATTCCGATCTATCTATTTTGATCTTGCAACTAAAATTTTTGGAAAGACTAAAGCTAGAACGTCGTAGGTCACAGTACTTACACAATTCAGAAACATGTAAACAGTTAAAAATACCACTCATTGTATTTCTTTATTTTCCTGTTGACAGTAAAAAACCGTCCTTATATAAATATTATGCTGCTAAACAACTTATTCCCAATTATTGCTTAACGAGCCAATAATGAAAAACGTATTCATGGGATGTTTTAATGGTTTTATAAAACCAGTTTGAATATTTGACAAGCAATTTGTCGGATTTATGTTTCAGATTTATGATTTCAGATATACAGTGGCGGTCAAAAGTTTCCGGCCAGCATAAATTTTTTGGTTAATTTGTGAGTATACCCATATGAAGAGGAATCTCATAGTGATACTTATACACTTTATTGACATAACAGTCAAGAACTTATTTATGAAATAAAAATTAAGTATTAATAAATTTAATTGACAAAATTAATTGCAAAAGAAAACGCATGTTCTCAAAAGTTTCCGGCCACCTAGGCAAGTTTGGAAAAAAAATGGTGTTATAAAAGAAAATAACAGTGATCAACAACATTTACAATTAGGTTTGTATTCATACATTTAGCAATAAGTACTGCGGCGCAGCAACGCGGCATCGATTCAATGAACAGTTGTAGATCATCAATGTTATGTTTTGTCCACGGTTCTTCAATTTTTGTGAAAATGCTGCTAAATTGGAATATTTATAATTCCACACACGTTTTTAAGTTAGTTTAAAAGATTTTCTATTATATTCAGGTCGGATGATTGGGCTGTCTATTTCAAAAGCGAAGTTTTTTTGTGCGAAACCCACTGCTTGACGAGCTTGGATGCATGCTTTTGGTCGCTATCATGATGAAACAAATAGTTGAGACCACAATTTTTCCTCCAATAAGACAGCAAATCATCTTGCAAGATATCCTTATGCATTGCACTATTCATCTTGCCGCGGATTTCAAATAACGGACAGGCGCATTTTCCAGAAAATGCTCCCCACAGCATAACGTGTCCTCCGCCGTGATTCATTGTAGGAATAATATATCTCGCACCTTATCTTTTGTTTTTAGGTCGTCGGTTGTAATGTTTTTTATCACTCACAAAAAGATTGAACGTCGATTCATCTGAAAATAGTACTTTTTTCCAGCTTTCACTTGTCCAGTCTTTGTATTCCTTGGCAAACGCCAGTCGGGCCCTCTGAATTTTTTTACTTATGGAAGGTTTTTTAACACTGACTGTTCCATAACGTTCTTCGTCACATAAGCGTCTTGACACTGTAGATCGACTTGTTTCAGCAATAACCATAACACCATAAATGGCGTGAAATTGCAGCGGCATTTTTACGCGGGTCATCAACTGCTTTTCTTCTGATAATTCTGTCCACAAGAAAAGTCTTTTTCCGGGGTCCCCCGGACCGTGGCAAGTTCCGAAGGCCATGACCATCTTTACATTTTTTAAAAATATCTTTTACAGCAAACTTTCCGATCGACAACTTTGCCGCAATCTCACGAGCGGATTGTCCCTTTAGCGACAAACAAATCGCTCATTTAGGAACAATAAATTGTTAAACTTTTCATTTTTGAATTTCAAATACATTATTCACCTTGATTAATTAACAAACATGGCCAAAAAAAACCACTTTAGCGATAGCAAAAACTAATGAATGACGAATGGCCGGATACTTTTGCACGCGGGAATTTTGAATTCCTCCCCTTTTCATCAAGTATCTTAATTAACCAATCAAAATAATCATGTGGTCAGAGGTAATTTGCTTATTCCTAACTTTTGGAGCAATTGAACATCTTCTTCGCTAAAACGTTCTGTCAAACAAATCAAAAACACTAACTGGCCGGAAACTTTTGACCGCCACTGTATGTGCAGGTTGTAAATACATTCTTTCGCAAAACAGTTTTTTTTTTAAATTCAAATATTAACGACTGTAAGAAGGAACAGTGTAGGGTAGTCCGACCAGTAAGTGAACAGCCCCCAGTGAATGAACAATAGGTATATATTTTAATAGAATAAGGTTTGAAAATTTCCCAACTAGATGGGGATACAACATTGCCTTAATTCTATTCAATAGGAAGCTATCGCATTCAAGTTTGGTTATTGAAGTCACGTTTACTTTGCGAACATGTTGTATTTGTCATGTCTGAGAAACACATTGTTTCTATGCTGACATAAGCTAAGTGCTTTGTCATTTCATATGTTTGATAAGAATTTACTGTTTTTATTTGCAATATGCACTAATTTTATTGTACATACATTAAATATAAATATTATAGTCATATTTCTAATCGTTTTAACCATTGTAGAATATGTACAATTTGAGAATAGGGATGTTTAATAACTGGTTAGACAAATGTTAAAAATCTAATGAATGAACAGCTGTTCATTCACTGGAAGGAATACATTAGGCTAGTTTTCCTAGTGAATGAACTGTTTTGGGCTTTATATTTTTGTGGCTTTTGTTATACCTATATTTTGAATTAAGTGATTTTTCAGCAATAGTAACAAATAAAAAGTTAACAGATATAAAAACGTAACAAAAGAACATATACACACACATTGTTAAAGGTAACAATTATTAATGACATTCAAGTCTTACTTTTTCTATGTTTTTGGATGATTAATACAAATATTCTTACTGATGACCAAGAAGATTCTTCAAAAAGGAAATATGGGAGGTTCAAATACTCTATAGAGGACCTTGAAAACGCTTTACAAGCTATAAGGGTCAGGCCAGCTCAGTTAGAAGAAGTCATCTCTTCATTTTAATATTACAAAATGAACGATGTCTATGAAACTGCGAGGGAAACCAATTGAAAGTAAGCGTATGGGACAATGCCTGTGTTGCCCTTTGAAAAAGAGAAACTCCTTGGGCACTGGATAGTTAGAAAGGGAAAATTGGATTTGCAATGCATGAGGATGAAGTAAAAGGTGATGTTTACAATGTCATGAAACAATACCGGAAAGAAAAATCCATTTATAGACAAACATCCAGGTGAGAAATGGATGACTTTTTTTTTATTTTTTAAATAGCATCCAAGTTTGAAAATATGAAGTAAGCACCATGACAATATCTGGACCACAAGTCCAAATGTAGTGGAAGTGGCCTGCAGTAAAGTATAAGATTTGGTATTTTAAGGATCATATGAAATGCATATTAAAAACACTTGAAATTATTTCTGCAACATCCTCCCGCTTATCTGGAGTTATTACTGAAATGGGGAAGTACAGGGTCAATGATTTCAGGCACTAGAAAAGGTGTTTGTTTTTTATCTGTAATTTACGATTAATTTTAAAATTAACAAAGTGACAATTTTTCAAGTTAATTAATTATTGTCCTGGATTTTAAAAAATCGTAATTCGGTAAAAACATGTTATAAGGTATTTCTACGAGTAGTCAAATAAATA
Source organism: Maratus speciosus (assembly GCA_963932465.1). NCBI lineage: Eukaryota > Metazoa > Arthropoda > Arachnida > Araneae > Salticidae > Maratus > Maratus speciosus. The sequence continues at coordinate 246,362,183 of OZ010787.1, forward strand.
AAGAACTGCGGAATTTAAGTATTTTTAAATTTCTGCCTATTCATTCACTGGGAAATTTTGCGTTCATTCGCTGGTAACAATTGTTCATTTACTTGGTTTTTGTGTCTATTTCTATTAAGACAGCCCTAGCATCCCCAGCAAGTAAAATATAAAACTTTTTTTGTTATTTTTTAATTATTTGTAAACCAACAAATGTATTTGTACTGTCAAACACCAATAGGTTGTGTTTATTCAAATATAATGAATGATTTTCTTTTTAAATGCGCTTAAGTGTTCATTTACTGGTCGGTCAACCCTACTCATTTTTGTTTTCGGAAAATAAACAGTTACAATTATTAGATATATCATAATGTTTGTTTCTCGTTAAATCGGTGGTAATTCATTTTGAACTGTTCTATATAAAATGCGTTTTTTCTTTTTTTTTAATGCCAGAAAGAACACACTTTGAAATATATTCTATTTAAACCTATACCTATAAGCCCCTTTAAGTCTATACAATTTAATTGGTTTTCAATATATCGCTTTTAATCTTTCCTAATTGAATTATTTTATTTATCTTTAAGCTATAGTTATATAACACCCAATTTTATGAACATTTTGCAGAATAAAAATACTTTACATTACATTGTTTGTCTGCGAAAACCGATAAATTTCATAACATTCAAAGAACGACAATCCCAATTTTCCCACATCAATTTTTTTATATTTTTTCGTTCAATGCTGATTTATTCTATGACTTTTAAAAGAATCGTTTCTCATTAACTTTTTTATAATGTCTGATCTTCAGCGATTTAAAGCTATTTCCTCCTCCATCGGATTTTTCAATGACTCCTCCATAGTTACAGGAAAGTATACGCATTTTTCATTACTTAAAAAAAAATAATTTCCAATTTGGACCAACGTACTATATACCCGCTACTTTCATATTTATACTTAATTCAGAAATATATTTACTAATAAATCTATTTCAAAGTATAGGAAAACCAGTCTTTTTCTTTTCAATCTTTTTAAGAACACATTGAAAAATTAAATATTACGTCTTTTAGTGTACCACTGACAAAATATATGTTTTTTATTTAACCTTTGACAAAGGTACAAAGTGTATATTGTATGAGTTATACGGTAATTAACAGAAACTATGACAAAATAGATATTTCTATAACGTTTGCAATTTATTATATTACACATACTCATATCAAGACTAAAGCAAGATTACAAGCAAATTAGTATCTGTCAATTAATTCATACATTTAAGGAATTATTTTTAAAAGTACTTTAATTTATACAAGTAATCTAATTAAAAGTTAACGGCCAGAGTGAATGTCTACAAAACATTAATTTTTACGTCTATTTGGTTAAAAATTTATCTCGCCCAAGGCCCGTACTAGGCCCCGCCCGATATAAAAATTTAGACGAAACAGATAAAATATGAGCTATTTTAAATGAACATGACTTTCGCGAGAATAAGTATAAATGTACGTGACGAGCCGATGCTACTTTGAACAGATCAATACAGAAATGTAACATGTCCAGAGTAGACAGCGGCATCGGACTGTTACATGGTGTCTGACTTGGGCTTCATTGTTTTTTTCCGCAGACACTTGCCGGACCGAGATCTGACTTTTATTTTCTTTACATAGTCGAGCCAGACCGGAACTGGACTTAATTGCTCTCAGGATGTGTAGGGCAGGCAATATGTTTTATAAAAATATTAATAGCGATAATGAACTTCTATTAACTTAATCTTTAGAAATATACCTTATGGTGGTTCCGAAATTCACTGCTCAACAACATGAAACTTTGAAACATTTTCTGAGTAATTTTTAACTGTAAAGTCATAAAATTGACAAGCCTGGCTATTGAAGGGATTTGGAATCGAATAGGATTTTCCAACTTTTGATAAATAAATTACTTGTCGAGTTATAAGAGTTTCTTGTCACGTGGTTGCAGGTTTTTCTCCTTTCCTGTGCTGTCGCTTCCGGAGACTGGATTCAAAACGCTAACTTTGACATTGTTTTCTCAAAGATATATTACTTTTATTTAAAAAATGGATAACTCCATTCGATTACATAGTTTCTGAATAAGAACTAAAGTCAATTTTATGCGTTTCCAAAAAGAAATAAATTCAGAAATGTGTCAGAAAGTAGCTCTTTTGGATTTCAGAAAAGCCTTAATCCTTAATAAATGACTGAGAAATATTTTCACAAATCTACTTTTTATTATACAGCTTCAAAAGGGATGATGTTTTCAACCCTCTTTTTTTTTCTTTTATTCTAAAGTACAGTAATCTTTTAATGAATCTTTATTTGAATGTTGAAACGTCTAACAAAACTAAGTAACATTAAATTTGCTAATGGGTATTTTCTGTCATGCGCAAACATCGTAATTTAAAAATATACTGTAAATTTATCCTATAAATGTCTGCAGTATTCTAAAGGAATCTTAATTATATGTCGGTCCAGATCGGGCCGGGCCTGTTTTCACTGATTTATGTACGGGCCGGGCCGTGAACTGCGAAAGTATAAACGGGCCGGGCTCGGACCAAAATTTTAATTTTTATTCCGGGCTGGGCCAAGATAGCTTTCGTTCTGGCCGGGCTCGGACCAAAATTTTAATTTTTACATCGGGCCGGGCCAAGATAGCTTTCGTTCCGGCCGGGCCAAGATAGCTTTCGTTCGGGCCGGGCCAAGATAGCTTTCGTTCGGGCCGGGCCTGGAAATTCCGGCCCGTGCAGATCTTTAACAAGGAGTTCTAACCACACTGTAAAAAAAATCTGTAAAGTTACTAAAGTTTTTCTAGGAAACTGAGATTCCTAGAACTTTGTATGTAACGTCAACAACAAAAATTCATGTAAGAGACACACTTTTGCGCCGAAAATCAAAAAGTCTGTAAGGTTACTAAGAAATTTTTAGGAAACTGGGATTCCTAGAACTTTTCTTGTAACTGCAACCAGGGTTACAGATAAATTTTTAGTAAGATTACTGTAATTTTAGCAGATTAATTTGTAAAGTTACAGATTTCTGTAGCTTTACAAAAACTAGTTTTGTAGATTTGCAGCTTTTTTTTGTACAGTTACAGATGAAAGTTCAGTATGCATGTAACTTGAGATCTGTAGAACTACAGATTTTTTTTTTTTTTTTCATTGCAGAAATATTTATCTTAACTTTTTTTTGCATGTTTATAATCTTCACTTTTATAGAAGTGCCGCAGGCTGCGATATTTATTTTTTTAATGAATCTCTATTACTTGTATGTAAATGTTTCAATTATCATTAATGTTATTAATCCATATTCCATGCATGTTAAAAATCTGAAAAATGTTATACAGTAAATCTTCTAAGATGGAATTGCATAGAAAAAGAAAAAAAATGCGTTATAGACAAGATCTATTCTTAGCAAGTGTAAATGTATTATATATTTTTTTCTTACGTACTAGTATATTATTTTTATATGGATCAACACGTTTTTCAGTTTAAAACAATGTTCCGCAATAGGCAGGTTCTTTTTTACACGTTTTTCTAAATTTTAATAAGCGTAGAAATATTACTCTTTAAAAAGAATCAATTTTAATGTTTAAGTGTAGAATACTTTAAAAATGCATGCATTTTTTGCAAACATTTTAGGGCCAGGCCTAATTTGACTGACCTTTGAATAGACCAGGCCACGCTGAGACAATGATTTCCATACGGGCTGGGTCAAAACTAGTACTGAAAATTTTGGGACTTGAAGACTAGGAATGAAACCAGTCCCGTGTCTGTACAGAAAAAACAAACTAGGCCCAACCCGGCCCGGCCCGAGCCTTCAGAAAAAAAATATGGCCTGGGACCGGCGCAACCCGAAAAGAGTGGAGACTAGGTCCGGCCCGAGTGCCGTGAATGAAAATCGGCCCGAGCTCGGCCCGTAGGTCGACCCGTGCAGATATCTACCGCAGACTCTAAAAGCAGGCTAATTTCATCTGCTTTAAAAAGATTTCGAAAGATTAAATTATAATTTAAAAAAAATAAAAGTGCCAATCTCACTGTCAATGCGTTTCCATTCATTTCTTTTTGATCGAGAGAATTTTGAGTCAGTCCAAATCAGCTGCTATTCAGAGATACAATGGCTGCCTTCGTCTTTGATGAAATAAGATCAGTTTTAATCATTGGAAAAAAAAAAGCTAATATAAAATGAATTTAGTAAACAGTTTTCTTTTCAGGGTATTATTTAAAAACGCTATAAGAAAGTTCTTTTAAATAAAACATTTTAAATGTATCGTTTTAAATATGACGCGATTTTCACCAAAGTTTTCTTTTTCTTTTTAATATTCATGTGAAAATACTTTTGTTGCTAGAAGGGAAATATTTTTATTTGCGCTGCCTTAGAATTGGTAGCAATAGTTTAAAAGATCATCTAGAAATGTAAAATGTCTCGTGTAAATATATTTTAAAATTGAATCTGCTTGACATTATTATTATTTGACCACTTTAAATATGACGTAATTTCCTTCATTTGCGACTTTTAATACATATTAATGAATTTATTATTTTACAATTTTCTTTCTCTTTTAAAATTCATGAGTAAGTATAATTTTTATGACGTAATCTTCAATATTTTCCTGTTTTTAATAAGTAATCAGTTAATTCTAATTTAAAAACTTTTTCTCTGTTTATAAAAGTCACGTGTAAATAGGTTTTTAATTGGAAGGAAATATTATTCTTAGTTTATAACAGTTAGTATGTAACAGTTTAAAATAATATTCTTTTCTAAAGTATGTGAAAAATAATTCTCGAAATGCTGAAAATTTGAATTTAAAATGGAAGAAAATTCTTTAAAAAAAATGATTAAATTCCTATATAGTGTTCCCACTAGGGCCATTTTTGAAGGGCGCAGGGCCCTGCCCCTTTTAAAATCGGCAAATTGCGTTCTTCCCCAGTCAAATGTGCCCACCGATCGGCCATGAAATTTTTCCTCGTTCCACGAATTTTGAGAACATTGTCACCACTGCTTCAGAAACATCCTCTTTCTTCTCAACAATTTCTCATAGCATCTATAGCTAATTTACGTACACATTCCCCGACCCCCTTCCATCTGATTGTGGATGGTAACTCTGGGTGGCTGATAGAAATTTGACCAAAACACAGAGGAAATAAGAAACTCTATGGGAAGTTAGAAACAGGACAATTCCGTTGTCCTGTAGCCATTGTATCCTGTACCTTGCATTGTGATACTATCTCTCAGATCCAATTCTGGTTGCTTAAAAAAAGAATGAAAAGTTTTTTTTTCGTCATTTTTCTTCCCACGGCTATTGCTATGAATAATATTATGCATAGGTCGTATAAGTACGAAAAATAAAAGCATAAAGTACATGTGTGAAGCGACAAACAGTAAAAAAAAAAAGTTATTTTAAATGGCATCTTACTTCCCGCCTATATTGATAAAACTCCTAGCATATGGCCCTGCTAATTTCTATATTCTTTTATCATCAGAAGTAAATAAAAAATACCATGCGAAAGTAATCTAATTTGGACGTTTACCCGGAAAAGAAAGCAAACATAATGTGAGAGATGTAAGCGAAAGAGTAATCAGTAAAAGTATCCAATCTTTTGGCTGCTTCGAATCACATCTGAAAAAAGGCAACACAGGCATTGAAAGTACTATGGTTAGCCTGGCCTACTTCTTATAGGGGTCCCACGCAAGAAACATTTTCGGAGTCCTGCATTTTTATATTTAAAAAAAAAAAGTCTTAAGGGTGTTCTCAAATCAAAAAGGGCAATTTTATGACATAAGTTTTAATTTATTTTTGTTCGAAAATGCATGAAACTAGCAGTTGTTGTTGTTCAGAAACTGTGTAATGGAGCTGTGTTTTCCGTTTTTTTTTTTTTTTTGCAAACGAAAAAGATCTTGCAGAAAGAAGTGTCAAAGTGGGCGTTTTGAACCTAATTTCCACGCGAAAGGAGAAAAAATACTCAAGAAAGGTTGAAAAACGTGATTGTCACGTGATCAAAATTGCTTATAACACAATAAGTAATTTATGGATCAAAAAATGGAAAACACAGTTCAATTTTAAATCGCTTCCGTTGTTAGGCTGTCCAATTTTATATCTTTCCGATAAAAAATTAATTTGTAAATGTGTCAAAATATTCCAATTACACTATTTTATTTCTGTTTTATTTTGTCAAATTTTCTGAAACTGGCATTAAATTTGGATAAAAACCCCGCATGTTATAAGCAAAATACATGGAAGAGTTTTTTTTTAATTTTTAAAAAAATCGCTATATCTCTATTAATATACATGCTATTATTACACAAATGGAGACACATATTGTACAATGTCTGCTTATGTATATTCCGTAATAATAGATCATTTCGTGCATTTTATTTTACAGGATGATCCCAAGTATTATTTTTTCTTTAATTTTTTTTTTTGACCCTTTAATTGTCCTCCTTATCAAATCGACGTTGATAAATATGAAGTCAAGCCTGTTCTTTTTAATCCTAAAACTCCAGAAGAATCTGAAAAGTATATATTTAAATATTAGACACAATGTCTAAAATTGAAAGTTGCCGGTCATTAATGGCCATATAGTGTAGGTATATATTACAAAAATGAGCCAATAAAATTGAGTGAATAAATTTAAAGATGAATTATGACTCTATAATTTTCTTATCATGAACTGACTAAACTTATTACATACATCATGTGAGCATTGTAAGTGTTTTCATCATAAAAAATAAATAATAGAAGAGCATAGTGTAAGTAAATATTATTCAGCACCAATAAAACTTCGAGATATGTGTACACTGCAAATCCCGGCAACACAATACTAAACGCCAAACTATCACAAAAAAGTCCTACTTTTGAATGTTAAAAACGCGTTCATAATGTGTTTACTGGTGTTTCTAGCATAGAAAAATGCGTTTTGCTACTGGTGTTAAATAATGTGTTCGTGTGCCATTTTTTGAAACACATTTTTCACGCATCGCTTTTTTAAACGCATTCCAAGCACTAGTTTCTACACACTTTAAAACATATTTTATGCATTTTGGATTGCATTTTTAGCCGATGACAAGTATGTCTCGGGATGCATGTTCAGTCCCCCCCCCCCCAAGGCCATATAGATTTCATGATTTTCATTTCTCACCCATCTTTTCTCTCCCCCCCCCCTTTTCCTTTTCCTCTGTTATCAAGGGCTCTCAGAGCTTTTCCTTACTTAATTTTTCCTTCGCCCCTCCCAACACTTATATATATTTTAACACTGTCTTCCCTTCATTCCACTACACTTGTGGAGTAGACCAAACTAAAACTGGTATGTCATTGTCCTTAAATTTGCCTTTATTTTTTTTTCAATAAGGGCCCTAGTTTTTGAGATATTAAGGGCTGTTTGCCCTCATTTTCCAATTTTCTCTCTTTCCCATTTTATATTATTTTTTTATTCATGATTTTAACCCTCTTAGGCCTCTTATTTTATATTATTTTTTATTCACGATTTTAACCCTCTTAGGCCATCTTTCTATAGATTTCAGTTTTATTCGGACAAGTTTTCTAAGCTTTTGCAGATTGTTGACCTCGTCACCATGTGATGCTTTTGTTACTATACACATATCATTTCTTAGTTTTCTTGTATTTTAATTATCAGATTTTCATCCAACTTTCACCTTTGTACCTGCATTTCTGTTTAGTCCCCACTTTCACGCTATGCATTCCATTTTCATTATCTTACTAGTATCGGATTATTTTTGCATAGTTCTACTTGATCATTACATTACTGACAATGTATATTTTCCTCCCCCCTTTATCTTAGTTCTCATTTTACTCGCTAGAGGGCAGTCTTTTTTTTTTAATTTAACATCACAGCTGGTTCTTAAAACATTGAGTAAACATTATCTAAATAATTCATCATTTAATAATTAGATAATGATTAATTTATGTCCTAAGAATCAACTGTGATGTCAAAAGTAAAAGAGCACCCTCTAACAGAGAAGATGAGAACTAAAATATGTGTGATCAATGATGTAAGATGCGAGTAGAACTTGTAAAACGAATTCAGATATAACTAAGAAAATAAAAAGGGGAAGAAAGAGTGCCATCTACGGAGAACATAAGAAATAAAACAAAGTGCAGGAGGAAATGTGAAAGTTGGATGAAAATCTGATAATTAGAAGACAAGAAAACTATGGTGGTGAGGACAACAATTTGCTAAAGCTTAGAAAACTTGTCTGAATAAAACTGAAATCTGAAGAAAAATAAGGCATAAGGCCCAGGAGCATAAAAAACCTGAATATAAAAACAATATAAAGTGGGAAATTTTGAAAATGAGGGTCAAAAACCCTTAATATCTCAAAAATAAGACCCTTACTGACTAAAGGCAAATTAAGGACAATGACATACCAGTATTAGTTTGGGCTACTCCACAAGCAATGTGGAATGAAGGGTAAAGACAATGTTAAAAAATATTTAAGTGTAGTGAGGGGCCAAGAGAGACTTGAGTAAGAGCAAGTTATCATAGCCGAGAAAAAGGAGGGAGGGGAAAGGAGAAAGAAGAGGGGTGAGAAATGAAAAGAATATAATCTATAGGTGGGAAACTGAAACACATCTGGTAGAAACAAGGAAACCACCACAAAGAAGGCAAGAAAAGAAAGGAGCCCCTATAGAAAATGCATATGTATGTAACTGTCGGATAAATTCACCAAAAGCAGTGACCCACGGTGATAAAAACAGAAGCCAGAGAGAAAAGAATGAAAATAAAAGGCCTCAAAACAGAACCTTCCTATATCTAATACATACCTGATAAGCTTCCAGCAACAGTGCTTTAAAAAAAAAAATCTTAGCTGTAAAAAAAAAAATCCTCCAATGGTAAAAATCTGCAATGCTTTCTAGAAACTAATTAAAATGCTCAATCTGGTGCTTAAAATATTTACTTTTGAAAATAGTGCAACACTAAATAGTAAATTAAATTGTCATTTCTGTTTATTAATCACCTATAATGTATCATATTACAAAATCGAATAACAGAGAATGATCATTTAAAAAATCTGGCTTCATTTTAAAACTTTAAAAATTTTGTAAATTACTTTTGGTAATAATTTTCAGATCATCCATAATTGTTTACATGCATATAACATGTTTTGATTCACCGTCAGCTGGCTAGTTGTGATTAGCTTCTTTTTATTTTCCCCTTTTCTTATAATGTGTATGACTGGAACCCAGAAGAAACTTAACCAACAAATTTTGATGACCCTCTCCCCCTCTCCTTCTATTCAATAATGATCTTACGAGTTCAAGGCAGTAATAACAAAATAATGCTAAGTGCATTTTGACCCTAATTAACATAAAATTGAATAACTTTGAAATTTTATTTATTATTTTTCTCATAATAAAAATTCTGGCTAAATATAAAGCTCTATTTTTTGTAACAATTTCTTTAAACAATAAATTTCTAAAGAATTTTTTTCTTAGCAAATACAATCATAAATCATGCTGATTATTCTCTCAATTAAACTTAATTACATAAAATTTTACTATAAGTACAGAAAGCTGTGATAGCAGAAACAAAGAGTCAATTCGATATTCAGCGATTCGGTATTTAAACCAAATTTTCGGTTTTGGGAGAATACTTTTAAGTATTCAGTATAATTCTTTTAAGTATAAATCTTGTCCAGCTTCCATAAAATAAGCGTTTGCTATAAACAATGCTGGCAGGTGCAGATAAGTATATTCTACTAATTAACTTTGATAGTGTTGGATAACTGAGTCTTTTTCCCCACCAAGCTAATGGATTATCTTTTCTTGGTCAAAGTAGTGTTAAAAAATCCTTTAATTTTTTTAATTAAAATCAAATTTTTTAAAAATTTAAATTGGATTTTTATGATTTTTTCCCTGCTTTAAAATACAGAAGAGATACCAATAATTTTAAGTTTCCAAAACAATTAAACCTTTAATTGCTAACAATCTATGTTTTAAGTTTTAAATAATTATTAGTTAGTAATTAAAGTAATTATAAAAACTGCATTCATTTTTATTAGTTAGTAGTATACAATAATGTTATATAAATTAATATTTTGTAATAATTATGTAAAACCATATTAAATACTACTGCTATTTACGTGTATTAAAATTATTAATAACTGCATTTAATAATAAATTGTTAACACTGCTTAAAATTAATAATTATTAAACAATTAATTATCTAATTAGAAAAATAATATAAATTTTTATGCTTTAATTAATAAAACAATAATTAGTATTCATTCATTTTAGAAACGAAAATGAGTAAGGTGCTGTTTCCAAAAAAGGCACTAGTTCTGTAAAAAAAGTATATAATTCTTTTAATACGATAAATAAACTGATGATATTTTTAAATGATTTTATGAATTATAAATTGAAAAAGACAAATAATGCTACCTTTTTACTAAATAAATAAAGTTCTATAATTTTTTTAAAAGTCTTGGGCACATCGATTTAGAAATACTGGGGTATGGAGAATATCTTTACAAGAAATCTCTGGATACAACTAAAGGTAAATTTCACTTTTTTTATGCAGGGTGCGTTTTGACAATTTTAAAAAGAGCAGAATTCTGCGACCTTAAAAAGTGGCCTAGAGAGAACAGTAAGTAATTACAAAATTAATAAAAACAGAAAATAAATATAATTTTATTTGTAGCACAAATAACAAAACAAATATCATTTGCAGCTTATTTTTTATCCGTATTTAGAAAAAAATAATGTTGATTGCCTAAATGTAAACTTACACACATATATTTTTTGATAGCCTAAAAATCATTCAGTCGCTACCGAAGAAGTTCCTACTGTGCTTAACATTTTTATACGAATTTCTTTTTCTTTTACAATAGTTGGTGAGCAGGTGTCACTGTTTCATTCTTCTTTAGCCGCAATTTGCTATAAATTTATTATTGCAAAAGTAGAATGAGAAAATAACATACTGGTTACTTATTCTTTTACTTGCAGAAATTTAATATATACTGTAAAGTACCGACTTTTAAAGGCGAAATACCTATAAAAACTTTCTAAAGTATGTTCATTTTAGATTTTAATAACCTTTAGAAAATTTATGATTTCAATCACTTTTTTAAAAAAATCAGTGACGCTATCATTTTCACTGTTTAACTTTTAGTAATTTCAGCAAGACATTCCCAAAATCATGAATGTACCTTTTATGAGAGGGAATCACTTTTATTCAAGCTATATAGTTGATTTGGCTCAGTAATTTCAGAGAATTGATTTATTAATATTTGTTGCATTTTACTTTTAAGTACTTTTTTTACTTTATTGGTGGTTGTTTCATCTTTAAAAAATGCTGTTTTGAATAGGGAATCTAAAATAGTGGCAAAAAAAATAACACATAATAAATTTCTGAGAGACCTTTTGTTAATGTTTCTTTCATAGCACCAACTACAAAAAATCTCCACCATTACCTTTTTCCGAGTAACATTTCAAAGTATAAACAGTAGGTATTACTTTTGAAATTAAAGATTTTTTGTTATTTCTGCAAAATGTTGAAAAAGCCTAAGAATACTTCCTATTCCTACCATAGACCACTGATCAACTTCTAAATTGATAATCCCACCAAATTTGGTAAAAAACGACACTGTCTTTTTCTGTTCCAATAAGCATTCTAACATATAATAGATACTATTCAAGTAGTCTCAATATTTGAAGGAGTTGTTTAGGTGCTATATTCAGTTTGTTACAAATTTTTAAGTATTTGGTTGTTGAATACCAATTATTCAGTATGCATTTTGATCAAATATTCGGTATTCGAGAAATTCCTGCTTTGGTCAATCCCTAATTCTAAGAGTGGTTATTTTGATAATTTTATATTCGAGTGGCAAAATATGCTTACTGTGCTCATACAACAGATTTCAAGAAAATGGTTGACTACTTTGTTGATTTAGAACAGTCATGTGCTGTCATTTATATCTAAACGCTAATGTTAACTTAACCGGAAAAAATTAGGATATTGAAAGGTGCCCCCCCCTCCCTTCCCCTATGTAGATTCATACACTTTAGGATCATGAGTGCAAGAAGTCAAGTCCATCCATGCCAAGACTAAAAACTTTTTCCAGTATTAGGGATAAATAAATGAACATGTGCTAGAAGATTTCTATTTGTCCAGCATTGTAGCTAAAAAGTGATCTTTTGCAGTAAAAGAAAAGTTAATGCTTGTAAAATTGCTGTTAATTAAATATAAAAAGTGTAATTTACTACAAGTCAAAAATCTTCCGAGACTGAAATCAGTCTAGAGACTGGAGGTTTTGCACCCATAATGAGAATGGCTATTAGCATATCTCAAAATCTTTGTTTTTATAAATAACACTCCTTGTTTCTTTCCTTTTTAGTTAATAAATATTTTTTAATTACGTAAATTTAACACATTTCCCAAAGAAACTAAAATTTTATTAAGTTTATTAACTTCTAAATTGTAAAAATAACATTTTTTTATTTTTATTTCAAATTTAAAAGAAACAGAGTTTCCAACCTTAATAGGTGCTAATATTAGGGTGTAAAAAAATCACGATTTTTTTTTTAAATAAAAAAAATCGGATTTTTCAAATTTAAAATCAGATTTTTTTTATTTTTTCCCTGTGTTAAAATATTAAACATCTACCAAGAATTAAGCATTTCAAAAATGAATAACCCTCCAATTACTAACATAATCTATTTTTTTAGCTTTAATTAATAAAATTTTAATTATGTAATTATAGAAATTACAAAAAAAAACTGCAAATTAAAAATTTCTTTAAAACATACAACATTATGTGCATTAATATTTTGTAATAATTATGTAAACCAACATTAAATACTGCTTATATTTGAAAGTTATTGATAAATTGCATTTAATTTTAAATTGATGATGCAGATTAAACTTTATAATTATTAAACAATTAACTGTTTAATTAAGAACACAATTTACAATTTTGAAAAAGTGGTTGGAAAAAGGTGATAAATAATAGTTTGATAAATTCATAAAGCAGCCAGTAATTTTACACAGGTTTTAAAGCGTATGTATATCAAATTGTTCACAAATTGTAGCAATGTATACTGCAAACTCACACATAATTTATAAATAGATTACAAAAATTGTATTTCTGAAATTTAAATCAGATTTTTACCCCACAACATTAAAATATTTGAATAGCTACTAAATATTATAATGTTTTGAAGTTATTTAACATTTAGTTAGATGTTAAATCAACTGATTTAAATCGTTGATACCCTAGCTAATACATAGATCAAGCTCATAAAATGTGCAATTTTAATTTGTCAACTGTAATTTGCTGAAATTATGAACATGCTCAATATAGAAAAATCTAAATGATAATGTTAAAAGGAATTTTAATTTATGAAGAACATTAAAGTCTCACACAGCAGAAAGAAAAATTTCACAAATGAAGAAAAGCATGTATAATGTAATTATTTAATTTAAAATCATGTTTTAAGTCGAATTAAGTATGCATTTATTTTAACACCAGAAAATAAAAATTTTGACCAAAATATCAATTATGTACTTTTACTTAAAAGTATTTCACACAGTCTTGCACAGCACACATTCTAATAAAATGAATACATGTTACAAAATGAAGAAGAAACCAAGAACATAATAAGATAAGAGTATTTCTCATTAAGGGGCTATTTCACTCATGTGAAAACACTTGCTCACTAATGTTAATCTAAAACAAGATTTTTTCTTTTATGTAGCTTTCATTACAAAAAGCTACCTATTGCAGCCGTTCAGAGGAAAGCGATTTCAAAAAATTTTGGTACATTTTCATCAGTCATGACCCCGAGGACCCCGAAACCACCCTCCGTTCAAAATTGACACACACACACACATATACATATATATATATCTGACATTTGTCACAATGTAACTCTCGTATTTATGAACCGATTTGGATGTAATTCGGTGTGTACATAGTACATACCAATGTCTCGGCCGAGTTCGTTGGCCATCTTCATCCGCCATTTTGTTTCAAAATGGCGGCCATTTAAAATTTTTTAAAAATTTTAAAATTTCAAATGTGTTACCAAAAAATTGAAAATGGAAAAATATTTTTTTCTTATATATTTGACCTTTATACAAAGATTCCGGAGCAGTTTTTGTTTTGTCTATATCTTAAAAAATGGCTGAGTTATAGCATTTTGAATTTCTAGCCTGGCTGACATTATGAAACGTCCTGAATTTTGTCACGCGATAAAAGGCGTATTTATAAACCGATTTGGATGTAACTTCGTTTATATATAGTATATACCAATGTCTCGACCGAGTTCGTTGGCCAGCTTCATCCGCCATCTTGTTTAAAAATGGCGGCCATTTAAATTTTTAAGAAAAATTTAAATTTCAAATGTGGTACCAAAAAGTTGAAAATTGAAAAAATATTTTTTTCTTATGTGTTTGACCTTGATAAAAAGATTCGGGAGCAGTTTTTGTTTCGTCTATATCTTAAAAAATGGCTGAGCTATAGCATTTTGAATTTCTAGCGTGGCTGACACTTTGAAACGTCCTGATTTTTGTCACGTGATAACGGGTGTATTTATGAACCGATTTGGATGTACCTTGATGTGTACATAGTACATACAAATATCTCGACCGAGTTTGTTGTCCAGCGTCATCCGCCATTTTGTTTCAAATGGCAGCCATTTAAAAAATTTAAAAAAAAAATTTAAAATGAGATACCAAAAATTTGGAAAATAAAAAAGATTTTTTTCGTATGTGTTTGACTTTAATACAATGATTCCGGAGCAGTTTTTGTTTCGTCTATATCTTAAAAAATGGCTGAGTTATAGCATTTTCAATTTCTAGCGTGGCTGACATTTTGAAACGTCCTGAATTTTGTCACGCGATAACAGGATTATTTATCAACCGATTTGGATGTAACTTGGTCTGTACATAGTACATACCAATGTCTCAACCGAGTTCGTTGGCCAGCTTCATTCGCCATCTTGTTTCAAAAGGGTTGCCATTTAAAAAAAATAAATTTAAAATTTAAAATGAGGTATTAACAAATTGGAAAATGAAAAAGATTTTTTTATGTGTTTGGCCTTGATACAAAGATTCCGGATCAGTTTTTGTTTCTGAAAATTTGTTCTTTTGTTTATATCTTAAAAAATGGTTGAATTTCTAGCATGGCTAATATTTTGAAACGATTTTGCATTTGTTACGCGATAACACACGTATTCGCCTATTTCGATGTAAGAAGGCATGTGGATAATATACATCTATATCTCGACCAAGTTCGCTGGCCAGCTTCATCAGCCATCTTGTTTCAAAATGGCGGCCATTAAATAAAAAAATATATATTTAAAGTGACGTGCAAAAAAATTAGAAATTGAAAAAGGTTTCTTTCTTAAGTATTTGACCTTGATATAAGGATTCAGGAGCATTTTTTGTTTGTCTTTATCTTAAAAAATGGCTCAGATATAGCAATTTCAATATCTAATGTGGGTGACATTTTGAAAAATCTGATATTTGCCTGCGACAGCACTCATATATATCAATCGATTCCGATGTGAGTGATCATGTGCACAGCAATTACTAAGGTCTCGGCCAATTTCACTGGTTAGCCTCATCCACCATGTTGTCTTAAAATGGCAGGCACTTTAAGAAATCGCCGAATTTGGCAGCCAAATATAAGTTACTTTAAATAAAAGCAACTTTGTTAAAGCTGACTAATTTTGCGAAATTCTCATTCATAATGATTTAGTATTGATAAAAGTTAGTATTGAATCTCCTATATTCGGTTTCCAATAAATTGAGCTTCGTGTGTTTGAATAATATAAGTTGGCTTTTTTAAAATAAGGAATATGAAAGCTACCTCTTCCTCCCGGCACTGGCCGGAAGGACTTTTTTGATTTTGTTTACATGTTTTTTTTTTTTTTTTTTTTTTTTTTTTTTTTTTTTTTTTTTTTTACTAGGATACTTTGATTTTTGGAACTGGTTTAGAAAGTGAAAGTATCCTACATCCTACTAAAAAAACCTCTAAACAAAATCGAAAAAGTAAAAAATGCTCTTTGCAGAGATTGACCTCAGCTATACCGATGCAGGAAAAAAAATATTGAACTTTACACGAGATATTTTCTAAGAATTTTTCCACAGGAATAACATTAGCGAGCGGATGTTTTCGCATGTGTAAAGTAGCATCTTAAGAAACATCTTGGGAAAAAATTATATGGAAATAACCAAAGTGTAGTAGATGGCAGCCTTGAAAATATCTGGAGTTAGATCAATTAAAATAAGACCTGTGACTGCTTAAACAAAAAAAAAAAACATGTTTTTATTACATTAAATTACAATAATAAATGTTTTTGGATAACTCAGTATGATTTTAATAACAAACTCTAAACAAAAATAGAAAACAGTGCCTATAATGTTTTTGCAATTCTATGTTAAATCTTCTATGCAGTTTATAATTCGTCTACAAGCTGCACACTTCTTTCAGCAATGTTACTGACATCTGCAAGATTTCTGACTACCAGTAAGGCCATGTTGATAATAGGAGAGAAAATGAGATAGATCATCAGCAATTTCCTCCCTAAAAAATAAAGTAAAGTGGTGTAAATAGTACAGTAACAGTTGAATACAATAAGAAATTTTGATCGTTCAATAGTACGAATAAAAATGTTGACTCTGTAAACAAGATTTAGAAACAAACAAGCAATTGCAAGAGTGCACCTGATAAAGGACTAAATTAGCACTAGCCACCGACCACAGGGCTGACTAACTGAGAAAAAGTGGCTATTAAAAAATTGTTCGTCAGCGGCCACTTTATTGCCACTTTCCTACAAGGAAAAAGTAACATTTTCTTGCATTCCATCAAGGATTCTACTTTTTTGCTCGCGATATGTTTACATTAACATATTTATTTTAGCCTAATCAATTTTAGATTAATTTAATACTAATAGAAATTTTAACAAAAGTTTACTATTAAGTACTTTTAAATAAAAAAGTGGCTACTTATGAAAATGGTACCACTGGCTAGAGATCTGTACGGGGCGGGATCGGGTCTATTTTCATTTGCGGCACTCGGGACGGGCCTAATTACTTCTCTTTACAGGTTGGGCCTGGTTCGGGCCTTACTTTTTCCGAAAGAATTGGGCCGGGCCGGGCCGGGCCTAACTTATTTTTTCTGTACAGAGCCAGGACTGGTTTCTTTTCTAGTCTTCATGGCACAAAATTTTCAGTCCTAGTTTTGAGCCAGCCCATATCAAAATCATTGTCTCGGAGTGACCTGCAAAATATTTTGCAAAATATTTTTTTAAGTTTTTTTAAGTTTTTTGCAAAATATGCATACTTTTTTGAATCCCCATTATTCTACAATTAAACATTAACATTTATTCTTTTTACAGAATAGTAAATTTATATGCTAATTAAAACAGTATAGCTAAATTAACCCTTTCACTGACAAGCCCGTGTTAATACGTTCACTAAGCTCCAGGTTTCACTGCAATACAAGCAATATTTAAAGTAATATAATTCTATTGATTTTATGTATTTTTAATACATTGAACAATGATTAATACTTCCAAGGATTGCATTCATATTCGTTATTAAGTTTTTTTTATAAAATGTTCAAAGAACCATTTTTTTAGCATTTAAAACAAAATGCAGAGAAAATAACATTACAATTTTGCCCTTTTCCAAGACAGTCGGAGGGTTAAAATATAGTAAAAGTGTGAAAAGGAGCCTGTCTATGACGGAATCCTGTTTTAAAATGAAAAACGTGTTGATACATTCAAAATTAATATACTAATAAGAAAAGAATATGTAATACATTTATCTTGCTAAGAAGGGAACTTGTCTATAACGCATTTTTTTTCTTTTCTATGAAATTGAGTCATAGAAGACTTTACTGTATAGCATTTTTCAGATTTTTAACAATTCAATGCATGGAATGTGGATTAACAATATTAATGATATATTTACATAGAAGAAATAGCGATTCATTAAAAAAAATAAATATCACTGCCTGTGGCACTTATATAAAAATAAAATTTAGAAACATGAAAAAAAAAGTTAAGATAAATATTTTTTGTCAGAACCCCTCGTAAGAGACAAAATTTTAACTGAATCGACGTAATAATCAATGTTTTATTGCAATTCATTCGTGCCGGGCCGAACTTTTAGCTGTCATACAGGTCCAGGCCAATAATTTGTTTTCTACGGGCTCGGACCGAACTTTTGACTTTTCTATTGGGCCGTGCCAATATTTTTTTCTACGGGCTGGGTTGAAAATTTTTTTCTATGAGTCGGGCCGGGCCTGGAAATTTCGGCGCGTGCAGACCTCTACCTTTGGCCACCGATGAAATTTCCCATTTTTGCGTTTATTCATCTAGAATCCTCGACATTTTTAAATCTAAGCCTATAACATAACATATATATATATATATACATACAATAAAGTATCGATACTTTACAAAAACCTGTTAATCCTTGTTGTATATGAATGTAAACAAAGAAATTTATTATTATTTTTTAAATAATTTTCTATGAACAAAATTTTTTCCCTCTAGCTTTCATTTTACTTCTGATATATGTTATACATCACATTTAATATTTTAACTTTAAAATGATAGTAATTTCAGGATCTAACGAAACACTAAACTTGAGCACTGACATAAAACACGTCTGATCAATAAGCATTAGGGTGGGTCGAAAAAACCGAAATATTTATAATCGAAATGTAATAGAGTGGAAAAGTTGCCTTTTGTAATAAAGAATAAATTAGTAAAATGTTACACCGATCAGTTAATATCTTTTACCGCCGCAAGTGGACCAAAGTTCCCAAAAATCGCAAAAAAACATGTTTTTTTCAGTATTTTTTTAATTATCCAAACGTACGAATACAATTTCTAATAGGACGCAATTGCTACATGAAGATATAAGAAATGTCCCGGTAAATATTCATTATGATAAAGTAATATCTTTTATTGCCGCAAAGGGACCATATTTAAAAAAAAAGTTGTAAAAATTTCAAGTTTTTATTTTTTCTAAATTTTTATAATTATTATAATATGTCATGGAGTAAATAAATTTACTTCATATCTATTAATATGTCGCAATTTTTGTTAACTATTTGTTATAGACTGAAAAAAAACGGTAATCATTCATTATTCTTGACGACCAATTCATCTACTGCTGTTTTACTGCATATCAGCAGTTCATATACCAAAAATCACAAAAACGATATAAAATGAACAAAATATTTTTGTATCTTTTTTAATTACAATACAGATGTGATTAACCGAAACGGATTAAATAAACTTAAAATGAAGAAGTATTTAAAGTAATTGAATTTTATAATATGACTTGCTTCCAATAAATCCATTGTTCTTCGAGAGGCCGAAATTGATCATATGTGATCTTCCCTCTGTTTTTTAGTTTACAGTTTTGCCACTCGACTAAATCCATACAATTTTAAGCTTCAAAGTTCAAGTCTGGAATGACGAAGTGACGGATCGCACTATTCGTGTCCACAGAACTTCGTGATTTGACAATTTTCTTTATGGCTGGGGTCCTGATGTCCTCTCCTTCATATTCTATCATTCCAATTAGGCCATTTTTATGATTTGCGAAACAGGCATTTCGTGAAATTACAGGAACTATAATCTTTCGTGGATGATATGGCAAGTAACGAGGATTACTAATTATAGTCCACAGAATCTCAAAAAAAAACATGATGCATTCATTTTAATTGTGAACCAACTGATGCAGTACACTTTCAGGATGTACTCATTGAGTACATCCTGATCAGCCAATTGCCAAAATTGAAAATTGCCAAAGCACGAAGTTCTGTGGAGACGAATAGTGCCATCCGTCATTTCAGACTTGAACTTTGAAGCTTAAAATTGTATGGCTTTAGTCGAAAGGCAAAACTGTAAACTAACGAAACCACCTGTTACGGGTTGGCTATCTACTGACGATCTAACAACGCTGGTGAGTTTAGAATGTTCGATTAAAGATACCAGCTATTATAACTTCCCTTGTCCCACTCAATCAGTAGAAAGATGCGTGAAATTAGTCACTGAAGTGCTGGTAAAGTTTGTGGACCAGGACAGAGTGAGGACCACATACGATCAATTTCGGCCTCTTGAGCAACAATGGCTTTATTTGAAAGCAAGTCATATTATAAATTCATTTACTTTAAATACTTCTTTATTTTAAGTTTATTTAATCCGTTTCGGTTAAACATTTATGTTTTTAATTAATAAAATACTAAAAGATTTTGTTCATTTTATATCATTTTTGTGATTTGTGGTATATGAACTGCTTTTATGCAGTAAAGCAGCAGTAGATGAAACGATCTTAAAGAACAATGAATGATTACTTTTTTATTTTCCAGTCTATGACAAATAGTTAATGACATATTAATAGATATAAAGTACATTTTTTTTACTTCTAGACATATTATAGAAACTATAAAAATATAGAAAAAATTAAAAATTGAAATTTTTACAATTTGTTTTTTTTTTAAATATGGTCCCTTTGCGGCAGTAAAAGATATTATTTTATCATAATGAACATTTTCCGGGATATTTCTTATATCTTCATGTAGCTATTGCGTCCTATTAGAAATTGTATTCGTACGTTTGAATAATTTAAAAAAATATTGAAAAACGCATGTTTTTTGCGATTTTTTGAAACTTTGGCCCCCCTTGCGGCGGTAAAAGATATTAACCGATCGGTTTAATATTTTAAGAATTTATTGTTTATTACAAAAGGCAACTTTTCCGCTCTATTACTTTTCGATTGTAAATATTTCGGTTTTTCGACCCACCCTAATAAGCATGCTTACAGACAGCTTAGGCCGCTGGCAGGCCAGAGAAAATGTAGAGGGTGACCTCTGTACGTGAACTTCACAGAGTGAACGGGTCGTCAAGGTCAGTGACGAGAAATTTTTGACATTCCCACTGTATTTTCCTTGCTGTTGGCTTGGATTAAAAAAAAAATCATGTCGCAGATAATCAGGTCTTTACTGTACTTGGCAATAATGGTCACACACTGAACACTATTTGCCTTGATAAACCAATTACACAGTGCATAAGCTTCTATTTTATTAAATTATTGAACAAAAAATCATGAATATACCTTCTGGTTGCCATTTTTAAAATGCAATTATTTTTGTCTTTCTGCTAAATATCTTTTGCATCCCTTTATTTAGTTGCATTTTAAATTTCATAATTTTCTAATATATAGTTTTGATTACAGATAACTCTGAGTAGGTAAACTTCAATTATGTACACCCTGTATAGTTACACGTTAACATCAAAACACTTCTGTTAACATTTGAATACATTAAAATTAATATTGAAACACATTTGTACAAAATAAAATTAATGTTAATCTAGGTTACAATTTAAAAGCCGTGAGAGAACAATAGTATTTTTGATCATTTTATTATTATGTTGGTATAATTATTCAAATTTAAACAGTTTAAACAAAATTTCTAACTTAGTAACTAAAAAAAAAAAGAAAAGAAAATCGCAACATGGTGACCTTTCATCTTTTATTTTAGTATCTATAACTCAAACAGAAATGTAGTGGAAGGTATACAGGCGTATAATTTTTACTTTCTTCCATCTTTACAAGAAGAAAGTATTGGATTCGTGAAAATTTTCGACTTTCGGTTTTCGACGGATTTACACGTTTTAGGAGTCAGTGAACCCGAAAAACATGTTTTTACAAAATGTCTGTCTTTGAGTCTGTGAATCTGTTAGTCTGTGAGTCTGTCTGTATGTGACACAAATTTTGTGGGCGCTCTATCTCAAGAACTAATGCACGAAATTTAATAAAAATTAATATTCAGTTAGTCCCTGATATAAATTGGTGCTGATTAATTTTTGGTGTAAATCGCCCAACAGGTGGCACTGTTATGCAGCCTTTTTCACGACTTCCGCAATAGCTCAATCTCCAGAACTAATGCACGGATTTTCATCAAACTTCAGATTCAGTTAGTCCTTGACATGAATTGAAGTTTTGTAGATTTTGGTGTAAATCGCTCAACAGGTGGCGCTGTTATACTGCATTTTTTACAATTTCCGCAATAGCTCTATCTCAACAACTAATGCTTGGATTTTCAACAAACTTCAGATTCAAGTATGCCTCGATATGAATTAGTGCTGTTTGTGTTTTGGTGCAAATCACTCAACAGGTGGTGCAGCTATGCTGCACTTTTCAGAATTACCATTATAGCTGTATCTTAAGAACTAATGCAACAATTTTCACCAAACTTCAGAATCAGTTAATCCTTGATATGAATGACATTTTGTTCATTTTGGTGTAAATCGCTCAACAGGTGGCGCTGCTATACAGCATTTTTCACGATTTCTGCAATAGCTCTATCTCAGGACTAATGGACACATTTTCATCAAACTTCAGATTCAGTTACTCTTTGAGATGAAATGATG
Organism: Maratus speciosus; assembly: GCA_963932465.1. Lineage (NCBI taxonomy): Eukaryota > Metazoa > Arthropoda > Arachnida > Araneae > Salticidae > Maratus > Maratus speciosus. The sequence continues at coordinate 246,384,584 of OZ010787.1, forward strand.
CTGACTACTTCTGGGTGAATATCGCCCAATAGGTGGCGCTTCTGTGCTGCATTTTGCACTATTTCCTCAATAGCTCTATCTCAAGAACTAATGCACGAATTTTCATCAAACTTCAGATTCAAGTACACTTTGATAAATGTTGATGCTGATTATGTGGTTCTGTAAATCGCTCAACAGATGGCGCTGTTATGCTACATTTGTCATGATTTGCGCAATAGCTCTAACTCAAGAACTAATGCACGGATTTTACCCAAACTTCATATTCATTTAGACATTGACATATGTTGATGATAATTAGGTTCTGGTGTAAATCACCCAATAGGTGGCGCTGCTATGCTGCATTTTGATGGATTTACACGATTTCAGGAACAGTAATATCTCAAAAACTAATGCACGGAATTTCATCTTTTTAGAATCCTCATGATGAGCATAGATGCACTGTGTTAATGAATTTTGAAATATTGACAAGTATGAGATAGAAGAAAGTTCTGTGATGGCCACAACATACTAGTTTTTTATATATAAGCTCTGTTTTACAAATAAAGCTATAGCATATATTCTAAGCATGAAAAGTTCATGATCCTAATGTATACCCTCTGCCTTTATTTGTTTTTATGACTACAACCCTGAACTCAAATACAGTAGAACATCTTTTATCCAAAATCCATTTTAAAAGGTTTTTTTTTGCAAGCAGTCATTTCCGAACTAGTACAAATAAATATTTTCGATCCCCTTTCTTAGAATTTCTTTGAATTTAACTTGAGCTCCCGTAAGCTGCGGAGTGAAACAAAGAAAACGAATAAATTAGCAATTCTGAAGCTTTTGAATGTTTTGCAAAATGTTTGGTATGGCTGGAGCAGCAGAAAGACTGTGATACTGGTGAACCAATAATATTAAAATCTCCGTGATAGAGCTTCAAAGCAAAGGGAATCACAACTGCGACAAACAAAACCCTTGTGATCTATGTAAAAGGTACTTAATTTCAATATTAAAATTCAGGTAATTTATTCTGGTTTCTATTTTGCTAGCTTTATTTTTATTGAGCACTTGTTACCATAATACGAAATACTGCATATATTTCTCCTTAATCCTAAAATTGAAGCATTCTCGATTATCCAAAAAATTCGATTTTCCGAAAGAGGGTTTGTCCAAATTACTTCAGATAATCGAGGTTCTACTGTAACATAAAAAAGATTTACTTTTTCAGTCAGCTTGTATTTACTTGTAATGCAAAGTATTTTGTATGTTCAAGAAAGTTTTTTTTTTGTTTAACACTAGCGGCCTCTGCCCCCCACGAGCTATGCTCGCCAACTCCCGTTCAGGCACACCAAAATCCAAAAAGCACGCTAATTTGATCAATAAAAATAAATCTTTAAAAAGATCTTTAAAAATATTGAATTAAAAAAAAAAAAAAAAAAAAAAAAAAAAAAAACAGTAGCGATCTCTCTATAAACGGGTTTCCATTCGTTTTCCTTGGATTGGGGATTTTTAAGACCAAATCTTTTGCTGTTAACCCGGGAGAACTCGCTAGTGAGAATGCCCAATTGCTTTCCTTTTACTTTACATTCCTATAATATCAACTTTTTTTGGTTGGCTTAGTACTTTTATTCACAAAATAGGTAAAATAATTGAAAAACATTTTGAAATTTTAATTAAAATGAAAAATGATTTAAATAAGAGTCTTAAAAAAGTACGACTGTGAGAGAAAATCTCATGCAGCGAGTTCTCCCGGGTTAAGAGATACAATGGCTGTTTTCGTATTTAATTAAAAAAATTAGTTAACCATTTGAAAATAAGCTAATGTAAAATGAATTAAGTAAACAGTGTCATTGTCTACCGGTATTTTTTAACAACGCTATAAGATAGTTCTTTTAAATAATTCATTTTAAATGTATCGTTTCAAATCTGACGTAATTTGCACCAAAGTTTTATTTCTCTTATTAATATTCACGTGAAAATATTTGTTGTTAGAAGGATATATTATTTGCTCTGTCTTCTAATTTACGATAATAGTTGAAAAGATTATCTCAAAATATCTCGCACAAATATATTTTTTAATTTAAATTGTTTTGCCATATTTTTTGGCCATTTTAAATATGACGTAATTTCCTCCATTTACAAGTTTTAACGCATAATAATGATTTGTTCTTATTAAAGATTTTGTTTCTCTTTTAAAATTCAAGTGTAAATATGGTTCTTATGACTTAATTTTCCTGCTTTTAACATGTAATCATTTAATTCTAATTTTAAAGATTTTTTTCTGTTTGTAACAGTCACGTGTAAATAAATTTTTAATTTGAAGTAAACATTATTGTTTGCGCTGTTTATACAATTGGAAGCAGTTTAAATTAATAACATTTTCTAAAATTTGTAAAAAATATCTCTCTAAATGCTGAAAATTTGAACTTAAAATAGAAATAAACCTCAAAAAAGGAGTCAAATAAGAAAAATAAATGCAATATGCACACCGGGAACTTATAACGTATAAAATGATCTAAAAATGATTAATTTCTCATGTATACTTTTTGCTCCAATAAAACTTTTTTAATGGAACGATTTTGTCCAACTTTAGCATTAAATATCTATTAAAATAATTCTTCGATTTGAAAACTGTCTGCATCAGCGTGTTTATCAAACATTTCTCTATAATACCACTGATTTTCATATTTTTGTATGCAATAGTTTTTTTTAATATTAACGATGAAAGCCATGCTTAAGCATTCAAATTGGATGCCGATCTACACGGAATATCTACGCAGATTTTCATTGGTCCATTTCCAAAACCAAACATTTTTTTTTACGTATAGAAGGTTACCTATTATTTCCTAATAGAAGCATCAAAGAATATGTTCAATATTACACCGATCGTGGTCTTGACAGGTACTTTATCAAAATGTTTAATAAAAATTCATAACCAATATGCTATTATGTAATAAAATCAATTACTCAAGAAATCTTATTTATTTATTACCAGAAAACACAACAAGTTTTGTTTAAGGGAAAAAGGTTTAAATTCTTCAAAATATTGAACAGTTATAAAATCTGTAAGTTTTACAGGCTTCATTATTTTTATTCTGATTTTCTTTATTAATAAATAAATAAATAACAAAATAAATTAGAAATGGATTATCATTTACATGGTAATATTTAGCTTTTATTATATTTCATAACTCTTTACCCCATTGAGATGGCAATTTTAAGCTTATAATATTACAATTTTTTAAAAAAAATTAAAAAACACTAAATAATTTTAAATAAAGTTTATTTATTTATTTATTTATTTTAACAAATAATTAATTTGTATATCAAAATAAACATTATAAAATTATCTTTAAAATGAAGGGTCATACAACTCTGTTTGCCGGGTAGAACTTGAGAAATTTAAAATTGCAAACATCTATGTAAGCCAAAATGATATTTCAAAATTTAAATAATTAATTGAATGGAAATTTAATAATAAAAAAAATTATAAAAATGTGTTCTCATTTATATCATCAGGGAGAATTATCCCTGAGAGTTTCATTGAAATCCGAAATGGTTAGGTTGAGTCACTGGTTGATTTGGCGTTAAATGACACAAATCTCTCAAAATGTAAAAGTACATTAAAAGATACAGTAGACACTTTCAAATCAGTACAGCTTGAGACCAGAGGTTGTGCGCATTTTAGAATTATATGGATTTCTGGTCATTGCTTGTTTATATTTTTTAAACAGTCATTTGAATGTAATAATGCAATCAAGAATATAATGAATACTTACAATGTAGTAAAATGTTAAAATAAGTAAAGTAATAAACTAAAATAATAAAATGTAAGATAATTTTTAAAATGATTAAAGTATTAAAAGTAAAGGTCAAATAAATAATAATATATTTAATTAAATCTGCATAATAAAGATGAGATACAATTTTTATAAAAATATTCAACGAAACTCGCCTTATAAAGGTACATTACTCATTCACATCAAGATCACAAAATGAGGAAGTTTTATTTCAGATTTAGCCAGACTTAATAATCAGAAAAGCTTAATAGATAAATTATATTTGGTAAACAGATTATGATTACCAGTGATATCAGCAATATTTTGAATTTTTTTTTTCTGAAAGTTATACTTCCTTCATGAAAAAGCATTAGTTCACTAATATTAACAATAATTACATATTAAAATACATACGGAATTGATAATTAAAAAAAAGTTAAATTGTGTTTCTACATCTGAACTGAAAGTTTCATTGTTTACATCTGTGATGTGCAGATTTTAGGAAGCCTACTGTATTTATTATGCATATATTAACTCTGGAAATTTCAAAATAAAAAGTACATACTTAATTTTTATAGGAAAAAAACAAGACTATTACATATCAACAATTTTTTTTCAGCCTTGAAGCCAATGCAAAAAATTAAGAACTTATAGTATCAAAGGAGTAAAACTTCAATACCGATTTAAATTAGCTACCCTGCTAACAGTAAAAACAAATAGAAATCTGTTCAATTCAAAACATTCACACATTATCAAAGTTTAAAATTTGACAATAATAACATGAAAGAATTATATTTAAGAATGTAATATATTTAATATATTATATATGTTTATAATATTTACAATATACTCCCACAAATCAAAATACAAATTTTTTAATTTATTCTCAGGGATTGATCCAAACAAAATTTAGCCCATATGAAGGGCCTCTTCTCAAAAATTTGTTTTTATAAAACAGGTCTCTTCATAAAAATTTAGCTTAATAAAACAGGTCTCTTAAAATTCCACTCCATAAAAGAATGATTTATTTTGTTAATTTTTAAAATGTGAAATTTACAAACAAAACGAATTCACCTAAAAGAAAATATTTTGGCGGAGGGATTTTAAAATGTTGTTTTTAATAAATGCTTCGTTAGAATTTAGTAAACTAAATTTCCTTTTTCATTAAAAAATATTTCACAAAAATATAATAGATTTCACAAAAACAACTTTATAAAAAATGGGCCTCAAGGAAAAAAAAAAAAAAAAAATATATATATATATATATATATATATATATTTTTTTTTTTTTTTTTTTTTTTTTTTCTTGAGGCCCATTTTTTATAAAGTTGTTTTTGTGAAAATCACTTGTGTGATCATTTTTGCCAGGTTGGGTATGAATTCTGCAACAAATGTAAATACACAGTCTTATATAGTGTTACAATAAGGATATTTATGAAAATAAGCAATGTAAATACATAGCCATATATGCAGTTAGTTCAAGCTTTGTTATCTACGGTGAAATATGCTTAATTCATTATTTTAAGGATGTATTTTCTTTTTGGTAATGGTACCAGTGTTGACAAGTTTTTGACAGTACGGCAGCTTTATCTGATTTTAACTGTCGTGCTAAAAACCTCTTTTTGATATAGTTTTTTACAATGACTGTCAGAAACCTAAAATTGAGTAAAAAACTGTTTAAAATTGTTTTTAAAACGACATTAGATTTACGATTTCTCATAATTTTTAGTTTTAGACAATTGAATAAACTTTTTGGCAGTTTTAGACATTAAAAACCATATCATCCTGTATAAAACTCTAAACATGTTTTTGGTTCAACAAGTTGCTTAGAAAATAGAAAATAATAGTAAGCTATAAATATAGAATAAAAAATAATTTAAATTATCGTTACATTAAAAATATAAACTAGTGAAACTATGAAATACTTTAATTTTTAAAAATGAAATTACATGGTGAAAATACTTGTATAATTTAATATATAAAATTACATATAAACAATATATACATCTTTGTATTTTTATGCATTTATAATGCAAATGTGGTTTATAATTAATGTTTATGTAAAAAAACAAACATTTTTAGAATCATTAAAAATAGGCTGGCAGGCGGCAGCACAGACAATCACCTCATATAGTTGGAGACTGAAATTCCAGAAATCGTTAAAACTCAATTTGAAAATTAAAATGCAATTGGCCTGCCAAGTCATATTTTGGTGGAAAACACCTGCAAACCCGATTTTAGTGGTTGACTCGTAGGTTTACCATTGTGTTTTCCTGCTCCCAGTCCTTCACGTTTTCATACCTTTGGGTGCAGGAAAAGGAAATGATAAACATACGAGAGAACCAATAAAATTGGGTTTGCAGGTGTTTTCCACCAAGATATGACTTGGCAGACCAGTTGCATTTTAACATGCTAATCAAGTTCTGTCTAATCCTGGAATTTCAGCCTCCAACTATATGAGGTGATTGTCTGTGCTGCCGCCTGCCATTCTAAAATCTAGGTAACTTATTGTCAGTTGGTAAATAGTGGCCACTTTAGCTTTACACAAGCTTTTTTTTAAAGCATAAATTAGATTGCTATTTTTTTTATAACAAACTGAACATATAATACTAATACAGATATAAATTATTTTTAAAAAAGCATTTAATAGTACTTTCAATATTTTTAGCTAAATTTTTAAGAAATTGTACCAGTGTGAGCAGATGTATTTCTTAAAATTGTGCACAAAAAGTTTTTTTTTTTTTTTTTTTTTTTGAATAAGAGAATTATATCTAGTGTTTATACATATTACTATTTTCAACATTTCTGAAGCATTTTCTAATTGTATCGTTTACATATTTTCGCTGAAACATTAGTTTTATCTGAACAGACAAGAGCAGTTTGTTAATCGCTTAAGAGTACTCAAGCAGTAAAAAACAGTATGTCCACTCACTGTTGTCACTTACACATCTACCCACAGAAAGGAGAAAGATTATTTCACTCAAAGTATGCACACTAAAATGAGAGTTTCTACAATATTGATATGACGTAAGAAATGTAACACCGATATTTCTTTATTCCCAACACGACTATTTGATAAATTTTGTACTTAAATTCCATTTATATTGTACCCCAATATATTACAAAAACCTAAACATTACACCAGACTTAATTTGATATGAACATTAAGGAAATATTGTCACATTGCTTTCAATACAAAATATAAATATATTTCATAAAAAAATAACAGATTTTACAAAAAAAAAAAAAAAAAAAAAAAAAAAAAAAATACAAAATGGAGTCTCCCCTCCCCCCCAAAAAAAATCCTGCACCAGCCCCTGATTCTGATTTAAAATATACTCAAATTCAAAATTCATGGTCAGATGTGGGGAATTTTCAGAAAATCTTACCAAACACCAAAACGCAATACAGTTAAAAATTGTTATGACAAAATTTACACTACTACAAAAATAATTAATTAGAATTACTACAATGCATTTTCATATTTTTTTTCCTACAAAATTAAGAACTAGGACATTTTAGACACAGAAGTTAGTACCATGTTTACGTCACGGTATTTGAAAAGTTTCAAAATCTAGCTAACTAGTTAAAAAAAAAAAAAAAAAAAAAAAAAAAAAAAGTTTTTGGCATATTGCTATAGTTTGCAGTTTTCAATGACAGTCTAAAAATTCACATTTTCCCACCCCTGTTCATGGCTGATCTGGGCCTCTCAATCTCAATGAAACATTCCATGGAAAAAATATGCTAGGCATCATAATCGATATCGCTGGAAAATTGCATTCAACTTTTTTCTAATAGTTCACAAAGAAGATGAAGGGGGAAAAAAGCATTATACCGTTACAAATGCATTTTATTTTACACTAGTATTAACGTTCAAAAATTCATTTAAATAGAAATAATTAAAAACATTAACTGAAAAATAAACCTTTCGTTCAGCGTAACCTTAGAGGAGATATAATATATACTATGAGAAGTACATGATCATACCCTTCGCCATGCTGCTAATATTAGATAAAAATCATTGTTTATGTTAAACATGGTCATTAATATTTGAAGTAAACACAGGTGCAGCTTGGTTTTGCTATAGATTACGCTGAACTAAACAATCTCCATTTATAAGAAACTGTAAAAGAAATAACTTACTTTTGTTCCGTCAAATATTACTCCAAAATTATTTTTTGCTGCCACTTTCGAGCGATGGCGATGGCTTCGTTGTTTGTTGTCATTCGGGGAAATTGAACTGCGCATGTGCACATTTGAAGCCTCACCTGCCATTTCTTCCGTTATCTATGAACTACGCATGTGCGAGTTGCTTGTAGCTTGTTCCTGTCGTAATCATAAGTATTTCATTTTTTTCCGCGGAAATTGAAAAGTTGCCTGGCTATTTATTGTACATTCTTATGTTATAATTTTTTATTTTTTATGCAACAACATTTCTGCGTCCAATAACTGTGTCTTTCAGATTTTTTGTTCGGGAGTGTGTGTGTGTGGGGGGGGGGGGGGGGGGATTGCATAAATTTAAAGAATGACGCCGGTAGGATGAACTCCGACAAATAATAATAATATAACTATCGTTAAAACTTGTTTTCGTCAGGGACTGCCTGTCCTCCTAACGCCACGTTTAAGATAACGTTTAAAAGTACGAAGATAAAATGAAGAATTTAAATATAGTTTATTTTTCTCTTTGTGATTAAATGTTTCATTACACTTGAGAAGAATATATTTCACTATCTTTTTTTTGTTAAGTTTTCAGAAAAAAAGAAATTTTTAGTTAAATTCCGTTTCTATTAACCCGGGAGAACTCGCTGCATGAGATTTTCTCTCACAGTCGTACTTTTTTAAGACTCTTATTTAAATCATTTTTCATTTTAATTAAAATTTCAAAATGTTTTTCAATTATTTTACCTATAACCCCCCTCCCTCCTTCTCTTTGTTGACGCCAGTGGAATGCAGTTTATTGTAGTTGTAATACGTCTCGGGGTGATAGACCGGCTCCGGGGAGTCACTGCTCTCCTGGTTAGAAAGGAGCTTTGCTCCCATAGTCCCGCTTACGACCTCTGTGGGTTTAGACAGGGTATTCAACGCACGTAACCTGCGTCTCTATTCTCAAAATCTAAAATATTACTCATTTAAAAATCTCTAAAATATTCTACGGATTTCTGTAATGGGCAATAATGGATAGACAAACGAAAACCATGTACAGACTTTCTGGAACTTTCTGGAAACCTTCAAAACTACATGCCTTTATTAAAAAAATCGCTGTTTTTAATAAACATATGGCCAGAAATGAATTAATCGGGTGACTCGGGAAACCCCTCTTCCGGATATTCAATATGCCCCCCTAAAAAAATATTTTTCGAATTTTTTTATTTTCTTGAAAATGTTATTCCCCGCCTCCTTCCCTGGAACAGCAGAAATCTCTTCCAGAGAGAAATGTCTCAATTCAACTCTGAAAATTGTGTTTACTGAGATGCGTTTTGAATGTGTTTTGTTATAAGCAAGTGTTGCGCTTGCGGTTAAATCTTTGCTAAAGTTACAGCCGATGTTTACAAAATGCATTTTGTAACACGTTCTGAAACACCTGGGAATGGTTTAAACAGATTGGAAACACATCTTGACACCTCAGGCGTTTATGAATGCGTTGTATGGTGAGTAAAATGTGTTTTGAGGATTTGCAGTGTACTGTCAAGTATTTTGTTCTAACCTTTACTGCACTATTTTCTTCATGGTAGCATCATGTTTGATATGTTAACAGTATCTATTAAACTCTCTTAGAAAACCCTTTTCAGTTTCGAAATTCTTTAAAGTGATACTTTCGTATCAGCCAAATGATAGGAATTAAAAGCCGAATAAATAGTCAAAGATTTCGTTACAATCAGCAAACCTTTTCTTTTTGATAATGTCAATGGGTTAAGCACGTAGTTTGTTTACATGTGTGTTAAATTTGTATTTTATACCAATTATTTTGTTATTTTATTTATTTATTGATGAAGTTTTAATTTGGCTATGGAATCTTAGTCCGAGAACAATGTTAACTATTTATATTCTTTTAAGTGCAAACGAGTAAAATTTCTGTAATCGGCTGCATGTGATAGAGGTAGATAAAAAAATTATGCTTGGGAATTATTTTAAAAACTATAAAATATGAGTAAATAAAGACACAGTTTTCAAACAAAACAATTGCACGTTTTTTTTTTATTTAATGGCATAAAATTGAAGGGCTTAGTAGATTAGAAAAGCTTGCAGTGAAAGCAAAATTTATTGGTCAGGTGCAGCCACTGTCAACATTACTCAAGGACACGTTTTTGCTTTATATCAAGGAATTAATGTAATAATTAAAAATCATAAATATTTTTTAAATTACGCATATTTTTAAAGTTAATTACTACGTAGAATTGTAGTTTTAACCTATAATAGAGTACCCCAAAGCACCTTCAACGATATAATAAAACAAATTTGATAAAAATGTGACATAACATCATCTTTTACTAAGCTCTTTAAATTTTTACTAAATAAATGCAAAAAATTATATGCATTAAAATTCTACTGTTGGAAATTCCCATTCTAAACATTATTTAGAATATATTGATTGATAACATCAATAATATAGTTGAGAACAGACCTATCATTTTATTTAAAAGCATTTTTTTTTTTAAAGAAGTAAGCTTTCATTTCTAATCTGTGATCGTATCATTTCAGGTAGTTTTCACTGGATAAATCTAGCAGACGCTTTTAAAGCTGGCTCATTGAATGCATATAATCGATTTAAGGAAAGTAGTTTTATAAATTACCTTCAATCAGATTTCAGTCATATATTGCAGTGATTATAGTTTTTTCAATGAAAGCGCCGTCCTTCAAAGCAGCTTATCGATCAAATCTGTGCGAAATACGTTTTCTATATTAACTTATTTCATGCCATTATGGTATGTGCTTTTAGATGAAGAAAGTAACATTTGCTCAAACTGGTTTCTATTTTAAAAGTGAATGCTTATCGTTAAAAGCCAATATAGAAAATTGAAGAGTAATACTTTATTGGTGTAATTTCTAATACGTGTTCTTTTAGGATTCCTAAAGAAGAAGGTTTCATTCATTTTGTTTTTCTTTTTAAATGCAGTTCATTTGAAACTTAGTTTAAAATATCTAAATCCCTTTCAATTTGATAAAATTAAATTCTAAAACAAATTTTCAATATAATTTCGAGAGTACATTAGATGCCGTAAAATTATATACAGCGAAATAAATATACATTATCAGTAGAGATATATAATCTTTTTGATTTGATAAAATTTCTTCTAACAATATGAATTACATTTTAAAAAATGAAAGGCATTATTAAAAAAAATAAAGAAACTGATGTATTTTATGCCATCCACATACTTAAAAAAACGTAAGATGATACTATATAGCTGTTACATAGACGTCGATTTAAGTATCATGTGCCAATATAAGTACAAAGTTTACTTAATTCTAAAAAAAAATCAAAAAACCTAACTGCGTAAAAAGTGAACTAATTATTTCTAATCAATATGAAACTATTTTTTGTATTACTTACCTTTTTTTTATTTACTTTTATTGATGACTTTTAAGTTGTATTTAATTGTTAGTTCCTATCTATAAACACTGATTTGATGAGGCCCACAGATGTCTATGAAGGATAGAGTTCCAGTAAAGCTAGAGATCCTACCTACACAACTTATAGGTTGTGTGAAATTTAAATGGAGCTTCTGAGTGTCAAATAGTCAATGAAACATCATCTGCATTTGAAAGGCATATCCAATGATATTCCACTCAATATGGTGCGTAAATTTTTTTTTCGTCTCTACCGCCATTTTGTATTTTACGGCCACCATTTTGAATTTATAAAAACAAAATCTATCCTATAACCGGTTTAGACGGTTAAGACGAATCGATAGAGACCCCATTCATCAAAGAAATCTACATACCCAGATACGCGTGAAACACATAGCCTTTCTTGGTAGTCGGGTAAAAAAAAACATACTGTCACTTCAATGCTATGATGTAACATGTTTAATGGAGTGTGCAATTTGAATATTTTTAAATAATCAATTTTCAATGCAGGTAAAATTTAACTATTTCAGAATTCTCAAACGGTATCTGGGTATAATTAGAAAACTCCTAGAAATTGTAAATAGGATTGGGGGTGAGGCTATCTCTAAAAAATATGTCTATATCTTCATTTACTTGTTTGAAAAACCTTCCACCCTGGTAGAATAAAATATAAGCTATATTTATTCATTCACAAAAATCTTTGCAGCACTATTTACAGACGTGTTTCTTGATTAGTATTGTTTTAAATAAACATGCAATCACCTCCTAGAGATTATTTTCGTATAAAATAACTTTAAAAGAATATTCATTTATTTATGGATAAGAAAATAAAAGATTGATTAATAAAGATAAAATATCTCTAGAATCAGTATTAAAGACAGCTCATTGAATTCATATGATCGATTTAAGGAAAGTAGCTTCATGAATTACCTTCAATCAGATTGCAATCATGATTTGCAGTTCCTTCACCGATAAGCTCTACTAGAGGCCAATAATATTGGGTACATTAACGATTTATTTCCTGAGGAGATGTAGGAGAAAGTATTATAATGTGTATCATATTACTCATAACTCTAGAGTAAGCCTAGAAACTAATGACAAGATTTTGATTGCAGTACATTCCTACACATTGTCTCCGTATATAATTTTATGAGTTTAAATATATTAGCAGCGGAAAAATTGAACATGTCAGATAGAAATAGTTAATTTCAAAACCATTTCATTATCCTGATAAAGAGATGTTTTTATTTTTTAATCAGTTTTTTTAGAAAACGTAATTTATGTTTATTATCTTGGAGAATCTTTGTCTTCTATATATGTGTTTAAATAAACGATATTTAATAAAAAAAAAAACTATTCCTAAGTACTTATTCACACATTTAAAAAGTTATTATTCTTCTTTTCTTGCATTTTTAGACTGAGAAAACAGAAAAATCCATTTGTAAAAACAATGTATGTAAATGTTAAGTTCTCGGAAAGAAGATTGCACAATTTATATATTTTAATTATGCTGTGTTAGGTACTCGGAATATATTTGTATAAAAATGGTAATTGAAAAAAAAAATTACCTAAAAAGTTAATTCATCCCCAATGCTTTTGTCCAATAATAAGGTAAAAAATTTTAAATACTTCTACTCTATCTGTAAATGATATTAATCTGCATATTTTACTTTCTGAACACTTAAGGAAAATATCGTAACTGTAATCGAAAATCTCGTAGACCACTGTTGCTATAACATGCTGTATACATTTTTGTATTAATAGGCTGAAGGATGAGGTATTTAAACAATTTTTGAACTATTTTAAAATACCAATATTCTATAAATCCGCGATATTCTATAAAATGTTCGGAAAATTTTAAGTGGCGTGTCAATTCAAAAATTTTCACATAGTAGTCTAAATTTCATTGCCACATTTTTCATTTGCCTTCGCTATTTGCATTAAATCGTAGTTGGAACTTTTCATGGAAATTTGCCTATCTACATATAGCTCTTTATACTTGCAATCGATCCTATAATAAAAATGATTCTGAAAATGAATACGAAAAGGAAATTTGTAATGTCAAAAGACATTAAAAACAGAAATTTAGAGGTTTTCTAAATTTTTACCCAATTTACATGCAGTTAATTATCCTGAACAGTGAATTCACCCAGTTCGTGATTCAAATTTTGGATAAAATATAAATGTTCTTACATTACACGTATGCATATAAATTTACCCAGTCCTACTAATAACACTGAGCATTTTTATTATTTATCTTAAAATCAGAAGTCTAAAAGTTACTTTTCGAATGATTTTTAATTTTTTAAAGATATCATGAAAAATACTTAGCCTTACTGAGTAATTTGAAATTTGATCATTATTCTTTTCTGAGAATTTAAATGACATGATTATGTACAAAACAAGGAATTCTAATTAGGGAATATCCATCATTATCAGCAGTAATAACTCTCAGATTTTTAAATTTTTAATCTATTCGTTTTCAGGAAAATTTTATGTATTGTTTGAAATATATTTTTAAGCATTGTTAAAGCATTTCACTTTTAAGAAGGCGAGATAAATGGCCGTAAAAGAGCCGCAGGTGTAAAAATATGTTGTTTTATTACTTGAATTAAACACGAAGAAAACGTATCTACATTAAATAAATAACTATTAAAATGAACTTAAAACAGATATTTCTATCCAAAAGTTTAATCAGCATCTTTTTCCACACATTTACAGCCTGTTAAACTTATTTTTAATGCTTTAACATTTGATGTATTTGTAATTTAATGTTACGCAGACAATAAATTAGTACTGATGGATGGAACCAGAACAATTAATATAATTACGGTTTAAAATAAAACTATATACAAATTTTATCTCTTTCTGCCCTTTCTTAAAAAACTTAATTCAGGTTTTACATAATGTAACATATTTCATCTCTCGCATCCATTCATAATTTAAATAATCGATCCAGTACGAGTAATACCACCGCCCCCTAGATATTCGAGAAAGCCTTGACACGCGTCACGAAAACGTCCCACAAAGGAGGTAAAACAAAGAAAAAATCATTCACTGGCTCGTGGGTTCAACCAATGCCTCCACGAGCCAATGAATGATTTTTTCTTTGTTTTGCCTGCTTTATGTGACGTTTTCCTGGAGCGATTCAAGGCTTTCTCAAATATCTAAGGGGTGTTGGTAATATTTGCATACAGAGGGTTGCGTACAATAAATATATTACTGTAAAAACATTTATTTTCGCGAGGCATTAATTTTCGTGATTTTCGCGACCCCGTCGTAGTCGCGAAAATATAAGCCTCGCGAAATATTTTTCTTCGCCTCAAATAACAATAAAAAAGAAGAAAATTTTCACTTATCCACAATTTAATGATTACTGTTTTATTACATGATTACTATACTTACAACTATTTCTTGAATAAAAACAATAATACAACTAATAGAATGCAGAACATTCACTTACAATATTTATACCAGATTCTTTGAAGCCTTTCAAATTTATCTCATATTTGGCTTTAACACCATTAAATGCTCGCACAAGCCAAGAAGCGTGAATCCGTTTTAATCGTGATATTCGCAGGTCCACAGATTCTTTTTTTTTATTCTAGAAATTTAAAAAAAGGGGTTCTATTAGATAGTTTCGGAATTTTTCAACTTTCGGTGCTCTTCGTATAAAATTCGCGAAATTTTTAGCTCGGAAAATCACCGATATCTTCATTTTCGCGAAAATTTCGGCTCGCGAAAATAAGTGCTTTTACAGTAATTAATAACTGTAATATTACAAGAAATTGAAGCTAAAAGAATAATAAAATTAGGTAAAAAAATATACAACGCAGGATTGGGTATAGCTACATATACTAGAAAAGTACCGATGGATATACTATGAAAGTTAAGAGTGATATGAAGCCTAAATAGTATCAAATATTGCTATTATGTAGAACTTTTTGAAAATCTTATGTAAATCTGTTTATGATGAATAAAACATGAACGAATAACGCCAAATTGCACGGGGATGTTGGATACATTGTCAGTAATCGTGTTTTAGATTCTTGAGATCCTGGTACTAGATTCTTGAATGAATTGACCAAGAGTTTAAAAAAATACAACAGTTTTTTCTATAATTGTTTCTGAACTTGAAATTCAAACCACCTGCAATAATTTAATTTGTTAGTGTTAGAATTGTTGAGAGTTTTTCTTCACCTATGTTTTTAAATATGACATTATTGATACATTCAATGGTGATGTTTATTAACCCTTAAATGCCGGGTGTTTCTTTTAGGCAACATACCCAATTTAGGCTCTAAAATACTAGTAGAATAATATTGAAGCTATAATGCCTAATGTTGCCAATGAAATACATTCTGAAAATATTATTAAATCGATTTTCAACATGTAGATGATAACACTTGTGCTGTTTAAAAATAAAGATAGATTTATTTTTTCAATTGTTGCTTCTTGTTCTTTTCGTTTTGTTTGGAAGCTTGCAAAATACCCTATTTTGGTCTGCATGAGCAAGTAAAATTTATTTCTTATTATAGTTCCTAACATTCTTGTGTGTTTAATATTATAGAATTTCATCAAGAAAAATTATTTTTTCAATTAAACACCAGTATTGCCGATTAGTAACAAACTATTTTTTAGCCGTAAACTATATTTAAAAAAAAAAAAAATATGATTTTGTAAAGTATTTTCTCCCATGATTTATTTAAAAAATGAAAGCCGAAAAACATTATTACAATGATTTTTGAAAAATCAGGTATTTAAGGGTTAAGCATCTTGATGATATATAAAATTCAGCGTATTAATAGTATTTTCTTTTTATAGTGTACCTAAATCAAAGACCACATTCCAAGTTTAAAATTGGCACTGTGTTAAGCGCACTTCAAAAAGAGATCGCAAAGTTGCAATCTCGCCTTGATCCGCGCTGCGTTTTTCCAGATATGTTATTAATGTTTAAAGACACGGGTGGCGCCATTCAATGCAAAATAGTCGCGAATCCCAAAGTAATTACTGCGTGATTAATTCAAATTATATTTGACTATTTTTAACCATTTGACGTTTATTGTTTTTTATACTAGTAGAGGACATTGCATTACACAAATATATCATTAAATATAGTTATCAAAGCTTTAAAATTCGATGGCTCATAGAGCACGACTCCCGTGTTTTTATGTATTTCCAAACCGCCAGTGTCCGGAAAGGTCAATATCAGGGCTAATAACTAACAATTTTTTCGAAAATCATTATCAGCAATTCTCTTATTCTTCCACGACGATAGGTATCTCGAGTTCTCCTAAACTCCCTTGTTGAGCGCATGCAAACTGTAATATGTGTGTAATAGAAAAATTCGATTTTCTCAAAAACTATGTGACCTAGGGTAATCTCTATAGTTTTCCTGCAAGGTTTAAATAAACTGCTACAACCCCCAATTTTTCCATAATGTCAGTTTCAGCAGATTCGGAAATAGAGGGGAGAGGGGCATATTTTTGAATTACGTTTTCGACGATATCTCCGAAAATATAATACATAAAATTAAAAAAAATGTTTTTTTTAGCTTTCACACGATATGAAAAAAAAAAATACTTTCAAGTAATTTAATTAGCCACCCTACGTTTTTCTTAAACATATTTGTGAGTGGCTAATAATCTATAAATATAGGAGTCAATAACCTTTATTACATCTGCCCATTTTGAACTTTCTACATTCCATAGTTTACGAGAAAAACGGCTGTGTCAGACGGACAGACAGACTAACATACGAGAGATCTTCTAATTGATTCGTTTTTACTTTTAAAGTTTGGAAACCTAAAAATTGTATTTAAAAATATACTCTCATAAATTGGATTGCTTTTCAAGTACTGATTTATTATTCGTATAAATACAATGAAAAATAGATATTATTTCACATATTTAACCATATTCAACTTGCTATAATTTAAAACATGTTACCTCAAATTGAAAACAAAATTGAAAAGTAAGCACAACGGCCAAATTTCTTTTGCTACTAACATAATTTAAATATGAAAAATACCTGCCGGATCGACCAAGAGGAGGAGGTAGATTTCGAAGTTAAATACTAATTTCACCAACACAAACTAAATGAAGAGTAGAGATAAACCCAGTTAAACAATTTTATCTGGCAGCTTTTGACGAATTTTTAATTTCATTTTTCTGTAAGAGGTCGTTTTATCAGAATCATATTAAATCGATATTTTAAAACAAATTCCACGCTCAACAACTCGAAATCACAATAAGACATATCATTAATTTAAATGTGCATTATTTATTCAAATTTTACAGTAATAAGTAAAGAAAAACCAATGTGGTAATGAATGCTTTAAAAGATATCCAAACGATTTAAAATATTAATCGAATTTAAAATAAAGTTGGAGGAGAAATAAAAGGACTTTTCAATTCCAGATGCAAGAGAAAAGTCATTTGAGATTAAACAAAAGGTACCCATATGAAAAAAAAGTGCTGCAAAAAATGTAAATAAAATTTTTCAATAATAAAATAAAGTATTAATGCAGAAAGCGTTCGAAGAGAATCAAATTTCAATGGTCATATAGCTAAAAGACAAAACCCATCTCAACACTGTAAGAAAAATTCGTCTTTATACAGTAATTATTTGTCACACTGTTAAGAATAATCTGCAATTCACGGATATTTTTCCTGAATTTCACAGAAAACTCCATTTTCATGACAAAAGGGCATTTTCCATTAAAAAAATAGCAAATTTCATCATATTTCCTGAAAATAACGGAACGAACGGAGACGTATGGGTGACAACGGAGACATCCAGTTATCTGCTGCATATTTATTTCCGATCTTGAAATACACAGATTCGCTATCGAGAGTCACCATTGTTTATTTCGAAATCAGGAAGCAACTTTGCTCCGGCAATTTTGCCAGAAAAGCAAATTTGCTATCTGCTGTGCTCTATTCAAGGGCAGTTGATTTCCTTGGCTGTAGATTTGAATTTGAAGTTAAATTTGGCGACAAGGAATCCAACTGGATTCTTTAGCAATTTATTTAATAGATGTTACATGAAGTAATCTCGAAGCCAAGTATAATTACTTTTGTACGGTCATGGATCCCAAATATTTTAACAAATGTGTTGCTGAATTTGGGGATAGCTTTGGTTCGTCTGTCTAAATTAAAGGGCTTCCTTAGCGTTTTCAATTTCTGCAATAACCACATTTCTCAGTATTTTTAAGTTAAATATTTCTAGCATCATTAATATTTAATATGGTATACCTATTAATATTATCTGTCAGTCTTGGGCTATGCAATGTTTACACATTTATACTTAAAGTTAGCTTTTATATTTTCTTTTATAATCACATTTAACTGTGTTTTTAAATTAAACATTTATTTAATCATAAATAATTTATCTCTTAATAATTAACACAATGTATTGGTATTGTATATATGTCCTGCACTAAGCAATGTTTACAAATTTCTTTATATCTAGAATTTCATGTTAAAAGCTTAGTCATTATTATCATTATCTTTTCAATGTTAGTCCAAAAATGTATGATAATCATGTTATATATTTGATAAATTTCAATTTGGTATCATTTATAAGTTCACAATTAATTATTCTGCTACTAGTAAATGCGTATAAGATTTGTTTAAAATCATTTACCATGTTCAAGAATAGTAGTAATTGCAATGAAAATTTCACCACAGTCTTATTAAAATATATTTCCTGTAACTGCATACTTAACACCTAAATGTAGATTCCATTTTTTTAACTGTTTTTGTACTTGCATTCATTCAAAATTCAGATTTCCCCCTAGCTTTGTTTATGAACGGGTTTATCCTGTTTATTAACGGGATTCAAATTCACATCTGGCTGCGCGCTCCCAACTACAGGTAGAAAAATCCCTTATTTCTCTTTGACAAAGATTTTCTCCTCTGGGTCCTGCCTGATATCTACCCCTTGTATATCTGCCCCCATACGTCATTTTGACGTCACAGTAGAAGGGGACACATATCCAGTGCTACACCATTTCACTTTATTCGAGAATTGTATATCCGACCCCTGTATATATGCCCCCATATCAAAAGGGGGCACATATCCAATACAGAGCATTTTATTTTTCTCAAGAGCTGTATATCCACCCCCTGTATATATGCCCCCATACGTCACAGCTGAAGGGGACACATATCCAGTCCTACAGAATTTTCCTCTCGTCGAAGGGTGTATATCCGACCCCTGTATATATGCCCCCATACGTCATTTTGACGTCATAGCAAAGGGGACACATATCAAGGGGGCTAATATCCAATGCTAGGACTTTTACTTTTGGCGAGAGAGTTGGACAACCGACCCCTGTATATATGCCCCCATACGTCATTTTAACGTCACAGCAGAAAGGGACACATATCAAGGGGGCAGATATCCAATGCTAGGACTTTTACTTTTGGCGAGCGGGTTGTATATCCGACCCCTGTATATATGCCCCCATACGTCATTTTGATGTCACAGTCGAGGGGACACATATACATATCTAGAACATTTTTACGCTCGTCGAGAGTTGGATATTCTGCATATATGTCCTCTTTTACGTATAGATTTTATTGTTGCCGCGAAGGCCTTATTTATCTAGAAATCTATGAAAGACATTTAAAATGTACCTCAAGAATTATGTAATTATATACGAGGACGTGAGTTTCATAAATCACCTTAACCAAACTTTAAAATATCGAGTGTTCTTTATGAATCTATTCTATAGGTGAACCTGCATAAAAAAGAACACTATAATCTGAAAAAACCCTAGTTTTAACGTGTATGTCTGCCATTGTAAAATATTGGTTTACAATGAAAACCAACGGGTTTTATGCGATTTCCCAAAATTAGATTATCTGGACAGGGCGAGGTTTGAAACTCACGTCTTCATATATACATAAAAAAATATATATTGAAAATTTATAAAGTTAAAAAAAAATTAATAATTTTGCTTCCATTTTAAAATGTTATAGACAGTTATAGTTCGAATAAATGTTATAGTCAGAAACTACGATATAGTTTCTAACATTGTTTCTTACTACGATATAGTAAGAAACTATGTTAGAAACTATATATAGTTAGAAAGAAATATTATTGCTGGTTTTCCATCTGAGGTTCATTCCTGCAGATAGCACATGTGACCAAAATGATAAAGATAAATCATGCCGGTTGTATAGATTATTAAACACTTCCCAACTACTTTTATAATTTACATTTATCCAACTTCAGTTTTTCGAAATACTCTGTACTTTCATGCAATGCTTGAAACTTAAACGATTGACGGAATGACACAAAAGAAAAATCAAAGAAAGAATAAGAGAACATAAAGTAGAGATAAAATTTTGTCGTCAACCCACAACTCACTCTCGTTTAAGTTTCTATCAGAATATCGCAATAGATTTTGATCATGCAAAAATCATTTTCCCAACATCCAATTATGACGCATCCACTATAAGAGAATCCATAGAAAACCTGTGTAAAAACAATCAAGTATATAACGACGCCCTATCGTACAATATCCCCAGTTTATGCTTCAGTATCCTGAAAATAAATACTGAAAACTGGAGCAAAGTTACGTATTAAAATTTAAAGTACGGCAGTTAAATCTATCCATGAAAAGTGACGTATGAGAACAGAGTGATGTCATAAAATAAATGGAACTGTAATTAATAATAATATATATTTCCTTTGCTGCTGCTACTTCTACTTTCAACTCTGGTAATTATTGGTTCTCTCATCTTCAAAACAAAGTGACGTATTTGTATACATAAACAACATTTAGTTATTAAGATATTCTCTGATGATGAACTTGGAAAGCTTGAAAGTACTAAGAAGTTTTAAATAAAATGTATATTTTAAACTTGTAAAAACTTTTTCATCACTTTAGTCGCCTTTTAAGTAAGACTGTGGGCTTTTTTAAGTTCACATTATATATTTTATCCATCATCAATTTATAACATTTATAACTAGAAATTAAAAATAGTTTTTCTTTACTTTCTTTTATAAGCAGAAAATGTTCATCTTGAAAATTGCGCCTATTCTTTTAATGTATTTCATGTTTTTCCCAAAAATTTCCGTATTAATTTGACATCGAATTCGATTATCAAAAATGTACAGATTTTTTACACTTGGTAGAAAGCGCAAACAAACGAATTTTTTTCAAAAAGACATATTTTTTTTGTCACCTTTTTTTAAGATAAGGCAACTAGAAAGAAAAAAATAAACATTATTTAATTTCTTATTTTAGAATTTAAAATTTTATTTCTTAACGCATAATCGTAAATTAATTAAAATTAAATTACTATTTCATAAGAATGTATTTTTTTATACATAAAACTTTTCATCCTTTTTATTTCTAATTTTTTTTTTAAATTTTAATTCGGTAATAAAACTGTTTTCGGAAACAAAAAGTGGAGAAATTATATTTCTAAATTAGATAACGCATGTTTTCATTTCCATAAGTCTTTATCCATCAAATTAAGGTGTTTGTGGTTTAGATGTAAGTAAATTATGTTATTTGGATATTAGAATAGGTGTCGATTTCAGAGATTTTTAAGGAGTAAGTGGCTTCTTAAAGCGACAGTGAACGTTCAAAATCGCAAAAAACATTAAAAAAATCATTTTTTGTTTTTTCGAAAAAATGTTCCGGCAATCTTCTACTTTCAAATAAAAAAAAATAAAAAAATATTCAAATCTGATGATTTTTTTGCAGAGATACAGCTGTTTTTCTAACATAAACAATCGTTAATCTGCACTTAAAATAAAACTTTAAATCCAGTTTTCTCAAAATGAGAATTTTCGCCGACTGAGTAAGTTCAAAATGCCCAATTCGTCTTAATTTTATACTAATTTTTATAATACTTGTTAATATTGCTGTTGATATACTTTATTACAAAACTTGATATTAATATGTGAAAAAAAAAAAAAGTAATATTTTATCATTGAATTTTATCCGAAATGAACAATATTATATGTTTATAATTATTTTCTGCCAAATTACTTAGTATAATTTTAAAATGGTATACCAATTTTTGATGTAATATCATAAAGCTATCACAAAAAAAAAATTACAAGTTTCTGAAACAAAATTTAATGCGCATGGAGCATTTTTAATTTGTATCACTAATTAGCATATTATTAATTAATTACTCATTTGCATATTAATATTTTTTAATGAAATTAAGAAAATTTCTTAATTATTGCACAAATTATATGTGTATTAAATTTCAAAACGATTGAGCAAAAACTGTACAAAATGTTTTTGAACGTCCACTGTCGCCTTAATCTGAAAATTCCAGTTGCTAAACTGCGAAAGAAACGCATAAAAGTAATAACGTTTATGTGTGAAAAAAATTCAGGAATACAAAGTGAAAAATAATTTATTTAATATATACACATGTACAACAAAATACATACAAATTACATCAAAATTGTGTACTGTAATCACATAATTCTTTTGACGTGGATATAAATTAAGTGTAACATTAATATTGAACAATGTAGGGTCAGAAGATTGATCTGAGCAGGATACATGTTACAAAAAATATGTATAAAGTAAGCAATCATGGTAGTGGGGAATATTAGAAAAGTAGTATTTCTTTTTTTTTCAATTTGTCACACAAGAGTACATATAAAAAATTGTGAATGTGTGATATTTTGATAAATTTTGCATTATAAGAAAGAAAATACAGTTTAAACCTTTTTTTTTCAAGAACACATAAGAAAAATTATTAAAAAAAAATCTTATCACCGTCTAATTATAGAAGTGATTCTATTCCCAATTTTTCGAAAATTTAAGGCTTTCGGTTCTCAAAACTCTGACATTAAAAATGTAACGCAACAATATCGCCAGTTTCGACAAACGGTCGCCAAAAACTCAATTTCTTCAATCGTTCGCAGAAAAAATCGTCAATTTGGTCAAAGGATCGGGGGAAAATATGAATGTAGCAAAAATGTTGCAAGTAAATGCAAATTTCGTCAAGGAATCGCGGAAAAAATGCAAATTTCACCAATTTCGCCTAGGGATCAGGGGAAGGAACGCGGATTTTGTCAAAAAATCCCGAAAGAAGAAACTAATTTCATCAAAGCATCGCAAAAAAGTAAACTAATTTCGTTAAAGGATCGCAAAAAATCTCTGAAATTTCGTCAAAGGATCGCGAAAAAAACGCGAATTACATCAAAACATCACAAAAAACCTGAATTTCTTCACAAGAAGGAAAAAAAAGGGAATTTCGACAAAGTATCGCGAAAAAACTCGAATTTTGTGAAAGGGTCGCAGAAATATACGAATTTCATCAAAAGGTTATGAAAAAATGCATAATTAGCGCATGTAGGGGATTTTCCCTCTTTGCTGTAACCTTTTTAGAAAATCTGCTGCGGATATCGGATTTTTGCTTCTCTAATTGCATATATATGCAATTTAATTCTTGGTATTTTCTTATAAAATAAATAGCATCATTTATAATGAAATAAAAACTTGATCTGCTTACCAAAATGTAGATTTATAAAATTGTATGCTCATAAAAAATATATTTTTATATGTCTTGTTATATACTTTAAAATTTCTATTCAAAACAGAGAGTAAGGAGCTCAAGAACTAATAGAAAATGGAAAACTGATAACTAGAACTTGAACTATTAATTATGAAGGTTTGATTTTAAAAAACATGCATATAGAAGTTTATCGAGGATCTTATACACTTATAATCAGAGTAAAAATATTTTTATAATTTCTTTCAATATGTGCGTGTGAATTGTTCAAACAATAAAAATGTATTCTCAATAAAATTAATATTTCGTGTTTCAGTAAAAAAAAAAAAAATTATATCCATAAAGAGTACACACAAAAATATTGGATTCATAAATGTTTTAAGGAAATTGAGTGAAATTCAATGCGCGCAATATAGACAGTTTCTTTAAACTTCTTCAAATTTCAAATTACACTGAAAAATTCCTAAATTTAAAAGAACATGCAAATAAAGAAAATGGATTTTTTTCCCATTTCTTGTTTTTAAAATTTACAATTATTTTTTTTTATTTAATTTAATACAAATTAAAAATAACTGGATACATAAATGAAAGTATTTGTAACACTAATCAGCGTTCTATTCAACTACCTCAAATCAGTATCATATTCATAGTGAGAACTTTCTCACACACTCAAGAAGTCAAATTTAATCTTAGATACACGAACTTGGCAAGCACTCTTATTCAAAAAATGGGAAATTGAGTAGAGATTTCTATATTTCGATAAATGCAAAGAATATTTTTGTTTTAAATACGAAAAGATTATATTTTGAAACAAATTTTCAGAAGCTCTTACAGAGAAAAGTAAAATGAAATATAAATCACATAAGATTCAATGAGAAATGTCACCACGTTACCGTGAGAAATTAATCTCATAAGATGCAATTCATTTATCGAAAACTGAAAACGTTATTTGATTCCAAATTTTTTACAGCTGATGTCTGCTATTTATTTTTCTTTCTTTCTTTCTTTCTTTCGTTCTTTCTTTCTTTCTTTTTTATTTATTTATTTAAAAATTAGTTCACGAATGCTTCTCGTTATCGAGTGGGAAATTTTCCTCCTTTTTTAAAACAAGCTTAAACATATAACCTACTTTTGAACACTTTTGTACAGTGCTGGCCTCCATTTTAAAAAGTGCAAGAATTTTTTTTTTTTATTAAAGATAAACAAAGGTATTTAGATCACGTTATAGGTGCGGACCCTATAAGAGCAGGCGTCAAATACATTGCATCTGCCACATTTCTCATAGTGGCTGCCCCTCTTTTTGTATCACAGAATATGTAAAAATATCCGCATAAAATTATGCGTTTAAAGAAAAAAGTGCGAAATACCTTTTAAAAAACTTTTTTCAGTTAGTATTTAAAATTATTAAAGCATTTAGAAATTCTAGACTTCAGAGACACTCTATGAAAAAATGAATTAGCACATTAACTTTAAAATTTTTATGCCTATGGAAAATTTATCATAAAATCATCATTGTATCATCTCTGGAAACACGTAATCTGGTGCAAATAAATATTATACACATATTCAAAATAAAAATTAAATAAAATATACATTTCTGTCAATTTTCTAAGCCCATTTTTTTTTTTTTTTTTTTTTTTTTTCAGTTTTTATGTTGCTGTTATAAATAATAATAAAAAAAATATTTATAAAAGAATGGAAATTTTCAGTCGAAAAAAAAATAAATAAAATAATTTTCAAAATTCATAGATGCAATTATTTAAGAAAATGACTTAACATTAGTGACAATATAGTAAATTACTGAAAAGCAAATATAATGAATAACAAAGATAAACCACAATAATAGAATATAACAGAATGTTTGTTCTACATTTGAGTCCTGCGCAAGTAGGATTGTACCACAACAGAACCAAAACTTCTGCTTCAAGTCAACTTGAAATCTGACACACTTCAACCCGAATCGAATCGATCGCGAACCAGGAATGAAAGAAGAATGAATTCATATTTTAATACAATTATGGAAAAGTAGTCAATAGTTATGTCATCAATTGTATCTTTTTATGTATTAAAATGAACACATACAATTAATTTTCAAACATATAGTTTTTAATTGAAAATATTTTTGAAAAACTGGTTCAGTCTGAACAAAACTCGAAAAAATCAAAACTCAATATGATCATGAATCATTGAAAGTTAACCTGGTCCACAACGAAAAGAAAAAGCATCAAATAGAAACACAAGTATGGTCGGATTAAAATCTGGTTACCCGAAAATAAGATATGTGCGTTTAAATTATTTTTAAAATTACCTCCGTCTTTCGTACATTTTCGGACTCATTTTGAAACATACATGAATGACATTCGCAGTACTCTTAAGAATTGAATAACGTTTTTAATTTTTCATAAATAGGATACGTTTGGAATTGCAGTTAATCACACCTTGATGATGACTTTTCTAAGACGATCACTTCACGAAAGTTGGCTTTAACTGTAAAATTTGGTTGCATTTTCTGAATACTTTTTAATCATAAATTGTTGTTGATAAGGACATTTTTTGTGTGTTTGCGATTTATAACATGCAGTTATACTTCTAAGGTTTTTAAAATAAAATAAAGCTGATTTTTAGCAAAAAGTTACATAATCATTAAAAAAAAAAATTCTGTAAAATTTTGAAATGTTATTTAAAAAAAAAAAAAAAAAAAAAAAAAAAAAAAAAAAACATGATAGCGCAAACTGCAATAAGCTGAATAACAAGCCTGTAACGTACCAACCATTAAAATAAATTAAAAGAAATAGAAAAACAGCAAGAGTAAACATATTATTAGTGTTTTTTGCCTAAAGAAAAAAATATGCAATTTGAATTTCCATATATCATGCTTTATATAATAAAACATGATATGTGTTATGTAAAATAATTATGTACATTTTATTATTTATACACATTTATATACATTTATGCAAAATATAATAAAACGTGCGTAAATGAAATATATGTAAACGGATACCTGGTGGTAATAGAACTTTTATGATTTCTGGTAAATGATGCACTTTCATAGATATAAATCTGTCTAATACAGAATACGTTTCGAATTTTTGTTTCCGTCTTAGCAGGTTTCATTAGATTTTTCTAAACTACTTCAAGTAAATTTCACATATACTACTGGAATTAAACTTTATATTTTCTTTAAATTGCGAGCGGGTTTCAGACCCGTCAGTGCCCCCCCCCCCTCCCCTTGCTTAATACCTGCACTTTCTTTTCCAATGGTTCTGTGGTCATCAAGCAAAGAAAGGAGAATCTCAACAAAAGAAAGAAGTGGAGACACGTCAACGACAGCCTGTGAAGTTCTATGTCATCTAGAATTCCGCAGAAGTCAACAAACATGAAAGAGAGCGCCTGACCATATCAAACTTTACGACGAAAAGAAGCGCAGTCTATTCGATGCCTTACTTAAAAGTCGGATTCATGCATTTGTAACTTTCCGTAACTAAGCAACAAAGTAAAGTAAATCTGGGCCGTTTTCAAAACTACTGAAGTAAAGCTGGCCCGTTATTATCACAGCAAAGTATCAGATAAGGCGGATAAATTTCAAAAATTAAAAGAGCTCAAGATTAACTATATTTGTTAAGAGAAAAGCAAGGAAAAGAAAAACGGAAATTTCATAAAAAAGGGGCAATGTAGGTGGAATAAAAAAAAAAAAAAATAGAGAGAAATTTTGTATCAAGCATAGATTTTGGTATCTAGCAGAAGAAAATTAGAAGATTTTTAATCATAGTTATTTCAAAATAAGCACCACCAAAGAAAAAATGAAATTTAAAGTTATTTAAAAAGAGTAAGAAAAGAGTAGAAAAGAATAGAAAAACGAAGATTTCTGAAAAAGGTTTAATAATAATAATAATAATAATAATAATAATAATAATAATAATAATAATAATAATAATAAAAGAGAGAGGGAAATCATGTACCAAGCATCATTGTAAAAAAAAATATATATATATATATAATGTTACTCCGTAAAATTAGTGGCAACATGCTACCTCCAATTTTATGGAGTAATTTAACTTATATAATAGTGTAATTTGACCTGATATAATTGGCGTAATATTACACATCAGTGCAGAGGTTCTATGGGGGTTCCCCCCCAACATATGTGAACTTCGGAAATTTGAGCTTAGAGTTGGGAAATTATAGATATTTAAAATCATAGATTGGAAATTATTATTACTTATTGGAAATTATAGATTTTTTTTTAAGTAAAAAAAAAAAAAAATAGATTTTTTATTGTTTTGTTGACTACCTTTCTGAATTCTGTAATAGCAAAATAGTTAAACTTTCAAAAGAAATACAAAAAGCAGCCAGACTCAATTTCTCATTATGTTTCTCTGAGCTACGAAAATATCATACTTCTACCAGACCTGAATTTCTCTACTGTTATCCATCAACAGTGTCTCCAATACATTTCTTCCAAAACTTTGTTCCTTTCTCAAAAATCTAAAAGTATGAGACTATTTTCATATGAAGTACGATTATGACTCTTACACAATTGAAGACAAAAACTTTCATTAAAAGAACCAATAATTATAATTTTTTTGTTTTTAGTTTCAGCATTTTTCTTTGGAAAGATTTTTTTATTCTTTTCTTTTTTTTTTTTTTTTTTGTATAAGTATTATTATTATTATTAAACACACATTGAACATATCATTTTAGTTGGAAAATAGAGCAATTTGTTTCACATTGTGAAAATTTTGAATTATAAGTTGGAAAAATTTTGAACATTCCCCTTCACCCCCCCCCCCCCCCCCCGAAAATAAATTTGTAGCTACGCCCCTGTGTCACGCAACATCAGTTATATCGGTACCCAATAAAATGCAGGCAGAATAATTGAAAAAAAAATTATGGAGTAACGTTACATATTCTTTACAGTGATAATTATAAACTACTTTTAACAATTCCAGAAAATTGTCATGAAACTTCACAGTGAAGCGAAAAAAATAATAACTAATGAAACAATTTAGAAAATTCATAACGTATTAAAAATCTAATTTTAGCAATTTCCGTCCAAAGCTGGAAATATAGTCGATTTATTTTTATGCTGGCTATGATTTACAGATTTGTATATCGTTGAACACTTCTAAAACACAGAGTTGTGTTTAATATAACTCAGATGTGTTCAAATAAACATTTCCTACTGCTCCACTAGATGCAGATACAATTTTTCATACCAGTAAGCCAGACAACTAATTTTCTATTATTTATTGATATATTTTACTATTGCTTTGAGTCGACAATATATATTACAGGTATTTTAAAATTCATTTCAGTTAGTTCAAATTCATAAAACATGTGAAAAATTATCTTCAGAATTTTCTGTCATTAAACGGAAATGTACTCGTATTCCCTTATACTGTCTGCATATTATCTACAGATTTTTATGGACACCTCGGATTAAGCTAAAATTTAAATAATCCAAGTAAAAAATGTTTAACACAACTAAAAACAAACTTCTAGCAATTACTAATCATAGACAGTAATGTATTTTGTTCTTTGCGTAAGCCTGTACAGTAATTTATCTATATTCTACAAACATCATACAGTATACTAAATACACTGTAAAAAATAATCTGTAGTTTTACAGATGTAAAGTTACGTGCTTACTAAACTTTCATCTGTAACTTTACAGAAAAAGCTGCAGATCTACAAAACTAGTTTCTGTAAAGATACAAAAATCTGTAACTTTACAAATGAATCTGCTAAAATTACAGTAAACTTACTAAACTTTTATCTGCAACCCTGGTTGCAGTTACATGAAAAGTTCTAGGCATCCCAGTTTCCTAAAAAATTCATAGCAACCTTACAGATTTTTTGATTTTCGGCGCAAAAGTGTGTCTGTTACATGAATTTTTGTTGTTGCTGTTACATAAAAAGTTCTAGGAATCCCAGTTTCCTAGAAAAACTTTAGTAACTTAACAGATTTTTTTTTTACAGTGTATATGCATAACAAACTGAAAAACCTTTATTGAACAATTTACACCCTTAACAATAACGCTTTCAAATTGTTTTATCTAGCTCTATTTTATGCAGATGTAGAACTATACACATCTCGTATTATGCAAAAATTGTGTGAAAAAAGCATAATAGAACGGAAAAAGTATTTTTACTAATTAGTGCTCATAGCCAGTATTGTAACTTTATAATTTTGCGTGTCCCCGTAAATGACTAATAAATGTTATGCATCCAATAATGTACAGAAATCATCTTGTACCGTACTTCAGTAATTTATCAATTTAATTATGTTTAATATCTAGTAACCGCAGAAAAATGTCCCTCGTACGATTTTTCCCACACGCTGCAATGTGACTGAATTCTTTTGTGTGTCCCTGTAACTAAAATATAAATTTCATAAGGGGGAGCGTTGATTTAGAGGGCTATTTATTTAATATTACAAAAAGCAACAAAATAAAAATAAAATAAAGAGTTGAAAAAATATATAACTTCTTGAGATGATAGGCGGGGAAATGGAAAAAGGCTTTTTTTTTTTTCTTCTTCTTCTTCTGGCGGGGAAAGAGTTTGATTAAATAAATACTTTTTTATCATTACTATATGCTTAAAAATGGGACAGGAAAATAATTAAATAATAATAAGCTTTAACTTTTTTAAAACTTTTGCATACTCGGAATAGGGGGGGGGGGGATGGCAGAAAGTAAAAATTTAGATAGTCGGTTATTTTTTCGATTCAATAAAGAAACAAACAAAAGAGTTTTACAGATATAAATTATAAATTTAATGATTTTAATCTTTGGGTAGTGTATGAGAGGGAAGAAAAGGGGAGGAAAGCAAGATTTCGGAAAGGGGGGAGGGGGATTTAGACAATAAAAAAATAGAAAGAAAAAGCGTGATATTTAAATTGTTTTAAAGAAAACTGAATTTCAGTAAGATTATATCGATCATGTGTTAGACGCAAATGAATAATTTCCTTACTATTTAAGTAGCATTAAATGTAATTAAATAATTAATTATTATAGAGGTTAAATGGAAAATACAGTCTATTCTGTTACTCAAAAGACATATAAAAGTTACTTGTAATTTCAGAAGATCTTTAAAAATCCGAATGTTATGAAACTGCGCTTAAAAATGTTTCCTAAATTTTTATTTGAGAAAATTTTAACACACCAGAATTAAAAAGCATTAAGTGCCACTTTAGTCCAAACACTTGGTAGTAATTATGCATGCCTGAAGAAGGATTTATTCCATCAAAACGCGTTGTTTGTTTTATAGTTCAGCATTTATTTATATAGATTAATAGTTTATTTGTCAAGAAACGTGAAACACTAGCATTCGTCTATTATTTTACTATGTTTATTCAAACTCACTGAACAGTCCTCACATATAATAATATATCACATATATCACACAATAATTCTTCATATAAACACGAAATATACCAATGAAAAAGATTATGGGTAATATGAGTCAAAATTATTTTTTATTATCATATTCAATAATTAACTATTTAAAATAACTATTTTGTTTTCTTTTAGAAGAATGATTGTTATATCGAGATACATAAATTAATCAAAACAAAATAAAGCAATTAAACTTTAAGTAGAATAGAATTATTACGGTATTATTGATATTTTATGTGTGCTCGAGCAGTGGCGACCGAATTTGTAAAGCCCTGGTCTCGACGGAAAGAAAACAAACAATTATACTTGCTAAGACGGAAACTTTTAATAAACATTTTTTTTCCCTTGGTCCCTTTCGCTTTCGTTTTCACAGGTTTAAATAAATTGAAATGTTATTATACTTTTGTAAAAATTAACTCACTTACCTTTTCGCACACTCTTCTCGGAAAATTTCGCTGTTCGGTGTAAGCTCCGTTTCACATCTATGAAGAATATCCTCACGAAGATTGATTTTTTCTTTATAAAGTAAATCTGGTTTGCATGTGTGTGCGGATTTTTCTTCAATTTTTTTCTCCCCCTCTGGATTCAACAAGACTGCTCTTCCCCGACATTTAATATCTTTGCATGCTAGTTTCCATCTACCGGCACTGGGCTTGTCTTTAATTCTATAAAAAAAATCCATCACCATTGGAAAATAATCATCCATTTTTAGCGCCAGGCACTTCGAAAACTGTTTTTTCCGTTTTAAAATTAGAATTATAAGAAGCTTTAGTAACTATAAAATCTGAACTTGAACAAAAAGTCACTCCTTCCTTTAAAGGCTGACAAATGTAAGTGTGTTCTTGATAAGTGTTTGCAAAAAAGAAATACACGAATACGACTTTCACATTTGGCTGACTAATTATTTTAGGAGGTGTCAAGTACAGTGAAAAGAACTCCCCATAGCTAGAAGGCGTAAAGAAATCATATAGAAAAGAGACACTCGTGTGAACTTTAAAAAATCCTAAACCCATAGCACATCGATCACTCTCAATTCATGAAAACCTCGTTAAGTGAATTAATTGTCGAAATAAGTAATTGGGAATAAGACTAATGCCACGTTAGAACTAACGAATCGGTCCTTTTTACCTCCCATATTGAGAACATGTGTTACGACATATACTTAACGAAAGATAATTGTTTCTGGAGACATAAGCCAATTGAGCTATGTTGCTAATTTTCTTGAAATTAATAATAATAAAAAAAAATTAAAACTGATGTTAAGAGGCTACTCCAATCAAGTGAAAAGACTCGTTCGCTAATGCTAATCCTATGGAAGAAATTTATAACGATATCTCCGTTACATTTCAATATTTTTAAATGATTTTTTTTTTGCATTGGATAGCTGAGATCGATCTGTACAAAGGCCGTTTTTTAATTTTTCGATTTTGTTTACAGATATTTTTAACGAGGACGCTTTCATTTTCGGAACCAGTTTCGAAACTGAAAGCATGTTCAGAAAAAAAATCTGTAATAAAAATCGAACAAGTGAAAAACGGCCTGCATACAGATCGATCTCAGCTATCCAATGCAAAAAAAAAATCATTTAAAAATATTGAAATGTAACCGAGATATCGTTATAAATTTCTTCCATAGGATTAGAATTAACGAACGGGTCTTTTCATTTGACTGAAGTAGACTCTTAAGATGGTTCTCAAATGACCTGCTCGCGAAATTTTCTGACACAGTTGCTGGCTCATTTATAACCCGTTTACTTTAATTTGTTGCTTAGTTACGAGAAGTTTAAAAAGTATGCACCCTCACCCCCTTTTCAGTAAAGGTGATTAACGCGGGTGGTCTATTGGTATATGTCATTAGCATACCTGTTTGTGGTTTCCGGAATCTGTCTTCCCTTCTTGGTGAATACACCCCTCCCCCTTTCCCCCGAATGAAATCCGAAGAAATCATATGCTGTTTGAAAAATAATAATTATCATTTCAAAGTGTCAAAGCGTACTTGAAAAATATTCAAATTGTATTTTTTCATGATGAATATGTTATTGATTTGAGTTAGTGGAATAGAAAGCTTCAATAGTGTAGTCAAAACGAATACTTTCATAAAAATACCGAATTATGTTTAATCTTTATTAAATAATAAATAATAATACTAATAACTGTAAATCCTAAATACTTGAAATGAGTGTAATAAAACATTCAAAATTTAAAAATTTAAGAATTTATTTTAAATTCGAGTAAGTTTAACTGTGTACAGCATTGAATTTCATCAAAATTTACTTAAAGCATTTTCAAGTTTAATATTTTTATGTGAATTTTTTATGCATATCTATTTTAAAAGTGAAATATCAAAAGAGAAATAACAATATTAATTTTAATGTAATACTTTTTTATTGTTTGGACAATTCGTACACACATATGGAAAGATATGAGCTAAAATAGGTTTGCAGTGAATATAAATTTATAAACTCTTTGTTAAATTTCAAAATGTATATTATTCAAAATAAAAACTTTATATAAGATATTTAAATTGTAATTATTTGTTTTAAATTTTAAATTAGTGGTTAACTTCCTAAAACTTTGTTTCAAACTAAATTTTTAAAGTATATAAAAAACATTAAAATATATTTATTTTTATAAACAAAAACATTATTATATCTTTATAAATTATACATTATAATTCACAAGAATAAACAAGAACAACTAAACTGTGGTTTATATACAATTAGAGAATATTTTCACTTGAACGATAGAAAAACGCAATATTTCATCAAATGTGTCCCTTTAAATTTAGGGCTTAGAATAATGCTTACATCACATAATAAAATAAGAAAAATAATATAAAATAAATAATACAGAGTTTTACGAATACTAATTTCAGGCACATTTCCTTTGAAAGAGACAAAAAAGTTCAAAATTTCGATTGTAAATTTCTATTACCATAACCTCGGGAATTACACACTAACGTTTATAATTAAGTTATCTCAATAAATATAGGTGAATTCTACAAAATGTTTCAAATAAAAATAAATAAAATGTAAGCAAAATGTTAGTTTCGTGAATCCTCGTTTTTAGTAAAATAAAATAATTAGTAAAATAGGTTTGTGAATTTTATTTATAGAACTACATATAATTGTGTTCGGGCTATTCAAAAATTCATAAATTATTACTTAATTTTTGCAAAATCTCTTTTAACGAATAATTTCACTGAATTAATTTATTTTATCGAAACACAAACACAAGAGAAGTAATAGCCTGGCACAAGGTGCCGAAAATGTTAGACACTTTATTTTTAATCATAGGCGGCGTTAGTTAGAGCTACCAATTCAAGACCTTTAGTAGAAAACTTAATAAATGGTTTAACAAGTCGTCAAATATAAATATAAATAAATAAATAAATAAAATAAAATTTATATATACGTGATTTGATAATTTCATTTACATACATTGAAATAAATCTTACTACGTTTCTCTGAAACAAACAAACAAATTTAACATTATATTATTATGAAAGGGTACAATATATGATTTAATAACAGTTAACAGTACTCATTCAAAATATAGCCGCTCGTATATCATGTTGTCTCTTTTATTTCAAACTTTTTTCCATTACTTTTAGTATTATTTATTCCATAACAAATGAAAGTATCTGAAAATGCCCATTTAAATTCATCATAGAAAAGTAATGCAATTTATTAAAAGTGTATTTAAACATACACTTAAACATACAATTTTAGATACACATGTTTTAATTTCTTTAAGGTTGTTAAACTTAATTCTAGATTTTTCTCAAATATATATATTAATTAAGACAGATAACACGGAGGATAAATTATCAAAGAAACTGAGAAGCAATAAAGAATATGACATGCTCTTTTGCTTATAGTATCTAAATTTTTTTAACAAATGAAAAGTAGGATTTTCTGGCTTTGTTTGTCTATATCCAATTGATAATATCCTTATAACTACTTTCTTTGTGCTAAAATTTATTTTGTACTAAAATATTTTAAAATGAAATTTTCTGTTTCATCCATTTTTTGATATAGCAAATTAGATTGGATAGCAAGTTAGATTAGACTAGCTGAATGATAAGGAATTGCCCACAAATTGTCAATTTTAATTAATTTTTTTTATTTCATTTTTTTATTGATGCTTTAGTTCTTCTTGGATAACCACCAGAAAGAGCCTATACCATGATCAAAAGGGTAACCGGAAAAAAAGTGACCAGAAAAAACGTGACAGGAAAAAAGGGGACAAAATAAACAACAGCGGAAAAAAACGTGACAAGGAAAATACGTGACCGGAAAAAAGGCGACAAGGAAAAAACGGGACACTGAAAAAAAGGGACCGTTTGGTGCTGCTTGTACTTTGTCCGGTATGGAACCGTTATAAATAATACAAATATTTTAAGTCAATGTCTACAAATGCGAATTTTGAAAAATGGAGTGGAATATTTGCATACTAAAATGCTTGTTTACAGCTCTACTTGATTTTTGACAATCGCGAACGGGAATACGAATATTTTCCGTCGATGTTTAAGAATGCAAATATTGAGAAAAGTCCCGCATATTTGCATATGAAAATGCATATTTACATCACTACTTGATTTTTGATATATGTAAATTAGGAAACAGGATATTTTAGCCCCGGCGTTTTAGTCCTGATGCCATTTCGATTCCTAGCCATTTCGGTCCCTTGCAGTTGTTGTTGGAAGCAGCTATATTGTTAATAACAAAATCTCAAAAATTAAATTGTTTTTATTGACGTATTTATTAGTAACAATTCAAAATTATTTCAATTATTAATTGTTTATATAATTAATTTATCAATTACTTGTTTAAAAAATATTACATGAGATATATAATAATTACAGGGTAATGCAAATATAATTTTTTTTTAAATTTTCGTTTACTATAATGTCATTAGATTATATAAAAATGATAATGATTCTGAGGATAAATATGTTGTTTATTTATTTATTATTTAGTTTATAATATTTTCTTGCTATTTAAATATAATTAATTAATAATATCTAGTTTTTTTTTTTTTTTTTGCAAACTATAACTGTGCTAAAAAATAAAAATCTAATTCTACATCTGGACAATAACATCACCTAACATCGTTAAAAAGTATTTTTACATTTTTGTACAATATTACATTATTATTATTATTAATTAATAATAATACCATCAGTCAACAAAACAATTACTTAGACTTAAATGTTTGACTGATTTTTCATTTTTTTGGGAGGGGGGGGGTAATAAATAAAAACTTTAATTGATGAATAATTGCTATTAATTAATTATTAAAATAGTTAGTAATTTTAATATAAAAATTAAATTAATGTTTTATTAAATATATTTTTTAATTCAATTTGTTCTTAATTTATTAAATTATTAACGTTAATATAAATTACAAATTTCTACTTTAAAGTAAACTCAATACAAATTATATATTCAGTTTATCATTATATTTAATAATAGCTATAAGCTGAAATTTATCCTTTATCTGCTTTTTTATTTTATATTTAAAGTTACTGAGATTTAAAACTATTAATATAATTAATAATAAAACTAAGATAAAAAAATTATTAAACTTACTTTCTGGGAAAGATGGAGGAAAAAGGTAATTAAAAGAAAATAATAAAAGACAAATGCAAAAAAGCTTAGTTTTGTCAGTTAAAAAATTATTTATTAAGGTATTAATAGCATTATCACATAAAATTAAAAATAATCGTTTTATTAAAAGAAATAGGTCTAATTTTAATAAAATTTGCTCACAAAACTGTTCTTCAAGGGTGGAAAGACTTAAAAAAAGTTGCAAGCAACAATTATAAAAAGAAAGAGCAGAGGGAAAAGGGGGGGGAGATCTATTTTTTTTTAACAAAATATTTCTTTCAGCACGCCCTAGTAAGCAAATCTCTGTTGATTTCCCAATGCATAATGGTAAAGTAACTTATGAAAACAAATTTATAAGATGCAACATTGTATTGAAAATATCAGACATTTGTTACTTTGTTAGTTTTTAGTAATTGTTTATGAATAAGTTCAATATTTATAAATTCCATGTCATGTTTCTTCGGGTCACTTTTTTTCCTTGTCACGTTTTTTCCGGTCACGTTTTTTCCTTGTCACCTTTTTTTCGCTCTTGTTTTTTCTGTCACTTTTTTTCCTAGATTCGGTCAAAAGAAGTATCAAAATCGAAGCATTTTTTCCAAATCTACTCGTTGATAGTCACTAAATACTAACTTTTTTTCTAAAAATCAGTTAATAAAAAATGACAATTTGAGGAAAATCCCTTATCATTCAGCTGCTTTTAGAGAACAACTAAAAATTAGCTCACTCTAACGCCGATATCTTTCTGAATTTTTACGATATTTGACTGGATATTTATAATAAATTGCTCCGTAGAGTTGAATATTAAATTATGTAACACCGCAAAAAAAGAAGCATAATTAAATAAACAACCCGAATATAAAACTCTGGAAAATAAGTCAACGTAAAATAAAGCACCCGGAAGATAAAGCCGTATATTAGAAGGACTTCAACTCTTGGTTACCATTGCCAAGGTTTAATCAAACTAAAACTGCTACAAAAGCATAAAATGGAAAATGAGCTCAAGTTTTTCCTTCGGGACGGGCCGATGGCAGTCCAAAATCTCCAATATGGATTATTCTCTTCCCCAAAATGATTCAGTTGCAACCAGGGCTGCGGAGTCGGACCAATTTTTGAGAAAAAGAGTCGGAGTCGGAATCGCTAAAAAACAAGTCGACTCCGACACCAGATTTTTTTGTTAGACATCTTAAAAATGAAACAAGTGGGTAAGTGTGATCACAGATCGTACAGAGGGTTTCGTTTAATATTCCTTACAAAACACTTTATCCTTTTGAAAAATCTAATAGTTCCACATTTCACAACCAGGGGGCGCACTTGATTCTAAACAAACCTTTATCCGAACGAAAATACGTTTTACATACTATCCGCAGATATATTAGTCGAGGGGATTGGGCAGATAGCACCCGAGATAAGAAGGCGCCCTGGCGGTAAAAAGTGGGACTAAAATATGTAAGGCTATGGTGCATAATATGAAAGAATGGTCAAAGGGGTGTCGGCAAAAGTTGGAAAAGTACTCCTCGGGTGAAAAGGGCGGAGGTTAGAAAAATTGCTTAAAATAGCCAAGTCCCGGAGGAGTAAATAACATAAGACTTTTTGAAAATTTTATGATTTGCCGTATGGTCTGAGGCATTCAGCTATACGTATGCAAAAATTCATGTCTCCAAATTAATTAGGGGCTCTCTTAGAAAGAATTGCTTAAAATACATATGTGGTAGCTCAAAGGGTTAAACATAAGACTTTTTCAAGATTTCGTGATTTGTCGCCTGGCCTCAGGTGTTCTGCAATAAGTATGCAAAATTTCAAATCTCCAATTTAATTAGGGTCTCAATTAGAAAGAATTGCTTAAAATACACAAGCTGGAGTTGAAAGGGTTAAACATAAAACTTTTTCAAAATTTATTATTTGACGTGTGATCTGAGTTGTTGAGCTATAAGTATGCAAAATTTCACTCCTCCAACATAATTAGGGGCTCACTTAGAAAGAATTGTTTAAAATACACATGTGGGACCCCAAAGGGTTAAACGTACGACATTTTCAAAATTTTATGATTTGTCGTATGATGTGAGGTGTTCAGCTATAAGTACCCAAAATTTCATGTCTCCAACATGTATAGTTTCTGAGAACGGGCTCTGTGACGGACAGACAGATGAGCGAGACGAATAGGGTTTCGTCAGATGAACGAAACCCTAATTAAACTAATTATATGCTATTTGAAATTTATAAAATGAATTGTTATTGTTATTTGTGGACTATATCAGGCTACTCAAGTTAAAGATGACCGATTTACTGCAGTGTACAAAGTAGATACAAGGGTAGGTAGGTATTGCCCATATACAGAGTAGATGAAAACTGTTTTAATTCATAACTGTAGTAGATATTTTACATTTCCTTCAATATATAAAAAAAAAGTTTTGATTTGGAAATGGACCAATGAAAATCTGCGTAGATATTCCGGGTAGATCGGCATCCAATTTGAATGCTTAAGCATGGCCTTTCATCGTTAATATTAAAACAACTGTTGCATACAAAAATATGAAAATCGGCGGTATTATAGAGAAATGTTTGATAAGCACGCTGATGCAGACAGTTTTCAAATCGAAGAATTATTTTAAGATATTTAATGCTAAAGTGGTACAAAATCGTTCTATTAAAAAAGTTTTATTGGAGCAAAAGCTATACATGAGAATTTAATCATTTTTAGATCGTTTTATACGTTATAAGTTCCCGGTGTGCATATTGCATTTATTTTTCTTATTTGACCCATTTTTTGAGGTTTTATTTCTATTTTAAATTCAAATTTTCAGCATTTCGAGAGATATTTTTTTACAAAATTTAGAAAATGTTATTAATTTAAACTGTTGCCAATTGTATAAAATGCGCAAACAATAATGTTTACTTCAAATAAAAAATTTATTTACACGTGACTATTACAAACAGAAAAAAAATCTTTAAAATTAGAATTAAATGATTACATGTTAATAGCAGGAAAATTACGTCATAAGAACCATATTTACACTTGAATTTGAGAAACAAAACCTTAAAATAAAAAAATCATTATTATGCATTAAAACTTGTAAATGGAGGAAATTACGTCATATTTAAAATGCCCCAAAAATATGGCAAAACAGTTTAAATTGAAAAATATATTTGCGTGAGATATTTTGAGATAATCTTTTCAACTATTATCGTGAATTCGAAGACAGCGCAAATAATATTTCCTTCTAACAACAAAAGTATTTTCACGTGAATATTAATAAGAGAAATAAAACTTTGGTGTAAATTACGTTAGATTTGAAACGATACATTTAAAATGAATTATTTAAAAGAACTTTCTTATAGCGCAGTTAAAAAATACCGGGAGACAATGACACTGTTTACTTAATTCATTTTACATTAGCTTATTTTCCAATGTTTAACTAATTTTTTTTATTAAATACGAAAACAGCCATTGTATCTCTTTACAGCAGCAGATTTGGTCTTAAAAGTCCCAATCCAAGGAAAACGAATGGAAACCTGTTTACAGAGAGATCGCTACTGTTTTTTTTTTTTTCAATTTTAATTCAATATTTTTAAAGCCGATCAAATTAGCGTGCTTTTTGGATTTTGGTGTGCTTGAACGGGGTTGGCGAGCGTAGCTCGTAGGGGGCAGAGCCCCCTAGTAGTATATAAATAAGAACTTCCCTCATATTTTTGGGGTTTGCGGATAGAACCAGAGGTACAAAGGTCTGGAAGGACCCAAAGCCCGGAAAATGAAGGGAATTTTTCAAACAGACCGTGTAAGTAGAAATAAGACAATTTATGTTAATTGGCCATTAATGACTGTTAAAATGTTATTTTAATGACTATTGAAGAGATTTGGAATCAAACAGTGTTTTCCATTTTTTTAAATAAATTAATAAAATATAAGATATTCTTGTCACGAGACTGCAGGTTTTTATCCTTTCCCGTGCTATCGCTTCTGAAAATTCGATTAAAAACTTTAATTTTGACAGTATTTTCTCAAAGATATGTTGCCTTTATCAAAAAATGGATAACGTAATAACGTAAAGTTTCTGAATAAGAACACCGACACCAATCTTATGCGTTTCCGAAAAGAAATGAATTCAGAAATGTATCAGAAAGTAGCTCCTTTGGTATTTGAGAAAAGCCTTATTAAATGACAAAGAAATATTTTTAGAAATCTGCTTTTTGTTATACAGATTCAAAAGTTATCATGTTTTTAACCCACCATTTTTCCATTTATTCTGAACTACATTATTTTTTTAATGAATCCTTATTTAAATGTTGAAACATCTAATACTCTATAAGTAATCATTAATGTTGCTATTCTGTATTCTCTGTCTTGCGAATACATACTAATTTTAAAATATACTGTAAAATTATCCCATAAATATGCATGCAGTATGCATTCAGATTCTTTAAAAGAATCTTAATTGTATGTTTAGAAAAACCTAGATTTTTTTGTAGAAATTGAGTCATTTAATTAATTTTTCCACGGCCCCGGCCGGGCCTGATTTCACTGATTTTGTACGGGCCGAGTCATGAACTGTGAAAATATAAATGAACCGGGCCAGGCCCGGAAATTACGACCCGTGCAGGCCTCTAAAAAAGATAATCAATGGCGAAATAGTGAGATTTGAGCTTTATTTTTCTTATATTCTATCATTATTTAAATCAACAGGCAACATTAGTACCCCAGCCCGAGTACTAGTGCAGTCATCCCGGGGTCGGAATAGGAATCGGAGTCGGAGTCGATAAAATATCCCGGAGTCGGAGTCGTCCATTTTTCGCACCGACTCCACAGCTCTGGTTGCAACACCACGTGTATACACATTCATATACATTTTTAAATCATTCTCCAATGATTATAAAAAACATGAAAAAAAAAGAAAAAAAACTTCCACTTTTTAATTATAAATTGTATGAGGTTTTTTTTTTAATTAAATACATAATAGATTTTTTATTTTTAAATTAATAGAGTGCTTGCCTGAAAATTATAAAAATTTAAATTAAAAATTAAATTTTTCAATATTTTGTCTTTTTCACTTAGTTGAACAATTTTAGAGGTAAATAGAAATAAATGTTAATACTAAGTATAGCAGCCTGCTGCAATAGACCAACAAAAAAATTACAAATCCATCTAATTTTATTCATTATGGTACATATATTTTTTTTCGAATATTAATTACGGAATACATAAAATATTTTTAAAAATATGATAAAAAATATTATACTATGTAACATTTGAAAAAATTAAGAGAAAAAGATTATTAGAAGCCTCAAATATCCGAATCCAAAATTGCAGCTCATTCCATTAAGTGGTTTTCAAGTTAAAATTAAAAGAAACTACAGGAATTGCAGTTTTGTTTACAACTGTAACAAGTAAGGAAAATCATGCGTTAAGCATAGATTATGAAACACTTTCCAACACTTCCTGAATGCTTTAACAAAACTTCATTATTTAGGGAAATAAGGTATATAAGAGAACTAAGTAACCATTTTAGAAAACGCATAAAACATTTGAAAAACTGATTTCAGCAGTTACCATCCATAGCAAATATGTATTCCAATTCTTTTGAACAGCTCTGTATTTGATCTGCAGGTTGATTGATATATATGCTATATAATGGGGAAATTTAGTTTAGCAAGAAAACGAATAACAGGTTGAAATTTTTCTTTCAGAAATTTATACTAATAGATGGAAACATACTTGTATACTTTTGTACAACCCTATAGTTAACCTAGTACCTTTATTACACGCCACTATTTAGCTAAAGTTTAATTCAAAGTAAAACACTCTTAAAACTACTGGAATCACATTTCCAGAAATTATTATTTATAGACGGCCATGTATCCAATTCTTTGCGTGACCCTGTATATAATTTTATCTATGTTCTACAAACATTTCTTAGTAAACAAAATGCAGTTCAGCGTAAAAATGCATAACCCATTTAAAAACCACCTTTAAGAAATTTACAATCATACCCAGTAACCATTACGAAATCTTTTGTGTAGCCCTGTATATGAATTTCAGCATTTATACACACCATATACAATGCATAAATATAGTG
The DNA here is from genome assembly GCA_963932465.1 of Maratus speciosus. NCBI lineage: Eukaryota > Metazoa > Arthropoda > Arachnida > Araneae > Salticidae > Maratus > Maratus speciosus. Next base: position 246,427,493 of record OZ010787.1, read on the forward strand.
AAACATAAAAGCACATAACATAATTAAAAATGCATTTCCACCAATCATTGCTACCGTACAGTACTTCGGATACAATATCGTATCTGAAATCTTTTTTGCGTCCCTGTAAGTGCTATGCGCTTCTTATTATACATGAAATAAGTAGTAGTAAACCTCAGCGACGTATATCAATTTCATTACACATGAAAGAATTTAACATAATTAAAATATGCCGGAAAAAATTCCCTCCACCCGTATATCATTATGTAACGGAGATCTTTTGTGTGGCCCTGTAAATTATTATTATAATTATTATTTGCACCGCATATTCTGAGGAATGCATATTTTAGTGCATTTGATAAATGCATATCAATTTCAATATGTTTGAAAGCATGTAACATCATTGAAAATCATTTTAAACGATTTTTTCCCATAGGCCGTAATGTAACGGAAAACTTTTGACTGTCCCTGTAAATGAACTAAACATGCTACAAACTTCACTTGAAATAGGGTTCGTGCTATAGTAGAGGTCACTAACATACAAAAATTTCAGAACAATCCGAGTATATTTACGGGAGTTAGAGCGCGTACAGACGGACAGACGGACAGACAAACCGAATGCATAAACACTTTTCAACTTTGTTGGAAAGTGTTAAAAATGAATTTAACATTGATTTTGTGTTTGGTAGTCTAGGGCAGTTTTTTAATTAATACAAATATAATGTCAATTTTGGGTGTTCATATTAAAAATTTCATTTTTGTATACGTGTGTTATTATTATTATTATTATTATTATTATTACTCTTGTATTATGTGTAATTTAAAATTTTGATACAGCCTTCCAAATATGCTCATTTTAAAATAAATAATTTCCCTGAAACTATAGTGTGAATTTCATGAAAATTCATTTTTAGAATAATTAAGTGGTGTAGAATTTATTTAGGATGTCAAAATTGTGACTTGCTTAAAAAAACAAAACAAAAAACAAACAAAGATTGAGTTTGTTTTCATATACATACATATAGCCCCCTAAGCAAAATTTATATACATTATTTAACAGTAGACTTTATTTCCGATAGTTTGGCACCAACAACTTTCTGCTATGATAATTTATTGCTTAATTTGTGGGGGCTGTTTAATTTTTTTTTCTTTTTTACGACTGTACATTTATTATAAAGATTAATCCAGAATTTGAAAAAAATAACAAAGTAATTTCAATTTTTTTTATATATAAAATTCATTGCATTTTGCACTTTTTCTCTTAATGGAATTATTTCTAAATTTTCTTTTATTACATAAAAAATAACATAAGTTAACTTGACAAAGTTAATCAAGCTTCATTTCCCCTATAAAATCTTTATCTTTTTAGTAATTTTTCTTCTTAACTTTTCTTTTTCTGATTAAAATATAACTTATTTACCGATATATATTTTTATATGAAAACCTTAAAAAACTTCAGATACGCCTAACTTTTAGATTTAAATGATTTGACATTAAATTAAAATAAACTTAATAAACAACAATAATACGAAGAATAATATTGTTTAAAAAATGTCAAAATCATAATTTAAGTAAAATAAATAATCTTAAATAAGTTTTTTTTTTTTTTTTTTTTTTTTTTAGGCATATCTTCTGAAAATGTGGTGATCCCCTGAATTTAGTCTTTTTTATGAAGATTTTTTTATTTTAAGAAAATATTACAGAGTTTGTAGCCCTTTTTTGAAAAAAACATTTTTTTTTTCTAACTTTTCTTTTCTTTTGAGTTTTATGTCTCTGAATTATATATATATATATATATATGAATTACCGGAGCTAGATTACAGACAATTTATCTTGTAACTCTCTATGTCTCTTTTTACCTCTTTTTTGAATCTCCATGTTGTCCAGATTATATTATCTTTTTCTATGCGCAATAAAAACCGAGCGATAGTTAAAAGCCATCAAAGATTAATTGTTGGCAACCCAGGTTTTTGCTATAATCTTTGCTAAGCCTTTACTGATCAATAACCAATAGATCAATAAACGTTCCATCAAACCAGTGTGAGGAAATGGAAAATTAATGATGTATACCGAAAATAAAGCGATAATCAAAATCGTACTTTCCGGATTCTCCGAAAACTCATCAATCAGGTATTCAATCAAGCACTTCCGTTAGGAAAGAACCTGAGCCCGAAAATCATTTAGAGTGGGGAATGTAAAGGATGATATAGGAGTCACATAGTGCCAATGTTCAGTTCTGAATTTCAGCAAGATAAAAAAAAAATTCTAAATAAATACTATTGGCTATGTTCTCGCTATAAAACCTGCAACGCAAGAATTATATTAAAACTGAACCAAAGTTCGTTTGTCTAGGCACAAAAACAGATAATCTTAATGGGTACAATATTTTCAACAATAATTTTTAAATAGAAATTTTACTAAATTATGTACAAATTAAAATCCAATCTTAAGTTGTAGATATAATATCTAAATTCGTAAAGATTGCATGCAAAAAATATTAACTAATCTAAAATACATCTTTTGTGCGCAATTAACAAAAAAAAAATGGTTTTTATCTTTCTGAGAAAAATATCTTTAAAAATGTCTTTTAAATCATTGTTTGCAGTAAAATGGTGGACGCATTTTTTTAGTCATAACTTACGTAAAACTAGAAATATTTCTATGCAAAATGTTTTAAAATGCAACAGACTACTATACTGTTCTTTCATATATAATTTTTTGAAAAATCAATATTTTGGTGATTAAACAGCTCTAGTCTCTTAAAATTTCAAGATAATATGATTTTATTGCTAACAAAAAAATGCTTAATTTTCTTTTATAATCAGAAATATTTAAATTACATATACATATATATCAATCTTTTTGAAATATGAATCTACTCATTTTAAGGTAATATGATCTCTACAATATGCAATTCTTTTTTTTAAATAGTCTAGTGAATTTTCACGGGAAACAATATATATATATATATATATATATATATAATATATATATGGTTATAATCTGTTGATTTTAATCCATGTACAGAAGAGCGCCGATTATCGGAACTCCAATCAACCGAACTTCCAACTATCCGAACAGCCTATTTCTCCCAAAAATGTTTTTAACCGAACTTACAGTCATCCGAACAGCCTATTTCTCCCCAAAAAATTTTGTAACCGAACTCCCACATATCCATTGGCTTTAAATAAAATTTTAAGTGAAGAAAAAGCTGATAGTGGATCAGGAAATGAGGAATGTAAAACAATAAAGGAGATGGGGAAAAGGTATGAAGAAAATGAAATTAACGAGTGGTTAGATAGTGAAGTAGTACATAACCCTGGATATCAGATTTTAAATGATGATGAGATTGTGGATGAGATTCATGATGAAAAAGAAATTGTAGATAATGAAAACGAATGCTCTGGAAATAACCAAGGTCCATTACATAATGAAGCATTTGAATATTTGGAAACAGCTATGAAATGGCTCGAACGGCAGAAGAACGTTGATCGTATTCAACTAACGTATTTAAGAATTAGAAATAGGGCAGCATTGAAAAGAATTTCTTCGTTTAAGTAAGCAACAATAAAAAGCTTTTTTGCTTAAATTATAATCTCTGGAGTTGAGAAAATGATATGGAAAGAAAAAAAATTTAATGGTAAACATATATAAAAAATAAATAAATAAATAAATAAACGTGCCAGCACTAACTTGTGCTGCCAGACTTAAGCTTAGATAAGGTATGAAGGTTTTAGCAAAGTCAGAAACATTCCTTAAATTATCTGTCCATTTATCCGAACTTTTGCTTATCCGAACCAGGATCGGTCCCAACTTGTTAGGATAATCGGCGCTCAACTGTATTCAGTTTTAGATTTTATTTTGTGCAAACCGTTACATGCAAAACTTTAAAAGGCAAATTAATTAAAATAATTTAAAAAAAACTTTAACTTATATGTTCCATTTTTTTAAAACATGTCCTTCTGAAAAATTTGTTGATGCACATTTTCATTAATTACGTCAAAATTTAATGTCTAAACTCATCAATCAGTACAATACTTATGTAAACAATATGCTTTCTGTAAATCTTAATGTGCTAAAGTTCTGTCCATTATGGACATTTTGAGACGAAAATTTTGCTAAATATATAAGATTTCTACGCATTTGCTTGTAGTAGCTCCTAAGGTGTCTTTAAAATCCTAATTCTCACGACCGTGTTATTCACGGGCTGTGTCATTTATTCAGTTTGTTTAATCCCCACCAGTTTTATAAAACAGTGTAATTGGTTTTATTATGGTATCATTTCACCTGCTATTACATAAGGTAAATATTTCTTTTTCAAAAAAAAAAAAAAAAAAAAAAAAAAAAGGTGCCAATAAGCAATTTGAATTTTTAAACTGTAATTTAATGCGACAGTTAAGGGGTTAATCTGTAGACCGTGAGCCAACGCATTACGACTAATTCAATATCTAAAAATTGTCTTATTTAATAGCAGAAACTTTGCAATTAAATAAGGCGATAATGAGTTCATAAATATTACCTTTTGAAATTTGTGGGGAAACCGACTATATATACACAAATTAAATAAATTCATGAAAATAAAAAACACAGATTTTTCGGGATGCTTTGAAAGATAAAAGTATTCATTATGTAAAATATTTGAAAGATATTTTTTTGTATTTAACTCAGAGTGCAACATTCAAAGACAAAATATTATAAATAATAAAATATATATAAACTCGTATTAAAATATTATTAAATTTAATAAATTTTTAATTTATAAAATACTTATATTTTTATAATACTTTTATACTAGATTAATTTTTTTATATCTGAAAAAAAAAAAAAAAACCTCAAATAGAAAAAAAAGTATTTTTTCATACTGGAAAAGCAACCAGTACAACTAAAAAAATAAAAATAAACTCCAAATTTGATTTTAATACTTTTAATAAGAATGTCAACGATTTTAATCAGACAATTAAAATTAATGATTAAATCGTGTTTAAAAATTAAAGATTTTTAAAACGGTATAAAAAAAAGCATTGAAATATAAAGTGAACCTAATTTGTAAAGTTTCTATGGATATTTTGCCTTAATGAATAACCGAAAAATGCTTTAAATACATGTTTTAGCTTAAATAATTATGTTTATAAAAAATTAAATATGATAAGTTTGTAAAAAGCAAATTCTTATCTGGCGTAAAAATCATTCAATTTAAAAAAGATATTTAAATCTAATGCTGCTATTTTGTGGATTTCAAATATAACTTCAGATATAAAATTGGTCATTCTCATATTTACTTTGTGTGCATAATTTAATGGTTTCCACCCATTTTCATAATTTGTTTTGATTAGCAAGCATATACCTGCGTGTAAGTTTTCATTTATGGTGTTAACAGTAATTTTTATAAGTTGAAATGCAAAAATTCTTGAAAAGATATTTGTTTGATTTGTTATTTGTGTTAACTGATGAAATTACTTATGTGAAGTTTTTATTATTTCTGTAATTATATTAATTATAATTTTATTAATCAAAACGTAAAATGTGTAATGTTCTAACTAGAAAAATTATTGTTTAATAACTATTAATTTAAATAGTATTAACAATTTTATATTAAATTAAGTTATTAATAATTTTAATAAATATAAATGTCTGCAGTATTTAATATAGGTTTACATAATTATTACAAAATTTTAACATACATAATGGTATTACTAACTGATAAAATAACTAATTTGCTGATTTAATCTTTTAGTACTAATAATAGTTTTATTAATTAAAGCATAAAAACATAGATTATGACACATGTTTAGGAAAAAAACCTGACAACTGTATAACCTCCTGAATGAAATTTTAAGATGCATTACGCAATCTCATTTTTTTTTTCTTTCGGAATTATAATCAAGATTTTTTTCTTTACTTGCGTGCTGATACTCAGATCTCAAATTCTTAGACTTTGAAACCCATACCATTAACCAAAATTTATCCCTAGAAGGTCTTGGCTGCATTACAATAGTTTGTTCACAATAGAATGTTTCCAGCTCACATAAATAAACAATAGTTTGTTCACAATAGAATGTTTCCAGCTCACATAAATAAACAATAGTTTGTTCACAATAGAATGTTTCCAGCTCACATAAATAAACAATATAAGAATCACATTTTTTTAATTTAAATAATAATAATAATAATACATTATTATTATTATTCAGAAGCAGAGCTAACACAATAACGTTTCCGAAGAAAAAATTATATTGCTTGCAATTTTTATTTGACAACAACAAATATCTCTATCTCACAAATAATACATTTGAATTTCATGATAATTGGATTAATCATATAAATAATAGATTACCGAAGGGGAAAAGAAGGGATGTACCAGTGAGTTGCTACAAGAAAATCGAAAATGGTTTGCCTATATTTTAATATTTTATATTTCTATATAAAATCTTTAGATGAAAAGTGTTATAATGAACAGTAATGCTGTAAAAATAATAATAATAATAATTGTAAGCAAATTTATAGACGTTAGAAAAAAACTTGCCCACAAATTTATTTTCTAATAGAGTAAAGCCTGTCTGTAACGGAATCTCACTTTAAACGGGAAAAATCATGTTCTTGCCAAAAAATACCATGCAATTATACCACTTCAGACGTAAAAAACCTGTGTAAAACGGAATTCTTTACTGATAAATTAAGTTTTTGTCTTAGCAGATATTTCTTTATCATACTTGTGGTGGCATTCGAATTATTAACGGGGCCGGCTGTCTCTGTCTACGGTCCTGTTTCGGCATAGTATGTCCTTGAAAGCCGAGTATGCAAAATAAGCGAGATATTATTTTTTATATTACACACTAAATCTTTCCTACATATTTCTTCAAGGCCGTATACTAATTCACAGCAACATCAAAATATGCACGTAAAAGGGGGGGGGGGAGACACATATGCAGGAGTTGGATAATCAGCTGTCGACGAACCTAAAAATATTCATATAGCATCGAATATGTGACCCCTCTGCTGTGACATCAAGATGACGTTTGGGGGCATATATACAGGGGTCGGATATCCAACTCTCTCACCAAAAGTAAAAGCCTTATCATTGGATATCTGACCCCTTGATATGTATCCCCTTTGCTCTGACGTCAAAATGACGTATTGGGGCAGATATACAGGGGTCGAATATCCAAATCTCTCTCCAAAAGTAAAAGTCCTAGCATTGGATATCTGCCCCCTTGATATGTGTCCCCTTCTGCTGTGACGTCAAAATTACGCATGGGGGCATATATACAGGGGTTGGATATACACCCTTCGACGAAAGGAAAATTCTCTAGGACTGGATATGTGTCCCCTTCAGCTGTGACGTCGTATGGGGGCATATATACAGGGGGTGGATATACAGCTATCGACGAAAATAAAATGCTCTGTATTGGATATTTGCCCCCATCTGCTATGGGGACATATATACAGGGGTCGGATATACACCCTTCGACGACAGTGAAATTCTGCAGCACTGGATATGTGCCCCCTTCTATCTGTGACGTCAAAATGACGTATGGGGGCAGATATACAGGGGGTAGATATCAGCGTCCCCCCCTCTCCGGCCTCGGGGGGGGGGTGTCACACTTAAATTTACGAGCGTCTGGGGAGAGAACGACTTCTAATAGTAGCACTTAGAAAAAATTCGGCTCCCGTTTCAACAGGGAAGAAAGGGAGAAAACAGTCTGCGTTCTTCCCTTAACCTTGTGTAGCTTTCCCGTTTCGCTTGTATTTATTATTCGGTTATGAGAACATTAAAATAAATAACGTAGAATGTTGAATTTTATAATTTGATTCTCATAAAAAAAGGATTTTTTTCAAAAATAAATAACATAATTTTAAAAGGAAATAAATAAAAAAGAATAATATCTGTTATTTATATAAAAACCTTTTATATATAAATCTATTTATTACACACACACACACATATATATATATTAACATATTTAAAAAAATAAGTACATTTGTCAATTCTGCGTTATATTTATATATAATGTAGTTATTTGGCAATTAATGTTATATATAACGATATTCAAAAATGTGTTTCACGAAATACTGTTTTTTTTTTTTTTTTTCACCTCGGAAAATTCATTTTTACAGTATTCATTTTTTATTAAGTTTTATATATTAATGATTTACCTTTCTGTGTGTTTACCTATTCTTTTTTTAAATAAGGCCAATTGACTTAAATGTTTAATATTTTGTTAAGATTAGCACAAACCTCATCGTATCCTATTTTTTTTTTCCTTTTTGCAAGCTTATGTCAAAATTTCCAGTTTGGGGAATTCGATTTGAATATTTTACAATGACTTTTTAATTTATTATTAAATGATTTTATGAAGGAGGTATGAGATAATATATTTTTTAACGATTACGCTTAGCAGATTATGTAGGAAGGAGGGGGGGGGGGGGTTAAAAATTTTTACTTACATAAGGATGAAAATATCAATTTTCCCGTTTAATTTACTGCATCTATCTGACATTAAATGAAATTTCCCTTCCACAGTTGCAATCTTTATAAGTTCTTTTTTCTTTTCTTATATATATATATATATCAGTGTGAGTAAAATGCTAAAACTTCGATATGTTTTCAATTAACTCGATTTTTAAATGGACAATCCTCGTGGTTCATAAAATTAAAGACAGGATTTTCCTTAATATAAATTGACTGTTGAAGAGTATTTGCTTAGTATTTTTTTAAAATAAAAATATTAAGCAAATAGTCATTTGTTCATTATTTTTAGAGCATGTCATGACATTTCATTTATTTTTTTAACCCTTTATGTTCCAAATTATGAATTCATGAAAATTTCATCTTCTAAACTATTTTTTGTGAATTTTTGAAACTACATTAGAAGATTTACACAATCATTTAATAAATTTTAGAAGGATTTTGCCATTTAAAGTCAATTAATTAAATTTGTATTTATAGGAATTTTGTGCAACATTTATAACTTCATTCAAATCTTTTATTTCAAATATTTTTTTTTTTTTACTATTTTATAGAATTAGGAAATGTACAAGTATAATGCTCTTACAAGAGAAATATAGGAATAATTCCGAACTGAAACTTTTCACCCTCGAACTTTCAATGTCAAGAAAGCTGAAGAGGTGCAAATGAAAAAAAAAAAATCATCCTTTTAAAAATATTTTTGTTTTGTTCAACCAATAATGCTTTTGGAATAAGATAACGTAAAGTACCTATAACTCATTCTAAAATGTACTACTACTAATCGATGCATATTTTATATCAAGTTATTTTAATGATACGTTAAAGTAGCGTCGGGAAATAAAGGGTTAAATAATTAATTATTCGGGTATCTGGTCCTTACACCTATAGAGCACACATAGAATTAAAAATATGAAAGAGAATGTTGTAAGAAATTAAAAAGAAGTGTTGTTTTAAAATCTTCTTAATAATTTTTAAATTAACTTTTCAAATATTATTACAATAATTAAACTTTTTCTTTATTAAGTCATTTTCCTTCGTAAAACCATTTAATAAAGTGTCAATAAGATATTATAAAATATCTTTTAAAAAAAGTACAAAGTTACAAAAATCCTTTAACCGTAAAATTTTACATAAGCTTAAATAAAAGTTGGGTCGGGGGAATAGTTAGAGGGGATACAAATAGCTGAGAGAAGTTTTCAAAGTCAATTTAGCCACGTTTAGGTTTTGCTTTCCTCAGAAAATTTTGAAGGGACTCGAAATTGAGAAAACATGACTCGAAACTGAGAAAACAGGAGGCCCCAAATGTTATATTAAATTAATTCCATTCAAAAATTGTATATATATATGTGTTTGTGTGTGTGTGTGTGTGTGTATTTATAAGGGTTTCATGAAAATGTCTTTCATAACACATTAATTTTTCATGTACATAATACACCAGTAGTTTAAACCACATGATTACAATTCTTCAGTTTGTCCATTATTTTAGATGTATGTTTATTTTACATATTGAATTTGACTTGTATGCACAACATAAAATATTAGTAACTTAAACTACTGCTAAAATTGAAAGAAATATTTCAAAATATTGATATTTTATATTGAGCATACATGCTGAATTCAACATTTTTATGTCAATACTATGCAAAATTATTTTTCCATATTTTTTCTTGATTGCGTCCAATTTTCCTGTTCATAGTATATATAAGAGAACAAAAAAAGTTGTTTTATTAGCTATATGTGTTTAATTTTAATTTAAACCTTTTATGGCCATATGTGAACTCAAATAAGCCACTCTTTGGAGTAATATTTATAGCATTTGTGAGTTTCAATTTAGAAAACCCTTTTTGGATGAAAGGGGGAACCGAAATTAAGCTGTGCTTCCCATAGCTTCAGAGGTCGGGCCCTGCTTAGAAGTGCATTTAATTTTCAGGAATCGTAATTTTATAACTAAAATTTCTTTCCATGCTTTTAAATTGATTATTTTAAATCTTTATGTAGTTCATTTCAATAATTTTCCAATAAGTTCTATTATAGTTTTTCATAATTGTTCACGTTTTAAATTCTTATATTCAATTTTAGATTGTATTTATATTAGCTATGTAGCTAAGTTATTATAACGGAAAAATACATCAAATTACATTTAACAATAAAAAAAAATCTTAATTCTCATTACTCTTATTTTTAGAGTAATAATTTTAATTTAAACCGTTTATGTTTTTTTTTTTCACAAAATATTTTTTTTAAAGGTGAATTAAAGTTTTTCACTATGTCAAAATATTCATTTAGGGTTAGTATTCGTTTCTTTAAATATAAATCAAAGAGTTTCAAGGATCAAAACAAAAAAAATATATATATATTTAAAGACCTACAAACTATTGAATTATAATAGACCATTTTTAACCCTTTCGAGACGGAATCCCTTGCACAAATTTTATTTGGATGGCACCGCTTTTTTTAAATCGTTCCCTTTACTTGTAAAATACCAAACAAAACTGTAATTAAAAAAGACAAAAAAATAATTTATTAATGGTTCAAAAAACAGATTCCACATGAACCTTTTGACGATGCATATATGCTCACCTGTCCCGAAAGAGTTAGTATAGAGTATCAATTTCTTAAATACAGTATTTACACATTCAAATGGCGAGGGGTTTCGGCATGTGGCAGTAGATTTTTAGAAAATTATATACAATTAGATATTCCAAAATAATATAGTACCGTATTTTATGGAAGAAACGCCGCGGCGTTTACGAGTTTAAAAGTTAATTTTTTTCCAAGTGCGGCGTTTACGATTTTTCTTAAATACCAACTGAGTTTCCTTAATTTAAAAATTCATAAAAATATTTAAAATCGAATTTAAATATTTTAAATAAAACTTCAGACATCTTAAGATATTAAAAACGAGGCATCCTAATACACTGCTAAGAAAACTTTGATTAAAGTTAGGTCAATGTGAGGCTGTCGACAAAAGTAGCGTTCCGATGGATGCGGCGTTTACAACGGGTGCGGCGTTTACAACGGGTGCGGCGTTTCTTCCATAAAATACGGTATTTCTAACTCAGTGTGCAGGAAGAAAATGAAAGGAAAAGTAGGGAGGTAATGGGAGAGTAGAAAAATAAATAAATAAATAAATAAAAATGAGGAGTGAAGAGTTTTAAGAGTGTTTTTGCCTGTATTAAATTTCAACTTTTTATATTACGTGCATAAATATGTATATGTAATATACAAGGCTGTACAAAAGAATTCAAGTACGTTTCTGCCTATTGGTAGTGAATTTTTAACTGTGTTATGCGTTTTCTTATTATACTAAATTTTAGCAGACTGTGTAGAATTTAAACAAACATATAGATCATATACAGAGCTGCAGAGACGAATTAAAGTACCTTTTCGACTGTGGACGGTAATTACTGATATCCGATTTTCAAATGCGCTATTTCTAAAATGTTTTCTTGGGTATCTTATTTACATTATTAAACGGCGAAGTCTTGATAAAGCATTTTGGAAGTGTTTGAAAGTGTTTTATAATCTATGCTTGGTGCATGATTTTTCTTTCCTATTATTTAAATATTTTTTTCTTTTTCTTTTTTTTTTACGTATTAAAATTATATTCAGATATTTATTTTTTAATTGAATATATATATATATATATATATAAAGTGTGTGTGATTTACAGAAATAAATTATGATTAATTATTATGTATTCGCTGACACGCCAGTGGCCTTGGGCCGTGATAATTATTTCAAACATGCCAAAATCAGTGTTGAAGGATTTTATATTTTAAAACGAAAATCTTTACAAACGATCATCATGCTGGAGGACCCAGTGCCTTCGGCTGCGTACACGGGAGGTGCTATACAGCTCGCCGATAGTCAGCACACTGTATATGCTGCGTCAGGCTATCACAGTCAACTTTTTTCTTTTTTGTTTCCTTTTTGAGCACTAGGGGGCTCTGCCCCCTACGAGCTACGCTCGTCAACCCCCGTTCAGACAACGCAGACTCTAAAAGTACTCTAATTTGATCGGCTTTAAAAAGATTTCGGAAGATTGAATTATAATTTAAAAAACAGTGGCGATCTCCCTATAAACGGATTTCTATTCATTTCTCTTTGAATGGGGAATTTTAAGGCCAAATCCGCTGCGGTACTACTTGATGAACCCGTCGACCAATTTCGCCAAATTATATAAATCGCTAAAGCACTCGCCAATTATACAAACTGACATAATTTTTATTTTAAATAACGAAAGAACAGATAAATTAGTGCAACATTAATAAAAATACAAATAAAACGTCGAAATAAAAATAACTTGATGACGTAGACACGTGTAACTTGCTTAAAGTCAAGTTAATGTGACATTTACGATCAACCATTAGTAGCATTTAATCTTATAGTTTGGCGAATGATAGATTTTTGGTCGACGGGATAATTAAGTAGTACCAAAAATACATATGTCAATCGCTGTTTTCGTCTTTGACGTAGACAAGTGTAACAACATTTCAAAATAAGCTAATGTAAAAGAATTAAGTAAACAGAGTCTTTGTCTCCCGGTATTTTTTAACAAAGCGAAAAGAAAGTTCTTTTAAATAAGACTTTTTAAATTAATCGTTTTTAATCTGACGTAATTTTGACCAAACTATTCTTTTTCTTTTTAATATTCATGTGAAAATACTTGTGTTAGAAATGAAATATTATGTGCGCTTTCCTAACAAAAATAGTTGAAAAGTATCCGCTCAAAATATCAAATAAATGTCTAGCGCAATTTGTGAATTTAAACCTTTTTGCAATATTATTTTGTATTCATTTTATGTAATAACTGTAATGTGACGTAAATATGACGTAATTTCTCCTATTTAAGACTTCTAACGCATGTTAATAAATTTATTATTTTACAAATTCCTTCCTCTCTTAAAATTCACGTGTAATTATAGTTTTTATGACGTAATTTTTAACAAGTTCCTGCTTTTTGTACATAATTATTTAATTCTAATTCCAAATGGTTTTTTCTGTTTATAATAGTCACGTGTAAATAAATTTGTAATTTATTTACAAGTATAAATATTTTTTTCTTTTTTTGTTTGAAGCAAACATTATTGTTTCCACTGTTTATACAGTTGGCAACAGTTTAAATTAATATCACTTTCTAAAATCTGTAAAAAAATATCTCTAGAAATGCTGAAAATTTGAATTTAAAATAGAAATAAAACCTCAAAAAATGAGTCAAATTAAAAAAAGAAAAACAATCTGCACACCGGGAACTTCAAATGTATAAAATGATCTAAAAATGATTAAATTCCTATGAATAGTTTTTGCTCCTATAAAACTTTTTTAGTGGAACGATTTTGTCAAACTTTAGCATTAAATATCTCTTAAAATAATTCTTCGATTTGAAAACTGACTGCATCAGCGTGTTTATCAAACATTTCTGTATCATACTACCGATTTTCATATTTTTGTATGCATTATTTTTCTTAATATTAACGAAGAAAGACCTCCTGTCACAAAAATTTCAAAACCGGCGGCGGTGACAGCGGTAGTTACTTTTTTTTTTAGAATAGAGAGATTTTAAAATTTTATGAAAGATGCAATATGTATGATTAAGTTATCTACTTATGTAAATAAGAAAAAAATGTAATTTTTATGTATAATCAAAATGTATATGATATATGTAAATTTTGTAAATGAGTTTAGTGTTCAAAGCATACATTTTTCATCTGTTACGCTCCATATATTTCCTTCTATATTTTGTTTCTTTTATTTTCTATCTGAAATTTTGCTGTTATATCATCGAGAAGTAAAAAAAAAAAAAAATACGTAAATATCTTAGGGCTGTACATATATAACGATATCACTTTAGAGGGAGGGGGGACTCTGGCATTTGATATCGTAATGTATCTGTAGGAGGAGGTGCCTTTTGATAATCTTTATCATTTTTTTATCTAAGCATTTTTTTTTTCATCAAAATAGTCTTTTACTTTTTGCTTAGTCTGCTATCTATTTTTATGAAAGTACAAAGTTTTTACTAAAACCATTAAATAATTATAAAATAATTTTATTCCAAAATATGGAATATCCCAACGTTTGGCACTCCTATTCTTCTGCCATATGAGCATAGAATGCGTTGTTAGAGTAACCAGGTTCGAAATTATACTTGTTTTTTAACTCGTAAAAAAATGGGAAGAATATTGGCCACTTGTTTTGTTGATAAGAACTTATTTCTGCTTACCCTTTTCCCATACAGGGGGCAAGTGCAGGAAAATGCATTATGTAACAAAAAGCTATTATTAAACACTTTTATATAATATTTCCTTAAAATGTTTTTTGGTATAAAGCTATTTCATGTTTAATAGTATTTTATTGACTTTTCTTCATTAAAATCAGTAAAATATGTGAATAATAAATGTATAATATCGCTGCAAACGTATGAAAGCTCGGAGCCAAGCACAAAGTCCATTATGGATGGAAGAGCGTCGAAAGTTACTAACAGCGTCAAATTTTGGCGCAGTATGCAATAAATTACCACATACAAGCTGCAAAAGTATCATAAAACGGACTTTATATTCCAATATAAATACGCGGGGAATGCAGTATGATAAAATGCATGAAAGAGATGCAAAAGCAAACATTGAAACATCAGAAAACATCAAAATATTAGAATGCGGATTATTTGTCGATGAAGAACTTCATTTTTTTTAGGTGCAACACCAGATGGTATTATCGAAAACAGTGATTGCATCGTAGAAATAAAATGTCCATCATCGTGTGAAAATTTATATCCCAATGAGGCTATTCTAAAGCAAAAATTCACCTTTTGGAAAATTAATAAAGATAGAACAGCGGTCACAGAAGTAAATAAGAAACACCAGTAATCTTTTCAGATACAGGGACAGTTACATATAACAAAAAAAAATGCATTGTCTTTTCGTGTTTTGGACCCGAAGGGTATGAAAATAGAAAAAATCGAAAGGGATGACGAATTTTGGAAAAAAGAAATGGAGAATAAACTTAAAGAATTTTATTTTAGCTGTCTTTTGCCAGAACTAATAGATCCCCGCTACACGAGAACCATGCCAATAAGAGAATCAAAATGCATTTTAGATGCAATGGAAGCATATAAAAAGAAGAAAAAGAAATTCGAAGAAATGTAAAAAAAAAAAAGTGGCTATTCCAAATTCAATTATACATGGTTCCACTCTCAACGATGTCCAATGGCTGATTCCTAAACCGTTAGCCATAAACACATAGTTCCAATTACAAAAATGTTTTAAATGATGTAAAGAAGCAAGCGATCTGGGTCAATAAAAATATTTCTTAAAAAATTTCGAAATATATATACGTTCTATAAGTGATATTTAGTAAAAACTTCCTGTTACACTAAAAATAAAGTCAAAATAACTCATGAAACTCAACAAAAATATATGTTCATCTAACACTGAAATTGACCGAGTTATGAAACTTTGAAATTCGTGACTTTTATGCTATTATGATTTGTAAAAAATCTTTACGTGGTGGTAAAAAAGGGAGAGTCAATTCCGGTTTCTTCGCTACGAAATATATACAGTCAATTATCAAAAGCTAAGGAACATAACACAACTCAAATTTTGCAACCTAATAGCATTTCATAATATGTATAATTTTGTAAAGAAATGAAGCTGTTGCTGTTCATAATCTTATTTAACAAAAATTCAGTTATTTTTCCCCTCTTATTTGTTTAGTACAAATTGTATATTTTGCATTAATATGTCGGAATGATTATAGATTTCAAATTTATATTGCAATTTTACTCTCAACTATTTTTTTTTAATACAGCTGACGATATTTCTACTAAATTTGTGAATGATCGCTATTTCGCAGCAAAAAATATGCTCCAACTTTAAACAGATATTCGGTCAGTTTTAATCATGGCTTTTTTTTTTTTTTTTTTTTTTTTTTTTTTTTTTGTCTTACTTGTCAGTGTAATATTGGAAAATTTTACTAAATATTACTTATAGGACCCGGGGCATGAGACAGTATAAAAAATAAAATTTCATATTTAAAAAAAAAATATTTTTTTATTGACCGAAATCGCTTTTAAAATACTTCTTTACTTCATTTAAAACATTTTTGTAATTGGAACTATATATGTCTATGACTAACGGTTTAGGAATCAGCCATTGGACACCACTGAGAGTGAACAACCTGTATACGCTGCGTCACGCTATCACAGTCAACTTTTTCTTTTTGGTTTCCTTTTTGAGCATTTTAAACACACACACATTTTACAATCACATAATTTAAAAAATGAATATTAATTGAAAATTTAAATATGCAGCGCAAACATATTATGTTTCTTGTTTTCACTTTCAGTTAATACTGTTATGGATATTTTTGGTGGAAGTAAGTCGAGGGATGGGTGGGAACTCAGCATACACATTACACATTTTCATTCAATGATTTTTTTTTGTCTCACTTGTACAATGTATTAATATTATACTCTGGCATTTTGTTTTTGTGAATCATATATATGTTGCTGCATTTATATTGAATATTGTATCCTTTAATTAAATAGATGACAATGCCAGAATTAACTGAAAATTAATTATATGTATTGAGCTTAGCAATTTTGGATATTTGTTAATAATGTCAATTTTATTAAAAAATGATCAGAAAAAGAAAAAAAAAGAAAAGAAAAGAAATTGTTAAAATGTGTGGAAGATAGCTGTGAACCTTCCAAATGTATAAGAAAACTACTATGGTATATTTTGGGTAATTAATGTTTTTTAAATAATTTTCAGTGCTAAGTTTTAATCTACATAAAGGGGAAAAAATGTGCTTTATTTAAATACTCTGTAAGAAAAAAGAAAGTTCGGGTAATATTTACATTCGGATGTAACTATATAAATACAGAAAATATAGTTAGTTTCTTTGTTTAATATGACAAAATTCTTATAAACTCAAGGCAAGGTTAACAAAGTTTTGGGGGAAAATATAAAAATAATAATTTTTTGAGGAAGCATTCCACATCTTTAATTAAAATTTACAATCACATAATTTAAAAAAAAACTAATATTATTTGAAAATTTAAATATGCAGAGCAAACATATCATGTTTTTACTTTCCTTTCAGTTAATATTGTTAGATATTTCTGGTGGGAGCAAGGTTGAGTAGGAGGGTGGGGGGGGGGGTACTTAGCATGCTCAATACTAATATTCATTTAATGATTTTTTCCCCTCATATCTATACATATTAATATTATACTTTGATATTTTATCTTTGTGAATCGTATATACATTGATGTATGTTGTATCTATATTTAATATTGTATCCTTTGATTGAATAGAGAATTAAGGAAGATATCGTTACATGTATTGAAATTCGCAATTTTCAATATTCTTTAATAATGTTAATTTTATTAAAAGATGATCAAAATTAAATGAAATAACTTTCAAAATTCGAATTTATGGCCGTTAATTTGAGTTATTGGAAATCTTATATTATGCTTTTGTCAAATAAAGCTGTATTAAAAAAACACTACTTGGAGTATTTTTTGTATAATTTATGTTCATTTTGCACTGTAGTTTAATTTCATTATATAAATACTTAAATACGTGCCAATATATTGAATAACTTCAGTAATCGGAGATATTTTGATAAAATTCTCTTACAACCTTTTATTTTTTTTCGCTTTTAGGTGGAGAGGGGGGGGGGGGTTACTACATTGAGAATTCAGCTTCTTTGTCTTATCCAGTGAGAAATACCTATGGCTGTATCTATTATCGTTTATAAAAATAGGTCCAAAATCTCAACGAAACATCGAATTTTAAAGTGTTCAATAAATTTGTGAAATATTTTTAAATATATCACATTGAAGAATGAATGTGTAACTCAGACTAAAATCTTCACTCTGTCCATATTTTCTTTACCTGATGATTTATAATAATATTTTTATCTATATACAAACATTAAAAAAAAATACATATTACAGTTATTAATTATAATCAATTGTGCTTTGATTTTTCAGTAGTAAATTAATGTTGCTTTACATAAACAAAGGAAAAAAATCACAAACACTGAATATTACGTAATTAAATTATGAAAACGAGTTATAGACAAGTTGATTTAATAATTATTTGTTTAAAATTTAGGATGGTTAAATTTGAAGGTAAACATGAACATATAATAAACATAATATAAAGTAAGGTGAAACATCAAAATCATTTTAGACAGGAGAATTACATTGAATCAATTTTTATTGTCATATTTAAATTTTTGTCAAAACTTTTCTAAAATTTAGGCATTTATAAAAGTCGAAATTATTCAATTGAAACTTATTCCTTGATGGAATTCCCGGTTGCGTTGCTGTAATAATAATAATAATAACAGTAAAATTGTTCAATGTGATCTCGTGTATTTTAAAAAGTGCAAAAGAAATTGTAGTATTTCCCTACTAACAAAAATAGCTGCTATGGGAGAACTTTCCGTTCCTACTGGCTCGTAAATTTTGTCAACAGATAGCCGATAATATCTCTTGGACTTCACGGCTGTTAAAAGTACACGCCTCTCTGACAGCTCGTAGGGGGGGGGGGGGGTAGGAACAGTCTACTATATGAGCTGAACGCGATATTTTCCGCCAGTGACCAGCGCCCTTAATGTTCGCCTTTTCTAGGTGCGCTCGCTGCCTAGTGCGAACTGCGATTATTGAATGCGGGTATCGTCTCCGCCTATCAATTAATTGCTGCGTTTTGTTCCCTAACAAATAATGAACCATGTCCGTTTCTTTATCTACTGCGGCCGCCTTGGTCCATATAGTATCATCGGTATTTAGATTAATTTCTATTTCTACAATAGGCAAACACCGAAGTTTATGATATAATGCTTGTTTAACCCATACACTTTCACCCGTAAATTGGTCCTCATTTACATCGTCAGCCGATATTAAATCCAGATTACTTCCTGAATCGCTATGAATGGTCATTTCTTTCCCATTAATTAGCCCGTGACTGACGTAGGGTCCAAACGCTTCTTCCAGGACTTGGAGACTCGCGATATGGTAAACTTCTTCAACCTTTTCAGCCTTTTTAAACTCGTTACAGGAGTAACTATAGTGCCTTAATTTTTTGCACGTGAAGCAAGTAATTTCCTTCTTTTTATCGAAAGTTGCATTTCTATTCTTAGAGTTGTCTTTATCTCTCTGATTTGTCCTGCCCTCTTCCGTTCTACTTTCCGTTTTTGATTTCCCCGCGAATTTATTTAGCTCTAACGGTTTCGCTGGGTTTTGGAATTTAGAGGACCCTTGTCGCTTAACGGCTTTCCTCGCCGAATCATATGCGTCTAATATTTTTTCTAATTCAAATGGAGTGGCCATCGAACTCCATACGTCGATAAAATGTTGCCTAGCTTCCGGACTAACATTACGCTTTAATTGATCTGTGATAATCAATTCCCTAAGTTGATGATACGTCGTTATTTCTAGACCGCTTAACCATTGCTCAAAGAAATTGGAAGCCTCGTACACAAAATCTTTCCAAGTTTTGTTATCGGATTTCTGTGACGTAACGAATTTTAATCGGAAATCTTCCGCCGAAAGTTGAAATGTTTCCAGCAATACTTTTTGGATATGATCGAAATTGTCTGAGTGCGAGGGCGATTCTCGTAGAATAAGCTCTTCTAACTCCGAAGGTAATAATCCTAATAAATGAGTGACCCACTGGTTTTTTTTTTCAATGTGAGCCTTTTGCGGTTGTCTCTCAAATAAACTCAGATAAATTGAAATTTCGGATTTTTCAGGGTTGAATTTGGGTAGAACCGATTTCAAAGATATCTTTGGTTCTCTTTCGCTTTGGTTAGAGGCCAAACTAATTGCATCTGGTTCCCGCTCTAATCTTAATTTTGCTAATTCATGCTCTCGTTCTAAAGCTTTCGATTTTTCTTCCCTTTCAAAAATCCTATCTTTGTCCCGTTCCAGTTTCTCTTCGTTTTCCCTCTCCAATCTATCTTTCTCTATAATTTTTAGTTCGGCTAATGCCAAAGGTTCATCATAATCAGGAGTTTCGACTAGTTTTTTTTTTTTTTTTTATAATTTTAGCAATGTTGTCTGACTCTTCAATGTCTGCTCCGGATTCAACCGCCAACTCCTTCAGATCGCACTTTTTTCCCTTCCCACATTTCTATTCCGAGGCAAATGATGTTTACACAAAAATTACACAAAGTTTTCCTACATAAATTAATGCCTCTAAATTACTTTCCTTATTTAAATATTTCCAAAATTTCGCGACATGAAAATATAAACACAAATGCAATATTACACTATGAGAAACAACACTTATCATTACACTGTCAAGTGTACACTTTGTGCACCAACACTTCTTTTATTTAATTTCGAATAATATTCTCTTAATTTCCAAAATTATGAACAAAAATACTAATAAAAGTGTACTAGCAAGGTAAAATTTTCTTACTCATTTCAAAGCATCTAAATAATATCACATTCATGTAGAATCTTAAATTTCTTATTGATTCTTTAAATATTAATTCACGCTTAATTAAATTTACACAAAAGAATTATTATAAAATCCTAAAAACATGAATTTTAATCAAATGCTCTTGTAAAATAACATTTTTCTTACTAGCCTCAAATTTACCTTTAAAGGATTAACTATCCAATTAATTTACTAGAATTTAAGTTGGACACATTTCTGAAATTTTAGTTCTCTAGGTTTTGTAACCTCAATTTAAAATCTTCACATAACTTATTTATCAATAATAATTTTCCTCAAAAATCAAAATTTCTACACAGCGAGAACTCTGCAATGAACAAAAAAAGACTGCTAACCTGAGAATCCTTGTTTTGATTCTGCTGATCCTCCGTCTGGAACTGACGTCTGTTTCCCGGTGACTTATCCTCTCTCAGCACTGCTGGGGTCAATCCTTTGCTGGTTTCTACCGCTTTCGGGGCTCCGTTGATCGATTTGCCACTGGGGTCAAGTTTTCATCTCCCTGTTTCCACCGCTTCGGTTCTGGGGCTCCATTGTTCGGTCCGCCACTGGGATCAAAAATTCCTCTCGCTGTTTCCACCGCTTCGGTTCTGGGGCTCCGCTGTTCGGTCTGCTTTGGGATCAAGAACTCCTTTCGTTGGCGATTATGGCCCATCTTGTGGCCTGGTTGCGGCCCTTCTTATTCTTTTTGATGGTTTTTCTCTGAATTTATTCAAAGTTTTTTACTCATTCCACCGCTGCCATCACTGTAATGTTATCACTGTCTTCTGATCAATCCGATAGCGGAATAGACAGGAAAACTCTCTTGTTTAACCTCCGAATATTTTATTTCTGGGATACATGGAAATATATAAAATATTTCAATGGGTTCGTGTCAAATTTCAATAAGGAAGGGCTTTTTGCCACAGTGTCTATTTAGTAATAAAATGTCTCTTGACACATGAGACTGATGTCTCTGGAGAAATGTCCTTCTCGATCCTCGAAGTTTAGAAGAGACTGGTGTCTCTTAAATGATAGTCGCTGCCCTGGGCCATCTGCGAATATCTTCTTTCAAGTCTACACGCAAAGTCCTGTCGCTCCTTACGAGCGACCCCAAGTCCTTAGCCCGGAATTTTTCCCGGCATCTCTGTCTGCAATCAAACACCAGACTCTTATCTCCTCTCCATTTCATCCCCCTCATCTCCATCTTCTCTCTCCACCCTCAAACCGCTCGGGAAATTTTCATCCAATCCGCTCAGTCCCGGCGTTCTCATAGGAGCCTCTTTGTTTCTCCCTTTGCACCGTTGCCAACTCGTGTCTACGAGAGGCTGAAACTCTCTCCCCGAGTAGGACACTTGAAGGAGAAAACGATCCATAAGGAATGAACCGTGAATAATTATTAACGTCAGGAAACATTGGACCTCAGTAACCTCGAAATATTCTCTTTTGTACCTTCAAGTTGAATGGGTTTTTATCTGTGGGAACCTAGTCAGGTTGTGAAGTCTTGGTACAGGCAAAGTTCTGTTAATCAAATTTTTTAATTAAGCCAAGACTTTACAATTTAACCATTATGCAGTTTTGCACTTAATATTTTGTTAAAAGAAGCGTAAATAAATTTGTTAACTGCTATTGACTGTGTCTAGAAACGGATTCAGTCCTCTATTTACAGTGGCGGGTGAGGCACGAGTCATATATGAGGATCCCAGAAGCCAAGGGATACAAGTAACAAAATTTAGATTTCGAGTAAATAGAGTTCAAAGTTGGACATCGATAGTAATTAACTGAATTGAAATATGAAATTGTTGCTGATATCTTAGTGGTCTATGAACTCTTATTTCAATAAATGTGAAAAAAAGTGGACTACATTTTTTTATTTTAATTTATAACTAAGCAATATTTATAATCATTCGGCACTTGTACTCTTTGGCTTCCAAGCGGTACACAAGAAATGAAAAATTATGAAATAAAAAAGTTAATTTATAGAAATTTTAAGAACAATGTAGATTCAAATGAATTAAAGGACAAAAGTCTGTTTAATATAAGTTTTAAAAAAGAAAAATTATGAAAAAAAAAGAATTGATGAAAAATTTAAGGACAATATTAATACAAATGAATGAAAGGACAAATGTTTGTTCAAAGGACAAATGTTTGTTCAAAGGACAAAAGTTTTAAAATTTTACTATAAATTCTGAAACATTGAAATTTTATAATTCTTTAACCGTTAAAATGCATTTATTTAACGTATAAGAAAGTAAATTCCAAAAAAAAAATTATGTAAAACAGTTTAAAAATATGGAACAATATTCTTCTAGTGATAACATGGGAACAACACATCTACATTATCGCATCCTCATCAGTTTCATAATCACGATTAGGTTCATCAGCCTGATCTTCAGAAGCGTGCGGAGTTTCAGTCTGCCCTGGTGCCACTTGGTGCGGAAGATCTCGGTAGAAAAAGTGGTACACTCGAGGTGTAAACTGAAGTAGTTCAATGAGATTTTTAAACTTAAGGTACTTTAGTTTCGGTTTTTCTTGTGCTATGGGAAGCTCAGGCAGAACAGTAGGGCATCTTCCGGCACGGCTGGACTTCACCTTTAGCTCGTGGAAAGGTCCTAATTCACCACCAGCAGTTTCTTTGTAGAATAATGTGAAAGGTTTTTTTCCTCGAAATGCAGTCACTGCATATTTCAGATACATTTCGCTGATTTTATAAAGAATGGTGCAAGTGATTCGATTGATAAAATCTTCATCTTTTAGCACCTCTACAGTGAAATTTTTGTAGGAATCATTTACAAATTGAGTCCAGTGCTCTGGAACTTATAGGTCCCTTTTATCCCTCTTCTTTCTGATTTCTATAAGCCCAAAGTCTTGGTCACATTCATTGTAGGAGTGTCCTGAAATCAATAAGTGATGATCGACTGTTTCTATATGTGAATTTTTTATGATCTACAGCCAGAACTTCACAAACAAGTGGCTTTTATTCTGTTCTTCACGATTGTCACTAAAAGCTGCAATATGCCTGACTTGGGAGGGGAAAGTCTTCATGAACTTCAAAAGACACAATGCGATCTCTTGGCAACCACGAAAAGCCTGGCCTTCATGCCACATGTACATGTGGGCAGTTCCGTTTTCAAGGTTATGGATGTTCAAATTGTACGTCCAAAGTTAATGTAGGTAATAAGCCTTAGAATTGGCTACATGTGGAGTTGGCATGATTTTTTGCAAGTCAAAGCGTATCGTGATCTTTGAATCATCCTTTAAGTTTTGGAATGTGTCTTTGGCTAATCTGCTTTGCGCATATGTAGTTCGTTTTGAGTTTCTGCTTGTTGTTTCTCATCTGCATTTTCATGGTCAATTTTAAATTGTAGCATGTCACACATAACACATGTATCAGTCCCCGGTCGGTGAAAACTGAGATTAAAATGGGTATTAAAAATGTGTCTATAGAAACTTTCCTTGACCGGCTTTATGCGCTTTTCTTATAGTCAAAAGTGAACATAGAGTTTGTGCATCTCCTTTAAATTGAGTTCTGGATTCAGGTATTTACGGTTGGGGGTCTTTTCTCTAGTATAATGGCTTGTGTATCGTGGAAACTTTGATGATACTTGGATGATACCAATACGGTCTTGTGGAATTTTATTCGACGGTTCTTTTCTTCCTCTTTCATTGCGAGATGGTGCGTTAAAAACTGTTTCTTCCTTTTTGTTTACTGTGTTTTGCAACCGTTTTTTAGAAACGTCTTCGTCTTTTTGCGCCATTTGCCGTTTAAAGATGATTAAAGTCGCGTGGCGTTTTAAAAGTCACGAACTGGCCTTGCATGTCGCTGGTCGCGGTTCAGCTATGTGGATGTCAACGGATACAAGTGCACTTATACACCTTGGGCTCCACGCGTTTAACGGTTTCGGGAAAGAGGTTAAGTAACTGACCCCTAGAACGCAGCGCATAATTAAAAAATCTCTTATATCTCTTTACCTACAAACAAATTGACTTATTTCTGGATAGCCTGTGCACTTAACTCATTTTTTTCAATTTTGTCACTTATACCCCTTGGCTTCTGGGGTCCTCATATCTTTTTTAGGGGACTAGAAAGGGGAGAATCAGATGTCTTCGTTAGTAGTTTTTATATTTTTGATCAAAATTAGGCTACTTTCTGACATGTACCCGAATTCACTTTCATTTCGTAAATGCATAAAACTTTCATATAGATCATAAAATTGGCTGATTTTATCCATTTTATCCATATACTAAGAAATTAGTTCCTTATAAAAGAAAAGATTCTTACAGAAAATGTTTCCAAAGTTCAAATCGTAAGACTATTTTGGGAGTCAACCACTCCGCTGCTGGACAACAATGAGACAAATAATATATTTTTCTGATCAAGATTGTGCTACATTGAACTTTGTATATCGTATTAGAAAAATTCTGTATAGCGGCTGAATTTTACAACAGTAAAAATCTATTTATATTCATTTAAAATGTAAAAAGAATAGCGTTAAAAAATACGGTTTTAAGTAATTTTCTTTAACTTCTTCAAGTTATATTTTAAGAAGGTGTTTGTGGAGACCCAATAAACATGAAATAATTTTTGGTGTTACTACGTTCTCATTTTCCTCAAAAATACTCACATTCAAGTTAGAAGCAACTACTTTTAAATTACACTTTCATTATTTTAATGGCAATATATTTGAAAAGCAAGCATTACTAAAAACAGAAATGTTAAAAACAGAGACCTGACAAAAGTTGATAAAAATCGGAAACTTACCCTTCTCGCTATATTAAATAACGGATAGTGACCTGAAAAATGTTGTAAAAAAAAACGCAAATATACCCTTCTATCTATATTAATTAATGGACAATGACCTGAAAAACGTTTATAAAAAACGGAAATATATCGTTTACGCTACATTAATTAATGGACAATGACCTGAAAACGTTTATAGAAAACGGAAATATACCGTTTGCGCTATATTAATTAGCTGATAGTGACCTGAAAAAAGTTCCTAAAAAACGGAAATATACCCTTCTTGTTATACGCAGTAGGAAATAACGAGAAATATCAACATTATAGCGGAAAGTTACCACATCATGAAATGGAGTTTTTCCTTTTTTATCTCCCAAAACGGAAAATTTACTACTTTGAGGCAACTTTGAGGCCAATTGTTTCACTGTGAATTCACGGATTTATTTTTAACAGTGCAATTTTAAACAAATAATTGCCGTACTCCTAGAAAACATGCTTTTTCCCTTAATTCTTCTTGAAAGTCAGAAAAAGAGGGAGAAATTGCATTTATTCCTTGCACGCATGCGTATTTGCTGTATTAATACCAATGTTCAAATTTATTTTTAAGATGTAAAATCGAAAATTCAATAAATTAAAATTTCCATTATTTTAAAACAAATAAACAAAAATAATGCTTTCGAATTTAATAAATTAGCCATTTTCTCTTTCATTTAAAATTATTCACAATTTATTTTTAGAGTATTAAAAAATTTACATTTAAAATATATTCTAAACAAACACATTTAAAAAATATATGATAGTTCAATCAACTTAAATATATATATATATTTAAAAAAGCAAACATTTCTTCCCGAATTTAATTAAAAATATAATATTCATATTTTACATCTAACAATCAAATTATGCCTTATATGTGTAATATGTAATAATTTTTATACACTACTATTCTATAAGTGTTAAAACACCAACCATCTTTCTGAACGACGAAATGCCTTTGCAATTAAGTTTAAATTTCCGAGCTTCCTGAACAAGAAATTTAACCTAGTTGTTAAGATTCTTGGTTCGAAACGCGCTGTCCCAGATTCAAAGCCAAGATCATCCACAGAAGAGCGAGAGTGGTATTTTTTTAAAAAAAACTTCTTTTTTCAGATTACGGAAAATTTTCTGTCCTAGAACAAACAAACAAACAAAAAAATAAATAATAAATAAAAAGAAAGCATTTCTGAGAGTGTAAAGCATATCCAGTGCAAAAGTGTTTTTGCTAAAATTTTAATTTCACAGTCTCAAAATGCTCCGAATCAAATTTTCTTCATTAAAAAAACAAATTACAGGATTTGGGAATGAGAATCAATATTATTGTTTTGCAGAAATATAACTTTAAACTTTCCCCTTAAAATCCCAAGTTCTCACTTTCGAACATGAAAGCGATAGTAACCGTGAATGGGGCTGTCTGTTCAGAAAAGAATGGACAATTTACTTTTATTTAAGGTAAACCTTGGATAAAATGCAGTAGTTTATTATATTAAAAATGTTCTTAAGAGGCCACGCAAGTCACGCCGATAAACTCGAACGCTAATGTAAAGTCTATGGGAGCGTTATTTTCAAATTTATCGCTTTGATTTTAATATTTTTGGATGATTCTTTTTTCTTTTAGCATAGGATAGCTGAGGACGATCTACAACCGGGGTAGTTTTTACTTTTTTGACTTTAGTTTCAGATTAAAAAAAATACTTTAACTTTTGGGAACAGTTTGGAACCGGTTCTGAAATTTAAATAAACCTAATATATATAAACTATAACCTAAATTGAAAAATTAAAAACTAGCCCGGTTGTAGATCATTTTCAGCTAAAAAACTCATCCAAAAATATTAAAGTGAAAGCGAGAAATTTGAAAATAACGCCCCCATAGACTTTACATTAGCGTTTTCCTTTCTTCCCGTGACTGAAGTGGGCTCTTAAATGAAAACGCCTACAATTTAAATGTTGGATTTTTATATTTTTACAACATAACACCTATAAGCACACAACTACAGTCTTCAAGTTATAGTTATTGTACAGCAGACAAATGCAATTGCTCATACTAACTTAATTTCTAGGTATCCGTGTCGTAGAAATGCATGGTCACAAATACAAAAAATCTTTGCAAATATGATATTAAGAGCATAGAACGATTAGAAATATTTTTACAATAAAAATACAAACCTTTCACAACGTCCAAATCTTAGAACATCCGTTCAGGAAGCAAAATAATATAAAAAACTTTATTTAATGTTTTTCTTTTTTTATTTAAGGCTCTATCCCCGTCTGACTAAGTGTTCGCGAGCTCATGCTAAACCTATGGGGAGAGTACTTGCTAATATATCTTTTGCATTTCGACATTTTAATTTTTTTTTTTTTTTTTTTTTTTTTTTTTGCATGATATAGCTGAATTGCAACTCTACATCTCCCCTTTTTTACTTTTTCGATTTTGGTTGCAGATATTTTTTATAATGACACTTTCATTTTCAGTACCGGTTTCGGAAGTGAAACTAACTTTATAAAAAATTATCTGCAACCAAATCAAAAAGTTAAAAGGGAGCGATGTAGATATGCATCTCAACTATCCAATGCAAAAAGATTATTTAAAAATGTAGAAAGCCATACGAGATATTATCAAATAACCTCCCCATAGGTTTAGCATGAGCTCGCGAGTACTTCGCCTGACGGGGGTCGTTGCTTAGACCAGTTATTATAGCCTTAAATATACATCTAAAATACATTTTTAATTATTTTATCTATTTAAACGAAAATCTTTCTAAACCATCCTAATGCTGGGGTACCCACTGCCTTCAGATGTATGCACCATCATTTTTTTTTTCTTTTTTCCTTTTTTTTTAGTTTCAAACGAAAATCTATCAAATCAAACTTACAGTTGCCCATCCCCCCCCCCCCCCCAATGCCTTCAGAAGTGTTCATCGGGCGTGCTGCGTACGCTCAGATCTGTTTTAATTTTATATTTTTACATGAAAAACCGCCCAAGTCGAAATTTATTCTGTATATTTGTTTGCTGGAATAGCTTTAAATGCTGTGTCCCATGCTGGTTCAACCAGAATTACCAGTAAGTCATGGTATGTATTGGCCTATTTAAGCATAAAATGCTTGTATGTGTAGTTTGTCCCGCTATTGGTGTGTAAGCTAGCATTTGATGCTGGCAAGCATTATAAAGCATATAATAACATGGAAATCTAGCAGACAAAGCGATACATAGCATTAACTAGACCATTTTTATTGCTGGTACTAGTATGAATTTCGACCTGGGTGGTCTTAAATGTACCTAAAATCAATGTTAAAAGAATTTAATTTTTGAACGAACCAAATAATGAAGGCTCCACTGCCTTCGGGCCCCACCAGTGGCTGAGAGGTTCTGCTCTCGAAGCTGGTAGACGGGAGGTGCTGGGTTCGATCCCAATCGCGCCCGTCGGCCTAATCGTTCGGAGTTTTCGTGGTTTTCTTCGAACCTTGGATTTCCATGCGTTAATACGGGTTAGGTTCCCTTAGAAAGACCCCACGAAGGGCACTCCCCCGCCCCCCTGGGCCTATATCCCTCGTGCAGATAATTGGCCGTCATAAATACAACCAACCAACCACTGCCTTCGGTGCTAAAACGTGTTTTCCTCTAACTTTTCCCCCCATCGGATCATTTAATATTAAAAAAATAGTTCTTTTAATCCAATCGCTTTGAAATGTTTATGAGTTAAAAATATAATATTACCGAAGATTGCGAAGATTTATCGCACTAAAATATTGATATTCAGTTATCAAAGACAGTGTTTTACTTCTAACCTTTTCTTTTACATATGGAAAATTCTACATTTTCCATATGTTTTTCCATGTATTTTTTTTCTTTTTTACCCCGAAATGTTATTGTATGTAAACCAAAATTTTTCTGGAAAATCAGCTACAATATTAGTTTAAGATATTAAATTTTTACAGTAACAGTTAAAAAAAATTCATGTTATAAGTATAATTAAGCATACACAATATTAGACCTATGGAATTTTTTTAAATAATTTTCAAACAGATTATTTTTTGCCTAAATCTCAAAATTTCTGAACAAATGTATACTGAATCATTATTAAATATTAGTATATCCTATTAAAATTTCAGAGAGAATCAATAAAATTATGTTTTTTAAAATAAAATGTGCGCGATGGAAAAATGAACGGAAAATACGAAATTTAGCAAAAGTAACTTATATATATATATATATATATATATTTTTTTTTTTTTTTCAAAAGGTCGTATTTTTCGAAAGAGAATATATATTTTTGTAGCTGAATGTATGCTTGCTAAGCGAGTACAATTTTGTTTTTCGTATTTTAATGAAAAATTCCACGGGAAAAACGTCAAATATTGCAAAAATACGGAATTTGCGAAAGTGACTTACGGAAAAAAAATGTTTTTGAGGGTTTAATTTTGATATATTTTTTAACAAATCGAAGCATTGTTAAGAAATATGTAAATACATATGTTTTGGTAAGTTTGGTGTGTTCGTGTTTTAATTTCCTATGCTGATTCCGATTTTTAAGCATAGAACAACAACAAAAAAAAAATTCGCGTAAAGGGATATTGAAAATGATTTTTTTTCAAAGGATTAACACTCATATTTTTCGAAACGGGAATGAACATAGATATGATCTGGTGTTTTAAGTTTTGTTCGAATTTTGAACCAAAGCGCTGATACAGATTTTTAAAAATTGTAAAAATCGCGAAAGATCGTGCGGAAAAGAAAATATTTGGAATGGCTAATATTAATATTTTTCAAACCGGCAGTTTTCTTGTAACCGCGAATAAATGGCGATGTGGTTTGTTGTCTTTGGTGTGTTTTTATTTTCCTTTTCGATGTCGATGCGCAATTTTAAAAATCTCAGAAAAAAGGATTTCGTTGAAGTTTGTTTTGAAAATGATTTTCTTTTCAAAATGCTAATTTTCGTATATTTTCAAAAGATTTCCAGAGTTGGAAAGAGAACTGAAAATACATCCTGCTTGGTATTTTTTTTTTTTTTTTTTTTTTGTGTATTTTGATTTTCGCAGTCGATGGGGAATTTTGAAATATGCCGAAAAGGGGAGAGAGTGGGAGTTATCCGCTTTTTTAAACGTTAAAAAATGGTCGTTATCGTCGAAACACTTTGAAATTTTTAGGAAATAAAAACATATTGTTTTCGCTGTTTTTGTGAAAATTTTGGGGGAAAATATTTACATTTAATGGTAAAAGACGTTTGTTTTTCATTTGATCTGTTGCGGTAGTTAAAAAAATAGTTCTTGCCCAGGACAAAATTAATGCTAGTACCACCAACAAAATTAGGCTAGTTATTGCTATCTATCGCTTTGTCTGCTTGATTTTCAAGCATTTATATGCTTTATAATACTGGCCAGCATCAATTGCTATACATCAATAGTATAACAAGCTATGTACAAGCATTTTATGCTTAATTTCTGTTTAAGCTTCTTCCAAAGCATATAGGTACCTTAACGTGCTATTATAAGCTTTCTTATGCTTGACAGCATAATATGTTATGGAGCCAGCTTGGATAGAAAACAGCATGTCATACTATGTGCCAGTAAGATATGCTAATTTTCTACACACGTCTCTTCCAGCAATGGTGAGGTAGGTACCTCAATGAGCAATTGTGTGCCTGTGTGCTTGCCAGCATCAAATGTTTATTTATTTATTTATTTTAGTTGCTCGAAAAGTATAAATTTGACTATTTTTTTGAAAATAGAAGAAAAGGAAATTTTTATTATAAATTAAATTTTCAAATCCGGGGAAAGACAATAGCTCTCTTACAGCTGCGTCCCTCCTAAGAGAAACTACTTATATCTTCTTTTACATTAAGCTAAGAGAAAATGTTAAATTTCGATTTGTTTTGTAACATCGGAGAAAAAAAAATAGTTAAATTTCAAAATCGAGAGAGGCTTAATTGATCACATAAGCCCCCAAAAATGCAGTATGCCTTTAAAAAACGGAGAAAAAGAAAATTTTGTTCATTAAAATTTATAATCCGTGGGGAGGAGTTGACCGCTTCCTGAATTCAATACTGTCTTAAACCACCCAATTGAGATTAGATTTTAACACCTAAACATCAGAAGAAACAGAACTAAAAATTAATTTCTAAAGCGAACATAGAAGAGTGACTCTCCCCCCCCCCCTCCCCCAACGGAAAATTTTAAACTGATCTTCCTCTTACTTTTAAATTATTTTAACTTACCTGAAAATTATCAGTTTCCTACATGTTTAAAAGTAGGAGAAAAAAATAAAACTTTGTTTATTAAATTTCAAATGCTGGAAGAGGGGAGAGCTGTGTATACACCACCTGAATTAAACAGTGCCTCTTGAACACGTTTGAGATAATGTTTTAACACAAAAACTAAAAAAAAAAAATTAACAACTAATTTCCATGGTATATTTAACACTAGAACTGCCGGAAATTTTACTGAAGTGTCCTAAAACTATTTTACACCAGAATTTTTCTTTTAAACTATTTAACTTGTTTATTTAACTTATTTCTCCGTGGTACATATTTAACTTATTTTAGAAGACAATTTCTGGTTAGGATCGAAATATTTTCATTTTTTACGGGTCAAAATGACCGTTATGGTGGTTCTAGTGTTAAAGGGAAACCCCACCCCCTCTCAAAATGAAAAAAAAAAATAGTTCATATCTGAACTTTCTCTTAGTATTTAATTATTTTACGTTTCTCGAAAAGATTAAGTTTACTGTGTTTATTAAAATCAGGGAACAAATATTAGTTTGTTAAATTTCTAAATCCTGGGGCGCTAGATTTCCTTTTCGGAATACTACAACGTAAATTCAACACTACTAACGTCCACCCGTTTTAGATAAAATTTTAACATATAAATGTAGAAAAAAACTGAAAATTAATTTCCATGAAAGATTTTAGGGAAAATTCTTACTCGTAAAATTCTTAGCTGTTCATTCTCTTAGTGTTTAATTATTTTAGTTATACAAAAAAAAGAAAGAATTCCGTGCTTTTCAAAGAGAGAATTTAGTCAGTTAAGTTTCAAAATTCAAGGAACACTGTTTCATTTAAGAAATAAGTTAATAACAATCGAATTGAAAATGCGTACAATGGTTCGCCCCTCCTCCAATAAGCACGAAAGTTTTTAAATCTTAACCCCCATCTGAAATTGATAAATTCTATCCTAAATACACTTCAAAATTGTTTATTTTTCTGCAACAAATAATTCTGACAATATTCAAACCATTCAGCAAAGAAAATTCAATTCCACTAATGAATTATATTAATCAAGCCAAATTCTAATTATCCATTGTACATAGAAAAAACCCTAATGATAAATTAATTTTATTAATTGAAACTTGGGGGATAACAGCATCGATAAATTCACCCTCTATCTGAAAAAAATATCAACACAGAGCAGAATCAGCTTCATCACCCATTACCGGCATTTAAAATCGTTTACAAACACGACCACTGTAGCAAGGTAAGTAGATCGTTCAGTTCCCAAACAGTAGATAGTGAGTTCTGTACTCCTCGGAGGAAAAAAAAAACTGACAT
The DNA here is from genome assembly GCA_963932465.1 of Maratus speciosus. Taxonomy (NCBI): domain Eukaryota; kingdom Metazoa; phylum Arthropoda; class Arachnida; order Araneae; family Salticidae; genus Maratus; species Maratus speciosus. The sequence continues at coordinate 246,460,706 of OZ010787.1, forward strand.
AAATTTTCCCTACTAAAAAATGTAGGTACTTCAGAAATTCTCCAAAAATGGATCCACAAGCGTCTTTTTTGTTCTACCTGGGAGAATACCAAAAAATAAAAGGAAGTGATGGTAGAAAAGTAATGCTAGAATAAGCAAAAATTAAAAGCAAGTGATGTTAGAAAAGTAATGTCAGTATAGCAAAAATTAAAACAAGTGATGCTAGGAAAGCAAATATTAAAAGCAAGTGATGCTAGAAAAGCAAAAATTAAAAGCAAGCGATGCTATAAAAGCAAAAATTAAAAGTAAGTTATGCTAGAAAAGCAAAAATTAAAAGCAACTGATGATAGAAATGTAATGCTAGAATAGCAATAAAAAAGTATCAGTTACTTGTGAGTTACTGCTAGAATATCAGAAATTAAAAGAAAGTGGTGGTCTTGATTGCTGCTAGGCCAGTAACATATTGAAGCAACCAAGCTGGATTATGTATGCTGGCCACACAGTAAAGTGTGCAAATACACACCATGACTTGCTGGTAATTCTGGTGATACCAGAAAATATGTTATTGTAGTTTATGCTATTTTACTTGCTGGGATACAGCATTAAGTGCTTGTCTAGCAAACAAATATAAACATGAATTTCGACCTGGGAGTTGTTTGAACTTTCTGAGATTTTCAGCGATTATAAATATAACTGTTAAGCACCTCGTGACAAAAAGTCGCGAAACAATATTGAAACTTACAAGATAAATAAATATGTTTTCTTCTTGATTATTTCCCTTGCATTTGTATCAGTTCCGTTAGTATAACCAAAAGAAAGTTATTATCGTCCGAATTCTCTCAGCGTTTTTAATAGGTTATAATTATAATTGTATCAGAACCCCCTTTTAAATTTCGTGAAAAAAATATGCTTATTTAAGAGTCAAAACTTGATCCGAAGTCAAGCGAAACCGCTCCAAAACACCCCTGTTTTTAGTGTTTTCGTCGAAATTTTCACTACTTTTATTTTGTAAAAAATACATCTATTCGTCCGATAGATTTGAAATATCGGTAGGTGATGTAAATACGACCTGCAGAAATGTTCTGAAATTGTTTCGAAATACGGACGTTTATTCCTTTTTAGTGAACAAAAAGAACGTCTCTGTGAGGCGCAAAGTGACCTGAGGTCAGGAATTTTTTTTTGAACGGTTAAAATTACTATTTTTAAATCCGATTGAAATGTCGTAGGTCTCAGCTTTACATACAATTTTTTTATTAATCAGTACCTACAAAATTGCGCCCTAGAGAAGAGGTGCCGTAAGGAAGAAAAAGAAAATTGTGAAAACGACCCTTTTCGAAAAACGTTTCTAAAGTTTAACCACGATACTTTTTCGGACTGATTGCGGTGTTTAACACGTAAAGGCAGGAACTTTAAGAATATGTCTTCATTTAATTTTTCTTTTCTTTTCATTCGAAAATCAAGTTCTGAGCATGCACGCGCACTTCTGCCGGTTTTTGCAAAAAAATATTGCTTTTTTGATGATCTTTTGATTATTGTCACGGCTAATTACAACAAATTGAATACCTAAGCCTTAGATGAGACAGGACCTGCCTTGGACTACCCTCATAAAAATTTTCAGATGAACGTGCGATAGATTTAGCTAAACCATAACCGATAGATTGATTCACACACACACACACACACACACATAGAGCGATCTTGTCTTTTATAAGTATAGATAAATTTTAATTAGAGATTATTATATTTCCTACCATCAGATATATAGAGACAAATGTAGGACATAACGTGCCCTTGTTTAAAAAAACGAATTTATATCCAACTTATTTTATATTGTAAAGTAGTTTTAAACTAGGGGTGCACAAACTGTTTTAGAGAAGGGCCACTTACAAAAATGCCTGGGTTGTCGAGGGCCACATCAGTAACACGTAGAGAATTCTATTTCGGGGAGGTGATCTGTGACCTATAATCAGATAAAAATATGATTTCAGATACGGGGCGGAGTTTTGTCCCTCTAGGTTTCCTTACCCAGTCAAAATATCCAATTCAGTTGGTAAGGATATATCAAAAGATCACATTTGTATATATAACACAGATATAGGAAGGATTGTTTTCAAGGAGTGATAATCTTGACTTTATTCGGGGGAGTAAATATTGATTTATTATAACTGCTAAAAACAAACACAGGCATGAAAGTTGCTAGTGCCGAAAATAAAATGTGAACTTTATGAACGAAGGGGAGAGAAGAAGCCAATCAACGAAATTTGAGATTTTTCCGCGCCTGATCAATGAAATTCGCGATTTTTCCGCGGCAGATCAAAAAACTTTGCGATTTACGCGCCTGATCGAAAAAATTCGCAATTTTTTCGAAACCGATCGACAAAATTCGAGATTTTCCCGCACCCGATCAACCAAATTCGCAATTTTTCAGCACCCTATCAACAAAATTCGCTTGTTTCCGCGTCTGATCGACGAAATTCGCTATTTTTCGGCACATAATAGACAAAATGTTCGATTTTTCCGCGCCTGATTGACAAAACTCGCGATTCTTCTCTGCTTGTTCGATAAAATTTGCGATTTTTCCAAACCTGATCGACAAAATTCGGGATTTTTCGGCGTCGGATAAACGAAATTCGTGATTCTTAACTGACTCTGACGAAATTTGAAATTTTTTCCCGCAGTAAATTGTCAAAATTCGTGTTTTTTTCTCCCTATAATTTCACGAAACTCAAGATTTTTCAGCTACTGATCAACGAAATTTTCAATTTTTCGGCGTATCATTAACTAAATTCGTGATTTTTCCGTGCCCGATCACAGAAATTTGCGATTTTTACGCGCTTGATCGACAAAATTCACGATTTTTCTTAAGAAGACCAACAAAATTCGCGATTTTTCCGCGCCAGATCAGCAAAATTCACGATTCTTAACTGACTCTGAAAAAATTTGTAATTTTTCCCGTGGTAAATTGACGAAATTTGCGATTTTTCTGAGCTCGATAGACAAAACTCGCGATTTTTCCGTGTCCAATCGAGAATTTGTGATTTTTTTCGAGATAGATTGACTAAATTTGCGATTTTCTGAGCCCGACCAGTAAAATTCGCGATTCTTAACTGGCCCTGACGAAATTTGTAATTTTTTTTTCCGGAGGCAAATTGACGATGATATTTGTCTTGCGATAAACAGACGAACACGCGATTTTTCCGAGGTCGATCAATAAAATTTGAGGTTATTCCTCCCCTAATCGACAAAATTCGCGATTCTTAACTGACATGACAGAATTTGTCATTTTTTTCCACCGCAAATTGACGAAATTCGTGGGTTTTTTTTCTCACGACTGGCGAAACTCATGATTTTTCCGCAGCCGAACAATAAAACTTTAAAATTTTCTGCGTATCATGGGCAAAATTGACGATTTTTCCGTGCCCGATCAACGAAATTTGCGATTTTTCCGAGCCTGATCGACAGAACTCGCGATTTTTCGTGCCCGAGCAACGAAATTCTCGATTTTTCCCGAGCCCGATAGATAAAACTCATAAATTTTCCGTGGACGATCGGCGAAATTTGCGATTTTTTTCGTACCTTTTCCACAAAATTCGCGATTTTTCCTTCCCTTTTCAACGAAACTCACATTTTTTCCGCTCCTAATCGACAAAATCGTGATTTTTAAATGACGGTTTCTCAGTTTGTTTCGGTAAATTGAAGAAATTCACGATTTTCTTTTGGACCTATGGAAAAAAATTGCAAAAAATCACAATTGCAAAAACCCATCGCGGCCCACATATTGTGCATACCTATTTTAAACAGACTATCTACGATATCTTGTTTAACTCTTAACTTTTCGAATAGAAATTGTCGCATAGCTACTGTGAGCGGTCTCTGAGACCGCTTGGTCGAAAAATGAATACAAGGCTCGGTTTGTGATGTAAACTGAGTGAATAACAAGTGATAATAATGAGCAATAATGAGTGATAATGAATGAATAATGAGTGAATAATGAGAGATAAAAACGAATACAAGCTCATAAAAATATTGTTTCTGTACTGAACTTTACGAACAGGACTATAATATTTAAAACGTACAGTCGTGAAAAAAAAAGTAAACACCACCTACTAACTCTGAAACAAAATATAATAAAATAAAGTTACTGGTACCAAACGCTTGGAAATAAAGTCTACTTATAAATTATGCATATAAAATTGGCTTAAAGGGCCTTCTACAAATCAAAATCAGACCAAACTTTTTTTCAATGGCAACACACAATTTTGACAATATATTTCAAATCTTCGGTTCAAACTATGCCTAGAAACGAAATTTCAAGTCATTTGAATAAAAAGATTTTGAAATATAAACATTCAAAATTTAGATTTTCTAATGTTAAATTACATTTTCATATTTTTATTAATATCTCCTGAAATTATAATCATAATGTGGTCATTTTTTGTGTGTGGATATAGTAGTAAAAAATCCAAACTTAAATACATTGAATTTGTAATTTTAAAAATTTTATAATATGAATTATGAATTATGAAATTAATATTCGAAAGAAAATATGAATTTCAACCTACAATTTTTATGACAGATCTATATTTATTATGTCCTGCTTTATGCAAATTCTCAATTTAAAATTGTTCTTTCAAGTAGTTTTCTAATTATGATTAAAAAACGTCAAAATGATGGTTTAAGGAGCCGTCTATGATGTGCAGAAAAACATAATATCAAATATACAGGATGCAATATGTTATCTATCGCCGACCTTTAATTTATCAACCGTTGGTCGTAGACAAATAGTTCCAGTTACAAAAACATTTCAAATGATCTAAATATTCATGTTGTGGCATTATTTAAAGTAACAAATCAATTTTATAAAAATTACGAAAACTAACTTTTTATACGGTCCCCCAGTCCCTATAGTTATATTTAGTAAAAGTTTACTCATATCATAACAGATATAACACAAAAAGTTTGACATCTGTACTACAAAAATTGACCCAGTTATTAAATTTCAAAGTTTGAGATTTTTGCACATGATTTTGTCTTTCATTAAGGGATCAGTTAAAAGATGAATTAAAGTAATTCGAGATAAGATCAGAGTGCAATGTCCTTCTTACGGCGAAAGTACCTTTAGCCGGTATCACCAAATCGGAGAATCACCAAATAGGGTTATTTTATCTAAAAATTTGAGCTAACATTTATGGGTCCAACAACATTCAAAAGTACCGACGATACCGGCTAAAAGTGGCTTCGCCGTAAAAAGGGCATTGCACCCTGAGTTTGATCTCGAATTACTTTAATTCATCTTTTAACTGATCCCTCAATGAAAGACAAAATCATGTGCAAAAATCGCAAACTTTGAAATTCAATAACTGTGTCAAATTTTGTAGTACAGCTGTCATACTTTTTGTGTTATATCTGTTATGATATGTATAAAATTTTACTAAATATAACTATAGGGACTAGGGACCGTATAAAAAATTAGTTTTCGTAATTTTTATTAAATTGATTTTTGACTATAAATAATGCCACAACATGAATATTTACCTCATTTGAAACGTTTTTGTAATTGGAACTATGTGTCTACGATCGACGGTTGAGAAATTAAAGGTCGGCGATAGATAACATATTGCACCCTGTATATATTTTACTCATTTTATTGAAACATTTGGGTTGACAATAGCCGAAACATATTAAGCGAGTGAAAGTGTACTATTAACAACAAATAACACATTAATAGAAGGGACTTGTTCATTCTGTAGCTTTTCAATAATCTAGTACCGAACTTCGATGTGGATCCACTAAACGATCGAAAGTCCCCTAAAATAGGCTCATTTTAAAATAATTAATTTCCCGGAATCTAATCGTACGAATTTCATAAAAATTTGGATTTAGGTTAATTGAAGGGTGTAGAATTTACTTATCGTGTGAAACTTGGGCATTGCACTTGGTTCTGAAACTTGGGTATTGAAAAGAAAAACAATTTTGGGTTTAATTTAATAAGTAGATGGCCCTCTAAGCTAATTGTATATACATCATTTAAAAGTAGATTTTGTTTCCAATCGTTTGATACCAGTATCCTTCTATTATATTTAGTTTCAGAGCTAGCATGGGATATTTACTTTTTTCCCTCACGACTGTACCTATTCAGAGGTCTTTGCGCTGTCAATATTCTGAAGCGAATTATCGAGTAATGTAACCATTTTTCAAAATAACGGCTTCTTTACCATATTATAAAGGTATTATGGACATATCATTGACCATATTATGGTGAGGATCAAATAAAAATATCATTAACTAACGGTTATCTATAAAAACGGTCGAATGACCGGGCAGTTTGCTGTAAATTTTTAACGTTGTAATGATAGTGCTGATTCTCGACAGTAAACAAAATTAGAGTAGCATATATTTTAAAACAGTATGTTGCAAGTTAGACAGTGAAAATTGAAAAAAATGCAGTGGTTTCATGAGATCACTAATGGCAGTTAAATATTAAGGCGTAAGACTTAAATTTTGCAACTTTGACTGAAATGATTATAGTCCGTTCATGGAAAACTGACCCATGAGTAGTGCAAGTGTAGCTTTATTTCGTTTTCAGTCAAGGTGAGAATCACAACTGGAAACTAGCAGAATATAGCTTTTCATTAACTAATGCATTTTAATGTTAGCTACTTTCTTTACCAGTGGTATACCGGATTCTCTTCGAAGGCTTCGGCCAAGGTATCGTAACCTTAATAACCATAATATATTTTTTGCTAAAATCAATAGGATAATAAATTGATTATAGTAGCAAAAGAAGGGCTACAAAAATAATAATAATTTATTTCAAGGATTTTAAAATTTCTTAGGCAGAAAGTAGTTTGCATTTATTTTTACTATGATACCCTTACAAATTAGATAATTCGTCACGGAACCACAGTTTATACTTGAAAGTAGACAGTTCATTTTGGTATAGTTGAGTGTCATATCCCTTGTTTAGTTTGCGATCACTTTATTTTAGGAATCATATATGTCATAATACTGTTTGGAAATTCTGGTGTACAAACACTTCCCGACACTTCTGGATACGCCTTTGCACTGTACTAAGTGCTGCTAAAAAGCCTTTTTCGAGAGAAATATTCAATGGCATAAAACATAGATATTTATTTTTCGATGACAGAAATTATTAATTTAGCTAATACTTTTTAAAATGAATATGTAAAAATAAGGTTAAGTTTAGTTTCATTAATATGTTTAAAACATATTTTAATGAAAAATGTCAAAATGTTATGCTTAGTTTTCTTCACAATTTTTTTTTGAATAGCTTAATCAAAATTTAAAATGCTTCATACAAGAAGTCACTTTATAATTTACCATTCATGAATCAGTCTGTTAACAACATTACTATTGATTATTGTTGCTGACAATTCAATGTTGAACTTAATTCTTTAAAAAATACTTTAATATTTGCTTTGAAGTCACATATTAAATCATACTGTTTTAAGTTTGAATGAAAATATTTCACAAAATTACATAACCTCCCTATAACATTTAGACTAAACATTGTTAGTTTAAATTTTTTTGTACTAAAATATTTATTGAACCTATGCCAGTAGTTAATATTAAAGATCTATCGATACATGTGGATAAAAAATTAGGTTTTCAAAATATGTAAAATGTTAGATTGATATACGTTATATCTCAGCTGACAACAATTCAGGATATTTGTGACAAAAAAAGTTAGAGGGAAACTAAATTTCTTTTATATAAAGCATATTAAATAATAATTTTAAAGTATTGTGTACAAAAGATTTCACGTAATAAGGCAGTATTTTTTTCTTTTTTGTTACTTTCAAAGGAAAAATGTTTCTTTAGATCAAATATGTAGGCTATAACGATAAAATATTTTCACCCATAATAAAAGCTAAAGATTATATATTTTTAAAATATAGAGTGTAAATAAACTTCGTTTAAAAATTTTCACAAATAAAATGCACTGCAAAATAATGTAAAATTACAGTTTCATTTTCGATTTTATTTAGATTAATTCTGTTATAGAACTCGTAAAAATTGAAGCGAATATGAAAATGTTTCTTAATTCTTAATGATAATGGTGTGACAAAAAATGAAGAAAATGTTCTTTGCGTTAAAAGCCTACATAAATCATTTTAGTAAAAATGCTTCGAATGTCAACGTATCATTTATGACAATATGTTATCTAAGGAACATTAGGCGGCCAGCTTTTTTCCTGTTCGCTTTATGTAAATGTTTTCTTCTTCTTTTCAAATTACAAAATAAATAAATAAATGACGCCAAGTTCTCCACTGAAAACTTTTCTAAGCATCTAACATCGGCATGATAAATGTTCAAGAGGGATATCGTATGAAATTTTACGTTTACTGTAATAATAGGATTTGTTTAAAAATGTATTTTTTCTCATTTTAATAAAAATGAGAAATGAAACCTAGAAAAAAATGGAAAGTATTTATAAAGCTCAAAATTATCTTATATAATTTATCTATCTACACTAATATTATAAAGAGGTAAATTTTGTTTGTTTGTCTGTACGAAGTGATCTCTGGAACTACCAAACTGATTTCAAAACTAATAGCATCATAATGATGCTGTTAGTCCATGTTCGAACATAGGCTATAACTTAAGTGGATGCCACCATCTCATAGGGTGTGCAGATGCAAAAAACTTTCTAAAAATGCAATTTTTGTGTTACTGAAGGGTCTAGAAACATGAAATCTGGAATGGTAGCTACTTATAAGATATAAAAAAATGAACATTTCTTAATAAATTCGAAATTTAAAAGGGGTGAAAATGCGGAAAAAGGTTCTTAAAAAATGTCTTAAAAATGTTCTAAAAAACGTTCTAAAGGGCGATTTCTAACGCAATCTCAGGAAGTACCGAATCGATTAAAAAAATAACGGTGTCAAAATGATGATGACAGCCCTTGCTCCAACATAGGCTATATTTTATGTCGGCTCCACTAACCCAAATAAGGGATGCAGGAGCAAAAGACGTTCTAAAAAGGCGATTTTTGTGTTACTGAAGGACCTAGAAACATAAATTTGGCATGGTAGTTACTTATTAGATATAAATTATCTTAAAGAACATTTCTTAAAAAATCGAACTTAAAAGGTGTGAAAATATCGAAAAGTGTTCTAAAAACGTTCTAAATCGCGATTTCTACGCAATCTCAGAAAGTAGTTGATCGATTTAAAAAATAATGGGGTGAAAATGATGGTGACATCACTTGGCTGAAAGATAGGTTATTTTTATGTCTTTGAAACTTCACCAAAATGGGTATAGAAGAAAAAAAAAAAAAAAAAAAAAAAAAAACGCTCTAAAAATCAGGGCTGCGGAGTCAGAGTCGTCGTCGCTGAAAAACAAGCCGACTCCGACTTCAGATTTTTTTGTTAGATATTTTACAGTGAAATGAAACTAATTATATGTAATTTTAAATCTATAAAATGAATTACTGTTATTTATGGACTATATCAGGCTACTCAAGTTAAAGATTACCGATTTACTGTGGTGAACAATATAGATACAGGGGTAGGTACATTTTACTACCCATGTACATAGTAGATGAAAACAGTTTTAATTCATAACTGTAGTAGATATTTTACATTTAGTGTATAAGTACTTCCCCTCATATTTTTGGGGGTTGCAGATAGAACCAGAGTTACAAAGGCCTGGAAGGACCGAAGGCTTTGAAAATGAAGGCAATTTTTCAAACAGGACTTGACAGACTAGTAAGTAGAATTAAGACAATTTATGTTAATGGGTCGGATCAGACTGATAAAAAAAAAAGTTGAGCATTCTGCCAAGCCCAATATAACAAATTTGATAGAATCAGACTACGCGGATAAAACAGGACCAATTTACAATAGGCATGGTTGGGGTGAGAATAAATATAAAAACACGGAGGAACGTTTTAGGGGACGGGCCTTAAACTTTCGTTTCATGCAGATTTCTTACCAGACGTAATGTGAAAAACTTTAATCTGTGCTATTTTTGGAGGCAAAAGAACTAAGAACCAGGCATAGTCGCCAATAGCAAGATATATTGGCTAAATTTTGGCCTAATACCAGAATTGTCGATAAATGATCAGTAGTTGTGTAGAGAGCTTCACATAATATCTCCTGAACCAAAACTAGCGATTTATCTATATAATGTCGTGGGAAAACGTCGACAGGAAATTGTATTGTTATTACAAGTCAATTAATCGGAAAAATATTCTTATGTATGTAATCGCCCGGCATCGGAAAGGGACGAAAAATTAATCTTATTACTGAGGAGTTATTGTTTGTTTCCGCCGTATAGATACCCCCTGCAGTGATGATAGCGGGTGTGTGTCACGTGAAGAACTGTCCAATGCCCTGCAATATCTTATCTCCTTCTCGCTCAAAATACTTTTTACGTTTCAAGGACATCATTTGTAAACGGACAGTCGAATGAATATAAGGGAAAAAATATTTTCCAAGAAATGTTCTTTGGTGAGAATACGTTATTATTTGCAAATCAGTAAACTTAAATCTCTTAAAAACTTACAGATAGCACGGCAATTAGTGTAAGAGTAAACTAGCAATTTAAAAGCGTTTGTTTGCTCTTTATTTCTTTTTTTTTTCAATAATTACGTATAGACATTCATGCTTAAAATTATACTTAATAAAATGGTTAGAGATATTTGCTGTTTTGTTGATTTAGATAAATAAATTGAAAATTATAAGATCTGAAATTTAGATTTTATCAGGATAATATCTGAAATTTAGACTATTACAACAATAAACTATTTGCTCTAAATGTATTTCTTAGTTATGAATTAGAAAATTTTGATTTTAAAATTAATTTATTTAGAAATACTTCAGATAATGTTATTGTATAAATTATAATGAAGTTGATCATATTTTTCCCCCCAAAAAGTAATAAATTTAATTGTATAACTTTTAAAAGTAAAAAAAAAATGTCTGAACATATTTTTAAATTAAAATTATTATTAGATAAATAAATTGAAAATTTTAAGATCTAAAATTTAGATTATATCAGAAATTTAGACTATTAAAACAACAAATTAATAACGTATTCTCACCAAAGAACATTTCTTGGAAAATATTTTTACCCTATAAACCTTCGACTGACCATTTACAAATGATGCCCTTGAAATGTGAAATAGTATTTTGAGCGAGAGGGAGATAAGATATTGCAGGGCATTGGACAGTTTTATTCACGTGACACCCCCTCCTTATTATCAGTGCAGGAGCATTCTATACAGTGGAAACAAACAATGACACCTCAATAAAAAGATTCACTTCTCATTACTTTCCGATTGCCGGTCGATTACATACATAAGAATATTTTTTTTCGATTAATTGACTTGTAATAATAAAACAATTTCCTGCCGATGTTTTCCCACGACAGTATATAGATAAATTGCTACTTTTTGCTCAGACGCTATTATGTGAAGCTCTCTGTTTGACTACTGATCATTTATCGACAATTCTGGTATTCGGCCGAAATTTAGCCAATATCTCTTGCTATTGGGGAATAGAAGACTTTTTCCGTTTTTTCCCACTTCAAATTTTTTCAGTCTGCATAACCAAAATTAAAAATTCTAAAATACCCTTCCTTTATTTATTTATTTTTGTGCACATGCGTCAAAATAAGATGAAATTATAATTTTTTTTTCTGAATCGGCGGTACCCCAAATTGCAATAAAATAGTGAAATTTCGTTATCTTTTACCTTTTGATTTCAGGATTTTTCAAGTCTGCAGAACCCGAAAAAAGCCAAAATTATAAACTTAATTTTAAAAATGCATTTTTTAGGGTTCCGTACTTAAAAAGTAAAAACGGAACCATTATAAGATCACTCCTGTGTCTGTCTGTCACAGCCCTTTCACTCGTAAACTATGCAACGTGGAAAGTTCAAATTGGGGGAAGTAATAAAGATTATTGCCCCACATATTTACAGATTAATAAATATTCATAAATATATTTAGGAAAAATGTAGAGGGGTAATTAAGTTACTTGAAAAAAAATCTTTTCTTTGTATATCGTGTGGGATATCGTGCGCAAGCTTTCGTAACGCTGAAATAAAAAATATATTTCATTTAATTTTAGGTATTATATTTTCAAAGTTATGGTGGAAAATGTAATGCAAAAATGTGCCCCCCCCCCATCTAATTCCGAATCTATTGAATCTAAAATTATGAAAAAATTAGAGGTAGTAGACATTAATTTAAAACTTGCAGGAAAATTATAGCGATTATCTTAGGTCACATAGTTTTTGAGAAAATCGCATTTTTCCGTTACACTCAAATTTCGATTTACGGGCTTCAGCAAAAGTGTTGAGCAGAGCTGGAGGTGCCAATCGTAGCAGAAGTATAAAAGCATTGTTTATCATGAATTTCGGAAAAAAATTGCCGGTAATTAGCCGAGATATTACCCCTTGAAGACACGGATGGTTTGGACATACATAATGACAGGGACGGCGTACTCTATGCTCCATAAACTTTTACAGCCTAGATAACAAATTTTTAGGATATATTTATGTAATGCAATGCCCAGTACCAGTATAAAAGCAATAAACGTCAAATTCTCAAAAACAGACTAATTTAATGAGAATTAATCACATAAATACTATGGGATTCGCGACTAGTTTCCACTGAGTGGCTCTCCCAATACACCTACTATGTCTTTAAAGGTGAACTAAAAACCTATATGGAATAACAAATATACAGAATATATATATTTGCTATTATTTAGGTTCCATATATCTTTAAACTTTCATGGTATATCCATTTATACTTTTCTAATATACAGGGTGCAAAGGAAAGTCCATTTAACCTGAAAATACTTGTGAACGGAGAGAGCTACAGCTATGCAAGTGAGGTAACGGTATAGTAAAGCAACTACACCCGATTTAATGAAAACGAAGCAGTGCCCCTAGTGGCAAAATTTGGAAGATCGCCACTGCAAATCCAAAACGAAAAGAGATAGAGCAAAATTTCCAGTTAGAAAGTTTTAGAGCATCAGTTAATTAGTAGAATACGACATTTGGTTTACATGAATAAGATAAATCTTCGCCTTTTAACCCAAAAATGTCCGAAATTGATACACTCCATTTTGTGTAAACTTTTGAATAGAATAGTCAGAAGTATGAAAATATACGCACAATTTATGCTATAAATACGTACTTATCTCAATACATTTTGATAACATCACGCACAAAAAAAGACGAACTGCCTCACAGCGATAAAAACTTAATATTCAGTATGCTCGAAAAATTCGCCATTGCTCACGATACACGTTTGTATTCGTGAGAGTAATTCTGCATGCACATTTCTCAGCATGGAACGTCTATTGTAAACCTCTTCAATACGACGACATAGATTTAACCCTTTCAAGGGCGGTGGCTAGACGGTCTAGCCACCTAATTTTAATTCCAAAAACTGACAAATGGCACCAAGAATATTTTAATAAATTTTGCTTTTGTAATTAAAGTGCAAATTAGAGGGTTTTTGTTTTCTGAGAAATTCGTTTGAATATTCTGGTGTCAGTCAATTATTTCATCAGTTCACGAACAGAATTCTTCTGGCCCTGAAAGGGTTATTCTAAAATTTTAAATGCATTGGAAATCAAATCTTTGCAGACATTAAACACAGTACAACGTCACAATCTGCAATTGCATTGCTACATTTCCGGAATGTGAATAGGCAAAGTAGAATCGTCGCTCATCGATTTCGGACATTTTTCGGTATGCAGGCGGCGATTTAATTTATCCGTGTGAACCAAATGTCGTTTCGTTCTAATTAATTGATGTTCAAAATTTTTCTAATTGGAATATTTGCTCTACCTCTTTTCGTTTTTGATTTGCATCGGCTATCTTCCAAATTTTGCCACTAGGGGTACTGCTGTCGTTTGCATTAGGTCGGGCGTAGTCGCTTTACTGTACCGTTACCTCACTTGTTTAGCTGTAGCTCTCTCCGTTCGCAAGTATTTTCAGGTTAAAGGGATTTTCCTTTGCACCCTGTATACTATACAGCTATACCCAACCCTACGTTGTATAGTTTTTACAAATTCTTAGTATTCTTTTAGCAACGTATTTTTTTAATAATACGCTTGCTAATTCATATATTATTGTAAGGAACCCTCTGTGCGCGAGTAATACTCGCACTTGACCGTTTATTTTATTATTAGAATCCACATGATCCGAATTATTTCCAAAGTAATTAAATTTTCACCTTTACTTTTCCTCCTTTCCATATAAGTTTTTCCAGTCTGGAGGAACAAAATAACAACTAAATTGTAACGATTTCACTTCCGTAGATCCAAAATAGTAAAATTTCCATTTTGTGTTCTTTAGACTTCTATAGTTGGATTTTTCCGCTTTGCGGGCGCGAATTTGTAAAATTAATAAAGCGGAAAATGTAATTTTTTTTCTGTTTTATTTCTGAAGCGCTAGAAAGATAATCATGCCGAAATAGTGAGATTTTAGCTTTATTTTTCTTAGTTTCCATCATTATTTTAACCAACAGGTAACACTAGTACCCCAGCCCGAGTACTAGTATTGCCAGCCCGGAGTCGGAATAGGAGTCGGAGTTGGAGTCGTTAAAATATCCCGGAGTCAGAGTCGGCCATTTTTTCCACTGATACCGGAGCCCTGCTAAAAATGCGATTTTTGTGTTACTGAAGGGCGTAGAAATATGAAATTTGCATGGTGGTTACTCATCAGATATAAATTATCCCTAAGAACATTTCCTAATTTAAAAGGGGTTAAAATGCGCGGAAAGTGTTCTAAAAATCGTCCTAAATTGCGATTTCTACGCAATCTCAGGATGTACCGAACCGGTTTAAAAAAAAAAGATGGAGTGAAAATGATAGTTACAGCACTTGCTTCAAGATAGGCTATATTTTATAACTTACCACAAAGGGGGAGTTCAGGAGAAAAGAACATTCTAACAATGCAATTTTTGTGTTACTGATGGGTCTAGAAACATGAAATTTTATAATAGATACTTATAAGGTATAAATGATCTCTAAGAACGTTTCTTAAAATACTCGAAATTTAAAAGGGGTGAAAATGCGCGAAAAGCGTCCTAAAAACTTTCTAAATGGAAATTTCTACACAATCTCAGGAAATGTCAAACCGATCTCAAAAGTAATGGTATCAAAATGATGGTGTTAGTCCCTGTTCCAGCATAGGCTATAGCTTAAGTGCCACTACTCCAAAGGGAGTGCAGGACAAAGAAAGTTCTATCAATGCGATTTTTGTGTTATTGAAGGGCCTAGAAACATGAAATTTGGCATGGCAGTTACTTATAAGATATAAATGATCTCTAAGAACATTTCTTAAAAAATTCAAAATTTAAAAGAGGATGAAAATGCCCAAAAAGCGTTCTAAAAACTTTCTAAATTGCGATTTCTAATCAATCTCATGAGGGACCAAACCAATTTGAAATGTGATGATTGGAGATTGATGGTGACAGTACTTGCTGCAACAAAGGCTCTATTTCATGTCAGTGTCACTATCACCTGGGTGTTGCAGGAGCAATAAACGTTCGAAAATTAATTTTTGTGATACTGCAGGGGCTAGCACCTTTAAATTTCGAATGGTAGTTACTTATAAGATGCAAATGCTCTCTAAGAACAGTTTCTAAAAAAATCGAAATTTAAAAGTTGTGAAAATGCTCGAAAAGCGTTCTAAATTGCCATTTCTGCACAATCTCAGGAAATATAAAAATGATTTCAAGGTAATGGTTGTAAATTGATGGTTACAGTGCCTGCTCCAAAATAGACTATATTTTATGTTTTGTTCACTAGGGGGTTGCAGGAGCAAAAAATTTTCTAAATCGGGTTTTTGTGATACTGAGAGGTCTAACATTTTGAAATTTGGCATGGTAATTAATTAAAAGATCCAAATGCTCTCTAAGAGCCATCGAAAGAAAATTCCAAAATTAAAAGGCTGCAGTAAGCGAAAAGCATTCTAAAAATGTCCAAAATTACAATTTTTATGCACCCTTATGAAATACCAAACCGATTTCAAAAATAATGGTTGCAAATTGGTGGTGATATAACCTGCTCAAATATAAGCTATAATTTATGTTCGTACCACTACCACCAGAGGGTTGCAGGAGCAAAAAACTTTCTAAACTGCGGCTTCTGTAATACTGAAAAGTCTAGAAACATTAAATATGGCATGGTGGTTAGTTATAAAATATAAATACCCTCTGAGAACTGTCGGAAATAAATTTGAAATTTAAAAGGGGTGAAGCGAAGGTAAGGAATGAAAAGCATTCTAAAAGAGTCTTAAATTACAATTTGTATGCAATCTTAGGAAATAATAAACCGATTACAAAAGTAATGGTTGCGCATCAATGGTGACAGTCTCTGATCCTACACAGGCTATATTTTATGCGGGTACCACTACCTCCGGGGGTTGACTGGAACAACAAACGTTCTAAGCAAACCTTTAAAAACTTTCTCAATTACGTTTTCTATGGAATATTAGAAAATACCAAACCAATTTCAAAATTAATGATGGCAAATTAATGGTGACAGTCTCTGTTCCAACTAGGTATTTTATGTTAGTGCCACTACCACCAGAGAGGTTTTAGACCGTTAGACAAGAAGCTTGGAATTTGACATGATGGTTAATTTTATGATATAAATGCGCACTAAGACCGCTTTCTAAAAAATTCAAAACTTCAAATGAATACTGGAATGAGTGTTTCAAATGAGCTAAAAAGCTTCAAAATACTTTCTAAATTATCCTTTGTTTAGAATTTGTTTTAGTTCTTCTTATTAATTTAAGTCTCATTTCTACCTCATGCTGTGTAAAAATGAAGTTTAGTCAAAAACTGTGCTTCATTAGTAATTTTTGAATTATTCCTAAAAATATAATTTCTTCTAATAAAAGTCAGACATACGAATATCACTTGGGATATTTCAACTATTACGCGTGCAAAGCCGCTTGTTTTGCTAGTTACAGTGGTGGACAATTGGCGCAGAGGCCTATTGATACCACAAATTATTTGTAGTATTCTTCACCTTAAGAAAAACTCAGAAATTCTGTGATTAGATAAGTCGAAAAATACTACTAAAATTGAGTGGTGTCAATTGTCTCCTCCTCTGCGCCAATTTTCCACCACTGTAGTTATTTCGATAAAATTATTTCCAAAAGTATTTTGAGAAACAGTATAGCTTGATGAAAACCTATCTGTATCATAGATTTGAATCAATTTGAGCAGCCCTCTAGCAGGTAACGGATGGAATACTTAGCTCTAGGCAAGCAAAAAAGCGGTCAATAGGGTATTTCGACACTTATAATCCCTGTAGTTTGTACATAGAAATGTTTATAAAGTACCTGTACCAAATAAGGCCACGTCAAGTTTTCAGGTCACAATAAACCGCGTTATATAAGAATTAATATTTTGAATGTTGTTGATGGAAATCTTTATACATATTTCCACAATATTAATTTATGCATATTCTTGTTGCTGTTTAATTGTGGCTAAGGAGGGTTCAAAACAACATATACTTTAAAGTTGCTTTATTAGGAGTATGTGTTTTAAATAAAGCCATACTTCTAAGTACATTACTTAACTTTAATTAAGAGGTGTTTTGCAGGTATTAAACCAAAATAGAGCACAATAAAAAGTTCTTCTTGTAATACAATATTTTGTGACTACTCTATTTAGGGACATGCCATTTCTAATAGACAAAATTGCTCATTCTATTTCTCATGTGCTCTGTTGATCCCTCTTACCACCGCTTTGATAGATGCCATAGTTGTCTACATATGTTGGCACAAAAAGCGTAAAACAGTTTTGTTAATAATAAGATACGATGAAAATAAAGTATTCTCTTAACAATAACAGGCCTTATACGGCCTGATTTTATTAGAGGATTTCTGTTTTTGACATATTTTACCTCTAAACACAAACAGAATTAAAAATACAGAACTTTTCAATATACATTAAGAAAGATCATCAATTTGGCGCTAACGTTTTCGTCTTCGGTTAAATTTCGGGTTGAGATATTATTCTTATGGATCGGAGTCCGGTTAACCTGATTTTTTAAGAGAAAAACAAGAATACTGTTTAAGATTAAAATCTGCTATATATTAATATGAATGGGTCTTTATACATGCTCAGTTTCCTACATAATTGATAATATTGATATGAAAGATATGATTAAAGATTAATTTTCTATGATTTTATTAAATTGTAGATCTTTTTTTTTCCTATTTGGGATTTCAGTTGTCCATGAGAACATTTATCCGGTTCGGTCGGGCTGTGGTTTAACAGAACATTTATTTTCCGGGCTAAGGTCCGACTCTTGGTTGACTTTAAAATGAATTTAAAATTTCACCTACTTGAAACAATAAATTCATTTTAAAGTCATATCTCGTGTACAGTTCCACTCGTGCAGTAACCTAGAACCAAACCGAGATGTGTCGTGTCAATTTCTAATAAAAAATAGCTACACGGTCGTATGCAGAATTTTATTCCGAAATAGAGTTTATATAAGAAAAATAATTGCACCCGAAGCGGTTCCGATCGCTTTCGCCAAAATCTAGTCCCACAATCTGATATAGATACGGCAAAAAATCTCAAACCTGTAACAAAAAAAGTGTCGCTCTCAACTTTTCGGATGGGGTAAGGAGGATAAAATCTTGTCACAAAACCCGATACAGAATCGTCACAAATATCACACAGCTGAAGCGAAAAAAAAATAACGATCCTAATTTTCTAGAAAAGATTTGTGTAAAACATGGTCACCCGATCCAATGCAAAGTCGTCATAAACGTCACAAATCTGTAGCAAAAGAAATAAAGGATGATCTGTACTTTCTTTATTGGATTCGAATAAAATCTGGTTACCCGACCCGATACTGTGTCGAAAAAAATGTCAGAAACCTGTAGAAAAAGCCCAAAATATCGATTGAAACATTCCGCATCGGATTCGGGTAAAAACTGGTTACCCGAGCTGATTAAGAATCGTTACATATGTAACATTTTCTACTTTAAAGTCATACGGTGACTTCAAAAATTGGTCACTGCGTGTCGACAAAAAAGCTAAAAATCGGCCACAACGATTTCACTCCCACGTTACGTCACGTCACGTCTACGGTCACAGTATAACGTCATTGTGAAATCAACCTGATATTACAATGTTTAATGGATTATTTCATGGTTGGTTTTTTGTATGCCAGGTGTAGTTATTTCTTTGCTGTTAGATTTTCTTTTTTTTTTCATGTTGCATTCAGAACGCTTTAAAATTAAATACATCGAAGAATTACTAATAGATTTAAATGCTTTTTACCTGAATTTTTATTCAAAGCGAAGGTATGTTTGTTGCACAAATCTAAGTTAAAGGACATTTTTAATATTAAATTCATCAATACTTTTAAATTTCTTGTACAAATATCAAAATTTAATAAAACGAGCAATAATTGGCCGGATCCGTTGAGATTTTCAAAAATTTTGCATTTAAATAAAAGAAAAGAATGAAATAAGTTAAATAAATCGCACACTAGTGTGCGCCGTTTTTCCGGTTATATCATTTTCCCATAAGAATTAACATCCAGACATTAACGTCTAAAACGGCTACATGTCAGAAATTAAATCATAATCACAAATTACAGAGCGCTTTAGACGTCGAATGCTGGCATATCTGCAAAGCGTGTTGGGGACGCAGCTCGCCCAGACTGTGCTGCCGGAGGCACTGTGACACCCAAATCCAGGTGCGATTAGAAAGAAGTACATGGTCAGAAATTAATTAGTTTATATTTAAATGTCAGGCAGTAAATCGGTAATCACCATACTGGGGACCCAAGAGACAGAAGACCTACACGGCCTCCAAGACTATTCTGTATAATGTAGCACCCATTCATAGTTTCGTTTGAAAAGAGCTTCGTTAATTTCCAGTTTCGTTTGATTTGAAGTTCATTTGATTAGAGGTTCGTATAAAAAAATCGACCAGCCTAGCAGGCGAAACATTCAAGTCTTTCCTATTAAAATGCAACCGTTCCTGCACTGTAAAAAAAATTCCGCAACGTTCCTGGGAAAAAATGGGCAGCTGAGTTGCCCATTATTTCCAAGAAACATTTCTTGAAAATGACTGGTACTTTACTGTATATGTTAAAAACTTTCTACAGAAATGCCAGTAAGTTTCCTGCGAAATACCAGGAATATTTCTGTTGACAGCAAAACATTACTGACATATTCAAGGCTGGAGTAGCACAAGAGCGAAAAATGTCCAGACCAGGGATCGAACCTGGATACTTGGCGTGCCGTGCCAATGCCTTACCTGTTAGGCTATCCGGACCGATACCTGGCTGACATAATTCACTCTGGATGTTCGTTCCCTTCATTATGACATTACTGACACTTCACAGCATGCGGGATCCGCAGACGGTTTTTACATTTCCAGTTGACAATTTTCGCTTTATTATCATTATTTGTTAGAATGAAAAAATATTTTGAAATTGACATCAAAATTATTATTTATAATTTACACGAAAAAATAAATTTTCAGTTAAAATTCAATAAAGTAAATATATATGTGATATATTGTTTCTGAACTTTGCTTAAAATATAAAAATATATAAATGTAAATAATAATTAGAAAAAAAATCTAGACATAAAATATTTTGGATTTTCGTCAGTGATTATGTTAGTTTACAAGTTAGATAAAATACATATAAATTTTCATGAAAAAAAAAACCTAAACGTAATTGTATATTTTTTCCGAAAAAAAAAAAAAAAATTCAAATTTGCAGCAATTCAAAGTGTCAAATATATGTCAAATTTAAATCAAATTGTAATAAAGTGTTAAAATATAAAATTAATTAAAAAAGAAAAAAAAAAGTTAAGAGGTAGCATCGAACCCGGGCCGTACGGGTGGCGTGCAAGCTTTCTGCGCCCACACCACGAAAGACACGTTGAGAGCTGCAAACTAATGGGTATTTGAAACGTATGCTAAAACTCGGCATCTAATTTCTGAAAATCTAAGGCCCATTTGAAGAAATCCTTTCACAAGAATAATTAGAGATAAGAACTCTAAAACATACTTTAAATTAATCAAAATAGGTGAGAATCATATTTGATTGTCCCCTGGTTAATGCAGATCCAAATAATAGGTGTATTTTTTTTTTACACAGTCTGCTCGTTAAAGATTTCACAGACAAGTGCGAGAGATAATCTCTTAGTGATGTCACAGAGGTATTGTATGTATTTTCATCTGAATTATCTTGACAATAGAGACGTAAAGGATTATGTCGTCTATTGATTTATTTGCATTCCATATTGATTTTTTTACATTCATTTAAGGAATTCGTTTTCGACACTTGCGCGCGAGCAACGGATTATAGGGAAAAAAAATAATAAATGGCGGCCGCAGCGTTTTGCTGTTTCCAACTTTTGTTCAGGAACGTTTCAGATAAGAAAACCAGAATTTCACAGGAAAGAGCTAAATTATTCTGAAAACCTGATAAAAGGCGAAACGTTCCTGGATTTTACATGGAAAGTTACCATTTTTTTTTACAGTGTGACCTGTACCATCCGACGCAGAATAACCGGGAAAAGTAATTCTAATCATTCGCTTAAATATCATACCATAATTAGATGGGATATTAATTTAAAACCGACGGGAAGAAAAAGTCCCGTTTTTACTACAGTTTAAAATCGGTATCGGTAGGTGCCGGAAGAAAATTAAAAAAAAAAAAAAAAAAAAAAAAAAAAAAAAAAAAAAACTGCAAATAGATGGTACCTTCTGGTTACCGTGATAGTTTTCATTGAAAATTTACGTATATTTAGTGTTTCGGAAACATATTTTTTGACAGTCTATTTCATTATTTCCAATTTTTGTGCATTTAAAAATTCCTATCGCACAGTCTCGAATGGCGTGATGAAAAAGCAAAAAACATCTACTTGTAGACATTATATTCGTGGTACTAATGAGATTATTCATTACAAAAATTATAATATTCACAATTGAAAAGAAAAATTTTGAAAATTGTATTTTTCCTTTTTTTTTTTTTTTTTTTTTTTTTTTTGCCATTTCTACAGCCGGAATGGAAATAAACTAACAACAACAAAAAAAAACATGCTTAATTTTTTGCACTTCATGGTTCCCTTCGTTTAAAAAGATAAATATTTATTAACTCAAAAAAAAAAAAAAAAAAAAAAAAAAAAACATTTTCTGAAAGTTGTATTCATGTTTTCATTTTTTTTTCTGCAGTTTTAAAATGACATCACCGTGGTTCGAGTAAAAACACACTATAAAAATACCGATGGATAAACAGTATCTTTCTTTTCTACAGTACATCTGAGGACTAGATAACTTGTGAAATACTCTTTTCTATGTTTGGTTGGAGATATTTCTCTGGATATTCTTCTGGGTTCTTTCATCCTCTCCCTTCCCATTTTAATGGGAGTTGATAATTTTTCTTTCGTTACGTGACTGCTTCCTCCTGCTTCTTATTGTATTTCTGGTAGGTAGGGAAGACGATTTAAATTTCTGTGCGCGTTTAGATACTTGCCGTTTGATTGTTAGGCTGCTAGATAAGAACTCATATGCAGCGGGCTTCCCCCCCCCCCCTTTTTTTATTCCGTCGTTCATCGTGTTTTCAAAATAAGTATCTCAAGTAATATTTGACAGAAAATTACATATTTATTTCAAATAGAAGAAATAAATGAGATATATTACATAAATCTCATTTTGCTACCTTTTTAAGATGAAAAATACCCATAACTTCAAATTCCGTGCATAAAACATCAAATTTTAATATATAACTAAAGAACAGCTGGGCTGACCTGGAAGTTTTTTTATGTCTTTATTCATTTAAAGGAAGGAGAAGAATGAGATAAGTTAAAAAGAGAAAGTCAACGTTACAAAACACAAATAAGTAAGTTTAAAAATCATATAGCTATTTCGAAGCCTTTAAGGCTTCATCATCAGTGCTTAAAATTTAAAGATAAAATTAAATCAAAACTGTGGAATAAAAGAGGAGGTAGACAGAGCCAGAGAGGTACACCTCACATTCTCTGTGCCACAGAGTCTCTCTGGCTCTGTCTCCCCCATCTTTTATTCCGCAGATTTAATCTAATTTTATTTTTAGTTTTTAAGCACTGATGATGAAGCCGCTTAGAGGCTTCGAAATAGCTATATGCTTTTGAAACTTACTTATTTGTGTTTTGTAATGTTGGCTTTCTCTTTTTAATATATTGGCACAAAGTACAATCCTCCCCTCCTTTTATGAATGAGATAAGTTACTAAAACGCACACTTCATTGTTCCGCTTTTTTCATTAATTATACTTTCCATAGGAGCTATTGGTCGCGAAATAAAGTTTAACATATCAGAAATTAAATCGACATTTACTATTACAGCGATTCCTTAGAGCTAAATGTCCGACATACATGTAGGTCGTCGTCTGGGCGCAGCTGTCCTAGTCTACGCTGCCGATGACCTTTGAATTCCCTTTCCTAGGTTCATTCGGAAATTTTTTCGTTTAAAAACATAAAATCCTACAAATACAAGGGTGTAAGTTCCCAAAGGTATTTGAGTTCCCAACCCAAATGTTCATTCGGGAAGATTTTTGTTTAAAAACATAAAGTCCTACAAATACGAGGGTGTAAGTGGCCTAAAGAATTTGGGCAATCAACACTATGTTCTATTCGAAAGATTTTTGTCAAACAAATTGAATTAATTTGAGGTTTATTAGATTTCATGTTTTTTTTTTTTATTTCCTATTTGAAAAACAAATCTGAACATATATTTTTTTCTATTTTCTGCTTCTTTTATTTTCTTGTTTTTATTTTCCACTCACACGGTAAATTATATCTATAAAATATTTTAACTTCTATATACAAAATATACAACAAATATACGTCTATCAGTCATTTTAAATTTTCATGGAGTATTCTGTTACAGCTATTGCTCACCGGTTGCCATTTGTTTTCATTTTTTTTGTATTGATTTTTACTTCTCCTCGTTTGAACACTTTATTAAAAGGAAAGTTGTTCATGTGCTAACTGAAGAAAAAAATAGTATTAATTTTAAGCACAAACTTAACCAAAAGTATCGAACAGATCCATATTGTTAATATGTTGAATTTTAACGTATTAACGGATCCGTGCTGGGCGACTTAAAAGGGTGGTACACAACGCCTGTTGGCTGTTGGGGACAATCTCGCATTAAATCAGAGGAGGATATGGCCATTGTCTCTATTATCCAGAACGGCCCTGAGTAGTTGGATAGAAAAATTTTAAGTGCATACCATTATGAATTTATTTATTACGGTTTTCCAATTAAAAGAATTAACAACAAAATAAGAACACGACTTTTAATTAAAGCACTTGTTCTACAACAAGTTATTTAAATTCTAAACTTCTTTGCGTATGTGCAAGACTTATTATTGTGCTATGCAAGTTAATAGCTTATCATTAAAATTAGAATAATTCTTCAAAAAAAAAAGCAAAAATATTGAGAACTTGGTCTTCTTTACAGAAATTAATTCTTCAAATATGTACATATACACATTTTATTATTTTTTAACACATACTTTAGACATTAAAATAAGAAATTACACATATATATCTGAAAAAAAAAAACATTTTTAAATAAAATCTCTTGATTCTCGTAGTTGAAGACTAAGTTCTTTACATTTTGGTACTTTCTGCTAGAATTATTCTAATTGTCAAAAATATCTATTAACTGGTATAGGATCATTCCATACACAATGAGCAAATTATCTGTGACAGACATGTCAGAGATTTTAATGAAAATCGTTATATAAGCAGATCATATCTATTTATGAGAAAATGTAAAAAAATAGATTTCAGAATTGTTTATTTGAGTATTAAAATTTACATTAAAAGTGGATGCAAAATCGAGGTTTTGTCTATACGCTTAAAATTTCAATTTTGATTATTAGCCTTAGGAATGAAAGACTATATTAAAAAATATTTATAATTAGGAGTAAATAATAAGTAACAGATTGGCTTAAGTTAGTAATTGTATTTTTATTCCGTAATGAGAAAAAAAATATTTTTGAAAAAATTTGAGGGAAAATGCAATATTTCTATTGCTCATTTAAGCATGAAGGACAGCTCTGACAAGATTAAAACTACTTGACGTTATAGATAAAAGTATATATTTTAAATATCGAAACGTCCATTCTGGCATTTTTATTCCTTAATGAGAAAAAAATAAATAGTAAAAAATGTTGAGGGTAAAATGCAATATTACTATCACTTCTTTGAAAGTAAGGGGAAGCTTTTCAAAACTTTTAAAATATTTGTTATTATAGATAAAAGTGTATATTTAAAATATAGAAACTTGTATTCTTGCTTTCAGTTTATTTTTACCTCAGGAATTTTTTTAATTAAAGTAGAAAAAAAATGATTCAGTAAGATTAAAAATTACACATTAATCCTAAATCCAGATACCAAAAATAGATGGCAGCACTCATTTTTTTTCACCTTGAAATCGTGCAATATTTTAAGAAATGAGCGCGAATTCAAAGAGGAAAATCTCATGGAATGTAACAGATATTACCTTTTTGAAACCATTTTTGCTATTTTAGGAATCATAAGGCAATCTTGAATTTTTTTAAGCATATCATGGACTTATTGATCTTTATGTCTGTGCAATAACTGTAATGTCTGACTATTCCTTCATTAATTTTTTTGCCTATCAATAAGAGGAGAAATTATGATTTTGTAACTTTTTTTTTATAGTTTCTAAATTTTTGATGAAGATGAAGAAAATAAATGGTAACTTTCAAACTTGGGGAATTTGATCTTCATATGTAATACTACATCAGGCATCAATTTTACAGATGTTTTTGAATGCCTTTGATTTTTTATAACGTTTCTAATTTTCTCAAAATTCACAAATTTTCAATTTTTACTACCAATTAAAGATTAATCATGGTGTTACTTGATTATTATTACTGAATAAATAGAAAGGTAATTTTTCAGAGGTTACAATATTATAAAAAAATTCCATTTCTATTAAATAGTTTTCAAGATACAGAACTTCAAACTAGCAACTTTGGACGATTGCACATTTGGTCATTTTTTATCACAAGTTTTTTAAATGTCCAAAACTGCTAAAATATATTTTTTTTTTGCAGCTATTTTGCAGTATTCTATTTTAATATGAACCTGTGTATCAAATTTTATTAAAATCGGTGACTATGTGGCCACGGCTTTTTTTTTAATTTTTGCTCATTTTAAGTGGAATGACTCTATAAGAAAGCAACAAAACTTCCAGAAAACACAGCTATTTAATAATATTTTTTTAAATGAAAATAGTTTAAATAAAAATACGGGGATGCTCAGTACTTTTAGTCAACTGTGTATTTGTGTTGGAATGTCATCGTTCTACATGTCTTAAATATATCTAGAAAAAGTACCGAATTTCGATAAATACATATGCATTTGTCATTTATATGTGTATCACATGTACCTGGATGTATTTTGCCTCAATGTTTTTTGGACATCTATAAGAAATACCGTATGTCCAAAAGTGATCTATGCTTGAAGGTATTATAGCCGTTCATGGATCTATCTGTATATCATTGACTACTTATGGAACTGAGAAGAGAGCACGCTTGACATCTCCACTAGACGTGCGAAGGGTATATTTTCCTTGATGACTTTCGGTTTCTTATAGATATGTCAGTTTTCTTCTGCAAAAATCTTATAGACTTCTTTTAGATGGAGATGTACATTGCGTGCATTTCCGTAGCCAAGATGGAAAAACAAAAAAACGAAAATATCCATGGATCGAAGATACCTTCGTGCTCTGAATTGTATCTTGTATTTAATAAATTATAGATATTTTCTATTTCAAAATAAAGCTGAAGGTTATTTTCATATATCCATTTTTATGCAGTTAAAAATTCTCATCTACCTTCCCAGATGGAAATTCATAATGATAATAATAATAATAATAATAATAATAATAATAATAATAATAATAATAATACCCACGGATAAGAGGCACTTTTCTGCTCTCAGCGGAAACTTACAAAAATATTTACTTTTCAAAAACAATTTTCTGAAAATATTTTTTTTCTTTTTTAACAACCAATGATAGGCAAGTGGTCGATGGCTTCGTGATGTGAAAGAGAATTTTTTCGCTTGGCATGGTGAGAATTATTTATTTCACTAACATTCCTCCTCCCTTATTTATTTCGTTGCGTCACACTGTCCAGCTGCATATTCTTTATTCATGGTGTACGTAAAAGGCGATTTAAACGTTATGTACATTCTTGCGATGTGCTTTTATTTTACATTATTTTTTTTTCTTGGATAATTCAGAATGTTTTTAAATTAAATACCTCTAGAACTAATTAACATATTTAAATGCCTTTTACAAGCTATTTTATTTAGAGAGAGAAAAAAATGTGATTTGTTTCAGAAATCTCAAGGTAGGACTTTTTAAATATCAGAAATATCAAGGATTTTAAACTGCCTGTGCAAAATATGAAAGGTTAACTACCAGGTGTCCCAAAAATGACTGATTGATTTTAAAATTCAATAACTTCCAAACGGTGACAGATATTAAAAGAATTCTTGCAGGAGGGTTATGAATGATATCAGGAGTTTTTGTACTGCGATTCTTGATTTTAGTTCGAATTTCAAACAATAGATGGCACTGAGTCCAGAACCGATTTTTTGCACTGCGGGATACATTCAATACATTTTAATCTCCATATTTGCTCATGGAAGAAGAGAGAGGCCGAAAAATCGAGCCTGGATTTAGCGGCTATTGCTTGCAGTGCCATCTATCGATGTTATTTGTAACTAAGACTGAGAATCGCAGCATAAAAACTCCTGACATCTTACATAACACTCTTGCAAGATTTTTTTAAATATCTGTCCCCGTTTGCAAGTTATGGAATTTTAAAATCCATCAGTCATTTTTGGGACACCCGGTAATTGGCCAATTTGAATGATTTTCGCCAAAATTTTTAATTTTAAAAGAAAAGAAGAATAAGATAGGTTACATGGCAACCACACTAGAGTGCGCTAATTCGTTTCAAAATTGAATTGGTAAAAGTTTCGTTGGAAGCTCGTTGAGAGTCGTTTAGAAAGACATTTGCAATCAGCGAAACAAGCGAAGCTTTCTAATATATAATTTTAAAATCCGTGAGCGGTTGTCTATCTGTGTGCATATATGAAGCTGCATCTATTCTAGGACCAAAGGAAAGAGTACCAGATCGATACCATTCGACGCTAAAAAAAAGTAAGCCAAAGTTATTTCGTCCATTCGCTAAGAAATACGACGTCAATTTTCCCATATATTAATTAATACACTCATTCTTAGCGAGTTTCCATCGTCCCTTTGGTGGCATCCGCACATATCCGAGATAAACGTTTTTTTTTTTTTTTTTTTTTTTTTTTTTTTTTTTTTTTTTTTTTTTTTTTAACCCCCGGTACGGTATGCTATTTCTTTCTCCCAGCTTATTTTGTGTCGTCCAAAAATAACGTTACCTTACAGAAGCTAGCCGCAAAACTAAGCAGTGCGATTAAATACTCAATAGTAATTTTTTAAACTTCTAAGCATCGCACATTTTCAATTTTTATACTATCGTATTGCAAAAAAAAAGTACTTTTAAATGCAATTTGTTTGAAAACTGCATCTCAATTATTTTTGAAATATTAAATTTTTTGTAGTGTTTGGAGCCATGTGCTTAATATTGGCAACGGAAGTACTCCATTTCTGTAGAAAGTAAAGGAAAAATATTTGTAAAATATGAATTGCCGAAACGTCAATGAAGGCTTAATGTGGAGACCCGAATATTTTTTTTTTTTGTTTGTTTCCGTTTGTTTGTTTGTCTGTCTGTTCCGCGATAACTGCCGTAAAAAGCATCCGATTAGCTTGAAATTAAGGAGGCATGTTAGTATTTTTGGTTAAATTTGGTTCATTCGTTCGAAATATATAAAACATTTTATTTTCCGCCGTAATGCTTTCCTATGGCAGTTCAGACGATTTTCAAATTTCCATTTGTTGAAGGAAAATGGCGCATTTGATTGAGGTATGTAAATGGAAAATTATGGATGCTGAAATTACCAAATAAAGGTTTTAAATTATTTCTATTATTTTTCAGTTTGCAAATATATTTGTTGGATTTTTTAATTTAGGTGTATGAATTTCGGTGGAACGTTTTAAATGTTTTACAATAACATAAAAGATTTTGTTCTATTATTTTACTTATTCGACATGATATGTATTTCATTTTTTTCGTAAGTTACCTATAGCAACTGCATTTTATAGCGTATAAACAAAAATCATTAAAATATTCCGATTACGAAAAACTAAGCAGAAAGTCTGGCTGAGGGAAATAAATATTTGGTGTACAATATAGCTTTGCGTCAAACGTTAACGATGATAGTAAGGTTACATTTTTTAATTTAATATAGATACTATTAAAAGGCTATAAGATAAAGAATTTTTTATAGCCTTCAAATCAATGCGATTTAGGCAATTAGCAGTGGGCACGATGATGAATGATTATCCAGTAGATTTAAAAGTTTTCAAATATCCCTATTCTTAGTGATTTTTGTATGTTATTGCTATCGAGCAGATTAGGATGGATTTAAACTAAAGTTTTAAAATGCTAAACGTGAGAAGACGCACATTTAAAGGCATCGGAAATTTTGTAGGTTTAAAGGTATCCTACCCCCTTAAATTTGACAATTTATGATTTGCGAAATATCCTGACATGATGGTTAAAAATTAATGTAGTTTTTCGATTCAGTGCTAAAAAATACATAAAAGTTTAAAAAACAGCAATCGCAGTTTTGTATTATCTAATTTAAAACATTTTCTTAAATTTCTTGGCGGTAATCTATCCGAATTTTTTTTGTGTTATCCTGTAAAATAAGTATAAATGGTAACCACCGAAAATCATAATAATATTAGATTGTTATTGGATTTGCGCCAGTATGTAAAATGTAATCTCGATCGGATATTTAAAAGTGAGTTAAAGTTCCAGTACAAATTTTGAACTTGAAAAACATACAAACGATCATTGAAGTAACATAAAAACTTGTAAAAATAACATAATTTTTGTTAAAAGAAATCATAAAAGAAACAGTCTCAAATCCTGCCAAAGTAAAACATATGTTATTTCAGCCAATCTGATAAATGTTAAATTAATCGTAATACTTGTACGATTTTTTTCAAAGCGCAGATACACATGAAATAAGATCTTCGAATACTTTAAACACTTGGTATTTGACCCTTCAAAGCCAAGCCAAACTCATTTGTTTTCAGAGCAGAAAAGTGGCATGAGTCATGCTTTTTTAAAGTTTCATAACTCGCTCAATTTTAGAGTTATGTGAATGGGACATTTTTTGGTCTTACTTGTCAGTGTAAAAGGAAAATTTTATTAAATATATCTTATAGGACCGGGGGAGCCTATAAAAATTTAAATTTCGTAATTTTTTAAGAAAAGTTTTTATTGACCCACATCGCCTTTAAAATATTTCTTTACCTGATTTAAAACATTTTTGTAATTGGAACTATATGTCTATGACGAACGGTTTAGGAATTTGCCATTTTACACCGTTGAAATCGGACACCCTGTATATAATGGATATATTATATATTAATTATTATATATATATTAATTGAAAACTCATCAAAAATCCAAACTAAAAAAGCATATTATTTGAATATATATATATATATATATATATATATATATATATATATATATATATATAATGGATATGTTATATAGAGGAGAAGGTCCAAATACCGGCTAGGGTCCAAATACCGGCTACTAGGTGTTCTGAGAACTGAGCGCAGCGCAGGCTAGTGTAGATAGGCAGAGTTTGAAACATTAATTGAGAGAAGAAAGTTTCGAAAAGTACGTCGCTGAAGTTTTTTTACAAACAACAAATGCAAAAGTGTCGAAACGACGTAATCTGGAACATCAAAAGTTTTTCAGATATGTGTTTTTCATTTTCTTTAAATATGCTGATCGTATATTGGCTTGAATTGACGATGAAATTATTTTCTAGACATATTCAGCTCTCAGTCGCCGCATGCAACTTATTGGTATTTTACCATATGAATGAGTAATACCGGTTTTAACTTAAACATAGCAGTGATCCGATTACCGGCTACCTAGAGAAGTCCAAATACCGGCTAGCCGGTATTTAGACCTTTCTGTGTTTGCTCTGGTTGAAGAGGAGGAAAATAAATTAAATTAAATAGTTCCAGAATTAATAAATTAATTTAAATTATTCAGAAATAGTTCCAGTCCCATTTCGTAATAAAAAAAGCAACCATGGCTGCAAGTCTTCAGGAGCGAAACTGGTTATTGGATAACTTCAGAAAAAAACACTGTTGGACACTCCAAAATTGCCTGCGATAAATAGGAAGAGAAAGAAGAAAGTGACGGATGTAAACATGAAGAAAATACAATCGAAAGGGCCAGAAATTGGATTTTTAACAAGTAAAAATTAAATTTAAAAAATCAAAAAACCCGACTGCGTAAAAAGCGAAGTAATTAATTTCTCCTCAGTGTTAAATTAATTTTTATATTACTTACCTATTTTTTTATTTACTTATATTGATAACTTTTAAGTTGTGATTAATTGTTAGTTCCTATCTATAAACACTGTTTTGATGAGGACTATAGATGTTTATGACGATAGAGTTGCAGTAAAGCTAGAAATCCTACCTACACAATTGTCAGGTTGGGTAATATTTAAATGGAGCTTCTGACTGTAAAATAGTCAATGAAACATCATCTCCATTTTGAAAGACCTATCCAATGATATGCCACTCAATAGGGTGCGTAAATTTTTTTCTCGTGTCTACAGCCATTTTGTATTTTACGGCCGCCATTTTGAATCTATAAAAACAAAACCTAGCCTATAACCGTCGGACAGTTAAGACAAATTGATAGAGACCTCATTCATTAAAATCCATCCAGCCGTTGGGATGTTTCGAGGGTATAAAGAAATCCACATACTCAGATACACGTGAAACACATAACCCTTCTTGGCAGTCGGGTAAAAAAGTAAATTGATGCAATTTGTGTCTTCTGCGATGTTGCTTTCTCTGCGGAGAAGGATGGGGTGAGAGGACTCTGGTTTCAGTGTTAAGAATGCGATATATGGGCCCATAGCGACTGCACAGACGCAGAGAGTGATTATTATGATTGTGATTTTTTCAGATAAATCAATTATCATTTCATGTAGCAAGCTTTTTTTTTTCAGGTTAAAAAACAAAACTAGAAACATAAAGGAAAGATGATTGTCAGAGATAGTCGGTAAGATTTTTATACATTTGACAAAACTTCTTGTTTATTAAAAATTACGTATTTTTTCTGTGCATAAGAAATGATTTTAATCAATAAAATTTATTAAAATAATGTTTTCATTGCTTAATAATTGACATTACGACTATTTGTGGGATCCTTTTGGAAAAAAACTTAGGTAGCCGGTATTTAGAACCCATTTTCAAAACTCAAAATTTGCAGACTTTTGGAATTTTGCTTTTTATAAACGGGTGCAAAACATGTCAAGGTAGCCTGCTCTCACTTTTCAATTTACTTATTTTTTAAGTTGTAGTATAAAGATTGAAATCAAAAGTGGTAGCCGGTATTTGGACCTTCTCCTCTATTAAATATTATATATTAATATTATATATATATTAATTGAAAACGCATCAAAAATCCAAACTAAAAAAGCATTTCTTTCTCAAAACCGCAAAAAGAACGCGCATCTGGTTTCGCTTTCCCAACACCAGCTTTCGATCGAAAAATCAGACGAAGGTAATTTTTAATTTTCAATAATAATCGTATATCAAGAAAACTATCAAGAATTTGAAACTCGCCACACATTTGTAGAAACATTTTCTGCATCAGAAAATAATTTTTTTTTTAATCACCGGGTAACCTTTATTAAATATTGAAAAACCTCACGCACACGCAACAAGATTCACTCAGATAGGGAACAAGCACTTTTTTTCAAAATGGAATTAAAAAGAGATCCAGTTTAGCATATAATTTGGGAGACGAAAGGAAATCTATTATTAAACGTTACTAAATGCTAGAAACATGATAAAAAAAAAAAAAAAAATATTATGAGCTTCGTCGATTTTCGAGTAGGGAGTGGGGAGGTGGGGGGCAGGAAATCATTAAAACCGTTTTTGTAAATGATAACTACTAAAATTTGTATAGTGAATATATATATATATGTAACAAGGAGTAGAAGCATATTTTACAAAGGTGTATGGGTGGGATGTGTGAAGGAAAATATTTAAAAAGGTTATTATGACAGATAACTGGTTTAACTTAAAATTTTTTGGAGTAAATATATGTATATTTTACATAGATGAATACAAATTTCTCATAGATGGAAGTTAATATTGACTTCTGTTACCACCATTTTCGAACAGTAACGTCACATTCATTTCTCGGTTTCTATAGGCCCTATTTCAGCGGGAAGTGGTTCATTCAATTTGAGTTCTTGAATTTCGTTTGGAACAGAATGTGCTCCATGGCTCTAAAAGGTGGAACTAAAAGAGTTTACGGCGTAACACTCTTGCTAAACGGTCAGTTGCAGGGGGAGAGAGGTAACGTGAAACGCAGAAAAGTGGTGATACATTCTTATTGAATTTTGAAGAAATCGGACCGTAATTGGCCGAGATATTACCGTAATTTCCGGCGTATAATCCGCGGATCAACAATCATGTTTCAACCAAGAAATTTTTAAAAATAAAATGTGACTATTTAGATCACAGTAAATATTTCTCTTGAATTACTGAATAAAATTTCTGGGTCCAAAAAAAATTGTTTGACCTGTGGATTATACGTTGGAAATTACTGTAATTAAAAACTCACCGAGAAGCATTATTGTCGTAAAACGGTGAGATGTCCCGCGCGTACTCTGTTCCGAATCTTGAACAGATCTTCAAGCATGGAAGAACCGATGCCCGCATCTGCTGAACTGTTAAAAATACAGAAAAATGAAACATAAGCTAATGTCCAAAATTAAGGTCACAAACATAAAATCTGTGAAAACTGATGAACTATTCACTGTGTTGCCACGAAATTTGGCACAGAGGTATATTACAATAGGAGAAAGAATATAGCAACATAACAATATGGAAAAGATTTTAATTGTGAATTAAGAAACAGGGTATATCAAAAATTGTTAAATCATGCATCAGAGATAAAGCATTTATCTCGTAAAAAGTCTGTCTAATATGGAGTATGACCACCGTGGACTGCTATACAAGTCTCGCAACGAGCTCTCATACTGTTTATGAGGGTGTCAATAAAAGTAAAACTGCTTTTCCAAACGCACGGCTTTTCACGTCTGGCGGGTCCAGGGAGGCGGATTACGCTGTGCAATGGCTCTTCCTAGACCATCCCAAGCCTTTTCAATAGGATTGAGGTCCGGAGACCTCGAAGCTAATTCATACGACGAATATCCTCTTGTTCAAGAAAATCATCAACAACGTGAGCTCTGTGTGGCTTCGCATTATCGTCCATAAACATGAAGTCCGCGCCTACAGCACCCCGGAACAACCTCACATAGGTTTCAAGGACTCGATCCCTATAGCGATATGCGTTGACCGTACCCATATCGAAAATGTGCAGTGGTGTACAACTGCCCAATATTATGCCGCCCCAGAAAGGGATTTCTTTGCCACCAAATCTGTTAATTTCTTTTGCGTAGTAGGGATGATAGTGAGCTCCACGTTCTCCCCAGATGAAGATTCGACGAGAATCCGTTTGTGTGGTGAATCTCGACTCGTGACTGTAAAGAACACGCTCCCACTCTTGTTGTGTCCAAGACTGATGCCTTCGACTCCACAACAACCGGGCTCTCCTGTTGAACACACGACCGGATTCGGAGCGTTAGGGATAAGGTCCTTGAAGCCTATGTGAGGTTATTTTGGGATGCTGTAGGTCCAGACTGCATGTTTATGGACGATAATACGAAGCCAACTGGCATCTGGTTTCGCTTTCCCAACACCAGCTTTCGATCGAAAAATCAGACGAAGGTAATTTTTAATTTTCAATAATAATCGTATATCAAGAAAACTATCAAGAATTTGAAACTCGCCACACATTTGTAGAAACATTTTCTGCATCAGAAAATAATTTTTTTTTTAATCACCGGGTAACCTTTATTAAATATTGAAAAACCTCACGCACACGCAACAAGATTCACTCAGATAGGGAACAAGCACTTTTTTTCAAAATGGAATTAAAAAGAGATCCAGTTTAGCATATAATTTGGGAGACGAAAGGAAATCTATTATTAAACGTTACTAAATGCTAGAAACATGATAAAAAAAAAAAAAAATATTATGAGCTTCGTCGATTTTCGAGTAGGGAGTGGGGAGGTGGGGGGCAGGAAATCATTAAAACCGTTTTTGTAAATGATAACTACTAAAATTTGTATAGTGAATATATATATATATGTAACAAGGAGTAGAAGCATATTTTACAAAGGTGTATGGGTGGGATGTGTGAAGGAAAATATTTAAAAAGGTTATTATGACAGATAACTGGTTTAACTTAAAATTTTTTGGAGTAAATATATGTATATTTTACATAGATGAATACAAATTTCTCATAGATGGAAGTTAATATTGACTTCTGTTACCACCATTTTCGAACAGTAACGTCACATTCATTTCTCGGTTTCTATAGGCCCTATTTCAGCGGGAAGTGGTTCATTCAATTTGAGTTCTTGAATTTCGTTTGGAACAGAATGTGCTCCATGGCTCTAAAAGGTGGAACTAAAAGAGTTTACGGCGTAACACTCTTGCTAAACGGTCAGTTGCAGGGGGAGAGAGGTAACGTGAAACGCAGAAAAGTGGTGATACATTCTTATTGAATTTTGAAGAAATCGGACCGTAATTGGCCGAGATATTACCGTAATTTCCGGCGTATAATCCGCGGATCAACAATCATGTTTCAACCAAGAAATTTTTAAAAATAAAATGTGACTATTTAGATCACAGTAAATATTTCTCTTGAATTACTGAATAAAATTTCTGGGTCCAAAAAAAATTGTTTGACCTGTGGATTATACGTTGGAAATTACTGTAATTAAAAACTCACCGAGAAGCATTATTGTCGTAAAACGGTGAGATGTCCCGCGCGTACTCTGTTCCGAATCTTGAACAGATCTTCAAGCATGGAAGAACCGATGCCCGCATCTGCTGAACTGTTAAAAATACAGAAAAATGAAACATAAGCTAATGTCCAAAATTAAGGTCACAAACATAAAATCTGTGAAAACTGATGAACTATTCACTGTGTTGCCACGAAATTTGGCACAGAGGTATATTACAATAGGAGAAAGAATATAGCAACATAACAATATGGAAAAGATTTTAATTGTGAATTAAGAAACAGGGTATATCAAAAATTGTTAAATCATGCATCAGAGATAAAGCA
Organism: Maratus speciosus; assembly: GCA_963932465.1. NCBI lineage: Eukaryota > Metazoa > Arthropoda > Arachnida > Araneae > Salticidae > Maratus > Maratus speciosus. The sequence goes on from OZ010787.1 coordinate 246,497,123, forward strand.
TTTATCTCGTAAAAAGTCTGTCTAATATGGAGTATGACCACCGTGGACTGCTATACAAGTCTCGCAACGAGCTCTCATACTGTTTATGAGGGTGTCAATAAAAGTAAAACTGCTTTTCCAAACGCACGGCTTTTCACGTCTGGCGGGTCCAGGGAGGCGGATTACGCTGTGCAATGGCTCTTCCTAGACCATCCCAAGCCTTTTCAATAGGATTGAGGTCCGGAGACCTCGAAGCTAATTCATACGACGAATATCCTCTTGTTCAAGAAAATCATCAACAACGTGAGCTCTGTGTGGCTTCGCATTATCGTCCATAAACATGAAGTCCGCGCCTACAGCACCCCGGAACAACCTCACATAGGTTTCAAGGACTCGATCCCTATAGCGATATGCGTTGACCGTACCCATATCGAAAATGTGCAGTGGTGTACAACTGCCCAATATTATGCCGCCCCAGAAAGGGATTTCTTTGCCACCAAATCTGTTAATTTCTTTTGCGTAGTAGGGATGATAGTGAGCTCCACGTTCTCCCCAGATGAAGATTCGACGAGAATCCGTTTGTGTGGTGAATCTCGACTCGTGACTGTAAAGAACACGCTCCCACTCTTGTTGTGTCCAAGACTGATGCCTTCGACTCCACAACAACCGGGCTCTCCTGTTGAACACACGACCGGATTCGGAGCGTTAGGGATAAGGTCCTTGAAGCCTATGTGAGGTTATTTTGGGATGCTGTAGGTCCAGACTGCATGTTTATGGACGATAATACGAAGCCACACAGAGCTCACATTGTTGATGATTTTCTTGAAGAAGATATTCGCCGTGTGAATTGGTTCTCGAGGTCTCCGGAACTCAATCCTATTGAACATGTTTGGGGTGGTCTAGGAAGAGCCATTGCACAGCGTAGCCTACCTTCCTGGATCCGCCAGGAGTTAAAAGTCGCGCTTTTGGAAGAATGGACTTTGTTGACACAAACATTTATTGACACCCTCATAAATAGTATGAGAGCTCTTTGTAAGGCTTGTATAGGCTTGTACGGCGGTCACAGCATATTGGACAGACTTTTCCCGAGATAAATGTTTTATCTCTGATGCATGATTTAACAATTTTTGATATACCCTGTTTCTTAATTCACAATTAAAATCTTTTCCATATTGTTATGTTGCTATATTCTTTCTATCATTGTAATATACCTCTTAGCCAAATTTCGTGGCAACACAGTGAATAGTTCATCAGTTTTCACTGATTTTATGTTTGTAACCTTAATTTTGGACATGAGTGTACTAAACTACATATACGCACTATAAGCCTTCTAACAGCGCCAGTCATTTAAAAAACACGAAAGTTAGAAAATAAGAAAATTAACTTCGAAACATCGATTTCTGTTTTTTACAGCGGTTTTCATATCGGGCGTAGGCTTAACTCTTATAAAAACGGAAACACCAAAAATATTCGCTTAACCTGCGTACTTTTTCCTTCAAACAGCGTCTTTGGTTTTAAATTAATGATAAAATTGACACTTTCAAAAAACTTCTTTTCCGAACGTTGTTTTTTCTGCAAAATTTTAAATTATACATCGACTTCTGAAAACAAAAAACGAATAATAAAAAATACGAAATCATATCTGCGTTCATTTATCTTTCAAAAAGCGTTTCTATTATAAAAAATATTAATATTAATCCTTTCAGAAAAATTCTTATACGAAAGTCACTTTTAAAAATTTCGTTTTTTCTACAATGTTAAAATGTTTGTATTGGCTTCGGGAAAAACGACAAAAACTATATATATCCAATTTCCTTTTAAACTACGAGTTCGGTTTTAAAAACTAATCATATTAACCCTTTCAAACACTATCGTTTCCGTAAGTGACACAAGCGGATTTCATTTTTTTTCACTGTTTAAATATCTGCAGCGACATTCAAAATTAAAATACGTAAAGACAAAAAAGACCAAATCTTATCTACGTTCATTTTACTTTAAATCAACGTCTTTGGTTTTAAAAATATTAATAGTAACCCTTTGAAAAAACTTCATTCAGAAAGTCTTTTATGAGAATTTCGATTTTTTTCTGCGATGTTTAAAAATCTCTATTGGCTTTGGAAATGAAATAAGAAAAAATACACACTTAACCGTCTTACTTGAAGGACGTGTTTGATTAAAAAATATATTATTCAGAAAGTCTTTTATGAGAATTTCGATTTTTTTCTGCGATGTTTAAAAATCTCTATTGGCTTTGGAAATGAAATAAGAAAAAACACACACTTAACCGTCTTACTTGAAGGACGTGTTTGATTAAAAAATATATTAATATTTACCATTTCAAAAATATTCTTTTCTGGAAGTCAATTCAGGATTTTGACAGACTTTCTACTTTCTAGGTGAAAACATATTATTTGCCAGTTGCAATTCAAGTTTTTAGTGTTTCAATATTTTCATTGGAAAATATATGTACATATTTCGCTGTGCTAAAATAATGTGATGTTTTAAGAAATATGAATGTTATCTTAAAAAATATATATATATGCTGTTATTTTCAAGTGTTAATTCAAAATATTTTCGTTTAAAAATATAAAATCATACACATTCGACGACCGTTTGTCAAAACAATGTTGTTTTTAGCTTTGTTTGTAGTCGTAAACTAGAAAATGGTTTATTGTACATGTACGCTGCCGAATTCACAAGCCATGGGTTCGTTTGATAGGAGGTTTGCTTGATTTGAGGTTTTTTGTGTTCATGGCTGTTTTCAAAAGTTTTGTTTTCATCATTCGAAGTTTTTTGTGGTTAGAGATTCTTTTGATTCGATGTCCCGCTGTCCCGTTGGTAAAGCCCGCAAATCCATTCTATATAAATCAGCGCTTCATCGTCTGTGTGTGTCAGAAACACTATCTGTTCAGAATCTTGAGAATACGGGGTTCACAGTGGTCGCAGAAAAATCCGCGGAATGCATTTCGCCCATTTACTAGACACCCCGACTGCAATTAAGTGAAATATGAATTTAAAATCCTCAGCTCTAATAACAAGCTTCTATACTCCCGGTAATCACTTCCGCGCATGTCCTGTGAAAACTTAATTGTTGAAGTACATATCAGGAGGCAGGAGGAAAAGAGTTCATTTAAAGCAGAATTTAGATTTACAATAGCCAGGTGTACAAAGAACATAAAAAATTACACATCCAAATAGTCGTTACATTCTCGATGTAGATAGTACTATACATAAAATGTATAAATACTTATTATTTGAATAGAATTATTTTATGAATGTGTTTTTCAAATTGCACGTTTTTTCTGCATTCTTAATTCGCAATCTTCGGGATGTGGACTCAAAAAAAAAAATATATATATATATTCATTTTCATCTCATACTTTATTCGTTTTGACCATATCTGTAATTAAAAAATATGGATTTTCATTATTTAAATTTGAATATTTAACTATTATTTTTATTGTAGTTTGTTCAACGTGTTACGTGTGAATATTTAATACGTGATTTATCACATTGCTAACTAAGCGTAGAACCAACAGAGTAAAAAATGTCCAAGCCGGAAATCGAACCAGGAACCCTTGGAATAGCACCCCAAGTGCTCTACCATTTAAGCTACGAGGACGATACCCAGCTTAGCATCTCACACTCACATATGTTGGTAAGGCTGCAACTTATGTGAACATATGTGAGTGAGAGCTTCTAAGCTAAGTATCGTCTTCATAGCTTAAATGGTAGAGCACTTGGAGCGCTTTTCCAAGGGTTCCGGGTTCGATTCCCGGCTTGGTCATTTTTTACTCAGTTGATTCTACGCTTAGTTAGCAATGTGTTAAATCATGTATTAAATAGTCAATAATTTCGAGCGTAATTTCACTGCTGAAAACTAATTGAAAAATTAATTAAACTTATGATGTATTATGTGTGTGTTTGAGAAATTTAATAACTCGATAGCATTTTCTCCCACCCCCTTTCAAAATGGAGTAGATGATGATTTGCATTTCAAGTTTTTTCAATGTATGAAATGAAACGATGGCTTTTCAGTGGGCTTTCCTTTCTTAAATATTTTTGTACATTAAGCTAATTTTCAAAATTAAATATTTTGAGAATTAATTGACAGATTCAAATGCTTTTTACATTGATTTTGTATAAGGAGAAGAAAAAAATGAGCTGCGTTAAATAAATGTCACTAATAACAGACAAATATGAAAATAAATATGAAAAATCCTTTAGAGATTGAAATTTGTATTAGAAATATTAAAATTTAATAATTCAAGAATTAATTGTTAATGATTTCTTTTTCCAAAAATATTTCCTTAAGATGAAAAATTATGAAATAGATTAAATAAAACTCATATCTTAGTGCGCTAGTTTCGTTTACATACGCTTCCCTTAGGAACTATTCCTCAGAAATTAAATTATAATATATCTATGTTTCGTAAGTTAAATCTGAAAACACTATAATAGGAACCCATTCGAAGTCAGTAACCGAGACACCTGTATGTGTACTGTACAGTGAGCACATCGTTGGAAATTTTCACTTCTTAAGATTGGGTGTCCGCAACCATGGGTTTGTTTAGAGTGATTTTCGTTTAATAGTATAAAAGTCCTTCCGGCCAGTGCCGGGAGGAAGAGGTAGCTTTCATTTTCCTTATTTTAAAAAAGCCAACTTATATTATTCAAACACACGAAGCTCAATTTAGTGGAAACCGAATATAGGAGATTCAATATTAATTTTTATCAATACTAAATAATTATGAATGAGAATTTCGCGAAATTAGTCAGCTTTATCCAAGCTGCTTTTATTTAAACTAACTTATATTTGGCTGCCAAATTCGGCGATTTCTTAAAGTTCCTTCCATTTTAAGACAACATGGTGGATGAGGCTAATCAGTGAACTTGGTCGAGACCTTAGTAATGGCTGTGCACATGCTCACTCACATCGGAATCGGTTGATTTATACGAGTGCTGTCGCAGGCAAAAAATAAGTTTTTCAAAACGTCACCCACATTAGAAATTGAAACTGCTATATCTGAGCTATTTTTTAAGATAAAGACAAACAAAAAATGCTCGTGAATGCTTATATCAAGGTCAAATACTTATGAAAGAAACCTTTTTCAATTTCTATTTTTTTTTTTTTTTTTTTTTTTTGCACCTCACTTTAAATATAATTTTTTTAAATTTAATGGCCGCCATTTTGAAACAAGATGGCTGATGAAGATGGCTAGCGAACTTGGTTGAGATATTGATGTATACTATCCACATGCCTTCTTCTATCGAAATAGGCGAATACGTGTGTTATCGCGTGACAAATACAAGATCGTTTCAAAGTGTTAGCCATGCTAGAAATTTAAAGTGCTATAATTCAATATTTTTTAAGATATAAACAAAAGAACAAATTTTCAGAAACAAAAACTGCTCCAGAATCTTTGTATCAAAGCAAAACACACAAAAAATTTTTTTTTTCATTTTCCAATTTTTTAATACTTTATTTTAAATTTTAAATTACTTTTTTTTTAAATGGCAACCCTTTTGAAACAAGATGGCGAATGAAGCTGGCCAACGAACTCGGTCGAGACATTGGTATGTACTATGTACAGATCAAGTTACATCCAAATCGGTTCATAAATACGCCTGTTATCACGTGACAAAAATCAGGTCGTTTTAAAATTTCAGCCACAATAGAAATTCAAAATGCTATAACTCAGCCATTTTTTTAGATATAGACGAAACAAAACCTGTTCCGGAATCTCTGTATTAAGGTCAAACACATACGAAGAAAATCTTTTTCATTTCCCAATTTTTTGGTATCTCATTTTAAATTTTAAATTTTTTAAATTTTTTTAAATGGCCGCCATTTTGAAACAATATGGCGAATGAAGCTGGCCAACGAACTCGGTTGAGACATTGGTGTGTACTATGTACACACCGAATTACTTCAAAATCGGTTCATAAATACATCTGTTATCACGTGACAAAAATCAGGACACTTCAAAATGTCAGCCATGCTAAACATTCAAAATGCTATAACTCAGCCATTTTTTAAGTTATAGACGAAACAAAAACTGCTCCCGAATCTTTTTATCAAGGTCAAACACATAAGAAAAAAATATTTTTTCAATTTTCAATTTTTTGGTACCACATTTCAAATTTAAATTTTTCTTAAAAATTTAAATGGCCGCCATTTTTAAACAAGATGGCGGATGATGCTGGCCAACAAACTCGGTCGAGACATTGGTATGTACTATGTATAAACGAAGTTACATCCAAATCGGTTCATAAATACGCCTTTTATCGCGTGACAAAATTCAGGACGTTTCAAAATGTCAGCCACGCTAGAAATTCAAAATGCTATAACTCAGCCATTGTTTAAGATATAGACGAAACAAAAATTGCTCCGGGGTCTTTGTATAAAGGTCAAATACATAAGAAAAAAATATTTTTCCATTTTCAATTTTTTAGTACCACATTTTAAATTTTAAATTTTTAAACAAATTTTAAATGGCCGCCATTTTGAAACAAAATGGCGGATGAAGCTGTCCAACGAACTCGGTCGAGACATTGGTGTGTACTATGTACACACCGAATTACATCCAAATCGGTTCATAAATACGAGAGTTACAGTGTGACATAGGTCAGATATATATATATATATATATATATATATATATATATATATATATATATAAATGGATATATATATATATATATATATATCAATTTTGAACGGAGGGTGGTTTCGGTGTCTGGGGGTCATGATCGATGAAAATATACCAAAATTTTTTGAAATCGCTTTCCTCCGAACGGCTGCAATAGGTAGCTTTTTGTAATGAAAGCTACCTAAAAACATGCAATTGCGAGGTACGCTTGCAAAAAAGGTTCGAGCGGGCCTAGCTAGCCCTTTTGCTTGCTTACGACCGCAATGGGTCCCCAAACACTAGGTTCGTTGGAAAAAATGTCCATGTATAAATGAAATTACTTTGTTTCCAGGCTTATTTAAAAAAAGTCCAGCTTAGTGGACGGTACTTATGCAATGGTACAATTGATAGCCTAATTCCTCTAATTTTATTATAATTATGTATTATTTACATACGCATTATTTTCTGCACTTGGTTTATTTTTATGTGAAATGAGAAAGCAAAATGTAAATAATTAAACTTTCATATTTATAATGCAATGTCGAGATAAATAATAAACAATACTTATAAATGATAAATATTTATTTGCCATGCATTTGTCAAAATAAATATTCTATAGAAAAACTTTGATAATATAAATTATTAAATAGTCAGATCACAGTAATCTAAAAATATAAGAATTCTTATAAATATAATCTTATAAAAATAAATATATTCTTATAAAATATAAGCATTCTCCAATTAAGTTCTTTTATCACATATATTTGCTAAGACATTTCTGAATATCTTAGAAAACTTTATTAGACTAATTTTCTAGAATCAATTTTCTATTCTTGAAATGTACTTACAAATAAAGTACAAATAATTGATAATATAAATTTGGGTATATAATTGCAAGAACATTTTCCTCTCGCACTTGTACATTCATTTAGTTATTACTTTGAAATAAAATCGCGCTTTATGCCAGTAATATTTGTTCACTATTTTGTGATCTTTAATAATCATAAACAAAAATTCAGAAAGTAATTACATATTTCGAGACATAACGTAAATCACTTTCAAGGTAACAATGTTTATGTTTTTCGCCATTGTTCTGACAAAACGTGATTAAAGCGAAGTGAATAAATTATTTCTGTTCACATATGAAGAACTTGTACTTTTTCTCGTATAAATAACTGTTTTATTAATCACTTCAGATGTGAATTCTAGCATTTTATTCACTATAAATAACAAAGTGAAAAGCAAATTTGTGATTCTTTGGGTTTAAGATAGATTCTTAAATAGATATACAAAACACAAGTTGAATACAAGACAAAACTCATGTATTACAGGTAGATAATATCACAAAAAAATCATTTCATGCATATAAATATTTTAGATTACTTCACTTGAAAACTATACACCAGAAAACATTGAATTATTTTGCAATAGGCAAATGATACCACAGTAAAAATTAAATATAAATTGAAAAATTTTAGGAAAGTATGACAGTTTCGTATTTCTTGGTAAAAATGTAAATAAATGTTTGTTGCGAATATGCTATCATCTGCATATATTATATATTCAAACAATGTAATTAGACGATCATTTTGAAGAAATGTCTAAAACGAATGAAGGTACATAATAATAGTAATTATCATTGACATAATAAAGTTCAAAAGTTCTTGAATTTAGAAAATAAAACGTCATGAATATACATATAGATAAAAACTGGGAACTTTACAATATTTTTTTCAAACCTCAAGTGCAACTCATTTTAAATGGAAACGAGGGAGACTAATTGGTTATTTAACGCTTCACTGCTTGAATCTTTGTATTTTCATGAGAAAAAAAATATTTGAAATCTATATATCGGTCTAATAATGGGAAAAAATAGTAAAAAAATTAAAATTAAAAATTTCAGCTAAAATTTGATAATTTATGGTGTGTAACGTATGTACACCATTAGGATTTTAAAATATTGTATTGCTATATTTTGTAAATAAATGAGCTTAAATTAATTAATTGTATCTGCTTAACACTCTACAACTTATTTATATTAATATTTTTAAGGGTTCAGTAAAAATTATGAAAGTAAATCTTACCTTAATAGCTTGATCAAAAATCTTTTGATTCCAAACAACAAATACTAAATTTTTGTCAAGTGCACCCATCTGACATGGACAAAATAACGGTTACTCCATTCTTTGGATTATTTCTGATCAGGGACAGCGATCATATTTGTAATAATCTTGGCACATAATGAAAATTATAATCTTTTTAGGTATGTACCAGTTATGGGACGTGCTGCAGTAAAGGATTAAAAAAGTAATGAAGTAATCAGCAATTCGAGTATGTGTTAAAAAATTAAAACGTACAAGGACAGATAGGTAAATGAAACATACTAAATGTCTCTGAGAATACAGGGTGTCCACTCTCAAGGTGTCCAATGGCTAATTCCTAAGCTGTTAGTCATAGACATATAGTTCCAATCACAAAACTGTCTTAAATGAGATAAAGAAATATTTTAAAAGCGATTTGGGGCAAGAAAATATTTCTTAAAAAATTACAAAACTTAAATTTTAATACGGTTCCCCGGTCCTATAAGTTATATTTAGTAAAAGTTTCCTGTTTGACCGAGTGGTAGCTGTTTAAAGTTGGAGCATATTTTTGGCTGTAAATTAGAGGTCTTTAGAGGTCAAATTTAGTAAAAATATAATTTCGTCAGATATATTAAAAAAATTGTTGAGAGTAAAACTGACATTGTAATAAAAATTTGAAATCTTTAATCATTCTGACATTTTAATGAAAAATATACAACCTGTAATAAACATGCAAGGAAAAAAACAGAATTCTTATTAAATAAAATTATTAAAATTAACAGTCTCAATTCTTTACAAAATGATACATATTTCTAAATGTTATTAGCTAGGCTGCAAAAGTTGGGTTATGTTTTTAGCTCGCAGGCTATCAAAGCCTGAGAGCTTATGTGCCCGCCGGTTCTGTATGTACAGTCGTGGAAAAAAAAAAAAAAAAAAAGTAAACACCGCCTACTAACTCCTCAAGAAATTGTCGTAGACGAAAGTTACTGGCACTTTGGAAATGGAGCCTATTGGAAATAAAGGCTACTTTTAAATGGTGTGTATAAAATTTGCTTAGGGGGCCATATACATATTAAAACGAATCCAAACTTCATTTTTTTCAATAGCAGTACACAAATTTAACGAGATATTTCAAATCTTTGGCTCAAAATATGCCTAGAAACCGTATATCAAGTCATTCGAATGATAAGTTTTTGAATTATAGACATTCAAAATTTAGTACTTCTAATGTTAAATTACATTTTCATATTTTTATTTATATCTTTTGAAATTATGCTCCTAATGAGCTAATTTTTTGTGCAGCAATATACTAATATACCCAAACATTAATACGTTGAATTTACAATTTTTATAATTTTATGATATGAATTATGAATTATGAAATTAATATTCGAAAAAATTATGAAATGCAACATACAATTTTTTTGAGGGATTTAGATTTATTAAGTCCTGCTTTATGGAAATCCAAAATTTCATATTTTTCTTTCAAGTAGTTTTCAAATTATGCTTAAAAAACGGCAAAATGATGGTTTAAGTGGCCGTCTATGATTGAAATGTGTAAATTTTTTAAATTTATTCTGCTATCCTATAATCAAACAGGTTTCATTGACGCTTAAACGTGCCTTGATCAAGAAGGCGGCTCTCTCGGTTAACAATCGAGTTCGGAACTTCAATTTGGATACAGCCCTTAAAATACGCTCGTTTTAAAATAATTAATTTCTCGGAAACTTATGGCACGAATTGCATAAAAATTTGTTTATAGGTTAATTCAAAGGTGTAGAGTTCATTTATGCTGTCAGAATTGGGTAATGCTATTGAAAAAAACAATGTTATGGTTCGTTTTAATATGTAGAGAGCCCCTTAAACAAATTTTATATGCATCACTTAAAAGTAGACATTATTTCCAATCGGTCGGTACCTGTAACTTTCTTCTACGATTATTTGTTGAGAAGTTAGTAGGGGAGTTTACTTTTTTTTTTTTTTCCACGACTGTACGTACGTATGCACGTACGTAACGCGATAACTCTTGATAGAAATATCCGATTTGCTTCAAATTTTTCTTCTAGGTTCATTCTGATAAGGCGCTTCCCTGATTAGTTTTAGGGGTTCGTTGGTTAAGGATAAAGGGGGGAAAAGGGGGCTAGTCCCCCCTTAATTTAGATAAATTGGTTTTCCCTGTAGAATTATTCGATTTGCTCCAAATTTGGTATACCGGTTTATAATGTTAAAGAGATGCCTTGATTAGATTTGGAGGTTCATTAGGTAAGTATAAAGGGGTGAAAGGGGGCTGGCTACCCCCGTCCTTTAATTTAGGTAAATGGGTTTTTCATGTAGAATTACTCGATTGGACCCAAATTTGGTATACCAGTTTATTATGTTAAGGAGCTTCCCTGATTAGATTTGAAAGTTCATTACTTAAGTATAAAAGAGAGAAAGGGGGGCTAGCCCCCCCCCCCTTAATTTAGATAAATGTGTTTTTTTCATGTAGAATTATTCGATTTGCTCCAAATTTGGTATACCGGTTCATTAAGTTTTGGAGCTCCCCTAATTAGATTTGGAAGTTCATTACTTAAGTATAAAGGGGGGAAAGGGGCTTTCCCCCCTTTAATTTAGATAATTGGTTTCTCATGCAGAATTATTCGATTTGCTCCAAATTTCGTATACCGGTTTATTATGCTAAGAAGCTGCCTTGATTAGATTTGGAGGTTCATTGGTTAAGTATAAAAGGGAGAAAGAGGGGCAAGTCCCCTTTCCTTAATTTAGATAAATGGATATTCATGCAGAATTATCCAATTTAGTTTATTATTTGTTTTTCTTGTTTCATTCGATAAGGAACTTTTCTGATTAGATTTGAAGGTTCATTGGTTCAGCATAAAGGGAGAAATGGGGGAGCTAATACCCCCCTTAATTTAGCAAAATGGTTTTTTCATGCAGAATAATCTGATTTGCTTCAAATTAGGCATACCAGTTTTTTATGTAAAGGAGTTTCCCTGATTAGAATTGGAGGTTCTTTGGTTAAGTATAAAAGGGGATAATGGGGGCTAATCCCCTTCATTTATGTTTTGAGGGGCATTATTCTTTTAAATAAGAGTATAATATACAATTTTTGTGAATAGCTTGAAGTTTAAGGAAGAAGCTCAATGCCATCAGTTGAACTGGGCATTTTTCCCTTTTTTAGCTTTTGATACTTGATTCTTATGTATTATGTACCGCTGAATCCGAAAGCGACCTTCATTTTTTACCATAAGGAAAAGATTTTTTCAAATCGTTAATTTTAAAGTTAAAAAGTTCAAAGTTAAAATTGAACTTCCTCCCTCGCTTCATCGGACCCCTCAGCAGTTTAGCTGTAAGAATCCCAGTATAAGCCAAAAAAAAAATATATTTTTTGATAATTAAAAAATTGTTTTGCGAAACTACCCTTTTTATGGATTATGAACAGAGAAAGGATTATTTAGTTTCAAGGAATACATTCTTTAATACGAAGGAGGAGGAGGACACGCAGGTAAGAGGTTTTCAATTCATAAAATGTGATGTTATTAAAGAATTATTTGAGGCAATCTCTTCTCTGGAAGGGGGAATAAGGGGACTTTATTAATAATTGAGAAATATCAGTGCTGGGAAACATATAACAACAATATGTTCCCGCACCATTTTGGTTAAGTCAAAGTACAGTTGCGTAATTTGTTATTTCTGTTTGTACAAATATTTTTTATAAAATATGATTATGAGTTTAAAATTGTAAGAATTATATGTTTGAGTAAAATAGGAGTGTAAGTTCATACAAAAATTATTAATTTTATTTTAAATATTAAATAGATATTTTTAAAAATTGCTTTATAGTAAAATAAATGTATAATGTCGAGTGTATAGTTCGGATCTCAGATAACAACAATAGCCAGACGCGATAGCGTCGTTTTAGGACAAGTATGAGGAAAGTTATTTATAACAAGACATCGTAAAATAATAAAAATTTCGGAATAAATATAGGGCTTTAGACCACCCAAACTTTACGACATGTAATAAAATTAAGTATATGTGAGGGGGGTTGGAGGACCGGCAGCTAATTGGTCTAGCCAAACATACTATAAAGTTTTCTCACAACCAATAAGGTAGGGCTACAACAAAATTGTTACGCCCACTACCAAGGGATGGTGCGAGAGAAAGTTTGAAAAAAAAAAAAACAGTCTAAGAAAATATTCAAAAGATGCAAGGGCGATCCTGACTGCCCTGGTAATGCCTAAGAGAGCTTGGCAGACCTGATAATGTCTAAGCAAGCCCGACAGACCTGATAATGTCTAAGCAAGCCCGACAGACCTGATAATGCCTAAGCAATCCTGACAGTTCTGGGGATTTCTACTTGGTCCTGTAAGCCCTGGTAATTCCTGAGAGGTCCTGACAGCAATGGTAAAGAGAGGGAAAGGCCAAGGATATATGCTAAAGGATCAAGTCTGATTAAAAGCGAATGCCAAAGATGAAATGGAGCCAGCCGGCAGCGTCCCGGCACAATGCTTCCAGTCATGCCGATCATGCCGCCGGTGTGATGAGATCAATTTGCATGATTAACGGAAACTATCCTTAGCACCGCGACGACTCTGAAAGCTGTTGAACGAAGGCCTCCGACCCGTACAAAATTCAAGGTATTCCTTTAATCTTTCTTTAAACACATAGATTATATTAGAAAGTGCAATCATCCCTTTATGATATTTTATGGTAAAATGGTTATCTGAGATCCAACAAACCAGTAATTAAATATTAATAAGGTATTTAAAAAAATTATTTCTCTTGATAAAAAAAAAATATATATATATATATATAATAGTAAAAGTAATTGAAATCATTTTGTTAGAGATTAAATATTCATGTAACAATGATCAGCAAACAAAGTTTTGCTTCTTTTTTTGAATCATTTAATGTGTATATGTATATAATGTTGTTTAATGTAAATAAAATAATTTAATCAAGAGTTAAAAATCTCTGTGATTATTTTAGTGATAAAATTTTAAGGTGTGTCATTTTATTTTACAGCTTAAATTGAGTATAATTCATAAGTGGAAGAGAACCCCTAAATAATTCACAACGCAAACATTTAATTTTTATTTGTAATTAATTAATTTAATAATTACAATTGTACGCGAATTTAAATTTAAATTTTAAGATAATTATTCGCGTTGCTCTTCTACTAGAATTCGTGTTAATTACGATCACTTATTTTATTTGGATAAAATTTTAAGGTATATAAAATTATATACCAAATTACTATGAGGTTGCATGGATGATTTGGATCAATTAACAATTTTGGGTGAAAATTAAACAAGGAGATAAACAAGTGTAATTATCTGTCCAGCATCCCCCCCCCCCTCATTTAGTAAAATGGTGCTATGACTCAGGCAACGTTCATCTGAGGTCATTAGAATAAATAATAATAATAATAAAGGAAAATAAATTTAAGTATTATTTTAATGCCACAATTTTAAAGATATTGTAGGTATGTAAATTTAATTGATTAAAATTTTATGAAAATTAATTTCTTTTAATATTTGTAACAGTAATGACACATGCATAGTAATTTAAATAAATAAAATGAATAGTATATGTTAGTAATAAAGCAAAAATAAATTATGGGATTTATAATAGGTAAATTTAAGAAGTACAATTTTTTTTTCTCTTTTTCTCTCTTTTGGTTGAATCTCAATTACCATAGAGAAATAATGGCATGCGCATCACAGATGACACATTTGTAAAAATAAAATTTTTTATATACTGCATATAAAAATTGTTGGAGAAAACTCTCTCATTCACGCACGCATGTTTGATGTGTAATGTCTCATATCGCAGAAAAAGGACTGAACCTCATCTCACTCTCGCTAGATGGAGACATCAAAACTTTCTCGTGCAAGAACATATTGACTCTCTAGTTCTCAAATGAAAAGTGCAAGGCACGCAAAATGTCTTTGAACTGCGTATTAAAACTTTTCCTGAACTTACTTTTTTCATCCCCGCAGATATGTTTTAGCACTCATCAAGAGAGCACACGACTCTCCGTTTTTTCGATATTATTTTAATACAAAGGTGGAAGCAAAAGTTATTTGTCAGGCTCCACAACCATCATTAAAACACCGAAATGTTTCTTATTTCTTCATCTGTTTATTGTGCATCATTTAATCAATTCTTCTTGTGTTTTTTAGTGTGTAATCAAGAGTGAAGTCATTAAAATTGGTTTTATCGCCAAGTAGTGCAGCACTGAATTTACACGAGCTCACCTTTAATTAAATAAATAAATAAAAGTTGTTTTCAGCTCTCTGCTTCAATTCCCGTATCGACGTAGCATTTTTTTAAGCTTTCTTCAGGTAAGCTTTCTTTATATTATGAATCAAAATAAATATTTTATTATCATTCTTTGGGCCGTAACAGAACTTGCACCTTCATCAGATCATGAGACCGAAAAGCGTCTCATTATGGCCCATTAAATAAATAAATAAATGCACATTAGCACATTATATAAATATCCTTTTTTTTCAAATTTTGAAATATTTGAGTGATATACAAATTGTGAAATCACGAATATGAAGAAAAAATGAATATTTTATTATTTTATTGTTCATACAAGGAATTAAGTATTCTATATGTTTGCATACAAAGTATTATTTAAGTCAATATATAAGAATTATTGTGAATATATTATGAATATGAATAAGTGAAAAGAAAAAAAAATCTTTGCATTGTATATATAAAGTATAAATTACTGTTAGTATTATTATTATTTGCTAGTCGATCCGTATAACGAATCTTATTGTTTTTGTGCACTATACATGTATATAAGCTGAAAAAAAACTTTTCTTTTTCATAAACTGAAAAATATAAACATTGCATAAATATAAGGAAAACTGTCATTTTTTTTTCTTCTCGCATGTGCAGTATATAATATTAGATATGGCCGTTGGCAAGGAAATAGCTTTAATTGAAAAATTAACGAATAACAATTATAGCAACTGGTCTTTCCGGATGGAGATGCTTCTCCTGAAAGAAGACATGTTTGACATAGTGACATCCGAACCCCCCAATCCGGAAACAACAGATTGGAAAAAGCCAACGCAAAGGCCAGGGCGATTATTAATTTATGTATCGATGACACCCAGATCATACATGTTAAGCATCTTGCTACCGCGAAACAGGTCTGGGACGCGTTGAAGGCCGTTCACCAGCGCTCTAACCTTTCTTCCAAACTTTTTCTACTGCGCAAATTATATTCGCAAAAATTGAGTGAGGTCGGAGATATGAACTGCCACATAAATAGTGTGTTATCACTTAAAGACAAACTCTTCACCATCGGTGAGGAAATAGCTGAATCGCACCTCTGTGCGCTATTGCTGTGTTCCCTGCCGCATTCTTACGACCCGTTCGTGACCGCGTTGGAGGCCGGCCCCGAGGGCGACATAACTTTAGAATTTATTAAAAACAAGTTAACGGACGAATATAAACACCGTTGCGAAAACCGTGAAATTAACTCAAACTCGCGCAATTCAGCATATAAAGCGGTAAACAAAAACACTAAATGTAAAAAATTCTGTAATCACGGTAAGCGCGAGGGTCACTGGAGGTCGGAATGTTTCCATTTAAAGAACACATCACCAAATAACTATCAAAGAAATGATTGGAACAGAAATAAATTCAACAACAATTCCAACGGATTCAAAAATAATTCCACGAACTATAAAAACAGTCAGAATAATTCAAAGAACGCATCCAATTTTTGTTTTGAAGGGAAAGCCGATATCGTAAATGAGTCGGACGACTCGTCTCCCGCCACCTGCTCAGAAGAAACTACTCAAAATAAATTATCTCTCATAAATGAAGCGCAGGCGGTCAACATGAACAAATTCGTCGTAGACTCAGGTTGCACCAGACACGTCGGTTTTGCAAGGGAGAATTTTGTAAATTTCAAATCCCGGAATTTTGGTAGTATTATGATTGCAGATGGAAATAAGTTAATTTCCCGTGGCATAGGGGATATTACGCTAAACACGAATTCCTCACACCAGGTCACAGTAAAAGACGTCCTATATTATCCCGAACTGCACAGCAACCTCCTGTCTGTTAAAAGAGCCACAGAAAACGATTTTAAGGTCATTTTTGATAAAGACAAGTGCAATTTTATCAAAAACAACAAAACGGTTTTGACGGGCAAACTAAACAACAATCTGTATGAAATTGATCCCAAAGATGAATACGGGTACACTGTTCAAACACAGGTATCCTGTACAAATCCAAATTGCATAACAACTTGGCATAGGCGACTAGGACATAAAAATTATGATTCGATTAAATGTATTATAAATCAAAAACTTGCGGAAGGCATAAACTTAAGCGACTGTAAACAGAACATCATATGAACCAAATGCATTGAGGGGAAACTCTCAATATCCCTGTACGCTAAAGAAGCATCGAATAGATCCAAAGATGTCTTATCGTTAATCTACAGTGACCACTGCGGCCCGATGAAAACGGAAACGTTTTCAGGGAAAAGGTATTTCATTACCTTTATAGACGACTACAGTCGATTTACAACGACTTACCTACTCTCACATAAGGGAGATGCAATAGCTAAATTAAAGGAATTTGTCGCACTGACCAAAAACAAATTCGGGAAACAAATCAAAGCGATCCGATCAGACAATGCAGGAGAATATCTAGGGGATGATTTCGAAAATTTCCTAACAGTCAATGGCATCGAACACCAACTTAGCGTTCCATGTTGTTCACCCCAGAACGGCGTAGCTGAAAAAAAGAATCGTACGCTCGTCGAAATGGCACGTACCATGCTTTCTGATGCCAATTTGCCAAAGCGGTTCTGGGGCGAAGCAATTCTAACTGCCACTTACCTAACTAATCGTTTACCGACCAAAGCCAATAACAACACAACTCCGTTTGAGTTATGGAACAACAAAAAACCGAATTTATCCCATATAAAAACCTTTGGATGTAAGGCGTATGCCTACATTGAAAAAATAAAGAGAGGAAAAATTGACAAAAAGGCAACAGAAGGCATTTTCCTCGGGTATGACCACAGGAGTAAAGGTTATAGGATATACACATACGACAATAAAGTGGTAATATCTAGGACTGTTAAATTTCTTGAACACGGGATAAGTAATATTGAACATGATAACAGTATCACACAAAACCCTTCCGAAGAAATCGAAGTTGATTTGAGTGATGATAAACAGGCACAGGACACAGTTTCAAAACAGACCCCCGCGGAACCGAGAAGGTGCTTAAGGGAGAATAGGGGAGTACCTCCCGACCGATTCGGGATTAGCGTTAACATTTGCCAGGTTGAAGAACCGAAATCATGGGAAGACGTTCAAAATATCAAAGACCCCGAAATAAAAAACAAATGGTTAGCAGCAACTGACGAAGAAATAAACTCGTTAAAACAGAACAAAACTTGGGTACTTCTAAAACCAACCACCGGAAAACGCGTAATTCGGTGCAGGTGGACTTTCAAAAAGAAATGTAATGCAAGCGGTGAAATAGAACGCTATAAAGCCAGGCTTGTTGCCAAAGGCTACTCGCAGAAGTTCGGATGTGATTATGACGAGACATTCGCCCCAGTTGTTGCACACACAACAATCAGAACCTTCTTAAACGCTGCAATATATAAACAACTCGAAATCACCCATCTTGACGTGAAGACCGCGTTTCTTCATGGTGACCTTGATGAAGAAGTTCTAATGACTCAGACGCAAGGTTACATAAAAGAGGGCGAAGAAGACAAAGTTTGCAGCTTGAATAAGGCAATGTATGGCCTGAAACAGGCCGCCAGAGCATGGCATACGAAAATTACTAAGTCCCTCGAACGTTTAGGATTCAAACAATGTGCATCAGACTTGTGCTTGTTTAAAAGAAATATAAAAGGGAATTCGTCTTATATCATCGTCTACGTAGACGACATATTGGTCGCTGCAAACACAACGGACACCCTCGATATACACAAAAAATTATCGCGTGAATTTGAAATAAAAAATTTGGGAAAAGTTTCCCAGTATCTTGGAATCAACATCGAACATTTAAGAGACGGAAGTCTCATGTTAGATCAACAAAACAAAATTGGGGAATTCATTGAAAAATTCAATTTGGCTGATTCCAAGACCACATACACGCCAATGAGTACGGACTACTACAATCTGGATCCAAATAGCAAACTGTTAAATGACAATAAACGGTATAGGCAAGCAGTAGGGGCGTTGCTGTACGTCGCAACCATCACCCGCCCCGATATAGCCGCAACCGTCAATATCCTTGGCAGGCGAAATGAAAAACCCAGAGAAACAGACTGGGTAGCGATAGAAAAACTGATCAGGTACCCAAAGACTACGAAGGACTTTAAATTCGTTATAGATAAAGAGAAACCTCCGATACTCACATCCTATTGTGACTCAGATTGGGCTTCTGATAAATCTGACCGAAAATCGACAACAGGCAACTTGTGCAAGTTAGGGAACAATGTAATTTCCTGGTCCTCCAAAAAAACAGAGCTGTGTGGCTCTGTCCTCAACTGAAGCCGAATTTATATCAGCTTCGAGCGCAGCACAAGAAGTGCAATGGCTACTTGCAATTCTCGAAATTCTCGACCTAAAACAAACGTTGCCCATAGTACTTTATGAGAACAATATCTCATGTATAAAGCTCTCGAAAAACGAGAAGCACCAAGCGCGTACAAAGCATATCAGTGTTAAATATCATAACATCAAACACATGAAAGACAACGGTATCATATCATTGCATTACTGCCCGTCTAAACAAATGACGGCAGACATCTTGACGAAGCCACTGCCCAAGATCAATTCGAGACTTTGAGGGCACAACTGCAACTGTCATCCCCACGACTTTCCAATCAAAAGTAGGGGTGTTGGAGAAAACTCTCTCATTCACGCACGCATGTTTGATGTGTAAAGTCTCATATCGCAGAAAAAGGACTGAACCTCATCTCACTCTCGCTAGATGGAGACATCAAAACTTTCTCGTGCAAGAACATATTGGCTCTCTAGTTCTCAAATGAAAAGTGCAAGGCACGCAAAATGTCTTTGAACTGCGTATTAAAACTTTTCCTGAACTTACTTTTTTCATCCCCGCAGATATGTTTTAGCACTCATCAAGAGAGCACACGACTCTCCGTTTTTTCGATATTATTTTAATACAAAGGTGGAAGCAAAAGTTATTTGTCAGGCTCCACAACCATCATCAAAACACCGAAATGTTTCTTATTTCTTCATCTGTTTATTGTGCATCATTTAATCAATTCTTCTTGTGTTTTTTAGTGTGTAATCAAGAGTGAAGTCATTAAAATTGGTTTTATCGCCAAGTAGTGCAGCACTGAATTTACACGAGCTCACCTTTAATTAAATAAATAAATAAAAGTTGTTTTCAGCTCTCTGCTTCAATTCCCGGATCGACGTAGCAGTTCTTTAAGCTTTCTTCAGGTAAGCTTTCTTTATATTATGAATCAAAATAAATATTTTATTATCATTCTTTGGGCCGTAACAGAACTTGCACCTTCATCATAATAATAATAATAAAATTTTTGTTTCTGTAGAAAAAGACAGATATTTTTCTGTTAAATTAAATTGTTGTGTTTATATATATATGTGTGTATTATAAACATTTTAGGGGTATTTATGTGTGTAAAAGAATGATCTACGAAACTATTTCATCTACTAAGAAATATTTTTTTTTGAAATATTAGTGCTGTTGTTTTATGTATTTATGCAATTTAGAATATTTTCATACATATGTTGTAATATAGAGAAAATAATGCAAGAATATATAGATGAAGAGACATACGAAAAGGTAAAGGATTTAAATTTGGGTGCAACAGTATATTTAAAATGTATTGGAAAACCAGGTGCATTAGAGCCTAAATTTCAAGGACCCTACGATGTTACTAAAAAGTTTAGAAACTTTAATTATTTATCGCAATATATTCCAGATAAATCAATAGAGCCGACCAAACGACATATGGATCAATCATATTCTCCTAAATATGCAACAGGTCATACAGAGGCGGAAATTACGAATTTACAGGTGTGTCCGAGAAAAATTAAGGATGATAAAAATTACAGAAATAAATGTGGCATTTGTCAGAGAAAATTGCACTTAACTGAAAAATGTTGGTTTGAATCAAATAATAAAAATACGAGTCAAAAGGTTGACAAAGATACAAAAAAGTATTATAAAAAAAATAATAAATATTCTGAGAATGCAGACCCAGATTTAAATTATCAAAAAGACTACTATAATACAAATAGGTCATTATATGGTTATACACCATATCTAAACTTATTCGGGGATGTTATGCAATATCATTACCCTTTTCCCCCGACCCAGAATTATCCAGGGGATATGAATTGGTATTATTAAAAAAAATAAAAAAATAAAAAACCTTTAAATTAGATAAGGGGTGAGGATAAACAGGTCATGGACGTGTAAGATAGTTTCGCTTTAAAAGTGAGGTTTAATCCCCATTAATAATATTAAAATTATTTTCATTTAGAAATAAATAAATAAAATAATATGAATGCTTAATCAATTCCAAAAATTTAAAAATAATTTTTTCCCTTTTCTCATTTATGTAAATATACTATAAAATAATTTTAAAATCTTACCTTATAAAATTCAAAATAATAATAAAAAAGGATAGGAAGATGGGTACGCCAATTTGTCTCTGGGTTACAATTTGAGCAAATGTGCAGGGCGCACCCGAAAACATATTCATAAAATTATGAAATGTGCTTCACAAAATTCCACTGGAGCAGTTAAATGTTTCTCTATAGGCAAAATTTATATATATTTTTTTTTCGAATATGAATTAGAAAATATAAAATCTTAACAAACCAAAATAACATTAAAACTTAATTAATTTAAAAATGAATAAATTTGGAGCAATTTCAAAAAGAGAATTTTTTTTCTGTTTCCTATAAGGGTAGCCTTTACTAATAACCTTACAATTTAGATGACAGAATTTCAGAATTACTCCTTAAAATGAGTAGGTGTAAGCTACAGGTTCAAGAAAGTTCGAACAGCTTTATAACATATTACTCATATATTCATTTTTCTTATTACAATATATATATGGATGACAAGGAATAAATTATTAGTGCACTCTGTATTAGGATAGTGGTTAGCTATAAGCCTAAATATAAT
Organism: Maratus speciosus; assembly: GCA_963932465.1. Lineage (NCBI taxonomy): Eukaryota > Metazoa > Arthropoda > Arachnida > Araneae > Salticidae > Maratus > Maratus speciosus. The sequence continues at coordinate 246,519,015 of OZ010787.1, forward strand.
AAAAGATACGAAGAAAGTGCTAAGATTTATTCAGGTAGTTCAATTACAACTTATATGCTAAAGTCTAGGATTTAGACAGCAGGGATAAGTTTTATGAACAAAAGTGTTATTAAAAAAAAAAAAAAAAGTAATAAACAAAAATAAATTATTCTAACAGTGAATAATTAACATTAAGGATTTTGGTGTAGCACATTGGTTTAAAAAAAAAAAAAAACATATATATATATATATATATATATAACAATGGACAAGGCAAGTTATTTCAATATGATTATACACATTGTTATGCGAAATTATAGTAAAAAAATACATAAATAAATAATTAAAAAAATTAAAATTTTCTCACCAAAGGCTTTATGTATAGGGTGCAATTTTGGCCAACGGCTGGGTGTGCACCAACACCAACAAAATATTTGAAGGCTTGGTATACAAGATCAAAATTCAGTATAGTTTTAGCATCAGTTAGTCATACACTTCAGGATTCTTGGCTGAAAAGGAATCGAAGAAAAAATTAAGTATGGTATAATTACAAGATGTTACGGTCTGAAACAATAAATTTAGTAATATTATACGTTAAAAAAAACAGCAATTTTTAGTTTTATTTAGGAAAACTTTTGATTTTTAGGTTTTACACATTTATGGAGTGTCTAGCTCAGTGTATAATTCCTAGGTTTAATAATATATATATATATATATATAGGTTTGTGTTTTTTACAAATAAATAACAAAAGGTAGAGCAATTAGCATTTACAGTTAAAATTTATGGAATTTTTAGCAAATTTAACAGGAAACAAATATATTTTATATTATATTTAACTTGTTAAGCTAATTTACTTTTATTAATTGTATTCAATTAGAATTAAAGTAGCCTTATAACAAACGAAGTTAAATTAATTAATCACATTTTAGTAGTGTAAAATATTATGTGAAAACTATTATATTTTATTATATACACTGCTCAAAACAATTAAAGGATATTGCAGTTTTATGTGGATTTTGTATCTGGTAAACTGTTTAGCTGATTGATACATGGTCGACAGACATATTAGGTTATATGAGAATAAATTACACATGTTTGTCAGAAAAAAATGCATTTTATTGCGCATTCGTGTACTAAAGGAAAAAAACACAATTTGTGCATATGAGAAAAAAAGAATAAGAAAAGGTGTTTTCTTCAAAGAAAATCATTTTCAGTAGGGGGTATGGTTTCCACGGGCGGCCAGCAACGTTGAACACCTTTGAGGCATGGACTCAATGAGGCTATTAATGACGAGTTGGGGTATTCTGCCCCACTCTTCCAGAAGAGCTCTTTCCAGTTCTTGGAGAGTTTGTGGGGGTTGCTGGCGGCCAGAAACTCGTCTTCCTAGAGCGTCCCAAACGTGCTCGATGGGATTCATGTCTGGAGAACACGCTGGCCATTCCATTCGAACGATTCCTTTCTCGAAAAGGAAATCCTCCACCAGGTTTGCACGATGTGGCCTGCAGTTATCGTCCATTAAAATGAAGTTATCTCCGATTGCTGCAGCGTAAGGGACTACAATAGGTCTGAGGATCTCATCCCTATATCGGCGACCAGTCAGAGCTCCATCTCGAATGATGTAGAGGTCAGTGCGCCCGTCAATGGAGATGCCACCATACACCAACACTCCTCCACCGCCAAATCTGACACTTTCGTGCACGAACGCAGGATTCTTCCTACTGCCACGGTCCCTCCAGATGAAAATACGCCTATTATCCGGATGCACAGAAAAACGGGACTCGTCAGAAAACAGAATATTGCTCCATTCATTTCTCCTCCAGTTGACATGCTCGGTTGCCCACTCCCTGCGGTCGCGACGATGCCTTGATGTTAATCTAACACATACCATCGGTCGGCGAGCATACAGACCTACAGCATGGAGCCGGTTTCGGACAGTCTGAGTTGAAATCGTTGTACCTGTAGCCGAGCGAAGGTGTTGTTGGAGAAGAGTAGCATTCATGGTTCGGTGTCTCCGAGCTGTTAACGCTAAATACCGATCTTCATTGGGCGTTGTTGCCCGTCTACGACCTTGCCCTGGTCTTCGGCCTGCACATCCACTCTCCAAAAAACGGTTCCAGATCCTGGAAATGACACTTTGTGACACTCCAATGGCTTGCGCTACTTCGGCTTGAGTTTGACCCCCTTCTAACCTACCAACAATTCTCAAAGCTTCTGAATCTGTCAAATGACTTCGCTGAGACATCGTACTCATCGAAACAAAGCAATCACTGAATGCCGATCATCCTTGTCTTCATTCTCTTTTATCCAATTGAAAGTCAAATTTCATTTGCTGCCGCTGAAGCGACGTTTTTGACGTCGAACTCAAAATTTGCATACTCCACTGTTTGAAAACCAGAAAAATTTGCATTTGTGATTCTCTGCTTCTATTTTCGGCAAAAAAATTTCGTTTATATCTTTATTTTATATAAAACTTCAAATATCCTTTAATTGTTTTGAGCAGTGTATTATGTTTGGCTCTTTATTACTTAATACAATACAAAAAACTTAAAATTATTATTAGTAAAATTAATAAAATGCATAATAACGTCAAAGATACGTGATCGTTTGATTAACGCTTCAATTGTAAAATATTTTACCTGGAGATTATTTTCTGTCCCTGACGTATCTGTTGCAGACACTTGGAGAATTTTCTGCAACTGGGATGTACGCATGGCATATAGGCGCAGCTTTCTAATGGAACCTAACTCATATTTATGCAAGGTTCAAAGCAAACCACCGAATACTCCGAACTGTTAGGATGACGAGCGCGTTTAGTATCAAGCTCAGCACCTCCTGTCTGCCAGCTGTGACAGTTTAACATCTCGGCTACTGGTGGAGCCCACTTAGTCGTTAGAAAAAAATCGCAAAATACTAAGATGGTTGTAAAAAAAAAAAAAAAAAAAAAAAGAAAAAAAAATGAAATTCATCGATCAGTCGCGGGAAAACCAGCGAGATTTTCCTGAAATGGTCTCAACAAAACCCCCGCAAAATTTGACAATCAGTAGAAGGTTATGTGCAATATTTTAAATCAAAATTTTGCTCACAAAAAGGGAGGCGGGGCATGGAATAAATAGAATTATTCTGAAAGTTTAATCTGATTTTCAGGTCGTCGCAGTCTTGGGAAAATCATCATCAGGGAACTGCAATTCCAAATAGCAGTGTGATAGTAGAGTGAGAACGCTCTTAAATATTTTTAAATTTGCTGCTTACTTCAGTTGTATTTAATTATTGACATACCTTTTAGTAGATAATTTTCAGTATTCTGTTATAAAAAATGTGGTAAAACTATGGAATTATACTTGTAAAGACGATGTGATTCCATCTTAGCAGGTTTGATTGTATAATAGAGGCGTTGCCTGCTATGATAAAAACCTGTTTAAAGCAGAATTTGTCCCGTTTCTTGCGATTCCCTCTTAGAAACTTTTACTATATCTCAGTGCCCTCCGAAATGATAAGTCAAGATACGCCACTGATTTAAATGTAAAATTTTCTTAATCTTTTAATATTCATTCGTAAATATATTTTTCAAGTGTTTGGAAATATTATTACTTTTAGGCTTTTAAAATGGGCTTTTCGTAATATGAAATAAATCTCTATTGACATGGAATAAATTTATTCATGAGAATGAATTAATTCAAAATAATAAAAAAATTGAAAAAAAGTCTAACAGATTAGTCAAATTTTAAAACTGATTAGACACTGCACACAGTAATCTTGTCACTCACATCACACATGTCTGCAAAAGATGGTTAAATTGCTATGCCTTGTTTTTGATTCTATAGAACTTTTTAAGCTGAACTATTTTGGTCAATTTTAACATCAAATAAAGCATAAAATAAATCTTCAATTTAAAAACAGTGTGCTTCACTGTGTTTATTATACATTTCTCGATAAAACTACCATTTTTCAGTTCTATATGAAATAGTTTTACTTAATATAAACCGGATCTCTACTCACATTAAGTTCAAATATTGCAGCAAAAGCTTCATTAGTTACTTTTTTAGGATAGAGAGGAATTTTTTATAAACATTTTAATTAATATTTAACATATGTTATTAAGAATTGTGGATCTTAATGCATACAACATGTAATAATGGAAATATAAATTAAATTAATATAATAGGTTGATTTTTTATTTATACATTCTTCACATGTACTAATATATAAATAATCGCTCGTATTTGTTTGTGCCAGTATGGATTTTTCTTTTATACTTCCAGGTCTGGGAGCAGAAATATTCCTCAATTGCAGTGTGAAAAAAGTTGAGCAACTGGAAAATCTATCCTGTGTTATCGCAGAAACACAGTCTCAACTTGTAAAGGTCAGTGAAAGGCATCAGCCTGTGTTACTAAAAAAAAAGTATAACTATGTTCATATATCCATCGTTAAACATAGAGGAATGCAGAAATTTCTATAATTTTCAAGCCACAATTCAAATGCTTCAGAGCCAAACGCCACACAGTTTGCGTTCTGGGTAAAGCCGCCCAAGCATTGCTCTAATAAATCATAATATTATTCAAATAGCAAGCTAGAAAACTTATTTCGTCAAAGCCATTGTGTACCTGCACTCAGTGTGCATCAGGAGCATCACTGTAATGACCTCTGTGAAGACATTTGGAATATTTTCTTGGATTTAAAACTTTAAGGATACATTATTCAGATAGCAAATAATTTTTTTTAAGGCAATAACAAAAAAGTGTCTATAAATTTAATTTTACATGTCTTCACTCCTTAAAACTGATTTTGTAGCTTTTGCCTCGTCATCTGGATTGAAATTATAATCTAATAATTGTCATTTTCAATAAGATATAGAATGAAAAATGATAAAATGATATGCCGTCAACCTGTTGACATCTGCTAATTTACTGGGTGAGGGTCAGCCAGAATTGCATGTTACAAGAGTTACCTGGTACTTTCAAGATCACATAAAGCAGGCAGTCCCTTCTCAGATAGCATATGGTGTAAGTTTGGGACGTAAAACAAACAAATCAAACCAAACAAAATTGAAATATCTAATTCGACTAAGTAAAGGCTATATAGAGGATGACAGTGTTACCGTTCTTCCAAAACGATTTTTAAAACATAGTTCAGATTATTTGCCAGTAAAAAAACTAAACCAATTTGCATTTCCCCCCTCTCTTTGATTGGGCCTCATATATTTTTCCCTGTTTAAAAATAAAGTCACCTTCAAATAAGTTTATTGTATTTTAATGAATTTCTGTTTTTTTCTTTTTATTGTAGAATTTGGCATAATGATGGGATCAAACATGATGAAGAATCTCAGCAATAAGTTTAATGAATTCTTCAACAAAGTCTTGGATAAATTGGACATTTCGAATAAGGTATTTTGTTTTGTTTAATTTTTATTTATGAAATCTGATTTGTATAAATAGTTTATAGCAAAAACAAATAAGAGTGAATGATTTTTTTTTTCTGTTTTCATTATGATGATCCGCTTTTGGCCTTACATTATATATTTTATTAAATATTAACATTTTTTAGAAAAGTTATATCATTGCCAAATAGATTAATAAAAAAATATTTAAATAAGCAAATGTAAGTAATTAAATGCTAAAAGAAACTAGTCGGATGTGCCAATCGTAAAACTTTCTTCTATCTCATACACGTTAATACTTCAAAATTCACTATCACAGTACCAAAATTTAATGACAATCTATGCCCATCATGAATATTCTAAAGATATGGGCTCACTTTAGTGAAGTTATATCTCGTTTTCAAATGCACACAATTTATTGTGTGCATTTGAAAACGAGATATAAGCATCACATCTTTCAAACAGATCATTGAATTTCGGCACACACGCTATTAGATGTCTACAACCAAAATTCCTAATCCAAAAAGCATAAAAGCAACACCTGTTTGGATACAAGCAATCCAATACAAAACTGTTTGGAAACATCCAAGCTTAATAAGGATCTGTTTATGTGAAACTGTAACAGAGTATGAAGGTTGATTGAAATCCATGCATTTGTTTTTGAGATACAGCTACTGCGAAAATCATAAAAAAAATGCAGCATAGCAGAGTCACCTATTAGGGATTAACACCAAAACCTAATCAGCAACATGTTATCTCAACCTCTAACTGAATCTGAAGTTTGATGAAAATCCTTGCATTGGTTCTTGAAACAGAGCTATTGCAAAAATCGTGGAAACTCAGCACAGCAGTGCCACCTGTTGGGCGACTTACATCAAAAACTAATCAGTACGGATTTACAAGGTATAACTGAATCTGAATTTTGACGAAAATCCGTGCATTAGTTCTTGAGATAGAGCTATTGCAGAAATTGTGAAAAGTGCAGAATGGCAGCGTTACCTGTCTTGCAGTTTATATCAAGGTATAACTGAATCTCAAGTTTTATTGAATTCCATGCATAAGTTCTTGCGTGAGAACACCTTCAAAAATATGTCGAAACCCGGCAGTCATTTTTTTTTTTTTTTTTTTTTTTATGAATTCAATACTTTCTTCATGTAAAGACAGAAGAAATTAAAAATTTCATTCACAGAAGGGGGGGGGGGATAATAATTTAGCTAAAGTTAATTTTTGAATTGTTTAAATTTTATAATTGTTAAATTTTTATATTGCTTTTGTGCTGTTATGTTTAAAATTGTCTTATGCGTTGCCGTCTACGACAAAAAAATTCTTAGTTTATTTTATTTCATTTTTATATTCTTCAAATAAAAAATAAAACTCTGCCTATGTTTCAAAATTTACCTTGTTTAAAATAAATCTTTAATTCCTTTATTAAAGTTATTTTTCATATGTGAGATTATGTAAAAAAGTCAGCCATATGCACTTTTGCTGTTAAGCAAATTCTCTGCTACTTTTTTTTCTAGTTTTGACCATCACTTTTATAATGGCTAACGAGCTAACCAGTGAATGCAGATTCGTGGCTATTCCCCAATCACTTTCCCTCATTTTTGAGCAATTAATGTTGCATTATATATACAGGATGTTTCAAAATTATTAATGTCAGAAATGTTAAGGCAGGTAAAGGGGGACCGTAATAAGCAGAATTTGTATAGGAATGTGGGTGCGGGAATGCAGCGTTGATGCAGTAAAGAGCGTTGTTGAGTTCAACTGTTGAAAGCCCTTCTCTGACTTGATTTGTCATTCCCCGCACGGATTTCAGACAACTTGCATCGTTACACCAAAGCAGAGCTTATCGACATGCATTTAATGTATCTGGCTGTGCAAAGAAATGGCTCACACCCAACACACGTCTAGCAGTTCTCAAGGTTTTCAAAGGAAATTCTTCTACTATGTATAATTTTCCTTTTTCCACTGCAGGAATTCTGCAATATCTTCCAGTGCCCATATCGCGTCTCGAGGCATAAAATGATCCACTCACACACAACTCCCGATGAAGACACGCAAATGTTCGGCGATTCGGCAGATTCCTACTCGGAAAATTTTCCATCTACATCCTTTGAACAGCTGCTCCATTTTCTTGCCTAGCCTCATACATGAAATGCATATTAGCAAACTTCGCACTGGTGTAACGACGCGTGTTGCTCCAAATCCATGCGAAGAATGACGATTCAAGCATGCGAAACGCTTTTATCCACTGAACTTAACAGTGCCCTCTACTGCCTCAATGCTGCATTTCTGCACCCACATTCTTATACGAAATCTGCTTACTAAGGTCTCCTCTACTTGCTGTTACATTTCTGACATATAATTTTGAAACACCCTGTGCATATATATTGTGTGGTCTATTGTGAGATTAACAGAGCTCAATATCGTTGGACACAGGATGTTGTTAGATAAAGATGTGGTTAAGTTGTTGAATAATATACATACATAAGGCTAACAATTGGCTTTTTGCAATAAAGTCCAGGTTGAGAACTTGAATATTTCAACAAAATAAGGTACTTTTAGTGTTAATTATAGTATTTTATATTTTTCGAAAACTTATATTGTCTAGGGATTTACACTAAATGTTGTATTTGGGCCCATCTTTTCTGGTTACACCACTGCGGCTGATAAAGGATATATATTATACCTCTTTCTTTAATGCTTATTATGTTTAGTAGGCTTCAAAGTTGTCATTAACTATTTTCTTTCAATATATTATGTATGTGATTTTTTCTTTAGAAGTGTGACGAATTTCAAAGAGAAGGAAAGACTGTACCAGCCACACAATCACCAAGTGCGATAGTATTCATTAAAGACATGCAAATCGCAGATCCGACTGTCCTGTATTGTGGTCGATTCATAAATGAAATCCCAACATGTGTAATGGGGTTGCATTATTAACTGTGCTGTTATCAATATATTACACTTTGGAACTAAATTATCATGTGCAAATGATTAGGGCATTAGGACTCATTGTGTTGGACCACCACTATCATAAACTTTGCAAAAAAGCAATAAATGTTTTACCCCCCTCTAAAATACATTTCAAAAGAAAATATGAAGCAGTTTGAATGTATCTAATTAGATTAGAAGATAATAAATTTTTGACCAAACTCGGATAATGGGCTAAAGTTTTCATTTCCATTGTTTCCATATGTATTTGTCATTCCTATACATAAAGGAATAATCAAATTTTCTTCAATATTTTTATTAAATTTATGTAACAATGTATGTTACTATATTTTTTTATTTTATATATATTTTTAATTTTTTTACTTAACGTTTTTATATTTATTACATGAAGTATGATCACTAGGGAGATTCATAACTACAATGAATGTAGCAAAATGGTTCATATAACTGTAACATAAGAAAAACCTTTCAAGATTTAATTGTAGAATTCATTGGAATGGCAGCACTTTTATGATTAAGTAAAAGCTTATTATTTGATCTATGAATGAATATGTATGCATATTAGGCCAAAAAATAGAAAACCACCTAATGAAAAAGCTAAAACCAAAACTAAACGTAGCATCATGATGTTTATAATTAAATAAATGCATACGAAGACAATAAAAATAATTTTTACTGCTTGTTAATATCAATATTAAGAATAAAGATGTTTTGTTTTGGATTTGCATTTGCTTATCTCAAATTAAACAGCCATTCAAATTTTATAATTTATGTATACAGTAAACTCAGTCAACTTGAATCCAGTTAATTCTAAGTTCTGCTTAAATTGAAGCTTTCAAAGCCCTGAAGCTTTTTAAATTAGTGACTGTGAAACTTTTTATTTTTTTTTGTGTCTGTGTGTGTGTGTGGGGGGGGGGGGGGCATACATTTTTTTGCTCTGTTTCATGAACTTTGATCTATGAGTTTACCATGTATTATATACTTTTTCATAATTTTTTTTATTACTCCGATATTTGCGGGTTTAAGTTTTCCTATTAAAGCAATAAACCTTGATCTTGATTACAAGCTTGCATTATTTCAGCTATGTGTTAGAGTTGACACCAGGTAAGCTAGAAGTTGCAACAGGATATGCAAATCTTTCGGATACAATTAAAGTATACATTTGTTTTGTTAAAAAAATATAATATATAGTCAGTTCTGTTAAATCTGTGACTGTATAATTTGCAATTCTCCATCATCTGCACTTCGTTTTCAGATGTAAACAAATGAAAATTGCTCAATAAAATTTGTAAAAAAAAAAAAAAAAAAAAAAAAAAAAATCGGCGGTTCTATCTTTATAGTGAACTTTCAAAGAAAGGGTTAGTTATTCAAGAGTTCTAATGCATTTTACTTTTTTAAAAGAACAGTTTTTAGGTTTACCAAACTGGTCGCCAAGGGCGGCTAGTTTTATTAATAATTAATTTTTGTATAATTTTGCTGGAAATTATTAAATTGCTTTCACATTACTGTTAGAATTTAAATTTTTATAATAATAATGCTAATTTATAATCAGATTTAAAAAAAAAATGGTAAACAAAGCAATGATCTAAAATTCACCAAATCTGCAGTCTCAAGGAAGGCTGATTTGTCAGAGTCGACACATATTTATTCAGCTGCATAGTTACATCAATTTTTTCTCGTTTCATTTGAATTGGTCATCTGAGACTTTTAAAATATTTTATTTTATTGGAATAGGAAATCATACAACATTTTGCCCTTTTAAATGTGGTGTCCACCCCAATAAACAGTTTGTTTGAAATGGTTAATGTGTAGATATTTTTGGTGATAAAATGTCATTGAAAATAAATGTACACCTACAGAAACTAATGCATCAAAATTGTACTAAAGAAAGGGTTTTAAAATATGCTCTAAGAAGTGCGGTAGAATGTGTACTAGAAAAAGATGAGTGTTCCACAAGCATTCTAAAAGTGCGCTAGGAAGTGTAGTGGAAAAAGATAAGTGTTCCATATGTGTTTTAAAAAGTGTTCCAAAAATTGTGATAAAAAGTGTTCCGAAAAAGGGGACAAAAATGTGTTCCGAAAAGTATTTTCAAATGTGTTCCAAAAGTGTTCTCAAAAGTATTCAAAAATCTGCTCCAAAAGGTGTGCTTCAAAGTGTTCTAAAAAAGGTGACAAAATAAGTGCTTTAAAAAGTGTTCTGAAAAAAGTGTTTAAAGATACGCAGTGAATTCGTTAATATTTTATGATTTTTTGAAGTGTGAAAGGAGTCTTGGGACACTTTGGATAGACAAATACATAATATATACGAGTTGAAATGTCAAAAATAACGACAAAATAACTGCACAGATTTTAATATATTCATGCAATCCAATTTTTACCGCTATATAGGGATGTTTGTATCTTATTATAGCGTGGAATAGATGACATCTATTAAGGTTAAGTTCGTATGTGTATGATACTAATCCAAACTCATGAATTCAAAACCTGATTTTATTTTCTTACTGATTTTTGGAAAGAAAATTAATTTGAACCTGACAAAATATCCTTATAAACACGAAGAGAATTTACTTTCATTATTAGCACTAGAATGACGGTAAGGGGTCATTTTGGCCGGTATCAAATTAATATATTTCTGTTCGAATCAGAAATTTCTTTATAAAATAAGTTTAAAAGACACAAAGAAAAAAATAAGTTAAATAAATTATTTAAACAGTTTTAAATAAAAGTTCTGGTTCAAAATGTTTTTTTATAAAACTTGAGTAAAATTCTCCCGTCTTCCTAGTGTTAATGAATTTTAGAATCCGCGATATGCGGCGTAACTATGTTTCGCTTATTTCTTTACATATTTTCTTAAAAAAAAAAAAAAAAAAAAAAAAAAAAACAGCTTCTTCACTAACGGTAGGAGTTTTTTAAAAAACCCAATACATCGAATTAAGAACTAAATACTCACAACATTTATCCACCAACTTTTTATTTTCATGGTTTGTAATAGGCTAAAGGAGTTTTCATGATTATTTAATTTATCCTGCTACATGTGGCCGCCCCTCCGGGTGGTTCCGAACCGACCCCTTGAGTGGGGGAGGAGACCGGAAGCTCGGCAGAGTTCGTTGTGTACGAATGCGAGGGGGCCGGATGGGGACGATTCGCCACCTCCAAGTGAGACTTGCGGTCGACAGGCCAAGAGTCCGGTGGCCACGGTTAGCGGAGGTCGTGCATGGGTGGACACGGTTTTGATGTTGACGTGCTTCCACCCCCGGCAGCCGGGTTCTCTGGCCAAGCCGGGTAGCGACACTCCATAGTCTGATCCCAGAGCCGGCGGTGGCCGGGTGGTGACTCTGGGCAAAGGATAGCTAAGGCGATAGGACCCCATCCACCAATTGACTAAGAGGGAGCCTGAAGTATGAGTGAGGGCTTTGTAGTGGAAAGTCCTCGGTGCTCGCTAGTGACGACGGGGCTCGCGGGAACGCCATGCAGGGACTCCCGGAGCAACCGAAGGGCGAGGGTTACGGACAGCGCCCAAGTTACTTTATGATTTGGGTGGCTCATCCCTCCGAGGACCTCAGCTGGAGCAGTTGGGAGCCGACCCTCAGGGTGGTAGGGTTTGGCGGTGCCCCCGTCGACCAAGGAGCGGTCGCGTGGGGAGGCCAGTGTGGCTCTGGTTGCTCCATGTCGTGCCGTGACCCTTGGGAGGGGGTCGGCCGGCAGGTCCACCATCGAACACTATTCCCGCAGGGAAACGGGCCGGAGGCTCGCCGGTAACGCGGCGGCTCATCGTGCCTCGGGTGAACTCTTGGTCCGATCCAGGTCCTCCGTGTCTATGCGGTACCGGAGTTTGCCTCGCCTGGTGATGAGGACCTAGAGGTGTCTCCACCTAACTTTCGAACGCACTAACAAAGGTAGCGGTCGGTCACTGCACGGGGTCAGGGGTCTTCGGGCCTGGGTACCCTCGACGGCCGTGAGGTAAGGTAGTGGTGGGCGGGCTTCTGTCGGCCTCCGCTGGCTTCTCTGTCCTAGGATGGAGTCGAGTCGGTGGGGGCTGGCGGGACTCCGTTCCATCCAACCCCCTAGCGAGGCGGAGTCTATTCCGTCTAGGTGGAGCTTTCCGTGCCCGCCTGGGGTCGCTAACGGCACCTAGTCTGGGCCAACTGGCTCCCGGCGTGATCCGCGAGGGGTTCCGTCGGTTGAGCCGGGTGGACTGGGCGAAGAGCCAGGAGCTGGGTCGCTTTACGGCCGGAGGGATTTTCCCCGTCCTCCCTGGTTTTCAAGCTAGGGGCTCCTCACTAACTTTCCGATCGGCTGGCCCACAAAAATGTCTCTGCCGGAAAATGGTATCTGATCTTGGGGGCCTGTCCGTAAATTAAATTCGGGTCGGGAAGCCTCGGTTCCGCCCGTGGGCCCAGCGTCTTTATAGGCGTCTGGTTCCTGCGATGGTGTGCGGGGTCTACCGGCTCGAGTAACCAAGTTTAGGGACCACTTGGTTTTTCTGGCTGGGTGGTGAGGACTGTCGTAGCGGCCGTTCGTCTCTTCTTGGGAATAGCCGTCACCGTGTGCGCTGGGCAGCGGTGTCGGTTTGACCGGAGTTGGCGCGGGGTTCCGCTCTGTTGGAGCTTGTCTGGCGGCGACCTTCGGGACGCGTCGCGGGGCTTGTTTCACGGGTGGTTCCTTGTGTCGACAAATGGGCCTGAAAAGGGCCTGGGACCGGAAGATGGACCCCCCCCGTCTTATCCTGCTACATGTGGCCGCCCCTCCGGGTGGTTCAGACCCGACCCCTTGAGTGGGGGAGGTGACCGGAAGCTCGGCAGATTTCGTTGTGTACGAATGCGAGGGGGCCGGATGGGGACGATTCGCCACCTCCTCGAGAGGCTCATCTCCGACAGGCGTTGAGCACGGTGGCCACGGTTAACGGACGTTGTGCATAGGGCCGTCGCCCGCTTCGGCGGGCACCGGAGGGTGGTCCTCCGGCACCCGGGTTCTCTGGGCAAGCCGGGTAGCGACGCTCCATAGGTCGATCCCGGTGCAGGTCTAAGGGCCGGACGGTGTCGCCGGGCAAAGACTAGCTAAGGCGATAGGACCCCATCCACCAATTGACTAAGAGGGAGCCTGAAGTATGAGTGAGGGCTTTGTAGTGGAAAGTCCTCGGTGCTCGTTAGTGACGACGGGGCTCGCGGGAACGCCATGCAGGGACTCCCGGAGCAACCGAAGGGCGAGGGTTTCGGACAGCGCCCAGGTTACTTTATGACTTGGGTGGCTCATCCCTCCGAGGACCTCAGCTGGAGCAGTTGGGAGCCGACCCTAAGGGTGGTAGGGTTTGGCGGTGCCCCCGTTGACCAAGGAGCGGTCGCGTGGGGAGGCCAGTATGGTTCTGGTTGCTCCATGTCGTGCCGTGACCCATGGGAGGGTGTCGGCCGGCAGGTCCACCATCGAACACTATTCCCGCAGGGAAACGGGCCGGAGGCTCGCCGGTAACGCGGCGGCTCATCGTGCCTCGGGTGAACTCATGGTCCGATCCAGGTCCTCCGTGTCTATGCGGTACCGGAGTTTTCCTCGCCTGGTTATGAGGACCTAGAGGTGTCTCCACCTAACTTTCGAACGCACTAACAAAGGTAGCGATCGGTCACTGCACGGGGTCAGGGGCCTTCTGGCCTGGGTACCCTCGACGGCCGTGAGGTAAGGTAGTGGAGGGCGGGCTTCTGTCGGCCTCCACTGGCTTCTCTGTCTTAGGATGGAGTCGAGTCGGTGGGGGCTGGCGGGACTCCGTTCCGTCCGACCCTGTAGCGAGGCGGAGTCTATTCCGTCTAGGTGGAGCTTTCCGTGCCCGCCTGGGGTCGCTAACGGCACCTAGTCTGGGCCAACTGGTTCCCGGCGTGATCCACGAGGGGTTCCGTCGGTTGAGCCGGGTGGTTTGGGTGAAAAGACAGGAGCTGGGTCGCTTTACGGCCGGAGGGACTTTCCCTGGTTTTCAAGTTAGGGGCTCTTCAATAACTTTCCTATCGGCTGGCCCACAAAAATGTCTCTGCCGGAAAATGGTATCTGATCTTGGGGGCCTTCCGTAAATTAAATTCGGGTCGGGAAGCGTCGGTTCAGTCCGTGGGCCCAGCGTCTTTATAGGCGTTTGGATACTGCGATGGCTTGCGGGGTCTACCGGCTCGAGTAACCAAGTTTAGGGACCACTTGGTTTTTCTAGCTGGGTGGTGAGGACTATCGTAGCGATTGTTCACCAACTTGGAAATAGCCGGCGTGACGTGCGCTGGGCAGTGCGTCGGCCTGACCGGAGTTTGCGTGGGGTTCTGCTCTGTTGGAGCTTGTCTGGCGGCGACCTTCGGGACGCGCCGCGGGGCTTGCTTCACGGGTGGTTCCTTGCGTAGACAAATGGGCCTGAAAAGGGCCTGGGACCGGAAGATGGACCCCCCATCTTATCCTGCTACATTTATGTAGCTACTTTTGAGTAATTATCGAAAATATATCTATATATATTTATATTTCAAAGACTCACAATTAGCTATCCAAATTAGTACTCAAACTGGAGGAATGCATGAAGAAAGTACAGATTTACTAATGCAGATATTAAGGAAGATACAATATATAAATCTGTAGTGATTAAAGAACATAAATTGAATATTTATAATAGATTTTTAGAAATAAATTTTAAAGTGTGGTTTTTGTAAAATAGGATTTTCATTAACAATGACATATTAAAAAAGATATTTTACCAAAATTTAGGTTATTTTTATATTTAGTGAGTACAAAAGTTGTACCCGTTTTTAGCGTATGCAAATGTCAAGTGGAATGCGGACGCCACAGCTGATGTTTTAAGGAAAGGAAAGTGGCCAATAACGCGTGAAACAGTAGAGTATATATAGACACAAAATTTGCCAGAAGAACTCATACGGAACGGGAAACAACATGGCAAGAGAGAAAGACCACATCAGACATTGTTTACTGCACGAGTATGATAAATTCGTTACAGCAGCCGTAGATCGACGCAGCATTAGTCATATGTATGGGGAGATGTAGTAGACGATTGCACCTACCGCCGTTGGTTTAGGAAATTCCGGGACCCGTTCTGGACGCCCATCAAGGAGTTTCAATGGTTATTTGAACCAATTTAAGTTATCCTACTACATTTATGTAGCTACCTTTGAGTAATTATCGCAAATATATATATATATATATATATATATATATATATATATATATATATATATATTTGCGATAATTACTCTATCGAAATGCTATATCGATACTCTATTGATACTATATCGATGCTCTATTGAAATAATATATATATATATATATATTATTTCAAAGACTCACAATTAACTATCAAAGTTAGTACATAAACCGGAAGTATGCATATAGGTATCCCAACGTTTTTGTTTAAAGGGCATCAAGAAAGTACAGATTTAATAATTCAGATATTAAGGAAGATACAGTATATAAATCTGTAGTGATTAAAGAACATAAAACGGGGAGGATTTCTGACGAGGATCTGGACCCAGCCATATAAAATACCCACATTCAACCGTCGAAGAATTAGCAGAACCCTTCTCAGTCCACAGAATAATAGAAAGACGGATGCATCCGCTGGGCTACATCACCAAGTTCAATCAGTGGTTACCACACCAGCTTACAGCAAGGCAAAGAGAACAGAGGATCTGCACCTGTGTTTCTTTGCTTTCCCGTAACAGTACCGAACACTTTTTGAACCGAATTTTAGCGGGCTCTTAGAAGTTGGTACTGTACCATACTGTGCAGCGTCGAAGGACCTTATGCCGAGTTGCAGATGGTACTCCATCGAACTCAACAGGATGACTCCATCCCGAAAATGTTTTGCTCAGTGTATGGTGAGATGCCAAGTTAATAATCGACTGGGAGGTCCTCGTACGAAACCAAACGATCAATGCACACCTCTACTGCCAGGAATTGGACAGACTGCAAGCACAACTCACGTATAAGCGACCAGCACTCATTAATCGCAGAGGGGTTCTGTTTCTTTACGATAACGCTTGGCCTCATGTTGATTTAAGGACTCAGCAAAAATTAATGGACCTTGCAAAGTTATACCTGACCCGGCGTATAGCCCGGAACTTGCAGCTTTCGACTATCCCCTTTTCCGATCGTTACACAATGCCACCCCTTTCCAAATATTCAATCATGTGGAGGCGGTAAAAACGGCGTTGCTATAGTTTTATTATTCCATAAGAAGTAGTTTTACCTTGCATTTGATTCACTAATTGCCAAGCAGGTGGCATGAGGTCGTATATACTGATGGTGTTTACGTGAATTCCTAGGTTCTTAAAATTTTGTGCTCTGCGCCTTTCTGTTTTCGCCAAAAAAAGGGTAGAACTTTTGCACTCTACCAATATGTAAGTGATAAAGAACAATAGATATAAATATCTGATGATTTTCTGGTATTTTACAGCTGTTTTAATTAACTAACATACAGAATAATATGAAAAATATCAAAAGTTATAATTTAAATATGTATATCTGCAGCAATTTTAATTATAAGGCTTTGATTGTAGTTCATTACACTTGGAGTGCCTCAAATTGTATATGTATAGAAAACAACATTAGGAAACTATACTTAAACTTTTGACAGCCGGGCTAATGGGCAGAAGTATAATGTTGTTTTCTAGGTATTTTCTTTTAATTCTAAAAAACGTTGTTTTTTCACCGATGATATAAAGAACTTATTTACGTCCATAAATATAAACCGTGAGAGTTCAAATCATTATTAAACGTTTTAAAATTTCATTATATATGTAGAATTATATTAATTTAAATAATACTTTTATTGTAGTGACACGTACTTCTTTGTGAAGGAATAATTTATATGAGTATCAATTATTGCATTTCCCCTTAACATTTTAACAATTGAAAATAAATAGCGTGAAACTTATTTATGTAAGAAATGGAATGTTGATTTTATATATCGATTTTTTAAAAACAAGCAGTGTTCTGCATATATTTGCTAAATTTTTTAAAAAAAATGCATGCTAAACGTAGTGCAGTCCCTTTATTTGCGTTCGATAATTTCCTCACGTGGAATGTGGTGATATGTCAGATGTCAAGAGACATTTTAAATGTTGTTTTATTCGCTGTTAAAATTATTATCAATTTTATTACATTTTTTTATTATTTAACTTATTATTTATCATTATATTATTATGTTATTTATTATTATATTATTAAGTTATTTATTATTATATTATTTATTATTCTATTATTACATTATTTATTATTATAATATTATATTATTTATTATTATATTATTCTTATATTATTTATTATATTATTTAATTTCCTTTTTATTATTTCAAACCGTTTCATTTCATTTATTTTTTATTGAAGACTCATTGCTTATGTACTTAAACCTGTAAACATCATAAAATACATCGTGCTATATGAGTATTTCGGAACACGTTTTCTCAACAAACAATATAACAATATACCGAAATGTAACACATAAAAAATAACCGGTACTTTCTTGTATCTCTAGAAACATTTATTTTTATATAAATGGTTTATATAAATATCCTTATATGGAATGAAATATTCCCGTTGAGCTATTTTTATAATAATCACTCAGTATTATATCATCTATAACGCTAACTGTAATCATGTAAATTCCTTCCAAATATAAAAAACTATTTTAAACTTATTTATTCTTAATATTTGTTTAGAAATATCGCTATCTAAAAAGAAGTATTTTTTCTTATGAAAATTTGGTTAAATCTGAAGTTATTTAAATTTTTGTTATTTATCCAAGTCTTCATAGTAACATTTATTCTTACCATGCAAAAACTCTTATCCATATAAGATAAAATGTAAAAGTGTCTTTAAAAATTAAAAGCCCATATATTGTAGAGATATTAAAAACTCCTTTTTAGCGTTAACATTTTACCTATTTACCGAGGAAGAAAAAGGTAACTTAAAATTTTATTTCATTTCTTTTCTTAATTTCCTGAAAAACACTCAAAAGTTCTTCAATATTTCTAAAGTGCATTTTTAGCGGAGTTCTGATATTATCAAATATTTTTCTTGGAAGATTCAGACATGAATGTAAAATAAATGCGTAGGTTTTCGTAAAAAATTGGAGAAGGTGATATTTCTTTTGTTTGGTTCATATTTAATGTGTTTCAATTTTTATGTGATTTTCCTTTTCTGATCTGCTTAGAAAAATAGAACATGAAAAATTTTCTTACCCATAATTAAGTCATATGTAATAGTACACTTATTTAAATTTAGCTGAATATATTATCTTTTATGTAACGTAATACGAACGGTATTATGTGGAAATTAAAATGGAGGAATTTATTGAAATTCAAATATGGCATAGTTTGAATGGTTTAAAACTTTCGAGGGCGGTGTCCTTAAAAAAGGTCATCTAATTTTAATTCCAGAAGTGACAAGCGGCACCAACAATATTTAATTAAAATTTTCCTTATATAATGTACGCGATAATAAGCAAATTCGTATTTTCTAATAAAGTCGTTTATAAATTCTGGTGTCAGTCCATTATTTCATCAGTTTATAAACAGAATTACTCCGCGCCGAAAAGTGTTAACCCTCTCGCTGCGCAGCCCAAGATATGCTCGGGTATACATTTTCCCGTCTAATTAATACTATTTGGATATTCCACCAGTTATTTTTAGCGAAATCTTTGATTTAATCAGGACATTTTCCCCGATTACGATAGTAAAAATTTCTGCTTTTTAAAGAACCGGTGGTAAAAGATTAAAATTCTGTAAAAGACGCTCATCGCGAAGAATTAATGACGAAGCGAGAGGGTTAAGTCATGAAGATTTATAATTTGTTCACTGACAAAAAATAAATGATCAGTCTATGCTGCATTCATTCATGGTTACTAATGCCGTTGGTAAACATGTACTATTCGATTTATTTTATATATGTAGTAACATATATTATATTAGTTTTTTTCCTTGAAGGAGCATGTGTAAATAATTTGATTAACATTTGATAGTACATTACAATTAATTAATTCCTAAATACACCTATAAATAACTATGGACAGTTCTTACATTAAACAGATAAAAATGGTTAATGCATATATTTTATTGACTTCGTTATATTCTTTTGGTTTTAATTCATTTAATGAGTGCTCTTACAAATAAAACTAAGAAGTCATAACTTTTATTTAAAAAGTTCTTATTAATAGATATCGAACATTTGCTTATTGATATGTATATTACGATCGATATACAGCGAGAAAAGTCAATGACATATTTAAACTTGTCTTGTCTCAGTCAGAAGATTATGTTGTATTCTTTTTTTTTTTTTTTTACACGAGAACATACATCAGAATTAATAAAAATAGGTCTTATTCCTGTTAAACTGTAGTTAAAATTGCCCTTTAGCAAGGAAAATGACATTTTACGACAAAAATGAAATAAAATTTCAATTTACAAATTATTTATTTGATAAAAACGGCGCAACAAAAATATTTGTTAAAATTTTTGGTTAAAATTTTTGATCTTCTATATGTATCTTTTAAATGTAGTATTTTAATGTTTAACCCTCAAGCTTTAGGAAGTTTATTTTAATTGAATCATATTGGTAGCTGATTTAAAAATAGGATTATTTTAACTTAAATACTTTGAACGGAATTTGGAAAAAATGTGGTGTCTCACACTAAAAAAATCTTAAAATTATAAACAATTAGATGGTTTAATTCTCTATAATAAATTTCAGAAAATGTTCTAATTAATTTTTTACAATTTCTTAAAGCTATTTTTTCAATTAATACCAATGAAATTCTTTTGGTATATTTCATTTACCAAAGTAAATAATTAATAAATATTTTACTGAACACAAAGTTAACATTTATTAATAAAGAACTAAAAATAGATTTCAATTGGACGCTATGCTAGTCGAATTTTCAAAGAATCTTCTTTCTGAACGAATTACTAAAGCTTCTTGATCAATGAACTGTAAGTGTCTCTGTTGCAAGATATTTGTAAGATCAATACACTGTTGTAAGTTGGTTCAGATAGGTTCCGTATTTCTTACATTATCGCGATGAAAACAACTGCATGATATATAGATAGATATATGAAGGAAGATATTATAATTCTAAAGAAATCAACAAAAAAAGAAATCATTGACCTACATGAGTACCCTTTTAACTAAAATATTTGTCATTATGCGAATTTTTCGAAACATTAAATAAACTACTTCAATATTGTCCTGATGATGACGTTGTACATAAAACATTACAGGGACAATAGTGACTACAAAATTAGTTACATTAAAAATTTCAGTGTGAGTGACCAGAAAAATCTATAACATTATTATACATTAGGCCAGAACATACATTAATTTTTGATTTCATAAGGTGGTTTCAACGATACGAATTGCATTTACATCCTGTTGTGAGTATAAAGCTTTCCAAATAAATCGAGCATTGTTTATTTGTTAAAGATTGTGGAAAATCTGTATCTGCGTAGATCCGTTCAATCATATCATCTCCAAATTAAAAAACACAGCAACATATAAATCTTTGAAAGTGGCACTCCAAAACTTGAAAGTCCAGTATTTTAAATAGCACACCCCGCAATATGCAATGCGGAAATACAAATTAATGAAATTCAATTTGAACTGATTTTGTGCAAATGCCCTTGACAGAATTGATGAACGTAATATGGTGCCATTTTTAATTAAAGTGTGTTAAGATCTTAGTTTTTCTGTCCAAGACACTACTGAACATAAACTTGTTTTATTCCGCCATCAAAAAACTGTTAAAATAGGAGAGATAGGGATAATTAGGATCATATTTTGACAATTTGAACTTTGGCAGTTAATTGCTAGAGAATTATTGAAGAATCGTCGGTGCATCTCCGTTGATGGAAACTATTATCCACCCATGTCAAAAGCAGAAGGAATTATACATTCCTTCAAAAATATCATAATATTAAAAAAAAATCTCTTTCATTTACTACTTTCGCTGGAAGCATATGAAGCTTCGCAGAATGAAAAGGGGAAAACCATTCTGCCTTGAAATATATAACCGAGTGAGAAAAAGCACAGGCTGCGTAGAAGAGGGGAAAAGTGTTGCTGTAATAATTGAAATTCACCAATTGGCAAGAACAAACATACCAAAATCTTGCTTTGGCACAATTCGAAACGTTATAGGATATGAAAAACTGCTTCAGTCAGATTAAATTTTTATAGACTTCTTTAAGATAAGATGCGAAATAGTAGTAAAGTGTTACAATTTTTTAAATTACGCATTAAACTGATATGAATTTTATTGGCTAAGGGGAGGAGTTACAAGAGGAAATGACTTCTCTAATGGAATCCTGTAGAAAGTTCCAGAGAATTCTTTTCCTGGAAGTACAGATTTCAAAACTATGTTTGTCATTTAAAAATGAAACGAAATGTTACGTAAGAAAGAAAAGCTTACAGGGGAGTATTTAAAAGGAAGGAAATAAAATAATTTTAGAATGCGAATTTTAATATTAAATGAATAAAGATTAATAAAATATTTCTTAAATTAAATTAAACAAAGATATGGCAGTGGTTGTAAGTAACCACAACCGATGTAACAAACGAAATATTAAGTAACAGCAACTCCTGAGAGAAATAAATTCCTGATTTTACAAATTCAAACTTAGTACAAAAAGTGTGTTCATTGTTTAAAGTAAAATAAGAGTGATAGCTTTTTATTTCTGGCCAAATATGAAAAGCATAGCATCGTTGATTACTATGTATATAAAATTGAAAATACGTTGAAATAAGAAATAGTAAGTGTTCATTATTATTTTGATAATTTCATTAAACAATTCCCATATTATAATAAAATATTATGCGAAAGATAAAGAATTAAAAACGGAAAAATAATAGATTAAGATTTCTGCATATAGCACAACTATTGTTGATGAAAAATTGCATTAGATTTTAATAAAATCAAAAGTCCGTTTTCTTTTAATCGTAAAAATTTATGATTTCAAAACATGATATAACTGTTCTTAATGTCATTATACGCTTTGATTAAATAGCTTAACATAGATACAGATTATTATTGCCAGTTGTGTAGGGTTTTATTTCAGATTACTTCATTGTTTTCACTTTTTTAATAATAATATTCGCCTTATTTGACGACAGATTATATAAGTCAAAACTAAGGCTAATATTATTAATTTAAAAAAGTGATATATATAAATAAATTTCACTAAAATAAAATCACCCAACTGGAACCACTGATACAGAATATTGTTGGTACTTTCGAACGACTAAAATTAATTCGTGCCTAAATAAAACAATCATGATGGTAATTTTGAATTATTTGATAGCCTTATAAATGTATACTATTTTTCCAAAATCAGAAAATACACTCCCCAAAAATCATATATCAAATTCTCATAATATTATACAGTTTCATTTTCAATGATACATTTTCCTTAAATATGTTCCTATAACAATAATTTATGAAAAACATTTAAAATTTACGAAATTATATTTAGAGTCGGTAGCTAAACGTTGATTTCTTTAAATTTTAATGCACTACCTTCAAATATATGTTATTAGTAAAATATCGTTATAATCTTATTTTGCATTTAAAAAGTATCATTAAACATATTCCTTATGCCTTAATAGTTTCACTTACTTTTGTTTCTTCTTTATTGCACCTCTTGAAAGAAGAATAAAACGAATTGTTATACAGCACTGTATTCTTAAATTCTATCCTAATAAAATGAAATTACGCATCTTAAAAGAGTAACATGAATTTTCTAGAAACCACCATTGGGAAATAGAATTATCTAAATGAAATCTGCAGTCTGCGTGTTTCAGAAACAAACTTATCTTATTAAACTACATTATTTATTCAACGTTGATTTGTTTGTTCAACCAATTTGAATGGTTTAATCTAAGTACTTATATCCTTTTTTTTTACCATAGGTATTAGCTGAATTACATCGGTAAATAGAGAGGAAGACCTTTGAATATTAGATTTACTCCAGTGTTTTTAATTAATAGAAAATAAAATACGAAGAATATATATTCTCGGTTTGTTAGTGACGATAACTTTTTTCATAAGATTAGAAATGCTGATTTAATTTTTGGTTTTAGATAAATTAGAATGTCATATTCATAATTAAAATATATAACTTTTTTAAAATTTTACCTAATAAAACATTTAGTTAATGATTAATTTTTGCTAATATGTGCTTATAAAACATCTCACATTTAAAATTGAACGGAAATTTGTAAAAAAGGGTGTTTTCCAGTTGTTTAGTTTACTTCATATGCACCTGAAATGTATGGATAAAACAGTTTCTAAAAATAAAAAATCGTAAAGAAGCAAACAATAAATTCACATGTGACTCACAATTACAACTGCTTGTGTCACGTGATGTGGCCAATTAGATTTTTTTTAATGCAATTTAACAAATTAAAACGACCATTTGGAAAATGATTTTTACAAAGACTAAAATTTAAGACATAAAAAATCGCTCGGAGTTGATCATACATTACGTACGCAATGGATTAAAAATTAATATTCGTGGACCAATTTTAAATAAACTTCTAAACATCCCACAATATTACATTTTACACCGTCGTATAGAGGGAAAAAATGTACTTTTAACTGCAATTTGTTTGAAAGCAGTATCTCAATTTGTTTATGAGTTATTAATTTTTTTGTAGTTTTTATTACATTTTTGTTATAGTGGCAACAGAAGTATCCATCTCTGTTGAAAGAAAATTGAAAATACAGATTACTGTATAGACCAATCAGAAATCGAACAACATATGGATTCAACCAATAAAACGCTTCAGATATGTTTTTGATTTCCTACCCTGACAGTCGACAATAACCATTTTTCCAAATGGTTGCTAATGTTATGACGTTTGGTGAAAAAAAATCCTTTTTAAAAAATTATTTCTCTAAACTTGAAATGTTTTTCACTGCGTTATTATCGAAACATAATGATTTTTAAATATCTAAATTTTAATGTTTTGCAGATTTTCCCTGAGTAATATATATAAAACCTGTTGTTGCTTTTGGTGGAAAAAAATCCTTTTTAAAAATTATTTTTCAAAACTAAAAATATTTTACTATGCGTTATTATCGAATTATAATGATTTTTAAACTTCTAAATTTTATTGTTTTATTGTTTCTAAATATCTATCCGTCTACCTTAGAGTAATTAGTATTCTACAATAATCGGTATTTTAATAATGTCACAGTTCCGAAAGAGGATTTCATTTGGAAAATTGTAAATTTCTGTACTATTTTTTTGTTGTTGTTTTTTTTTTATTAATGCCGATTCCAAAAATAAAGTTATTTCTTTCTAGCACGTAATGTCTTTTTTTTCCCTTTAGAAATGGACTGTATATTTTGAAGCAGATTCCAGAAATCACACCATTTCAAAATTTCATATCAATTGTATTGATTTAAATATCCATGAAAATTTCATTTATTTCATAATTCAAGTCCAACATTAATTAACATCCAGCAGTTGCTGCTGTACTGCTGATATCCCATCTTATTTAACAACGCCTCTTCATTGCGTTATATCCTGGTGAAATCTATCTCCTTGCACCTCGCAAACTACATCTAAATTTCTAAATTTTGAGAAATGTAGTTCAAGTGCTAATGGGGAAAATGAAATTTAAAGTTACAATTACATCTTAAAGTTGTGAATGTTTTCAGCATATCTTCGAGAATAAATTTGCCTATTATATCGCCTTTATTTCCCAAAAAGCTAATGACAACAAGTCTGACAGATTTCCAGACTTTTGAATCGTTTATTCCGTTTCAATCACAAAATTTTCGTCCTTCATCGATTTCATTATTCATGTTATTTCCTGGTTAACAGGGAACATTTTAGAGCCCTGAATGTTTTCCAAGCAAAAGAAATCACGTTCATATCATTATAACCTGTCTATAGTTGACTGAAGGTGAAAAAATATTAAAGATCAAGTACTAAATTTTCACAGCACACATTCAAATATATTGAATTCCCAACATACAAAGAAGCATACATGGAACAATAATTGAAAATCAAATACTAATTTTCATAGCACATATTCAAATATATTGAACTCCCAGCAGACTCAGAAGTATACTTATTTCTGTTCTGTAATAATTTTGATTTTAGACTCATTGGACACATTGGACTCATTTGGACTCATTGAAGGACGGAGTGGAGATCTGTTGTGTTTTCTGATGAAAAAGAAACACAACAGATCTTCACTCCGCCCACCAATGAGCTCTGGCTTGACACGAATGGAGTCGCAAACGGCAATGGCTTGGAGTCAGTAGAATGCACGCTACAGGGCGCCTGGTTCGGAGCTGTCCTTGAAGTAACCGATTTCTAACAGTTCGTTGTGTAACTGCGGTACCAACTACAGCTCGAAATTCTGCCGCAGACGCAGTACGATGCGCCGCAGTGGAACGCCGAATACGGCGATCTTCCCTCTCAGGAGTGCACGTGGCCGCCAGGAACCCGGTCTTCTTGATGCAGCACCATCCATTGACCACTGTTTCCAACAATCATGCACAGTGGATACATTCCAGCCAAGTGTTTCTGCAATATCGCGGAAAGAAAATCCACCTTCTCGTAGCCCGATTATGCGACCTCGTTCCAACTCGGGGAGCTGTTGACAGTGGCTTCTTCGTCTTGTTAAAGGCATTCTTGGCTAACATCAACTCAATACGTCACGTTTCGTAGCTAAATAACGCCCACGAACTTTACAGCACGCATTTAAAGTAAACCATATCTGCAAGTTCTGAGTGGCGCCACTAGCGCCACACTTATGCGCGAAGCGCGAAATTGGAATGACATTGAATGTCATCATCAATGATATTTGAATGTCATCTTTCAGATGTATAAACACGCCTACCAAATTTCGTTTATCTAACGCAAGTCTTTCTTGGTGTTGGGATATTTTTTTTCCGTCAGTGTATAATGATTTTTAAAGATCTAAATTTTAATGTTTTGCAGATTTTCTCTGAGTAATATTTATAAAATCTGTTGTGGCTTTTGGTGGAAAAAAATCCTTTTCAAAAATTATTTTTCAAAACTAGAAATTTTTTTACTATGCGTTATTATCGAATTCTAATGATTTCTAAACTTCTAAATTTTATTGTTTTATTGTTTCTAAATATCTATCCGTCTACCTTAGAGCAATTAGTATTCTTCAATAATCGGTGTTTTAATAATGTCACAGTTCTGAAAGAGGATTTCATTTGGAAAATTGTAAATTTCTGTACTATTTTTTTTTTGTTTTGTTTTTATTAATGCCGATTCCAAAAATAGAGTTAATTTTTTCCAGAATGTAATGTCTTTTTTTTCCCTTTAGAAATGGACTGTATATTTTGAAGCAGATACCAGAAATCACAACATTTCAACATTTCATATCAATTGTATTGATTTAAATATCCATAAAAATGTCATTTATTTCATAATTCAAGTCCAACATTAATTAACATCCAACAGTTGCAGCTGTACTGCTGATATACCATCTTATTTCACAACGTCTCTTCATTGGTTTATATCCTGGTGAAATCTATCTCCTTGCTCCTCGCAGACTACATCTAAATTTCTAAATTTTGAGAAATGTAGTTGAAGTGCTAATGGGGAAAATGAAATTTAAAGTTACAATTACATCTTAAAGTTGTGAATGTTTTCAGCAATAAATTTGACAATAAATTTGCCTATTAGATTACTTGTCTTCAACAATAAATTTGACTATTAGATCTCTTTTATTTCCCAAAAAGCTAATGACAACAAGTGTAAAAAATTTCCAGACTTTTCAATCGTTTATTCCGTTTCAATTACAAAATTTTCGTCCTTCATCGATTTGATTAGTCATGTTATTTCGTGGTTAACAGGGAACATTTTAGAGCCCTGAATGTTTTCCAAGCAAAAGAAATCACGTTCATATCATTATATCCTGTCTATAGTTGACTGAAGGGGAAAAAACATTAAAGATCAAATACAAAATTTTTACAGCACACATTCAAATATATTGAATTCCCAACATACAAAGAAGCATACTTGGAACAATAATTGAAGATAAAATACTAATTTTCATAGCACATATTCAAATATATTGAACTCCCAGCAGACTCAGAAGTACAGGGTTGTTATAATTAAAGTTTGCCTATTCAGATAGCTCTAGAGCCGGTTCTATCGCTCCAAACAAAACAAAATTGCACTAGTACGTAGTTGAAGAGATGCGCTCTGCGAAAATCGAAAAAAAAAACCCATTAATTAAAATTTTTTTCAATAGGTGGCGCTGCGCCAATATTTATAATCTGCATCAACAAAAATAAAACATGTCGCTCGGCAACGAGGAAATAACGAGGAATAACATTACGCATGCTCAATGAATCCTCCACCATTTTCAATAACACATCCCATTCTCAGAATTGTGCTTTCTACAGCATTGCGTAAACTGTCCTGTGAGATTGAGTGAATATGAAGTCTAATACTGCCTTTCAGATCAGAGATTATCTGGTATCTGTCTTTAGATACAGAATCTTTCAAAGATCCCCACAACCAAAAATAGCATGGTGTTAGATCAGGCGATCGTGGTGACCAGACTGTTTGAAAATAACGACTTATGATGCGGTCTTCTGTAAAATGGCTTATTAAGAAAGTCCGAACTACTCTAGTAATGTGCGGTGGTGCACCGTCTTGCATAAACACGATATTTTGAAGGCAGCCTCTTTGTTGCAGTTCGGGAATCAGAGAATTTGACAACATATTAAGATACCTTCTGCTATTTAGGGAACATGTAATGGGTCCTGTGGATGTTAGTTCCTCAAAAAAATATTCTCTTTCGCCCAAATTCGACAGTTGTGTGTGTTCACTTGTCCGTTTAAATAAAAATGCGTTTCATCAGTCCATAGAATATTCCAGGACCAAGAATTGTCCACATTCATTCGTGCAAGAAACTGTAGTGAAAATGGTAGTCGACTTTCGGTATCACCCTGTATTAGTTGTTGCACACTCTGAATCTTGTATGGATAGTAGGGCAAAATTTGACGCATCACTTTTCTCAAAGTGGAAATCGGGATATCGAGTTCATTCGCAATAGCTGGTACACTTGCATTACCAAATGATGACTGGCTTGCTAAATCCACGGCAGCAGTAGCTTTATCGTCAATGCTAGACATGTCTACCTCTTTTCGTCCTCTGCCAGGAAGAATGTCGAGTTTTCCTGTTTCCTCGAACTTTTTAATCATTTTGTGAACTCGACGATCCGACATTGGTCCACGTATAACATCTTTTAGTTTCAGAAATTCTCGAAGAGCTGCAGCTTTGATAAAATAACTTTACAAGAAGTGCCTTTTCTTTCAAAGTTACCATTCTCCACAAAGCGTAGATTCAAATGCTTTTCAGAAACAATCAACTGTTCCAGTGTCAAAGAAATCACAGACACACTTTATCAACAAGTTTTAAATCGTCAGGTGGTTAGAAGGGTATTTCAAGTTTTCAAAGTTGCGACGTCACTTTGATGTCGTTCGTCGGAAATTTGAATAAAATGTGATCTTTTTCAAGCGTTGGAGGAAATTTTGTGATTTTGTGTTTCATCTGGATTGACCGAAATTGATATAATGATTCTGAAAAAGTTTACTTTTACCAACTGTGAAATAAAATTTCCTGTATTTTGCTTTTTATAAAATAAAGGAATCTGCAAATATCGGCTTAAATATTAATTATTTAATAATTTTTATACAAAAATGTTAACTATTTTTTTTTTTTCGATTTTCGCAGAGCGCATCTCTTCAACTACTTACTAGTGAAATTTTGTTTCGTTTGGAGCCATAGAACCGGCTCTAGAGCCTTCTGAATAGGCGAACTTTAATTATAACAACCCTGTATATTTATTTCCGTTCTGTAATAATTTTGATTTTAGACTTTTTCTCATGGAATAAAAAAAAAACCTCGATTTTCAAGATTTGTATTGGATTTTAAAAGTTGCTATGAAACCTGGAACAACGCTAGAAAAAGAACGTCACCTTGCAAAAAAAAAAATGAATGGACTCTATTTTCACATATTCGGAATCAATAAATAAAGTATAAGAGTTGACATTTTTTTACTTTGAATCAGGAATCTAAAGTGTTTGTCAAATCTTTATGAAGATCTCTTACTGAATCATTTAACTAAGATTAGGTTCATCTCAAGCGGCGCCATATAAAAATCTCTTAAAAAGTATTGCATATTTCAATAACTAAATTATTTCTCAAAAGATTTTTATTGGAACAAATAAAAATTTCATACACATAATAAGAAATCAGTGTGAAAATAAGAGTAATTTTGATTTTTTAAAACCAATCAAATCAGCAGTTTCAGAGGATTGACCGACAAAAGTGTGAATTGCGCAGTAGTTGGATTGTGAGGATGAGTGACACTTTTAATTTGTTCTTGTTTCTAGTAGTGATTTTGATCAAATATTTTTTATATTAATTACGTATTAAATTTATGAATTTACGCGTGGTTATCTTATCGGTACGGTGGAATGTGGCCGGTGGCAGGCCGATTTTGCCTAAGGTGTTTGTCTCGAACAATCTGCTATTTCGAGACAATGACAATGTTACTTTTCAACGGGAATTGCTAGTAGAAGTCCTACAGAAGGTCACACGCGTATAACAATACCAACAGAGGAACAATTTGTGATATTAACGACCCGGCGCAACCGAACAATGACAGCAAGAGTCTAGCAGAGTTAAATACCGCTGGTGGACCACTAGTTTCGCGACAAACTCTACACACGAGAACTAGTCAACATGTGGTCTTCATGCCAGACGTCCGGCACTATGATTCCCACTTACCCCTCGTCACATGCGTGATCGGTAACAATGGTGCAGCTAACACGTAGTATGAAACTAAAACCAGTGGTGGAATGTAATTTTCTTTGACAAATCCAGATTCAGTTTACAGAGTGACACTTGACGTGTTGTCATATAGAGAGAGCCAGACTAGCTGTATAAACAAATATTTATACGTGAAATGTACCAACACATGGAAAGTGGCATACAAGTATGGGGCGGCATTATGATAAATGGAAGTACTAAATTCTTGGAATGTAAGAGTGTGAAATGAGATGAAACTGTGTGTTTTCATTATTTTCTCAGTAATCAGCATCTAAAAAACGAAAGAAAATATCCCTAAATTTTCAGGAAATTGTTCTGTAGATCTGTATTTTCCATACGATTTTCTGTAATGTATTTTATTCCTCAAAATAAAGATTTCTTTAAACTCTTTAAATTATGATAAAAAAATCTCTTGTTTCTTTTAAATGTGCAGTATAAAAAGCAATAACAGGTTATTCTCTGCATATTGTTAGTGTCTGATTTATTTTACCTTTTTTGTATTCCATGTATCTAAAACTCGATACGATATCAGTTGATTATTATTATTGTGTTCGTAATAATGAAAAAAATATTTGTTTTACCACTTTTGTGTTCGTGTTCACGACATATCTTACCTCTTAAATTTTATACCGATTCGCAGATTATTATGAAATACAACTGATTTTGGACATGAAATAGAGCCTGTTTCTCTATGAAAACAGGCTAATACTTGAAATAGATTTTAAATCTTCTAATAAGTTTTTACTTGACATGTGTTATGTTATTGAAATGCATTAAAATTGTTATCAAATTCGATGAAAATGAAGTTTGAACTTTATAGGTTCTGTCATACAGGAAAAGTGCTTATGATATCGACTTACATGACTTTCAATCTATTCACATCCTAACTGATAAAAAACTGCATAATATATGAAATACTTGAGATATCAGAAAATATTTAAACTGATTTTCATTATTGAAAATTCAACGTATTATAGGGGAGACTATGGACGGTTGACTATACGGGAGGCTTGACCCGCCCATCAATTTTTATATTTAAAAGAATTTCAGAGTTTTATCAATAGGTGTTAACCAAAGCTACTTGAACGCTCAAACAACAGTCTTCGTTTCATAGAGATAATCGAAATATGTGTGGGAAATATCAATTGTGAGACTTTTCAACCTAAAAGTTGTGTTTTTTAGAAATATTTTGTAAGCTTTTTTTCGATAAATTATATCATAGAAATTTAAGTAAGTAGGTTTAAAGTAATTCAGAATATCCATCTTTCATTACAAGCATAAAGATTGTACTGTAAGTTAGGCTTATCAGAACATTGTGCTATTCTTTAGAAAAGATCTATGTAAGGAGGCTTAACCGAGTCAATGTGAGGGAGGGTTGACCAGATGCCCAAGGCTCCCTTAATTAAGTGGTTTTGGAAATCTTTTTATTATACACTGTGCATAAAGAAAAGTTAATTGTTACATGTATAAAAGAATGTAAATTTATTCTGTAAAACAACGATAAAATGATGTGATGGAAAAGAAAATGTTCAAAACTGACTAAAGAAAGATGTTAAAAATTGCTAGAAAATGGAAAAGTTTATAGGAACTTTTTTCCATTTAATTATCACTTACAATAGGTAAATAGAAACATTGGGAAATACTGGAAAAGCCTAAAAAGGATGAAAGCAGCAGCCTTAAAACTTTCAAGGGCGGTGGCTTGTTTATAAAACCACTTAATTTTAATTACGAAACGTCACAATGGCACCAGAATTTTCCTAAAATCTTTTCCATTTAATATGTATGTGAAATATAGACTTTTTCTCATTTCCAAATAAATTTGTTCATAAATACCGGTGCCAGGCATTTATTTCAACATTTTATTACTGAAAGTACTTTGCCCCTTAAAGTTTTAAATCGTGTTAATGATAAGATAAGTGCTCATACGGCTGTAAAAGAACATAGCATCGATCTAAAAACTTTAGGAAAGTACGTAGACAAATTTCACCAGGGTGAATAGAGTGAGATGAAGACAAACTAAGTGACAACTGGGGTTGTCTGATCGAGTGTCACAAAAATAGGACAAGGAGACAAAAAAAAAGCGCGACAGTGGCTCATAAATCCGGACGCAGGGGTCGTACTCTACATGAAAAATTTTAGGACAATTACAAGTATCTGCTTAAAGAAAAATAAATCTACGTTGAACGCGAAAAATGTCGCCTTATTTAAGAAGAGTTTTTCTATAAAAATAAATAGTGGTACCGAAGAATTTCCTGGTCGTGAAATTTCAGGACAAGTACGACCCCTGTCCGGACGTAATAGCATGAAACACTATGAAAACGGAACCTGTCTCGGAATGTTAAAATTTCATTTTCTCTGATATACAATTATACCTGCTCAGACACAATCCTGTTTAAAACAAAATTTTTCTCTTCAGACATGCGATTGCATCACAACAGGTTTGTTTCAGCATCAAATTAAAAAAATTATTTTTTTTAATAATAATTAAAGTATGTAGCATAAAGCTATTTTGCTTTTTTAAACTTATTTTATTTCTCTTCACAAATATCGCAATATAAAACAAAGTGGATCAAGCCTCCCAAATGTGGGGAGCCTTGATCCATTATTTTTTCATGAATAAAATCAATCATTTTTCAAATTTCGGTATGTTACACTTATGTAGCAATTTTATTTTGATAACTGATTGTATAACGAATTAAATGATAGATAAAACTTTATTCTACGTTCAGTATTTAAAAAATAAAAAATCATTTTGTAAAAAGTGGGTCAACCCTCCCTAGTCTCCCCTATTTAATGCGAAATGCAGCATGAAACAGCTTTTGGGATATAAAAAGGTATTTTTTAACTTACAAAAATACTGAACAGCGATTCTTTAAAATGATTTTTGTGGAAACAAAGAAAATAAATAGTTAATAAAGACTGCATTTTCATATTAAAAAAATAAATACCAGGTAATTATCTCATATTGTAATTTATGAAAGAAAATGTGAAATAGAAAAACACTCTAACGACACAAAAATCACTTCAGAAACATTTTTATATTTTTCCTCTAGAAATATTTATCACCTTCTCGAAATAAAAGACAGTGCATTTTACTTTACACCCTATAAGAATGTCTTAAAGTATTTGCGGTTTCGAGATTTTAAAACGGAAGAAATTATGTTTCAGCGTCTTAGCGTTATTTAATTAATGTTAAATCAACATTAGTTCGTAAAAAGTAAATCTCTTTATTGCGATACTCAGACTTCTTAGTTGTTTAATTACATTTTGTAACTTTATGCGTTACTTTTTTCGTTTTATTATTTAGAACAATTTCGTATTTGAGTACATTTTTGGATTAACTATTGAAATATTGTTTAAGTATTCTACAAATTGGTTAAGAAATTTAAAGACGATTCTTTTATATTTTTTCACTTTGATTTAAAAATAAATTTAAATTGGAATTTTTGATAAAAGTTGTTTAAGAAAAAGTTAAAACAATTTCCAATAAAAAGTGCAACTTTATTTCATATCTTGTAAATTTATTTGCCTGCCATTCTTTCTGAAATATGTTCCACTGAAAACACATATAGTTAATATTTATATGAAAAATTAGAAAATATTAATCATTTTGTGGGTTATGTATGTCATTGCTTTTGCCCCTAACACAACAGTTAAAATACTTGTAGAGAATGATTTGTTTAATGAAAGTTAGCAACTACAAAGTTGGTCGATTATAGTGTTACCAGGTGTCCCACGTGAATCGGGTCTTGAAATTCTCTGCATACCAATATTTTAAAGTAATTTTTCGCCTTATCTAATGGCAGAGTTATTTTCGATTAAAGATTAAAATAAACTGTACAAAATTAGTAGTGTACCTGATTTAGAACCCTGATTTACGCGGGACACCTGACAATACTAGTCGATTGTACTAATGATGATTCCAAACAGGATAGTTTACTCTCATGCTTCAAATCCCAATTTCTTCAAAAGTAATAGATTTTTCTTATAAAAAACACAGTATATGGTGGTTAGATTTTATTAATAGCGACATCTGTAGAAGTCTTTTGTTATTACTTCCATAATTTTTTTTTGTCATTATTATTGAAATTAGTGTATTTTTCAACCTTTACTTATTTGTTTGCTAACATACTTATTTATTGCGTTAGTCAAAATTATTGCAAACTAATTTTAATAAATATGTTGTATTTTGATATATTATGTGTTTATAACTATAATTAGAGTCTTTATTTGCTTCAGAATTTTCTTTATCAAAGTGATCTTATAATTTCTTAACGCTCTGTATATATTCTGTTATATTACGTTATTTTTACGGAACAGTCTCAATTTCAAAATTATCTGCCAAAATATTAGAACCATAATGTAGAAAATGTTTCGCTTATTTGCTTAAATTTTAATACGTTCAGTATTCCTTCTTTAGAAACTGTTCTGTAAATTTCCTACATATCCATTAAATAATAATTTTTTTTTTCACAAATATTGGTTTATTGAATATATTTTGAGCAAGAATATGCATTACACAAAGTTTTTTTTAATCAATTATATTAATGGCACAATCATGTTTGTAAACATGTATGCATGTCTATATATCATGGATGGTTAGAAATTCCTACAAATTTTAACTTTTCCCATCCTGGCATCGTTCAACGCTAAACACCTCATTTAAGATTTTTTTAAATTTTACAAAAAAAATTTCGAATCTCCTTTTATAATTTCATGAAATCTCTCACAAAATAAGTCCATATATAGGGTAAGGTACCCTAATTTCGCCCCCCCCCTTTACTTCTTCGCTTCTGTGAAAATAGCGCCACTTATCACGCAAGGCACAGGGAACGGAAGGTAAAAGCGTTCAGCACTGAAAGTTTCGTTCGCCAAGACGCATACATATACTAAAGACGCCGGATTTCCTATTTTAAAAAATCTGAGTTCTTATTACGGCATTAATAGAACGTTATTTACTGTACGCAAAGTATTTATTTCTTATTCATTCCATGCATCTTATGTAAGTAGGATTCTGACAGTAGTATACGGTGAGTTTTTGGACGCTCAGCTCATCTTAAGGGAACTGAAGCTCCGCCATATTGGGAAGTAGCGTGGTCCAAATTTCGTCCCCCTTGCAGTTCTTATTTTCGTCCCGGGGACGAAATTAGGAAAGATTTCTCATGACAATTATTTCAAAATGGAAATAAAGTTCAATATAAAACAAAATAATAAGTATAATAAAATAAAATAAAATAAGATAAAAAAAAGTTTAAAATGAAATTAAAAATGAAAATAAAGTTTAACATAAAATAAAAAGCATAATAAACTAAAATACAATAAAATGAAAACATTTTGAAAGAAAATTCAAAACGAAAATAATCTTTTTACTTAAAAAACAATTTAAAATACTTTTATTTTTAATAAAAGAAAAAAAAATATTGTCTCCCTTGATCGTTGCAGTTGGTGCGACGGAAGAAGTGAGATAAAGCTTTACACGGGAGAATGGTGTTATAATCGTGTGTTTTCCTCCCATTCAACTGAAAAACTGAAACTACTCGGTGTGGCGTTTTTTCCCTTTTGAAACGTTTTATGGTAAAGCAATAGGAAATTTACTGTCAAACTGTCCTGGTAGAAAAGTTGAGAGCCTACAAATCGCACAATTTTTCAATGAAGCCTATGAGCGTGCCTGATGAACCATCATCAAACCGTCAAGTTGTTGTTGCCATCAACCCTAAAGAGATCAGGGAAGTGCCAGTGATCACATCAGCAACTTCTCCCTGAAGAGGTTCAGCGAGATTGCAAACTGGATCGTCACATAAAAATAACGTGAAATATTTCCATGCGAAGAACAAACGCTCAGCCAAAAAAAAAAAAAATCTGGCACCCAAAATTATCAAGGTAAAGGGGAAGAATCAACCATGTAAAATGTTCAAACGTGATTTAACCAGCGAATCTGATGACGAAAGTGTCTGTCTTCTGTTGGCATTCCTTATAATGGTAATTCAAAACAATGAGTTCAGTGCCTTCATTGTTGCACTTGGTCACACGAAGTATGCTCATGGGCCAAAAATAGTACAAAATTTATATATTCCTCATGTTTGAATGACTAATGTTTCGTTATGTTATTCTTCCACTGATAATTAGTAAATTTCTCTGTGTCTTAGTTTAATGTAAATTATATTACTTACTCATTTAGAAATCAATTTTGATTTAGTTATAAGTTAATCCTCGGGGGTATTGGATTTTTTGCGTGGGGCAAAATTGGGGCCACATTTTTTCTTTTGCAATATATATATGCTTTTGGAAAAATAATTTTTGCATTGTTAAAAAAAAAAAAAAAAAAAAAAAAAAAAGAAGTACGATATTTGCCGATGTTTCTATGTGTGTGGTTAGTTAGTCTATGTAAAATCCAAATTTGGTTGGTGTTCACTGAAAATTAAAACTTCCAAGGGCCTTAATGTGACTAGGGGACGAAAATATGGTACCTTACACTATATATTAAGTATATTTACCATATAACACTCAACCTCCTTCTTTTCGAAAAAACTTTAATGACATATACATCAAAAAATAAATTAAAGTTTATTGTAAAGTATCATAACTAATACTTTTAACGAAAAATATTTTTTTTTACAAAATGTAACATGTTCATTAAAATAGAAATCTTAGTTCATATAATAATCCTTTTTTCTTCATTCAATATTTCCTTTTTTTGTCAGTGTATAAAGCGCACCTGAATATTTCGATCAATCTTTCTTGTATCACAAATACGCGTTATACGCTTGTATACACGATATTTTATTAATCCGCTAGAACATATAGTTTGTTAAGTTTGAAACCCACTTCTTTGTAGTATTTATTCGTACTCACCATTTCCTAATGTGCATTCAGATTCATTAAACAATATCTGCTAAAATGTATGTAAAATTTAGTTATAAAGAATCATATTTTTATTGACAATTTTATTTTTAAATACGTACGGTTATTTATAATTGCTATACACTCTTTTTTGTTATAAAATTCTACTAAACAGTATATTTGAGGTATCTTCTGTCAGTACTATTTTTAACAGTGCATTTCCATACGAAAAATTCTTCGAAGCTACCGCTTAAGTAAATGAATTTAACATGACAAATTTTATTATGATTCATTCTTCTGCAAAATCAGCTATTTTATGAAAGTTAAAATATCAATTTAATTAAAATGCATATGTTACCACTAATACATCTTAAAATTAAACACTTTAATACCATTTCTAGAAAGAGTTACTTCTTAATAATTCTTGCATGACAGGTAGTGTAATTTTTACTCGCTGTTTCGATTCAAATGAAATTCAAAAGTGGATATCTATGATAGATTTCAACGCGATAAACTTTTACGAGACATATTTGTCAGAATATATATCGAAATA
The DNA here is from genome assembly GCA_963932465.1 of Maratus speciosus. Classification (NCBI taxonomy): domain Eukaryota; kingdom Metazoa; phylum Arthropoda; class Arachnida; order Araneae; family Salticidae; genus Maratus; species Maratus speciosus. Next base: position 246,556,570 of record OZ010787.1, read on the forward strand.
TTTCCAGTGTGAAATTGTAAATAAGTTGCAACCCATTAAGTTGAAACTCGAGTTCACATAAGTAAGAGTAGACCCTTTAGAAAGGGTACAGAAAGCTATTTTTTTGTTTGAATAACATAAAAATACAGCGAGATTGTTCTTCAATGCAAGATAGGGAAAAAAGAACAGCGTGCTAGAAAAAGCAAGGCTGAGCAAAATGATAGACAGAGACGCGCTGCCTTATATACCCTATGCGGGTAGCGAAAGCGCCAGAAACAAGTAGCGACATCTAACGGAGAAGGAGAGAAAAAGAAACCAAAAAAGAGGAAATTAAATTAATGGTTTCCAAATACTTGGAAAATCTGGAGTACTAGATAAGTCATTGACTAAAGAGTGAGAATTTTTAATGATGTGGTAAGCTTCCCAAAAATCAAGATCAAGGTTAGAGGAACATTTTTGGATAATGGTGGATAAGGAAAAATCGAACCTATGTTGAGAAGACCAAAAATGTTGAGCAATAGAAGAACGTTTGAGCTCCTGATTTTTAACATAAACTTCATGCTCTTTTAAACGAAATCTAAGAGCACGTTTAGTCTGGCCAATATAAGAAAGGCCACACTGGCAAGAGATTTGGCAAATACCCCAGTTATCTAGGCGATCAACGGGGTGTTTGAGATTTGAAAAGGTGATTTTATTAACAGGAGAAAAAATAACATTAAAATCAAACCTTCTTAAGATTTTAGCAACTTACTGACTGATTTCATGAAAAATGGTAACACAACTGAAGTATTCGAGTTGGAATTAGAATGCTTTTCAGAATGGACGGGTTTCGTCAATTTCTTATAAATAGAATCAATAATATTAGAAGAATAACCACGATCAACAGCAATAGCTTTGAGGTAAATAAGTTCAGCACTAAGTAACTGAGGAGTGGTTAAAATATTGGTAGCCCGAAAAACAAAAGTATTGAAAGCAGCGAATTTCTTGTTCAGGGGATGAGAAGAATGCCTGTGAGGTGGGAGACTGACAGCAAAAGGTTTACGAAAGACGGTAGTCTGAAAGCCATTTTCATGACATCAACTGACATTGTGGAAAAAAATATAGAGAAAAAGAAAAAAGAAAGAAATCACAGAGGAATAAAGGCCCGTTAAAGCCGAATACATTAAAATAGCAATTAAAGCCTTTGTGCAGGAATATTAAGGCTTTAATGTGCTATTTTAATGTATTCGGCTTTAACGGGCCTTTATTCCTCTGTGATTTCTTTCTTTTTTCTTTTTCACTATTTCTTTCTTTTTTCTTTTTCTGTATTTTTTTTCCGCAATGTCTCAAATCAATAGGTTTTGTAATTTACGATTAAAAAAGTACAGGTTTTTGGAGTACTTACATTTCCTACTTGACTGTAGGCGTAAGAAGGTTATTCCTAATTTCATTTCTATACGTTGTAATTTATTTTCTTCTAATAGAATTGGCAAGGTCTTATTTCGCTCTAAATTAGCTCTTTTAAAAGCTTTGATTCAAGAGACTCGCCATAAAATTGCTCATATAGAGCGCGAGTTATATTCCTTACATATCAGCCTCGCTAATTCTACACCTCATTTTGAGTCTATAGACAGAAGTTCACGGAGTAGAGTTCTCACAGCTTCTTCTGTTCATTGTTCGGTTTTAAAGAAGAAATTTAATGCACTTTGTAAAAGTTCTGTCGTTAATAAATCCAGCAATTTGCCTGTTGTTAACCAAAATGTTGTTGTCAATCTTTCTAGTGTTTCTTTAAGTGACAATCAGCTCGATGCTCTCAAATTGAATAACAATTTCTCTGTCTCAGCTATTCCTTCTTTACCTAATCTAATTGCTCCTATTGAAAAGGCCTTTAAGCATAGCGCTCTATCTTCTTCTCAAAAAGAGTCCATCAGGAATCTCATTGCCAATACTGTTGATTTCAATTCTAATGTTTATAAGCCCAATCTTAAAAATCCAGTTAAACAATGTCTGAAAAATTTGCGTTCTAATCCAAACATAATCATTACTAAGGCTGACAAAGGTGGTCAGATTGTTCTTCTCGACAAATCTTCGTATTTGGAAAAATCCCATAAATTAATTAAAGATGGTCCTTATGTGGAGATCCGCAAAGACCCTTCCACTAGTGAAATTAACTCTATTAAGTCTGCCATCAAGTCTTCTTCCATTATTGCTGCTAACTTTAAGAAGTCTCTTATTACATCTCTTGCGCATTGTGCCAGGTTTTATGCTTTACCTAAGGTCCATAAACCTGACATTCCATTTAGACCTATTGTCTCTAGTATCGGTACACCTTCTTATAAGCTTGCCAAATATTTGGTTTCTGTTTTTGCCCCACTTTTGAGCAGTAACTGTTTCACGGTTAAGAACTCTTTTGATTTTGTTAAAAACTTCATAATTTTAATCCGAAGGGTCACCTGATGGTTTCTTTTAATGTTAAATCATTATTTATAAACGTTCCGGTTGAGGAGGCCTTAGATTGCCTCAAGAAGAGGCTTTATGAATTCCATTTCTCTTATTTTGAAATCGAGGAACTGATCCTTCTCACTCACGCTTGCTTGTCGCAAAATACTTTTGTTTTCAATGGTAATTTATTCCGTATGATTGACGGTTTGGCTATGGGTAATCCTCTTAGTCCAATTTTATGCGATATTTATATGCACTATTTTGAGGTCAAACTTTTTGAAGTTTTAAAATTTCCGTTCTATGTGCGTTATGTTGATGATGTTTATGCCCTGGTTGAAATGAATTCGGATATTAATCATATTCTCTCTATTATGAATTCCATTGATCCCTGCATTCAATTTACCTCTGAAATTGAGACCAATAACTGTCTTTCTGTCCTCGATGTCCTTGTTATTCGTTGTGAAAATGGTTTTCAGACTACCGTCTTTCGTAAACCTTTTGCTGTCAGTCTCCCACCTCACAGGCATTCTTCTCATCCCCCTAACCAGAAATTCGCTGCTTTCAATACTTTTGTTTTTCGGGCTACCAATATTTTTTTCCACTCCTCAGTTACTTAGTGCTGAACTTAATTACCTCAAAGCTATTGCTGTTGATCGTGGTTATTCCTCTAATGTTATTGATTCTATCTATAAGAAATTGACGAAACCCGTCCATTCTGAAAAGCACTCTAATTCCAACTCTTATACTTCAGTTGTGTTACCATTTTTTCCTAAAATCAGTCAGCAAGTTGCTAAAATCTTAAAAAGGTTTGATTTTAATGTTATTTTTTTTCCTGTTAACAAAATCACTTTTTCAAATCTCAAACACTCCGTTGATCGCCTAGATAACTGGGGTATTTACCAAATCTCTTGCCAGTGTGGCCTTTCTTATATTGGCCAGACTAAACGTGCTCTTAGATTTCGTTTAAAAGAGCATGAAGGTTATGTTAAAAATCAGGAGCTCAAACGTTCTTCTATTGCTCAACATTCTTGGTCTTCTCAACATAGGTTTGATTTTTCCTCATCCACCATTATCCAAAAATGTTCCTTTAACCTTGATCTTGATTTTTGGGAAGCTTACCACATCATTAAAAATTCTCACTCTTTAGTCAATCTAGTACTCCAGATTTTCCAAGTATTTGGAAAGCATTAATTTAATTTCGTCTTTTATGGTTTCTTTTTCTGTCCTTCTCCATTAGATGTCGTTACTTGACCACCCAGTCGTTTCCACTGCTTCTCTCTCATTGGTTGTTTCTCGCGCTTTCGCTACCCGCCTAGGGTATATAAGGCAGCGCGTCTCTGTCTATCATTTTGCTCAGCCTTGTTTTTTCTACCACGCTGTTCTTTTTTCCCTATCTCTCACTAAAGAAGAATCTCGCTGTAGATTCGAAACAGCTGTTTGCTGTTTTTCACGCATTATTTGTGCATTTTAAACGTTGGTTTACTGCTTTAATATTCCTGCACAAAGGCTTTAATTGCTATTTTAACATTAACTATTTAGGCAATTAAATTTTGTAAGAAGATTATTCTATTTACAAATTTTCATTCTTAAAAGAGATTTAATACTCCGAATTTATTGAAGCATTGTCGATGTGTTTTCTTTGTTATTTCAGCGATTCAATTTATTCGTGTAATCCAAATATCATTCAATAGCAATGTTTTCATTTATTATTGACATTTTTCTTATCTTATATAACAATGAATAAAATCTCTGTAGAATATTCTATTACTTTAATGTGTCTTGAGACTATAAACTTTTCTATATTTTTCTTTATTCCATTTTTAACACTTTCCAACATAGTTGAAAAGTGTTTTCGAATAATTGGTCTTGCCTGTCTGTCTGTCCGTCCGTACTCTAACTTAAGTAAATATAGTCAGATTGCCATGGAATTAATATATGTTATGTGTGTTTGTTGTGGAATATTCGGCATTTAAAATGAAGTGTGTAGAATTATCGGTTTATTTACAGGGACACTCAAAAGAATTCCATAACATTACATCCTTTAAGGAAAAATGGTTTGCGGGGTATTTTAATGATATTACACTATTTTAACTATATTGAAATTTGTATATATCACTGAGGTGTACTACAAAACAATTACTGTAGAAACCATGGTCTGCATATAATTTATCATTCATTTATACGGGCACACTAAAGTATTTGACTAGAGTACATCCTATGAAGAATAGGTTCTGGAAATGCGGTTTCAGTTGTAAAACGCGTTTTAAAATTTAACTATTTTTTTACATATTACTTGGTGTGTATAAATTGTATAGATCATACATAGAACTACACAAATTATCTCAAGTGCATTTCCGTTTACTGACGGAAATAGCTGAATGGGAAATTTTCGAATAGTTTCCGTACTATTCGTGGTAATTGCTGAAATTGGGTTTTCAAATGCGTTATGCATTTTCTAAATTGTTTCTTTAGACATTGGTGGGGCTAGTAGACATTTCACCCTTGGGTAGGCCACCTCACCTAGTTGAACCTTGTTTATTTAGGCATCATTCAACTTAATCCTTAAATGCCTGAATTTTCAAAAATCATTGTAATAATATTTTTCGGCTTCCAATTCTTAAATAAATCATGGGAAAAATACTTTAAAAAATCATATTTTGTTTTAAGTATGATTTATGGCTAAAAAACAGTTTGTTACTAATCGGCAATACTGGTGTTTAATTGAAAAAATAATTTTCCTTGATAAAATTCTATAATACTAAACACGCAAGAAATTTAGGAACTATAATAAGAAATAAATTTTACTTACTCACTGCAGAACAAAATAGGGTATTTCGCAAGCTTCCAAACAAAACAAAAAGAACAAGTAGCAACAATTGAAAAAATAAACCTATCTTTATTCTTAAACAGCACAAGTGTTGCCATCTACATGTTGAAAATCGATTTAATAATATTTTTAGAATGTATTTTATTGGCAACATTAGGCATTATAGCTTCAATATTATTCTAATAATATTTTAGTGCCTACATTGGGTATGTTGCCGAAAAGCAACACCCTGCATTTAAGGGTTAATAAATTGTAAAGTTTTGTTACACTATTCTGAATGTGATGGGAAGTGTTTCATAATCTATGCTGGACGCATGATTTTTCGTTCTTGTTTTTTGTAATTACTTTTTATATAAAAATTAGTTTTAAGTATGTTATAATATGATAGTTATGATAATCGATTACAAGACGTTTTCGTTGAGAGATTTTAAAGACTTTATATTTTATGAGAATATACATGAATCCTGTAATTTGAACTACAAATATTTTCCTCACTGTTTTATAAGAGAACTTGTCAAAACTTTCCAATAAGAAGTTAAATTAAAAGCAGTTGTATCCATCTGCACATTTTATATTTTATTTTTATCCAAAAAGAAAAAAAAAACTGTAATCTTACGCAAAAACGAAATTACCCATACTACAATAGTCTAGTTCTTCCGCTACAAATTATTAGTATTGAACGTCAAAACATTAAACACATCCTGCAGAAATCAGCAAGGCAGAACAGGTTAACAAAACAAATGCTCCCCACTATACATTCGGGATGGAAAATTATTGTGCTTGAAACATCGACTACGAATCCATGGTTTCAAAATAAAGCATAATCATTAACGATATAAAACTTGCACCCAAGAAAACACTGACAACTTGTTTCTAAGAGTATGTAAAAGGTAATCAGAAATGAACACACAGCCTGTGAATGATAAAAGAGCTTGCGTAAAACAAACAATGATGGTGGGCTTTTATATTAAAAAACGTAAAGAAATAAGCAACGATTTGTGATTGTGAATGAAAGTGTTTTTGCGAGGAAAAGTCAGTAAGTAGGTCACAAACCCATACGAGAGTTCGAAAATTAGTAGCAAATTGTTTCCAAATATGCCAATAGGTGGCAGCACTGTCCATCTGTAAGATGTCAATTTCGAATTTTTGAGACGACAGTTGTACAAGATGAGCAGGGGCTTTCAAAAATTGTTGACGTAGAACGAAGTGGTCGTCCTTGTTGAGATTGCGACAGAAGACACAGTGCGGAAGATTGAGTAAATTTAGAGCTGACAGGCGAACAACAATAGACAGCATTAGCAACTGCAGGAGAGTGTTCACATGGTTTAGCCTACAGCCGACTGATGCAGACGTTGAATATAGGGTACACAGATTGCTAAGAGTGCATTCCCAGACTTTTATGCAGCAGGTATTAGAAAACTTATAAGGAGATAGGACAAATGTATCAATGTAGATGACGATTATATAGAGAAATAAACATGCCTTTTAAGTATGTATCTTGGTTCAGCGCTTCTAAGAGAATTGTCAGATAATGAATCAGAAGGTGGAGAAATGTCCGACATGCATGATGAATCTGATAATGAAAATTTTATTCCCTTTATATAATTTGAATCAGAAAGCCATGAGGATATTGAAATTGATAATTCTCAAAATCAGAATGAATTTGTGGCTCGCGATGGCTCACAGTGGAAAGAATGTGGTTCTGGAAGTACAACCGGTAGATTAGCAGGCCAAAATATTTTTCGATAAAATAGTGATTCAACTAGTTATGAAAAAGAAGTGTGAATAATGATAGTATTTTGAGTGCTTAGTTGCTTTTTATAGACAGAACTGTTTTAGAGTATATAATAAATTGCACAAACACAGAAGCTCGTAGAGTAATGGAAAACGATGTTTGGTCTCTATCAAAACAGGAACCTTTTACTTACATTTCGATTTTGTATGCATGAGAAGTTTCAGCAGCTAGTAATCTGGAACTTCATTTATTATGGTCTATTGCATGGGGTATAAATTTCTATAAAGAAACCATGTACGCAGACAAATTTTGAGAAATATCAAGATTTCTGAGATTTGATATCAAATCAATGCGTTGTAATCGAACAAAGCGGGATAAATTCGCAATGATTTCTGAAGTGTGGAATCGTTTTATCGAAAACTGCATAATCTGTTACAAGCAAGGCCAGAACATAACATCTGATGAACAGTTATTTCCTAGTAAGACTCGCTGTCCATTTACTCAGTTTATAGTATCAAATACTGATAAATACGGACAAAATTTTGGATAGCTGCAGATTTAGAAAATAAGTATATTTTGAACGCATTTCTCTACCTAGGAAAACATGAAGAACTAGATCAAAGCCAGAGGCTTTCTGAGTATGTAGTTTTAAAACTAATAGAACCCTTTAAAAATGTGGGAAGAAATGTCACAGTTTACAATTTTTTTACTTCTCTTGATTTGGCTAAGAAACTAAGGAAAAGACGGACGAGTTTAGTTGGCACGGTGAATAAGGCCAGAAGAGAAATTTCCGATTGTATAAAATCCGGAAATAAAAACGTTATATTCAACAAAAATATTGAAACATAAAGAATTGGGTTCAACAATTGCAGTTCACCAGTGCGAAAAGAAAACAAAATGTGATAATCCTAAATTCTATGCATTCAATCATTGCAATTGCTAACAATTCAAAGTAAACAACCGAAACCATCACTCTTTATAATGAAATGAAATGTGGCGTAGATATTGTTGAGCAAATGTCAAGTCAATATTCAGTTAAAGCAGGTTCAAGAAAATGGCAAATTCATACATTCTAAATTATTTTAGACTTTGCTGCCATAAACGCTTAGATTATTTTCAAACGTGTGACGGAAGAAAAATTATCAAGGCGTATTTTTATCCAAACATTAGCTGAATAATTGCGAGCAGAATATATTGAAAAATTTACTAAAAAAAGAAGGAGCGATGAAGACGAACTGCGCACTGAAAATCGTACTAAGCGTAGGAAATGTGAGGTTAAAAAATGTCATGGAAATGTGACAAATAAAATACGTTCTTCTTGTAAAAGCATGACATGTGTTAAATGCACAAATTATGTCAGCTATAAATGTATTGACTGTAAATAATATAAGTAGTTGAAATTCAGCATATCTCCTATATTTATTTTAGCAAATTTCCGCCATCGGTAGCACTGAGGGCGGTATGCTATATGCTGACGAAACCGGTATGCATAAAATTTACATTATTGATGCTTTTTACATTTATATTTTTGCATTTCTATTATATTACACCAAGCTCCATCTTAATAATTAATGTAAGTAGTTATTTCTTTTGTTTATATTTTCATATCATCTTGCAAAAACATGTTTATTTTACAGATATAATATAGTACAATATAATAGTATAGTATAATATAATAGAGACCATATATATTTTTATATCATCTTCCAAAATTATTATTATTTTACAGATATAATATTATTTGTGTGTAGCATGCATATTTTCATATCATCTTGCAAAATTATTTTTATTTTCCAGATATATTATTTATGTGTACTATATATATTTTCATAAAATCTTGAAAATCATTCTTATTTTACAGATATAATATTTGTGTGTACAATATTTGAAAAAATAATATTAAAATGCACATTTTCTTCGAATTTTTCGCTTAATATCGACCTGTGTCACAATGACACCTGGCCGGCGTTTCAGGGTGTTGCAAGATTCCCGGCGTTCTAGTGTTAAAATACAGTCGACGATGGTTAATTTTAAATCACAGGGATTGAGAAAAATTTCCAACTACCCGAAGCTTGAATTAACATATTCTATAAAAGAAAATGGCTTTTCATTCTATCAATAAAGCGAAAATACTTATCTAACCTTATAACAAAATGTATTTTTCATAATTCAAATTGTGTTAACGTAAAAAAAATAAATTACATTGTAAAGAAAAATTTATTAGTAGCATATTAATTATGAAAGCTAAAAATATTTTATCTTTATCGTAAGCAGAAGCATAATAACAGAAATAAAACGGAAGAAATCGAAATAGATAAAAATCTAAAAAGTTTAATGCAGAAAATTATATTTTCGAAAAAGTAGGGTGGAAAGATGTTTGCTGTAATTTGGTTATCCATACGTTTTTCAGATAATCTTTCTATTTGGAATAAAAATTTCAGTTGTCTTTTCCTACGATTTATTTAAATAAATGTTTGAAAATATTAATTTTATCTATTACTAATCTATTGCCGAGACTCTCACCGTTTTAAAATCCGAATCTGATAGTCATCTACCAAATGAATTATTTTACTTGCTTTTTACCAGAAATGATTTAAATTCATAGATTTCTTTATCATTTAATTTCCCATAAATTTTTAAATCATTATCCACTGCTCCATATTTAGAAAATGTTACATTTTGCTGTTCAATTTTCGTTTGAAGTTATTAAATTCAAGCAGTCATGTTGTTATCGTAATCTTCTACGTAGTGTGTTTGGTGAAAGCAATTTATTATTAATTTATGTTTCATAGAATTCATTGTGACCTTAGATCATCAATGACCGATAGCAAAGTAATATTATTACTTTTGCCTTAGTCCACAGAAAGAGATTCTGCCCCAAAATCTCTCTTTTGAAAATATTAAAATGGTCAGGTACTATTGACAGTATCGAGAAATCAATTTTTTTATTTGATAGCTTTTATTAAAATTTGATTCTCAAAAAATATTCTAAAAGAAACCCCATGCAAAAATACCGTTTAGAGATACCGTTATGCAAAATACAGTTTGCGCTCTCTTTATATTATAAAGGGGTAATTCAACCTTTAAAGTTAATTTGCTCAAAAAGGTAATATGGTTACTGCGCGCACGGCATAGAATTTCATGAAATTTCATGAAACTGAAGGTATAAACATTATAAATGCTCAAAATGACCTATTATTATGTTCATCAAGTAAGAAATTTAGAAAATATGACTACCTTTTTATTAAAAAGAAAATTAAAAATTTTGAGATCTTTGATTTTACATTTTTTTTCTTAAGATCTAATCCTAATTTTTCAGTGTAGTTCATTTTAATGATACATTATATTTCTATTCAATAAAACATTTTCGGTTTAATGGGACAATTCCGCTATGACAAACCATCCGCGCAAGGCATAAGGTAAATTCATTTTTGAAAAAAGGATTAAATTTCAAATGAAATTAAAAATATTTATATGTATTTAGACCTTTTTCAGAACATTAACTGTTATCATAAATCTCCTTTTATGTGTGTTTCAAATATCATATCTAAACGTCAATCAGATGTGGAGTTATTGCAATCCATATTAGGATCTCATTTTTATGTAATTTGTCAACTTTAAAGGTACCTGACCCCTTAATGCGTGTTTTTTTTTTTTTTTTTTTTTTTTTGTAGTTTTTGATTAGACCGAATTAATCGAAAGTTCAAATAAAAGGTGTTCGGACTATCGCGAGTCCATTGTATTGTATTTCTTTCTACACAGGGTGATTCATAAATATTGAAACAATAGGCTATTTCCTTAAATATTGCCCCTGGACCCATACTTCCAATTGCAAATTTTCATAAAAAAAGGTTCAAAATTTAATGACATATGTTGCAATTCCATGGGGGGTCTATTTGAAAACATACGAAAATTAAATTTTTATGCGACCCCCGTAGTGTAAAAATTCCAATCAAAAAAACTTTCCTTATCTATTCCTGAATTAAACACAAAAAATTGCATATTCATATCTGAAAAATTCGTAGAGTTATGGCCGTTTAAATAATTCATCATGATTTATCCCGGGAGAACTCGCTAGTGAGAATTCCTCTCACGCTGCCCAATTGCTTTTCTTTTACTTTAAATTCGTTTAATATCATTTTTTTTTTTTTTTTTTTTTTTTTGCTTGGCTTAGTACTTTTACTCACAAATAGGTAAAATTATTGAAATAACATTTTTAAATTTTAATTAAAATGAAAAATGGTTTAAATAAGCGTCTTAAAAAAAGTACGACGGTGAGAGAAAATCTCATGCAGCGAATTCTCCCGGGTTAAGGGATTAGACACAAATTGAAATGCGTGCAATCCAAGAAACAATGTTACTTTAAGAGTTCGATGAAACATGTAAAAATTATATTTGTTGAGTTAAAATTTTGATTTTTTTTTCTTTTTTTGTTATGGTTAAACATATAATTTGCAAACAAAATCACATCCTAATATTTCTCATAAAGTTTAAAAAAAATTAAATGATTAGTATTTTTTCAAGCAGATTTAATTTTAAATCTTTATAACTCGAAACATTATTCATTGGATTTCAAATTTTTTTTGTTTAATTAAAGAGGAAAGTATAATTTTAGTTTTGTTTCCGGATTATTTCAAATATTAATTTTAAAAATATTAAAAATATTTATTTAAAAAAAAATATGTAACTTATTTTTTAAAAAAAATCATATTTTCAAAAGTAATTTTTTTTTCAAATTTGCCGAAACAAAACTAATGTAAACTAATCATTAAAGACATGTTCCATGTTTGCACCTTTTTATTTACGATTCTTGACTTATATGAATTTAAAGACAAGAAATGCTAAAAAGAAAAAAAAATAACATCATGCAGAAAAACGCATTTAAAGATTTAAACATCGATTGGCTTCTAATAAAATGTTTAAAAGCTTTTTAAAAAATTGGACGAGAAAAAGTAACTTCTATCTGTAGCTTAAACTTCCGATTCAGTTTAACTTTTGCCGTTTCCACCTCCTTTTTGTACTATTTAAATGTCCATAAATAAGTGTTAAATGTCTAATTTGAAACAATGTTTTTTCTAACATGCCAATTAAGAGTTTTTCATAATTTTAGCCCTCACAAATTCAGGTTTTTTATCATCCCGGCGAGGCCGTTAGAAATGTCTGTATTCTCGGGCTGGGCCGGCCAGACACGGGATTGGCGACTTTTTTTTTTTTTTTTTTGAAGACACGGCCAGGCCGGGTCAAACGTATTTTTTCATACCGAACCGGGTGTTGGTGTGATTTATGACGGCCAATTATCTACACGAGGGATATGGGCCCGAAGGGGGGGGGGGAGAAGTGGCTTCTGTGGAGTTCTTTCTAAGGGAAACTAAGCCGTATTTAAGCAAGGATATCCAAGGTTCATAGAAAAACACTGTAAACTCCGAATGATTGAGCCGAAGGGCGCGATTGGTTTCGAACCCGGTACCTCCTGTCTACCAGCTTTAAGAGCAGAACCTTTCGGCCACTGGTTATACCGAACCGGAACTGGCTTCCTTATTCCTAGGTCTCCCTTGGGCGAAATTTTCAGACCCGGTCTCGAGACAACCCGTATTAAAATCATTATCTCTGTCTGACCTAATCCGCTGAAAAAAAAACTAAAATTTCACTCAGCCCAAAAACGTTTACAACAAATGCATATATTTTTAAATGGCCATTTTTACAATAAAACTTTAAAACTCATATTTTTAAAGGATAGTACATTTTAAGGCAAAAAAATTAAAATATAGTAAAACTAGTGAAAACATTGTGCCTATGACGGAATCCTTTCTTAAACGAAAAAATCGGTTGATCCATTTAAAATGAATATAATAATACCTGAGAAAAAAATAGACTACATTTACAACTTCTAAGAAGGGGACTTGTCTAGAACGCTTTTTTTTCTTTCCTATGTGATTCCATCTTAAAAGATTTTACTTTATAGCATTTTTCATTGTCTCCAATACATGGAATATGGATTAACGATATTAAAGGAGAAGTGAATCATTTACATATAAATAGAGACTTATTAATAAAACAAATAATCACAGATTTTGGCGATTCTTTAAAAATAATAATTATAAATATGAAAAAAGAAAAGATATAATAAGTATTTTTGGTCAGAACTCCTCCATACGAAACAATTATTTACCATATAGATGTAAAAAAAATGTAGAAATTCAGTCAGGTCGGGCCAAGCTACAATTTGAACTTTTTTCCAGGCAGGGCCAAACTTTTTTCCTATGGGTCGGTTCGTTACCGGACCTAGATATTTCGACCCATGCAGACCTTTAGTGCAGACCATCGGCATACTTTGAAAACAGGTTTAACGTAAAATCTATACGCTGCCTATTGTATGTCCAAAGGAGAGGCACTGTCTTGTATCGACTTTTAATACTGTACAAATTGTGGATGATCCCTATCTTGCGTTCAAAATGAGTCAAAAACTCGTCACTCAGAGGCGTGGATAAATGGTATAAATCACGAATTTTGGATTTTGATATCTCTGCGAATTTTGAAGATATCGAGATGATTTTTTTTTTTTTTTTTTTTTTTTTGTGTGTGTGTGTGTGTTTAATTCAGGAATGGATAAGCAAAAAATTCCTAATTGGGAATTTTACTCTACATGGGCCGTATAAAAATTTAATTTTTGTATTTTCTCATATAGACCCCCCATGGAGTTGAAACTTATCTCCTCAAATTTGGCACCTTTTTTTATGAAACTTTGCAGTTGGAAGTATGTACCTAGGGGCAATATTTAAGGATATAGCATATTGTTTCGATAATTACGAATCACCCTGTATATTACGGTAAAATGCCAATTTAATTGTTTTAAAACAGTTTTTCATTTACAATATTAGCTTTCATATCTGTGTACCAAGTTTAAAATCTCCTTCTCTGTGATGTATACAAATTTGCGATGATATTTAATACATTAGCAATTCTTTTTATATATACATACGGAACTTATGATCAAAGTAAGGGATTTTATTTTATTTTTCTTGCAGTTGCTCTTTTTGATTCCTGATGGTATGTCGATCGATTAAGGAGAAAGAGATTAAGATAGATCTATTCAGATAGATATTAATCAATATAATAAACCAATTTTTATCTGCTTAGAAACGATTTTAACTAAATCTATAAGAAAATGTTTGTAATGTAAAAATAATCCAATTTCGACTCATTTGGAATATAACCACAAAACGGAAAATTTTTTAGACTTTTTTAGGTATAAATATGATATGCAACGTACAATGAAAACTATGAATATATTGTAAAATATAAAAATATCTCTAAAAAATAACTTGGTGTCCCCGTATGCTACATTGCTGAAGGTGCTTTCTTTTGTTTTCATGGTAGGTCACTGGAATTAAATTTCTTTCAGTTTGAAATAGATGAATGTATTCGTTTTACACGGTGCTCATTAACGCGAGTTTTGTTCAGTGTGATTAGTAGTTTAACGATATGCAACCCTTTTAGCCGCCTTATTTTAAGCAACATATAGATGAATTAATTTATGTATAATCTGTTTGAAACTTTGTAGATTTCATTTTACGTTGGTTAATTGATGAAGCTTTTGCACTTATATGTACTGATACATTTGATATCTGTTTTGTTTTATCTAATGGGCTAGGGCTAGTTCCATGAGTACTTGTAGCTTGTTGCGTAAGTCACGTGCTGCGATTTTTGGGTACCAGCATTTTAGAACGGAAAAATGTGACTTACCGTAAAGTACCGAATGTAAGCCCTCGTCCGAATATAAGCACCCCCCCCCCTTATATATGGGAAATTTTCCTTTTTGAAAAAGTGCCATTTATAAGCCCTCCTATTCAAGTTTTACTTTCTGGTGCTTTCAATCCTTCTTTTTTTCAGTAAATTCTTTAAGACTTTCTTTCCAGATCGCCTAAATGAATATATCTTATGTATAATCTTATATTAGTGGGATATATCAAAACTAATTATTTTGTTATAAACTTGTTTCATTAATTCATTATTTTCATTAATGGAAATTACTTAGCTTCTATGGAAAAAATCTCAGAAAGAAAGAATGATAATTTCATCTTATTTTATTTTTCAAATTAAATAAATTCTGTGAAATTTCATAAATTCCAAATATCTCTCCAATTCCAACTCCAGAATTTTTCCTATCCTTTTCACAAAAGTTCCAATTATAAGCCCTCCTTAAATTAATTAGAAATTCCTGTCTGCTACATGGGGGTTTACTTTTGCACTTTACGGTATTTTATCGGAGATATCTTTTTAATTGAATAAGACGAAGCAAAGTTTTTGAAAATAACGGTGGGCAACAAGTATAGGAGTTATCAGCTATGTGACTTACACACACTACAAACACGTATGGAACTAGCCCTAATGTAAATACTATGAATTCATATACTCAGTTATTCCGTATTTAGCCAATAACCGTATTGCTTTTCTGAAAGTTTTACTTATCCATAATAATGATGAATAGCTTATCACTATTTATTGAAAACCTATTTCAGAGTCTTCTTTATTGCTAATCTTTCAACTCATTTTACAAGTCAAAACATAGTTGCTTGTATAAATTTTGCTTATCCGGCTTTACTTATTTTTACTCTCCTCGAATTTCCTGTTTCGGAACTTTATTTTTAAAAGCAGTAGTTCTGTACATTGAATATGCATCAGATTTAATTACGATAATATAATATAGTATGGAAATTTGCAAGTTCTTTAAAATCCACTAATAAATTAGAAAAAAAATGAATATTTTTTTACACGGATTGTTTTACGATTTTTCCACAAAATTATCTTTTCGCTTCTTAATAAAATAAAAAAATAATCTTGAACAATTTAATCCTTAACAAACAATACTAACACGCTGGCCACCATATAATTCAAATACGATTCACATTGTACTTCTTCAATGCATTGTACGAAGCATTGGGGCAGTTAACGTGTTAAACACTGGAAATCACAATGAGTTTGGTGTAATTGTGTATTATCCTTTATTGGCCATGCAAAACGTAAAGTAATATTTCATGCGAGGAAACACAAAAATGCGTTAAAAATAAGAGCTAAAACATTTTCAATTCTTCTTTATAACCTCTCAACAATATGGATACATGGATCATCAACCTGCTCTTTATACATTGTAGAAAACAAACATCGTAGAAGATAATTACACCCCTACCTCACATTACATGTTGATACACTGCAAATGGTAGATTTCGCTTCTGGAAACATTCCATGACAATGCACTGTTAAAAATTTCCGCTTAACGTTACACCAATATTTGGAGTAAAATAATGAGGATTACAAAAATATGGTACTTTTTAATTTTCAAAAACTCCATTCCATGGTGTAACCTTGGAAGTTACGCCGAATTGAACCACATTTTGGTAATAAGTTGAACCAAGTTTTCGAATTACTTATCAGCCAATCAAAACAAAGTGAAACGATTGCATACCGTCCGCCATTTAAAGTTTAAACGAAAGGGGTATTAAAAGGAATATTTATTATAGAATGCGAAGTAAGTCTTATTTAATTTTAATGTTTCATTCCTGTACTTAGATATTGTATAAGTGTTAAATGGTTTTCATGTTTTATAGAAAAAGATTGATTTAGTTTCCCGAATTTCACAAGCGATTGTGTGTTATATTCGTTCTTTATGTAACGGTTTGAAATATAATTGTTTTAACAATTGAATAAAAAAAAGTTCTTAGTGAAAGTTAATCACGACTTCATTTGTTTTGTCTTTTTAAATAAAGAAAATTTGTGCAAACGTTTCATTCTTCCTAATCGATAGTGAGATGTGACGTATTTTAATTTGACGCAGCTCGAAAGCGAAAACAAAACGTGAAGTACTATCTTAGTTTCAAAATGCTGACATCGAGATATGTTGATTCATGGCTCCATTCATAGTAGTAGATGTAAACATTAATTTGCAATGATTTGAAACTCTGTTTATAGTGGAACTTTTGTGGTCTATACCGTTTCTCGATTATAAAGAATAACAGTCAATGAATTAGTATATATAATTATTAATATTTTGGAGTGAAACATGATATTCAATGATTAAGACAATAAGAAAAGGTTTCAGATTGAAAAATAGATTTACACTGGGAATATTTCCTTATACATATTACAGGTTTTAGTTTAAGAAGTAAAAAGGAAACACGATATTTAAGCATTTAAATATAATTTTGTTTATACCGATATAAAGTTTATGTATAAAACTCCTTTAGTATATTTTAAGTTTATATTTACATTTTATTTATATAATGTAGGATTTAATATCTATTAAAGAGATTAATAACTACATTTTACATTGAAAATGTTTTTCAAACAATAAAGAAATGTACATATGCAATCATTTTTTTCTTTTGAAATTTCTTTCATTTTTTTTTTCTTTTCCTAGATCAATATTTTCTTATAAAATGTATTTAGCTAGTATTCAAAAAATACAATGTGTATGGGAATAAAATATTAAAATTAAATGTAGCTTATCACGTCGTTCCATAAGTATTAATAAGAATTATTAAGGAATATGTTTAAAGGAAAATTATATACATATTCCGTAGAATTTAAAAATTTAGACTCCATATTAATGTTCACATTTAATAAAACGATTATCAAGCTCGATACATATAAAAAGAAAATACACATTCTTAAACCTTAAATCATGCTTAGAACTTATTTAAAAAAAATGTGAGTAAATAAGCAATGCTTTTTGCCCCCACCTCCGTTTGACTCCGTTTTTTTTTTCTTTTTAAGATGCTTCCTTGTTTCGATTTATATTTACACTTTTTCTGATAGATTTTTCTTTAAAGACTGCTTGCATCCGTCATGCAAAATCAACTATATAGGTTCATTTAGCAAGTTATAATGTATTTGAATTACCTCAATTTGATAAGTTTATATATGTATAGAGCCCCATAACATAATCATATACTTTCTTATGTCTTTTAATATGTAAATTATAGTGTAAGATATTTAAAATAACAATGGTGTTATCGTATAATTAAACTATTTTAAAATTTGTTAAATATACCTAGGTTTCTGATCTAGAAAATTATTTTCCAAAAAAAAAATAATTGGAGAAACCGTAAATATTTCACCTTAAATTATATTAAAACACAATATCGTTTTAAAAAAGTAACATATTTTACCTATAAAAGAGGAGGGGGTGGACAAAAATAATTGCTTCATCAACATTTCACCAATTTATGGTTCAACATTTCGGCAATTTGCTGTAAACGTTTCACCAATTATGGTTCAAGGTTTTTACCAACGTATGGTTCAAGGTTTCACCAACTTATGGTTCATCCTTAGAACCAAATGTTGGAACAATGTTTCACCATCTTATGGTGGCAGCTACTGCAGCACCAAAAATTGGTGCAACGTAGTACCAAATTTTTAACAGTGTATAAATTACATCGTCGCACTTCTTTGGTGCTTATTTTGATTGTTATGTTCATCGAGTCATCTTCAGTGCTAAAGTGATATCTCCATGATAGATCAAAAAAGTTTTCTGCTTTTATAAAAAATTCTATATTTTAGTTTGTCAATATGTAATTTTATTTAGCATTTTGTCTCTAATAACTGACTTTACAGTGAAATTAGAAGAATATCCGAGAAAATAAGAAACACTCTCCACACTCATTACTTTTTTAAACAGAAAGCAATTACGTTAATATTTACTAATGTAAAAACATTTTTATATTTTTTCAAAATAATTACCTATTATATGCTACAGGTCTTGAAAGCAACAATTGAAAGCAATTTCGTTATTGACATTTCACATCTTTTTCTCATATTAGTATATATCTCCATTTTCTAAGGGGTCAACTTAAAATTTAATTAAAATTTTTAGTTTTTTATCGTAAAATTTTCTACACCCAATTGTATTGAAGAAATATTTGAAAAACCCTATCAATCTTAAATTTGCTTTTTAAAAAGTTAATATATCATAATAAAGTAATACATAGATGCATCTTTTCCATGAATTGATGCACTGTGCACATTATAACTTAAACGCATAGATCTTTATTTTATTTTTTTACATTCAATGGAAGGTCCCCAACCCAGAAATTCAAACAATTATGAAACTTCGTGTTAAAATATAGTTCATGGATGCATGTAACATGCATTTATTTGTGATTTCCTAACACACTTTATTGGGAAATATATTGCATTCGGAATGATTTCTCATATTATTCTATAATTTGTTGTTAGTAATTGATAAAGGTAATGTTTTATAATAAAAGATATTTTTTTATGTTAGTTCTATTAAATGCTGACAAAATAAAAATTACTAATAACAGTTTAAAACAATAATAAAAAGTAAAAAAAAATTCAAAGATACCATAATTTCTGCCAGATAATCCTGAGATAAAATCAACATTTGTTCAATATACAATAATTAATGAAGTTGTATAAGTACGTACCATGTAGGATAAGATTGCGTTCTATTAAAAGAGTTTCTGGTTGCAAACATGTTTATTTGATCTCCGGATTATACGCCAAAAATTACGTTACAATATATTAAATGTATTATATATATATGCATTCAGGGTGTCCCTGCTAATATGTTACAAACTTCGAGGGGAGGTAGGGTACACCTACAGGTCTCGGAATCACACAGAAATGCCGTGTCCGAAACGCCTTCCTGACCCAGTAACGACATTGACAGTGTTGCTAGTGGGCTACATTTTTTAAATTCCGATTTCTTGATTGGCACCACTTTTTTGAAATGGAAAAATTTCTTTTGTTTTCAACTTAATTAATATGTCATGAAACAAGGGGAATTTTACCATTTCAAAATAGTGGTGCCAATCAAGAAATAGGAATTTAAAAAAAAGTAGCCCACTAGCAACTCTACCAGGGCCAAAGATCAGCTTTGTGTGATCCAACCTTTTCAATGCCCAGTTTTGCCATTTTCATACTTTTTTTAAAAGTTCAGATTTCTTGATTGGCAACAGTTTTTTTTTTGAAATAGTTAAATTCGCCTTATTCAATGACATATTAATTAAGGCGAAAAAAAGGGAGAGTTTACCATTTCAGAAAAGTCGTGACAATCAAGAAATCTGAATTTTAAAAAAGTAGTAACTGGCAACACTGTCAATGCCCTTACTGGGTCAGGAAGACGTTTCCGACCCGGCATTCCTACGTGATTCCTAGTTGTCTAGTTGTACCCTACCTCCCCTCGAAGTTTGTAACATCTTAGCAGGGACACCCTTTATATATGTGCCTTGTCCGTCACTTCATGCTCTGATGTTCTGGAACAAAATTAAGTGTAATGACAAGCTATTTTTAGACATTTTACTATAAAAGATATAAATTTATATTCTAAAGTATATATATATATATATATATATTGTAAATTATAAATAGTTTTATATTTATTTTAGCTAGAGAAATGTTGTCCCCTAGTTTTTTTGTCACTACTGCCCCCTTTTATAAAACTCCTCATGTGACGATCAAGAGGTCAAATAAAACTAGTACAGATACATTTAGTACATTCAGCAAACTTCATTGATGAGAAAATCACATGGTATAATTATCTGGACGCAAAATAGATAGAATGATTAGAATATGTTTATTATCTATCATTACTGTGCTGTAGTTAAAATTTCCTTATTAATATTTTCATTTATTTATTATTTTGTCATGATACTGTTGCTTAGTTCAAAATACCATACCCGTAAGGCATGGTGACGTCATGGCGACGTAGTTGTGAAGTCACACTGTGACACTATGACCGTTGATGTAAAGTCATAGTGACTAGAATGTGAAGTCGTTATGGCCGTTTTAGAGCTCTTTTGTGATGTCAAATTGTGACTAATTTGTGAAGTCACAGTGTGACAAATTTGTGAAAATTGTGTGATTTGTGACGATTTTGTTATTAACGCTGTGACGAATATGTGACTGCAGTGACAATGTTGTGAAGTCACACTGTGACACACATGTACAGTTGTAAACACTTATACATGTCACACATAGTCGCACTTATACATGTCACACATAGTCACACTTATACATGTAACACATAGTCACACTTATACACGTCATTATAAAATAATTATAACGTTATTATACTTCGGCGATACATCACAATCAAAACTTGGGGCCACTATAACAAGGGTATGTCAAAAGTATTTTCCTGAATCAAAGTGCAATGCCCCGCATACTTTAATTTTTGTTGCCCCTTTTTTTTCTATTGCAATAAATGTGAATATCGAAGGCACATGAGTGATTGATCTATCACAATGTTTTAAAAATTAGCTATTTTGTCTTCTAAATAGCAATAAATTTACTAAAAAAACAATTTGGTTTAAATTTTTGAATTTTTTTCAAAATAAAATTTATATTAAAAATATAATATCTTATAATATATACCGTACGTTTTATATTCTTTAAGCTATAGAAAATGTTAAATGAAATTAATTTATCTCATTTAATACGCATTACGTACGCATTTACAAACTCTAAGTCATCGAAAAAAAATCAATCTTTTCGATTGCACAACATCTATAAAAAATTTGAAAAATAAAAAGGAATTCCGATAAGTAATAACATTTTATGTGTTTTTTGATACTGATTACTATAAAAAAGTCTATATATGATTGTAATTCAAACAAGTTGCGGCAGAGAAAATAGGGTACTTCTTTGTTATAGAGGCCTCTATAAATGTGATTATGCAAAAGTTGCAGTTACGATCTCGCTAAGATAATCGCGAAGTTTATGCATGCGCCACATATATATATATTTACTCCAAACGCTCATCATGTGCCATATAGTCATTTTATATGTATTTTTTACGTCTTTTACGCCACATATATGCATATATATAATGGATATATATATTTATATGTGTGATATACACACATATATATATGTATGTAATGTATATATATATATATATATACCGGGTGTCCTAAAAAAGACTGACTGATTTGAAAATTCAATAACGTCCAAACGGTGACATATACACTGCTCAAAACAATTAAAGGATACTGCAGTTTTAGGTGGATTTTGTATCTGGTAAACTGTTTAGCTGATTGATACATGGTCGACAGACATAGTAGGTTATATGAGAATAAATTACACATGTTTGGCAGAAAAAAATGCATTTTATTGCGCATTTGTGAACTAAAGGAAAAAAACACAATTTGTGCATATGAGAAAAAAAGAATAAGTAAAAGTGTTTTCTTCAAAGAAAATCATTTTCAGTAGGGGGTATTGTTTCTATGGGCGGCCAGAAACGTTGAACACCTTTGAGGCATGGACTCAATGAGGCTATTAATGACGAGTTGGGGTATTCTGCCCCACTCTTCCAGAAGAGCTCTTTCCAGTTCTTGGAGAGTTTGTGGGGGTTGTTGGCGGCTAGAAACTCGTATTCCTAGAGCGTCCCAAACGTGCTCGATTGGATTCATGTCTGGAGAACACGCTGGCCATTCTATTCGAACGATTCCTTCCTCGAAAAGGAAATCCTCCACCAGGTTTGCACGATGTGGCCTGCAGTTATCGTCCATTAAAATGAAGTTATCTCCGATTGCTGCAGCGTAAGGAACTACAATAGGTCTGAGGATCTCATCCCTATATCGGTGACCAGTCAGAGCTCCATCTCGAATGATGTAGAGGTCAGTGCGCCCGTCAATGGAGATGCCACCATACACCAACACTCCTCCACCGCCAAATCGGACACTTTCGTGCACGAACGCAGGATTATTCCTACTGCCACGGCCCCTCCAGTTGAAAATACGCCTATTATCCGGATGCACAGAAAAACGGGACTCGTCAGAAAACAGAATATTGCTCCATTCATTTCTCCTCCAGTTGACATGCTCGGTTGCCCACTCCCTGCGGTCGCGACGATGCCTTGATGTTAATCTAACACATACCATCGGTCGGCGAGTATACAGACCTACAGCATGGAGCCAGTTTTGGACAGTCTGAGTTGAAATCGTGGTGCCTGTAGACATCGTACTCATCGAAATAAAGCAATCACTGAATGCCGATCATCCTTGTCTTCATTCTCTTTTATCCAGTTGAAAGTCAAATTTCATTCGCTGCCGCTGAAGCGACGTTTTTGATGTCGAACTCAAATTTTGCATACTCCACAGTTTGAAAACCAGAAAAATTTGCATTTGTGATTCTCTTCTTCTATTTTCGGCAAAAAAAATTTCGTTTATATCTTTATTTTATATAAAACTTCAAATATCCTTTAATTGTTTTGAGCAGTGTATTTAACAAATTCTTGCAGGAGGGTTATGCATGAGGTCAAAAGTTTTTTTACAGTGATTTTAGATTTTAGTTCGAACTACAAAAAATAGATGCGGCTGTAAGCAATAGGCGCTAAATACAGGCTCGGTTTTTTGGACTTTCTCTTCTTCCATGTCGAAAAAGGAGATTAAAAAGTACTGAGTGGGTCCCAAAGTGCCGAAAATCGAGCCTGAATTTATCGTCTACCGATCGCAGCGCCATCTATTTTTTAATTCGAACTAAAATCGAAAATCACTGTAAAAACTTTTTGACCTCATGCATATCCCTCCTGCAAGAATTTTTTTAAATATCTGTCACCGTTTGAAAGTTATTGAATTTTAAAATCAGTCAGTCCTTTTTAGGACACCCGCTATATATATATATATATATATATATCATGTACATTTTGTACACTTGTCATAGGCATAAATTACTACAACTGGACATTTTATCTCGCGAAATTTTGTTTGTATTATATGTTATCATAAAATCATATAGGGGAGATGGGGGCACATGTGAACACGAGGCACATGTGAACATCGCAATTTTTCGATAGTTATTATAAGTTTTTTTTATTTGAAAAAATATACTAAAGATGATAGCACCTGTAGACATATGGTAAAAATTTTTTGAAGATCTATGACATTTTGTTTGTCCTCTGTAGCCAAAATACTGTTTTTAGATCTCAAAAGTAAAATCTTTGTTCCAAGTTGATAAGCGAATAACTTTATTTATTTATTCATTTATTTTAATTTGAGTGTTTTAACATATACTATGAATACTAACAAACATTTCTGATACAATTCTTTTTCTTCAAAAATTGAGAAATGTTAATGATTTATCAATTTAGCAAAAGCAGCAATGTGGGGCACTTGTGAACAGACTTGAGGGGCAGATATGAACAGTTCATAAGCGCCCCCATAATAATTCTGTGATTCTGTTTCATTCAGTTAACTTAATAAGAAATAATGTAAGTTCCATTATTTACAATTTTCTGGAAATAGAAGATATTTTCCTCACAAAAAGTTTATTTTGTATTGAAACTTCCACAAATACATCTGTCAGCAAATACATAAAGAGCAACAAACTCGTTTACGCTCAGTTGTACTTTAAATAAATTTAATGTTTTCTAAAATTCAATAAGTGTTATATATTATTTTACTAAACGGTTTACAACAATATTTTTTATGCATTGTTAATACAAAAGTATTACCTTGAACAACTTTCCAAATTATTCTGTTACATTTGTTCTAACCTTGCAATGATGGCTTACTTTCATCTCTAAAACAGTTATGTACATGATGCTTTGAAAGGAGCTATCCATTCAAAATACCATATCCATAAATAGCAATAATATTTTAAGAAAGTAAAATTTTTAAACTGATAACTACCGTAAAATCACGATTGTACCCCCTCCCTCTTTCAAAGGCAAAAGAAGTTTGGGGGGGGGGGGTTATAGTCGAGATTTTTTTAATCATTAAAAAACGCTTCTTTATCTATAATTTACAAGTAAATAAGGCAAATACAGGAGTGAGAATCTTTCGTATTTCGGCAGATTTGCGATAAATATTATGTAAATGTCACCTCCCTAAATTCCCCCCCCCCAAAAAAAAAAACCCTTAAGCAAAATTTAAAAGTTTTAATTTCTTTTTTTTTTAATTGCTTCTTTGTTTTTTTTTTTATTTTATTGCAACAATGTTTAATGAATCATCTAAGCCTCTCCCCTCCAAATCTACTTATTTTCATTTTATAATCTTTTGCTTAAACGTATCACCCCGAAACTAGAGAAATATATATACATTTCTTTCTTTATGGTGAATTTAAAAGGTAATATAACTAATGATTACGATGACAAATGAATAAAAGAATAAAAAGCACGTTAAAGGATATTTTTTTCCTTGTGTTCACATGTGCCCCACGTGTGTTCACAACTACCCCGCTGATGGGGCACATGTGAACAATTTTTTGAATTTATAAAACTATTAAAAAATGTAAGAAAAACTATACAGGTGATTTTTAAAAAATTACCATGTGTTAAAGAAAGTTTTATTTACTATATTAAGTAGTTTTTGTTTATAGAAATTAATCCATTTATGAAAAAAATCTATATTTAAGCGAACTGTTCACATGTGCCCCCATCTCCCCTATGCTCTATATTATGGTAATTCATAATCAGTATCCACTATATCACAAAAGTACCTAAGCAAGTTCAAACTATGTCGATTCTAAAATATACAATTATTTGTCATGCTAGTGCTTTCAGAAAAAAAGGCAACAAACGCTGCTGCTTCTGTAATTACGTTGTTAACTTTTAACTATTATAAGGAAACTATGGTATGTAGAAATATGAAAACTGGTAGTTTTATTTCAGCATATAATAAATATGTTAAAACAGTTTTTAAATCGAATAATTATTTTAAGTGCTATTTAATGATGAAATTGCAAATATTAACTCGAATGCTAGAAAATGTGATTTTAGGTATGTAAAAAAAGATTTAAAACATAAAAATAATAAATTATTAATATTTTTTATAGTTGCAATAAGCAGAAAATTATATACTCCTCATCAATATTGTCAATTTATAAATAGAAAATTCTAAAATATACTCAAACTGATCTTTGTAAATACAGTCGAACTTGGATAATTCGAACGTCTTTAATTCGAATTCGTGGATAATTCGAAGTTTTTTGTCAGTCCCTTGAAACTTGTATTCAGTTAATGCTAAAAAATCTTGGTTATTTCGAAGTCCAACTTCTTTAATTCGAAGTTTTTACCCTTTTAAAAATGACCAAAATCTAGTTTCAATACAGTTTATATGAAAAGTGGCCGGGATTTTTTCAGCTATTGTGGAAATTTCGAAGTCCAACTTCTTTAATTCGAAGTTTTTACCCTTTCAAAAATGACAAAATCTAGTTTCAATGCAGTTATTTGAAAAGTGGCCGCGTTATTTTCAGCTGTTGTGGAAAATTCTTTAGGGAAGAGAAGGGGGTGGGAGAATATTCTTATCTGTTCTAGGAAACAGAGCAGGGATAAAGGGAGGAGGAACGAACGCCCTTTCCCTTGTAAGTGACACATGCTACTCTCGCCAGTGCGATAAATCATAGATGACATGCGTTGCAATTCCTTGGAAACCAGGACTATAATCGCTTGAGTTTCCTTCATTGTGATTTTAGTTTTTGTGGTGAGAGTTCAGTGCAAGCATGTCGTTGAGTAAGCCCCGTCCCTCGTATAAAACCTTATATTTCGATGAAAAAATTTCTGTGATTCGTGAGGTAGAAAAGGGTGTAAAGAAGAAATGCATCATTGCAAAAGAGTATGGAATAGCACGTAACACTCTTTCGACCTTTTTGGAAAATAAAGAAAAAATTTTGAAATCTAATCGAAATCGCAAACGAGCTAGAGAACCCGATAATCCTGATGTGGACGAGTGTGTCTTGAAGTGATTTAAGCAAGCGCGGGACAAAAACATCCCTCTCAGTGGAACTCTTGTTCGTGCAAAAGCGGAAGAATTTGCTGTCAGCTTAGGAAACAACAACTTCAAAGCAAGCTCCGGATGGTTAGACGGATTTAAGGAAAGAAACGAAATTTCCTTTAAGTCTGTGTGTGGTGAAAGTTCAAGTGTGGTCCAACATGCAGCAAATGAGTGGAAAGAAAAAGTTGTTCAAATCATTGAGCATACACAGGACAGAGACATTTTTAATGTCAACGAAACTGGACTTTTTTTCTAATATACCCCAGCAGAAACTTTGGATTTTAAAGGAGAAAAATGTAGTGGGGGAAAACGCAGTAAAGACCGAATAACCCTACTTGTGGGAGCAAACATGGACGGCACTGAGAAGTTACCTTCTTTACTGATGATTTGGAAATCAAGAAATCCAAGGTGTTTTAACAATGTCAGAACAAAGCCTATAGAATACCGTTCTAACACGAAAGCCTGGATGACGGGGAATCTTTTTGAAGAATGGCTTCTAGAACTCAATCGCACGTACCAAAGAAAAAAACCAGAAAAATCATCCTGTTTATCGATAACTGCGCGGCCCATAAATCGATACCCGCTATGGAAAATGTCACGGTTGAATTTTTTCCGCCAAACATGACCTCAGTGGTGCAATCATTGGATCAAGGCATCATTAAAAATCTGAAGTATTTCTACAGATGCCTAGTCGTTTAACACCTCTTTACTGAATCTTCCCAAAAGCTTCCCATTACTCTCCTCGATGCATCAAGAATGTGTTTAAATGCATGATCCAAAGTGAGCCAAAAAAAACAATAGCAAACTGTTTCCGGAAAGCAGGATTCATCAGGAACACTGTCCCTAGCGATCTTTTAGAAGAAGAAAATTTACCTCCCCCAGTTGCATGGGAAGACAGCATACCATTTGATGGTTACGTCGACATTGATAAAAACATAGACATTTGTGGAGAGCTGTCTGACACAGATATTCTATCAGAAGTTCTAAACAATAAGAACATTACAACAGAAGACGATGAAGATATTGAAGATGAGGTAGAAGAACAGAGGACGATTCCAACTTCAAGTGAGGCAGACTTTCATCTAGACGAATATCGTCGATATGTAGAAGGACAATCTAACGTGAGTGAAGCTGCGTTTCGAGCTGTAGATATCCTTGAAGATTTTGTTAAAAAAGAATCAAGTAAGCTCTTTAAAGCAATCTGAAATATCTCAATATTTTAAAAAGCTGTAGTTTTTTATTTAGAATTAATAGACACATTTTTTTCGCAATTTCTGTTGCGATTGATTATTTTACGACATAATTTTTTTTTTTTTTGGATCATTCGAAGTTTGGATAATTCGAAGTTTTGCAGTGGTCCCTTGCACTTCGAATTATCCAAGTTCGACTATATCTATTCGTGGCTATCTTCGGCCTTTTTAATTTTACAAAATTTCCGAAGTACATTTTATCAATAACGATCTGAAACTACTACTCAAATGATAAATATAACTTTGGCATGAAAAATTAACTGATATCGCCAGTATCAGTATGCTGAGAATTCAAAGAACAATTTCGGCAACAACCGCTATATTGGAAGATAGCAGCAATAAATAAAATCCTATTTTTAAACTCATAGTAAAACTTTCACAGTAATTAAAACTTTTGTGTATGTAGCACGGTGATACAAAGGATTAATTTACTTTATATCAGGGTTTGCCAGCAGTAAAATACATATTTAAAAACAACATTTTGATTATTAAAAAATAACTTTAATAATTGATTGCCAAAATGACATTTTTATTTATGAAATCATATATTAAAAAATAATCTTAGTATCTATGATTTTTTTTAAACAATAATCCTTTCTTGATTATAAAACATAGCACTGCAGCTACTCTATTTTGCGTCTAATGTGAAACATTTTAAAGTTTTGCTAAGGATATATCTGGCTGGATGTATGTTGCCTTGACCACTATAAGTCTGATATTATGATAAATAGTACAAAGAGATTAGAATCTACTACGAAATTTTTAGAATAATGTATGGTGAAAATTTTATAAATATACATTCTAGTAGAAATACGGATAACAGTATTTATTTTTATATGACAAAATAAAAAAAAACAAACAATGAACACAGTATCATATGGTTAACTACTTCTAATGTAAATAAAGTGTAAGAATTTAGACCATAAACACAAAATAGAACCACGCATAGGTTCATTATTATTTTTGATATTTTATTATTAATATATTATTAATATTTTATATGGTAATTATAAATGAGAAATCCATTTTAATCACTTTGGTTACAACGAGTGAGTATAATTTTGAAGAATAAAATCATTCAGGAAAAAAATGATAAATGTATTCAGAGTAAAAAGTAAATAATAAAATATGGTTATTACATTTTAGATTCACACGGTTCAAGTATTTGCGTTAATCCATATTTAAACTCTTGCTGATTGCCTATCTTCTATATTTTCATTTGCCAAAAACTTCTAGTTCACTTTGAAAACATTCCAATAAGAATGTTTAACAAGTGAAAAGGTTTCACCCGCCATGACTACTTTTTTATAGATTTTATAACATTTTATCAGGTTGAATAATACATTACATAATCATTAACACTATTTTTTTTTAACATTACATATCCCCGGATTGTTTTTAATAGCACTTCTCCGTTGTGTCGTATTCTTTTATAAATTCCTCTTCTGACCAGATGTAATTTTTTTAATAAAAACATGCAATGCAAATTGTTTCAGAACATCACTTAATACAAAATTAAAAATTAAGTTTGCAAGTAATTTTATACTATAAAAAGGATTTTTTCTAAATAATTTAATTATCTTTAAATTTTTGATAATTACATTCATGATTGATTATAATACTTGTCCATATTTTTCCATATTTATGAAAACATGTCTTTTAACCATATATTTTAAATAAGAAAGCATATCAAATTAAAATGAAATTTAAATCACTAAAATTGCTAATCTGATCAAAATTGTTGATAAGGACGTCAGATATTTCAACAAAATAAATAATAAATAGAATGAAGTATTTATAATCGATAATATTTTTATGAGTAGCTAACTAAAATCGTTGTAATAGAAAAAAGAAAACAGCGAAAATAATATTTTTACATACCTATTTTTCATAGATCGGACGTTATTCTTTCTATTCTGAATTTTTGTGCGCAAATTAAGTCCGATAATAAATACGGTAGCAAAGACTTGAATCATTTTCGACAAGTCAAAGCTACTGTAATTTTGTCGGACTTATACTTTGTTAGCTGTATTAACTTGGATCCCGAAGACCTTCTTGTTTGAATTTTTAAATTCATCTCAATACGCACCTTTAACAGGCCTATGCTACTGCTGTCCACTGAACTTCCCGCGTTTTTCTAAAAAGCTTCTCTGGTTACTCTTTGCAGTCGTATCGTCTGCAGACGATTTTTTAGTTTCGAAGCAGGTGACTTTCAGTTGATTTGTTTTTGTATGCAACAAATTCCGAACTTAAATGTGCAATAATTTTTTGACAGTGTCTGTAATTAAAATTTCCTACTTGAAGAATTTTTTATTGTATTTCACCTTTTATTTTTATCAGTTTTGAAACAACTCAGTTTGAAATGGATCGCAAAGTTTCTTTTATTTAAATTATAATAATAGATAAAACATTGCTTAAATTATTTAAATGTGCAAAAATAAATTTAATGCCCCCTCCCCTTTTTTAAAGTAAAGTTTGTATCATAGGTAATAAATACAAAATATCTTCTTATAAAATATAATGGGATTATCGAGGAGAAAAAACTTTCTTTGCCAATCTGTCATTCTTTTCATATCAATTTTCCGTAGAATGAAACATCTTGTAAAATAGCTTTTTAAAGATATGTCTTGCAAACAAAAAATAAAAATATGAATAATTAATTATGTCATGAGTTTTGCATAAATTTTGTACATTTATTTTATATTCGGAAATGATAATTTTATTTTAAACGTCTGAAAGAAGTAGAATTTTTTTTAAGTAGTTACTTAAAATAGTTAAACATAACAAGAAAAAAAAAATATATGACTTGAATGCTAATTGTAAAAAAAAAAAGAAATGCATATATGACTAAACTTTGAAGACACTTTCTGCGTGCTCATTAAAAGCTGCAGACTTAACTGTAATAGAAAATTTTTATTTTGAAACTGCAGGAGTGTTTCGAATACTCTTTGAGAAACTTCTACTATAACAAATGATCATTTAAAAAAATCATTATAAAAGATAAGTCGAGATATGTTTACATAAAACATTTTTTAATTAGATGGAATTTTGTATAATTAGAAAACCATTTTGTGTCACTGGTGAATTAATTACATTTTATTTTATATGAAAATGAAAAGTTTTTATCAGAGGTACAGAACCATCTTCTGCCACGGTTTAAAAAAAAATCGTAGAAAATATTTTTTACAATAACTTGTTTTGAATAATTTTTGTAATTTTTAAAAGTTTTCTAAGAAGATCACCTCTCAGTCACAATGTCACATCAGTGAGTGGTGGCATTTTGGTCACAGATGTGACGTGACGACAGTGACTCACAGTGACGTCACAATGACTTCACTGTGACCATACAAGCTATGAGGGTATTGCAGTCTTACTAAGATTAATTTATTATGAGCACAGAAGCAATTTAATTATTTTTTCATCCCTGTCCCTGTCACTCCAATCCCTTTCAATGAAATTGCATGAGTTCACAACACTGTTACAATTTTACTGAACCTTGATTAAAAACATATTCACCAGAATTTTATTTAAAACTAGATATTTATTGAGGGTAGTTTTATGTGGCTGTTATTTAAATAACTTTATGAAAAAAAAATCCTGGTTCCAATCGAATGTAAAAAATTAAAGAAACGACTGGATTATAGGCAGGTCGGTTAAAGTAAAATACTGTTTAATGTTTATGCCAGAATATTGTACAGTCGTGGGGAAAAAAAATAAACACCCTCTACTAACTCTTCAACAAATTATCGTAGACGGAAGTTACTGGTATCGAACGATTGGAAATAAAGTCTACTTTTAAATGATGTATATAAAATTTGCTTTGAGGGCCATCTACACATAAAAACGAGCCCCAACCTCATTTTTTTAAATGGCAATACCCAATTTTAACGAGATATTTCAAATCTTCGGTTCAAACTATGCCTAGACACCAAATGTCAAGTTATTAAAATGATAAGTTTTTGAATTATATATTCAAAATTTAGTGCTTCTAATGTTAAATTACATTTTCATATTTTTATTTACATCTCCTGAAATTATGCCACTAATGTGCTAATTTTTTTGTGTAGCAATAATAATAATGTGCCCAAACATAAATACGCTGAATTTGCAATTTTTATAATTTTATGATATGAATTATGAATTATGAAATTAATATTCGAAAAAATTATGAATTGCAACCTACAATTTTTTTGATAGATTTAGATTTATTAAGTCCTGCTTTATGAAAATCCAAAATTTTCCATTTTTCTTCCAAATAGTTTTCAAATTATGCTTAAAAAACGGCAAAATGATGGTTTAAGGGGCCGTCTATGATACTAGTGAGTAGATATTTTGAAATTTCTTCTGCTGCCCTGTTATCCAACAGGCTGCATTGACTGCTTGACTGGTGATAAGGTGCCTTGATCAAGAAGAGGGCTCTCACGGTTAGCAATCGAGTACCGAACTTCAATTTGGATACAGCCCTTAACCCGGGAGAACTCGCTAGTGAGAATGCCCAATTGCTTTTTCATTTGCTTTACATATATATAATATCATCTTTTTTTGGTTGGCTTAGTACTTTTATTCACAAAATAGGTAAAATAATTGAAAAACATTTTGAAATTTTAATTAAAATGAAAAATGATTTAAATAAGAGTCTTAAAAAAGTACGACTGTGAGAGAAAATCTCATGCAGCAAGTTCTCCCGGGTTAAAATACGCTAGTTTTAAAATAATTAATTTCTCGAAAACTTAAGGAATGAATTGCATAAAAATTTGTTTTTAGACTAATTGAAAGGTGTAGAGTTTATTTATGCTGTCAGAATTGTATATTGCTATTAGAAAAAACAAAGTTATGGTTCCTTTTAATATGTAGATGGCCGCCTAAGCAAATTTTATATACATCATTTAAAAGTAGACTTTATTTCCAATCGTTTGGTACCAGTAACTTTCTTCTACGATAATTTGTTGAGGAGTTAGTAGGGGGTGTTTATTTTTTTTCCAAGACTGTACATTATTACTACCTTATGTTTTATCTATATATATATTTTTTTTTTTTTGTTTTTTTTTGTTTTTGCTTTTATTTTTCTCTGAAGCACTGAGTGAAATTGCACACTTATTGGAGAATTGTCAATGTATATTGTTTTTTCTGTTTTTTCAAATGTTATTAATAAATATGTTTTCTTATAATTAAATAGAACTATTCTAAAGAATAAACTTCTACCAATAAAAATTTTTATATCAGTTACTACTATTGATTTATAAAAGAAAACTAAAATTCATTCAAAAGAACTTTACCTTTTTAGGCTGTTCCGAAATCGATACTGTCTACTTTCTGACACATTCTTCAATTTATTTTTATTCGTAATAGGATATTCGTAGGTACTCTTATTCAGAAAATAATAAATCGATCAGCGTTTTTCATTTTTCTTTTCAAGCAGAAAATTTTCCGTAAACATCACTCTAGACTTTCGAAGCGAAATTCCAGATGCAACAGCCTGATAGAAATGCCATGAGACAACAGTCACTGATAACTGAATATTTAATTCGTTTTTCAAAAAATGAAAAACGCTATTTAATTCATAATTAAATAGTCATGCCTGCTAGTTTTATTACTTGTTTTGATTACAAAATGAACCTGTAACTGACTAAGAAATTTTCGCGTTGTTAAGCGGTGAATACAATGTTCTGCAAAACTGACTTAAAAGGAATTTGGGCAAAGAAAAATATACGTGGTAAACAAATACCCAATACCTACTTATCCCCAAAGACTAATATTTCGTACAAATTTTCGAGCCGGAAACCTTCGCTTGTTGGGAAGATTAAGTGCAATTAAATTGAGACGATAAGAAAACAAAACTTTTAAACAAAATATAAATATTTCCCATAAGTTGGCATTTCGAAAATATTTTTAATGTATAATCAACTATTCGTTGTGAGCCACCGTAATACTTACCCATCGGATATGCATAATATGAAATATGAAAATAAAACATGTCTAAACTATTTATAAAATGCATTGTAATTTCAAAATACAGTTTAAACGTATATTTAAATATTTTTAATGCATAGTAAAACTTAATTACTGAACTGAGGGAACTACTTGATTATCCCGTCGACCCATTTCGATAAATTATATAAATCGCCAAACTACTCTCAAAATTATACAAACTAACAATCCTTGGCGACCAGTTTGGTCTCTCTTAAAATTTATGTTAGGGAAAGCATGCTAAGCTTTGTATCATGTTACGTTTATTCATAATTTAATTTACTTGGACTCCCTTAAATATAATTAACATAATCCCTTAAGCTAATATTAGATTATGTTGAATTAAAATATCGCTATTTGTTGATTTTCTGTAATCAAGTAAACCCTTTTGGTTTACAATGGAAGTGTATGGGAATTTGGGGATATATCGCCACGTTGGCGACAAACTTGGCGGCATTTGACGGAACAGATATATAGATTGGCATAATTCTTATTTTAAATAACGAAAAAACAAATAAATTAGTAAAAGATTAATAAAAATACAAATAAAACGTCGAATTAAAATGCACTTGATGACTCACCAAACACGTGTAACGTGTTTAATGTCAAGTGATTGTGACATTTACAGTAGGTCATTATTGGCATTTATTCTTATAGTTTGGCGGTAGTTTTGGGGTCGACGAAATAATCGAGTAGTATCGAACTGCGTAACAGAAACATCCTTATAACTCCAAAAGTTATAATCCCAATAACTAATAGTTTACTGTGTCGGATTGAGCGTCTCATTTCCAATTAAAATATGTCTTTGAATTTAAATTTGAATTAAATACATGGTCATGAAAAATCGAAGAATGTAAAAAATATGATTACAAATATCTCGGCAACTAATTATCCGATCAACTTCATTCTTTATGCAAAATTTACGTTTTTTTTTTTAATTTTCTTCTATATTTAACCCTTCAAATAAAGAATTTCGAAAGTTTTTGTATACCCTTTATCAGAACGAATATTTCGAGAGTTGGAAAAAAAATAGTTCTTCATAATCGAGGTTACTGATATTCAATAGGCTTCTTTCCATTATTACTTCCTATGTACACACCAAATTTCAAGTCTCTATCTCAATTTGTTCGGGAGATAAAGCGCTTACAGACACACACATACAGACAGACGGACGGGGAATATTTTTTTCAAAAAATATGTTTTTCGGAATCTCCAGTGTCTGAAACGTGTAAAACAGTCAAAACATTTTTTGATTTTTAAAATGATTATAAGTCTTACCCTATACTACGTATGATGGGTCAGTAAAAGGTGTTTGATTATGTATTTAAATTCAATTTTATAAATTGTGTTCAATTTTACAAATAGTAATAGAAGAATAAAAATTTGAATTTAATTCGTGTAAATTCAACTACTGTATAAAGTTTTCAAATTTCATGAAAATCTGGCCAGACATTTCTGCGAAATCGTGCGCACAAACTGCATTATAAACATTTAAGAAATAACTTTACAAAATAAAGATTCATTATGTTGTACATGATGACATATGAAGTACTTTCTTTTATCTAATTGAATTTTGAAAATAATATTACTAATCAACGACATTTTAATACTAGTTAATGAAAAAAAAATCGATTTTCATAGTTCCGTACTTAAAAAGTAAAAAAAAAGGAGCCATTATAAGTTCACCCGTATGTCGGTCTGTCCATCTGTCACAGCCATTTTTCTCGACATCTATGGAAAGAGAAAAAATGCAAACTTACCAGCGTTATAATGGCTATTGGCCCACATATTTATAGATTAATAGCCATTCATAAATGTTTTTTTTAGGAAACATTTAAAAAGGCTAATTAATTTCCTTGAAATTCTTTTGTATATCGTGTGGGGAATCGCTGGAAAGGTCTTGCAACACCGAGCGAAATAATGTGCCTCTTTAATATTAGGTATTATATATTTTCAGAGATATCGTGGAAAATGTACTGCAAAAAATATGCCTACCCCATCTTTTTTCGGAATTTTTTTAAATTAACATTACGAAAAATTATTGGAAGTAGTTTAAACATTGCATGAAATCTACAGAGATTATTCTACGTCACAAAAGAATGTTAATTTAGTTCCCGTAAACTCAACTATTTACACGGTTTTCAAATTATACGAAAATCTGACCAGACGATTTCAGCGAAATCCTGTGCACAAACTGCATAAATCATATTTAAGAAATAATGTTACAAGATAAAGATTAATTATGTTGTATATGGTGATAGATAAAGTTCTTTCTTTTATTCGAATGCAATTTTTAGAATACAGATTATTATTAATTATTAATATAATTACTAATTAATAATATTTTAATACTAGTTTTTAAAGAAAATGAATTTTATTTTTCCGTTAATTATAAGATCACTGCTGCATCTGTCTGTCCGTCTGTCACTGCTATTTTTCTCGAAATATGGAGCGTGGCAAATTCAAACTGACCTGAATTATAAAGGATATTGTCCCAGATATTTATAAATTATTACCCATGCAGAAATGTTTTTAGGAAAAATGTAAAGGGTCTAATTAAGTTACTCTATATATATATACGCAATACATGTTTATAAGCAAATAATTTTTTATCACAAACACTATTTTAAAAATTTAAGAAGTTTTAAATATGTATGTTAGGTTAGATCTACTATTCAAGTTCTTGATTAACAGAAAATAATTGATAATATGAAAAATACATATATCGGAACTCTCGCCCTGTTTTCCTTACTCTATACGATATGTTTAATATTCGATAACAATTGCACTATATTTTTATGCTCCGGAAAATTCTAATATGTTTAAATGCAGAATTAATGCAAAAATATAACAGTATTTTATATATACTACATAAAATTTTAAATTGCTCTCAGGATTAAATGCAAATAAACTCCGAATTTTCATACGCATATTCTTTACAAACTTTAGTTTTCCAAATATACCTCAATTCTCAAAATTTACAGTCAGTTTCAGATACATTGGTGTTTACTTTTCGACGGTATTATGTGTTAAATGAAAAGTAAACATTATACTAATTATCTTCATGCATACTCTTTATCGTGGTTTTATTTTTATTTTCATTTTTTGTTTAAGGCAAACGCCTAACTAAACAAACTCACTAGCAATTGTTGAAGTGGTCTTCTATGATAAAGAAAAAATATTTAAATTTTCCTTAAATAATTATCATTAAACCGCAAAGGAAATTCCAGAAAGGTTCATGTTCATTTAAGATTTTTTATCTGAATTCAGTCGTCTTATAATTATTCTTTATTTTTTGTCGATAAATGAGAAAAATTTAGACCACATTGTTTTCATTCATATAAAATTATTTTTATTATTCTTTCGTTTTTTTTTTTTTTTTTTTTTTTTTTTTTTTTGCCATTTACAGTCTTAAATTTTGGCATAGTAATGGAATATTCGGTGTTGAAAATGAAATGTGTAGTACTTATTGCTCGTTTACGGGTAAACATAAAACAATAACAAGAAAATCGTTTTCATCGCATTTTAATCGCATGATGTTACAATACTACAATACTTCTAGCATAATGAAATTCATATACGTCAATGAAGTGAACTAAAACATGCTTTCACATTAGTATAGAACATGTAGCATGTATAGTTCGTTGACAGTGACACATAAAAGTTCCATAACAATTTTATCAATGGAGAAAAGTCGTTTGCCATGCATTTTTATTATGTTATAATGCATCAAACATACTGAAATTAAAAAGGTTAACTAAGGTGCACCACATGCTTTGTATAAATTAAAGAGTGAGTAGCATTTATCTTCATTTCCATAGACGCTCAAAATAATTCGGTTACAGAAGGGAGTATGATTGGTTTCATTCTTCGAAAAAAATGATTTTTAATATTATGTTAGTGTTGGAAAGTGTTTCATAATCGAAGCCTGATGCAAGTTTTTTTTGTTCTTGTTTTAGTTTATTTATTCTTTCTATATAAACATTCTCAATAACATTTGGAATAAGTGAAACAACAAAAATTTCATGTTATGTAACTTATTATTTTTACAAGAAATTAATTACAATTTTTGTACTCATAATATTCTAAGTCACTTCAAGTCAATGCTACTGTCCAAAGTATACTACATATTATTAACACAAAATAAATATGAAAAGCCAGGGAAATAAGAGCAACTAAAAAAATGAAATAAGTTCATAAAATTAAATATTGACAAAACTAGGAATTTATTTTTGCGAATATTTTAATAAAATAAAGAAAGCAATGTTTTCTAATATCTTTATTACTTCGGTATAGTTGAAAAGAATTTGTTTAAAATAGTTTAAATTTTTAAAGAATAAAAATAATTACCTAAAGATTATCATAAAAATGCCAATCCAGATGACTTCAAAAACAAGAAAATCACTTCTTTTCCCGCGTAGAAAAAATATTTCTAAAATAATCTTAAAATCTGCATATTTAATAGTTATAAGTAAATAATAATAATATAAAAAATTTATCTAATCATTAAGGTATTTTTAAAGTTTTTTAAAAACTAGCCTAGTATTTTTTTTTTTTTTTTTTTTTTTTTTTTTTTTTTTTTTGGATTCACCTCTATAAAATTGTGTTATAATAAAAAATATCACTAAAATTTAATTCTGACGAAATTAAACGTAATGTTTTCATATGCAACTCATATACAGGCGTCGCACAAAAATCTGGGATACCACTCAGAATGAATAGAGCTTGATGTAAGTGTTATACATATATTACATAATTTTCTTGTTACCAATTACGTATTTTGTATTTTAGTGAATAACGTGCACCATTTTAAATCGTCAAAATATACACTTTTTTTCATAGAGAATTTGTTTATCTATACTACGTTTGTTATGTCACGTATAAGACAGGGATGACCACCTCGGGAACTCAGCTTACGCTTTAGAGTGATAGCGCAGACCTGAGGGGCAGACCAATCAAACTAACTGCTCTTGTTTCAAATGGCTTTTATAAAGCTTACTATACAGTTTTACAATTCCACATTACAACATAAATACATGTGATCTGTTGAAAAATTAAACTGGCTTATAGTTAATTTAGGTTACAGTTGACTTATTATAGGGTATTACTTCATCATCATATTTGAGAAAATCAGTCAAATTTAAACTGAACTGACAACTATTTACATATGCTAGCAATGTATAATGATACAAAACACAATACTATAAAGACAACATCAAGCTATGATAGTATACACTTATATAATATGTTACAAATACTACAGCAATAACGCCCCTAGAATTGAGCATATCTCTTTTTCCAAAGACTACATAGTATTTTGTAATAGCTGATATGATGAATTATGCGTTCACTATGTTTTTCCAATTTTCTATTTACATATTTACAGGTTTGATAAAAACTTTACATGTACTCTCTCATTGAGATAATTAGAACATTCCAAATATTATTACAATGGAAAGGATTACTATGATGACATAACTCAGTCACTATATTAGACTAGTTGAGATTTTTACCAGATTGAAATTTGTGGGTAATGAAACATACATTACATAATTATAGCTCATTTTACATAATTTGTTCTTAAGAGACACTACTAATGACCGAGAAATGTGAAGATTATGCAACATAAATACTAGGAAGGGCAGTCAAAAATTAAACCTGTGGAGGAGAAGTCCGCTCAGAAAGAGCCAGTCTGTATGGAAATGAATTCAAATTTTTTGCAATGAATTTCATACAATCTATCATTTTATTCAATAGAATTGGTCTTTCTAGAAGGTATTGCAACCAGTTCACTAAAGACATGGTGTTTGGCTTTTTTACATGGCAGTATGAAGTGAGTGATGTGTAAAGAAGTAGATGGAGAACTATAAACGCAAAGTGGAGAATCTCTTTTATTTATGCTGTACAGGTGTTGTTGGAAAAGTCCGTGGTTCGTTAAGAATAAGTATAGGTTGTGTGTGAAGTGCTCTGTAGAAACCAAAGGCAAAAATTTCTTTGTGATTTGGCCTGTTTGAGAATCCGTCCAGATTTGTTGCAAACGCTGAAGCAGATTTTGGTTCACTTTATATTTCAGTGAGGATGCCGGAAATGGTAGAAATGTGTTTTGTAATTGTGTATCTGTTACGGCCGATTTCACCATTTGGTCAACAGTTTCATTGCCCTCGACTCCTGGATGTCCCGTAACCTAGTTGAAAAAGAATACTTTACATGAATTTTGTAAATGTTGTATAATATCAATTATCAAGTAATTTTTATTGTCAAAATTGTTTATAGCGAAAAGACTTGACAAACTCTCTGTTGAGAGTTGAAAAGTAGGGGCTGAGTCTGATTTTGCCCAACGAAGAGCTGAGAGGATCATAAAAAGCTCTTTTAGGAAGACAGAGTTCTCCAGGGCGAGCTTTGCACGCCTGTTGAAGGATTTTGCGTTATTTTTATAAGCACAAAAAGCGGAAGCTGTTCTGTCATTTTTCAGCCATCAGTATATATAATTGTGAAACCCGTATAATTTTGTGTCGAACATGTTTCAATTCCCTCAAAGAGTGGGAAAACAAGATATTTTGGCCTTTTTGGACAAAAAGAAGTTGTGAAATTATCTCCAGAAGAGATTCTCTTGCGGATTTCCATGGAGAACCAAGCCTCCGCTTCCAATTGAAAATCCACAAGGGGGGGGGGGGCAGTGGGACTTGAATTGCTTTTTTTAGGTGTTTCTGTAAGCTCGAGACATCAGTAGTAATGCACTTCTTTGTGCTGAAAGCAAGTGTCGACATACTTGCTGATGGGACATCCGTGTATACAAACCGTGCAGGCGTAGGACAAACGATGTTGTAATATCGCACTACACCAAATTTTGAAGAAGTGTAGTGGGAATATTCCCGAGATGGAGGAGAACTTATAAAGATTCTCAGTTGCTTTTATCATCTCTTGTCTTTTTTTGAACAAGATGTGGGAGGAAAGAAAGAATTTTGTCAAAATAAACCCCCAAGTATAATAAGTTTTTTTCTGATTTAAATGTTTTCCTTTGTACTTTAGATGTTGAGCCCCTTTTCAGACGTTTTGTTTTTCCGAATTTCTTTGATTTCGATTTTTCTTGTGAAACATCAATTTTAATTCGTCCAATTTACAATAAAATTCAATGCCGAATTACCTCTTTGTTCTAATAATGCCGTCGTAGGTGCCCAGATTATCCGTAGTACGTCGTCCGCGTGTGCCAGCACTGCACATCCATCGACGTGGAAAGCCCCCAACAGAGTCTCCAATAGAGCCAACCACAGGAATGGTCACAGGCAAGGACCTTGAGAACAACCCTTATTGAAAAAATATAACAAATGTGGAACTATCCAGTCCACCAAAGCCCGACTATCCGTCAAGAAGGAGGCTATTAAGTTACTTAATTGAGGATGAATTTTTAATTTTTCGAGTGCTAGTATCACCAGGTCGCAAGGGAGATTATCAAAAGAGTTCCTGAAATCCAACGACACCAGAGAAGTTTAATAATGATTCGATTAAGATCTATGTAAGATAATACTTGTTGTAAAGCTGTTCCTGTAGATTTGTTTTATGATAAACTATGTTGTTTACCTGTCAGCAGATTGTTTTTAGACATTGCATATTAGATTCTTCTTAAGATTAGTTTATCCATAATGTTGTTGAAAACTGGCAACAATGTAATTGGTCTGTAGGAGGTATGTGAACTTAAGGGTTTACCGTCCTTCCTAAAGTATACCAATTCATCCAGCTTCCAGTCAACCGAAAAATA
Source organism: Maratus speciosus (assembly GCA_963932465.1). Classification (NCBI taxonomy): domain Eukaryota; kingdom Metazoa; phylum Arthropoda; class Arachnida; order Araneae; family Salticidae; genus Maratus; species Maratus speciosus. The sequence continues at coordinate 246,598,238 of OZ010787.1, forward strand.
ATAGACAATTAGCACTTTAAGACCGGGAAATTTTTTGGTAGAAATTGAAAGTTAAGGTTGTTTCCCTTTATCGATAGGACCGAATTTGATTGAATTTTTTTTTTTTTTTTAAATACCCGATGTCAGGTTATGCCAAGGAAAGACCCGCACAATTGTGTTCGGTCTTAATGCAGCCGTTTTTGGGCTAAATCTACACAATTGTGTAGTTTGGGATTATGTGTGCAAATATTTAAAGATAAAAGTTTAAGTAAAAGAAAAATGTAGTTTATTGAGATAATTTTCCTCAGCCACAATGAAAATGTTTGAAACAATTTTGTTTTTGGACAGACCCCTACAATTTCATTTTCTGACACGTGCTGAATGCTCGCACCCCTTTTAAGGGACGTTGACAAATGGTATGCCCTTCACTCCGTTTGGATTGTGCCTGATCCTTCAAAATTCTTTTTTTTTTAGTTTTTCCAGCAGCGGTATTTTGTTGAAATACCGAAGTACATAAAACTAGGTCTGAACCAGACTAAGGACTACAGCAGGTCCTAAGCCCAGATGCTTGTGGACGAGGTCTGTACTTTCCCACTGGTATACTACAAAATTTAAAACTATCCTAGGTGATACTGTTACAACAGAGCGTGGTTTGTTTTTATGTACTGCTTTACTGAAGCACGTCCTAAAAAAAGGAATCGTCTGCTCATCTATAGAAAATTTTCCCTGATCTCCTGGTAAATCCAAGCAGACGCTACGGAATCTGTCGTGCATTTGCTGAACTTTGCATAATTTATTATTTATTCCTGGTGGTTTACTTGCTGTGACGACAAAATGGAATGAATTTATCAAACTTAAAAATATATCTCGTGATATGCATATAACTCATATATAAAACTTATAAATCATATGACATCTATAACTCAGAGCAGAAACATACAGTTCGTTACACGTGCATATTATATATCTAATACTATCAAATTTAAATAGGAATCATGAATAGTACAAACCTATTAATTTAAAATTAATCAGATTTAAAAATGTAATTAATAAAAAATATATTGCTAAAAACATAAGTTAAAAAAAAATAACTTAAAAATAAAAATTTTATATATTAGGAATTGTGCCCATCTTGGAAGTGGTAAAGCTCGGACCCGCACAATTGTGCGGGGCATTTGCTTTTCAACATTTGTAAAGCCTAATTAAATTTATCAAAGACAATATCAATTAAAATCATGTATAAAGTATATGAAAAGAAAAATTAAATCTAAGCAAACACTAAAAGTCATGTTTAAAAGAAATTGCGGCAGTAAAAACTTTTTGTCTATTGCTGTCAGATGATATAATCTTTTTAGAAGGAGAAAATCTAACCCTGTATTTTGGTTGGTGCCCCCTAGTTGTGTCTTACCAAAACATCTGAAGCCAATTAACTCATATAAATGTGCTGATTTGGTTTTAAATCTCACAAAAACAGGAAATAGTCATTCTCTGTTACTTTAGTATAACCCGCACAATTGTGCGGGTCAGGGCTTAAAGGGTTAGGGGAGACTAGGGAGGGTTGACCCACTTTTTACTAAATGATTTTTTATTTTTTAAATATTGGACGTAGAATGAAATTTTAAATATCAATTTATTCGTTATACAACCAGTTATCAAAATAAAATCGCTACATAAGTGTAACATATAATTAATTAGAAAAATTATTGATTTTAATCATGAAAAGATAATGGGTAGAGGCTAACCCCATATGAGTAACCCCATATGGGAGGGTTGACCAACTTTGTTTTATATTGCACTATTTGTGAAGAGAAATAAAATCAGTTTAAATAAAAGCAAAATAAACATTTTCAACATGCTTTAGTTATTACAAAAAATATTTTTTTTAAATATCAGCCTTAAATAAACCTGTTAAGACGCAATCGCAAGTCAGAGGAGAAAAATTTTGTTTTAAACAGGATTTTGTCTAAGCAGGCATAATTGTACAGGAAGGAAAATGAAATTTTAACATTTAAGGCAGTATTTTGTTAAAGACAGATTCCGTTTTCATAGTGTTTCATGTTATTATGTCCGGATTTAGGAGCCACTGTTTCGCTTTTTTATCTCCTTATTTCTTTTTTGTAGCACTCAATCAGACAACTCCAGTTGTCACATAGTTTGGCTTCATCTCACTGTATTCACCCTGGTGAAATTTTTCTACATACCTTCCTAAAGTTTATCGATCGATGCTATGTTCTTTTACAGTCGTATGAGCAATTACCTTATCATTAACATGATTTAACACTAGAACGCACGGAAGGAGTCGAATTGACTCCGACCATGTGATTAAATGTCAATTTGAACCAGAATTTTTTTCATAAAATAAGTTAAATTTAAACCATCCATATATACGTTAAATAAATCAATTAAATAATTTTAAATAAAAATTCTGGTGTCAAGTATTTTTATGAAACTTGAACAAAATTTCCGGGCGTTCTAATAAATGGCTGGCACCGGAATTAACGAACAAATTTATTTCGAAATAAGAAAAGGGTTTTTCACGTACATGTTAAATGGAAAAGATTTTAGCAAAATTCTGGTGCCATTGTGATGTTTCGGAATTAAAATAAAGTAGTTTTATAAACATACAACTGCCCCTCCAATAGTTAAGACTGCTCCTTTCATCCTTTCTAGTCCTTTCTAGTCTTTCCCACTGTTTCTATTTACATATTGTAAGCTATATTTAAATGGAAAAAAGTTCCTATCAACTTTCCCATTTTCTGACAATTTTTCACATTTTTCTATAGTCAGTTTTAAAGATTTTCTTTTCCATCACACCATTTTACTGAAGCTTTACAGATTAAATTTACATTCTTTTATGTATATACCATTAACTTTTCATTATGCACAGTGCATAATAAAACGATTTTCAAAACCACTTAATTAAGGGAGCCTTGAGCATCTGGCCTACCCTCCCTCACATTGTCTGGGTCAAGCCTCCCTACATAGACCTTTTCTAAAGAATACCAGATTGTTATGTTAAGCCTAACTTACTGTACTGACTTTATGCCTGGAATGAAAGCTCGATATTTCTGCATTACTTTAAACCTACTTACTTAAATTTATATAATATAATTTTTTTTTAAACAAGCTTACAAAGTATTTCAAAAATACACAACTTTTAGGTTGAAAATTGATTTTGCCACACCTATTTCGATCATCTCTATGAAACGATGACTGTCGTTTGAGCATCCTAGTAGCTTTGGTTGACACCTATTGATAAAACTCTGAAATTCTTTTAAATATGTAAATTGATGGGTGGGTCAAGCCTCCCGTATGGTCAATCGTACCTAGTCTCCCCTATACATATCTAGTATTAGATGTGGACAGGTAGTATAGATATTTCTGATCATTCTGTGGTCAATATTATCTTTACCTAGAGTCTCATTTTTGTTTAAGTTATAAATTGCATTATGTATCTCTCTAGCCGTTAAGTTTGGTTGTTCATGATCCGGTGCCTTGAATTGAGAGAAAGTTTGCGGAATGGATGCCCCAAACATTTTTTTTTTGGTTAGTTTAAACAGAGAGGATGATCTAGATGTCGGGGATGATGAGTCAGGGACATGCGAGTCGTGGAAGTGTTGAAAGGCCAATTTTTTAATTGCACCTTAAGGATTCTTTTCTATTTGACATAGAATACATGCATTTTTTCCGTTGTAATATTTTCTTTTGGTATATCGCCCTTTCTTTTTTGTAGATTTGATAGACTTGTGGGTCGAAATTGTAGTTTTAGCTCTGCGGTACAATGCTGCCAATTCATTTCTTTTTATAGAAAGTTCTGGAGACGACCAGGAGAACCTGATTGGTTTGAATGGGGCTTTCTTTTATAAGGTCTTGTCCGCTGCTTGTTCAAATAAATATGGTTGTTTTGATGAATCTGATTCAAGTGGTGTAATATAATACTTTACGCACTGTTTCTATGCCGCCGAAGATTTTAATAGCACTTTATACTAAAAGTAATGGTGACCTTCTTTAAGGTTTGAGTATCTTTAAGGCTATTTAAATAATAATTTCTGTCGGCGATAACTCTAAAATGGACTGTAGAAATTAGTTAAAAATACTAAATGAAGTGTGTTGTATACTCGAGGGATTTTCCACATTTACAACACATAACAAAAACATTTATTATTTACAAAAAAATATTCAAAAGGGACTGGCAGTGGTTGGTACACTGCGATTACGTCTTAAGAACACATCTTACTCAACTTCATCTACTCATCTGGCGGGGAAATTTTGCCCACGCTCCTTTCAGTCCAGAGCGCTTGCAGCGCCCTCTCACTGTCAATTAGGATGCACGGAGGAAACACTCCCCCGAGGATTGAAATGCAAGTTTCAATATACATTAACATATAAATTTGCAAAAATTATCATACAAGAAAAATTTGTAAGATATAAACAACTTACATACACAATAATAATACAAGAATAATTCATTATAATACTAGATTAAATGCAGAATAATATATTTTTTAGAGTTTGCTTAACAAAAGTAAGGAAATTTGTTACTCAACTGGTAATATACAAACATCTCTGACGTTTCTTTTAAAAATTTGCCCATCTGACAAGCGTAAATTCACCGTTCGAATTATATTATCTGTTCCCTTAACAACTTCAACTATTCTACCAACCAACCATATGGTGGAAGGTAAATTGTCCTGCCTTATTAGTACCAAAGTTCCTTTCTGTACATCATCTTTTTTAAACTTCCATTTCCCCCTCTGTTGGAGATTATTCAAATAGTCGCGTTTCCAAATTTTCCAAATTTGTTGGCTAAATTTGGTGATTCTCTGCCATTTGGCTAATCGATTTTCATTAATCTCGTCTAGTTGAGGTTCGGGGATCGAAGTGATTGGCCTACCGATAAGAAAATGTGATGGTGTCAAAGTTTCAAAATTTTCAAAATCTGGGGATAGTGGGGTAAGGGGGCGAGAGTTCAAAACTCCCTCAATTTCCGCTAGTATTGTTAGAAATTCTTCTAACGTTAATTTTTGATCACCTATTACCCTTTTCAAATGAAACATGAACGATTTTACTGCTGCCTCCTAGATGCCACCAAAATTCGGAGATTTGGGAGGGATAAATTCCCATTTGATACCTTCCTGAGTTAAAAAGTTACACAACTCCTCATCTGGGAAACTAACCAGTTTATGCAATTTTTTCAACTCGATGTCAACTCCGATGAACGTTTTTGCATTATCAGATAGGATTTTTGCACATTTTCCTCTTCTGCCAAAGAAACGTTTTAGACTAGCTATAAAAGCTTGAGTTGTGAGATCTGAAACAAAGTCCAGGTGTATTGCTTTGGTGCATAAACATATATACACTACTACATAAACCTTATTCAATACGCCCTTCCTTTGATTTTTAAATTTAATAGAAAAGGGTCCACAGTAATCCAGACCTGTCACCGAAAATACAAAATTTGGTGTCACACGTTCCCTCGGCAGATCGGCCATCAACTGGGAGCTGACAACAGGCTTATTTTTGAAACATGTTACACATTTGTGTACAATTTTCCGACAATTATTCCTGCCATTAAGTGGCCAAAACTTCTGTCTAACATGAAAAAATCAAGGCTTGTGGGCCTAAATGAAAATGCTTCAAATGGAAATAATTCAGGATAATTTCCGTTAACTTATGATTGGCAGGCAACACAATAGGAAATTTAGAGTTAAGCGGTAAATCGGCGTACGATAAACGGCCGCCAACTCTAATTAACCCTTCATCTCCTAGGAATACATTTAAAGAAGATAATCTACTTTTGTGTGGAACAGGCTTACCTTTTTCGAGACATTTTATTTCTTCTTGAAACTCACCCTTTTGTGCTGACCGAATTAAATATACTTCGGCTTGCCTCACCTCTTCAAGGCTTAAAGCTGCACTTCTTCTTTTCTTGGGATTACGACAATTAAAAATAAATCTAAAAATAAATCTAAAAGTAAAACTAATTATGCATGTTAATTTCGTGAAATTATTAGTTAATGAAAAAAAGTTTTCAATTATAGAAATGTCATTGGAAATAGACAAGGTGGTAAAGTCATAATTATTGTTCACTATGTCTCTTTTTAATTCAGTTAAATAGATCTCCTGATCTGGAACTTCTAGTGATTGTTCATTATTACACATATCTAATGAGTCCTTCAGAAACTTTGGACCAGTCCACCATTTGTGATTCTGAATAAGACTTTCAGATTTTTCACCTCTTGTCAGCAGGTCTGCAGGATTCTCGGACCCTGCACAGTGAAACCACCTGGATGGGTCTGTCAGCGATTGGATCTCTTTTACGCGGATGGACACGAATGATTTCCACCTATTTGCAGATCCCTTGATCCAATAAAGAGCAATCTGCGAGTCTATCCACAGAAACATAGAAGATGGTCCCTTGCGATCTAGCACCTTCTTCACCTCACAAGTTAAACGCGCTGCTAGTAACGCACCTAAAAGTTCTAGCCGGGGTAATGACACCTTTTTCAAGGGTGCCACTCTGCTTTTTGATGTAAGCAAGATTGTGTAAGCAATGTTCCAAGATTGGGTCTTGGAATATGTTTGTAGATATATGACAGCACCGTATGCCCTGGGACTGGCATCGGCAAAGTTGTGCAGTATTAATTTATATTCAGAGTCTTCAGGGAACTGTAACACATTTCTAGGAATCTTTAGTTGTGCTAATTGGGTTAACTCGGAAGACCATTGTTCCCACAGCTTTGAAATATCGGGGGGTAATTCTTCATCCCATGTTAGATTTCTACTCCATAATTCTTGAAACAACCGTTTAATTCTTATAGTAAATGGCGATATGAGACCCAAGGGGCCAAAAATTCTGCCTGCTACTTGCAGAACGAACCTCTTCGTATTTTTTGCCTTGCATAAAAATTCTAATAAATTATCGATTTCCATCATCAACATGTCCTGTTTAGGTTGCCACAACAGTCCTAATACCTTATGAGTTTTATTTTCTTCAAAGGCCTGAGGTAAAGTACTAAACCCGTTCTTCTCCCACGATCCCATTACTAATTCGCTGTTCGATATCCATTTTCGGAACGTCATATTAGCTTCCTTCATAATTCTGTGTGATTGTTGTGAAATGTTCAGTGCATCTTGTACAGTGTCAGTACCGGCTATCAGATCATCCACGTAAATACAACTGTTGCGGATTTCGGTTGCTACCGGATATTCCTTTTTAAATTTAGTAAGATGTTGTTTGATGGTGGCTGATAATAAAAATGGGCTTGAGTTCAAACCAAATGTTAGGCGTAAGAATCTGTACATAATAACTTTAAACTCGACACCGTTGACTGGATTGTCATCTATAAACAGGAATCTTAAAACGTCCCTGTCTTTTTTATTGATCGAAATTTGTAAAAATGCCTTCTCTATGTCGGCCAAAACAGCAATTTTATTTCATCTAAAAAAAATCAATAAATGGAAAATGTTCGGATTTAGGTTACTGCCTGCGTCCAAATAGTCATTTAGTGATAACTGTCCTGTTTCATGGGAACTCGCATCAAAAACAATGCGACAATTCGTATATATACTGTCTTGTTTGAATACTGTGTGGTGGGGTAAATAAAAAATCGGGTTGTTAGAATTTTCTTCTGACTTAAGAACAATTTCAACAATTTTCATTTCTAAGTATTCATCTAAAATTTTACGATAATTTTCATATAAACTTGTGTCGCGTTTCATTCTTTTTACGAGAGTAGCGAGCCGTGTTTCAGCTATCTTGTAATTATTGTCTAATTGTTCCCAATCCCGTTTCCATGGGAGACAGATTTCATATCTGTTATTTGTAAACCGCACCTTTTCCCGAAATCCCTCTAGTATATCTTCATTTCTTACATTATCTGGATCATCCCTAATTCCTAATGTCTCTAAATCCCAAAAGGCCTTCAAATTTAATTTATTTTGATTTTCTAATAAATGGCAATTATATTTAGTTTCATTTTTATCATGTATAACTCCACCTGCAATCCATCCTAAGTGAGAGTTTTGTAAAATTATAGAAGTGTCAGGAATTGTTATTTGACCAGCTAATAACAATTCATAATATACATCTGCCCCCAATAACACCTGATTTCGCTGATGTTCAAAACATCTTGGGTTAGCATACACTAAATTCTGTAGTAGGTGCAGATTTGAAATCTCTGCGATACACGTAGGGGTTAAATCTGTTATCTTAGGTACTAAAAACATGTTAGAGAATTTTTTAAATGTTCTATCTTTGTTTGAAATTTCGACATGTATTCTGTTTTTAATTTTACAGATTGCATCATTAAATCCGGAAATCACTGATTTTACATTATGTTTCTCTAGTCCCAGAATGTCTGCTGCGGAAAAAGTAACTAGAGATATGTTACTGGCTGTATCTAATATTGCAACAAAAGGAAAAAAAGAATTATTATTTCCTTTCAAATAAACTACAGCTGTCGAAATTAACGCGTTATAGCTGGCGCCAGAGTCAGAATTTTGATCATAATTATTTTGACAGATCAAGGTCTTCGCATTTGAAATAATTTCCACTGAATTAGTATTTACTTTTTCTTCATTTTTGATCTGAGGCTGATTCATAATAAAATTACTTTGTTTATTTTCATAAGATTTCGAAAAAGTAGCTCCTTGAAGTGTGGTATGGTGATTAGAAGAACATGTTTTGCACCTATTATTTCATTTATTACAGCGGTTAACGTTGTGAGAGGATAAACAATTATAACATAACTGTAATTTTCGTATTTGATTCAGTCTCTCTTGAACCGATAAATCTAAATATTTTTGACATCGAAAAATGAAATGTGGTTGTTTACAAAATGCGCAGTTAAGTTTGTCATTCTGTAAAACAAAACTTTTTTGCTTAGGGGTCATTTCAAACCTAGGTTTCGTAACGATGTTGGTTTTTTGTACATTTTCTAAGGCTTGAGCTCTTTTCAATAAAAAATCAATAAAAACATTCCATTCAGGCAATTCATTACAGTTAAGGGACATTTCAAAAGCTTTTCTTGACTCATCGTCAATTCTTTGTAAAACAAAATACATGAGAATGGATTCCGATAAATTGTTATGTTCCAGTCCTAACTGTTTCAAGGCTCTTAAGTGGCTCAATAAATTATCTACCAGATTGCGTATTTCTTTCGCGTTTTCAATTTTTATTTTGTTATTACTCAATAATTCTGAAATATGACTATTCACCAATAATCTTTTGTTTTCAAATCGTTTTTTTAAAGCTTCGAATAAAGAAGTATAAGAATCATCAATATTTTGTAATTGTTTCACAGGGCCAGTTAAGGCTGATTGTAAATAATACAGCGTTTGCGCATCATTTAGCTCAACGTTATTGTCAATTAATGTGGTGAATTGTAACTTAAAATTCATCCATTCTGTGTAACTACTCGAAAATTGGGGTAGATTAATTGACGGCAATTTGATTTTTGCCTCATTAGAACTGCTTCTATCATTACTAATATTTTGGCTTTCAACATTAGAAATACTAGGCTTTATTAAATCAAGAAGACTTACTTCGATAGCTTCTAACTGTTCTTCGATTTCGGTCAAGGAATTTTCAAAATCCCCTAAATCCTCATCAGATATTATAGAGTAGGCTTCGTTCCTCAATTCATCAGTCTTCTTTTTTAACATTTGAAGATAATTTAATTTCGGATCCAGTTCTTTAGGGCCGAGTTTCGTTTTCAATGCATTTGATATTCTCGTAACCTGGCCGCGTATATTTCCACGTTTTCGATTCAGGACCACGGTTCCTGAAATCGCTGGTGTAGCAACAGACATTATATCTATAAATTCTATAACAAGGAAATTCGAGTAATCCAAGGGCGTTGATTCTATAAACAGTGTTCTAAATGAACGCTGCGGCTCGAAGGGCCAAAAACTTTGTAGGCGATAGCTCTAAAATGGACTGTAGAAATTAGTTAAAAATACTAAATGAAGTGTGTTGTATACTCGAGGGATTGTACACATTTACACCACATAACAAAAACATTTATTATTTACAAAAAAATATTCAAAAGGGACTGGCAGTGGATGGTACACTGCGATTACGTCGTAAGAACACATCTTACTCAACTTCATCTACTCATCAGGCGGGAAATTTTTGCCCACGCTCCTTTCAGTCCAGAGCGCTTGCAGCGCAATCTCACTATCAATTATGATGCACGGAGGAAACAATTTCAAATAATCTGCATCGTATTTGGCGAATGAATGTAATTACATTTTATTAAATTTATTGAACTCTTCGTTCCACTGTACTGTTGCGTTTTAGGACATTTTTAAGATTCCGTACTTCAAAAGTAAAAATGGAACCATTAAAAAATCACTCGTGTGTCTGTCTGCCAGTCTGTCACAGCCATTTTCTCGAAAACTATGGAACATGGAAATTTCAAACTTGGCAGAGTTATAAAAGCTATTGGCACACATATTTATAGATCATTAACCATTCACAAATGTTTTTAGGAAAAAAATAGTGTGACTATCAGACTTATTTGAAAAATGAAAACTATTTTGTGTATCTCGTATGGGTATCGCTCAAAAGGTCTCGTAACACCGAATTCAAAAATATATTTCTATTATATTTTCAAATATATCGTCGAAAATGTACTGCAAAAAATATATCTCCCCTCTATTTCCAAATAAACTGAAACTAAAATTATGATAAATTAGGGACAGTGGCAGCTTATTTAAATTTTGTTAGAAGACTATCCTAGGACACAGAGTTTTTGAAAAAATTGCATTTTGCCGTTGCACACAAGGTTTACTTTGCGGGCACTTAGCAAGGGAGGTGAGAGATGCTCGAGGTATCTATCGACGCGTAATCATGAAAGAATTATTGATAAGGATTTTAAAAAATAACTGTCGGTAATTAGACGACATAATAATTAAAAACTTCTCTAGAAAAACGCGGTTTTGTAATCTAATTTGAAGCGCTCTTTGTACAATACTAAATCTAAATTTTGTTGTATAGAACCTTTTTGTGCCCAAGTAAAACTCTCATTTGGCCGGTTGTTGATTTATATTTCTACCACCATTCCTTTCCACAACCTCCAAAATGTGCATCGTGACGGACCAGGTTCGTTATGAGATCTATTTTTTTTCACTAGAATGCTATTGCCCATTTGAAAATATATACATTTCAGAAGGTGAAATAAATAACATTTTAAGACACAGACCACAACTTCAAATCATTATGTAAATGCACTCATGAAGTTTCTGTATTATTCTCCAACATATGAAAGGCGAGATTACCTTAATAAAAATATTCCTTACATACACATTGGACGTTCCGTCGGATACAATATGGGTCACTCCACGTAAAATGAGCAAAAATTAAAAAAAAAAGTCATGGTCACATAGTAACCGATTTTAACAAAATTTGATACACAGGTTCAATTCATATTAAGGGGGTCCGGGACACATTTTAAAATACTTTTTATTTATTGAGTTAAAATTATTTTTTTTGTGATGGTTAACCTTATTATTTGTAAACAAAAGCACATGATAAAACTTCTCTGAATTCTTTTTTTAAAAATTTTAATTTAAACTTTATTAAAACAGTGGAGTAATTTAAAATCGTTATAACTCGAAATATTATTTATAGAATTTAATTTTTTTCATTTAAATAAACAGAAATATATGTTTTAATTTTAATTCAGCATTTAAAAAAATAATTTTAAAAAAATTAAAAATATTTAACAAAAAATTTAAAAAAAAAATTCTGCAACTTAAAAAAAAAATCATATTTTCAAAAGTAATTTTTTTTTCAAATATGCTGAATCAAAATTAAAGTAAAACAATTGAAAAAGATATGTTCCAAGAGTTTGAACTCTGTATCCTTAACGGTTTTTGAGTTATAAGAATTTAAATAAGAGAAATGGTGAAAAAAACTATTATGAAGAAAAACGCATTTTTACAAGAAGTCGATTCCATGACAGCCATTGCTTGAAAGCTAGATTTTGAAAACAAACCAGAACGAAAAAATTAATATTTTTTGTTCTAATTCAGATAGATACATGATTTAAATGTCATTTTAAGCAGGAAAAAAACAGAGAAATTTTTTTATGAAATAAAATGTTTTTGCAAAATTTGAAGATTTTTGTGTCCCGGACCCACTTAAAATAGAGCACTGCAAAATAGCTTCACAAAAAATAAATTATTTTAGCAGTTTTTGATAATTAGAAAACTTGTGATAAATGACTTGTATGCAATCGTCCGAAGTTGCAAGTTTGAAGTTCTGTATCTTGAAAACTATTTAACAGAAATGAATTTTTTTTATATTATTGCAACCTCTGAAAAATTATCTTCCTATTTATTGAGTAATAATAATCTGGTAACACCATGATTAATCTTTAATTGGTTGTAAAAATTTTAAATTTGTGAATTTTGAAAAAAAATTGAAACGTTATAAAAAATCAAAGGAATTCAAAAACATCTGTGAAATGTATGGCTGATGTAGTATTGAAGATCAAATGAGATGATCACATGAAGATCAAGTTTGAAAGTTGCCATTTATTTCCTTCATCTTTAAAAAATTTTAGAAACTTAAAAAAAGTTACAAAATCATAATCTTTCCTCTTATTGATAGTCAACAAAATTAATGAAGGAATAATCAGACATTACAGTTATTACGCAGACATAAAGGTCAATAAGTCCATGATATGCTCAAAAAATTGAAGATTGCCTTTTGATTCCTAACATATCACAAATGGTTTCAAACAGATAATATCTGTTACATTCCATGAGCTTTTCCTCTTTGAATTCGCGCTCATTTCTTAAAATATTGCACAATTTCAAGGTGAAAAATATCAGTGCCGCCATCTGTTTTTGTATCTGGATTTAAGATTAATATGTAATTTTTCGTCTTACTGAACCATTTATTTCTACTTTAATTAAAAATATTCCTGGGGTAAAAATAAACTGAAAACAAGAATACAAGTTCCTATATTTAAAATATACACTTTTATCTATAATATCAAATATTTTAAAAGTTTTAAAAAGTTTCCTTTTACTTTCAAAGAAGTGATACAAATATTGCATTTTACCCTCAACATTTTTTACTATTTATTTTTTTCTCATTAAGGAATTAAAATGCAAGAATGAAAGTTTCAATATTTAAATGAAATACTTTTAGCTATAACATCAAGTAGTTTTAAACTTGACATAGCTGTCTTTCATGCTTAAATGAGCAATAGACATATTGAATTTTTCCCTCAAATTTTTTCAAAAATATTTTTTTTTCTCATTACGGAATGTAAACGGAATGTGATGTATGAATGTTACTAACTTACGCCAATATGTTACTTATTTTTCATTCCTAAATATAAATAATTTTTAATATACTCTTTACATTCCTAAGGCTAATAATCAAAATTGAAATTTTAAGCATGTAGATAAAACCTCGATTTTGTATCCACTGTTAATGTAAATTTTAATACTTAAATAAACAGTCCTGAAGTCTATTTCTTTACATTTACTTATAAATAGATATGATCTACTTATATAATGATTTTCATTAAAATCTCTGACATGTCTGCCACAGCTGATTTGCTCATTTTGTATGGAATGACCCATATGCGAATTGCCTGATTCTCAGCCAGAAATACTGACACAACTCTTTCGATTTTTTTTTACAAAGTTATAGTGTCTTCAAAAAAAGTGCTAGCATGGTTTTAAATAGTCCATACGCTAGTAAGGCAAGTACAAGGGACGTTCGAAAACCGCAAGGCGCAATAATCAAGTATGTTATTTTACTGGCTAAATTGAAGTAGCTAAATCGTAGTAACTATTTCTGACGTGTGTCGAAAAACGCGTACGCTGTGTATAATTAACATGGTGTTCTGTGTCATGGTGTGACTGTGTAAGTGGTTTTACATTATCTAAATAGTTCAATAAGTCAGAATACTATCTCGTTATATGTGTAGCCGACTACTGCTATCCGACTTTGAATTTGGGCAAAAATCTTTGAATTTGAACACACTTTTTAACAGATGGTTTTGGCTTATTTATTTACAGAATGTCAACCACTAATGAGTGCCAACAATTATTATTGCAATAAGAACAAAAAACAAGCGTCCAGCATAAATTATGAAACACTTTGCAACAAATTCAGAATACTGTAACAAAACGCCTTCGATTACTAAAGTGAAAGATGATGTATAAATAAACAATTTTGAAAATGCTTAACGCATTTGAAAGCCCAATTTCTGTTATCACCATCAATAGTTGGAAAAATAACCGAATTTTTTGTGCAGCTCTGTATATGATCCATACCTTTGTATCTATACTACACAGTGTGCTAAAAGTTAGTTCAGTTAAACGCAAAGCACAGTTCATAATTTCCATTCAGTAATTTTCGTCAATAAACGGATATGTCAATGAGAACTTTTGTGCAGCACTGTATAAGACTTATAGAATTTATACACACCAAGTAATATAAAAATAATAATTAAATTTAAAGACGTGCACCACACCTGAAAACGCACTTCCAGCAATTGTTGTTTATAGTTTTTAATAGTTCAAATATTATTCAAGTTCTTCTGAAGCCAAATTCTTTTATGTGACCCTGTAAATGAGCGGAAATTCTATACACAGCATATTCTATAGTAACCCCCTTGTAGTACACATAAGGTATATACATCAATATGTTTAAAATAGTGTAACAGCATTAAAATTCACCGTAAATGATTTTTTTCATATCCCGTAATGTAACGCAGTGTTTTTGAGTGTATCGATACACTCAAAAACACTCCGTTGAAGTGCATAGCATTTACGGCTCGTTTACAGATCTGTAAACGAGCCGGAAATGCTATACACTTCATTTTCAATACAGAACATTCCATAGTAAATCCCATTAGCACATATAAATATCATGGCAATGTAATATATTTACATGAGTAAGAGCACTGTCAGGCGGCAGACAGACAAACTGAATTAATAGCCGCTTTTCAACTATGTTGAGATGTGCTAAAAGTGGTATCTAAAAAATGTGCACTGAATGCCGGCCGTGTCTAAAAATCAGAAGAAACGCACTGAATGCCCCTCGCAAATGAGTTAACCGAATAAATCTGCTGTTTTCCAGTGACCATACAAGAAATTTACGTGTTGAAATGAATATTCGTGAACATGATTTAACATGTAGATGCATGTATAGAACTTGCAGGAGTGTAATCTTAACGTCTACCGTTGTTTAGAATAAATAAATAAGCTTTTGGAATATCTGCATTTTTATTTCAAATGTTCAGAGCACTATTATTGGGGGCATCCTACACACAAATGACAAGGTATTTTAAAACACTTTTCTGTTATTCTGGGGGAGGGGCTGAAAACACATATAATATCCATTTCACTTGATTCAGATTCAGATATGTTAGCTCATATTTGGGCAGAAATAGAATTGTGTCATGTGAGTAAGGGAGCACACATTGTGTGCACCCTTAGTCACATCGGAAAAACAATTTAGATTAACCATCCTTTCATTTTCTGTCATGTGTTTCTGTCATATGTTTCTGTCATATGCCTCACATTGTTTTTGTTTTACATGCCGTTATTTATGATTGAACCTCTATATTAATTACAACCAATTCGTTAATTATTTCTTTTCAAAAGAAATCCAGATGAAAATCTCAAACATCTATACATGCAGAAATTGGCACTAAATTTTTTTCTCCAATTTCACCTTTTAAATTATTATAAATTATTTCCCAACTACTAGAATAAAAATCTCAAAATATTAAGCAGAATTTACTGTTAAAGTAAAAATTATTATTACCGATAAAGCTAAAAATCTTTACAAACAAAATAGTCTACTACAAAATTATATTTTATATTTTAAAAATCAGTTCACGTTTTCTATTGCGGAAGCAAATATTGCTGTTAATAGCAAAATCCTGTTTTTTTTTTTTAAAATTAAATGAATAATTGTATTAAAAAATCAGTAAATCATTTACTGTATTTACATTACTCTGTCATTCTTTTATTCATTTTGTTACAATTTAATAAATTGACTCATTTTTTCTGTTTTGGAAATGAGAAATGAGAAATAAAAACAGATTTTTAAACAATATTTTCATTTAATTTTCAGTGAAAAGTGTAGCAGCACTCATTTGATTTCACACGTGTAAAACTCACAAAATATTTTTTCTAAGTATAACATAACGAAAATTTCGGTAACATTTAATTTGAAATATTTCATATGGAATATTTTTATTTAATTTAAATTAGTATTACCTTTACTTTTCATGATAAAAAGGCACACTTTTTTAGATATGTTTTAGGACTATAGTTTGAGGTTGAAAAAAATCTAAATTCTTTAAGATGTGATGCAATGTAGAAAATCAGTACGAAACAATGTTTAAATCCAAATTTCACATATGGCATGTTACTCATTCCTCCAAATTAGCATACGTATATACAAAGTATACAAATAAGCTGTAATTTATGGAATGATTTTTAAAATTTCCGGTGTGATTTTATGGTTATTGTTCAAAAGTTTGATCAACCGTGAAAAGTTTCCTTGTGTTGACCGGCATTTTAAATGATAAGAGATAATATTAATTCAAAAATGTAAGCATTTAAAAGGCATTTAAGTTAATAAACTTAATCGTACATGAATTTCAAATTTTTTTAAATATATATAGGTAATGTTTAAGAAGATATATGTTTCAAGAGAAATGACTATCTGAATATAATATTTATAACTCCATTTAATCAATGTCGTCCTGCTACTAAATTAATTTTCTTGTATGAGACGTGTCAATACATGTAAAATGTTCTTCTTTGACTAATGAATATTTATTGCAGAGCCATATGGGTCAATATCTGAAAATTGTAAAATTTGCGTCCACTGCCAATAATATTTCATTAATTATACTAAAACCAAAAACTGAAAAACGTAATATATTGTAACATTTGTTATATTAATTACCAATGATAAATGGACATATAATGATGTATAAATAATTAGTCTTAAGCTTTAAACAAGCGAAATCATCATTTCAGTCCCTGTCCCCAGCAATAAATATCCAATATTACTAGGTTGAGCAAAAAGATCTGGGAAATTTGTGAAAGTTGCGTTGTTATGCGCAAATTAACAACAAAAGCAACAAGGACTATTCTTCAAAGTAGAGACCATCATAGTCCACGATTTTCTGCCTTCGTTCTGCCAGATTCCGGATTTGTTGGAAGTACGAAGTTTGTCGCCGTACCTGTACCTTCACCCTCATTAATCTCATCGACGGCTTTCAGAATCGTTAGACCTTTTCTCCAGTAATTCCGGATCAACACACGCAATTCATACTGTTCAATAGAAATTTTGGAGCCGAATTTCCTGGACTCCTATAGATATACCATTAGTACTCTTATATACGACATAAATTCTGGTAGCAATTAGATTAAAAATTTCCCAGAACTTCTTACTCAATCTAATAAATGTATGCTGTAAACATTTCTATAAATATTATTAACTTTTGCTATTATATATTTATACCTATACATAAAGTATGGGAAAATATAATTATCCTTTCTTAGTATAGATTGTATAGTAAAATATTTTAGTAAATATATTTGTCCCTGAGGTTGACCATCATCCCAGTCCCTCTAAACACACATTTAGATTAACAGATACTAGGTGGCGCTGGCAGAATCATTTCCCTTGCAACAGCAACTAAAGTTCAACTAACCACCATGGATGAAGGTAAGTTGGTTTTTCTCTTAGTTTCATATTTAGAAATATTTTGTTTTTGTTCTGCATAGGGATCAGTATTTTTTTATAGAATCATTCATGTCCTCCTATTTAATTTTTATATATAAACAAAAAAGTTCATTGCAACTTTATTTACGTAACATACAAATGTCATATGGCATATTTAATAATTTACATGTGGGCAAAATGATTCAACAAAAAGAATATGCGGCTTTTAAGACAAAAACATCACCTCAGTCCCAATTATTAGACACTGATTATGGTGTTAACAGACACGTTCTTCCATGAAAGATTATCCTACGCATAAAATATACATCCTCGATCTCAAAAGACTACAGCATTCAAATGACAAAACAGTATCATAGTATATAATTGTATTTGGAAGTTGGTACTTTAATTTAAAAAAAAAATTAAATTCTGGAGTGAAATTGTCCAGATATCAGATATTAACCCAAATACCATAAGACACATAGCTTTTCCATAGCTTGCCCATAGCTTTTCCGTAGCTGTCAATATTTCGGTTTTTTCAAGTCAAAGTTACTTAATTTGAACCAGAAGAACTATTTAACGAATTGTACTTTTCTTTATGTGTGGTTATTACTTTTTTTTTTTTTAATGTAACAAATTTTCTGCTTTCATTTGATTTTTAGAAAACGAAAAACTTCGTATCACTGATATTCTTTGTGTGTGTATACATTCACTTCTCTTTTGATGATATATTTTGTAACCTGCTTGCTTAAACTTTATAATGACATTTGATTGATCATAATTTATTATAATCAGGTATGAGAAAATCTGTCACGATTTATTTATTTTTTTGTGCATTTATATTTTTTTGCATTTAGCTTATACAGTTTTTCTATTGAAGTCTACAAACATGTTTTTTAGCAACGATAACACATGTTACATTTAACTTATTGTTATTACTAGGTTGAGCAAAAAGTTCTGTGAAATTTGTGAAAGTTGCGTTGTTATGCGCAAATTAACAACAAAAGCAATAAGGACTATTCTTCAAAGTAGAGACCATCATAGTCCACGGCTTTCTGCCATCGTACTGCCAGATTCCGGATTTGCTGGAAGTACCATGGCAGCTCCTTGGAATCGAAAAACACTTGACATTCTTCTTCAACTTCATTAAAGGATTCAAATCGTCGGCCCTTGAAAAAGTGTTGCATTGATCGAAAGAGGTTGCAAAGATCGAATGACTTGGTTCCATCGGATGGAACCGCACCAGGACTGTACGACTAGTGCTCCTATATACGATACAAATTATGGTAACTATGAGATTAAAAATTCCCAGAACTTTTTGCTCAACCTAATAATTAAGGTAATTGCATTAATTAGAAAGCATGAATATAAAGATCTTCTTTTTTACGTACAGTAATTTGCGCCATAAAAGTTTTTTAATAACGTCAGATGTGTCAATATTCCTTTTTTTATACACTTTTTTGAATAGAGATTTTCGTTATGTTTAACAAAATCTGCAACTGAATAACACAAAAATCACAATTTAGAAATTACATCAGTGTAAAATTAGGTGTTTTGGCAGCTCAGGTAACATGGATTTCATCAAATGGTTTAAACTGGTTTAAGTCAATAAATGTTTTTTTTTTGTTGTTGTTGTTATTTTAATTCAAAGATTTTTACTGCACATTAAAAATTTTCGAAGAGTTTCGATTAAAAAATAAACACAAAAATCAGATTACTTCCATTCACAAATCACAGCAAAAAATAATGGAAGAAAACTTGAGTTAAATATATATATATATATATTCATATCATATAAAAAACGAAGAGAAAAAGTAAGTTATTTAGCGGATTTATTTCTTTGCTTTGTTTATTTGTCAAGCTTGAAAAGAGCAAATTAACTAATAAAAAATAGCAAAAGGATGTTCAGAAAAAAAAAGAAATGCGAATGAAAAACACTCAAATGAAATGCTAAATATTTTTGTGACAAAGATAATTTTCTTAAAAGCTTGACCTTTTGAAATAATTTTCTTTTGCAGTTTCTATCATTTAAAATAAAACAAAAAATGACAAGGTTTGAAAAAAAAATGCCACATTGTACAAATAAAGTAACTTTAAATATTTACTTATTATTTGCATACTGATTTTGCTTTTCTCTTTTTTTCTTAGAGAAAATTAATACTTGTTTTTAATATTTGGTCGAAAAAAATACAGTAAACAAAATTATTGGAATAAAAACGTTCACAATTCAAAAATACAAACTTATTAATTTAAATATCTCTTTTTCGGAAAATGTTATATATTTTTGCTTATTAAAGAAAGGTAATTTTTTTTTTCTTTCCGACATTGGAGTTCATGAGAATAATCCTGAAAATTAAATTAATATTACACTGGTATTTTATATAAAATGTTTTTAGTTACATATATAGCATTATAATGTATACGTTATGATTTTTTACAATCCTTTTCTGTAAATAAACATTCATTTTTAAATGGGGAGAGCATTTAAAAATAAACCTTAATTATACACACCTAATGCTCATAAGGACTATCTGGAATTATTTTCAAAAAAATAAAGATTGGACGTCATTTCTATGTCGTAGATATAACAGAATTAGGTTTTATAGAAATATTTTTCGAAAAAACACATTAATATATTATACAAAATCATATTGAAACTACACTACTCAAAACAATTAGGGGTTTTAACGAAATTACGCAAATATTTACACCGATAAATAACGTAAAATAAAACATCCATAATTTAAAGTGCTGTAGAAAACAGATAAAGAAAACTTGACATGTAAATTAAAGTTTATGACGTCAAAAGCTAGAAAAAGGAGATAAGTGCAGAAATAGGTATTTTGCAGAAACGTCTGTTTCACTGCCTCAGATGTAAAATTCTATTGCCCAGCTTGTATTTGGAGATAAGGTGGCTTGAAAATGTCACAACAACATGATTTACCGCAATCCGAGGCTTGGCGTATTATCGGAGCAGTTGAATTTTGGGAAACACAACGAAGTGTATTGGACGCTGTTAGAGTCGCAAGAAGTGTCCATGAAAGGCTGTGGAATCGATTCCAGAACGCATGGAATGGTAGTCATCGACAAGTGCAAGGTCGAAAATGTGCTAACACAGAAACTGATGACAGATATATCCTGTTAACAATTCGTCGAGACGGAACTGGCAATGCTACTCAGCTGCAAACACAGTTGTTCTTGGCCACAGGACGAAGGGTGTCCAGCCAAACAGTGCGAAATAGGCTTCATCAGGGTAGTAACTGCGCACGTAAACTAATGATCAGTATTCCGTTGACCTCACGCCACTGTGCTTGCTCCCCTAATTTTTTTCAGCAGTGTATTACCAGTACAAGTTCTTTTGGAACTATTTTTAATCAAAAGTTTTTATTCCATTATTACTTTATACTATATAAATGTACAAAAGAACTCTAGTTAATTATAGTTTAAAAATCTGTGAGTTAGGAATAAAGTTGTGAAAAAACCGATATCTCTTTAAGATTGTTGGGGTAAATTTTTAAAACCAGAAATGTGTCATTTTGAAAACCAGAAAACGAAATTAACATATTAAAATTTTAACTTACTGTCTCCACTTACTGCCTCACCTTACTGTCATCTCTAGGTTGCACAGCAATTGAAGCGATAATGAAAAGAGATAAAGCCAAAAAATGCTCTAAAGTCAAGTCCACACGATCGTTTGTAATGGTTAACCTCCAGCAAAATTCTATGAAAACTTTAATTTCACATTCGAATATATTTGGTGCTGTAAAGCAGTAAATTATTACAATTTTCTTAAATTATTATAAAAATGTATGATATAATTTATAAATGACGTTCCAACTAAAAAATCTGAGGCTTTGTAAGATGAGATAAAACACGAAATAGTATACACTATTTTGCCATTAATCACCGGACGCTTTCAATTTTAGACATTTTGTCGAGTATTTAAAAATATACATGTCGGATTCTTCTGGAACTTCAGGATTATAAAGAATATGTTTGACCTCAAATTTATCATCTTCGATTTCATAAGGAGGATAATTAGGATGCCAAAAAAATCAAAGAAAAGTAATACAATATGGGATCACCATGTACACTAAAATGCACGAAATGATCTATCGCAGCAGAATACAAATATGGGAATACTGTACATCTTTACTGATTTTTATAAGAATAACAGTTATATTCATGGAGATACAGCGATTTTTTAAGTTAAAAAAATTGTTGCATGTTTTTAGCTTATATGATACATGGTTTTCAATCAAATGTAACACCAATTTCAGATAAAATTTGCAAAGCGCAGTAGAAACATTATACTTGGAAATATAGACAATTGGAATGTAAATATATTAAACATTTGATGAAATATGAGCAGTTGTATGAAATATATTTTATCTGCGCATGCGCGTACGATAACAAAGATTTTTTTTTTAATGTAATTTAATAGTCAACTCTATGGAGCAACTCAAAATCCAATCAAGAATAGTGAAAACTCAGAAAGATATCGTCGATAGAGTGAGCTGATTTGTAGCTCTCTAAAAGCAACTGAGTGATAAGGTATTTTCCACAAATTGCTTATTTTAATTTTAATTATCTTTTATTTAATTTTTTTTTATTGATGGTTTATTTATTCTTGTATAACCACCAGAACGAGCCTATTCCATGATAAAAAGAAGTATCAAAATCAAAGCATTTATTCCACTCACTGATATTCATTAACACTAACTTTTTTCTGGATGTCAGTTAATAAAAAATGACAATTTGTAACGATACCTTATCATTCAGCCGCTTTTATAGAACAACTACACATCTCTTAACTCTATCGACGATATCTTTCTGAATTCTCAAGATATTTGACTGGATTTATTAATGAGTTGCTCCATAGAGTTAACCATTAAATTATGTAAAATAATTTTTGTTATCGTGTACGCGCATGCGCAGATAAAAATTATTTCATACAACTGCTCACATTAGATAAAATTCTTAATATATTTATATTCCAATTGCTCTATATTGTTTCTACAACTCTTTGTTAATTTTTCTGAAACTGACGTTACATTTGGTTGAAAACCTTGCATGCTATAAGCTAAAAACAGGCGAGAATGTTTTGAACTTGAAAAAAAGTCGCTGCATCTCTATGAATATACGTGCTATTATTTCGCAAATCAGTAAACGTGTTGTACAGTATCCATAAATTTGTATTCTGTATCTATAGGGCATTTCGCGCATTTTAATTTATAGGGTGATCCCAAACATTATTTTTTTCTTTGATGTTCTGTTGCACTCCCCTCCTCCTTATTATCCTCCTTATCAAATCGACGTTGATAAATATGAATGTCACACATATTCTTTATAATCCTGCAGTTCCAGAAGAATCCGTCAAGTATATTTTTAAATATTTGACAAAATGTCTAAAATTGAAAGTTTCCGGTGATTAATGGCTACATAGTATATATGACACAAACAATTATTAGCAGAAAGTACTTCTGAAAAGGTAAGAAAGACCGTTTCATTTTTAAAATATGCTCTCAGTGAATTAGAAGAAATCAAAATAAAAATGAAACAGTAGAAAAGCAAAGAAGTAAATGGAACCTTGGTAACATTTTATTGTTTCCCCATAATTACCATTTGTTTTCGTAATTTTATTCAACATTCTATCCAACTCTCTTTTCCCCTGTATAGTTTCTTAATTTTTTATGTATTTATTTGTACTTTTGGATTTTATTATTTATGCTTTTATTCATTCATATAAGTATGAACAGCAGTGTAAATTCATTTTTTTAGAGTTCTTGGCTGATAATATGCTGTAACATGACATTGAAAATAGATCAAAAATTCAAAAATATCGCTCTCTAAATTTCCACTGTATTATGATAGGATATTTATATTCCATGTCTACATTTATTTTAATGTGTATTAATGAAATATTTCTGCTAAGAAAATCAATGTGAAATTAAAGGTATTCACCTGAAAATGAATTCGACAAACTGCTATGATGAAACATCTACATGTTACTTATTCTGTCTCTGTCCACAATACCATGAATAATTGCAATATCGGTGTCTCATGGAAGGATACCTTCTACATATATATAAGCACGAAAGTATGGTAAATTCGCTCTGTTACACAGGATGGAACTCAGCTATTTACTTACAAAATATTAGTTCATTATTGTTAAATAAATATGTTGTTAAAAATGTTTTAACCTAATTCAAAATTTTATTGCATGTTTAAACGTTATTTTTATAATTAACCAGTTGAAAAAAATAAAAATACATTAAAACGATATTAAATTGACCCTATTTTCTTGAAAACTTTCATTTTCATTTCTTAAAGTTATCAATGTTCCTGCTTGTTATTAAAATGTTTACTGTAACAAGTCTTTCAAATGAAATTATCTTTTTAATTCTCTGTTTTCACAAATTTGTTTGCATGTTATTTTTTGCAGTGAAAGTAAATCTTATCATATGTGCTATATATTGACATAGGTTAATTAATTTTTATTTCGAAAATAATTATATGGCATATTCTGAATAATTCTTTAGCTGCTTGGCGCAGCTGACTGTCATATATTTACTTATAAACAAATTATTTTCTTTGGAAGAGAAAGCATTCTGGTGTTTAATTTGATTATTCAACGATTACAGCACATTCACGAACATACAGTTCGTTACTTGGAGGTTTTCTTAAATTAAATTGACTTTGAGTAATATATATATATATATATATATATATATATATATATATTCTTTTAATCTTAAAAGAAATGATTAGTGCAACTAAATAGAAATGTAAGATGCGTTATCATTACTACTTGAACATGTATACGTTAAAATAAACAATAGAAGAAAGCTATTTATTTCACCGTTTAAACCCCGTTTACATTTTCCACATTCAAATAATGTAAATAGTTTATGAAGTTTAGTTTTTAATTTAAATTAGCATAAACTATTTTATATATTCCTCGAGTTGGTTTTAAATTCTATGATCCATAGTAAAAAATAATAATCATAGTAAAAATGCTATTCATAAAAGAAGAATTTTAGATGTTAATAAAGTTAAAGGTACAGTTAAACTTTACTCATTTAACACAACTATTTTTTGGACTGTATCACATTTTATTTAAATCACAATATGATGAGCGAACATTTTGGTCGCCATCTTACTTCACAACAATATTATTCTCTATTCCGTTCACTTCACATTTTTCAATCCAGGAGAATTCGCGACGCCCTCTTTTGGGACTTATGGTTTCAGTTTTCAACAATAAACATTCTCCCCCGAATTGAAATGTACAAATTTCAATACCTCAGAATTTTACAATAAATTTACATAAAAAATTCTACAGCAGACAGGTACACAGAACATAACAAAAAAATCAAAATATACAATAATTTAATAACTATAGTTTCAAACTCTTCATAATTAAATAATTTTCAAAAACTTTCTCTAGATAATTTACCATTTTCTAAAACTTTTTCAGTTTGGAATTCGCCCCCACGAACTTCCAAGCATTATCCATAAAAATCTTAGAACGTTTTCCACGTCTAGCCATAAAACGCTTAAGAGTGGCAATCAGAGCATCTGAGATTAAATCTGAGAGAAGCTCAAGATGAATGGCTAGAGTTACAAAATATATACAAACACAAATATATATTTTGTTGAATGAACCCTTGCGCTGATTTTTATAAGTTACATAAAATGGACCACATAGATCTAAACCGGTTCAATTAAATACTGGTGACTCACTAATTCTTTCATAAGGTAATTCACCCATTAGCTGAGAGAATGGAGTTGGTTTTACTTTAAAACAAATAACACAAGAATGCACCGTTTTGATCTAACAGAATTCAAGAGTCCTTGGGGACCAACATGAAAAGGGCGCTTATGCATAGTAATAAAAAAAATCTTACTTTTTGGCAAAATAGCCGGATGTTTCTGCTCATAAGATACGGAAGCTTTGTCGAGCCTTCCGCCAACACGTGATTCCCTTATCATCTATAAAGGGATTTAAAATATTAAGATTACGTGTCACAACCTTTTTACTACATAAACATTTTTGTGATACTTTAGTCAAAATGTCTCCAGTTTCCTTGACTTCTTCAAAAATCAAGTTACCCTTTCTTTTATCAACATTTCTATAATTTTTTATAAATCTGCGAACACAGGAGAAAAAAATATGTAAAAGTTTATAATAGTCATTACTAAGATCAAAAAAGTTATCAAAAGAGGATAAATTCCCAGTGCCTAGAAATAAAGTCGTTTCACAGTTATTTTTCCTTTCGGAACATTTCATTTCACTTAAATAGTTCTGACTTTCACTTTCAGTTAGAAAGCACTTTCAAAAAAGATGATTGCAAATAACATGAGGAAAATTCTCAAAAATTCGGGGCCTGTAAACCACTTTGTCTGGGTTGTCTTTACATGCACAGTGAAACCATGTTTCTGGTTGAGTTAATCTTTGGATTTCATCCACACTATTGGCAACGAAGGATTTCCATTTCCTGCTGGATCCCTTAATCCAGAATAAAGCTATTTTTGAATATACCCATTGATAGATTTTAGAAGTATTTTTACGATCAATTACCTTTTTAATTTTTGATCCTAAGCGAGCTGAGAGTAAAGCACCAATTAACTCCAGGCGCGGCAAAGTTATTATCTTTACTGGGGCAACTCTGGTTTTAGATGTTATGAAACTAATAGAAACTTGATCGTAATCTAATACTCTCAAATAAACAACAGCACCATAAGCCTTTTGACTTGCATCAGAAAAGCAGTGAATTTTAACATTGTTTGTATCAGATTGCAGGAAAACAAATCTAGGGATATTAATTTCATTTAATTTAGAGAGTTCTCAACACCATTGTGTCCATTTTTCGCAGATGTCAATGGGGAGCTCAGTATCCCAAGACAGCTTTTGGATCCATAAATCTTGGAAAAGACATTTAAGTCTTATAGTAAATGGAGATAGGGTACCAGTAGGGTCATAAATTCTTCCAGAAGTCTGTAAAACAAACCGCTTAGTATTTTTCTTATTCTTCAAAAATTCTATTAAACTCGAAATGTGCTATGCTAATAAAATCTTGTTCAACATCCCACGATATTCTCAATACTTTCAATGAATTTATAATTCTATGATTTTGATCAAATGGGTAAATCTCGAACCCTTATTTCTTCCACCGTTCTGGTAACGATTTGTCATTTGTTAACCATTTCCTCAAATTGAAACTAGCTTGATTCATGATTATCTTAGTCTCATATGAAATCTTGAAAGCTTCTTCAGTATTATCGGTACCACTCACCAGATCAGAAATCAGAAATCAGAAATCACCCACTCGTGGACAGCCAACCTTGCGGTATAGGAGCTAAATGTCCACGAGGGGAAAAAACCCATATTCCCCCATCCCACGAAACCCCCAGACACCGGAGCGGGCCCAGAGGCCTCAGCAGGATGGAAGACCCCTCTTTTTTGAAATTTCACTTAGGATGTAGTACAATCTTCTAACACCCAATGTTGCATAAGCTGGGCGAGCCCAAATTAAACAATGTTTTGAAACTTTGGATCTTTTATGTATGGATATTACAGATCATCAATCAGTTATTGTGAAAACTACTTGTGAGTAGAAAGAATATGATTTATTTAAAGTTTAATAGAAATAGCTTAAAAGCTTGATATCTTGAAGCCTGAAATTTAAAATTTGAAATTTAAAAAACTAATTCATCAAGGAGATTAGCATTAAATCATAAAAAGTCATAGAAGTTTTGATAAATCTTAATAAATTCTTAATACAACTAAATAAGTAATCCATTTAGGGTAAAACAGATAATTAAATCAATGCAAGAATTTGAAAATTCGAATAATATTTAAATTAGATATTAAACTTGCTGAATTTAATTATGTTCCTGAGTGATGACCTGTTAAACAAATTTGAGATATAGATCATTGATTATTATTAATTTTAGAGTTCTAAATTCGAAAGTCTTTGTATTTCACAGTTCATAAAGTTTGTTTCACAATTTTGAATCATTATGTTTTACAGATCTAAGGATTATATTTCATAGTTCGTAGGCATTATTTTACAATCCAGAGCACTATAAATTTGAAGATTTAATTCACAGTTTGAGGATTTAGATCACAGTTTGAAGATTTAGTCATATATTTCACTATTTTGAATCAAAGATATTATATTTCTTTGTTCTTGGGCATTATTTTACTGAGCAAGGCACTACAGCTTTCTGTTTGAAGACATATTTTACAATTTGAAGACATATTTCACAGTTTGAAGATTTGGAAACATATTTCACAGTTTTTTGATATACTTCATTTTTCACAGTTTTAAAATTTAAAGATTTGACGATTTTGTCAAAGTTCAGAAATTTAGTCTTTTTGCAAATCAAGATATTACTTAACTATTTTCTGAATAATCTTGGTTGTTTAAGGCATTTTATTATTTTCTATAATATTCTATGACACTGTTTATAAAATCTTTTTTATGAAGGAATAATGTTTATTGAGAATATTGTAGTTTTCATTTAGCGCTGAAAAGTTTGCTGGATCCAGTAAAATTTTTTGGAAGTTTTTCCTTAAGGTTTTGCTTTTATTGAATTTGAAATGATTAGGTAAAAGAGAGCAATTCCCAAAAATATAATGCTGTACTGTTCCTCTAGCTTTGGTGCAGGAGCACATGTCCGAATTTAATTTGCCGATTTTATGTAAAAATGCAGGAAAACTGCCATGGCCACTAATATAATAGACTGATGATCTTGAAATGCAGATAAATTCTTTGTTTACTTTATCTAGAATTTTGTATGTATCACGTCCTTTTTCTGGGTGTTTCCAGATGTCTTGCCAGTCAAGGATAATTTTCTCCTGTATATAATTTTTTATTATTGAATCTGGGTATGGTATATATTGAATTTCATCGTAGTGGTCGTGTTTAATTGCGTTTTTAGCCAAGGTGTCTGCACGTTCGTTCCCAACAGTTCCTATATGAGCTGTTGTCCATGCTATATTTATTAATTTTTGCGGGATTTTTTTAATTTCTGTATAAATCTGTCTTATGATTATATTTCTTGGGAAAATAATTTTGAGGGCATCTAATGAAGTCTGTCAATATAAGAACTGATGTGAATCTGGAGGTTGAAAACCATTCTATAGAATTTAATATTGCTTTAAGCTCTGCCTGATAGATTGAATTATGAGGATTTAGCCGTGCAGCACTATCATGGATAAAAGTATTGTTTAACATTACTGTAAAGGCACATGATGTCCCCTGCTCCATTAAAGAGCCATCTGTATATATCTTTAATTTGTTGTTACGAATCTGTGACTCCGTTATTCCTTCTATTATATTCAGGTTATTGATTTTGTAGTAATCCAGAAAATCAAACGTACTTTCCTTCCACATTAAATTATCCTTATTTATTTTCATTTATTGAATTATTAAATTTCTTTTTCCCATTTTTGTCTGGTATGCCATGAATTCATTCTGGATTTTCGTAATGATTGGTGGTATGCCTGTTAAGACATTTAATGCTTCGTGTGAGATACTTCTGTAGGTTTTGATGACACTCATTAAACTCATTCTTTGTATTGTCTTTAATGTTCTAATACCACGACTGTTTAAATTAGGGAACCAAATTTCATGTGCATACAACATTTGTCTTTCCACTACCGTCGTATACCACATCTTTTTTATTTTTGGATTAATTCCTTTCTGGTAATTTCCCAGAAATTTGAAGCTGGTCACGAACTGAGATATTCTTGCCTTTAAGTCTTCTAAGTGAATTTGAAATTTTAATTTTTGGTCAAAGATAATTCCTAAGTATGGTAGTGATTTTTCAATTTTAATTGTTTTATTTTTTAATTTAAAAATTGGATGTCTGTTATTTCATAGATTTCTTCCAAAGAGTATGGCTTTTGTTTTTTCTTGTGAGATGTTCAGGTTTAGCCTGTTACAAATTTCTTCAAAACTTCGGATCTTATCGTTAGCATCTTTTTCCAAGCCAGTTCTTGTATTTCCCTTTACTAAGACCACGAAGTCATCTGCATAGACTACTAGTTCAGGAAATTTTTTAAGTAGTTCCTTAATAATGAAATCTGCCACTATTAACCATAGAAGCGGGTCTAAACATGAACCCTGTGGGCATCCCTTGAAACTGCGAATCCACTGAATGAAATCAAAATTGTTTGCCCCAATAAATCTTTCACTTATATAGTTTATGAGTAAATTTTTTAAATATCTAGGTAGTTCTGAATTTTCAATTAGTTCCGAGATCATATTCCAATCTATTGAATCAAAAGCTCCTTGGATATCAAATGATATTAGTCCTACATATTTATTTTGCTGGAGAAGTTCCATTATTTGATCTTTTACTGATTGTAATGCCGTTAGTGTGCTTCTCTTCTCTCTGAAGCCATGTTGCTGGTTTGCTAAGAGATTTCTGTTTTCTAGATAAGTTTGTGTACGAATTTTTATTACTCTTTCTAAAACCTTACCCATCATTGGGAGTAAGGTTATTGGTCTGTAGGACTTTGGAATTCTTGGGTCTTTATTTTTCTTTCGAAAGAATATAACTACACCTTTCTTCCACGCCATTGGAAAATCGCCAATCTAAAGACATTTATTGTAAAGGAGTAGCATCAGTTTTGGATATCGTTTAGTTAGATTCTTTATTATTTTTATGTCAATTCTATCATACCCTGGTGCTTTTTTAGGATTTTGTTGGCTGATAACATATTTGAGTTCCCTCATATTGATTTTAATCTTGTCAAAATCTTCATTTGTAATAGGGTCCCGATTTTTTCTCGAGTGGATTTGCTCTGTATCTGGATTCCCAAAATGATGATAGATTAGATTTTGTTGTATATCAAGAAATGAGTCCTCTGTTGCTGATGTTTCTAGTGTTGTGCGGATTAAATCGGTATTTTTTAGGTATTTTCCCTTCATTATTTTGAAAGCTGTGCCATATACACTTGTGGTTTGTTGACAGAATGAGTACCATGAGTCTTGTTTAGCTTTCTTGATATGTAGTTTGTATTCAGCCAATGCTTTTTTATATTCTTTCCTGTACTGTTGATTTTCTAAGTCTCTTCGAAATCGTTTATGTAGTGCGTTAAGTCTACTACGCTCAATTTTGAGTTTGTCTGTGTACCAGTTGATATTTAGGTCTCTTTTTTGATTTTTCTTTTTAAGTGTCAAATTCATTAAATTTTCCATGTGTATTTGGAAGTTGTTTACCCATGTATCTAACTCCTCAGGAGTTGATGTTTCTTGAAGTGTTGTCCATAATTCTTCTTCCTTTTTATCAAATTCTTTGTTGAATTTTTTAAAAGTTTCATATTTGGTTTTAAATCTGTACAGATTTCGTAAAAGAGGTTCTAATTTCAATGTGAAGTTTATGTATCTGTGATCACTTAATGATGGAAAGTCCACTTCTACTGCCCAAGAGTCGAGTAAGTCCTTCGTACTTAATCCACATAATGTAAGATCAGGGTTACCTTTCTTCTTTCCCAAGAAAAAAGTTTTTTCTGCTTGTGGGTCATTCACTATTGTTAGATCTCTATTTGCAAGATAATCTAGTAGGATTTCACCTTTTGCGTTATTTCTGCTGTAACCCCAGGCCCTCAGATTGGCATTAAAGTCGCCTCCTAATACTAGATTAGTACAATTGTGAATGATATTTGACCAGTCCTCAAAATCTTTAGCTAGATCTCCTTTCGGCTTTGAGTATTGCGAAGCAAATTTAAAATTTTTTAACTTCGTTGTTACATTTATAAATACACTATTATCTGTTTGCAGAATCTTATTATGTACAAATAAGGGGTTGGCGATCAATATTCCCGCTGTTTTTAATGTTGATTGATATAAAGCCCAAGAAATCGGGAGACCAGTAAAAGAGTTTTTGCTTCTATGGTAGTCCTGGATTAGTGCTATGTCAATATTGTTCTGGTTCATGTATTTAATTAGTTGAAAATTTGCTGCACGACAATTATTTAAGTTTATTTGGGTTACTTTTATATCTTGTTGATGTAATGGTGTACCACCAAAGAAGTACGTTGATTGTGATGATGAAGCTTGGTTTTGATTATAAGTGCCTCTATCGGCGACTGGGAGGCAAATCCTCCCTTGTATATTTTGGATATGTATAATTATGGTTCTTTCTGTTCGAGTTTTCGAAGGTTCGCATTGTTATAGTTCTTGTTTCTCCGTATCTATCCTTTACTTCATCCTCTTTATATTTTATCTGATTATCACTTCTTCCATATCTGTTATTTGTATATTCTTTACTTTTTGTATAATTGTTGTCATATTTATTGTCATTTTCATATCTATTTCCTCTAATTCTGTTTTCAGAAGGTTGGTTTCCAATATGTTGGTCTTCTCTCTTATAGTTTCTTCTTGACATTTTTTCAATTTCGTCTTTGTTTTCTCTTGTTAGAGTCTTCATATTCGGAAAGATTTCTTTTGATTTGTAGTATTCTTTCAGTCTTTTGTCTTTTTCATATTGGAAAATGGGACATTGTGGTGAATACGCTGGGTGATTGACTTCGTTTTTATTGTATCTTATACAATTTATACATTTTGTTACTTTGTCTTCACATCCACTAGTTTCATGTTTCCCCGAGCACTTGGCACACCTTGTCTGAAATTCGCACTGTGATTTGTCATGGTTATTAAGTTCTTGACAGTTTGTGCATCGCATTACTCTGATATAAAATTCAACTCTAAAGACTTCATAAAAGAGTTTTACTTTACCCATTTTTACTATCTTCCTACAGTCGGCTGCTGGCGCTTCGACTACCCAAATGTTGTACGATGTTTTCTGAATTTCTATTGATTTAAGTATGGTAAAACGTTTCTAAATATTTTCTTTTAGTTAATTCATCTTCTAACTCTTCTTTAGTGATGTTTTTATTTATTTTCAGTAGTAAAATTTTCATCGTTCTTTCTTCTGTATGTATGATTGTAAAGTTGTCTTGTTTATTTTCTAGTAACTTAGATATTGTGTCTATTTCTTTTTCTGAGGATTTTAGCTCTATATTATTATTCGTGGTTTTTCTTATATTCTTGATTTCCGGAGGTTTGTCTGATTTTTTAGCCTCTTCTCGTATTATTTTTGAGACTTGTGAAATTTCCATATTCTCGTTCGGTATCAGAATGAGTTTTTTAATTTTTTTTGTTTGCATCATTGGTTCTTGACGTGACCTTTCATTTTGAGGGTGTAATGCTTTTATTATTTCATCTAATTTTTTAGCTTGATCTTTAAACTGCTTCTCCATGTTTTCTAACAGACCTTTCCTTAACTGTTCAGTTTGGTTCTCTTGAGATTCGTAATAGATAGATTGTAAGGTTTCTGTTTGTTTTTCACAGTATTTTTGTAGTTTATGAAGTTTCCCTTGCGTTTCGAATTTATGTTGTTCCTGGTATGTCTGGAACGATGTGAACTTATTCTTCGAATTTCGTACTGTTTCTAATTCATTTAGGATTTTATCATGATAACTGTTAATTTTTCAGTGAGGTCTTGTGTGATTGAGAATATTGTTTTAATTGTTGCCGTTACTTCTATTGTTATTTTCTGCATGTCTAGCTGAAGAGTTGATTGTTGTTTCGGTGAGGAACTGTTTTGTTTCTTGTAGATTCTTAGAAAATTTGTTACGTCTTTGTCATTCCAAGTTTTACGTCCATGTCTAATGAACTCTTTTTCGAGTAATTTGTGTCCTCTTGTTATTTCTTGTTTCGAATTGTCTAATTCCTCGTTTTCTTCGTCATCACTCCCTGCAGAAACAAATGAGTACTCATTTTGTGAATCCTCTGTTTGTGTTGATTCGTCTGATTTCCTTTTATCTTCATATTGCTTTAGTTCGTTTAAATACTCCTCTATTTGTTCCTTTTTGAGAAGCAATTCTTGCTCCCTTGTTTCCAATTCTTCTTTCTTTTTCTTTATTTGTTTGTCTAGCTCTTCTAATTTTCTTGTTTTGATTTTTAATTCCTTTTCTGATTTCTTATGTTTATCCTCTAGCTGGTTTATTTTCTTTCTTGCAGAGTAACTGTCCGTCCTATGTGTGTGGATCATGCTTGGTGTAGATTCCAATATCACGTCTTCTTCCTCTATCAAGGAATTTGAGGTATTCTTTCCAGTATAAGAATCTTCTAGTTTGTTGATTTTTGAATTTTCTATTTCTTTACTCAATAAGTTATATTCGTGTGTAATAAATCTATGTCTTAATTCCTCGTGGAAGTCATTCTTCAATTTTTGTAGGGTATCTTTTTTGTCTGTTTGTTTCTTTTTATAGAGATCTGCGATCTGAGTGAGACCTCTAAGCAGTGGGTCCTCTTCATCAAAAGTTTCACTATCTTTATCTGTCTGGTTTTCATCTTTGTCATCTACTGTAAGAATATCTGATTTGTTGGACATCAGCTTGATTTTCTGCTCCAGGGCATTTTGATAATTTCTGGCTTCTTTATCGCTGCCTGAAGCCTTACGTTGATAAAACCTTTCCATCAAATCGTACAGTTAAAAAATACTAACGTCATATTTTTGCACATCTTTGTATTTATACAGTAGTCTCCCTCTTGATGGTGGCAGGGAGCTACCGAAATTTTTCTCGGACATAATGAAGCTTCTTTGTTTTTCTTCAACAGATATAAGCACGTGTTAGTCTGCTTTCCTCAGCGGACCAACTTAATGAAAATTTCTATCCCTAAGAATTAGATTCTTGAGACGTAAATATATATATATATATATATATATATATATATATATATATATATATATAAACTTTAAGGATATAGTTGCTATTTAAATACTATTATTAGAAAGCAGGTTGAGGAATCACCAGCCGCCCACCATATATCATTGAAAGAAAGGTAGTTAGGAAATATAAAGAAAAAACCAATGGTCTAGACCATTGAAAATAACTAAGAAAAAACAATTTGGAATATTGGCAATTTAGAATATTAAAATAAATTAAAAAAAAATAAATAAATAAATGATAGAAAAAATTAATGCTAAATAGTAAAAAGAAAATGGGGTACATGTTGCCACGACTTCCCATGCACGCGGTCACGTCTCAGCCTGAGACCGACCAGACTAATTCAGTAATATAATCCACTCACCAGATCATCGACATAAAAACAAGTATCGAGGATTTCAAATGTTTCTGGATATTGATCCTTAAATTTTCGTATATACTCTTTTATTGTGGCAGCTAGGAGAAATGGGCTACAATTTAATGCAAAAAGCAAACGTTTAAAACGATGCACTTGAATTTTCAAATTATCAGATACTTTATTTGACAGATCTTCTGTAACTTCCACAAAGAGAAATCTGACAGCATCTTTGTCCTTTTCTGATAATGAAATTTGAAGAAATACTTTCTCCACATCCGCTAAAATTCCTATCTTATTCAATCTAAAATTAACGAGCAACTGAAAAATACTAGGATTTAAATCGATACCAGGCCACAGACAATTGTTTAAAGAAAGTTGATCTACATCGCGAGAACTAGCATCGAACACAATGCGTGTTTTCGTGGTGACACTATCTTTTCTAAAAACAGCTCGATGTGGCAAATAGAATATGGGTCTGTTTAGTCTAGTTGAATCTAACACTTTTTCAATAATATCACAATCCAGATATTTTTTCAAAATCTCGTTATACTGAGAAAACAAATTATCATCGTTTCGCATTTTATTAACTAGGACTTCACTCAGAGGGATTAGTCTGAGCGATATTGCTGAGAACATAGATTTAATAATAACATGTGGAAGCAAAGAAAATGAGATGTTATCTTTAATTGTCCATATACTACAATAAATTGAAATGATGAAAATAAACAAATCGTAGAATTACAAAATCTTATACATAAATTCGTATACACTGTTTAAAAAAAATGGGAAAGCAAACCACGCATGACAGCCATGTATGGATATAAAATTGAAAGTACGCAATATATTAAAAGTAAAAAAGAAAATTAAATACTAAATTGTCTTATATCGGAATTTTAACTGCATAAAATGACGTCAAGAACATAGTCAGACGCTGCTCACCAATTTGAGTAACTTTAAATGACAAATATATGATGTATAAAAAGAATGGACTGTACTTTATATGGTATGTGCTCCCTCGGAATAATCAATATTGTACAATATCTGTTTTCCACGGATGCAATGAGGTTGTCGATAAGAAATAAGAAATTCGCTCTTCAAAATCTGATATAGTTTCAAAGTACCGAATACATCAACAGTGGCATGCAATGTGTCGTTTTAGTGTGTTTTAGATATGCAAGATTCTATTTAAATTATGAGTGTATGCTGGCCCCTACATACGCTGTATTGTTTTGTTTTCAAACATATTCTCCACAAGTTGAGCTGTATTTAACATGTACTAAATAAAAGATGATTGCATTATAAAGTATGTCACAAGATCTGAATATATCGTCCGCATAAACTTTGAGCTGTCAAAGTATCATTTGAAGTAATTTACAAATCCATACATATTTTTTTAGCAAATCATGCAAGCTAAAATACGCCAATATGAGCCCGATTCTGAAATTTCACCAGAATATGTTAATATATAAAAAAATCTACTAATGGCAATTGAGAATATGACTTTATGATAAAATGCCTAGAAAATGAATCAGATTTTTTTTTTTTTAAACGGCACTCTCCTCTGTTAGTGGCCTTGGCGAGAGAGAGAAAAGCTTAGAGAAGAAAAACATTTTAACAAGTACTTTCGGGCAACCTACTCACTGTTTCTTACAGGTCTTTATTCAATATTTACACAATGCATTTAATGCTAGATGGGTATCTATCAGTTTTTTTTAATATTTACATTGCATGCTTTGTGGAAGAAATGCAGGATTATGAAATATTTAAAGTTGATATACCTAATAATTC
Organism: Maratus speciosus; assembly: GCA_963932465.1. NCBI lineage: Eukaryota > Metazoa > Arthropoda > Arachnida > Araneae > Salticidae > Maratus > Maratus speciosus. The sequence continues at coordinate 246,634,838 of OZ010787.1, forward strand.
CAAATTAATGTTAATTGAGATCGCTTTCCGTGCATTTCATCTTTTAATATTTTAAATATTTTAGAAACCATTCATAGCGACAATGTTGTATTTTAAAAGTATCCCAAAGCAAAATTTCAAGTTTTTAGGCTCAGCAGTAACACAGAAATAGAAAATTTTCGAAAGTTTTTTGTTTCTGCAGCGTTTTATGTAGCGACATTTTTAGAAATTTACGATTTCCGAGAATTTACGTCATGATAAATACAGCCATGTCAATTTTCATGCTTATATTCCTAACAATTCCATGTACTTTGTTACTTAAATCATATTTAGATCTGTTCGGTTTTCTTTAGACTTTTGATTTTTTTAGAATTCGTTCTAAATTTAGAATTCGTTCGTTGTTCAGATATATATTTATCATCATCTTTATCGTCACAAAGTTGAAAAATTTTCCTAAATATCTCTGCAGATTCTTTTTCGAACGCAGACGATTTTTTCTCATAAAGTTCCAACTCAAATTTATCCAAACCACTTTTATTCGTGTGCTCATTTGTAGCCTTAGTTACGTTGGATTTCACTTATTTTTTTTTTAAATAGATTCCATATTTAAATAATATATCAGAACAAATACCAATTATAATCAAGCAATAAAGAGGTCAGAACTTACCCCTTTTTCATCGTATCTAAGGCCGAATTCAACAACACTTAATTCCTTTATAATAATGTTCACAAAACATAGACACAAATGTTCGAAGACTTTTATGAACACGATATATTGACGAAATAAACTACTTATCCCTAAGGATTCTTCGACCTCGTACGACCACAAAATGTTAAACTTTACTCATTAAACACAACTATTTTTTGGACTGTATCACATTTTATTTAAATCACAATACGATGAGCGAACACTCTGGTCGCCATCTTACTTCACAACAACATTCTCTATTCCATTCACTTGACATTTTTCAATCCAGGAAAATTCGCAACGCCCTCTTACGGGACTTATGGTTTCAGTTTTCAACAATAAACAGGTACTCTCACATCAACTACGAGTATATTTCAACATGATCTTTCTGTCAAAAGTGTTTATTTATTTACTATATAGTATGTATATATTTCAACTGAAGTATAGCTTATGAGGTACTCCTGTTATCATAAAATACTTTATTTTCTTAATGAAGTTTCACTTTTGCAGAAAAATAAAACTAATCTTTGTCACAATTCAGACTATGCTATTATCATTATGTGGCATTAGAAAAATTCTTGTAATAGAAAATTTGTAACCTCTTATGTATGCTATATAATACAGTTTGTGTCTAAATAAGTTTCATTCTATAACAGAAACTGGTGGTTTCGTTTTTGTTATTGAAAATCGTTTGGTAACTCACACTGTATTTCAAATCTTAGAAATAAAACCTTAAAGATATCTTTCTTCATTGAAAGAGCCCATTATAACAAAGTTTGTCACATCCTGAGATCACGAGCAGTATTTCATCGCATTATATTACTCCTCCAATATCTTTTTTTTTATTTGTGTGTTGACTTCAGTATATTTCTAATTTTAGAGTTTAGACTTTGGCGATAATATTATGTTAAGTGATACTGCCTCCATAATTTAGCTATTATAAGTCATATCTACTTGAATTTCTCCACGAAACCTTAGGCTAATGTTAGACGAATATCTTTCTGCACGCTTTTTTCCCTACACATCATCCCTACACATGCTAGCGAGCATGTGTAGGGATGATAAGTAGGGAAAAAAGCGTGCAAAAAGACGTACGTCAGACATTAGCCTCAAAGTTCTTTTTAAGACTTTTTAGGATGAAATAGGAGTTGTTAATAGATTTCACACGGCAAAAATAGTAAGTAAAAACGGTGTTGGGTTTAAGGGTATTATATACATATTCTTACGTCTGACATTTGGCTAGAACTCAAGCCCATTTTTACTATCAGCTACTATTAAGCAAAATCTTATTAAATTTGAAAGGGAATATCCGATAGCAACCGAAATACTCAACAGCTGTATTTACGTTGACGATCTAATCACCGGTACTGACACTGTCCAGAATGCACTGAACATTTCGCAACAATCACACAAAATTATGAATGATGCTAGTTATGAAGTTACGTAAATTGATATCGAACAACGAATGGAAACATGGGAGAAGAATGGGTTTAGTACTTCCCCTCAGCCCTTTGAGGACAATAAAACACAAAAAGTATTAGGACTGTCGTGGCAAACTAAACAAGACATGCTTATGATGGAGATTGATCATTTATTAGAATTTTTGTGCAAGGCAAGAAACTCAAAACGTTTCGTTCTACAAGTTGCAGGCAGAATTTTTGACCTCTTGGGTCTCATATCACCATTTACGTTACGAATTAAATGTCTATTTCAAAAGTTATGGAATAGGAATTTAGCATCCCCCGCACTTAGAATTTAGCATTTAGAACTGCCCCGATATTACAAAAACCTGGAAACAATGGCGTTCCGAGTTACCCAAGTTAGCACAACTAAAGATTCAAAGAAACATTTTTCAGTTCTCTGAAGACTCTGATTATAAGTACTGCACACTTTTGCCGATGTCGGTCCAAGGACATACAGAGCTGTAGTATATTTACAAATATATACAAAGAACCATTTCACCATTAATTCGATCACATTGAAAACCAGAGTGGCACCCCTGAAAAAGTGTCACTACTCAGGTTGGAACTCTTAGGTGCGTTACTCGCAGCGTGCTTAACTTGTGAAGTCAAGAAGGTACTAGATCGCAAGGGACCATCTTCTATGCATTTATGGACATACTCGCAAATTACCCTCTACCGCTTCAAAGGTTCTGAAAATTGGTAGAGATAATTTGTATCGAACCGTGTAAAAGAAATCCAATCTCTGACAGACCCATCCAGGTGGTTTCACTGTGCAGGGTCCGAGAAACCTGCAGATTTGTTGACACGGGGTATTAAATATGAAAATCTTATTCAGAACCTTACATACTGGTATACTCGTATAGAGTTTCTGAAAATTTTAGATAGTTTTTATCGATAGATATACCCACGATGAAACCTTAGTGATTCCAGAACAGGAGATCTATATAAAGGAACTAAAAAGGGACTCCGTCTCAATAAGTAATATATAGCCTTAATAATAGCCGCCGCACTATTATTAAAGATGACTTTACCAAATTAAATATTTCTAATGAGATTTCTATGATTGACCATATATATTCATGTTCTAATAATTTTGTGAAATTAATTAGTATAATTAGTGTTATTTTTAGATTCAGATTTAATTGTTGTAATTCCCAGAAGGGAAGAAGTTAACTCTTGACGAGGTAAGGGAGGCCGAATCGTTTCTAATTCGGTTAGCACAAAAAGGTGAGTTTCGGGAAGAAATAAAATGTCTCGATAAAGGTAAGCCTGTTCAAAATAAAAGTAGATTATCTTCCTTAAATGTATTTTTAGGAAATGATGGTTTAATTAGTGTTAGCGGTCTTTTATCGCATGCAAATTTGCCGCTTAACTCAAAATTTCCAATTCTTTTGCCTGCCAATCATAAGTTAACGGAAATTAAATTATTTTCAACTGAAGTACTTTCATTTAGGCCCACAAGCCTTGCTTTCCCATGTGAGACAGACATTCTGGCCACTTAATGTCAGGAATAATTGCCGAAGCATTGTTCACAAATGTGTGAAATGTTTCAAGAATAAACCTGTTGTCAGCTTCCAATTGTTGGCCGATCTGCCAAGGGAACGTGTGACACCAAATTTTGTATTTTATGTTACAGGTCTCGATTACTGTGGCCCATTTTCTATTAAATTTGAAATCAAACGAAGGGCGTATTGAATAAAATTTATGTCGTAGTTTATGTATGTTTATGTTCCAAAGCAATAGGGAAGAGGGGGTACCTTTGAACTGGGGGCACCTTTAAACACTGTAAATATTTTCCTTTAAATAAATTACATTTTTTAAATATATACCGCAGCACAGTACTACTGTTTCAAAGTAATAAGAATACAAAGCTTTACAATTTTGCATGCACACTACTGTCTAAGCAAGATATGTATATTTTGTTTCTTGAATCTAAAGTTAACAAAATAAAGTTGTAAGCTTTTTGTTGATAATCTTGTATCCCTAAAATTATATTTTACTATATAATACCTAAATAAAGATGTTAGATTTAACATATAAGGTTTGTTATATTCAAATTCTCAAACCTAATTGAGTAAATAGTTGTAATGCTAAATTCCATGTGATGGGGCACCATTGAACGGAAAATTTGGGGCACCATTGAACAATTAAAACTATGAAGTAAAGAGTTATAGATGTACCTAAATATTATTATTGTTGAAATTTTTATTTAATATGAAGATTAAGAGATTAATTATGGGGGTAGGATTCCTTTAAACAATCAAAATTTTCGAATATTTTTAATACATATTTTGATTCTGTAATCATTTCTGAACAATATGCAAATAACCGCATTAAAAAATACCCATTAGTTTACTAATTATGGCAGTTTTATTAGGACTACATATTAAGACTACATAGGATAATTAAACTTTGCGTTGCGTTTATCCAAAACGATAGATTTTAATACTGCGCTCAGTGTTACTTAAAAACTATGCATGGCAATCAAAAGACATTTTTACCACATATTGATTTTTGTATTATCTACAACTTAAAACCAGGTAAAGGTAAGATTTTATTTTTTTTCTGTTTTTGTACATTGAAAATATTTTTAAAAAAGTGAAAATTTTTAATTTTTTGTTAATTTTTTAATGTAGTCAATATTTTTTACAAATATTCTGGTTTTAGTATAAAGGTAACACTATTATGTGTTTATTTTCACCAAAATTTCCTCTTTATATGCATATTTTCAGATTTTATCATGCGCGCAAGATTTTTTTCTCTTATTATCATATATTTTTAAACGTCATTTCAATATTTATTTATGAATTTACAAGTATATATATTTTTTTTAATGTAAATTGAAATATGAGCTTTATGTTTAAATGAAGTTTCATCTTAATATTTGACTTATGACACAAGTTTTGAAGCTTGTAACATAGTGATATTTTTTACTTTTTCGACGTGTTCAAAGGTATCCTACCCCCTTAAGTGTTATTATGCTTACTATGAAAGTTGTACTGATGCAGGGCTTCAACTACAGGCAAATTCAGGACGCACAGCAATGATTCATGATTTAGCTGATTTGTCTAACAAGCCCTATTCTGTTTCATTAACAATGCTAAACATTATTTCTGGATCTCATAAAACGGGGTTTTTCTATAACAATTTGAAGGAAAATGATTTTATTTTAGTTCAATTTCATGCGAAAAGAACTCTTCATTACGTTGGTCAGATTAATTGCTTAATATCAAGTTTCTTTGTAAAAAAGAACATACGATATATTTTCCAGAGGCATCAAATATCAATTTGGTGGATTTTAAGGATGTTATATACAAAAGTTGCCACAATTAAACATAATTGGAGGTATCCTCCGTTCTGTCTCAACAATGTGCTTTGATGGATACAAATTTGGTTAATTAATAAAAAAAATTGTAATTTCAGTTAAATGTAATTGTGTAATTTTATTCTTATTATTTTATATTTTGGAAAGATACGCAGTTTTTAATAAAAACTGTCAATATTTTCATATTTTGTTTATTTGTTCAAAGGTGCCCCAAGCTTGTTCAAAGGTACCCCTACATGTGGCAGGTTTGAACAGAAAACATTCAGCTTTTTAAAGCCTTACAACATATTTAATTTATCTGAAAAACTGTAATTTTTTATTTCATATGATGCAGAATTAAATTCTATCTATCACGAAATATTTAAAATTCAATAAATGTAATTCAAGTAAGAAATATGTGGATTTTTCTAAAAAGTATTCAAAGGTGCCCCCCTCTCCCCTACACATGGACTTTTTTTCAGATCTCACAACTCAGGCTTTTATAGCTAGTCTAAAACGTTTCTTTGGCAGAAAGGGGAAATGCGCAAAAATCCTATCCGACAACTCAAAAACATTCATCGCAGATGACAACGCGTTGAAAAAATTACATAACCTGGTTAGTTTCCCAGATAAGGAATCGTGTAATTTTTTAACATATGAAGGTATCAAATGGGAATTTATTCCCCCAAATGTCGAATTGTTTTGGCATCTGGGAGGCGGCAGTAAAATAATTCAAGTTTCATTTAAAACTGGTAATAGGTCATCAAAAATTAACCTTAGAAGAGTTTATTACGATACTAGCGGAAATTGAGGGAGTTTTGAACTCCCACCCGTTTACCCCGCTGTCCCCAGATTTCGAAAATTTTGAAACCTTGACACCCTCTCATTTTTTAATCGGCAGGCCTATCACTTCGATCTCCGAACCACAATTAGATAACATTACTGAAAATAGATTGGCAAAATGGCAGAAAATTACCAAATTTAGTCAACAAATTTGGAAACCACGGAAACGTGATTATTTGAATAATGTCCAACAGAGGGGGAAATGGAAGTTTAAAATGGATGATGTACAGAAAGGATCTTTGGTACTAATAAAGCAGGAAAATTTACTTTCTACCAAATGGTTGGTTGGTAAAATAGTTGAAGTTTTTATGGGAAGGGATAATATAATAAAAACAGTAAATTTACGGCTACCAGACAGCTGAATTCTTAAGAGAAATGTCAAAGGTGACTGTATATTACCATTTGAGTAACAAATTACCTTTCTTTCTTTAAACAAACACTAAAATATATATTATTTCTGTATTTAATCTAGTGTTATAGTGCATTTATTCTTGTATTACTCTTGTGTATGTAAGTTGTTTATATATGTTATAATTTTTTCTTGTATGATAATTTTTGCAAATTTATGTGTGAATGTATACCTAAAATTGCATTTCAATCCCCGAGGGTGTGTTTCCCCCGTTTATAACAACTGTTGGCGAGAGAGCGTTACTGAGCGCTCAGGACTAGAAGGTGCGCGGGACAGATTTCCTGCCAGATGTATTTTAGACGTTAGCGCAGTGTATTAACCACTGCCAGTTCCTTTTGAAACCTTTTGTAAATAAATTTTTCAAGTTTTAATTCTGAATCATCTATTAAGTAAGAAGTTCCAAAATCATTTTAGTGTTCATACAGTCCAATTTCACTCGGGACCAGAGCTATCGCCGATACAATATCTTTGTCCGTACAATAAAACTAATTATAATAAAACTGCTTCTTTTCTTTTCTTTTGCTGTTTTCTCCGGAATGGAATGTGGATATCCAAATCTATTCACTCTTGCTCTGCAAACTTCTAAAATTTATGACTTTTCAGAATCTCTAACAAAGCAAATGGTGAAAAATATCAAAATATAACTATGTGCTTTCGGCGATTATTCTTTTACTGAAATGCAACTGCATCTGCCTGGCCAAATTTATTTTGTAGATCGTTATTTATTTCTCTCAATCCTCATTTTTTCCTGAAGAGATCAGGAGGGTTTATTATCTATCGATAGACCTCAAAAAAGTTTGATAAGAAGAACACGAATGTATGATTGTATAAAAATATTTTTTTTTTCGTTTTAAAAAAACTGGAATTTTCAAACAGGTATTGAAAAATTTATACAGGTCAGAATTTCATTCATATTATATTTTATGGAAATCTTATAGGAACAAACAAATAAACAAAAAAAAGAATACTCTAAATGAACTATACACAGTAAAAACTAAACTAAAATAATCAATATCATAATGTGCTCGTATACTGACATAAGCACTGTTTGAAAACGTTTGTTCATGACCAGGGACACGTGTATTATAATAATTCTATAACATCAACTATATTATAACTATTATAATAAGATTAAATAAAAGTTTCTAGTTTACTTAATAAAATAACATATATATTTAAACTACTGCTGATATAAAATTATATCAAATATGTCTCTTAAAAGGCTTATCTGGACGAGAGCTCATATTTTCATCAATCTTCACACAAAAATTTTCAGGTGCTGACAACTATTGGTTTGATTCTAAATTTTTGTGGTTTTGGTAGATAAATGAATAAAAATGAAACAAAAAATGTAAAATTCTTTTAAATTAAATTAGACGTCTTAAACAAAATTCTAAAATGTACGTCCTTCATTAAGGACGCTAGTAGCGAAAGGTTTAATCAGAAATTTTCAGTTTGAAGCATGGATTAAATTTTATAGAAACGTACATCTAATAAACCAAAGAAATCATTGGTGCATACATGATAATCAAGAAAAGATTTAAAAATAAAGTAATTGTTATCACTTTAAAGTGGAAAGCGTGGTTCCGCCTACGAAAAGAACTTTCTTTGCTTTGATTGCTTTGATTCGTGAGATCGCTTTCAACAATGGCACGTATCTTTGATCCCCTTGGGCTCTTGGGTCGTGTGATGGCGAAAGCTAAAACCTTTATTCAAAATCTGTGGTGCATGAATTTAGGTTGGAGCGATCAAATTCCTGAAATGGAAGCGCAACATTGGCGCAGCTTCACCCAGTCCCTGCCAGCGATAAACAGTGTGAGTGTTAAAATGTGCATATTAATCGACAAATGTGTGCATATTGAGCTTCTCGGATTTGCAGATGATTCCGTGTCTGCCTATGGATGTGTCATTTATTGCAAATCAACACCAGGTGATGGAGCCTTCGAAGTGAACTTGGTTTGCAGCAAATCCCGAATATCACCCCTTAAACACGTTACAATACCTAGGTTGGAACTTTCTGCAGCCATCCTTTTAGCACAGCTGATGACAAAAGTGAAAAGTGGCTTTCAAATTCAGACGATTGACATTTATTTATGGAGTGATTCAATGATCGTACTTTCCTGGATACGAAAGGAGCCGTATGTTCTAAAAACTTTTGCGGCAAACCGTGTAGCGACAATTCAAGATTTGAAAAAAGTTCAACAGTGCCGTCACGCATCTTCAGAGAGCAATCCCGCAGATCTTATATCAAAAGGAACGGATCTTAAGAAACTGTTTAAAAATAAACTGTGGTTGGACGTTTCTGAGTGAGCAAGAATATCCCAATCGGGAAATTCCCTCGTCTGCCATTAGATACGAGTTTTCTTATGAACTTAAAATTTTACAACAAAGGGACTTACCTGTTCTTATTGTAACTGCTAATCCTTTTACTGAAGAGTTATTTGATATTATTAACTGTTATACTAAAATATTGCATGTTGTTAGTTATATTTTCAGATTTATTCACAGTTTGAAGAATCCAAGTGAAAGAAGATTGAATTCTTTGGAAACCGAGGAGATAAACAAAAGTGAAATTTTTATTATTAAAGAGGTTCAAAGAAGTGAGTTTCCAGTGGAAATTAAGTGCTTAATTCGCGAAAAGAAAGTTCCTGAAAAAAGTAAGATAAAATCGCTAAACCCTTTTTTAGACAGGGATGGAATAATAAGGGTGAACGGTAGAATAAAAAATGCTAATTTAAGTTTCAACGCTAAATTCCAAATTATTCTGCCTAAGGGGCATAAGTTAAATAAGTTAATTTTAGAGGCATATAATGAGAGATATTTTCATTTAGTCCCTACTGCCTTATTACATTATGTTAGACAAAAGTTTTGGCCAGTTCAAGGTAAGGCAATGTGTAGGAAAGTCGTGCATGATTGCATTAAGTATTTTAGTGTAAAAACCCATAGGAGATGAGCAATTAATGGGCGATTTACAAAAGAGATGGTAACTCCTAACTTCCCATTTAATTGTTCAGGAACTGATATTTGTGTCCCATTCCTTGGGAAGGGAATTTACCACAAAATATTTGTATGCTTAGTCACAAAAGCCATTCATCCCGAAATTGTGACTGATTTGACTTCGGAGACCTTTGTGGCATGTTTTAAGGGATTTGTGGCTCGCACAGTTTTGTGTTCGAAATTATATTCGGACTAAGCCACAAATTTTATAGGAGCAAATAAAGAGCTTTCTAAGTTACATAATTTAGTTTCAAAATTATGTAATAGCTTTAAAACCAGATGAGGGGCTTGAAAATTATATATCAGCCGACGGAATTGACTTGAACTTTCTTCCGCCAAGCGCACCTAATTTTGGTGGCCTCTGGGAAAGTGACGTGAAGGCATTCACATAATTTTAAAAGAGTTTTAGGTAGTTCCAGGTTGACATATGAAGAATTCATAACAGTCATTACCCAAATAGAGTGTATTGTAAATTCAAGAGCACTTGTACCTCTGTCATCAGATACTGATGTGTATAATGTGTTAACCACTGCACATTTCCTTATTGGCAGGCCCTTAAATGCAATATGTGAGCCAAATTTAATTGAGGTTAAAGACAATCGGTTGTCTTACTGGAAGAAATTGGTAAAAATAATTCAATTTTTTTGGCTGAAATGGCGCAGTATCTTAATAATTTGCAACAGAGGTGCAAGTGGATCGTAGAGAATGATAATGTAAAAGTCAATGAGTTAGTAATTCTTAAGGATGAAAATCTACCGCCTCAAAAATGGGCATTGGGTAGAATAATAGAAATTTATTTTGGTGAAGATAAACGGGTCAGAGTAGTTAAAATAAAAACTCAATCCGGAGTTTACAAACGACCAATTTCTAATATTTGTATTTTGCCTCATCTTGTATATATATATATTTATTTTTTCTTATGTGAGATTTAACATTATCAATATATTGTGCTAATTTTATATTTACATTTGAAAGGATTATATAATTTAATTGTTGAATGTAATCCTTGCAACGTGGTGCGGAAAGTTCCGTATCAAATGGCACCTAACCCGTTGTAGAGAGCCATCTGTGAAAAAGTAATATCGAGTTCGAGAGTATAAAGGTCGAAGAGTTGTGTTTTGAAATAGCGAGGTGTCTACGCAAATTTGTTGAGTTTCTGTGAGTGAATAAAAAAGTTATCTGTTATACAGTCCTAGAGCTAAAGTGTGTTGTGAGCTTCTTTAGTGTTCGACAGGTAACAATTGTATGCTTTTATTTTTACGCCATTCTTCGCAAATGTTTGCCGTATAGCATGGAGCTGAATCCTGCTGAAAGATAAATGGTGTTTTATTTGGGAAGAGATCCCTGATGAAAGGTATCAATTTTGGTTTCAGTACAGTTTCGATATATTTTTTTGCATTCAGAATGCTGTCAATCACTTGAATGTGGTCCACACCATGTGAAGATATACAGGCCCAAATCATGACATATGTTGGGTTCTTTGAAGTTGCTTCAAAGCAATCAAGCTGCAACTCTTCCCTTACCCTACGTCTCATATATTTTCGCCCATCACTACCAAAGAGCGATATTTTACTCTCGTCGCTTCAGATTACTTGCTTCCACTGCTTTTTTGTTTTGCACGCTGAACTCGTTTCTTGTGTTGCTGAACATTTAAAAGCATTTTTTTTCTCGGAATTCTACTTTTCTCTGTTTCACATCTAACAGCATCTGATGAAATTCTTCTGTCTTTGAGGCGTGTTCATTTTATCTCTCTATCGTTAGAAGAACGAGTGCATTTTTTTCTGCCTGATCTTACCTTATTTATCACTGATTTAGTGTCTTCATAACATAAGCACAACTTTTCACTATAGATAAAGTGACTAATCCACTAACCTGTTTTGCAATTTCAGCATAAGAGAGACCATTTTCTCTCAATATGACAATTCTGCTTTTTTTTGTAGGTGTCGAATCAGTTCTTGTTGTTAATGACATTGTTTTAGATTATTTGCATTAAGAAAATGCAGAAATATTTTTAAAAACATTATTCAATTTAATTACACTAGTATACATAACTCTGAAAAATTCATTCCAGCAAAATACCGCTTTTACAAATCAAAACATACTACAGTTTTGTTACTGACATTTGATTGGTTCTCAGAACAGTCATTGTGATTTTTTATTGCAATACACTTCAGCATTCATGCTTAATTGTGTTTGCATTTTAGACTAAAGTTGGTGTAGCTTTTTTTGTAAGCAGATATTTTAATTCTGTTTTTTATTAAATTCTACATTAAATTGTCTTAAATTTGATATATAAACATTTGTATTTAAGTGAAAATAATATATTCTATAAGCACACAAAGTTATGAAACATGAAAATTTCAAAAAATGTCCACAATTTTGGACATCTGCGGCTCAATGACTCAAACGGAAAATACTCCAAAAACGTTACTTTAAAATTAGTGAAATATTTATACAGGTGCAGTGGAGGAATCTAAATTTAGGCAATTTCTTATATAAAATATATTTTTACAAAACCTTTGAACTGTATATAACAAATTACAAATCAAAGAAACTTACGTAGTTGTTTTTAAATTAAATGTAGAAATAAAAATAGCAGAAAGAGAAACTGGAGTATGATTTAGAGTGGTACGCTCGAAAATGGAAGTGATCGTCTCATAAACTCAAATAAATCAAAGATATTTACATAAAAAAAAACCAACTTTTTAGACAACATATACAGCCGACAGCTTTTATAATTTCCATTAGTCTGAAATTGAATTGAGTTACTTCGCATGCTACAAAATTTGCATTTAAAAATATACTTGTTTATATACAAAGAACAAAAAAACAAAAACATAGAAAAAATAGCAGAAATTTTAAAACCTTTGATTTTCTTGATCTTGAAGCCCTGTGAAAGGTGCGTTTTTTTCTGAAAAGTTTCTTATAATTATTCAGTTCTTTTCGCATAAATGTAATCTTCTTTATAAGTGAGGCTAAACTTAATTTGCACAGGAAGTTAATCATGAACAAAGTTTGATTCATAGAGCCATATTTTGTTTCTGTATAGTTAATAAAAAAATTATTTCACTTCAAGAACTCTCACAGTTAATTGAGTTGTTATTGATAATTTATGTAATAAAACTCCATTACTTATTGATATCCAGTAATTTAATTTCTTAAGAAAGCAAAAGTGAAATTCGATTATAATAAATTGATGTGTTAACAGGCCTTAAATTTTGATTAATGACCCTCTTCGAATTATTTTCATTTCCTTTAGTAAAAGACGAAGAATAATGGACAATGTGTGAAATTTTATGTTCCTTTACTAAAATTTAACTCCAAATAGCGTTTTAAATTTTAGCGTTCAAAGCAATAGAAAATGGATGACATTTTTACGCTATTTCAATATATTTTTTTTTTATAGCGTTCGATGAAAATTAATGTTTCTTGGTGGAAAGGAAGCTGCTATTGCTTTAGATGTATTAGTTTGCATCATTAATCTTAATCTTATAAAGTTGTAATTGCAAAAAGAGTAGCTACTAGACATTTTATATACATAAATCTTCAAATGTAATTTTATATTTAAATATCCATAATATATCGAAAGATAATAGAAGCAAATTGAATACTTAATACAAAGGCATATAACCGACAAATACATATTATGCTCCATTTCTCCCCTACTAGATATTCTGCAACTTTACCTGCAATTTGACTTATGAATTGCACTCCATCCAGCGTTAGGCAAACTCACAAATAAATGGAACTACTTTAAACTAAAACACATCTTCTAAAAATTAAGTTAAATCGCAATCATCTTCAAATTTTATGAAATTATTCTGTTCAATTTTAACTCATTTCTATACAAGATAAAAAAAAAAATCATGCACCAAGCACTGATTCTATAAAACTTTCCAAGAAATTCAGTAACCTCTAGCAAAACTTCCCCGTTTCATATTGAAAGATATATTTAAGATTATATATAACAATTTCGAAAATCCCAACACATTTCGAAACACAACTTCAACAATTAACATCTATAGTTGGAACAGTAGCTGAATTATTTTGTGTAGTTCTGAAAATTATTTACAGATTTCAATATATACTACATAGTACGGTAAAGTTTAGTTCAGTGAGAAAATGCACAGCACAGATAAAAATTTCCCTTCAGAAATTTCCACAATAGAACTGAATTATACTCAAATTCTTTTATGCTGCCCTATATATGATCAATAGATTACATATATGCCAAGTAGTATGCAAATAATTAGTTGTATTTAGAAACGCATACCACAATTGAAAACGCACTTTTAGCAATTATCGCTTATATGTATTACTGTGGCAGAATTCTTTTGCTTGATTGTAAATGAGCAATAAATGATATAACAGAATGTTCTACAGTAAGCCTATTGTATTATGCCTGAGTGATTTACATTAATTCCAGTATGTTTATAATAGTGTAACGTAAAAAAAAAAAAAAAATGCATTGAAATAGATTTTTCCCTATAGATCATAATGTAACGGATTGAGTGTCCGTGTAAACGAACTACAATTGCAACACACTTCAATTTCAATAGACAATATTCCACAGTAAACCTCTTTAGCATATATCATTTCATGGCAATCTGAGTGTATTTATGTGAGTTAAAGCGCCTACAGACAGGCAGGCAGAGAGACGGACAAACAAACCGAAGTCATAAACATGTTTCTAGTATGTTAGAAAGAATTAAAAGAGCAAAACTCGAACTTGATTATTTAAAAAAAAAAAAAAAAAAAAAAAAGTATAAAAAAATACAAAAACATTTGTTTGGCAAACTTGAATAGATTCTGTACTAATCATTTTGTTATTAAATGTATTTTTAAATCTATCACTATAGTATGAAAAATTGGCGAGATTTTTATTTCAAGATTTATAGGGAAATATTTAATTATAAAAGAAAAAATCAATTTCAACACGTGTGTTTTAATATGAGATAAATGTTCAAAGGTATTTAAAAAATATTCTATTTTGTTTCTTAAAGTTTCTAACAAAAAAAAAATAGTGATTGTATAAAAGCATTAATTATATTTTTTGTTTATAAAGATTATTTGACAAAAACGGATATGGATGTCGTTAGGAAGACGATTACGTTGACCCTTGCACTTTGAAATTTAATTAACAAAATTTTATTTACATCTGTATTTAAAAAAAAAAAAAAAAAATGTTATACATTTTTTTTTCTTTCCAAGTGACTTGAAATAATGACTATTGAAGTGATTCCAAATAGAATAGCATTTTCTTTTTTTGATAAATAAATTACATTTTGAGTAATGTGGAAAACGACATTGAAATGTAACAGTTTAAAGGAAAGGGGAAAACCTATTATGCCATATAATATGAGATGACCTTTAAATCCATTTGACCCGGCCAGAAGCAATATTTTCCCTCGTGCCTCAGGTTAATATTATCTGAATTCAGCGCATTAATCGCTTACCTTTCCTCCTCTGCTTCTAAGAATTTCTTAAAGAGACGGTGGACGTTAAAAATTTATTTTTTAATTTTCATCATAGAGATATGAAATTTTGTGGAAATATACATTTCACCATAAGTATGTAGAACATTGTAAAAGAAATTTCCAATCTTATAATTTTAAGATTAAAAAAGATTAAATTTTTAAAACGAAATTTTTAAATGCTCCATGCTTCATAAATTTTTAGATATTTTCTAGATTTTGCATTTTAATCACTTAAAACGCTATTACGAACAAATCTGTGCATCGATTTTTTAATACCTTGAATGCTTAATTTTTTAGGGATATTTTTCTGAATTCGATATCGATTTTCATCAAAATTTCGCCCTTTAATAAGTTAAAAATCAAATTTATCTATCTTAGTGAAGTGGAATTTTAAAATGCATGCACAGTTTCTTTGTAAGCAATATCAGGATTCTTCCTTATCAATTTCATGAATTTTGATAAAAAATTATGTCACATCGAGCATTTCAAAAATCTAAAAATGTTGAAAAATAAGTTTTCAGAGAAACATATTTAAAATATATTAAAAGGCCGAAAAATTGTTTGTGTACGAAATTAAAAAAATAATCGCATTTGCATGTGGTTTTTTACAAATGGTTCTGAAGAAACAGGAGAATGATAATATGCACAAAAATAAATTTCGATTTTGGGGTCTATTTCTACTCAAATAAATGTCCACGGTCCCTTTAGAGAAGTTCGGCTCAATGATTGCGTAAATAAAAAAAAAAAAAACTTATTACAATAAGAATTTCCGACAAAATAAAAATGAAACAATTTCAAGTTGTAGTTTTGCCGCAATTCGCTGTAAAAAATTAACTTTGTCCGATTCGCTAGGGAAATTTCATAAATAAATCATATTTAGTTCAAAACTCATCACAACTGAGTCAAATTAAGGAATTTTGATCCAATGAGTTCGGTCAAGTAAAAAACTGAGTGAATCTATATTTTACTACTCTTTCCTCCTTCTCCCCCAGGTTTAGAAATTCACCCTTTTTCTAGGTATGCGCGGAATAAAAGTTTAAGGAACTAAATTAACCATTTTCATCCAAAAAGTTCTTCTTCCCACTTTGTCCCCCTCCCCCACACAACAAATAGTTAAAATACATTAATATTCCTTTTTTTCTCATTTTGTATGGAGGTGACTCATGTAAAATCCTACCTACATCATATCATATAAGTATCACACATCTGCAATATTCATCCCTTTTGAAACTTAGCTCCGTTCTTCGTGGGGAAAAAAAAAATCCTGTTTTAAGTCTGTTTGTTCTAACTCCTGAAAACTCCTACGTTTTATTTTTTAAGGTGAACATGTTCACTAAAATAACTTCCTCACACGTTAACGAAATATCAGGATTGAGAACAGCCAATCTAAAAAAAAAGAGGAAAATCTTCGCTAGAAATTCAACCCTTCTTTTGCTTATGGGGAATGGAAATATAAGAGAAATGTTAGATGATTACTTATTTATTGTAGCTACAATGCTACAGTACAGCATAAACATGTATTTAAAAAAATAGAGTTTTAAAGATTTTAATGTTCGTGAGATAGGGGGTGGGGAGGCAAAGACAGATGTAAGAGTTTTTTGGTGGAGCAAGACGTAAATTAGATGATTATTTAATAATTGTTACACAAATAGAGCAAAATATATTTTAAAAAAAATTAAAAAAAATTAAACTGTGTGTGTTAACGGCGGAGGGTAAAGATTAAAAATAGGACTTTTTTCTGGGTGAGAAATAATTGATATTGCATGCAGAAAAAATGGAAGAACCTTACTTTTTTTAATTGTATTAGATTTGTGTATGTGTGTGTGTTTGGGGGGGGGGGGGGGGGCGTTCTTCATCAGATGATGGTGTGGGGAGATAGGAGGTGAAAAGCAGAGATTTTTAGAGGGAGGCATAATTCAGGTGATATATTATTAATTTATTGTTGCTATAAAGTATTAAATAAGTCAGAAAAGAAATTTTTAAATTATGAGTTATAAAGGTTAAATTATGCGTGCTTGGTAACACAGGGATTCGAAGAAGGATGCAGTGATATCGGGGGTGATTTCGATGATTGATTATTTTTTGTTACAATAAAATAACGAATAGCCGAATAAAATTAAAAAACACAAAATAAAGATTTTAAATCTTGTGTTCTGGAGGATTGTCGGATCGGATTTAAATATATTTTTTCAATTTTTTTTTAAGCAGAAATCTGCACAAAATATGGAAGATTCTCACACTGTAAATACTTTTTTTACTTCGAAATATATGATAAAAAATGGTTTTATATTGAATCATTTTTTAAAATCTGAATATACACCCCTCCTAAATTTATGTGTTTATGCTTTTGAATTTAAGGGGAACTTGTTATCGGAATTTTACTGTGTACAGTCGAACTCGCTTAATACTACCACGGCTAAAACGAAAATACGATTAAACCGTGATTTGCATGTTATGAATGTTTCATTTAAATTATATTAAACAATATTAAAATGTTCAAGAATGTTCGTTTTACGAGAAACAGAAGCAGGATCACGGCTAATTCGATCAAGACAACTCTTCATTTCAATGTGATTTTCGGCGAAAGTTTTGGTAGAATTGCACAGTGTGGTTTACAAAAGCGGTAGTACATTGTAGTGAAAGTGTGTAAAAAAATAATTTTCTTATAGAACACTGTTATGTCTCAGAATTAATATCTAAATTACGTCTGCCTGTAAAAATGTAGTAATTTATTAGTTTTATAAGAATTTCAGTCTTGCTGATCCCTGATCCCCCTTTTACACACACACACCAGCAAATGCAAACAAAAGTCCTGAAGTTATGTAAGAACTAAAAAAAGAAAGGAGAAATAAACACTCAACACCGCCCTTTTGTAAGTTTTACAACTGAGCCATGGTAAGGAAAGAGTAAAGAAGTCTTTGTTTTTCTTTTTTTAAACAAGCTGCTTGACCATATTAACTAGCTTTTCAGGTCTCTTATAAAATGAGCCCACTTTTTAATGAAAAGGTCAATATGTGAAATCAATAGCTATTGTAAGTTTAGTCGAGATTTACATGGAAAAAGGGAAGTGATTGGTTGCAATACTGTAAGTCACATATATGTTTTGAAAAAATACCATAAAATTCCAAAAATAAAACCTCCCCATTTAAAAAAACAAAATCTTTTTTTCGAAAAGAGTCGGTTTTTAAGTCCCCTACCAAAAATCTGTGCTGGAATGTGTTTTCATCAACACCTATACGACGAAATTTTTCACGGTGTCGATAAATACCATAAGTTTAGACCAGTTTTCATGCTCCCTACTGTGCCCGTTTGATGTTTTTCAAAGGACGCCTCCTACTGCCCTAATTGTGTTACATGCCGATGAGCATTTTGCCTTTCTTTTTGTCGAAAAACACTTGACACTATTTTCTTTAATGAAAAAAAAAAAAATATGCACGGGTTTTTTCTGCATAACGAAATATATTATTCATCAAAAGCTGATGATGTGATTATAATATCGTTCGACTTCCAACTTCACGGAGTTGAATAAACTAAGAAAAAAAAACTGCAGATAATCCACTCCTTTTTTGTTACAGTTTCTCTACACTGCGCTTTTTTGTAGGGTGTTCGAATTTTCTAATAACTTAGTGTATTTTAACAAAGAATTTTTAAACAGTGCTATTGTTGCAACTTGAAGAAAATTTGAAAAATAGTTAAATTAACAACGGACATATGATTTTATTTTAATTGTATGGAGAAAACGCGTTTATGTTTTTGATTATTTTTTTTAATATATTTTTTCTGTTTACTTGTATCTCAATAATTCCTTTTTCGTGCACTCAATCAACGCGAACATGGTCACTCATTCACGGAGTCGTTTTTTTACGTGAAAAAGTAGAATTTGAATAGTTCTCTCTAAACAGGAAGTTTTATTATTAAAAAATTATTTAATTATTATTTAACGTTTATTTTAAAATTTAAACAATTTTATTAAATATTTGCGGTATAGAGTAGAGTAGCCGAATTTGCACTTATTTTCAGGTATAACTAACTCACTATCTTCAAAATATCACTACACAATGTCAATCTATTCATTTAATAACTAAATAAGTACTTAGAACAATTTCTTTTTGTAAACTTAAGTTTTATTTTAATTTGAATTTTTTTTCAAAAGTGGTCCAAATTCAACGACTGGTCAGTTAAATTGAATCCCCAGTCTTCTAAATTGTTCCAAACAATATTAGGCTGTTTTAATGAGTTAGGAATATAACTAATTTTATTAAAAGCAAAGTTTGCGATTAATGAAAAAATCAAACAAAACAACAGCAATGAAATATAATGAAATCAAATGTCTGAAAGTAAGAGTAATTGTTTTAAATAAAAATTTATTCAAAATATAAATCAAAGTTACAAGTGATAAAGAATAGAAATTTTGGAATTAATTAACAGTTACTTGAGTGTCATATGATAAGTGATGCAAGACTTACACATAAATTTATTTTGTTAATTATTCATTCTAGCGCACACAACATGGAATCATATTTAGCAATCCGAACTCTGAATCATTTCTGCTATTTTATTTTTCTTACAAATTAGGCAAAATTAATCATCACGATCTTGATTTTTTTTCAGATTCTAAATCATTAGACTTTTATTTTGCAACAGATGTTTTCTTTAACTTATGTCTGTAGTTATGTCTGTCCCTTCCATCATTCTCTTTCCAGTTGAATTACGCCTATCTTTTAAAACTTGATGTTCTAATTGCTTTTGTGCTTTGAGAGATTTCTTTTTGTCGTTTTTCCCTTTTTTTTTGTTTGTTTTTTTCATCTCAATGTTTACTTTATATGGCGAAGATGTTAACACAGCTGTTTTTTTGCCCCCTTTGTATTTTGACTTAACTGATTTTGGCCAGGAAGATAAAATTTCTTATTATTATTAGGCTTTTTTCGGAGTTTTGTAGGTGAAGCCTTTTTGCGTGTCAATCTGTTCACAATCTGTCACAATCTGTTCACAATCTGTCAGTCTTTTCTTTTCGGTTCCTATATCTTTAACAACTTTTACTGTTACAGACATTTTACTTCCAGACCCTTTGTCTGTGCCCTTTTAAAAAAAAATTACTCTCTTAGTTTTAGTAGGTTTCATGATTATTGATACTGACTCCGAAATCTCACTAGCAGGAGAACCAAAGGAACTATCTGCAGTGCCAATCTCCTCGTCAGGAATAAGTGCAAACGCAGCTGCAAAATGATGAGTTTTAATAGGAGGCGAAATGCCGCTTTCTTTAAAGCTTCGACTGAGGTTGCTGCTCGGTAATCTGTGTGTCCGTAGGAATAAAGAATTCAAAGAAAGTATATACAAATACACACAAAATAAAAGGATTTGCAAACATAATGTATTGCATAAACATGTAAAAGATATTTTTTTATGTTTGTATAGGTCTAAACTGTATACAGAAATTGATCCAGATATACAAAAAAAAAAAAAAAAAAAAAAAAAAAAAAAAATCAGATATTCAAGAACTTGCATAGAAATAGTAATCCATTATAAAATATGAAAGAAAAATAGTGTCCAAAGAGTATAGCCCTTGAAATTCATTGCTTACATTTGAAATTTATGATCGTATATCTGGTCCAGTTTAAGCAACTCAAATAGGTCCAAATTAGACAAAGTTAATCATTACGTTCTTGATTTTTTTTCTTCAGATTCTAAATCATTAGCCATTTTTTGCAACAGATATTTTCTTTAACTTATGTCTGTAGTTCTTGCCTTCCATCATTCTCTTTCCAGTTGGATTACGCCTATTTTTTAAAACTTAATGTTCTAATACCTTTTGTGCTTTGAGAGTTTTCTTTTTGACGTTTTCCTTTTCTTTTTGTTTTTTCATCTCAATGTTTACTTTATATGGCGAAGATGTTAACACAGCTGTTGTTTGCCCCCTTTGTATTTTGACTTAGCTGATTTTGGCCAGGAAGTTAAAATATCTAATTATTATTAGGCTTTTTTTGGAGTTTTGTACGTGAAGACTTTTTGCGTGTCAATCTGTTCACAACTTACTCTTTCCTTTTCGTTTCCTATATCTTTAACAACTTTTACTGTCGCAGACATTTTTCTTCCAGACTCTTTGTCTGTGCCCTTTTCAAAGAAAAATTACTCTCTTAGTTTCAGTAGGTTTTATGATTATTGACACTGACTCAGAAATCTCACTAGCAGGAGAACCAACGGATCTATCTGCAGTGCCAATCTCCTCGTCAGGCATAAGTGCAAACGCAGCTGCAAAATGATGAGTTTTAAAAGGAGGCGAAATGCCGCTTCCTTTAAAAGCTTCGACTGAGGTTGCTGCTCTGTAATCTGTGTGTTTCTAGGAATAAAGATTTCAAAGAAAATATAAACAAATACACACAAAATAAAAGGATTTGCAAACAAAATGTATTGCATAAACATGTAAAAAATATTTTTTATGTTTATATAGGCCTAAACTGTATAAAGAAATTGATCCATATATACAAAAAAAATTAAATTCAGATATTCAAAAACTTGCATGGAAATAGTAATATATTATAAAATATAAAAGAAAAATAGTGTCCAAAGAGTACAGCCCTTGAAATTCATTGGCTACATTTGAAATTTATGATCGTATATTTGGTCCAGTTTAAGCAAATAAAACAGGTCCAATTAAGGCAACTAAGCCATTTTTAAAACAAATAATCTCAAGACTAAGAACAAAAGACAAAGCAAACAAATCCACGTGAAAAATAATTGCAATAAACACATCAATTTAGATATTTACATAAAAACTTAACAATTTACCTTGGTTTTAAATTATTCTGTTACGCTTAATAGGCAAAATTTAGATCAAAAGAGCTAATTTTAAATTTTATAAAATTGTCTGAAAACAACACGTGGAAGACGAGTGCTTTTTCTACTCATAAATGACGTCATTCTGATGAATACGATTTCAGCGGTAAATGGCGTCTCTTTTTGTAATTAACGGCAGAATTGCAGCGGTCCATTGGCAGCGGTAGTCCAAATATGGCTACTTTCCCTTATATATTATCAAGTAAAAATTAATTTCCATTAATATAGTATTGAGTAAGTAGTATTGAGGATGTAGTATTGATGAAATTTTCAAGAAAATTCCGATTATATGCCCCTCCCCACTTTTGCCAATATGTCATGTTGGCAAGGTGTGGATGGGGGGGGCTTATTTTTGAAATTTTTACTGTATTTCTTTAAACGTGCTGATTTCTGCACTATAATCTGGTCGAAAGAAAAGATCCATCTAAAAAAATGACACTCTCAAAAATAAGACTGAATATTTTATATTAATGCTATTAAGTTACTCTTAGTATTGATATAATTAGGGAATTTAATAATAGCAGTTAGTTAAATTACTTGTTTTTGGGGTTTTTTTTTTTTTTTTTTTTGCAATTTTTTTAATTTTACGTGCATTACGAGTAATAGTTAATACGATTACTATTTTAATTCCGTTGTTTCTCGTATTAACCGAATTCGACTAATATATATATATATATATATATATTTAATATATATACACACTGGTGGACAAAACTGAAGGACCACTGTTGTTTTCAACGATTACAGTTAGAAATAGTTCCGCAGCAGCACGTGTAAATTTGCATGAATGCCAGATGTATTCTGTTTTGTGAAACTTGTGCAAATTTTGTATTTTCGCTTTTGTGGATCATATGCCAACAGAGATAAGAGATTTTAGGCAATCGGCGGGTGCTGTGAGTTCTTATTAAATATAAAAATTGAAGAAGGTGGAGGGAAGCTTGAACATTGGAACTTTGAACATGTTTTTGAGGCATCATTTAGATGATATTATTCGTTGTAGAATAATCGGAAAGCTGGTAGAAGGACTCAAAATGAGAGATGTTGCCCGTGAATTTAACATCACGCACAGTATTGTTTCTAGGCTATGCGTGACATTCCAAAAGAGGGAAATATGTACTACGCGCACGAGAGGAAGTCGCCCTAGCGGTACGACGTCTCAAGAAGATCGCTATATTGTTATTTCCAGGAAAAGAATCGACAAAGCGCCACCTGTTAAGCAATATATAAATAAAAATGAATCAGCACTAGTTTTTGTCAAGATCTAACAGAATATGAAATTTGATGAAATTTCATATCGTTAGTTCGTGAGATAGAGCACTGATGAGGGAATCTACACCAGCTCGAAATAAACATAGATCCGGGCAATCAAATAAACAATAAAACATTTTTGAACTATATTTATCTTTGTCAAAGAGGCGATACCGGATGAAAGGATCTACGTCAGCTAGGAAACAACCTGAAACCCTACTTATGAACAATAATAAAAGAAATAAAGGGTTTTAAATCGAAAATTTAAAATATCATTAATTTTATGTTTAACCCCCGGACCGCCGAGCAAAAGGGCAAAATTGTAATGTTGTTTTCTCTGTAATTTTTTTAAAATGCTAAAAAAATATGTTTTTTCCAACATGATATAATTTTCTTTATTATGTATAGGCATATAAGCCTTGAGAGTGTTAATCATAACTTAATTTCTTAAAACTGGATCATATCTGTAAAATTATATTAATTTAAATAATGCTTCTGTTGCAGTGAAACCTGCAGCTAAATGAACAGATATATCAGTTCGCGGCGGCAAGGAGGTTAAATTACATTTCCTTTATTTTTCACCATGTTTTGTACTTACATGATGCGTATATTTAGTGTATGCTTTGCAGTTTGTATTTTTGTGTCTGCTTTGTATCTTATATTTTAATGATATATAAATGACTCGATAACTAAGATAAAACCACTAACCAAAGAAATAAGCCATACCGGATACCATAAATACAAGCAGAAGGTATCACATTTGACAGTCCGCAATATGCGATCCTCATAAAAAAAAAAAAAAAAAAGAAATAAAAGAGTGAGAAATAAATATGATGCAGGGAGGAAAATGAGTTCCCTCCCCTCCCAAAATACGCCTTTCGGTGTAATGTTATGAACTAACGTTTGAGCCAACGAGAATCACAGCGTTAATGCAAGCGGGCAGGGTGACAAAGGTCATCGAATAAAAGGGCCGAAAAAATTTGCATAAAGGTCAAAGTGTGACCGATGACGATTCGATAGAAAAAGAAGCATTTGCATACGCAACGCTAAAGAGCCGTAGTGGACGAAAAATAATGCGGCCAAGATTCATTCTTGTTGCAGCAGAGAGGCTCAAAAGAGGCCTTTACTCTTTTTGCCTAACAGTGCAGCTTTTTTGCCTGTTAAAGTAACTCTGCGAAATTCACTGGGCAGCTCCTGAGAAATCAGAAGAAAACATTGCGGATTGGGAATGGTCTACCGCCCGAGCCAGAAAGTGCCCGTCTACTGTCCCAGACAGGCAGAAGCCTGAAAACTTTTGCATTGTCACAAACCCTAAAAAAAACTGATGAAGACGTGCATACTACTAATAGTCTACTTCCCCAACCAGAAATTGCCCTAAGAAGTTTAGCATTATGACGAAGCCCCGGAGATAGCGGCAGAATTTGTGCGGGCTGTGAATAAAAAATATAAAGAATCTACGACCTTGTTTGCCGGTTGAATCTACAAAAGCTAAGCTTCATATTTTCATTTAAAATTTCCCTGGCTGATCAAGAAGTGTTTCATATAGATTTTGTACGGTCATTAAACGGTCATAATATCGAGGCTTATCTAAAGTTTATTTGGTATTTCACAACGCGTAGCTTTAAGATGCTTTTCCTTTCCTGTACTAAACATTCTTATTTTCATTTTGTGAATGTTGGTCCCCCTTTCTTTTCGGTGCAACAGACACCCACACAATTTGTGTCACATACATACATACTGACAGATAGACATTTTCCAAAAACAGTCAAATTCTGTTCATAACATTACAAAACTTGTAAATGTATCTAAAACCGTAAGTCGTAAACTTTCACGATTCCAATGCTTTTCGTGAAGATATAGAAGAAAGTAAAAAGACAAAATAATATTTGGCTTAGGTTTGTAAACTTAATATAGTAATATCCAAATCTCTTTAACTAATTTAGTATTTGAACAAGTCATAAAACTCTCGAGTGTAATTGAAATATTTTAATTAATATAATTAATTATTTAAATAATCTTATAAGTTTTATTGACTTGAGCGGATTTTAGTGTTAAGATTTGAAGGTAATTTTCTCTACAAAATGGGCTTTGCATTAAAAACAATACAGAAGTGTATCTTTTTATTTTCTTGATTCAGTGATATCATGTCATTCTTATTTTGAGACTTACGCAATGGCAAATCGCCTACAAGAATAGAAATTTGTTAAATAGTTAAGAAATATTTAGGAAATATTTTTTTTTAATTTCACAAGTTTAACATAGATATTTTCTCAGAATTCTACACTCCGTTAGAATGTGGAAACTAGAAAGTAATAGGAAAATCATGTTTTTAACAGGGTAAAACATTTTTAGAAAATTGAGAAAAAAAGTTAATGAGTTAGATTTTGTTCGGTAACTTTGGGTCAAACTTACGGATTTCTTATTCAGCCGCCTCTTGTCCTTCAAAAAATGAATGAAACTCAACTTATAACTCACAAACAGTGAGTCAAACGCAGGAATTTCAAATCAATGAATTAGCTTTCTACAACACCGCTCTGATTCTCTAAAGCAAAATATAGCAAAAAAACCTACAATACCTCAAAAGTTAATTTTAGAATAACATTGTAAATATACTTGTAAATTACATTAGTTTTAAAAAGCAAATTGCATTAAAAAACTGGATTGAATGCTTTTTAAACTGTGATTTTAGTAAATGCATACACATTTTACTGTACTGGAATGTTTTGCGTGTTTGAGTATTCCAAACTTATGTGCCCCCCGGTCTTTCCTCAATTCGTAAAAAAATTCAATATTATTTTCTTTTCCCTAAAATAATTCCACCTGCCATAAGATTCTACACTTTACATTCATTCAGCTGACTGGATGAAGGTTCAAAATTCTTTTGCATTTATAGATTTTTTGCGTATAAAATCCTTTACACTTTTTGGCTTTCAGAGAATTTATAGTTTTTTTTAATCTTCCGTTCTTATTTGTAACGCGTCCATCGCAAAAATATATTCTGCTTAAAATACGTCATCCAGATTATTTTTTATACATTTGTATTGGTAGAAATGGATTTTAAAGACGGTCTGTAGTTTTAAATATTTTCAAATGAAATATCATGAATATAAATAGTATTTATTATTTTTTTTAAGAATTCTGTATATTCCGATATAATTTGCGTATAAAAATCAATTACAGATTTCAAAAAATTTTTATTAGTTTATTTGTGTGTTTTAGTACAAAATACATTGTAGCATACAGGGTGTCCGGTCTCAACGGTCCACAGTGGCTAATTTCTAAACCGTTAGTCATAGACATATAGTTCCAATTACAAAAATGTTTTAAATCAGGTAAGTAAATATTTTAAAAGCGATTTGGGTCAATAAAAACATTTCTTAAAAAATTACGAAATTTAAATTTCTATACGGTCCCCGGTCCTATAAGTTATATTTAGTAAAATTTTCCTATTACACTGACAAGTAAGACAAAAAAAGTCCCATTGATGTAACCCTAAAATTGAGCGAGTTATGAAACTTTAAAAATGCATGACTTATGCCACTTTTCTGCTCTGAAAACAAATTAGTTCGGCTTGGCTTTGAGGGGTCACATACTAAGTGCTTAAAGTATTCAAAGATCTTATTTCATGTGTATCTGCGCTTTGAAAAAAAAAAAATCGTACAAGTATTACGATTAAGTTAACATTTATTAAGTTCCAGATTGGCTAAAATAACATATGTTTTATTTTGTCAGGATTTTTTTTATGATTTCTTTTAACAAAAAATATGTTATTTTTATAAGATTTTATGTTACTTCAACGATCGTAGGTATGTTTTTCCAGTTCAAAATTTGTACTCGAACTTTAACTCTCTTGTAAATATCCGATCGAGACTACATTTTACATACTGGCGCAAATCCAATAGCAATTTTATATTATTATGATTTTCGGTGGTTACCATTTATACTTATTTTACAGGATAACACAAAAAATTTCAGATAGATTACCGCCAAGAAGTTTAAGAAAAAGTTTTAGATTAGATACTACAAGACTGCGATTGTTGGTTTTTTTTTTTACTTTTATGTATCTTTTAGCACTGAATCCGAAAATTACATTAATTTTTAACCATCATGTCTGGATATTTCGCAAATCATAAATTGTCAAATTTAAAGAATAACAAAAATCGGATACTATAAAGTAGAGGAGATGGTTGTGTTTTTTAACTTTTTATAATTGATTTTTACGTACTTTTTAGTATTTAATCTAAAAATGACCTTCATTTTTAAACATCATATTAGAAATTTTTTGCAAATCATAAATGTGTAAGTTGAAATATAGCGAAAATCTCCTACTATAAAACATATGTAAAACTTTTTGGTTTTATTTTATTTTATTTTATTGAATAATTTATTCGATATTTTTGCTTATTCTGGGATTATTACAGCTAAATAGCTGAGTGGTCCGATGAGATGACGGAGGAGATTCAATTTTAACTTTGAACTTTTTAACTTTGAAATTTGCGAAAAATCCTGATGTGTTGTTAAAAATGAAGGTCAATTTCGAATTCAGCGGTACAGAGTGCATAAGAATCAATTATCAAAAGCGAAAAAAACATGACATAACCCAACTTTTGCAGGCTAGTGTAACCTAATAATATTTTAAAATACGTATCATATTGTAAAGAGTTGAGGCTGTTAATTTAGCATCATTTTATTTAACAAAAATTCTGTTTTTTCTTTCTTCTTAAATGTGAATTACAAATTGTATGTTTTGCATTAATATGTCAGAATGATTAAAGATTTCAAATTTATATTGCAATGTTAATTTTACTCTCAACCATTTTTTAATATATCTGACGAAATTATATTTCGACTAAATTTGTGAACGACCCCCAATTTGCAGCAAAAAATATGCTCCAAATTCAAACAGCTATTACTCGGTCAATTTTAATCGTAGAATAACGGGACTTTTTGTGTATTACTTGTCAGTGTAAAAGGAAAATTTTACTGAATATAGCTAATAGGACCGGGGGACCGTATAAAAATTTAAATTTCATATTTTTTTAAGAAATGTTTTTATTGACCCAAATCGGTTTTAAAATATTTCTTTACCTGATTTTAAACATTTTTGTAATTGGAACTATGTGTCTATGACTAACGGTTTAGGAATTAGCCATTGGACACTGTTGAGACCGGACTCCCTGTATATGTATTACAATGTATAATTTTAAGTAATATGTATAAAATAAAACAATTAAAAAATATATTTTAGCATGCTTAATTTAATACAGTATGACGTGTAATTTCCAATGCTACTATAGTGGTATTTTAACATAAAAATAAAATAAAACTTTTCGAGAAATATTAGGTTTTGCAAGAACAATATAACGGAAAAAAAATAGAAAACATTCCAATTATTCTATGGTTTAAACTACTGAATACAACAACGGATATGTAAATGACAAAACTAATTTACAAAATACTTTTTTATGTATAATGTTTGTAATTCACTTTGTAAATTACTTTATAATAAAATTAGTTTGTGCAAGATCAAGAAATTACCAAATAAAGTACTATGTACACTGTAAGAAAAAGTCCTGTAATTTTACAGCAAAAAGTGCTGGCAATTTGGGTGCCAGCATATTATGCTGTTATTTTACAGCAATGGCGTTATTTCAATTTGACAGTGTAGGCGTAAATTTTACTGCAAATTTTAACTGTTATTTTTACAGCAGTGTCGTAATTTCATTTTACAGTATTCTCGTAAATTTTTCAGCAAAAAGTGCTGGCAATTTGGGTGCCAGCATATTACGCTGTTATTTTACAGCAGTGGCGTTATTTTAATTTGACAGCGCAGGCGTATTTTTTACTGCATATTTAGCTTTTATTTTTACAGCAGTGTCGTAATTTCATTTTACAGTATTGTCGTAATTTTTACGGCACTTTTAGCCGTTATTTTTACAGCTGTGATGTATTTTAATTTTACAGCACAACCGTAAATTTTACTGCAGATTTTGCTGTTATTTTTACAACAGTGTCGCAATTTCATTTTAGAGTACTGTCGTAATTTTTAAGGCACTTTTACCCTTTATTTATACAGCTGTGATGTATTTTAATTTTACAGCACAATCGTAAATATTGATGCATTTTTAGCCATTTTTTACAGATGAATTGTAATTTTATTTTACAGCACAACCGTATATTTTAATGCACTTTAACCTCTTTTTTTACACCCGAGTCGCAATTTTGTTTTACAGTCAAAATTAATCTTAATTTTAATACACTTTTGACTAGTGTTACAGCAATGTTGTGTTTATGATAGGCTTTTCACTGCATTAAAATTGCTTATTATTGTCTTATAGCAAAGGAAGGGGGAAGAGATAAATCTTCAATAGACAATTTACCAAAGAAGTAAAATTTTGTTTTTAAAAATTACATACAATTCCTTGAAGCTTGCTAGCCAACAAACATTTTCAATGTAAAAAGAAAAAAAAAAGATTTAAATAAATTTCTTTCACAAGTGGATTTTTTTTTTACTCATAAAGTAACTATCCAGGTTTAAAATGTTAATAAAATTCGTAAATGCATATTTAAAATAATAAATTTATAAAATTTAGACCACAAATCTATATATACATATTTCCTTTTATTGATGCAATAAGTATCTTTCAAATCTTTATTTTTAAGAATACATTTAAATTGAAAGCACTTAAGATTAATCTCTTATCAGCAGAAAATGCTTTCTTCCACCCTCTTTTAAATGTTAAAAATAAAACATACATTGTAAAAAGAAAATGTTCACAAATAAAAACATGGTAAAATGTAGCTTGTGAACCTTAATTTTAACCTTAAAAAAGAAAATAAAATTTAATGAACAGAATCTCTGAAGAAGGAAAAATAATAAGCAATTTTGTGGACAGAACATTTTTTATATATTTTTTTTTTTACTGTAATACATGAATATATTGCTATTGCCTTAATTCCACAAAATAGCTAATCCCCCTCCCCTTTTCAAAGATTCTATTCAACTTTGACTGCCTGTGTGCAACTTCAACGTTTGGTGAAATTTATTCAAAATAGTAATGAACAAATTAAGAGTTGATAAGCATCAAAACTAATGCTCCTAAAGAAATAAATGAAAAGTTAAAAGGATGAAATCCATTATTCAATACTGTTGCTAATACAAAGTCCGTTATTTTTTTCCTTATTTTTAATAAAATGTTCAGTCAAATATATTGTAGTATATAATTCTTTCTTTGTTAGTTTGCAAATATTTTTTAACCTGTTATATCTATCAGTTAATATTTCTTTAAATAAAATGTGCATTAAAGATTTCTGTGTTGGTGATATGCTTTGTTTTAGAATAATTAAAATTAAAAAAAAATAAAACAATTTAAATTAAATCTAATTTTTAAAATTCAACAATTCTTATATTAAATGTGGCAAATGTCGATTCTTAAGATATCCTAGCTTGATATTGTAGCTAAAATAGCTCCAGAACTTACAATTCAATATTTTTTACTTTTGAAATATGAACTCTGAAATTTGGCATGGCTACATCAACTCTGGTTTTGGGTTTTTACCAGTTTCAGACACTACTCATTAAATCCATGTGCTTTGTTTGATTATTGAACATTAAATAATAAAACATGAAATATTTGTTTCCCCTTTTGTTTTCCTCAATTTAATTTTTTATTATTTTTCTACCCATTTCCACATTACTTAAAAATACTTAAGGAATCCTAAAAAAATTGAGTTGCATCTTATTCTAAGCACTAGTTACTTTGAAATGCTACAAGTAAATTATTTAAAATCCATTTAAATTTGCAAGAGTACAAATTAATATTAAAAATGCAGTGTACTCTCGATATCTCGAAAACCTCAATATGTCGAAAAATATTTTCTCCTTTGATATTACCTATTCCTCTAAATGTCTGCATTATCTTGAAAAATCGCTATTTCGAAATGTTTTTAGCGTCCCTTCCACTTTGAGATATCGAGAGTATACTGTAATAACAAAAGTAATTTTTCAAATATAATGTATAAATAAGCCACATTTATGTATTTTATTTGATGGTATCTACTTGATTAAGGGCTTTATTCAAACAATGTTTTTTTTTTTTTTTTTTTTTTTTTTTTTGCATTTACTAGTCACTGAAAAATTGAATTTATAATCATGAATTTTAATTGATAAACACATTTTCAAATTTTAACATGATCTTAAGTTTTATAAATTATTTAGAAAACTGAAAAACTGAACAATGACATTTTTTAGTTCAATTTGTAAAATTTTAAATACTTGTGAATTAAAAATGAGAACAATAAAGAGAAGAGAATTTATGAAGTTTGTGCTTTAACATCTAAAAGAACAAAATACCTGGATGTCAAACATTATGTACATTGTTTCATACAACATGCATTTTACTATGAAATTAAATTAAAAACAGCTAAATATATAAAACAGCTTTTATGATTAGTACTTTAAGTATTCCCTTTTCCTTGTCAACAACAGTCATTCATTACGTTTAGACACACTTAAAATTACCATTTTTCACATTAAATATAATTTAGTAAATAAAGCAGACATTCATGATTTTGCTGAAAATTAGGCCTGTTTTTTCTTAGATAATGTCATTAGGAAGAAGTGATAATTGCAATTTCAGTGAAGAAGAATTTTAATGCAAAACAATTATCAATAACACATTAACGATAAATTACAACTACTCAAAAGCAGACATATTATTTAAACAGGGAAAGAACACGTGGAAATATTCTATCCTTAAATTTTATCTGTTTATTTCTTCTATTTGGGTTTATATTCAACATGCATCTGAAAACAAAAGAAAAAAAATTAACATATAAAATTAAGATTTTGCATCTCACTTACAAAATTACATTTCATAAATCAGGGCCTCCAACTTTTTAAGTACATTTTATTTAATTACTTTAATAGAAATAAACAATTGGACACATTTGAGAACTGAGGTAATAGGTATATGTTCACTTTTAAGTTTTTAGGAGAACAAAAACAAAGTTTGAAACTGTATTATAAATTAATAGGTGCATATTTGTTTTAACCTATGAGCACTGATACTAGGAGAAGATAGGAAAAAGTGAAAGAAAAAATGGACAATTACCTTTGTGCTTTAGTGCAACAGACTATTTCTGCTTCCATTGAAACTTTTTTTTTTAATGAGTTTAAAATGAATAACTGAGTGCAAAATATATTAAACAAGAATGGTCAAGCCAAACTCTAAGCACACTCCATATCCATTCTAATCTACATCGAAATGTAAGTAAAAAATAAGATTAAAAATAAATTATCTCAATTATAAAATCAAAAATTTGTCAGTTTATAAGTATTATCGAAATAGCTTATTCCAGTTTAATACAAATTTCTAAATTCAAGCCAGTTCAAACTGACTTGGCTAGTTCATCCCATTTTGAAATTTATCAAATTTAATTTAGTTAAAAGGAAAAAAAATCAACATCAAAATGAAACTGGAATTTATAAATTACATACAGGGAAATCAGAACGAACACAAATAATTTTAACTAAGAAAATGCAACTCTTAAAATAAAGCTTAAATTCAGAACACGAAGAAATTTAATTGCGTTTCTCTATTCAAATTATTATTTGCAGTTTGAGAATTCTGAACATGGAAATAAGTAAATCTGACGAACATACAACGTCCTGATATTAAGTACACTGGAGATTGCTAAAAATAGTTCAACGTATATAAATTTTTGAAACTTGAGCAAAATGATTGATACACTAATTGCAACAACTAGATTGAGTCAAAAATTTCTAAGTATTTTAAAGCACTTCATTGCATTATTAAAAAAATTCTTAGAAGTATAGCCCTATTTTTCACACGATAATTTTTATTAATAAATTCTTTGTATATGTAATGCAAAAATATTTTTTATTATAAAACACCTTTAAAAGTCTGTAATAAAAGTAGTGTAGCTTCGACTTTAAAATTAGGCATGATATGTAGATGTATCACATTTTTAGCGCAGTTAAAGTAAAATATACACATCTAAAAGAACATAATCAAAACAGATGTTTTGAAAACAATTTAAAAAAAAATTAAAAGTACAGTGATACTGTCTAAGCTAGAATCACTTGGGACCAAAATAAAATTTCGCCTTAGACAGATTTTCTTCTTAAACAGAGATACTTTATTGATATTTAAGAATTTGGGATTCAGAAATTTTTCCGCCTTAGACAATATTCAGTTTTAGTCAGATTTCACTTTACTTATTACAAAAACGTCTTTATAAATTGTTAAAAGACAGACAGGAAAGCAAATTAAAGTTATAAACCTTTTAATAACATTGGCATTCTTTAATTTTTTAAGGGATCGAATTCAATTTTAAAAACTCAGTACCCATAAATGCATGTTCAAAGAATATATATATACAATCCTGAAATAAAATAGTACTGAAAAAAAATTCCAGTAGATAACCTGAAAACAATTACCTCTAATAAAATAATTACAAAGAATAATTTAATATCTGCTTAATCATCTTACTGATTTTCAGAATCTCTAATATATAATAATATCTCCTTCATGTATCAGTGCAAGGTATTAACCAAAAACCGACAAATGAGACACTTAAATTGAAACAACATTACATATCTATACACAAAACATTCTAAAATCAACATATAACTGAGAGAAATGTATAAATGTGGTGATGTGACAGATTACTGTATATTGCTTTTGAAAATATTACTTTAATATATTAAAGAAAATTACCTTTGCATAAATTCTATTGTTGCAGCAATACTCTCAGAATACTTTATATTAAATGCATAATATGCTACCATAAGCATAAAAAAGCATCCAAAGAATTCTTGATATCATCATTCACAATTGCACTATCAATGTGAAGCATGATATATCCAGAATCAAACACTGTTTTACCTACAAAAAAAAAAAAATGAAAAAGAAAAAAAAATAATAGCAGTTTTAAATTTTTTGAATCATGCATTTTTGACTATTATACTCATTTTGTTTCGCCGTCTGTCGTTTTCTTTTTACTTGAAATTGCATAGGTTCAATACAACTCGCTTGTCAATAAACGTCCTATATATTTATTATTCACAAAATAAACTTTTTTATTTAGTTAAACAACCTGCATGCTCTGACATTGGAGCGAGAAAAAATTCTTATGGCCAAAATCTAGTTATACGAATCTTAATTTTAGAAATTTAACGTATTTAACACTATGCTGGAACTATTTACGATTCAGATCTAATTGCACCTAGCTGTGAGTTTTAGTTTTTATATACAGTAGAAGTTCTACATAACAAAATGCTCCAAATAATTACCTTCTAATGTAAATAGTGAAATTCACAGTTTCAATTAAAAAACTCCAACATTCTCTGTTCAAAAAATAAACTATTACTCTCTAGCAGATTAAACTTCAGATATTACTCTTAAAAAAAAAAGTGGCTTGATTATGAAAGAATAATTTTTAAAGTGCGAAGTGAATATTTTGATAGCAATAATACACCATATGATATAAATTGCAAACAAGATCAGCAAAATATATATTTAGGAAAAATTAATTTCTTAAAGATTATAATTGCTAGAGCATGCTGATACTGACAATATTTGAAGGAATGTTAAGTTCAGTGCTGATGATTTAATATTTTTCCTTCTGACGAATATTGAGAAACTGCAAATATTTAATTATTGTTAAATAGCATATTTTTGTATTTTAAAACCATTTTCATTTTTAAATTACTAGTGTTAGGATTGATATATTCCAGGTATATTTTACCATGTTCACAAGATCAAGTTTTAAGGATGTAATGAAATGTTCTATGTAATACAAAATTCTATGCAACGCAAAACTTTGCGTTTTGAACAACACGAATTTTAGGAAACTTGCCTCCAACGGGGATCGACCTCATCACCTGCTCATCAGCAATCAAGTGCTTTATCCCGAGGCCACGGATTCACACAGATGAGGATTCCAGATTTGCTATATTTATTGCACTTAGCCTTGATCAATCAGGAGGCTCCGGCGAGCACAGAATGCTAATTTCGTTACAATATTTATTTTTAATATAAATGAGAGAAACTTAATGTGACATAGTTGAAGCAGTTTATAACATTTATAAATGATCTTCCATGAAAAATTAACAACTACATTATTACACGTGACATAAAATGTGACTTAGATATTTATAACACAATAAACAGAAATGCAATGTTATTAAGCAATGAAATGCGTAAATATAAAGATAAAACTTACCTTTAGCCCAAAACAGCTTCATTCACTTAAAACGGGAATATCTTTATCAATTATTAAGAAAAACAAAATAATAAAAAGCGATAACACTATAGCAGGAAGGCAACGATGAAAATCATAAACATGGCGGCAAACGGCATCATGGGATAGCCATGAGAGTTGCGATCGGCAGATGGCGCTTCAACAACTTCGTCTGAAAATTACAGCAGGACTGTAAAATTCGATTTTCGCACAAAAAAGAACTATTAACGGCACATTCTGCTGTTTTTTCTCCCGTTTTTTCTTACAGTGTAGTTGAAACGTCTTCTGAGCAAAAACATAATTATCTTTCAATTATATTCATATAACATCCCATCTAAATTATTATTTATAATAAGGGAAGTAAATAGAAATTTTCAAAATAGCATTTAATATGTAAAATAATAATGTATGATTACTTTCAAATGATTAACTGATCATAACTCTTATAAAACCAGAAATCCTTTGTTTATATTTGCAGTGGAAAAACAATATGTTCCCGGACCTTTGTGAAAAATTTATGTCTGCAGACAATATACATTCTCGATATTAAACTATTAAATTAAAAAATATATATTTAACCCTTTATACTCCGACGTTACTTTTAAGTCCCATTAAAGAAAATGCAATATAAATCTGTCTATTTAATCTATAAATCTGTCTAGTCTATAAATATGTTTATTTAATCTGTCTACTAATAAAAGTATATGGTACTTTTCATGCAAAATACTTTGCTGGATCACATTCAGTAAGGACACCGAAACAGTCGATTCTAAATATTTTTTAATATGGTTATTTTCTCAACCATTTACATGGATTTAGCTTTTGTCCTATAAAAAATATTTTACGAAAAAATTGCAACTGCAAAACACTTCTCAGCTCCAGATAGGATCACAATACATTTATTTACATTGTTCTTGTAAGAATAGTGAGGTTTCTTAACATTATTTTTCTTAATTAATCTAATTATTTTTCTAAATATTTTACCAAGGAAACTCTAACTAGATTTATTAAATCGGTTTTATTTAAAAATCTATCTAAAAATCAAATTGTTATTGTATAAGTTGTTTTGGATATCCTCAGACATTAAAGAAGATAATTATTGAAGAGGAGCAAATTTCCGATGTATAATTCGGGATATAAAGGGTTAAAAATCTTTTAAAATTAATTTCATAGGACGTATTGGTAAACTTTACACTAATCTTTTCATGATAAACAAGATTAAAATAAAGAATACGATAAAATTACTTGTAAAATAAAATAAAATGTTATTTATTTTAATGTTCTAAAATATAACAAATGTATTGATAAAATGGAATTTTTTCTTTCAAAAATTGTAAAACTAATATGATCAAGAGTGTGAATATTTCTTTTATTTGCTTTTTTTCTTGCTTTTATATCCTATTTTAATGAATATCATTTTATACGAACAATAGTGATTCAGAAACATTCCGTAACGAAAATGAACAAAAAAGTACGATAGGGTAGTTGAAAAAATGGAAAATATGGAAGCAACGTTAAAAGCGATAGAGAACAATCGTGGTCTGGTGTGAAAAAAGCACATTCACCAACTTCTTAAAAAATATATTCTTTCAGCCCACCATGCAAAACAATAAAATAACGCACCAACAGTTACGTAATATTCGAAAATGCTTAAGAATTCATACGTGATGAATGCATTTTCTTGATCTTTAATGCTGTAATGGACGTCGGTTCCATATTTCGAAAAATAATTTTCTTCTAATTAATCATATTAAGAAGATTTTTATTAGGGACATTTTTCTTCAGCCATTCAAATTCTAAAATGAGTCAAAGAGAAGTTAAAGAGAAACAATCTTAATAATTTTCACATAAAAATCCTGGAATCAGAAGCCAAAATATTTTTTTTTTTAAGTTGAACATTGATTTTGATAAAATGGAGTTCAAAATCAAAGTTTAATTTTTAATAATATTTTAAAAAGTGATCTCGTTTTCTCTCGATAAGTGTGCTTAAATAGTTTTGAGATATTGATTTGTACTGAATATAATTTAAGCAACTTAAATACTAGAGCAAATAAATCTATTATTTTAATTACCTAATAAATAAAATGCTGAAAAGAACGAAAAAAGGGAAATTTAAATCTACATTTTGATTTACAATTAATCAAATAATTTTCCATTATTTCTATTTAATGTTTCTTTCGACTTTCAAATAATCATACATTAGTTACACATCAGTTACACGATAAACGCATAGTTAGCTGATATGTTGTTAAAATGTGTATTTAATAATAACTTAAAAAAATAACATCTTCTTTTGCGATAAATGCACTTAAGATGATTTTAGATGTTACTTTGCTATTTGATCCAGTATTTTAAACGCTAATGTATGTGATTGTGGGAATGTGAAGATAAGAAAATGTGGTAAATTTAAATTACGGATATTCTCCGTACGGATATAATTCTCCGAAGGGCCAATTGCCTTATGTGAGTTCTGTCGTTAGCTAACATCGATATCAGGATATCTTTAGGATGGCCAAAAAACCCATTTCTTCTAATAACAGGATCTATGACATCCTTCAGATTACTCAAAAAATAATGCGAGAGAACGATTGATTGATGCAAATGCTGTGCACCATAGATTGCCTATGATTTCGTTTGATCTTGAACCACATTGGCGCATAGACTTTTACGATGAACGTTGTTAATGTCACTAAAGCTTCGGATAGATCTTTGTAAGCTACATAGAGCCTGAGAATTCTGTTCGTGGTTCTAAGGCACCTTGAGTGGGAAATATCTAAGGAGCTTCTCTTCGACAGGCTTTCGCTGCAATGTCCGCAGTTGATGGTTTCACAAATTTCCATTAATAGTCCAGGCATTAGAGACCGTATAGGGGCTCTACTAAGGAAAATTCATGATAGTTCTGGAAAAAGGCTTACTATATCTTTTTGGGTCGCTGAATCAGAATTTTTAACTTCCCACGAAAATTTCCCGCGGCAACCCCACAAATTTTGATAAAATGCCCAACAAAAAAGGTTTTTATTAAAAAAATCAATTTTTTGATTGTTTTAGGGAAACATTATCTAGAAATTCAGAAAGTAGACAAAATTTGCAACAAATTAGATAGATGACATTATTACTTAGGACGAAGGGGAAGGGGGGATCTGCCTCGGAACATGCTCGCGGTGCTGCGTGAACTAAGTTGCGCAATTCCACTTAACCACTCACACGTTTACATTCGCCCTCCCATCTCCCCTCCGAACTTTCTCTATAAGGTTTACTTTAAATTTTTTGGTTCGCTGAATCCGAAATTTTAACTTCCCCCCCAAAATTTTCCCCCCGAAAACCCCCCTAAATAGTTGCTCTTAACTTACAAATCTTATTGTTTTAGGGGAAAAGCATTACAAAATTCAGAAACTAGACAAGATTTGCATCAAATAGGATATATGACATCATGACGTAGGATGAACGGGGAGGGGGAGGGCTGCCTCTGAATATGCACTGCGGCGCTACGTGCACTAAGTTATGAAGTCCAGGCAATAGGGGATTTTACCTGGAAAAATTAATACTAGTTCTGGATTTCGACTCACTTTATGTTTTTGGGTCGTTGAATCCGAATTTGTAACTTCCCACCAAAATGTCACCCGGCAACCCACCAAAAAATTTATTTTTTGAAAAAAAAATGGTTTTTGAGAAAAGCGCGCGGGGAGTGTTCCGAGGCAGCCCTCTCTCTCTCCTTTTACCCTACGTCATAATGTCATGTATCCTATTTGTTGCGAATTTTGTCTAGTTTCTGAATTTCGTAATGCATTTCCCCTAAAACAATAAGAAATTTAAGTTAATAACAACTAATTTGGGGGTATTCGGGGGGGGGGGATTTTGGGGTAAGTTGAAAATTCGGATTCAGCGACCCAAAAAACTTAAAGTGAACCTTATAAGGAAAGTTCGGAGGGGAGATAGGAGGGCGAATGTAAGCGTGCGAGTGGTTAAGCGCAACTTAGTCCACGCAGCACCGCGCGCATGTTCCGAGGCAGATCCCACCTTCCCCTTCATCCTAAGTCATAATGTCATATACCTAATTTGTTGCAAATTTTGTCTACTTTCTGAATTTCTAGATACTTTTCCCCTAAAACAATAAAAAATTTGATTTTTTTAATAAAAACCTTTTTGGGGGCTTTTTACCAAAATTTGGGGGGGAGGGTTGCCTGGGGAAATTTTGATGGGAATTTATAAATTCGGATTCAGCGACCCAAAAAACATAAAGTAAGCCGATTTCTAGAACTACCATTAATTTTGTTAGGAAAAATTCCCTATTGCCTGGACTATAAGTACAGTTGATCAGCACTTAAGTCTTTCTTGTTAGTCACTTCACATAGTGTGCACTCTATTGAAGTGAATGAAACTACAGGTATCTTCTGACATCTAGCCAACAATTTTCCTATTTCACCAGTGAAGCTTCTGGGCCTAATGGTGGCTCCATCCCCGTGCGCAAAAAGGACGTAGTGGAAGCTGATATGTGCATAACAGGCACACACACCATTGTAGTGGACTCTTCAGGATCAGTTTCATATTTCGAATAACACCTCCTTTGACACCAGTGTTAACATATGTTCCGTCGCAACCGATCGCCATCAACTTTGTTACATCTATATTATTGTCAACGCATGAGAAAAAAAATTGCGATGTGATTTTCAATGATTTGCTGTCTCCCGGAATTTACAGATACGTGGCCGATGTACTCGGAACCAGGAACATTTACCAAGATTACGTGTTCGTCTATCTAATCTTTTACTTTTCTTCTCTTGTTTTCTAATGATATATTCCTGTCTTTACGTCCAAGGGACAGCTAGGTGGGGAGGCCTACCAAATGGCTTAAGCACTCACAAGCCCCACCCAAAACACACTGTCTTTACGTCCATCGAAGTATAAACCAAACTGGTTATGGTCATAGTCATTTACATCTGTATGAGACGATTGAGTCTTTCTTGCCTTTGTTCTCTCCCGCCAAATTTCATTTCTGTCAACAACGTTCGATACATCTCATTGTGCGATAATTCCCACATCTTGGAGCGCAGCTGACCTGATGGCAGCGCCTGCTCGGTCAGAAATGCCAAAACGGTCCAAGGTTTTTGCTACGGCTGGAAATTTTGTCACTTCAGGTGTGATAGTGATGTCGTCTGCATTTTGGTCCTCGTTTTCAATGATAGCTGATGATGCAGAAAAGTCATTATGGTCGCATATGCGCCGCTTTAATTTACGCCCATTATTTATATTCATATTCTAATCTACTGAACTGGAAGAATCTTCAGCTAGTGTTTTGTTTCTTTCCACATAACGCTCTTGCTTCAGTTTTCGTTTCTCGGCCATAGTTTTTTGTAAAGTGACTTTCCAATCCAGTGACCGGATTGCCATTTTTCTGTCAGTTCGCTTGTCTAATAGAAATTCTCTCTCGTTCATGAGTATTTTCCGTTCTTTCTTACAGTAGCAACTTTCACATGATTTACAAGTACATGTTGATATATCAAATAGAACATTTTCTTTTTTCGGAAAACGTCAATCAGATTGCGGCAGCTTTCAATCTCTTTTCTTGCTTTGTAAGATTTAAGAAGAGCGCGATGTTTGTCGTGGTATGATTGAATTTTTCTCAAAATGCTGTAGTGGACAATTATTGGGCTTGAAGCTCGTTTCCAGGTCTCTTCTATCTTTTTAGCAACTTATTCACACGGAGAGGAAAGTATCGATGTAGACACTGTTTTCTTGCATATGTTTTCTTTTGAATGCCAACATATGCACTTTATTACATTTTTGTAGGTAAGAAGCATATTCGTTGGCTTATCACAGTTAGACTCAAATATAGGTCAAATCATGTCTGTTCTTAACAAAGCCATGGTGCAGTAATATTAAAAGTACACTACGCTGTCTGGCTCAGATATGAAAGACTCTTGAGCCGATCTCTGATGGGTTCTGTTGCCAAGGTAACTAGTCAGTCTACGTTATTTTAGGGAAGTAGGGGATTTTCTTTTCCCCCGGTCAATCGTTCATTCCAAGAATTAGCGCAGTCTTTTTCGTCCTACAGCTCCCATAGACGAAGTTCCCTCCCTACAAGTTTTAGAATTTTTGAAAGCAGGAAACCTACTAAGGGTTTTTCTTATCTCAGCCAGTACGGTACGCAACACCAAACTCAAACAAACAAATCTTACGCAATGAAATCGAAATTTATTTCACTTTGCAAGAACAACAAGCGATTTCATTAGGCGCTAGCTTCGGACTGAGCGCACGAGAGGTGTGATCACATTTATCTAGTATTGTCCAGATCCAGGTGGGCGTTTCGTATGACTTAGAGAAGATTACATGACGTAGCAATTCCAAGTTATGCAGAGGTAGAAGTATAATGCAGAGACAAAAAAAGTGGTATTTCCAATTTCATTCAAATTTTGGAGAACTGTCTAGAACAGCCTATTTATTAAAGGTCAGAAATGATACCAGAGTGTGCAATATTCACTCTGACTGGAGATGAAAATACTAATACTTTTTATTTCAGGAAAGTTTATATACAAATTGCTATTCTATGCTATAGTATTGCTAATTTATTTTCATTTCCAGCTTTACTACTCATAAAAAATATGATCCCAAAAGCATGTAATGTAGTGTAAACTTAAATTTCAAACAATTCGTCTAAATTGAGCTTAAGTCGATATTAAAAGTTACATGCCCCCCAAAAATAAATTCCATAATAAAAACCAATTAATTAACAAAAATTTGCGAATTGTTACCTAAAATTAGAATGCAAATATCCTTTCAAAACTGTGTGAACTATCAATATTATTTTATTCAAACAAATTGCTCTGAAAATTTCGTAAATGAGAAATAAGTCAAAGAAAGAAAAAAAGAATTTCAATAATTACTTTAGACAAAACCGTATCTAAACAAACAAAATAGTTGGATGTGCCAATCCCAAAATTTTCTTCTATCTTATACATCTTAATCTTTCAAAAACTAATTACACATGTTAATACTTCAATATTATTAGTTCAATACTACACCAACATTGATTTTCATCTTAAATTTATGCTTTAGTCAATTAAACGGACTAAAAACGAGTTAATCTATATCATGTTATTTGTTAAAATTAATAGTATTTCCTTCTTCTGTTGTTATCAGCTGTTTGCGAATAGCCGGTTTAGCAGGAAGCAAGTTCCCGCCGCTGCACGAGCCGCCGATGGACAATAGAACTACGAAAAATCAAGAAAAGTATACAAAAATCGCTATCACACAGCCCCTTTAATGCGTAATATTTTCAAATTCAAGGAGGGCCTGTTGGCCAAACATGTCAAAAACATGCACAAAAAATTTGTTTCAATTGTATGCATAATTTTATACACTTTTTGATGGTACAATAAAGAAAATGGCATAAACATCGCTATTACAGCGCCCCTTCCAGCGGATTTTTTTTCGAATTCAGGGAAGACTTGATTGCCATAGCCAGAAACATGCACAACATATTTGTTTTAATTCTATGCATAACTTCATACACTTTTCGATGGTACAATAATGAAAATGGCACATAAATCGCTACTACAGCGCCCCCTTCTGTCGGAAGGTTTTGAAGTTCAGGGAGGACTTGCTTGCCATAGCCAGAAACATAGACAAAAAATTTGGTTCAATTATATGCATAACTTCATACACTTTTCGATTGTACAATAATGAAAATGGTACAGACTTCGAAATTATGGCGCCCCCTTAAGACAGAAGTTTTCCAAATTCAGGGAGGACCTTTGTGCTATGACCAAAAACAAACAAAATTCGCACAAAAATCGCTATTACAGCGCACCCTACCGGCGATTTTTTTTCCAAATTCAGGAAGGACCTGCTTGGCATAGCCAAGAAATTGAAACATTTTTTTGGTTCAATTCTATGCTTAACTTCATACAATTTTTGATGGTACAATATTCAAAATCGCACAAAAATCGCTATTACAGCGCCCCCTACCAGCGAATTATTTCCAAATTCAGGTGAGACCTGCTTGCCATAGCCAAAAACTTAAAATAAAAATTTGGTTCATTTCTATGCATAACTTCATACACTTTTTGATGGTACAATGGCGGCAGACACACGGACAGACTGACAGACAGACATTTTCTATAAACATGTTTTTGGGGATCTCTGACCCCTAAAACGTGTAAATTAGCCGAA
Organism: Maratus speciosus; assembly: GCA_963932465.1. Lineage (NCBI taxonomy): Eukaryota > Metazoa > Arthropoda > Arachnida > Araneae > Salticidae > Maratus > Maratus speciosus. Next base: position 246,678,516 of record OZ010787.1, read on the forward strand.
AATCGAAAGTCGAAAAATTTTTTGATTACAATACTTTCTTCTATTGAAGATAGAAGAACGTAAAAAGAACAAAAATAATGGTGACATTATATTTATCAATTTTAATATATTTAAATATATTTTTATGTCCAAGTTCTAATTCGTTGTGTGGAAAACTTTATATGATTGTATATATATATTATTGTATATATATAATTATATACCTATATACGAGTATATATATAATTTAATTATTTATTTCAACGTAATTTTAATATAAACACTCCACAAATTCGGTAGATAAGGTTGTACCCGAGAATAAACACTTCTGACAATATCTAGAGAGAACTCTAGTGTCTACACTTATGCCATATGTTTCTTATAAATCAGAGATGGAGAAAATAACTAAGTCTTAAAACTCCGCGGTAGACAAGTTCTAGACAAAAAATCATCTAAAAATCATCTAAAACCATCTGTACTAAAACCAGTTCTTCTCTCTATATATAACTACTGTGTATGACTTGTGTTTCCGTATATATCACACTTAATTCGGCGCACTTCAAACTTATACATCTACATCCATTGTGTTATAGTCTAGCGGCCAACGATTAGTTCTTGATGTCGCTGAATGGATAAACTCCTTACGAGATACTCAGGGAAGCTTTGTCCCCACACAGTCTTTTTATCCGACGAGGGTTGTGAATTAAGGGCCCATAAATGCTCCAAATGCTCTGTTCTTTTAAATTTTGACGTAGATTGTATGACACGTAGGAAAATAAATCAAGATTCTTCTTACATATTGTGTCTACGAAGAACAAATATTACATATAAAATACACTTAAAATTATTCCAATTATAGAAAACTTTTCATATATATAGAACACATTGTTACCTACGTAAAAACAAACAATTACCTCTGTAACTGTATCTATCGATATAAATATCTTAAAAAGTTGTTTGATCTAGAACAGCGCTAACGACGAAAGCTGGTGTGTTCCGAAGTTCAGAATTAATTTTTATACACCAACTTTTCAAAAGTTATCTTACAATATGTTCTATGATTTGCATTTAATTCTTATTTTCTGTGATAAAAATGTAAAAAAATAACTACATTTAACTAGAAGGTTAACATTATTGAAATAATACACTGCCCAAAACAATAAAATGACATTGAGGTTGTGGATGGATCTTATGGCTGGGGAGTTGTTTAGATGATTGATACAGGATCGACAGACGTGGTAGGCTATATGAGAAAAAAATTACACATGTTCTGTAGAAAAAATGCATTGTTTTGAACACTTGGTTTCAAAAGGAAAAAAAACACAATTTATGTATATGAAAAAAACGAATAAATAAAGGTGTTTCCTTCAAACAAAATCGTTTTTAGTAGAGGTTATGGTTTCCTCGGACGGCCAGCAGCATATAACACCTTTGCGGCATGGTGTCAATGAGACTAATAATTAGGAGCTGGGCTATTCAGTCCCACCGCACCAGAAGAGCTCTTGCCAGTTCTTGGACAGTTTGTGGGGGTGGTAGAAGGCCAGCATCTCCTTTTGCCTATATCGTGAAAATATTCGTGAAAAATTACCTCTGTTTTGAAAGACTATTTTCTGACCAATGAGAATACTGCATAAATGCCTATGGAATGTTCTCCTTGGTCAGAAAATAGATAGACTTTAAAACAGAGAAAATTTTTCACGATATTTTTAACAGTGTAGAATGTCTCAAACATACTCTATTGGGTTCATGTCTGGAGAACACATTGGTCATTCCAGTCGTATGATTCCTTCCTCGAAAAGGAAATCATCCAACAAGGTAGCACGATGATCCCTGAAAATTTTGTCCATTAACATGAAGCCATATCTAATTGCTGCAGCTTAAAAGACTCCAATAGTCTGAGGATGTCATCCCTATATTGCTGACCGGCTAGAGCTCCATTTCAAATAATGTGGAGGTCGGTGCGCCTACCAATAGAGATACCAGCAAAGATCATCACTTCCACACCGTCAAATCTGACACTTTCTTGCACAAAAGCAGGAATGCTTCTAGTGCCACGTTCCCTCCAGATAAAAATACGCCTACTATCAGGATGAACAGAAAAACGGGACGCGTCAGAGAAAAGAATATTGCCCCATTCATTTCTCCTCCAGTTCAAATGCTCTGTTGCCCACTCCCTGTGGGCCCCACGGTGCCTTGCTGTTAACGTAATACATACCACTGGTCTGCGAGCATACAGAGCAACAGCTTCTGGGACAGTCAACAGGTTTCTTATTTCAACAGGTTTCTGGGAGTTTGAGTCGCAAGCGTGGTGTCAGGAGCCGAGCGAAGGTGTTGAAGAAGAGTGAAATTCATATTCCGGTGTCTCTGATTTATTAGCGTTAAATATTGATATTCATTGGGCATTGTTGCACGTTTAAGATCTTGCCCTGATCTTCGGCCTTCATTTCCAGTCTCCAAAAAACGGTTCCAGATCCTGAAAATCGAACTTTGTGAAACTCCAATGACTTCTGCTACTTCGGCTTGTGTTTGGACCCCCTCTATCCGACCACCAACTCTCCAAGCTTCAGGGTCTGTTAAATGACATCATTGAGACATCGCACTCATCAAAACAAAGCACTTACTGAATGTCGATCATTGTTTTCCGCTTTGCCTTTCAGTACGCTTAAGACCAATGTCAGACGGGCATCTTTTTTGCTGCTTTTTTGATTATGTATTATCCATTCACAATGCTATAGCATTGTGAATGGATAATACATAAGCAAAAAAACTGCAAAAAAATACGCCCGTCTGACATTGGCCTAAAGCCAAACTTCGTTCGCTTCCGGTAAATCGTCGTTTTTGACGTCAAAATCAATATTTGTATACTCCGAAGTTTGAAAAGGAGATAAATTTGCATTTGCCATTCTCGTCTTCAATTTCGCTTATACCGTTATTTTATATAAGACTTACGATAACCATGTAATTGATTTGGGCAGTGTATATCAGGATCTCAGAAACATTTAAGGAAAAAAGATTCTTTATGTAAAGAAATAAATTGAATAATGTTAAATGGCAAATATTTTATTTAAATTTTATTGATACTATTTATTACATAATACACGTGAATCATTTCCTTTTATGCAAAATTATTTCCTGAGATAAAGACAAAAGTGGTGACAGATAAAATATACATTTCTTATGTTTTCATATATATGTAATATATATAAATATGCATGTGTGTATCTGTGTGTGTGTACAATGTTAAGCTGAAGGAATGTTTTTTTTAAATAGGTGACTAGATTTTATCGAAAACTGCTTCTTAAGTTTATTTTATTCTTGTATAAGCTGATAGTAATATGAAGAATTAAATTATAAAAATAGTTTTTTCTTGTACTCTATTTTTTGATAATTTTCTGATGGTGTTATTAATGTATTCAAACTATAACTTGAATATTTTATTAATCCGCAGAAACGATATAGAAAAGAGCTGTAATGCTTTAGTATTTCAATTCCAATGCTGAAAGAATCACCGCTCCAGTTTTTATCTGCTTCCTGTCGTTCTCCTAATATTACAAAGTTATAATCCTATGTCCAAATCCAGGTCTACAAAATAGATCAAAGTCGTTGTTTTGGAAATCTTCCAAATAAAAATAACCTTTTCATACAGATTATGTCTCACAAGATATAAAGCAGGTTAACTCTATTGATTAGATTTTACCTTCGTATGTAGGACAGTCTTCATTTGTTAAGGAATGAGAATCTTGGAGGCCAGTCTCAGAGGAACAGTTTAGCTAAACTATTACTACAAAAAGTATTGAATATTAAGTCATGAAAGTGCTTTAAAGTATTTCTTTATATATATTTCTTAATAAAAGCCAAGAAAGATATGTTTTCGAATAAATAAGTAATATATATACGTATATATATATATATATATAGGGATATTCTTATAGCAACAATGATAACGAAAATATATGGCATAGTACCTTCACTTAAAATTTTCGGGAAGAACGGGTCACTGTTGCCCATCCGTGATATTTTTCAAACTATTTGGCATGTGACATTACTAGATGAACGACGTGTGTTTCATCACGTCTTCTTTCACCAATAACAACGTCAGCAGCGCAAAGGCTGTCCAATGAAAGCCACTTGAAATGTTTAAATTTTCACTAATATAAGTTTTTTCGCGCTTATAAATAATGGTGTCTGATTCGTTTCTAAATTAAAGTTTCACTTTGGTGAATTGCAATCTAAAAGACCAGAGCTGATTGTTCAGAGCTTATTTTCGACCTATTGATTTAAAAAAGTATTAAAAGAACCTTTTGATACGATGATCAAAAAATAAAATGGAGATATGGGGCAAGTTGGCGCATTTAACTCAAGGCATATTTCCCGCAGTCCAAGAGTTTATTTTATAGTCTCATAAGCCTATAAAAGTCAATAAAATTCCAGGTTTATGTGTGTTATTTGGCAGGGCGATATTAACTAAAAAGCTAACGAGAGTGGATTCAATATACCAGGTGCAAAGGTTGGGCGCATGAATTTTGTGTAACTGGAGACAGGATATTTTATATTTGCATTCAATTTGATGATAAAAATTTCGTAAAAGGCAGTAGTTAAGTTGAACAAATTATATTTTCTTATACGTTGTATCTTTCATATACCAAATTAAAATTACTTTTGATATTTTATGTGTTTTTTCATTTCCGTCAGTAATCCTAAAATCAAATCATTTTAGAGTACCAAATTACCCCGTTCGATGAGGCAGGATGTATGTTCGTCTGATATTCATATAGAAACTATTAATTAATATTTTTCAAATTTTCTCATACGTGGTTAAGCTTTAAGATTCTCTGATTGTACAAACTAAAAAAAAATAAATATTAATAAAAAACTTTAAAATATTTAATAAATTGGGTCAACTATGCATGTCTACCGTATGAAATCTGAACAACACAGATTACTGTTTACATAATAGATGTTTAATATTCTCACACATTTTATTCACATAACAAAAAGAACTAGTTGCATTCCCAAAACTTTCTTCTATTTCATACATATTAATACTTGAAAATTCACCATCACAGTACCAAAGTTAAATGTCAATCTATAACCATCGTGAGGATTTTAAACGTATAGGTTCATTATATTGTGTGATAATAAAAAATACATACAACCAAGGCGTTCTTCAAACAAATAATCGAATTTCGGCACTCACCCCTCTAGATGTCTGCAACCCAAAGAGCATAAAAGCGACACCTGTCACGTTGTATGCACCCAAGCCTAATAAGTGTATATTTATGTGAAAGTGTATCATAATATGGAGTTTGATTAAATTCCGTTCATTAGTTTTTGAGATACAGCTATCGCAAAATCGGGAAAAAAGCAGAATAGCAGCGCCATCAGTTCAGCAATCAACACCAGAACCTAATAAGCAACAACTTATGTCAACGTCTAAATGAATCTAGAGTTTGATGAAAATCCGTACATTAGTTTTTGAGATAGAGCTATTGCGGTAATCATGGTTGATTGGTTGATTTTTTGACGGCCACTTATCTGCTCGAGGGATATAGGCCTAGGGGGAAGGGGGTGCCCTCCGTGGATTTCTTTCGAAGGGATCCTAACCCTTATTTAAGCAGCGGTAACCATGGAAAGCGCAACATAGCAGCGCCACTATATACTATATGTTACTATAAATAATATATTATTTTGTTTGGTGATATACACCTCTTGAAACACAAATTTCAAAGTGTAGAAATTTATTTTATTTTATTATCATTTCCCCTTAAGTAAAAGTTCTTTCTTTAATATATTTAAAACAACTTAAGTAAAATCCCAAAATACCTTCACTGTTGTTTGAGAAATATATAATAAAACTATTAAAAATAAAATACACAATATTTTCATAACTTTTTATGCGTTTAAATAAAAAACGCTTGCTGTGTCTCTTTGCGAATATATGTAGCTAAGTCAAAAATATGTAAAAAAAAAAGCTCGATAATATTAAGTTTGAATTTTCATAATATAAGTTTTCATTTACATATATTTTCGTTTCATTTTTTCCCTACTTTTTTCTTTATTCTTAAATAGCACAATCTTAATCTTTATCTTTATTCTTAAACAGCACAAGTGTAGTCATCTACATGTTGAAAATCGATTTAATAATATTTTCAGAATGTATTTTATTGGCAACATTAGGCATTATAGCTTCAATATTATTCTAATAGTATTTTAGATCCTAAAATGGGTATGTTGCCAAAAAGCAACACCCAGTATTTAAAAGGTTAAATTAAATAATACGATTGAATCACAAACATATTTCCTAAATTTTGATAAAAATTATTTACCTAAAAATAATAAATTTAACATTTGCTTACACTTGCATGCCTTTTACATAAGGATAATTATTAATTTTATAACGTTTCCCTTTTAACCCCTTGAGGGGCAAGCAATTGCGCTTGTGTAATGCTGAATTCTCACCGGAAATTTAGAAAAACTTTATTTGAAAATAAGGAAAAGCAATTCTAAAACTTTTTTCCACCAAAGTTAGAAAAGTAAAATTTCATAAAATTTTTCTGGTGCAAATATTCATTAATCGTAGTTGGGATAAAATATATCCCACCGTTCCTCAAGGGGTTAACCCCTTTTATCTTGAGCTGAGAGTCCAGTAGTGTAAAAAAGCAGGATTTAAACGTTTTTCGATCATTTTTGCTGTATTCAAAACATATAAATGAGGAGTTTTAACACTAGAACTGAATACGTATTCAGTTCAATTCGTATTCAAGAATAGTTTCGTATGATACTATTTTTATATTTAAATTCATGCGACTTTGTGAAGGCAAACGCTAAATTTTTTTATTTGACAAGAAAGTACTTAATAACATTCATTAAAATTTGAAATTTTATGCTTTTAGAAATGTTAATTTTAGTAAAAATGAGAAAGATATTATTTTGAATAAATTCTATATAACTTTTGTAAAACTAATGAAAATTGTAATTTGACTTTCACTTTTTTTCAGAAATGGCATGTGCTGGCTGAAAAATAACCCATTATTAGATATGATTTAAAAAAGTGTAAAAAACATTCATTGTCTCAAAAGCATAAATCATTTCAATAAAAATGATACTAATGTCAAAGTCTCTGAAATGGCAATATGTTGTCAAGGAATATTACATTCTCGGATTTGTATTTTGTGTCTTATGAATTGTCTTGTTTTTTTATTCGCATTAAAATAAAAAAATAAATGACATGAAATTCACAATAAAGAACTTCCTCGAGCATCTAAGTTTCTTATGACAAATGTCCATGACGGATGTCGGAAGAAATTTCGTGGTTGCTATTCTAACGGGAATTTTTTAGGTACTTTACATTTATACATTTAAAAATAATAATAATATCTCAGAATTACATTTAATGTTTCGAAAAAGAAAACTCAGCATATCTTTCCTTATTATATAAAAAAGGATATTTTTCTAAAGTAACATTAAACGTGATGAAGCAGTTGACGTCTGTATCTTAAAGGTAAAGATGCAGAAAAATGCAATTATAATACTGTATTTTTAAAATACATTTTAAAATTGGAATATACATAAAGTCCGTTTAGAGCCCAAAAATCCCTAAAAAATTTTAGAAACTAACTTCTTTTAGTGCGACTTGGATCGTAAAACTACCCACTGCTCGATTTTTGTGACAAAAAAAAAAAAAAAATTAATAATAATAGTTCAAACTTTCATTGAAGCATTTTTTTTTTTACAAAAATCCAACAACTTTATAAGTCTAATACTTCAAACCGCATAAGTATCAGTTATTTTATTGAATTATCATGACCTTTTTGAAATCTCAACATTTATACACCTAAAAGAATTTGATTTGTCACAATATGTCATATTCTTTGACAGGCTGGTCACTTTAGAGGAAACATCACTTTCCATTATTTTTAATATTTTAATTTTTTTCCCCAGAAAACTCTTTTATATGTAAATTAAATTTTATTCTGAAAACAGTAATTTTTTTTTTCAAAAATTTCTCAATTACTGTTACATGCTTTTCTTTCTTTTATCTACCTTTATAGAAAAAGTATGTTTAGTAAATTTTAAAATATAATTGCATTCTTCATCTAATAGAAATATTCAGAGAGATGAAGCACCCACTTTAAATTTCAGATGTTAAACGTATGCACATTATCGTTTACATTAATATGGAGTAAACTACGTGAACTAGAAATGGTAAGGAAATTTATGTATCCTCCATTCTTGATTTAAAATGTAAGTGTAATTAATTTGATAAAAAAATAAGTTTTGAATTTATATATATATATATATATATATATATATATATATATATATAAAGCTTTTTTTAGATATTTACTTTTGTTTTCATATTATACCCTAAATAACTACATAAACAACAACAACAAAAAACTTTATGTACACTGTAAATGTATTCTCCGTTATAATATTAATAAAGAAATTACTCCTTTAATTTTTAGAAAATAAATTAAGCATCACATATTGAGAAGATTCTACGACCACATACGTAAATCTAAAAAAATAATATTAAATAAGAAGTTAAATAGAAATATATTTATATTTTTAATTTTTAATAGAAATTTTTACGTAGAAAACTAATGTTTTCCGTGCAATAAGGGATGTCTTATAGTAAAATGTGCACATTGATAAGGCACGTTGATTTTTTTTTTGTATTTTTTAAACATGAGAGACATATCGGACATGGGGGGATCTGATATATGAGGGGCTCACAACCATATTAGACCATTTTGAAACAATGTGACATAATGCGTTTAGAAGATGCATAAAATCTATTGTATCTATTCCTATATTGAACCAAGCATGCTTTCACATACTTTTGCATATATGGCATCTGTTTAAAGACTTGGTTCACTGTGGGAGTGAATAAAACAGATTTTATGGACTTTCTAAATGGACTATATAGGGGAGGGTAGTACACAGTGAGACGAAAATTATTATTACTTAACAAATGGCGACGATTTTTATTCTTTTGAAAAATTTTTTGCTACATCTTTAAGCTACACAAATGCGCTACACATTAATGTATAAATGGTTTTAAAAAAGCTATTTATAAAAGCACAGTAGCAGCATAACGGAGTATCGAAAATTGTCTCACCGTGTACCACAAATAGTACCCATTGATACAATGTATATATTTTCATAAATCATACTTTTTACACCCTATCAATAATTTTCTGCAGTTTATGATTTCTAATTAATATTTCTTTATTTTCAAAATATTAAAAATATGAGCCTCGGGTGGACAATGGCAGACCTTCATGCAAATTTTCAGCCTCTTACGTTTAGTAAATTTCCCTAGCCATCGCACGCTCACATACACACAGAGAAAGAGAGAGAGAGAGAGAAAAACCTTCTTTTATTAATAAATAACTTTTTTAACATCAGAACCACATAGTAGGTACACAATAAGACATGTCTCACTGTGTACCATAACTGTGTGACTCACTGTGTACTTTCGTTACGTTGTAACAAAATGGATGCCACATCTGTTACATCAATTTCCTCGATTTAAAAAGTTTATGTCGTTTAGCCGAAATAGTCCTTTATTAGATATATCTAGGTTTGGTTAAGTAAATATATGTCATATTGAAGGAAATAAACTCTAAAATAGACGTTTATGTAACTTTAACCACAATAAAATAAGGAATTATTTACTATTTTGTCGGACGACTAGTTGAAATACCGAAACTACATCCACGTGTTGCATAGGATGAGGTCGTTATGTGTGTGTGCCAGTTTAAAGAAAAAGTTACAACGACATGTCAAAGTGGCTGCTGTCTCACTGTGTACCATGTCTCAATGTGTACCCCCCTACCCTATTTTTTTCAACCTGGACTGTCTACTATGGTTGTGAGCCGCTCATATAATAATATAGGAAATTTATTGACAGTCTGCATATTACATAAATAATCGTAATCCTTTGTACCAACGGCTGCATTTTGTTTTCAACTGAAAAAGTGAGGTACTTTTATAACCAGTTTAAAGTCTATCGTTAGTCTATCTTTTAATATTTCAACTCGCTGTAGCACATAACTGCGATGTTGTTTTTACGTATTGTTGTTGCTTTTATTTTTTACAATTTTTTTGCCCACTTTGCTTTTTTTTGAGGGGCTCAGCATAAGTAAAAAACGTATGATGCTATATTTTTATTTATTTTTCAGATTATGTTTGTTTTGATTGGGTTTTGAATGCGGGGATATCGATTTGTTTGGGTCTTCAACATGGAACACCACTTTCCTTGGGTCTTGATTTTCAGAAGGGAAAGGTATTTATTGGATGATATTGGACTATGCCTCGTATTAATGTGAAACGTGGTCTACGTTGTCAATTGACCATCTTGTCACGATTTTGCCTTTTACGTTAACATGTTTGGTTTGATCTAGTTGTTTATGCCAATGTTGCTCATTGTTTCTTGTTATGTCAACCATATGGCATGATTGGGTGAGCGGGAAGCTCCTAGCGCACCCGAGTAAGTTCTTCAGTGTGAATCTGCATAAGCATGCTGGGAGCGTGCCGTGCCATGGTGGTTTTGTTATTGTACAAGGTTGTTTTTGTACAAGGTGTCCATAAAAGAATGTCCCAATTTCAATGGTATATTGTAAGAGTTTAATTGAAACTCTTTACAACAAATTGAAGATAAAACCAACCTAGTTTTTCTTACAAATGTTCAATATGTGCCCCATTTGCTATACGCACACATCCAATCTAAAGTCCAATTCTTCTAAAGCATGTACAGCTCATACACTATATGGCCACAGGAGACCGGTCGCATGCGATTTTAGACATTTTGTTAAATATCTAAAAATGTACCTCCGAAATTTACCTGAAACAGCAGAGGTGTAAACAGTATAGTATATGTCATATATTTCCTGAAGATGTTTTCACGAAACTCCATAGGGAACCGTCAACGAATTGAAAAAGAACGAATATCTTTTGGCCCTGTAAAAACTAATGAAGCAAAAGCGTTCAAACTCGAGATTAATTATAAGTGGCTTATTGTAATACACTGTGTTCATTTTTATGAGGATAGCATGTATACTGGTAGAGAAAGTAAGGTTTTTATAAAAACAGTCCAAAAAGTCGCAAAGTGTTTTGCTTATAACTTGCAGAGTTCTAAATATATAAAAAAAGTTCTTTTTAGAAAATATGACAGACAACATTGTACATAATACCCTGTAATCAGAATTAAAAAATAATAAAAATTGTATGAAAAATGAGCAGGTTTACTAAAATATATTTCACTGCGCATGCGTGAATGCAATCAAAATAAAATGTGCATAATTTGTTAGCTAAATGTAAAGAGCAACGTTTGTAGAAATCTTAAAAACATACTTTGAAAAGTCTGATAATAATCGTTTTAGAATAAGCTCAAAATCTGTTGTTCCCAAAATGAAGCAAATAGATGAGGGTTTGTATCCATATATCGATTGATTAGTGCCACTATAGCATACACAGTATTGCACGTACTATTGTATTTGGATACAGCCCCTCATCCTTTTTCTTCTTTTGGGGAATAGCGGATATTGAGCTTATTCTATAAGTGATTATTATCAGACTTTTCAAACTATGTTTTTGAGACTTTCACAAAAGTTGCTCAATACATTTAGCTAACACATTATGCAAATTATATTTTGATTGTTTTCAAGCACGCGCAGTAAATCATTATTTAGTAAACCTGCTCATTTTTCATACATTTTTTTTTCATTTTGATTGCAGGGTATTGTGTAGAATGTAGTTTGTCATATTTTCTGAAAATAAAATTTTTATATTAAGAACTCTGCAAATTATAAGCAAAAAACTTGGGGAAAAACTTGGGCAAAAAACAAAGGCGAAATTTGGGACTGTTTTTATAAAAACCTTAATTTCTCTACGAGTATACATGCTATCCTCATAAAAATGAACACAGTATATTACAATAAGCCACTTATTAATAATCTCGAGTGTGAACGCTTTCGCTATATTAGTTTTTACAGGTTTATCTAAAGATATTCTTTCTTTCTCAATTTATTGACGGTCCCCTATGGGGTTTCGGGAAAAAATCTTCGCGGAAATATGTGACTTATACTATTCTCTTTACACCACTGCAGTTTCAGGTTAATTCCTCATGTACTTTTCTAGATATTTAACAAAACGTCTAAAATTGCAAGTGACCGGTCACCTTTGGCCATTTAGTGTATTCAAAATATTAGAATAATTGAGAAAAAGTAATGAGAAAAAAATATTTTTCATTTATTTATTTTTGATACTAAGAAAATGCAATAAAATTTCTTATAAATTAAATTTGGAATGTTTAGACAAGATTTTAACATTTTCAAAATATAAAATACAGCACCATAAATTACCTATACAGCTTTCTAAAATACATCAAAATATTTGAATAAAATTTATATTGGTTGAAAATATTTGAATATATTATTTTATGCAACAATATTACCTTATTAATATGAGGTAAATGATAGTTAATATTTTGTAGCATCCCCTTTAGCTTTCATAACAGCGTACAATCGATCTTGCATACCATATACAAGGTGTTTACAAACATTTCTATCAATATTAACATAATTAGGTTTTATGCGTCTCACTAACTCAGTATTACTTGAAGGAGGATTTTGTTGAAGTTTTTTCTTCATTTCACACCATAAGTTTTCGATGGGAGTAAGGTCTGGTGAGTTTGATGGCCTAGGAAGTACATGAATGTTGCGTTGGCAGAACCAATTCTTAGTTGACAACGAGGTATGCGTGACGATAAATCTCATTGAAAGATGAAATCATCTTCAGATAAATCTTCTGATGATGGAATTATGTAATATTCCAAAAGTTCTTGATATATCTGAGAGTTAACCTTTTCGTAGACGATGCATAACTTTCCAGGTCCTTCTGCACTCATGCAACTCCAAACCACGACACTAGCAGGAAATTTTACTGTACGTTTAAGGCATTCTTTATCAAATGCTTCTTGCTTCATTCTCCAAACTCGAATACCTTGATTACCATAAGAATCTCAAAACATATTTACATCTCTAAATAATATATTTTTCCAATCTTCTTCACTCCATAAACGTCTTGATTTACACCAATTCAATCTTATAAACTTTTGTTTTGCAGTCATGAGAGGTTTTGTTTGCTATACACGCGATTCAAACTTAATTTAAGTTGTCGACATAGAAATTTCAACTCCTTCTTCTCCTTCTTTTTTCCATTTTCGATGCAAGAATCGCGCACGTTTTAAAACGGTTTTTCTTAACTATACGCTTCAGTTTCATGTAATCTGTAGCAGTTTTTTTTTTTTTTTTTTTGGATTTTCGGCCGCCATTTCGGCGATTATTTTGAAATTTTCCATTTTTTTTTTTTTTTTTTAAATACTGTGTTAGTATTTTACTAACGCCTGATTGCGAACAATGTAAATAATTCGCTATATAACATTGATTTTTACCGCGCCGATACAAATCAACCATACGAAGTTTAATAGATTCAGGAATATCACTCACACCACCCATTTTAAGACGAAAAAGCAAACAAAGTGCAAAACGAATACTGATTTCAAATACAATCGTCTGAAATTATTCAATGATGACACCAGTTATAAGTTGGTGATAATTAAAGACGAGTTAATGTGAAATATTCTATTATTTTGAACCACTTGAATAAACATTCTAATATTTTGACTTTTCAAAATATTTTTTTTAAATAATCTTTTCAAAAATGATATTAATTTTAAGATAATAAATAAATTTAATTAAAAATAAGCTCTTAATAAAAATATTGTTTGCATATTTGCATTAAAAGACATTAAATTACAAAACGATATTTTAAATTTGTAATAAAAAGTAATTATTGTAATATTTGAATATGAGTTATATCAACTGTAACCGGTATAGACGTATGTGTAAACGGGTTCTTAATACCCAACATACTGTCGCCTTTGGTAACTGAAGTTCAAGACTTAGTTTACTAACATATTTCTTAGGATTACGCAGGTCAGATGCTTTGACACGGTCAACACCCTCTACCGAAAATTTTGGTCGCCCCCTTCTTTTCCTTTTATAAACACATCCGGTTGTTAGAAATTATCCTTGCTCTGCTTGAGTTACTCTTTATTTGTGACCTTGAACCAACACTCTACAACACTTGATACTACTAAAATTTATAACTGGGACATTCTTTTATGGACACCTTGTAGTTTTCAGCTAACTAGCTATGTCTGTCTACAATTGATAGGTATTTTTGTGTTAGCCTACCTGTGTGCCCGTAGTCCCATTCGAACTGCAGTTGTTTATTTGTTACTTCTTCAAGGGTTCTCTTTAAGTTTGATATAGTTTTTTTCAATTACACGGGAAATCCTTGGAGTGAATTTATAATTGCGTGTTTCGACAACGTGTCTGTATCCTTGTTTACTTGGATGCTTATGTGGGCCTTGACCGAGCTTATAATCTGTTATTTGAGATTTGGGCTATTTGTTGCATGGTGTCAATTTTTGTCTGTGTTAAAAGGTTGGTTTAGAGCTTTTATCGCTGATGTATAGTCCACCGAATACTGTAATCTTTCACTTTCGGGTTCCACTTTCTGCTTCTTTTAGTATTAGTCCATCCAATAGGGAATTTTATCTAACAAAATTAATGGTAGTTCTGGAAATCGACTTACTTTATGTTTTTTGGGTCGCTGAATCCGAATTTGTAACTTCCCACCAAAATTTCCCCCGGCAACTCCCCCCCCCCCACCCAAAAAAAAAATTTGGTAAAAAGTCCCGAAAAAGGTTTTTATTAAAAAAATTAATTTTAGGGGAAAAGTATCTAGAAATTCAGAAATTAGACAAAATTTGCAACAAATTAGGTATATGACATTATGACTTAGGATGAAGGGGAAGGGGGGATCTGCCTCGGAAAATGCGCGCGATGCTGCGTGGACTAAGTTGTGCAATTCCACTTAACCACTCACACGTTTAATTTCGCCCTCCCATCTCCCCTCGGAACTTTCCTTATAAGGTTTACTTTAAGTTTTTTTGGGTCGCTGAGTCCGAATTTTTAACTTACCCCCCAAATCCCCCCCCCCGAAAACACCCCTAAATAGTTGTTATTAACTTAAATTTCTTATTGTTTTAGGGGAAAAGCATTACAAAATTCAGAAACTAGACAAAATTTGAAACAAATAGGATATAAGACATTATGACGTAGGATAAACGGGGAGAGAGGGGTTCTGCCTCGGAACATTCCCCGCGCGCATTTCTCGAAAACCAAATTTTTTCAAAAAATCAATTTTTTGGAGAGTTGCCGGGTGAAATTTCGGTGGGAAGTTGCAAATTCTTATTCAACGACCAAAAAAAACATAAAGTGAGTAGAAATCCAGAACTAGTATTAATTTTTCCAGATAAAATCCCCTATTGCCTGGACTTCATTACTTAGTGCACGTAGCGCCGCAGTGCATGTTCAGAGGCAGCCCTACCCCTCCCCGTTCATCCTACGTCATAATGTCCTGTACCCTATTTGTTGCAAATTTTGTCTAGTTTCTGAATTTGGTAATGCTTTTCCCCTAAAAGAATAAGAAATTTAAGTTAAAAACAACTATTTGGGAGGGGGGCGGGGGAGAAACTTTTTGTGGGAAGTTAAAAATTCGGATTCAGCGACCCAAAAAACTTAAAATTAACCTTATAGAGAAATTTCGGAGGGGAGATGGGAGGACGAATGTTAACGTGTGAGTGGTTAAGTGGAATTGTGCAACTTAGTTCACGCAGCACCGCGGGCATGTTCCGAGGCAGATGCCCCCTTCCCCTTCATCCTATGTCATAATGTCATGTATCTAATTTGTTGCAAATTGTGTCTACTTTCTGAATTTCTAGATACGTTTTACCTAAAACAATAAAAAAATTGATTTTTTTAATAAAAAACCTTTTTTGGGGCATTTTACCAAAATTTGAGGGGGTTGCCGGGGGGAAATTTTGGTGGAAAGTTAAAAATTCGGATTCAGCGACCCAAAAAACATATAGTAAGCCTTTTTCCAGAACTACCATGAATTTTGTTAGGTAGAGCCCCTATACGGTCTCTATTGCCTGGACTATATGTCCTTTAGCAATTTCGGCTTCGAAAATACCGTTTCTCTTTTTTAGGAGTGCTGACAATGTATTGATTTTTTTTTATCTTTTTTGTACGTTACTTAAGTTGAGTCCGTAGCTCTTGATTTCATTTTCGATCCATGTATTATTTATGACTATGTATTTTACACTGTGTCTTGACAATGTTTGTAATGTTTTTGTTTAGTGGTTTCAATAAACCTTGATCTTTTTGCTTAATTTGTTTTCAATATTGCTTCATTTAACGATATTTATAACGACCGTGATATAATGTAATTTTGTGATATCTGTGAAAAAAACTACATACGAAGCGTAAACTTTTTTTAATGTGTAAATACGTGCATTGCACTTTTACACCATATAAAAATTTCGTGACGATTGATCAATACATAAGAAAGTTAAAAGTTATAAAAGAAAATATGACATCAAAATATAGATACCGAAAAATATATCATTTTTATATCCTAATTATATTGAAACGAGACAATGAGCATACAGAGATTTAAAGATTAAAGGTTATGAAACAAAATAAAACAATAAAATTGAAAGAGAGAGGCATAAAACATATAAATAAAAACATACAATTATAAACATAAAATAAGCCATAAAACTTAAAATTTATTATCCTGGTGATGTTGATACAGAACAATCTGCAAATAGAGATATTTTAAAAAAATGTGTGAAGATCAGACCATCCATTCAAGTATTATACGTGGGTCATACATAGGCAAAAAGAATACAAAAGAGTTGTACACACTTCTTCGTTGAAATTTCATTAAAACGAACGCCAATTTTTAAATGAGTCCCTTTAAACAAATCCTTCATTGTAATTGCTCGGGATAGCTCCTTTTCTGAATAGATTTTCTTTTTACTTTTTTGACAGATTTTTGAATAATGTGTAGTTGTTTTACCAAAATGAAAAATCCAATACTAAACAGAATAAATCTTGCTATCCAACGTATACTTTATTAGATATTACATATATAGATGTCATAGAATATAGATGTCATATAAGCATATATATGATATTGGCGCGATTTTTTCTGACGCCAATGTCATATACGCAACGGGTACTTAACTGGCGCCAAAGTGTCGTTATTTTGCATGATATGGTAACCCGGATGTTGTTGTTTATGCTGTAGATGTTTTCGCTAAATTGGCGTGTATATGACATCTGTGTATGCATGAATGTATATGACATCTGTGCCTAAAAATCTATCACCAAATTACAAGGTTGAATGCCAATAATTTTTGATCGTAAATATCACATTCACCTGACTTTAAGCAAGTCACACGTGTTTACGTCATCAAGTGATTTTTAATTCGACGTTTTATTAGTATATTTATTAATGTTATACTATTTTATTTGTTCTTTCGTTATATAAAATAAAAATTATGTCAATTTGTGTAATACGGCAAGTGGTTTGGCGATTTATATAACTTGGCGAAATTGGTGGACGGAATAATTAAGTAGTACAGTATTTTTTTAATTATTTTCTGTTACTTTTGAAAGAAAATAACCAAAAAAAAATAATTAATAACTATAGAACAAAACAATTTATATAATTTTAAAAAAGAAAATAAAAGAAAATAAACATTTATTATTAAATAAACAACAGTAGCCGGGTTACCATGTCAATCAAAACAATGCAATTTTGGCGCGAATTAGGTACCCCGGTGCGTACATGACATCTGTGCCAAATATTTTTCTTTGCGTTTTGTTAAAAAAAAAAAAAAAAAAAAAAAAAAAAAAAAAAATAGTGAAAGCCATTAATTTTAAATGTTCAGTTTTAAATGAAAGTTTTGTATTATAAATAAAATGAATGAAAGGATTATATTTTAGATGAAATTAATGAAAAACAAAAAAAATGCGACGGGAAAAATGCTTGGCGATTTATCCCGCTAACATAAAAATACAGAGTTCTTGATTTGTCTATCAGAATCTTTCGATTTGGCGAAAGATTGTTCAACTAATTTGAATTATGAATAAAAGTAACATGATACATTTCTTAGCAAACATATAAGGAAGGTCAAACTGGTCGCCAACTTAGTTTAAAATAATAACCTTTTCAAAAGTATGAAAAAAAATATCTCTTATGATCAAAATTTGAGTTGCCATCATTAGAAAAAGGTATTTAAAATCGGAAACAAATAATATTTCGAAAACTAATTCGAAATTTAAAATTCTAATACCAGTTTTGAGATCTGTGGATCAATACGGATTTTTGGTGTTAATTTCATCGCAAAGTATTCCATATTTTAGGAGAAAACGTCGTGAAACATAATCAGTTGTTTAATCAGTCGTCTCATCGAATCGTTATATAAATTCGTTTCAATTCAGTCGTTTCATAATATCCGTTTCATAAATTCGTTTCATTAGGATTTTATACATATAGGGTAGAGTTTTTTCAAATATTTCTGAGCATGCGCTTATGGACACTTCCTTGATACCATCCTATCAATTTTAGGTAGCTTTCATTACAAAAAGCTACATATTGCAGCCGTTCGGATGAAAGCAATTTCAAAAAATTTTGGTATATTTTCATCGATCACGACACCCAGACCCCGAAACCACCCTCCGTTCAAAATTGATATATATATATATATATCAATATATATATATATAACCATTAATTAAACATAACCTACCACACTCAAAAACCGTAATATTATGTATTAAAGCTGTAAGTATAATTTTTTTTTTAAATTTATTATAAGAATTATTATGGAAGAAAAATAAGAAAGTGGACACCGACAAATAATGGAAATGCTTATATATTGAATTACGTTGTCAAGGGCACAGAATTCAATGATATAAGCAAAATGGTTGTTTTCTGTGAGAAAAATAAGCTAAAGCTAAAAGTTATTTTCCCCTATGCCCAAACAACCATTAAAATCAAGTGAATTGATTAAAAATGTAAACAGAATAGAAACAAATAATATGAAATGGAAAAATCAATAAAACCTATTTAAATATCTATAGGATATAAAATAGAAATAGTAAACACCATACCGATTAATATTTCAATATTTTAGAATAAATCCACGCGCACATGGCACCCAAAATATCGTAAAGATTAAGGTGAACAAAACAGTTAAGAAATCACAGTAATTGATACCATAGGATGCAGTTAATACATTTTGAAATAAATGTTAAATAACTTTTAATATAATATAAAATAAAATAAATAAAAAGTAATTACATATTTAAAATGCACTATTAATTTAATTAAAAACTGTTATATATATATATATATATATATATATATATATATATATATATATATATCTGACATTTGTCATACTGTAATTCTCGTATTTATGAGCCGATTTGGATGCAATTCGGTGTGTACATAGTACATACCAATGTCTCGAACGAGTTCGTTGGCCAGCTTCATCCGCCATTTTGTTTCAAAATGGCGGCCATTTAATTTTTTTTTTAATTAAAAATTTGAAATGTGGTAACTAAAATTTTGAAAATGGAAAAATATTTTTTTTTATGTATTTGACCTTTATACAAAGACTCCGGAGTAGTTTTTGTTTCGTCTATATCTTAAAAAATGGCTGCGTTATAGCATTTTGAATTTCTAGCATGGCTGACAACGTCCTGAATTTTGTCACGCGATAAAAGGCGTATTTAGGAACCGATTTCGTTGTAACTTCGTTTATACATAGTACATACCAATGTCACGAAAGAGTTCGTTGGCCAGCTTCATCAGCCATCTTGTTTAAAAATGGCGGCCATTTAAATTTTTAAGAAAAATTTAAATTTGAAATGTGGTACCAAAAAACTGAAAATTGAAAAAATATTTTTTTCTTATGTGTTTGACCTTGATAAAAAGATTCGGGAGCAGTTTTTGTTTCGTCTATATCTTAAAAAAAATGGCTGAGTTATAGCATTTTGAATTTCTAGCGTGGCTGACATTTTGAAACGTCCTGATTTTTGTCACGTAATAACAGGCGTATTTATGAACCGATTTGGATGTACCTTGGCGTGTACATAGTACATACAAATATTTCGACCTAGTTCGTTTGCCAGCTTCATCCGCCATCTAGTTTCAAAATGGCGGCCATTTAAATGATTAAAAAAATTTAAAATTTAAAATGCGATACCAAAAAATTAGAAAATGAAAAAGATTTTTTGTATGTGTTTTACCTTAATACAAAGATTCTGGAACAGGTTTTGTTTAGTCTATATCTAAAAAAATGGCTGAGTTATAGCATTTTGAATTTCTATTGTGGCTGACATTTTAAAACGACCTGATTTTTGTCATGCGATAACAACCGTATTTATGAACCGATTTGGAAGTAACTTGGTCTGTCTCTGTACATAGTACATACCAATGTCTCGACCGAGTTCGTTGGCCAGCTTCATTAGCCATCTTGTTTCAAAAGGGTTGCCATTAAAAAAAAATTAATTTAAGGTATTAAAAAATTGGAAAATGAAAAAGATTTTTTTTATGTGTTTGGCCTTGATACAAAGATTCTGGAGCAGTTTTTGTTTCTGAAAATTTGTTCTTTTGTTTATATCTTAAAAAATGGTTGAATTATAGCACTTTGAATTTCTAGCATGGCTAACACTTTGAAACGATCTTTTATTTGTCACGCGATAACACAGGTATTCGCCTATTTCGATGGAAGAAGGCATGTGGATAGTATACATCAATATCTCGACCAAGTTCGCTGGCCAGCTTCATCAGCCATCTTGTTTCAAAATGGCGGCCATCAAATAAAAAAAAAATATAGTATTTAAAGTGAGGTGCAAAAGAATTATAATTTGAAAAAGGTTTCTTTCTTAAGTATTTGACCTTGATATAAGGATTCAGGAGCATTTTTTGTTTGTCTTTATCTTAAAAAAGGCTCAGATATAGCAGTTTCAATTTCTAATGTGGGTGACATTTTGAAAAATCTGATTTTTTGCCTGCGAAAGCACTCGTATATATCAACCGATTCAAATGTGAGTGATCATGTGCACAGCAATTACTAAGGTCTCGACCAAGTTCAATGGTTAGCCTCATCCACCATGTTGTCTTAAAATGGCTGGCACTTTAAGAAATCGCCGAATTTGGCAGCGAAATATAAGTTACCTTAAATAAAAGCAGCTTGGATAAAGCTGACTAATTTCGCGAAATTCTCAATCATAATGATTTAGTATTGATAAAAATTAGTATTGAATCTCCTATATTCGGTTTCCACTAAATTGAGCTTCATGTGATTGAATAATATATGTTGGATTTTTTAAAATAAGGAATATGAAAGCTACCTCTTCCTCCCGGCACTGGCCGGAAGGACTTTTTCAGATGCATTTTTCTTAACCTGACGCAAAAGATAAATAGCCAAATCTTATTCCAATTGCAATATTGAAACTGAGTAATTTTTAAGTATTACGAAACTTTCCTTTCATGTTTAAATTAAATATTTTCGTTTTTTGATATTATCACTCATTAAAACGGATTTCATTTCTTCTTTTTTCTTTATCTTTTAAATAAAAATCGTAACAGTTTTTGTTTTTCAAAGTGTAAAGCCTTTTTTTTTTTTATCAACGATAAATTTCGCCAAGAAATAAAATGGTAACCTTATCGTAAAAAAACAGAACTTTCCGCCATAATTCTATAACTAATCTACGTATAACAAGGTGTTATAACTTAAAACCTTCCCTGAAACGATACCTATCTAACAGTATAAGTTCCGTCAAACTCTATGCACTTTAACTCGAAATATAGACGTTCGGAACGAAATTTCCGTTTGGATTTTCTATATATAAGTAGATTCATAAATTTAAACATGATGTAAAAACAAAATCACAAATAAAAATAAAACTCTACGTTTCAGTTCAATCTTCACAACCATCCTCAGGAGTCAAACTTTTTAATAACAAAAATGGCAGGAAACAATCTACTTGCTACATTGTCAAAAATCAGCTATATTTATTTTATTTTTCTTTTACATCCCCGTTTAAATTTATGAATAAAGTATATGCTGTATAGCAATCTCTGTTCCGTTTAGAATTCTTTTACCAATCTCGGAAACCTCTTAATACTATTTTCTATATCTGTTTAAAGTAACTTAATAAGAAACGACTGTCAAAAAATTATTCTCTTATTTCAAAGGAAAATTTAAACAACTCTGCTCATTTGCTACAACTTTGCCTAAAATCAAAACAGTTATTATTATTTTTTTTGGGAATATTTTTATCACATTAAAATTTTTATTTACACAAAATTGATTAGTTTCTTTCTTTCAAATTAAACAATAATTTAAACAATAATGATATTTTTTTCTTTTTAAATTAAACATTAATTTAAACAAACATATGATAACGTTCAATAATATTTAAATTTCTCAGATGTACTCTCGTTTAATTGAGCGTATTAAACTTCACTGAACGATCAGTTTTTAAATTAGAAAAACATACTCGAAGTTTGGATTTCTTTCAACAACAACAACAAAAATTTCAAATATGTTTTTGTGTGTTTCCTCTGTAAATAGATTGTGAAAAGCATATCTTTATCATAATATTTTCTAAAATAATACTAAGTACACTGAAAAAGTTTCTCTTGTACCATCTGTTACTCAAGTTGTTTTATTGGCAGGGTTTTCTTAAAAAAAAAAAATATTTTTCTTTGCTTCGTACTTTTAAAACTTTAGAAATTTATACTTATAATAACATTAACTTTGGTTTTTAACATAAAATATT
The DNA here is from genome assembly GCA_963932465.1 of Maratus speciosus. Lineage (NCBI taxonomy): Eukaryota > Metazoa > Arthropoda > Arachnida > Araneae > Salticidae > Maratus > Maratus speciosus. Next base: position 246,701,285 of record OZ010787.1, read on the forward strand.
TGAAATAAAACTTTGATTTCAATCTGAACGGAATCATTAAATAGCTTCATTTTTCTTTTTTTTTTTTTATTGAGCACTATGTTGATTGTTTTTTCTAAATTATGAATCACTTAGTGAATAATAAAATTGTATTCATAATTTTTAAGAAAATTGAATCATTATATAACTTCTTTTTTTTTTAATTGAGCACTAAGTTGATTGTTTTTTTCTAAATTATGAATCACGTAGTAAATAAGAAAATTGTATTAATAATTTTTATGGAAATTGAAGAAAAGACACAGTGAATATAAAATTGGTTTTTAAAAAGCCTTTCCTCAATTTAAAAGTCATTCTAACATTTAACTAAGTGACAGCGATAGTTTTTAAACAATTTAGAACATGTGTCAGTTTTATGTAATATTTTTAATTATTTTCATAGTAAAATAAATATAATTCCACTCAAATAATTGATGCTTTAGATGTAATTGTACTCAAGTTTTATCCTGCTTAGTTTTATTCTACACCAGCGCGGAAGACTGAGCTACGCTCGATTAAAGTTAGCTTTCTATGCAACTCGATATCACAATAAATTCTCGCTGTGTTATTGCTATGAAGCATTTTATTTTATAACAATATCATGTACAGAAACAATCAATATTAACACTATGTTACATATTTCTAAATTTGACATTAGTTACATATTTACAGCGAAATGGTATTCTTCGAAACTACATTTTTAATTCGTTCCACACTTTCTTTTCGTGTCAGATCTTATAGGTGTGAACGCCTTTTTACACCTAAGAAAGCTCCTAATGGGAATTTCTAGAAAATTCCTTCAGATTTAGAAACACAATTGTCTCGCCAAATTTCGCCAAAATTTCCTCAACTATCGAAAATTTGGATACATTCTTTCATTTGATACCAATCATGTGTTGAGAAAGTTCTATATATCCTGATTGATTAGGACTCTGTTGTTGAGAACGTTCTATGGACTCTGATAGTTTCAGTCATGTAACTCAACTCCTTTATGGAATTTCTAAAATAAATCCTTCAGATTCTGAAAGCAAATTTTTTCAAAAATTGTTGCCTTAATGTCGCCAAATATTGTGAAATTTGTCGACATTTTTTCATCTGATGCCAAGCATGTGTTTTGAAATTGGTAATTTTGAAAGTCGATTTTCTCCCCAAATCTCTCCAATGTCGCCATTATTTCGCGAAATATCCCCAAATTTGGCGAAATTTTGGCGCCGTTGTAATTTTATTACTGCCAATTGCTGAGAAATGTTATAACTATATCAACTTTCGTTTCCATTGAAATGTATTGACCGTAATGGCCCCAAAATGACCATCTAATCAATTTTTTTTCGAACATGTGACCTAGGTCAATGGTTTTCTTGTACCCCAAAACGGCAGGATATAAAATTTAATTAAATCTTTGGAGCATTTTTTAGAAAAGCATTTGAATATATGAACACACACACACTCATTTACAAAATATTTGCTCGTATTATAATGTATGATGTGATTTGAGGAATACTTAATAAATTGGTTATCCGTATAAGTCTTCGAAAGGTGGCTTATGCCAAGATAGGATGTATGAATATGGCCGAAACTACAGCGATACTTTGTTATTTTTAGCGAATTAGATTGGATTTTTTTCTAAATGAGGTGGGAAATTTTAGCCTGAAAGACCAAAAAGTAAAAGGCATCTGTAACTAGTCATTTAAATATTCTCTATTGTGTACAATGCTCTTTTGCTCCGAGAATGAAGAAAACGATTTATTTTTTATCAATAGATGCTCTTCTTTCGATAAAAAGCTTTTGCAGAAAATCTCTCACATCGCCTCTTGAATTTTTCGATTTTTTAATTATCTATATGAATTTAATAATTAATGCTGATCTTCGAAGAAAATCTTTGTATGCAAAAAAGAAATTTTATTACAATAATTCTTTGTAAAAGACTTATTTATTTATATGCTAATGGATTGCACTTATAAATAATGAATAGTATTTTTTACTTTCGCTGATAAATAATAAATAATAATTTTAAATATCATGAGACAACATTATATGTTCGGTGCATTTAAATATATGTACGAGGGTGTATCAATAAGTTTTTGCCCTCACATAGAAATAATTGAATGGAATTTATGAAATTGCTACATTTTATGAGTCAATTTCTATAAAGTCAGTGTGCACAGTAACACATTTGCGCAAGAGGTATTTTAAAGAGAGGGTGGAGTATGTATTCCAGGAGGCGCGATAGTAGACCCAAAGGGAAGCATTTTTCTAATTTTCACCGACCCCCACATGTGACATAGTGATGGAAAGGCCTGTAACCACTTAGGCTGCGAACGCACCATCCTTCTAACTGTTATCAGTGTCGGCATCGTTTGTTGTGGCCACCCGGTTTCTTTGATTTTTAACGACTTTAAAAGGAAAGGGACTAATGTCCTCCAAAAGAGGAACCTTTCCTTCAAGTAGAGTCGAGCTCCTTATCTCCTCACCCATTTTTGATTCCCCTCATCCTTTTGTGAATAAACAGCAGAACCGAATTGAGCAGAAACTGCTGAACTTAATTGCTACACAGTAGCAATTTTATAAATTTCACTCAATTATTCCTATGTGAAGGAAAAAATTATTGATACACCCTCGTATATTCAGATATTTATTTAACTTTTATTTTTTAGCTGTTCGACTAATGTTACGTTTATAATTTTACTTTCATATTTAAATGTAAAAGTGCAACATCATCACATTATCGTTCTGTTTCTTAATATCAATAATTGATAACATTACCCAATTGCTTAATAATTTAATAAATAAAAAATAAATAATTCTAGAAAAGACTGAAAATAGTCCAAATGACTTTGTTATTGAGCACGATGAAGATAATCACATGGAAAATATTCATTAAAGTTTAAAACCAGCATACCAGTTTTGCCCTTAACACATTATAACGATAGAAAATACGCACACACACACACACACACACACACACACACACACACACACATATATATATATATATATATATATATATATAATATTCTTCTAAAAATACGGAGTATTTTCTTTTGACATCCATTTCCTATAATATTTATTATATTAATTACTTACTCAGAAAATATATTTACAAAAAAAGTTATTTTCAAGCCATAAAAAGCGTATAAAAAATAAAAAAAATTAATGGCTTTTTAACGAGTAAGAAACAGAGATTTTAATTAAGGAATATTTTGATTTGTTTTAAATTGAAATTCAGTTACGAAAGAAGGCTTTCTTATTTATAGTAACGATTTTACATATTTTTTTAAATATTAAATCACAAAATGCATATTTATTATTGATAAAAATTAATTAATGTATGAAAATTTAATTTTACAGTACAAGCTTTTGTTTCTAATATAAACAATATCTTTATGTATCCGTAAAGTTTTGTAAAATATTTTGATACTTTTAATGCTGAGAATTTGAAATCTCTTTCTTTACTCTGCAGATTTCCTTATGTGTCATTTTAAACACCTGTTTTGGTATATTCCTTTACTTTCTTTATTTGCAGTCGTTTCATATTACTCTTATGTGACTGTCATTTCCTGACTCCAGTATGAAATCACCTTCATTTTTGCTTTGTGGTGAGTCACCAGGTGATGTTATAATGAAATCACTCAGTGGTTCACATGTCACCGTCCGTTTCCTCTGAAGAGTCACTATTATAATTTTTGCATAACGATTCCCCAAGTGACATCAAAACAAAATAATCTGATGGCTTGTCTCGATGTAATGCTCTCTTCACAGTACTGTCTACAAATACAGTGACCTAAGAGTTACTATGTAATTTCTTTATGATATCATTTGATGACGAGCCACAATGAGCCAATCATCATGACTTCGCAATATAATCCCCAAATCAGGGTCACATGTGTATTACAAGGTGACTTCATTGTCATATCACCTAGAGGTTCCCCAGAAAGCAAGAGTAATTGTGGTGTATCTGTGGAGTATCCAAATGACGCTGAATTGGGTTTAACAATGACATGTGTGAAAAATAACACACTTTTGTTCACCGTAGTGACAGTAACCCTTGTATCCTTTCTGACATCAAGGTGACATCAAATTAACTAGATGTGATGTATTTTAATATATATTTACTCCTCCTTTCGTTTATACCAATGCCATTCAACGTTGTTTTATAACTAGTGCCCAATAAAAATACATTTAAGAAGCGAAAAATAAATCAAAATCTAATTATTTTCAAAAGTTTCTTTTGATCATTTGTAAATTTTAACTCTACGTTTTCAATCTGAGCTTAGAACTTTTTTAAAATTAAATATTTAAAAAATGATAAAATATGCAAACTGTTACAAAATAGTAAATCAAATGTCCTTCAAGTATAAAATAAGATTTACATTTTATAAAAATGTCTTACTTTATAAAAACGTCTTAAATTCCTGAAAATGAAAAGAAAATGCAAATAAAAAAAATCCAGTATGTGGTAAAGTGTTACAAAATAAATACGTGATTGTATACGGTTACTAAGCTAGTGGTCGATCTATAGAACCTGATAACCGAAAGTAACTGTTTACCTCTCTCGAATGTAAGTAAAATAACTCAAAAAAATTATCAAATTATATATTCAAAATGTTAACAAATATTTTGAAACCGTCATCTGAATTCCCAATAAAAGTAACACAGACGTGATAAAATTCAATTTTATCACTTCTAAGTCAAATCATAGTGTCCCATTCAGTATGTTCTAGTGTTCATTCTAGTGTCCACACTCTCTAGTGTCCCATTCAGTCTGTTCTAGTGTTCATTTAGTGTCCACACTCTGTAGTGTACCATTCAGTATTTTCAAATTTCGCAGTCCTGGGATAAAAATTAGTTTGTTCAGCTTGGATTGTAGTGGCCATTTCTCTCTGCAGCCATGATTCTGGAAACTCGTTTGTTTCATGCACGAAGTATAGATCATTCGTTAAAAAAACATCAAAATCACAGAAGAGCACTATTCTAATCATAGCATGGCTGCCAACTGTAACGCTTTTTGTACCACAAAAATTTAATAGAAATTTTTGCTTTATTTAATCGGCAGATTACGGCGAATATAAAAGGTAAAATTTTCTATTAAACTTTCTGGTTCGAAAAAGCGTAAGAGTTGCCAGCTATACCATAGATATCTACAGTATTAGCAGATTGACCCTGCCGACTAATTTCACTTGAAAAAATTACCTCATCACTTCATTTTCCCATTCATACTAGTTAGGGTAAGAGAAAGATTTTATAATAGGAGAGTATTACTTATAACGCATTAAATACAGTTCAATACATTTTTTTCTGGATTCTACGTAATTATTTATTTATTTTTCAACATCTATAACTTTAATGTGATACATAGTGTTATCTGAGTTCTGAAAATCATACAAAAATAAAACATTTACAAAAAGATATTTCATTAATTTTTTCATATTCTATAAAGAAAGTCATATTCGATTTACTCCCTAGTTTTTTTCCCTTTAACTGAAAGTAAGAAAAAAAATCTACCGATATTTTCGAAAGAAATTTCTTTTAGTTTCAAAACTATGTCGGTATGAAAAGAATATAATCGTCTTTTTAAAAAGACAAATGATGCCTCTTTTTGAATTTTATTTTTATTTCTCTAAGAAAGACTTCAGCGGTATGTTGTTTTTTCTTTCAGGTTTTTTAACCATTATGATACATATTTTTACTCAATATTCCTGTTAGTCTAAAACGATTTCATTCCAATATGTCAAACTTTTAACGTAAATCTTTCGCAATTGTGTACATTTAACGTGAATTTGAGGGACGATTGCTTTATATTTTGTCAGATATTAATGAACTCATCTTTTAAATGTACTTGGTAAAGTAGTTTTTTTATATGTGTAGTAACTAATGTTCTTAGCTGACATTTCAACACAGAAAGAAATATTTTATTTTCCGAAATCATTTAGAAAACGAAACCTTTGATCTCTAGTAAGTATGTGGGAGTTTTCTGTTTTAAATTTGCATTCTTTGCTTAAACATAAATTATAATTAACAATAATAAGTAAAATAGGAATATTACAATTAAATGAAAGTAGGTAGTAAAGTAAGAAAAATAAGTAAGTAAAAAAGAAAATATGTAGAGTAAGTAAGATAAGAGTAATAAAATAAGTAGTAAATAAATAAATATAATTTAAAGTCTGTCACTGAAATAACATTATTCTAAAACTTTTATACAGCTCATAAGTTTTTAGTAGTCTATGTCTGCTTTTGAAACTACCGTTAAAAGTATCTATCATAATTTAGTAACAAATAATTTTTGAGAAAAACATTAAACCGACTTCAAGTCATTCTTTCTTACAATTGTGTTTTTGACAAACCTCTACGAGGAGTATTTTTTTCAACCTCCGATTATGCGTGAAATAACAAAATTATTTTACTACCAGGAGGAAACTACAATCAAAGTTGCTCGTTGACATAGTCACCGTGAAGATTGAGACTTTTTCATACCGGTGGATGAGCTATAGAATACCCTGTTCATAGAAGGTTGCTCACAGCATCTTCAGAACATGTCATCACGGTGTCTTAGAGATTTTCGCTCGGGTGAAAGAACAGGGCTGTCAGACATATTTTCAACTCTCCTAAAAGGTTTCAGGCAATCGGTGCAGACTGAACTGATGACCCAACAGCTTCTTTCACAATTTCGATGGGAAGTGTCCAATAACCCGTCACACTGCCCATATCTCGCATCAGGTGACGTTTCCCTTCTTCGTTAACTGAAGACAAGTCTGGAGCACGGTGCTTCATCACAAGCAAAAATATTCAAGACGTCGTAGAAACCTACCTCAACACGTTGCCGGAAACCTTCTGTAAAGAGTGTATTGGGAAAATCGTCCACCGATATAACAAATGTCTCAATCGAAAAGTAACTTTGATTGTACTTGATTCATGGTTATAAATCCATTTTGTTATTCACAGTGTTTTTTTTTTTACGCGGCATCAGATGTTGAAAAAAAATACTCGTCGTACATTAGAGTTGTGCAGAGATAGGATCATACCTAACACGAATTCGAAATCAGGTTACCCAACGATATGCTAGACACCATTGTACTACTACTTCTAACTCTAATTTTTTTAATATAAATCGGTTTGATGGACAATTTACTATGATATACTAAAAGTTCTGATGACTAACTAAAAAGCTATACATAAAACGATGAATATTTTAATACCTTAAATTAGTGTTGTGCACCTCAACACTATACTTAAAATTCTGATTATTCATAGTTTTTTTCCGAAAATGAAATTCAATAAAGTAAAAAAAAAAAAAAAAGAAAAAGAAAAAGAAAATCCGACAGACAGAACAAACTACCTTTTTTTATATCCTTAATTAACAAAAACGGGACCTGGGGCAATTTTTCAGTGTTCTGCATACATAAAATAAACATACAAACGATTTGTGTTACTTCGTTCGTTAAAAGTCTGTTAAGAAGAAATGCTTATAGTTATTCATACAGACAAGAAAATCCACAAAAAGGTATTATTTATCACCACGTATAAAATGAAACATTTGCATGACGAAATATTAATCTGCTAAATCCCAGCAGTTCATATAAATGTTTTAATGGTTTCTATAAAATATATAATAGTATGAATTTTGTGCATTTTTTGCATGGTATTCATTACCTAGGATTAATTTAAAAAAATTATTTGAGTAAAAATCTATTAAAAAATGTACACAGTAATACTCCTATTTTTCGAAGAAAGTCGCTTACTTCTGAAACCTAATTTATTCAATATTTGCATGAAAAAAAAATATACAAATAGGTACATGGCTGACCTAAATATCTTAGAATAGAACTCAAAATTCGTGAAAATAACCACTGAAAAAAGGGTATTTATCCAGGAAGTTTTAAGAGTATAGATTTATATTTTAGTCACAGAATAAATTTAACTTTTTATTTTCCAGCATTAATAAAACGTTCAGATAGTTTGTATTTCTTTATTATAGTACCTTATATTAATATTTATATCATTAAGCAATTTTTAATTGAAATTACGAAGCATTCATAATGCAATAATTATCTAGGTTTTATGTAACGATCATTATGAAACTCTCTTTATTTCCGGAGGATCCTTTTGTATATTATAGATCTACTTTAGATTTCTAGTTTTATGTATATATATATATCGCTGTATTTGTTAGATAATTTATGACTGTTATGCGTTCCGGCTTTTCATACATCTGCTGTGCTTCGAGAAATTTATTTTATAAAATTCTACAAGTGCGACAAATTTTTAAAAGGATATACGATTATTGTAAGTATGCAGTTTCATGTAGGTAGATAGTTTTATTATAGTTTAGAAAACGATGAAAATTTGCTTAACATTTTTTAAATAATTAGATATTTTATCCGGCCTCTCGCAAAACATAAATGCGTGAGTAATTACCACATCATAGTACACTGCGTAGAACAATGTTAAATGTACACAGTCAGAAAAATTCGTCTTTATACACTAAATAAATCATAATTTTTAAACAAAAATGTCCATACTCCTAAAACATATGCTTGTTCCATAAATTTTTTCTGGAAGTCTAAAAAAGAGGGGAGGAGGGGGCGTGATTTCCGTTTATTCTTTGCACGCACCCGTATTGGCTGTAATAATGCTAAATTTTACCGAATTAATTTTAAAATAAAATTTTTAAAAATAATTTTTTAAATAAAATTCAATAAATTAAAATTCAATAAATTAAAATTCAATAAATTAAAATTCCTACTTTATTTAAAAACAAACAAACAAAAATAACGCTTTTGAATTTAGTAAAGTAGCAATTTTTTCATTCATTTAAACTTATTCGCAATTTATTTTTTTTGTATGTATTAAAAAATTTTTGCATGTAAAATATATTCTAAACGAACACATTTATAAAATATATCGTGTTCAATCAAGTTTAAAAATTTGATTTTATTCATAAAAGCAAACATTTCATCACGAATTTAATTCAAAATATAATATTTGTATTTTACATCTAACAATCAAATTACGTCTTATTAAAAATATGTTTATAATGTAATAATTTTTATCCTCTATTAGTTTCTACACTATCCTCTACAGTGTTATATAGCATATAGTGTATTTAGTATATACACTATCCTCTATAGTGTTTTAACACTATAGGTAAAATATAGTGTTAAAACACCAGCCCTTATTTCATAATGAAGAAATGTCCCCGCAATGATGTTTGAATTCTCGAGCTTTCGGAATAAGAAATTTAACAAGCCTTACCAAGCCAACAAGCCCCCCCCATGTGAAAAAACCCATATCTTCATTCTAAACTCGCTACTGCAAAGTGCTGGCTGACCGAGTGCTTGAGATGCTGGATTCGGAAGGCGCGGTCCTAGGTTTACGGATCCACGGTTTTAGGATCCACGGAAAAAAGAGAGAGGTATTTTTTTAAAAACTCCTTTTTTAGATTACGGAAATTTCTGCAATTCTGGAAAAGATACCGGTAGATGTACTGCCAGGAATATTCCGTGTTTTGAAGAAATAATTTTTGAGAGCTTATGTCACAACAATTTCTGAAAAAATAACAAAAAAATATATTCATATTCAAAATCTTTTTTCTTAAATTATTGTGTATCAATGTCCCTTAATTTTAATTATAAATTAATTATTTTATTTATAATTATTTTATTTTTAATTATCTTATTGATGAGACTGCATCACGCTGCTACTCTTTTAAGGCGATATTACCGTTCATCTCGCCAAAAAGTATATCAACTTCGGATTTGCTTTTCATAAAAGGAATAAAGAAACGCAAAAACTGAATTTATCAACTTATTATTCATATTTCTTACTATAAAAAATACTTTTATTATACAATAGTTCTTAAAATTAACGGAGATATTGTCAGTCGCATATAGTTATGCTGTGCGCGCATCACACCAAGACACGTGAATAATAATTATTACGATTATTATTTACTTACAAAAATTTCCTGACCCCGCAAAATAAATAATCTTTAATTTCAAAAAGTAAAAGAGCTTAACAGTTTATTTAAACGCTACTTTAGAAGCGGCGATGAAAAAAGTCGTTTCATGAAAAATCACGTTCGAGGTTTTTCTAAGGAATAATAGTATAAAAAATTATAGTTGATCCTTATGTTATGGAACTAGTAGTTAGTCCATTCATCTTGGATTTATACCTACGAAGGAAATAATTCAGAACACGTGCAGGTGCGTCCCGCCTATCTGAGTCCCATACACTCTAAAAAATGAATGTGTAATTTAGTCACTTTTGCCTATGTGCAAATTTGTAAAATTAAACTTTTGTCTTAAAATTTGTACTCTTGTTGTAAACCTTTACAAGTATTTATCTGTTTATTTGCTTAATAGAAGTGTGTAATTTTTAACCGTCCAAAAACTCAATCAAGTGAGCAAATGTAGAAAATTGTACAGATTTACCCGAATTGGTGTGCTAATGCCAATTTACAAATTTTGCATATTACATAAATATATCTGTATTTTGTAGATTAAAACCGAAATATATGTAAGAATATTTACACAGATATATGTGTAAGAACAGAATATTACGCAGAAATATGTGTACTTATGTGTACTCAATAAATATCGATACGATGAAAATTAGTCTCGTGTAATAGTAGCTGAATGGTCAAAGTGCTGCTTTTAAAAATTGCACTTCTTTATTTCGTAACACGTCCCGGTAAGTGTTGCTTGTTTACTGTAGATTGAATTAAATAACAATTTTTCCTCTTGATGTAGATGTATCTTTGAAAAGTTATGACTGAAATCGATAGAAAGTAATCCGGCAAAATACAGAAATATTACTGTCGTCACAATTTCCGTACTATAGCAAAATTTTATTTTACAGTTTTTCTATTGTTTTTTTTTTTTTTTTTTTTTTTTTTTAGATTATACAGGTTCTTTGCATACGATTTTAAGTCTTCAAAACAACTTTAACACAGAGATGGCATGCAGTAAATATAATTTAAGATAATCCCGTTTCTTGTAATTTAAATGTACATTTGCGGTCTTAAAATAAATCTTGTTGTAAGAGAACATGTACACCAAGCGCATGAGTTTGTCCTTCAAGCAAAGTTTTTTTGTGGCCTTAAAAATATTCAGTTCAAAAGTTACTGCCCAAACTACTATGTTATGTACTATGTACAACACAAAATCCATGTTTTTTGTATATTATACAGATGTATGTGTACTCATGTGCAATTTACACGTTAAACTGTGTATTTCAGAGTTATCTGGTAACTTTGTACACACAAAAGCAGCTTAAGACGTTATCATCAAAATAGACAAAACAATTTGTTTTTTGATATTGACACACCAGGCGTGTATTTGGTAATTTACACGCCACTTTACACATATTGACAGTCGTTTTGTATTACCACTATACCTGTTTTGAAGCGTAAATTTTTGCATTTATTTTTTAGAACGTACAAATGCTTTTCATCCGGTCCGCTCTGGCTTTTAATTGACTGTAACTTTTAAATATTTCGAATTATACCTGAGCTTATTCTACACACTATACCGAAACACTACACACTATGCGAAATACATAAAAAACACCGTTTTTTTATAAAAGGTAACTTTCCCTTAAATATATTATGCTACTTTTTCCATCTTTTCAGGACAAAAATCTGATATCACAATGCACATAATTTTGCAACGTTATGTTTCAATATATAAATTTTTAAATACCGCTTTAACGTATTGAAAGTAAAGTGAAAAATATAGTGCTTTAAAATATTTAACCTTATATATTATGTCTTATTTTCAATTATGGACGGTTTCTTTCTAGATATGAGAGCTTAAAATGTATTGTAGCGATTTTGTTTATTTGGAAAAGGACCCATTATTGAGACATTAGCTTGCAAATCAAAATATTAAACCTAGGGGAATCATTTAAGGACATATAGAGTGCAACGCTGTTACCTAAAATTGAAATATCCAAACTGAAAATGATCTGGATTGATTCACAAATGAGATCTGTACCGAAATAAATATAGGGTAAAGTGCCCTAATTTTGTCCCCTTTAATAATTTCGTACCACTTTACTTCTCCGCTTCTGCGAAAGTAACGCCACTTGTCACGCAAGGCACAGGGAACGGAAGGTAAAAGGGGTCAAAACTGAATGTTCCGTTCGCCAAGACACATAAATATACTAAAGACGCCGGATTTCCTATTTATAGAAAACGTGAGTTCTTATTATTTTATTAATAGAATGTTATTTACTGTACGCATCTGACGTAGGTAAGATGCTGACAGAAACATACTGTGAGATTTTGGACGCTCAGTTCAAGGAAACTGAAGCTCCGCCATATTGGGAATTAGCGTGGTCCCAATTTCGTCCCCCTTGAAGCTCTTATTTTCGAAATTAGGAACGATTTTTCATGATAATTATTTCAAAATGAAAATAAAGTTTAATATAAAATAAAATAATAAGTATAATAAAATAAAATAATATAAGATAAAAAATGTTTAAAATGAAATTCAAAATGAAAATAAAGTTTAATATAAAATAAAATAAAAATGTATAACAAGCTAAAATACAATAAAATGAAAAAAAATTGAAAGTAAATTCAAAAAGAAAATAATCTTTGTAATAAAAAAAAAAATTAAATACTTTTAGTTTTCAATAAAAGAAAAAAATATTGTCTCCCTTGATCATAGCAGTTGGTGCCACGGAAGAAGTGAGATAAAGCTTTACACGGGAGAATGGTGTGATAATTGTGTGTTTTCCTCCCATTCAATAGAAAAACTGAAGCTTCTCGGTGTCTCGTTCTGGTAGAAAAATTGAAAACTTACAAATCGCACAACTTTTCAATGAACCTATGAGCGTGCCTGATGAACCATCATCAAACGGTAAAGTTATTGTTGCGATCAGCCCTAAAGAGATCAGGGAAGTGCCAGTGATCACATCACCAACTTCTGCCTGAATATGTTCAGCGGCATCGCGCACTGGATCTTCACATAAAAATAGTGAAATATTCCCATGCGAAGAAGAAACGCACAGCCGAAAGAAAAATTCTGGCACCCACCATTCTCAAAGGGAAGGGGAAGAATCAGCCATGCAAAATGTCTAAACGTGATCTAACCAGCGATTCTAATGACGAAAGTGTCTGTCTTCTGTTGACATTCCTTATAATGATAATACAAGATAATGAGTTCAGTGCATTCATTGCTGCACTTGGCCACACGAAGTATACTCATGGGCCAAAAACAGTACAAAATTATATATTCCTCATGTTTGAATGACTTATGTTTCGTTATGTTATTCTTCCACTGATAATAGTAAATTTCATTGTGTCTTAATTTAATGTAAATTAAATTACTTCCTCATTTATAAATAAATTTTGATTTAGTTATAAGTTAAGCCTCGGAGGTATTGGATTTTTTGCGTGGAACGAAATTGGAACCACTTTTTTTCTTTTGCCATACATATATACTTTTGGAGAAACAATTTTACGCACTGTTAAAATTTTTTGTGTGATATTTGCCTATGTTTCTATGTACATGGGTAGTTAGTCTATGTAAAATCCAAATTTGATAGGATTTCACTGAAAATTAAAACTTTCAAGGGCCTAAAAGTGACTGAGGGACAAAAATAGGGCACCGTACCCTACATTTTTTGGTTATATGCTTTAAGCGAATGTAGTGGCATTTAAATTTCAAATGCTTAAATATTAAAAGATTAAAATAACTTCTTAAAAACACAATACAAATTTTAATAAACGCGCAATACCTTTCGAAAGAACTAGTCTTTCTTCATCAGGCACAGAGAACACGTCCTACTACTTTGAAAACAGCAGCAAAACTGAGAGAAAACAGGTAAGGGAAAGGGACAAGTTGAAGGAACAGCCAATAGGAAAGCAGATGTCATCAGCCAATCACACCAGAGCATTACCCAAATACAAGAACACATACTAATATGAGAATAATAAAGCGATTTTATTAAAAACTAATTCAAAATACAAATATATAAAACACTACATAATTAATTTAAATTAAATTAAAATTAGCTATTAGAAAATAAGATAAATAAATAAATAATAACAGTAATAAATAAAAGTATGATAAATAAATGATAAGAAAATAAATATATATTAATACCAAAATTAATATTAAGTAATTTAAAAGTATAAATGTTATACGTTAGGCGTATATGTTTTTCCAAGCTGCAGAGAGTATAGTAGAATCCGATTTTTCATTAACAATAACTTCACGATTAGGAAAAATTGCTAAATTTTCAAGAAAGTCCAATTCAGAGGAGCTGTTGACATTAAAGATATTTTTTTCATTTTCAAAAGTAAAACTACGGCCAGAATACCAAGAATTCTCGGCCATAGAATATTTAGAAATTTTCTGATTATTAAAATGACGAGAGTGTACTTTTAAGCGGATTTCAAGATTTCTTTTAGTTTAACCAATAGAGTAACACCGGGAGAGTCGCTGCATCCGGGATAGATGCTGCACCCCTTGTATTTCTTTTAATTATCGATAGATGGTCATCAATCGTACATTATAAATGCGCAATAAGATTATTGTAACTAGTGTATAGCGTGAATCCCACTTCGATGTTTACTTGTAGAAGTACAATCCTTATTTTGACGTAGGTGCATGATTTCACTGTCCAAACTTTTAAATACGTTATGTTTAAACAATTTTCATAGACTAATCACAAAAGGCATGCATGATTTCGAAATCAAAACTAAGCGTAGCATTTGTGTGGGAGGAATTCCAGTCAAAAACGCAACCGGAACTAATGCTGTTAAACTCGTAAATATTTAATTGAACTTCTGGATTATTACAAGAATACAAATATTCATCTTGGCTATACTACATACTAGGACACGACATTTAGTCATTAATTGATAAAGATTCAATTACGGGTCTGCTCACAGACCCCGTTAAATAAAATAATAATAGCGGGCAACGCGCTATCGAAAAATTAACCAAGAGAGAGCACCTCTCTCTCCCAACGCAGAAACTCATCTCCCAAAATTCCAGCGCTCAGCCCTTCGTTTCCGCTGAGCTCACCAACTTCTCATGCGGACTGGACTTTGGGTTTTCCCAGCATCTGGTCTGGGTATTGTTTCGCCTCTACAACTCGGGCATCTTGACCATTCTGTGTCCACACAGATCACCCACCATATAAACTGGATTGATACCGTCCGACTTTCATGGATCCTGAAAAATACTGGAAAAACACACAAAATAAACAACATGACAAATAACTGCAATATCAAACTACGTATACAGATGAACACAGTCTTTCCATAAAAAAAAAATTAAATTAAATTAAAAAAAAAACACTGTTTCAGTTCTTTTTGCTAAGCATAGTCCAAAAAAAAAAAACAATACGCAGGTGAGTCCATCACGTGGATGCAGTCCTGTGAACAGTTTTTAAACAGAGAATTTTTTTTTCTTGTATAAAATAGTAAAAAGAAATGTTCGGATGACAGCACAGTCACAGTAAAACACAGATAAAAAAAAAAAAAAAAAAGATGAGACGATGCAAAAAAAAAATACAAACACATAAATATATCAATTTGAATTAGCACTATATTTTTCTCTTTAGGTTGAAGAAGCCCATGGCTTCATGGGATCAGCTGCAGTAGAGGTCACTCTTGGACCCTCTTGAAATCCCACTTTTTCGACATCGTATCGAACATTGTGCTTAACTTTGATCACTTTGTATGGACCAAGGAATTTCGGTCGTAGCTTCATACCAACCCCGAATTGGGTTCGTTGGATTGCAACTAAATCACCAATTCTATAACATTTCGCTTTTTTGCGTATACGGTTGAAAGTCTTGTGATTTTCCTCCTGAATTTTTAATATATGTTGTATCGCGATATTTCTGCTATTCTGTCTTTCCTCGACAAATGCGTTTTCATGTTCCTCATCAAGAATTTGTTTTATTCTTAAATCTTCCCTATTTCTAATTTTTACTCCCGTTAAAAGCTCAAAGGGTGTGTATTGAGTGCTTCGGGAAATCGTACTATTCGTTATTCGCTGAACAGTCGGTACATATTTATACCACTTCGACGGATCGTCGATACTTAATTTAGCAAGGATTGATATGAGAGTCTCCTGTTGTCGTTCTACCTGACCGTTTCCTCTGGGTATTGTCGTTGTAATTAGAACATGCTCAGTATTTTCATCTTCGAGATACTTTTTAAACTCACTAGAAGTGAAGGCGGCACCTCGGTCGCTGATTATTCGCTCTGGGTTCCCGAATGTAGCTTGTTGAATTTTTAATTAAGAAATTGCCTCATTTGCAGATGTCGTCTTGACTGGATAGAACCACACGAATTTTGTAAAAGCGTCCACTACAGAGAATATGAAATTGTAGTTTTTGTTGGTCGAGGGCATTGGACCTAAGTGGTCGACGTGATAAATTTGGAGAGGGAATCATGTTTAGGATTGGGATTTAGCAATCCTTCACCTTTCCCTCGCTTCCGGTTGTATAGAATGCATTCTAGACGATTTCCTATAACACTTTTAATTTGTTTTCGAAGATTAGGGATATAATAATCCTGCTTTATTATCGCTTCGGATTTGGCTACAGCGTAATGTCCTTTATTATGAATTTCGCGAATAATTTTTTTCTGCATAATTTCGGGGATCATTCTCTACTATCTTCATATTTGTACACAATATTTTTCCTAACAAAATAATCTTTACTTTCATTTTTCTCAACTAGTGTTTTGATAGTTTTAATGTAATCGTCTTCGTTTTGTGCTTTGGTCAATTTTGTTGTAATTTCATCGTGCGAACGTGTTGTGACTAATACGGTGTTACGACTCAACGCATCAACGTGTTTCATTTGACTTCCGGGCCTGTGGACAATTTGATAATCGAATTCTTGTAGGAATAAAGCCCACCTTGCTACTTTTGGCGTAAGATCTTTCTTCTCTAATGTTTTTTGAAAGGCAGAACAGTCAGTTACTATTTAAAATTTATTCCCTAACAGGTATGTCCGGAATTTCTTTTATACTTCAATAACAGCAAGCGCTTCAAGCTCGTAACTACTATATTTGGCTTGGGCGGGTGTTGTTTTCTTACTCATGAAATGAACGGGGTGTAAGTTTCCATAGTCGTCCTTTTGTAACAAGACTGCCCCAAAACCTAAGCTGCTAGCATCCGTGCGTAATTCTGTCTCTGCCCCTTGTCTAAATATGTGCAACACCGGTTTATTAGACAATTTATTTTTCAATGTTTGGAAAGCCTCTTTCTGACTCGCTCCGAAATTAAATTCGTTCTCCGTTTTCAGGAGATCACTTAAGGGTTTAGCGATTCTAGCATAATTCGCTATATATTTTCTAAAATATCCAGTTAACCCTAGGAAACTCTAGAGTTGTTTCTTATTTTGTGGCTCAGGGAATTTCTCAACAGCTAATGTTAGTGTTTCTGAAGGGCGAATTGTTCCGTTTTCCACTATTTATCCTAAAAATTCGATCCTTCTTTTCAAAAACTGGCATTTAGAAAAATTGAATTCGAGACCATACTCTGATGCTACCTGAAACACGCGTTTCAGTTTAGAAAGCGCCTCTTCTTCAGTCTTCGCAGGGACGATTATATCGTCTAAGTGTACGGAAACCGTTTTATCTCTTATTAACTCTCTGATGCATGCATATATGTAGCGTTGGAAAAACTGAGGAGCTGAGCTTAAGCCGAAAGGCATTACATTATACTCGAACTGGGAATTATTTGTAACAAACGAAGTAAATTGTTTACTGTCCTCGTCGACTTCTACGTGGAATAAACCGTTCTTTAAGTCTAATGTGCTAAAAACTTTATTTTGCCCGAAATCGTCTAAAATATCATCTATTACCGGAAGGGGGTAATTATCCCTAATTATCTTTCGGTTAAGCTTTCTATAATCAACACACAATCTATAATTGCCATTTTTCTTTTTGGCTAAAACAATAGGCGCGGCGTAACTCGAACAACTTTCTCGTATAATGCCTTTATCAAGCCATTCCTGGATTTGTCTATCAACAAACGCTTGTTCTGCAAATGCTAATCGCCTGGGTCGGTGCGTAATCGGTATTTCATCGCTCAGTATTATTTTAACTTTCAAGTTGGCACTTTTTATTTTCTCAGGCTTGTAATTCTCAACTAAGTTAATTAATTCATTTTTTAAACCGCAGTCAGTTATGTGAGTAAGATCAATTTCGTTTATATTAACCGAATTCACCATTTCTGCTAAGTAAACAGATTCATACTTAGGAGTGTCAGTTAAACATTCTTCAATCACGGGAGTGTCTATGGAATTTGACCGCAAGCCTGGGATGGTCATGGGAATGTTTACAACATCCGACAGCAAGACTGATTTGGCCATGGGAATGTTTACAACATCTGAAGGAGTGTCTAACTTCGGAAATTTTAAGGAAACCACAGCTATCACATTAACAGTATAATTTTTCTCCTTATTTCGCTTACTCATAACTTTAAGGCCATTACCAGATATTTCAAAATTTAATTTACTTAAACAATTATTTCCTAGGATCATGTCGTATTGTAAATCATTTAAAACGTAAATATCACAATTCATACTAACATTATCAATTGAAATGTTTGTATTGAAAAAAACCCTTCGGGCTCATTCCTTTTCCGCTAATTCCTGTCAGTTTTACATAGTTTTCATTTAATTTAAGGCATCCTAAACTCTTATAGATGTTATTATTAACCATTGTTACGTCAGATCCAGAGTCTACCACACAGCTGACCTTTTTCCCCATAATTTCAATAATTTTGAGGATTTTATCCGATGGGCAGGAATTGTTATTCGTAGTGTTCACTGATTTATTATAATTGAAGTTACTTTGCTCAGCTCTGTGCTCGGTTTCTTTGCCTCTAAAATAAGTTGGTCCTTCCTTTCTTCTGGGACATTGATTTGATTTATGGGAGGCGTATTCATTACAATAAAAGCATCTAATTTTGAAAGGGTTAGCGTTATTCGTCGTGTTAAGATAATTTTTTTCATATTTGCTACTCTGCGGAATGTTATTTCTGTTAAAACTTTTGTTTTCAACATTTTGAGTAAAACGCTTTTTAACATCGTTATTCGGACTTCTCGGTTCGGAGTTCTTCCTGATAATATTGCGAGCCGCTTCATAATCATCAAGTTTACTTACAAAATCTGAGACCTTTGTAAACTTAGGCAAGTCATCAATGAAATTTTCCCTTATTTCAGATGGTAAAATTTTCCTTATTTGGTCAATAACCAAAATATTTTTTAAATCATCAAAGGTCGAAATGTGAAGACCTGTCAGCCATTGTTCCAAAAAATTAGTAATTTCAAATGAAAAATCTCGCCACGATGCCGAATTTTCCTTTCTATGCGAAAAGAATTTCTGTCGAAATTGTTCTCCACTCAGCTTAAATCTTTTTAGTAATAACTGTTTCACGTAATCATAATCATTAGACAGTTCCTCCTTTTCGCGACATATTATGTTGACTATTTCCAACGGTAACAGACCTAGCAAATAAGTTACCCAATTTTCCGTTTCTACGCGCAGGCGCTTGTTTGGCGTTCAAACAATGTAAGGTAAATACTAATTTCTTCTTGATGATTATACTTTGTAATTAATTTCAAAACATCGGGGCTTTTAATCCCGCTACTTAGTGTCGGTATTTCTGTTTTGTTTTTCGCGGCGATCTCTAATTCAAGTTTTTTTTAACTCAAATTCGCGTTTATTCTATTCTTCTAATTGTATATTTTTTTTTGTCAGACTCTTCCCTTTCAGCAACAATTCCGGCTAGAAGATTTTTTACAACATCTTCATTATAATAGCTCGATTTAATGATATGTCCGAGAGTTGGGGCTTAGTAGAGCTTTCTGGTGCTTCTAATCCCAACTCTTATACTACCCCTAAAAGGTCTACCTCTTTGGCACGTACTAAATGCGCCATTATTTTTATTTCCAGTTTAATATCAATTCTTTATAATAGCAACACAAATATATAAAAAGGAACTCACTTACTTTTAAAGGGAAAAATCCTTTCTTGAAAATATAAAACACAATGGTAGAAAAAAATGACTCGTGCGAACTTGTACCACCACCGGTACATTCGCTGTATGTAAATTGAATATATTTTTTCACACGCGTAAGGGAAAGAAACGAATCAAAGCTCACGACAAAAAAAGCACAGTGAGCCAGAAAATAGCAAAACAGCCCACAAAAAATAAATCACTGGGCTGAAAAAATGATTCGATCACTCTAAAAACAAAAAAAAAAAAACAGCCCACAAAAAATAAAGCACTAGGCTGAAAAATAAATTACACATGCGAAAAAACCAAGACTCACACAAAAAAACACAGTGAGCTGTTCACACACGCGATCCTTCGGCCCGTGAAATTAAAAAAAAAACTACAGGCATTCCCTGCGCACACACTTTTTTTTTCACTGAAGCCGGAGTGCACACACTGTCACCAGCGGTCAGAACTTCTTCTTTCACTTGAGCTGGAGATAGATGAAAGAGTTCTTCCGTTCTTTGCAGCTCAAAAATAAAATCAGTCCAGGCAGTAGATAATGCGTAAAGCAAAAGAAAATTGTTCCAGTTTTTAGCTCAGATCAGCTCAGATCCGGGCAGTAGGTTTCATAAGTGCATAACAGTCTAGCTCAGATCCCGGCTGGGCCCCAAAAAATTGTGGGAGGAATTCCAGTCAAAAACGCAACCGGAACTAATGCTGTTAAACTCGTAAATATTTAATTGAACTTCTGGATTATTACAAGAATACAAATATTCATCTTGGCTATACTACATACTAGGACACGACATTTAGACATTAATTGATAAAGATTCAATTACGGGTCTGCTCACAGATCCCGTTAAATAAAATAATAATAGCGGGGAACGCGCTATCTAAAAATTAGCCAAGAGAGAGCACCTCTCTCTCCCAACGCAGAAACGCATCTCCCCAAATTCCAGCGCTCAGCCCTTCGTTTCCGCTGAGCTCACCAACTTCTCATGCGGACTGGAATTTGCGTTTTCCCAGCATCTGGTCTGGGTATAGTTTCGCCTCTACATTTGTATAGAATACTGAGTGTATGGTTACGCTATTTCCCTTAGCGATGGCAGATAACTATGATTGCTGACGTCTGCACCATGTAAACTGAAATACATGCCGCACTGGAATTCCGGTATACATGCCGCAGTTTCTGTTGTACGGGATGATTAAATATTATTAACTTTTCCTTTTCTTTTTGTACAGACTAAGCATGTTAGGTATGTTATCAAGTTTACTAAAACCAAAGGAGAAAAAGGGAAAAATAAAATGTAAGAAAGGCAAGAAAGATGCAAGTCAAGATTATAACAATAAAAAATTGGATTACGCGTAACGCAGACGTTCTTTGCAAGGAATGTTTAGAAAACTACTCCAAAAAAGAGGAAGTGTTATTGGCTTCACTGCATCATGTGTCAAATGTAGTTACAAAATGACTGTACTTTCTTCACGCTTTTTCTGTAGATTATAGTCGAAAAAACAAGTCTCTTAACCCATTCGGAACCATTGGTGCACATAAGCACTTTATAAAAAGCATACAAAATTTGTTTCACACACCAGTAAAAAAGAAAAGTAATATTTGCTTTCTTTAATTACAGCATTTTCATAATTATTCAAGTATGGGTAACTTCTTTTTAAAAAGTGGTGCCAACCGAATAAAATTTGTGTAAAAGTCACCGATACCGAAAGGGTTAACAAATAAATTATGTAAACACAATTTTACTTTTTCTCTTTTGCCTCTCTAATACACTGATGCATCCATGCTAAGTTGTTGCTGAAATCACAATTAAAATTTAATGTAAAAAAATAAGTCGATAATTTTAATAGTGAAAGTAGGCAAACAGTTATTAATTTGAATCTACTAATACATTTAATTGTACTCATTTAGTTTCATTTTTTTATAGTCCAAATATGAATATTTTTATTTATAATTTCCTTCTGTTCTTATTACAAGCTCGGCATAACTAACACAAGTGCGGCATCTCAGCCTGAATGTACGGATGACACGCAGCAGTGTAATGTTTTAGAAAAAAAAATTGTTAAACATTATTAATTATTTGTTTTGAATTTTTTTTGTCGCAGTACACGTGTGGTATATTTAACATTAAATAGCACAGCATGATTTTTTATATTTTATGTCCACCATGGGACTTTATAGACAAATTTTTAAAAAATGTGCAGAATAAATCCCGGAATTACCCTATAAGAAAGATGACAACAATTACAAGAAACATTAAAGATTCTCCATTTACGAAAATGAGGAGCCGAAAACTTTGTGGAGAGGAATTGGAATTCGTTGACAGGTTTAAAAATAACATTAAAGTTAAAACGTTTTAAAACTTTAGCTAATTTGAAACATATAGGAGGATAAAAAGGGAAATTAATCAAATTATCAGGTTTGGTTTTCTCAAATTTAGAAAGGGTAGAATTGCTAGAAATTCTATTAAATTTTGTCACAGCTTAATTGATAACGGAAGGGTTTAAACCTCTTTTGAGAGCAACAGGCTTTAACCCTTAAATGCCGAGTGGTGCTTTTCGGCAACATACACAATTTAGGCTTCTAAAATAAATTAGAATAATATTGAAGTTATAATGCCTAATGTTGCCAATAACATACATTCCGAAAATATTATTAAATAGATTTTCAACATGTAGATGGCAACACTCGTACTGTTTAAGAATAAAGATAGATTTATTTTTTCAATTATTACTCCTTGTTCTTTTTGTTTTGTTTGGAAGCTTGCGAAATACCCTATTTTGTTCTGCGGTGAGCAAGTAAAATTTATTTCTCATTATAGTTCCTAAAATTCTTGTGTGTTTAATATTATATAATTTTATCAAGGATAATTATTTTTTCAATTAAAGACCAGTATTGCCGATTAGTAACAAACTGTTTTTTAGCCATAAATCATACTTAAAACAAAATATGATTTTTTTAAGCATTATTCCCATGATTTATTTAAAAATGAAAGCCGAAAAGCATTATTACAATGATTTTTGAAAAATCAGGCATTTAAGGGTTAAGTAATTAAGTTCATCCTTAATAATGCAGCATCTGAACGAATTTTGAGGACAAGGTTTACATGTGTAAAAGACTCCGATTTTCTGGTTAACAGAATGATTTTAAAGAGAAGGATGTGTGTTAGAAACAGAAAAAGGTTTTCTTTAAATACAAGTTTTGAAGCGAATCACATCTAGTTACTAAAACATCCAAGAAAGATAGTTTATTATTATTTTCAAACTCAAAAGTAAACTTTATATGAGGGTCGATGGAATTGACAGTATGAAGAATGGTGGAAATAGCAAAAGGTTTGTCAACGAAAATAAAAAGTATCGTCAGCATAGTGCATCCAACATTTTAAAATTTAACCGATTCAATAGTTTTACCTCAAAATAGTGTATATAAATATCCCGGAGAATTGATGATAGAGGATTACCCATAATTGAACCGTCAGATTGTTTGAAAAATTTATTATCAAATTCAAAATAGTGTGACTAGCACAGATTTTATTTAAGTTAATACAATCTTTGACTTCAATATCTGAATAATGAAATTACCGTAATCCAGATTCCACAGATGAAAGAGTACCATCAATCGGAACATTGCTAAAAAAAGATTTGACATCAAGAGAATGAAGCTTAAAATATTTGGATAGGTTAACATTTTTTAATTTATTGACAAAATTATAAGAATTTTTAATCTTGTGCGTATTGCTGGAGAGGAAAAAGTTATCTTTAATGACAATAGCACCTCTGAATTCAACTTTCTTGAGAATTTAGTCATTTTCATTAATCGTGAAATTATTGTTAATGAAAATTCTGATTCTGCTAAACTCACTATAGCTTGGAAAATCTTGTTCACTCCTAACATATAATATTTACATTTTTAAATTAAATAATATTAGTTTTGGTATATATATATATATATATATATATATATCATTTATTTATTCATTACTATTACTATTTATTTGTTTATCTTATTTTCAAATTGTAATTTTTATTTTATTTAATCATGTAGTGTTTTATACATTTGTATTTTAACTTAGTTTTTATTAAATTGCTTTATTATTCTCCAACTGGTCTGTGTCCTTCTCTTTGGGTAATGCTCTTGTGTGATTGTCTGATACCTTCATCTTTCCTATTGGCTGTTTCCTACTCATGCTTCCTTATTGGCTGTTTCTTCAACTTGTCCCTTTCTCTTACCTGTTCTCTGTCAGTCTTGCTACTGTTTTAAAAGTAGTAGGACGTGTTCTCTGCGCCTGATGAAGAAAGACTAGTTCTTTCGAAATGTCTTGCGCATTTATTAAAATGTTTATGGTTGTATGTCACAGCAGCTTTTTAATTACCTAATGCTTATACATTAGTTCAGTTTTTTTAAACAGAACTTTCTGATGTATTTGCTTTTTAAACTTATCGCTTACTTTTTAAAATTCATGAAAATGCCTTATTAAGAACTTACAAAATAGTGATTATTTTGCAAGAAAGCATGATTTATACTTTCAAAATTATTCACTAATATGCATATATAGCATTGTGTTTATTGCGTTTAAAAAATTGTGAAGTACTTCATATTTGCTAACATTTAGAAAAACTTGTATATTCAAAGGAAAATAATAGAAAAAATGGTAAAAATTATTATATATTTCTTTAGCTAAGAACTACAAAGTATCGTTGAATTTATTTTTAGCATATCACTCATGTGATCTTTGTATAAGAGAAAACATATGACACTTATTTTTTTCTCGGTGTAACTGCACTCAAAAGAAAAGATAAATATACATATTTTTATGTGATTAGCTTGAAGTTCGTAAACCGAGAATTTATTGCTCAGCACATATTGCAATCTCTATTTTTTAAAGCACAAAAATCACAAATATTCCCTCGAGATGCATATGATGTAAAACCTTTCTGTATTTTCTTAGAAAAAAAACTTTCGATAAAAGCATCTTCTTAAATAAATCTTGATGTTATGCACGTGCAATTGGAGAGATAAGTATGAAAATATTTCTTACCGGCAGTAAATTTTATTTTCATGAGGTATTATTCAAATACATTTGGATTCCCAATAAGAGAAGATTTTGTAATATGCAATCCTAACCAAGTATTTTAAACAACTGACATATTTTTAAGTATATTTATGGCTATGTTATCGAGAAATCTTAAATACAAATTATGTATGTAAATAAGATTTAAATTTAAATTTGTATTCAATATTTTTACAACATTAAATACGTTATTTGATTGACAATTTATAACACGTGAGCTGTATTCTTATGTTCAAAATGATAATTTAAATTATCAGTTTAGCTTTAATAAATATATACTGAACAATTACAGTTTCTGATTAACCCTGAATTTTACTCATTCTTAACCCCTTAAGGGGGCTGGCCACCCAGATTCCGATTTTCCCTCACTAATGTAAAGTCTATGGTCATTTGATGCATTCGTATATTTAGAATATATCCTCGTGAAATTAATATTTTTTGTGTATACTTCCAAAAAGGTCTGTTTTTATCATAGTTCTCAAAATATTTCTAATGTATAGACTTAATTTTATATGAAGTGTTAAAATCTTACTCACAGTTCGCGAAATATAAAATTCAGCATAAATTTTAGAAATATTTTGAAAACTAAATAAGAAAAAGAAGAGACATTCTTTAAGAACCGTACACAGAAAAAAGATGTTAAAAAAAGTGCTTCCGGCCAGTGCCGGGAGGAAGAGGTAGCTTACATATTCCTTATTTTTTAAAAGCCAGCTTATATTATTCAAACACACGGAGCTCAAGTTATTGGAACACGATTATAGAAGATTAAATACGAATTTTTGTCAATATTGAAGATGAATGAGAATTTCGCCAAACTAGTCAGCGTTATCAAAGCTGGTTTTATTAGAGGAGGGAAGCACGTGATATATATATATACTTTTCATTCTGCGTACATCATTACCTTGGACTACTACAAAAAAAAAACTGTGAAGTCTATTTAAAAAAAAATAAACTGTGACTGCTGCAAACTACCTAATGTTGGATTATTATTCGAACTGAACTATTCTTGTTTTCCGCCTTGCCGTGTCACATTTCAAGATTATAGAATAATGTCAAAAAGTGTTCTGCATGCTAGGCTCAGTGGATACTAAAAAAAAAAAAAAAACTGCTCAAAAATTTATGGATTTCCTGCAGACAATCTGAGGAATACTCATTGCTTTCTGTGTGAACGCACTCTCAACCGAAATGTTCATCACTCCAATAGACGCCTCTTCAAAAATATTAGCAGCGAAAGTGCGCGGAAAAGCACTATACAGCAAACGCATAAGTGACCGACATTTTTACTTATCTTCATGCCGTCAGCTTCCGTCACAACTAGCCGATAACCGCCATCCTTTTGACCGGCATAAAAAAAAAGTGTTGCCGATACCGAAAATACGTGAGCGCCTTAAGAATGAGTCATAAATCCTCCATCGCCTGTTTTTGTTTTTTTCTCCTCTTCTGTTGCTCCTATGCTGATTTACGCAGCTGGATCAGAATTTCTAAGATATTCCGGACTATGTCTTGTATCGGCCGAAATTTAAAAGAAAAAAAGAAGAAACAGAACAGTTAAAATGATTTTTTTCTTCTACATTAAAGAAATTTTTTCTCCTTCCCCAGTAACTCTATGAAGAAAGCGTGTTCGTGGATCTACATGTATTCTATTGCATTTCAAGGAACTGATGATTGATTTTATTCATGCGAAAATAATGGATCAAGGCTCCCCACGTATGGGAGGTTTGACGCACTTTGTTTTATATTGAAATTTTTGCGAAAAGAATAAAAACAATCGGTTAAAACACCTAAATAACTTTATGCTACATGCTTTAATTATTATAAAAAATATTTTTGAAAATATGATGCTTAATCAAACCTGTTAAGACGCAATCGCAAAACAGAGGAGGAAAATTTTGTTTTAATCAGGATTTTGTCTAAGTAGGTATAATTTTACAGCACGGAAAAATGAAATTTTAATATTTAAGACATTATTCCGTTAGAAACAGGTTCCGTTTTCATAGAGTTTCATGTATTATTATGTCGTGATTTAGGAGCCACTGTCCCGCTTTTTTGTCTTCTTGTCCTACTTTTTGTGATACTCGACCTGACAATTCTAATTTCAGAGAGTTTGGCTTCATCTCACTGTATTCATCCTGATGAAATTTGTCAACATACCTTCTTAAAGTTTCTCAATCAATGCTATGTTCTTTAGCAGCCGCAAGAGCAAATAACTTATCATTAATATCTTTTAAACCTTTCAGGGGCAAAGGACTTTCAGTACTAAAATGTTGAAATAAATGACTAGCACCGGAATTTAAGAACAAATTTATTTAAAAATATGAAAAAGGCTATATTTCACATAGATAATAAATGGAAACGATTTTAGCAAAATTCTGGCGTCATTGTGGCGTTTGAGAATAAAAATTAAGTGGTTTCATAAACATATTACTGCCCATGAAAGATGAAAGACTGCTGCTTTCATACTTTCCAGTCCTTTATACTCATTTCCATTCTTTCTATTTGCCTAGTGTAAGTAATATTAATGGAAAAGTTGCTATCAACTTTCCCATTTATATTTCATTTTTTTTTTCGCAGTGGATACTATAGCAATTTTTCATATATTTTATCGGTTTTAAACGTTTTCTTTTCCAT
The DNA here is from genome assembly GCA_963932465.1 of Maratus speciosus. NCBI lineage: Eukaryota > Metazoa > Arthropoda > Arachnida > Araneae > Salticidae > Maratus > Maratus speciosus. The sequence continues at coordinate 246,728,988 of OZ010787.1, forward strand.
CACCCGATTTTACAGTAGCTTTACAAAATAAATTTACATTCTTTTTTATATATAACCATTAATCTTTCATTATGCGCAGTGTATAATAAAAAGATTTCTAAAACCACTTAATTAAGGGAGCCTTGAGCATCTGGTCAACCCTCCCTCACATTGACTGTGTCAAACCTCCCCACATAGCCCTTTTCTAAAGAATTGCACATTGTTATGTTAAGCCTAACTTACCGTGCAATCTTTATGCCTGGAATGAAAGCTCGATATTTGTGCGTTACTTAAAACCTACTTACTTAAATTTCTATGATATATTTTATCTGAAAAATAGCTTACAAAGTATTTTTTAAAAACACAACTTTCAGGTTGAAAACGCCTCACAATTGATTTTTTCCTCACCTGTTTCGAAAATCTGTATGAAAAAAGACTGTTGTGTGAGCATTCCAGTAGCTTTGGTTGACACCTATTGATAAAACTCTGAAATTCTTTTAAATATGAAAACTGATGGGTGATCAAGCCTCATGCATGGTCAACCCTCCTTAGTCTCCCCTAACTGTAATTTAATTGTATTCTGACTATTGAGACTCCATAATAGGGTCAAATAACTGTTAACTATATATGTTATATAAGCTCTATTAACTTTTTTATAAGTTTTGCCACCTCCAAAAATATTTATCATTGTCTTATAATAATTAAAAGACTGCAGTAGTAGCTTAAAATACACTCTAATATTAAATTCGTAACGATTTACGAGTTTCACGCTGTTATACTGTATGAAGTTAAGATTTTTAGTCAGAGTTTGAACTCTAAATCCTTGTAACCAATAAGCAAGTTAACAATGTTACATTATGTTATTTATGATACACATCGTACATCAAATTTATGATTATATCCCTGATTTGGCATAGGTTTGATATGTTTTAACTACATTCGTCTATAAATTATATGCCTGATTTGACATACTTTTGATCTGTTTTAACATAATTTGTTAACTATTATTTAGTAGAACAGTTAAGTGTAATAGTTTATAAAATTGAATATACCATACAACGCCTTTTAAATATAGACTGAAAATGCAAAAATAGATGAGGCTTATCAAATGACTTATCAATATCATAGTATTGTAATAAATTACTGCAGTAATACAGTAATATCTCTTCTAACAATGATTGCGGAACGGATAATCACTGTTAAATGTCATAGAGTTGGGATTAATATTCAGACATTTGACATCTAAATCCTTGTAAACATTAAGCAACTGTACAATATATGACGTTATTCATTATGCATCTATTTTTCATCCCTTTTACGAATATATCTCATTTTTAACATATAATTGAACCCTTTTTTAGACACTTAAAGGGCAGTAGTATATTTTTATAACTCTTAATTTTGATGAATATTTCTTCTTTTTAGGCTTAGATATCTCTGGTGGGGCACGAGATAAAAATCTGAAGTTCTGGTTTCTGAGAGTATTGTATGGTAGTGCTATGCACAAGAAATTTCAGGATGGAGATTTGACTACAAGCTGAGATATGGCAAGGGCAACATGTCAAAAGAATACTGCCAAACTATTGTTTTGCTGTAGTCACAGTTAAGTATTTATCTCAGAGTGTCATTTAAATTTATTTTTTTTTATTATCTTTTAATAATAGTAACAGAAAATAAAGCCTTTTGCAAAGCTTAGCAATTAATTTAAAAAATAATTAAGCCTAAGGCCTACATTTTGTATGGTTGCAGTATTTTTTTTTTTTTTGTAATTTTAGTAACCAAAAGAAACCTCAGCACTTTTATATAAAGGAAAAAATATTTTTACAAAAGACCTGAGACAAAAACAGAATAGGGAAAGAGAAAAGCTGTTAATGCTGGCATACTTGTTGAGACATGATCAAATGTGTCAAAACACATTCCTGCTTGTTGGTTTAAAAACCACAATTTTAATGCTGCTTGCCAGTCCCTGAAACTTGTTCCTACCATAAGTATATTCCTGTAAATGAAACATCATACGATGTTACCATGCATCAGCCTCAAGTAAATTTTAGAAAGTAAAGATAGCCAAAGCCCTTTCAAAATTTATACTTCAGAAAATGACATTTTTGCAGAAGAAGTAAGCTAGGAATTATTAATGAACTGAGACTTGCACATAGTGATTTCAAAGTTCACTTCTACGAGCCAGCAGGCCCAAGATCTTCAATCATGTTATCAAGAAATGACAAGACTTTGTTCCTACAAATAAAATTTTGAGAAAGATCAAAATTGTGGTTTTTAAACCAACAAGTAAGAATGTGCTTTGACACGTTTGATCATGTCTCAACAAGTATGACAACATCAAAAGCTTTTCTCTTTCCCTGTTCTGTTTTTGTTTCAGGTCTTCTATAAAAATATTTTTTTTTCTTTGTGTAAAAGTGCTGAGGTTTCTTTTAGTTACTAAAATTACTTAAAAAAATAGTTACTGAAACCATACAAATGTATGGACTTAGGAATAATTATTTTTTAATTAATTGTTAAGCTTCGCAAAGGGCTTTATTTTCTGTTACTATTAATTAAAGATAATCAAAAACATAAATTTAAGTCACACTCTGAGATAAATACTTAGCTGTGACTGCAACAAAACAATAGTTTAGCAGTATTCTTTTGACATGTTGCCCTTGCCATATCTCAGCTTGTAGTCAAATCTTCATCTTGAAATTTCTTGTGCATAGCACTACCATACAATACTCTTAGAAACCAGAACTTCAGATTTTTATCTCGTGCCCCACCAGAGATATCAAAGCCTAAAAAGTGCGATTTTTGACATTTTTGAAAAATTTGGGATTTTTTTTTAGCGAAGAGAAACGACGTCCCAGGTCTGGAACTTGGCGTGTGAGTACAAATACTTTTGGCCTATTTGTAAAAAAAAATTATGTTATGTTTACAGTTTTCCTTGCTAGAAAAATTTCCTTTTGTAAACGGACAAATTTTTGAAAAAAACTGAAAATTTATGCTTAAATTTCACCAATAAGGATTTATTTCCGGAAACTCTTCTATTACCACATTTTTAGCCCAATGTATTCTGTACAAATTGCTTCAATCCGCACTTGAATTGGATAAATAAACGATGAATTATTTACAATTCCGTAAACCCTTCTTCTGAGAAAATTGCTGCAGACGATGAAACAAAGATGGCCGCCATGCGCAAACAAAAATTAATAAAATTATTAAAATTATTAAAATTAATAAAATAATTAAAATTATATAAAATAATTAAAATAATAGTTTTTTTAAACTTCCATCATGTTAGGGTTGTTGTACAAAAAAATTCAGATTTTTTAAAAATGGTCGAGCAACGAATTAATGATTATCTGGACCACTTGAAATGGATTGACCCTAAGAGTTATCTGAAAATAATCTTCACTGATATTACTTTGTTTTGAAAGTTAAATAATCAAAATAATCCTGTTGTTCTTGAGCAGGTAGGTTGGAGAATAACTTTTCTGGAAAATGTAGATTGTTCATCAAATTTAATAATATTGTTTTAAATACGTAAGTCTACATACAAATATTAAATATACCCTAATACAGGATGAATGAAGTTTACTTTATAGCTTGTACATTTAAAAAAATATGAAAACAGTTGGATAGCCCGATTCATAGAATAATTACAGGCTCACCATTTACAGTAAAATCATAAGAACGATATTATTAGACTATGAGTAATTTCTGTCTTTCGACTATAAATGCATTTTTGAATAAGAAGTCGTTTACACACTAATGGTTGTACATTACTTAGAATAATTGTACATTACACATTATTGATTGTATTTTTAGGGTTGCCTGAAATCACCATAGAGTTAATAGGGGTAAAATTTTGTGATAGCTAATGTTTAATTCAAGTAATAGTATTTAATTTATATCTTCCCCCCAAAAAATCATCCGATGGAAAAGTTTCTTTCAAATGAGATGCACTGTCTAGACATTAATATGTTCTAAGCATGAATTTTTATTAGAAAATATTTTTTTTAATTATGAAAGCTATTAATAGAGTCCTATAAAAAATTATGAATTTGACGTACATCAAATTTTACATAAATAATATCAGTATAGTCGCACGGATTTAAAGTTTACAGCTCATTGCTATCTTTAGTTTTTGATAGATAAAAAATTTTTATTTTTCTAAGTTGGGGGTTTCTTCTATTATCGATTTCGTCCCCCACCCCCAACCCAAAAGAAAAATTAAGCAATCATTTAAAATAACCGCGAACATTGAAGTTGTGAATAAACCCCAAAACACTTTATTTTATATATTCTTTAATTTTGGCATGATTGCGCAAAAATCTTAAATTTTATCGGACTGATTTGTTCCAATAAAATTAAATAAAGTGATAAAAAAATTAAATAAAGTGATAAAAGTGCGTGCTTGAAAAATATAAATTACTACAATGTCTAAGCTATAGGGAGCATAAATTCCAAAAATTGCATTCTCATTCAAAAAGAAGTTATTATTTAGAATCTAATGGTACATTTGTTTCGATTTTATTGTAAAAAAATCTATAAAAATAGTCTAGTATTTAATCTTCTATTAATCTATCCTTCTGATATGGTCCTATAGCTGTACGAGCAGGATCACCTGTTACCACGCCGTGTGATTTCCTTTCACTGTAGTGATGCATTAAAGATAGTATGTACTGCAATTTGGTGTCTTATACAGTAATTTTAATAGAAAAAACACACATGATATTGCAAATTTCATGTAGATATTCTAGAGAGTGCTTATCTATTGCTTGGATGTTAAAAGAGAAGATTTTCTCACAAATAAAACTTTATGTGGTTATTTTTTTCTGTACATGTAACATATCACGGGTATCTAACTTGCTGAATATCAAATTATAATTATTATTCATTCTTATATAATTAAACTGTTTTTAGAACTTTACTCACAATATGGTTTCTGTTTCCTCACCCCCAAATGTGCACTAACATGAAAACAGTGCTGCAAGTTCAATTGCATATATGGAATATATAAATAAGCATGTTTTGTATGTATAGCTTATTTATCTATTCACAATATTCATAGACAGAAATATCATTTCAAGTCTTTTAGATGCATAAATCTGTAATGACCTTCCGGAGAATAAAAAGGACTGAAAGAGTCGGAATACAGTTTTATTTAGAGCTGTTATTTACTATATTATGCTTTAACGAAAATGAGAGCTGTCAAATGCACGTGCGTAACATCCAATAACATAGTTTTCTTCACATACATTTACGCTTTTGATTAATAACTGAAATTTACTCTCTGAAGTAACTTTTTCTGGATATTTAACTAACAAATAATACATATTTTTGTTATCTTACGTGAAAGAAAAAAAAGAGAGTGTCGCTGCTTAATTTTGTGGAAATATATTATTCAGGAACTTTCCAGACATTTAGGTATCACGATATTATATGTATATCCTCAAATCCTTTTCTAAATAGTTTAGCTACTGAACATTTCTACAAATAGTAATCTAATATATATATATATATATATATATATATATATATTGTTAAAATGGTTTAAAATTTCAAAACATTTGGCTATATTGTGATAATATATAACATTATTTTTAAATTATATATAACCTTCACATTATTTCTGATTGTAATATAGGGTTATATAATTATTTTAACTGTTATGTACACAACAGATAATTTAAAAATATATACCAGATTGGAAAATATTACATTTTATAAATTAAAATTTAGAAAATGGCAATTGTTACAGAAATATGGTCCTGTTAAACGCTAAATGGTGCTATTTGATCATCACTTTACAAAATTGAAATTTTTGTGCATTTATAAATATAATAATTTTCAAAATTTCTCTTTCTACTCATGTGCATTGTGAGTAAAATTGAACAGGAGTTGTTTAGGACACTGTGTTGAAAGTTTCTTATAAATATTTTCTTAAGTATACATTTCAGCATTTTCAGCCAAACTACCTAATGTCTCACATCAGCAGCATTATTAAATACATTGAAATTGGTATGTTTTTTCTTATTTTCTTTCGTTTCATGAGTTACAGATCTATTCTTATCCTGGCCAATTTATTTAGATCACCCTGTATAAACTGATATAATTGAGGTTTTCACTGAACTATCTCGTCTATAATTATTGGAAATAAAGTATCAGGGCTTTATTTCTAAAGTGACACAACTCAAAAAATAATGTTATCCGAAAAGATATATCGAATATTCAGGGATGAAAGCAAACTGTTTTATAAAAAAATATATTAATTCAATCAATTAATAACATTCCCAATAAAAAATATCTCCGATTTTTAATTGTGAGCTGGTTTGAAAATACTCATGTACCGATTTCTTAGAAGAAGTGATATGATACGCCGAACGTGTAAAACGATTAAACTATTCTATTTTGGCCATCATCAAAGCTCAGAAAATAAGTTTTCCTCGACCAGTCATATTCAATTTTTTTTGTAATTATCTTGTTCTAATACATGAAAATGTATATATATATATATATATATATATAAACCAGTATAAGACTATATTTAGCCTGAACCAGCGCACCCCCCCCCCCTCACAGAACAAGAAGAACAAGAAAAAATATAACTGTATGTAAAAATTAAAATTTTAACAAAACTAGGTAAAAATAGGCTGCGGCCTCATCGGCAGTCGGTTATATTTCAAAAGCAGCCGAGCGTTAAAAAAATGTAGATAAAATATGCATTAGTGGCAGTGGGTTTCGGCCAAAACAGTGATAGCAAAATCAAATGTTAAATATTCGATGGCTATTATCACATGCTCCCACACCGCACACTACGTGAACATTATTAAATGAATGCCTCACCTGGAACACAGTAAAAGATGCTAAAAATATGTTCGTTGAAAAAAAAAACCACACTCAATCAACTTAGCCACATTGCCACAACCCAAATATAAAACATAAAACAAACTAAACAAGGCAGAATCAAACATCCAATCAACCAATTCAGATTCATTCCAGGTCTGTTGCCAATCGACACAGCACATCATCATAAAACCGTCCTTAAACAGGCTGTAGGAAATATGAGTCATTCACTGACGTCGAAAAGCAATCGATCAGTAATGAAGAAAATCTGCAAAATCTGAATATTTTTTTTATAAAATTTAAAGGAATATTGTTGTTGTGATATATATTACTTTTAAAATGAAACAATTCCTTCTTAAACATATATATATATATCATTATATATATATATATATATATATATATATATATATGGGGGGGGCTGTTTAATAGCCTCTGCTTATTAACCAGGAGAAGACCCTTTAATTGCCTTCGAGGAGGACTTAAAGGAATCGACTGGGAAGGGAGACTTTATGTCCAATCCGCAACTTCCACCGGTACAGACAGCTAGTACCCTTGCCTAGTGCATGGGGAACGAACGCGGATGGACTTCGTCCAACCCGCTTGGCCAGCGTGGAGGAATTTGTCCACCTACCCCCTTATTTTACCATTAATTCACAAAACAATTCACGGCCCTTAATTCCCGGCGCTCTAAATGTTCCTGGTTACGGCAGCGATTAGAAAGACATGAAGGTAGAGGGTGCTAAGAATAACCGGGCTCGGCTTGGCTGTCATAAGTTGATGACCTTGGCTACGTATAATGGACGATCCCTATCTTCGTAAAATCGTTTACAGGAACTTTAAGAAGAATTAGAAAGAATCAACTGGGACATCCTACGAATATGTGAAGTAAGAAGAAAAGGAGAAGAGAAGATAAATCTTGTCAGCGGACATGTATTATACTACAGAGACACAGAAGATGGAAGAACAATCTGTGTAGGATATCTGATTCATAAAAGGTGGAAGAATCACATCGTAGAATATGATAGTGCATCAGATAGTGTTGCAATGGATTGTAATAAAGGTGTCCAGAAGATTCAAGCTGAAAATTACCCAAGTTTATGCACGAACTGTAAGCTATACTGATGAAGAAGTTGAGGATTTCTATGAAGAAGTAGCTGAAATGCATCAAAAGGGAAAATGCTACACAAAATTAATAATGGGAGACTGGGATACTAGAATTGGGGAAAAAGTGAAAGGTGAGTTATCAGTAGGAAATCATGGAAAATTGGTGCGTAATGAAAGAGGAAACAGATTAATTGAGTTTGCTGAATGTGATGAGTTATATATCATGAATTAATTTTTCAAGAAAAAGCCACAAAGAAAATGGGCTTGACGTTGTGCAAATGGCTCAACAAGTGAAATCGACTACATCTTAACAAACAAAAAGCATCTTATTCAGGATTGCAGCGTTCTCAATAACTTCAATACAGGAAGCGATCACAGGTTGGTTAGATGCAAACTGCTGTTAAATACTAAAGTGGAAAGAATGAAGCTTTTGCAACATTCAAAGAAATCAATCGATATAATAAACCTCCAGAAACATAAAGAAGAATTCCATTTGGAACTTAAGAATCGTTTCCAAGTACTTCAATCAACTTTAGAAGAAGAGCAAGATGTTACAGTAGTGAACAAGAAACTAACCAATACTCTACAAAATATTACAAAGAACATAGCCGGCGATGCACAAATAAAGAAGACAAAGAAAGTAACAGAAGAAACAAGAAGATTGATGAAGAAACGCAGAGAATTTAAAATGAAGAAAAACGATCCTAAATGAAGAGTTGAATATGCTGAATTATGTAAACCGGTAAGAAAACTTGTCACAGAAGATATCAGAAAATTTAACAGTGATCTTGTCAAGAAAGCTCTAGAAGATAACAAAAGTTTAAAATCAGCTAGGCGCAAACTATGTGTTGGAAGAAAAAGTATTTCTGCACTAAAGAGAGCCGATGGAGCAATCACCAAAACCAATAAAGAAATAGTACACATTTTCGAAAAATTCTATAACGATCTATATAAATGTGAAGATCAAAGGGAAATCAACCTACGTGATCAACGAGAAAACTTAACAGAAACCGAAGCGAAAATCCCAGTGATGACAGACGAAGTTTTACAAACCATTAGTTTTATGAAAAAAGGTAACTTCCCTAGCGTAGATGGAATTACAATCGACCTTATCAAAGAAGCAGGCGAAGAATTTGCTAAAATGCTATCCTTATTGTTTTCTAAATGTCTCAAGAAGTCAGATGTACCAGAAGATGGGAATAATGCTGTGATGGTGCTACTTTACAAGAAAGGGGAGAAGGAAAACATTAAAAACTACCGTCCGATCAGCTTACTATCAGTGATTTATAAAATTTTCACCAAAGTTTTAATGACAAGACTTGAATCAGATCTGGACTCAGCTCAACCTAGAGAACAAGCAGGATTCCGAAGTGGATTTAACACGATGGATTATATCCAAACGGTAAGGGAACTCATAGAAAAACATAAGGAATATAATTTACCTCTCTGCCTTGCCTTTATTGATTATGAAAAAAACATTTGATTCAATCTACACATCAGCAGTAGTAGAACATTGGTATAGACAAACCTTACATCAATATCAAAAAGAAGATTTACAAGAAAGCAACCGCAACGATTCGCTTGGACAAAGGTAAAGCAAAGATCAAGCTTGGAAGAGAGGTAAGATAAGGAGAAACCCTTTCGCCTAAGCTTTTTACTGCTGTCTTAGAAAATATTTTCAAGAAGCTGGATTGGAAAAACAAAGGGATTAGAAGAAATGGGGAATATTTAAGTCATCTTCGATTCGCTGAAGACATTTTAATTTTGAGTAACAGTCCTGAAGAATTGGAAAATATGCTAAAAATTTAGCAGAAGCTAGCATTAATGCGGGATTAAAAATAAACTTGGAAAAGACTAAGGTGATGTTCAATTCCTTTGCACACAAAAAAAAAAAAAAAACGTCTACAGCAACACTGAAATTAAAGAAGTGCGAGGTTATGTATACCTTGGGCAGGAAATATCTTCGGATTATAGTATCATGAATGAAATCAATAATAGAATATGAAATAGATGGAGTGCTTTTGAGAAGAACAATATTATTCTGAAGAGTAACATACCTCTTTGTTTGAAAAGAAAGGTATTTAACCAATGTGTTTTGCCTGTGCTAACTTATGGAGCAGAAACATGGACGCTAACGATACGGATGGTACAAAGATTACAAACAACACAGAGAAGTATAGAAAGATGTGTGCTATGTGTAACTAGAAGAGACAGAAAAAGAATAACCTGCGATAAGAAACCAGACGAAAGTTTTTGTCATCATGGAAAGAATTAAACGGCTAAAATGGAAATGGCTGGGCACATTGCAAGAAAACAAGACAATAGATGGAGCGCAAACACCTTACAGTTGTATCCCAGAGTTGTAAAACGGCCAAGAAGACGACCTCAAGTAACATGAAGTGATGTAATCATAAAAGTAGGCGGTGTGAATTGGATGACTAAAGCATTTGATAGGAAACATTGGAAAAATATGGGGAGACCTACATCCACCAGTGGATTGAAAACGGTTGATGATGATGATGATATATATATATATATATATATATATATATATATAATTTTTTTAAGGTTTACAATTAATTTGGGTTCTGGATATTTAAAATTACTTCGCACAATTTTATTTCACCTAAAGATTATTCACACATACCATGATAGTTATTCGCTTCAAATGTACACGTTTCTAGAAACATTTTCATAAAACGAAGAAACATTTACAACTATACAAAAATCAGTTTTTTAATTTTTCAAAGTATTACAACTAAATTCAGAAACGAAGCATGGAGCTAGTTTGAAACCTCAGAGCTCTGTCTTCTAATATAATTTATTAATTTATCTTTTTGAACACGCAATTATTGGGACTTGAAATTTCAATACTAAACATTTTACTTATATATTTGATCACTTAAACGATAGATTCCTTCTTAACGAAGTACTAAAAAGAAAAAATATATAAATAAATTATATACCATCTCAAGAGCTGCGCTCTTGAAATCTGAGAGAATTAAATTATGTTACATTCAAGCAGTAGCATTAATTTTGTCGAAGTTGTTAGCGGAAAGTAGAATTATCTAAATGAAATCTGTAATCTGAATATTTCAGAAACAAACTTATCTTATTAAAATATATTATTTATGTGGAGTTGAATTGGTTTGTTAAAGAAATTGGAAGCGTTTAATTTAGAAGATTGCGTCTTTTTGCATTATACGCTTTGGAAAATTAGCGCCGAAAATTAGAATGCTACATTGAATTTTGACTTGATTTCATTATTCTTTCTTATTAAATGAACAAAAAAGTTTAAAGTATAAATTTCCTTATTCTATTTAAGTAACAAAAATATTCATTTATGGTATAAGATTTAATGAGAATATGTGATTTTTCAATTAAAGTATCAGATTTTTAATTAAACAATAATAAACATTATTTTGATTTTTAGATATAACCTAAAAATGTATGTGGATCGAATGATGTTGAATATCCATATATGGGTCATTACATGTCAAATGGCGTAGGGGCTCCTGTTCGGCCGCCTTAAATTTTGAAATAATAACCACAGGACATACATATAGGTCTAATATGGACATATGCAAACTTTCAGAGTCAACAGTAGTATATTTTTGCCACCAAGTGATCTTTTGAATAGTTTACTATTTCTCAAGCACAGGAAAACTATCAAATCAACAAGTTTGTCTTCTTATCACTCCTGGAACTTAAAACTTTACTTATTGAAAATATGTGATACAGTTCTACTTTTCCGTTAATAAACATAATTGCCGTATTAAAGACCAGAAATAAATACATTCATTGTTACTTGGCCGCAAAGTAGACCATATAGCTTGCCGCGATAATTTTGACAATTAATTTAGCAAGCGATATCTACAGAACAAAGTAGGTTAGAAGTTGGTCACTTTCTGAATTAATTATTGTTGCGATGTCATATATCAGCTGAAATTTCTCTCCGGCTTAATATTCATTCATTTACTCATCTTTGGAATGTCTTAAAAAATTAATAAATTCAAGCCCGTTTCCAGAAGCCTGTATCTGAATAGGAGCACTTCTCATTTAATTATTGTTAGTACTACTGGAAAATACAGATTTCATTTGACAACAAAAAGTTCGTTTAATTTTGGGGCTTTTTGGTATAATGTAAACAATAAAAGGTATAAAACATTTTCTTTGTGTGAGAATTGCAACTACACCCGCTGTATATATTGACTCTAAAAATGTCTCTGGAAGTTTCTGAAGACTTAGAATACTGCAATAGAGAAAACATAACAGAAAAGTATATAAAATAAGAAGGTCATCCATGTCAACTGGCAAAATGGGTCCTGACCGAGTGAAAAGTAATGTCTCAGTACACTCAATTATTTTTGAAAGGATAAAGCTAGAATAGTGGAACAAATGTTTGCCTCTACTAAAATGACTGTGCTCTATCATATGAGGTTGGTTGTCATGCCCCTAGTGAAGAAATCTGGAAAACATCGACCCTATCTCAAATATATGATAGATAGTTAAAGCATGTCAATTACAAAAGTTTAGATGACCCTCGATTTTAGTAAGAAATGACGACTTACATGTAAAAAGAACTTTGCTAGAGGCTCTGAACAGTTACTTCAACACCGGTTTCATCAAATCACTGGCTTAAATAAATTAATCATTTCAATAACTTTAGAGCTTCTAATAAAATAATTTTAAATGTAAGGCGTCATTTCAAACTAAATTGACTATGATTTACATTTTTATAATCAACAGTTTGTTTCTCTGTCTCATATTTTTCGATACCAACAAGTTGCACATTTCGCTACTAGGTGACAATGTAGCCTCTCTCATATGATAGAGCATAATCATTTTTACTATAAGAAACTTGATTTACAATATTAGCTTTAATCCGTTCAAGAGATATTTGAGCGTACTAGGACATTACTTTGCAGTCGACCAGGAAGCCCCAGGTCAGTTGAGATGGAAGGACTTACTTATTTCAGATACTTTTGTGTTATTTTTACACTACTGCCGTGTTTTTTATCTTTTCGAATTCAAGAGAAATTTTTGGAATAAATTTTTTCAGTGAATATAGTTGTAAATTATACATAAAAAATGTGTTTTGAACCTTGCTTTATTTTTGCCTTATACCGAAGATGCACAAAATTAAACAAAAGTTTTCTGATCAAGTTGTACCAACGGTAATAAAATCAGAAAACTCCCTTTGGAGATTTAAGGCTTTTAAAAAGGGATTGAATTTATGCATTATTTTTTAAGGGATTCCAATGACGAATAAATTGAAGAATATTTAAGCAGGAAAGAAACATCTTCAGCCGTGATACTACACGTCAATTAAACTGCAGGCTCGATGGCGTACATGATAATATTCTTTTGAGTCGAAAATTCGAAAGTTTTTATATAAATCAAATTCGAAAGGTTTCTTTTATAAATTCGAAAAAAGGCACACTCACAACAACTCTAATAAATTCACACACTAGATCTTAAATTAAAGCACTTCCTTTTAAAACGTATACTTACAATTTATTTACAAATGTATAGAAATATTAATATATTATTACTCCCATTTTGAGAGTTCCATTTTTACCGACAGACGGTTCAAAAAAATCTTTACATCTGCATTGAAAAGAAAATCAGAAAACAATAAGAGGGGGTTGCCACAGCAGCCGACTGACAGAAAATGGCAAGTATCGCCAAGTTGGCATTCTCGACATCCTGCCCCCGGCTGAACACTTAGTTCATCATCTACATTAAACAGTTTAATAAACGTAAGAATATACTTACATACATGACAAATTTTTAGATAACATACTTACATACAGCTACATATATACAAGAAAAATAATAAGAATGCTGCAATCTAAGAAAGAAAATAAAACACATGAATTGTATGAAAATTAAACAATAATAAAGGTAAAATATGAGTAACAAAAGAAATTAAAAGTTTATGAATAGTTTTTTTTAGTGTCAGAGTTTTTAGTCCACCAAGTCAAATTCAAGATTATATAAGAGTTGCACTGGTCGTTTAAGATCGCCTTTTGTAGTCTGTAATAAACATGATCTTATTTTAGAGACACGACGAAATATGAGTTCTTTAACACGACCACATTTCCACACATGTTTTGGGAGATTTTCATCATGAATTATCACTATATCGTTAAATTTGAACTGAGGCGATGAACTTATGTTTTTCACTTGAAAAGCAGATCTTAGTTCTAAACAAATATTCATTTCTCCACCTTTTCCAAAAGTGGTCAGTAATTTGTTGTTTATATTTATATTTTTTCGTCAACAAAATCTTATTGGTTTTCTCTTGCGTACAAATTGGTAATCTATAAGAAGGTACATTAATCGTTTGCCAACCAAATATGAGATGGCGTTAAAGGTTTTGGTTCAGCATTTTCTTCGTAGAGATAACATAAAAGACGTGAATTGACCACAGCTTCTATTTCAGCTTTAAATGAAGTTTCCTGAGTTTGTTAAATCCAGTATTTTTCTGCTATTTCTATTTCTGAAGCATTTAAAGGTCCTAAAATTTGAGGGGGTTTCGAATTGGCATTATGAATAAAACGCATTATCCAAGCAGTAATATTATACGCGATTTAAACTACTAAACTTTGCCATATCAAATACTGGCTTAGGAGTAGAGTTTGATTTGTTACACAATAGTGTTAAATTTGGTTTTGCTTTCATTTCATTAATACCTTCGGGATCAATGTCTATAGAACTTTTTGAAGACCACATATCTTCCGGTAGTGATAACGAAGGTGGGCCGCACCACCATACTTTATTACCCATTAATTTCGATAAGTTTTCCCCACGCGTAAGCAGATCTGCATGGTTTTCTTTTCCGTGACAATAATTCCAGTCCTTTGGATCTGTCAATGACTGAATTTCGATTACACGATTGGAAAACAAGGGTTTCCAGTTTGTAGTAGAACCCCTAATCCAACAAACAGTTATTTCTTAGTCGGACCATAACTTTATATTTAAATTCGTAATATGTAATACCTTTTTTAAATATTTCCACATTCTAGCGCCAATACTGCACTGATCAATTCCAGCCGTGGAATGGTTAACCTCTTGAGGCGGGATATTCTATATTTACTCCAAACAAAACTTGTTTCAATTTCACCAGTTAACGAAATGGAATGCAGATAAGCAACTGCTCCATACCCTCTCGGACTAGCGTCACAGAAAATGCAAATTTGTGAATTTTCAGAAATGTTTATCCCATCAGGAAAATATTTTCGGGGTATTTAAATGTTCATAAATGTACAACTTGTGAACACCAAGTGTCCCACTCGCATTTCAAATGGTCGGGTAATTTATTGTCCCACTCTAAACCTCTTTGCCATGTTTCTTGCAACAAGGCTTTAATACGTATTACAAATGGATTCACAAATCCTAATGGATCAAAAATTTTCAGTAGCATTTTAAGCACTGTTCGCTTCGTGGGATCATCGATATAACAGTCTTCAAAGGACTGCGCATCTAACATCAAAACATCAGATTCAGTATTCCAAATCAGTCCTAGCACTTTTAAGATACTACCTGTATTTTCCTCACTTATACCTAAGTTATCAGATTCCCACATTTCCCTAAGTTTAATAGAATTTGTTTTAAATTTTCTCAAATTCATTCCAGCTTCTTTAAGAATTTCAGAAGCTGTAGCTGATAAATAATATGCTTCATTATCTAAGTCTGATCCGGAAATTGAATCATCGACATATAGGCAATTATCTAACATATATACAACACTTGGATGTTGATCTCGATATTTCTTTATATGATGTTTAATTGTGGCAGCCAAAATAAATGGTGAGCATGAAACGCCAAATGGTACACGTCTAAATCTTAAAATTTTGAAAAAGTTGTTTTCGTCATTATCAAACCAAAGAAATTTAAGGTGCTCTCGGTCTTCTTCAGCTACGGAAATTCGAAGAAAGTCCTTTTCAATATCTGCACAAAAAGCAGCATTCAAGTTTCGGAAATTAATAATAATTTCTAATAAATCTGGGTTCAGATTTGGGCCACTGTACAAATAATCATTTAATGATTTGCTGTTTTCTTTTGAGGAAGCATCAAATACCATTCTAACTTTAGTTGTGGGTTTATCATCCTGCAAGACAGGTCAGTGGGGCATAAAATAACCGCTATTTACAGTTTTATTAGAACATTCTTCCACTATGTTATTTAATTCCTGTTCAATCACAATTTCTTTATATTTCTGCAATAATGCCTTATCTTTAAGCAATTTTCTATTTAAGTTAATAAATCGGTTTCTCGCATTGCTATAATTACTTCCTAAATCTCTTTTATCATCTTTCCATAACAATTTAGCTTCGTATCGGTGCTCAAGAAAATGCAAATTGTTTTCGAATTTTTCGATTATCTCTTTATCTAATTCCGAAATATTTTCTTCTGTGTTCATCCCAAAAGTTTCTAACTCCCACAATGTTTTCAAATCATTTTGAATAGGTTTCATAACCTGAGTAGATAAGACCCCCAGCTTGTTTACTCTCACTATTTTTATTTACGTCAATTGTCCCGCAGAGGGAATGCCCAAATATATTTTCACAGACTAACAACGATTTATTTGTGGGATATGTTCTATCATTAATTTGATAGAAATAGTCAGCTCCTATTAATATATCAACATCCCTATTAAGTAGATTTCATTACAAAAAGCTACCTATTGCAGCCATTCGGAGGAAAACGATTCCGAAAATTTTTGGTATATTTTCACCGATCATGACCCCTAGACCCCGAAACCATCATCCGTTCAAAATTGATATATATATATATATTTATATATATCCATATATATATATATATATATATATATCTGTGTGTGTGTGTGTGTGATCTTTGTCATACTGTAACTCTCGTATTTATGAACCGATTTGGAATACATTTCGTGTGTACATAGTACATACCAATGACTCGACCGAGTTCGTTGGCCAGATTCATCCATCATCTTGTTTCAAAATGGCGGCCCTTTAAAAAAATTTAAAAAAAATTAAACTTTAAATGAGGCACTAAAAAATTATACATTGGAAAAAATATGTTTCTTATGTGTTTGGGCTTGATACAAAGATTCTGGAGAATTTTTCGTTTCGTCTATATCTTAAAAAATGAGTGAGTTATAGCACTTTGAATTTCTAGCATGGCTGATATTTTGAAACGATCTGATTTTTGTCACGCGATAATACACGTATTTACGAACCGATTTGGATGTGACAGAGAATGTACATAGTACATAGCAATGTCTCGACTGAGTTCGTTGGCCAGCCTCATCCGCCATCTTGTTTCAAAATGGCGGCCATTAATTTTTTTTTCTATTTTAATTTAATATGAGGTACAAAAAAATTAGAAAATGAAAAAGATTTTTTTCTTATAAATTTGACCTTGATACGAAGATTCTGGAGCATTTTTCGTTTCGTCTATATCTTAAAAAATGGCTGAGATATAGCACTTTGAATTTATAGCATGGCTGACATTTTGAAACGATCTGATTTTTGTCACGCGATAACACGCATGTTTATGAACCGATTAGGATGTGACAAGGCATGTGCATAGTACATAGCAATCACACGGCCAAGTTCGTTTGCTAACTTCATCCGCCATCTTGTTTTAAAATGGTGGCCATTTAAATATTAAAAAAATTAATTTAAAATGAGGTACAAAAAAATTAGAAATTGAAAAATATGTTTTTCGTATGTGTTTCAGCTTGTTAAAAATATTCCGGATCATTTTTTGTTTTGTCTTTATCTAAAAAGATGGTCGAGATATAGCAGTTTGAATTTCAAATGTGTGTGACATTTTGAAAAATCTGATTTTTTGCCTGCAACAGCACTCGTATATATCCACCGATTTAGATATGAGTAAGCTTGTGCACAGGAATTACAAAGGTCTAGATCAAGTTCATTAGTGAGCTTTGTTGCACCCATAATATTGTTTTAAAATGGCGGGTTATCACCGATAATTCGGGTTGATATAATAATTCGGGATATCACCGAATTTGGCGACAAAATAAAAATCACTTTAATAATACCAGCTTTGATAACGCTGACTAATTTGGCGAAATTCTCATTCATATTCAATATTGACAAAAATTAGTATTTAATCTTATATAATCGGGTTCCACTAATTTGAGCTCCGTGTGTTTGAATAATATAAGCTGGCTTTTAAAAAATAAAGAATATGAAATCTACCTCTTCCTCCCGGCACTGGCCGGAAGGACTTTTTTCAAAATGTTCCGATCTGTCAAGTCGAAATTTAGAAAGTTTTCTCTTAATTTTGATTGGCAGAGGAGGAATTTGTATCAAAGAATTGGTTATTAGCGGTGTGATTAATGCTTCAATTATTATACTACGTTTTCTGTCCGTCAAGTGAATTAGCTTTAGCTTAACGACATCATAACATCGTTCTTCAGATTTTTTCGAACCGAATGTATAGACAATTAATTTTTCCTTTCTAATGAGCTCAGGTTTCAATTTTGAAACTAAATTTTCTGTAATGAAAGTTCGGTCACTAGCAGAGTCAAATAAACAAAGTGCAATTTCTGAATTTTCACCCGCTTCTACTTTTACATAATTTTTTTGCAATATTACTTCTCTACTGATATTATTTATGTTGCTTTTACAATGAGATACGGAGGAAATAATACTATCTGAATTTTTTTATACTTCTGTTTTTTATTAGAATTACGAAGTATAGTATTGTGATATGTTTTGCCACACACTTTGCAGTTTTCCTTCGAAAATTTACAAAAATTAGCGATGTGAAATTTACGGAAACATTTAAAGCATCTTCCTTCCCTTTTCAATTTTTCTCGCATTTCCGGAATGGTGAAAGACTTACAGTTTTCAGTGTTGTAATCAGTCTGGTTACAAAAAAACAAAAAACAAACAAAAAAACCCCAGTTTTTCTTAATATTTGTGGTTAAGGCAGAAGCTGATGGAACGAATTTTTTATAATTTCTCTTATAATTTCCCTGTTTCTCAGGAATTTTTTCAAAATAGTTTAATTGGACAGCGACCTCGCGAGATTCAATTTCGTCTTTAATGAAATTTATCAGCTCATTAACATCCCAGTCAGTATGTTTAATACGTTTTCTATTAAATTCCAGCACAATATCTGATGTAATAAGTTTCAGAAGAATCGGACATAACAAGTGCCCATATGGACCTGATGTAACACCTAAAGATTTAAGATTTCTTATTTGAATTTCGCATTCATCATATAAACCTCTAAGAGCTTTAATGTTACTAGAATTTCGTACAGGTTTCAAATTTAGTAGTTTAGTTATGTGAATATTTATCACCGGGTCATTACGACCAAAACGATTTTTCATAATTCTATAGCATGAGCATAATTTTCCTTAGTCAGCGAAAAGCCTGCTATAGTATTTGCATCAATTCCGCCAAGTGACTTTAAGTAGGAAAATTTATCAATCGGAGTTAAATGTTCATTATTATAAATTGCATTCTAAAATTGACTCCAAAATTCAAGCCATAAACACGAATCACTATAATATTTAAATATATTAAGTTTAGAAAGTTTTACAAAATTTTGTAACTTTTTAGTAGAGAACTATTGTTGCTACTACTATCACTGTCAATGTCTGAAGCATCTTGTTTAGTTTCAGGAGTAACGGTGTTATCATTTAGAAATTTGGAAATTTCATATTTCCATTCAATAAAATTTTCATTATAAGATTCAGATTTCTCGATTTCTTTTTCGAATTCAGTTCTTGGAACCAGTGGTTCAATCTCAGAATTTAATGATTTTAAAGTTTTCATTTTATGATTCAATTGCTATTTAAATAGATCCAGCTGTGTTTTTCTATTCTCGAGATCTAAATTTTGTGTATTATCTAATAAGTCCCTTATTTTGTCAAATATTTTCGTAGTTTGACTACGAATCGTGGCTCTTTTTTTCTTAAGAGTTTCCAGATCCATCATAAAATAAAGAATTTTATCAATAAAATATATGTATTCAATATACTTCAATTTATTCAATATAATTTAATTTGAGGTACTTATCTCATTCGATGATGAAATCCAGACATCAATCATCCAGTCGCTGAGACGCAAAAAACTGATACTACAAGTCAATTAAACTGCAGGCTCGATGGCGTACATGATAATATTCTTTTGAGTCGAGAATTCGAAATCTTTTATATAAATCAAATTCTAAAGGTTTCTCTTATAAATTCGAAGAAAGGCACACTCACAACAACTCTAGTAAATTCACACACTAGATCTTAAATTAAAGCACTCCTTTTAAAACTTATATTTACAATTTATTTACAAATATATAGAAATATTTATATACTCTCATTTTGAGAGTTCCATTTTTACCGACAGACGGTTAAAAAAAATCTTTACATCAACATTGAAAAGAAAATCAGAAAACAATAAGAGGGTGTTGCCACAGCAGCCGACTGACAGAAAATGGCAAGTGTCGCCAAGTTGGCATTCTCAACAAGCCGCTCTATAAATCGGAAGTGTCCCTTTTGAGATATTTGTCTTCTAAGAAGGAGTTGAATTTATGCATTCTTTTTAGGGATTTCAACGACGAATAAATTAAAGAATATTTAGGCAGGAGAGAAATATATTAAGCAACTCTATGACATAAAAAACTAAACCTGTGACTTTGTGATTCACTAAGGATCAGGTATTACAGTGCTCAATCCAGTTTGCTTGACCCCGGGCACCAAGATGATACAGGGGATGCCGAGGTAAAATGGACCACTTTTGTAAATTTTGAATGTTTACTCTCAGAGTACTGTTTTTTTTGTTTGAAAAAATGCATGCATATTATCTCTATATTGCGGTTTAACTTGCACTCACGGAAAGCCAAAAAACTGCATACTTTTTAAATGTATATTTTTAAATACTAAAAAAGTAACTAAGTGTCCCATTGTACAACAACTCAGGGGTACAATGGTCTACAGCATGGGGCTCTATAAACCACAAATAAATTTTAAAAACATTTATTTAGTACATTATTTAATAGCACACAACAGATTAAATATTATTTTTGTTTATTTATTGCCTCAGTCCATATATATAATCTAAGATGAACGAATATTAAATTTAGAAGAAAAAAAAATTGTATCTGGTCTGTTTTCTTGAAAAACTAGAGTGTTCGGCATATTCATTGCAATTTCTCGAAAATTTGCAAGAGATTCATGAACAATAGCTTGAAAAATGAGAACATTTTGTTTAGTTTTTCGCAGCATGATCTTACAAATAATTCTTTTTTATTCTGTTACCAACCATGCACAACAACAAAAAGAAATATTGTATTTTTTGTCATAAATTTGATCAAAATATATATACCAACCTTTATTTTGGTACCAAAATTTGCATCAGGCTGTGAAAGTATTTCCTCAAAGCATTATTCTATATTACTATAAACATACAGTCATTCGAACTTTCTGATACATAACTTTGCTTTTTTGGCATCTAAAATGAGTTGGGGGCTTGAGTTTTACCATCTTTCTCTGTAACAGAAACCGACACTGTTTATAAATTCTTTTTAGCTCCAATTAAAGATGTTTTTTTTTTTAAATATATTTTCTTTCCTCCTGTTTTTCTTCTTCAATAATATTTTTAACTGCTGTATCAGTCAGAACAGTTAATGTACTTTTCTTTCGTTTAATTGCAGCCATCCGCAAACAAGCTTCTGGAAAGGAACGCAACTGAAAATGTGATATGATTTTTAGGTGATAATTTTTCAACTAGCGATTGTTCAACAGCCATGTATGCTGAATGAAATTCAGCGTGTGCCACAGACATTTTCAATTTTCGGCATGTGTCAAAAGCAATGTCATTGAATGGTCATGTGTCTGTTACTCTAGGCTTTCCTTGATATGTTTGTTGGCATAGCTAAAATAAATATCAAAAAGTTAAATAAACTCTTTTTATGTAATAATGAAAAGTAACGTTAAGTATATCTTTCGTTATAAAAAATTATGCTAGTTTAATATGTTACTAATAAAATAATAATTTTAAAATGTTGAACTTTAGATGTCTAATCTATGTTGTCTGTGAAAATGTTTTTATGTAATAATATTACGCATTTTCTTATTTAATTTAATCTCACTTAGCACTTATAATTTATCTATAATATAAATAAATACTAACTAATAGGTATATGATTTTTTATGTACTAGTTTAACATAATTGTAGGTTTGTAAATATGTAGCAATTTAAAATTAACTAAATTAATAAATGAAAAAGAAAAATCTTTGTTTACTATTTTTTGTTCTCTAATTTGGGTTACTTTTATAATTTTAAAGCATAATATGTATATAGCGCTAAACAAATATAGACTAGGTGAATCATGGGTTAATTTACTCGCTAAAAATAAAACAATGTATTGTTCTTAATTTCACATATAACGCCCAACATACAAAATTATATACGATACAGAATTTGGGTAAAATGGACCCCGGTTTTGGGTGGTCTATTGTGCCCCATATGGAAGTTTGACAGAAAAAAAGAAAAAACAACAAAAAAATTTGTAGTCAATTATTTTAGCTATATTTAATGTAATAATAGATTATTTTACCCTCTAATTGTGATAAGTAATGTCTTTCAAGTCACAGTTCTTGAATGAAGAAAAGAAGATATGTTTCACCATGATGCCCAGTTTTATATGTAAAGGTGGAAGGATAATTTTGTCACGAGCTACTAATGAATTGTGGACTATATTGTACTCCATATTTTCTCTCAAGGGCCAGTTTTTTCTTAACCAATGCTCTTGTTTAGCTCTACTGCCCCAAAGACATATAAAACAGGGAAACTTGGTGTAACCACTTTGTTGACCGAAAAGAATGTTGAGCATTTTTAAATCGACGCAAATTTGCCACTTATGGTCATTGTATTTTATTTTGTCAAAGACTAGCAAAATGTTACAATATTCTTCCCTTAACTTTGTACTGTTTGCAATAGGTACCCCACCGTATTTATCTCCATTATGTAATAGAATACATTTTAGGCTAAGTTTTGAGCTGTCAATTTATAAACGCCAGTCGTTTGGTTCGTGTTGTTTCAAGCCCATTTTTATCAACAAGTTTTTGATATCTGAACAAAAGTAATACCGTTTTCTTCTGAAAAATAACGCCGTAATTCTGTATCTCTTTCACGATAAAACTTATTTTAGTATCTGAGGAAAGCAATTTTTTTTTGTCTTGATGCTAACAATTCTGAAGCTTGTTTAGAAAGATTTAAATCTCTTACAAGATCATCTAACTCATTTTGGGAAAACATTTTGGCTCATTTGACATACCTTCAAAATCAGCATCATTTTGTGATGAGCATGGTCCTCCAATGTCTTGTTCTAATGGTTCAGATATATTTTTAGGCTCCGAAGAGTCAGGTGAACGCTACACTGGATGTTAACACAACTTGTACTTGGGTACTGCCATTTACCTCGATTTGTAGTGTTTAAACCGCTTATGTTCACGATACAAAGATAACAGTCTTCGAGACGATTTCGTGGTTCTCGCCAAATAGTCGGTGTTCCAAATTTAAAGGCACTTCTTTTACCACTTTTCCATAATCTTAAATATTTCACGCACGATTTACAAACACAATTGGGAGCCCAAGACTTCTCATTTATATCCAAGAGCATGCCAAAATACTCAAAATAGGTATTTTTCACCAACTCTGATATAACTTTTCTACACTTGTTAAACTCATATTCTCCGCATATATAGCAAAAACGATCTGGATTGTTTCAACAACCTCTCCTTGAACTACTCAGGACACAAAAACTTGAAAAACTAATCTTCACGCAGTAAAATACGCCTGTTATCGATTAATATATATGCTTAAATGATAAAAATAAAAAACAAAGTAACTCGAGCTGCTCAAATCATTTTCAGGTTAGATTTGACAAAAACAAGTATAAGTGAACATTATCAACCCCAGAATTCGTGGCAACAGACGAAAAGTTTAATTTTGTAAACTAGTGTAATTTTTGTTTGATTAATTGTGCTCTTACAAAATGCTACGAAATGTATTTTTTTTAATTAAAATAGTAATAAGTATAAACATTTGAACTTTCCAATTCTGTATATAAAATTACGTACATAATTCAAGATATCTAGTGTGTTAGTAAGAAAGAAAAATAATAATAATGCTACTTTTATCATTCTAAGGACAAAAGTCTAACCAAAATTAGCAATACTGAACTACTAAAACTATTTGCAGCTAATAATCTATTCATTATCATGTCAAAAGAGACACTAACACGTCTCACGAACTAGAATTATCTTCAACTAATTTGCAGCAACCGGAGTAGAAAGAGCTTTATGTCATCTGCGCACACAATGTTTACTTTTTTACAAAGTAATCTTCCCTGTGTTACCCTAGAATAATTAATATCTTCCCTATAGAATTTCCCTTCTTCGATACGCAGTCGGACCCCCTACTGAGCAAAACGGACTTAATGATTTCCTGCACGGCATCTTCGAGGGGTAGAAATGTTCAGGATGGCGGTAATGCCAATGGCACTCTTTTTTTGGGATTACGGTAATCCCCCCGTAAGCTATAGGCTAATACTGAAATTACGTTTTTGTAGCATTGGACGCTGACCTAGATCACATATTTTCAATAAGTAAGGTATCTTGCATCATAAGCAAGAGAAATTTTGTGATTTTAACTTTTTCTACGACTCTAAAATAGTAAACTATATAGAAGGACACCTGATGACCCAACTACATTACTTCAGTCTCTGACAGTTTGCAGTTGTTCATCTTAGACACACTTTTGCGAATGCTTTAAATTGAAGGCTGTTGAACAGGGACCGTATGCAAATCTAGGCCGCTTTACATCGAATGATCCATTTCACATTTTATGCGGAGTTAATCGTGATCTGATGCATATAAACATTGAATGGCTTGCAACGTCATTTAGAGTGGGCATTTCATACCTGATATACGGTGGCGGTCAAAAGTTTCCGGCCAGCAAAAAATTTTGGTTAATTTGTAAATATACTCATATGAAGAGGAATCTCAAAGTGATATTTATACAATTTATTCACATAATAGATAGGAACGTTTTTATGGAATAACAAATAAATATCAATAAATTTAATTGACAAAATTAATTTCAAAGGAAAACGCATGTTCTCAAACGTTACTGGCCATCTTGGAAAGTTTGGAAAAAATTGGTGTTATAACAGAAAATTGCAGTGATCAGCAACATTTACAATTAGCATTTTGTCGTCATACATTTAGCAATAAATACTGCTACGCAGCGACATGACATCGATTCAATGAACGGTTGAATATTGTCTATGGTAAGTTTTATGCACTCTTCTTGTAATTTTTGGGTAAATTCTGCTGAATTGGAATATTTAAAATTCCGCACACGTTTATCAAGTTCGTTTCAAAGATTTTCTTTTGGATTCATATCGGGTGATTAGGCTGGCCATTTCAAATCCGGAATTTTTTGCGCTAAAGCAACTGCTTGACGAGCTTCCATGTATGTTTTTGGTCGTTATCATGCTGAAACAAATAGTTGCGAACACAATTGTACCTCCTATAAGACAGCAAATGATATTGAAAGATATCCTTATACATTGCACAATTCATCTTGCCACGGATTTTAACTAACGGACCAACACCTTTTCCAGAAAATGCCCCCCAGAGCATAACGTGTCTTTCACCATGCTTCATTGTAGAAAGAACGTATCTTGAATCATATTTTTTTTGTATTTATGTCGTTAGACGTAGTGTCTGCAATCACTCCCAAAAGGTTTGAACTTAGATTAATAGGAAAATAGTATTTTTTCCAGTTTTCACTTGACCAGTCTTTGTGTCCCTTGGCAAACGCCAGTCGGGCCCTCTGTTTTTTTTTTTTTTTTTTACTTATGAAAGATTTTTTAACTCCGACTCTTCCATAAAGTCGTACGTCACATAAGCATCTTGACACGGTAGACCGACTTATTTCAGCAAAATTTTCACTCCGTAAATCACGGGATATTGCAGCAGCATTTTTATGGGTGTCATCAACTGCTTTTCTCGTGGTAATTCTGTCCACACGAATAGTCGTATTATGGCTACTCTCGGACTGTGGTAAGGCCATGGCCAGCTTAATATATTTTTTAAATATTGTTCATAGTAGATTTTCCAATCGATGACTTTGCCACAATCTCACTAGAGGATTGGCATTTTAGCGACAAACAAATCATACTTTTACGAACAATAATTGTTGAAATTTTCATTTTTGAATTTCAACTACGTTATTCACGTTGATAAATTAACAAAAAACCCTTTTACCGATAGCAAAAG
This sequence comes from Maratus speciosus, assembly GCA_963932465.1. Taxonomy (NCBI): domain Eukaryota; kingdom Metazoa; phylum Arthropoda; class Arachnida; order Araneae; family Salticidae; genus Maratus; species Maratus speciosus. Next base: position 246,755,221 of record OZ010787.1, read on the forward strand.
CTAACGAATGACGAATGGCCGGAAACTTTTGCACACGCGGATTTCGAATTCCTCCCCTTTGCATCAAGTGTCTCCAGTTTCCAATCAAAATGATTACGTGGTCAGAGGTCATTTGGATATTCCTAAGTTTTGGGGTGATTGTGCTTCTTCTCGCTGGAAAATTCTGGCAAACAAATAAAACAAACTAACTGGCCGGAAACTTTTGACCGCTAGTGTAGGACAGTAAGTTCATTTTATGGCACAGTACTGTTCAACCAAAAATCATTTACATCAATTTTCTCCTGTTTCCCTACGAATTACGAATTTCTTGAGTTTTTTAAAACTCTCCACATGTATTTATATCTGTTTCACAAGCAAGGCAATCTTGGGGATCAATATTTCCATTTTTCAGGCTTTTCGCGACTCCAAACGTAATACGTTTATATGTGCGGACTATAAATTATGCTGGAAAGTTTTTGGAATTATAAGGAACATATGTAGAGGGATAAGTTTACAATTACATGCAAATAGAAATGGTGGAGAGCTCTTTATTTGCTTTCTTGTTATGGCTACAAACAAACAATAAAAAAATGCAACTAACAGAATGTATTGGTAGTGAAGCAGTTCCAAACATACTGGCAAATAAATGATATCTTACGGTTTAATAAAGTATAATGGAGATGTTTTTCCCGCTGTCGAAAATGTCTTTTATTGTAAATATTTTACCAAAAAAACCTGATTTGTCGCTGTTTAGAAAATTAGTTAATACCGAAAATACTTGCCGGGATTTTTGCTATAAATTTGGAAACATGTCAGAATTTGCCTCTGGATTCCAAAATTTTATAACAACTACAGAGAAAATACACCCTTTTGAAAATTCCTTTTCATGAACTCATAAAAATCTTATCGTTGGATGCTTTTGAAATTTATACATATTATTTCATACAAATATATTCCTGGAACACTTTTCAAAAATGTTTCGTTATCCAGTTTCAGGTTGTTCATTTTGTTTGGGTCAAACATTGGAGGTGCTATCATGTAATTTAAACAACTGTACTATCGGAAATATGGAAAATGCCTAGGCGTTTCTTGAATTTATACTGGCTAAAAATATGCATCGTATTATTCTTATGTTTTGATATAAAGGTATTTTATCAACACCTATTTATAAACCTAAAACTAACTACCATAATGAAGAAATGGGAGATGGAATGAATTGCAGGCTGATAAATTAAATTTTGAGTATTGAAAATCAGGAAAAAAATGCCGGAAAAATTAATTTCATTAAAAATATGATTGAAAATATCATAGGAATATAAAAAGGTGGACTATTTATGGGGATAGTTATAGGGAATGATGATTTCTGCAATTTTTCAAATTGTACAGTGTCCCAATTAAAAGAAATGTTCAACATTTTTCACTTTAAAAGTACTTGAACAGCAATGCATGCAGACCTTATGCGTATAAAAAAGGAATTCGTGCAGGTTACACAATGTCTCGTGTTTCTGTGTAAAGAAATAAGTGCGTTCATTTTTATTAAACATTTTTATATTATATTTTTACGATTTTTAACAGCAACCTTTAATGCTAATCACATTGATTGATAACCGTAATCACAATTATATTGTCTAAAATATATTTCAATGAGAATGATAAAGTTACTTATTATTGAAGGAAAGGTAATAAAGAAAAAGCATCCACGCTATGAAAAGAAAATTTTTGCTTTATAAAATTGCATTTTTATACAGCGGTTTAAAACGAAATGTTGAAATATCCACAACCTATTATTGATTATGTAAAATTGGCTTATTCGGAGTTTATAAAAAATATATATATATAAACTTAGAAATTATCCATACAGTGTATTTTGAGTTTCAATATATATATATATATATATATTTGTTTTTTCTCTTTTCTACATTTTTCTATCTTTTGGTATAGTTGTAAAATGAGGAATTTATCTAATAGCTTTACAGTTAATAAATTATTTACATTTATAAATACTTTTTCTTGGATTTAATTATTTTTCTTTATAGTTGATTCATAATTTCGTAAAAATATCTGAGTACAAATCTTTGGTACAATTCATACTGTTGAATGTTTATAAGTGAAGATTTTGTTTTGTTTTGCTTCATAAATTGGATTGAGTTTTAACGACTTTTTTTATCTTTCAAACTTAGTATTAGGTAATATTTGTTATGTTTTTCTATTTGATTTGATATGGAAGTTCTCTTATATGTATTTCAGGATTGTTCCACTCTTCGTATGAGGTATCGCAGTTGATTGAGCAATTTGAATCGAATAATTTCTGATTAATCTCTAACTATATTCAAGCATAAATCATTTGCGATATACTTATATTATGGTATATTGCCGTTGATAAAGTGCTTCATAATATATGTTTGAATTTATTTTCTAATGATACCTTCTGTTGTTGGATTTTGTCTTTCAAATATTTAATTAGAGAATTTGCCAATAGCATGCATACTAGGGTGTTTCGTTTTTCCAAAGATGTGATTATCATATGACTTTGCTTGCGCCTCGAGTCTCAGTGATATAAAAGATATATAGGCCAAATTTCAAGAAGATTGAATAATATTTAGAGGTTGCACCTTTGACCGCTTTTATCTCAAATTAGTGAAATTTCTAGTATTCAAGTACTTTGTACTAATGGCCTTCTCATGTATTTCTTTCATCTTTTGAAGGTAATTGAACTTTAAAATGGGGACCTTAAGTTGGCGGCTAGTAAAGGTGCCTAGTGATGAGTTTTTATTAGCTCGACTCCCTGCAAAGGAATAAGTACTCTTAGTTTTATTTACCATCACAAGGAAATGAAAGAAAGAGGGGTTACGTTAAATCTACCAGTCCTAAACTACAGGAACTGTAAAACAAAGCAAATATTCCTGTTAAGACGGAGGAGAATATCATTGTTGCTTTACAGAAGATGTACAAAGAAAAACAAAACCTGAGTAAAGAGAAATAGAGAAAAACGGAGAAAGCAAATGCGAAATAGCAGATCAGAAAAGGTGATGACTTCAAGTTATTTGACATTTCCTGGCAAAATGTGATGGGCATGATTTGTACATCACGAGATAAAGAATTAATTAGGTCAAAAGTAGAAGAGGAATTGAGTTCGTCAGTTAGAGGAGTTGAAAAGGTTTTCGCCTAAAAAAAATAACTAAGTGTACAAAAGGGTTAACTACCTCCAAAATGTACTAAAAGACAGAACTAGTCTAAGAGAAGATTGCAAAGAGTTATTACAATTCGTACTCCTGTACCTAGAAGTTTGGTCAAAAAATGACTTGAGATTCAGGATGCCCGACGCTCTGCATCAAGCAAAGTGGATGGAAAAGGCAGTATATGCACTTAAAAATGTTCTTTTCTTTAAACAGTATTCCTGAGAGAGAATTGAAAGGAATGAAAAGTGTTGCACTTAATGTCAGCATTATATATGTTCACTTCTGGCTTGAGGCAACTGTAAGTCGAAGGGCTCTAAAGAAGTATTTGGATATACTACAGTTTCTGAACACCTACCTAGAAGCTGATGTAAAAGAAAAGTGCTCTCACGGTTGTTAAGTTGATACAGGTACCTTTGGTATCTTTTAGAAACAAACGCAGGATTTGCTTTTTTTGAACGTACGTATTACTCCGGATAATAAGGGAAATTGAATCTAAATTTGGAAACCAAACATGTAAAGAAAAAGGAAACTATTTAAGGTAAAAACCTAGTTTTTGAAGGAAAAGACCTGAATCATTTCGTTACTAATAAAACAAAGACGTTCTTTGAACAGTTTGGGATCCACGATGTGACAGAATACTGCAGTGATTCTCTAAGAAGTCATGTGAATGCTCTTGTTGTGGTCAATGATACAGCAGAAAGAGGACTTGATCCGATTAAACGAATTGGTCAGGGACAAACAACAAAAGCAATTCTTGTTAAGGGTAATCGAGAATAACACAAAAGTCGTCACCAAGCAAACAAAGAAGAGATTGCATCATTCAAAGTTGATTAATATAACACATGTTTTGCGTATTATGCTATCTATTAATCTTAGTGTCTCGTTTTAGTATTATTTGAAGTTTGTGATTTCTAGTTTTCCCAATAAAAGTAATTAACATTAAAAAATCGTATTTTTCGCCTACTTTTACAAAACTGATCGAAGTGTGCAACTACTAAATATTATCCGAACTTAATGAAATTTGGCATATATATATCTTTTAAATCACTTAGACTCGAGGCGTAAGCAGTCTACAAAAAATTTACATTTTATTTTTTGCCTTACAAAAAGAAACACCATAATGCATACTTCCTATTGTAATTTAATTATTGATTAATTTATATTGTGTCGATTATATTGTGATTTTGAATGTCTGCCTGGGGAAGAGCATTCCATTTTTTTTTGTATGCGTAACCAAAGTTCATCTGTAGAAGCAATAGTATGAGGATCACGAGCGAGACGTCGATCAACGATATCTCACACATGTTCAATAGGCGACAAATCCTGCGAAAACACAGGCCACGGAAGAAGATGTATATGTTCTGCTGTCAAGAAGGCTTGAACATTCCCTGCAACATGTAGGCGAGCATTATCCTGTTGAACGCTAGCTCCAGGGATGCCTTGAATGAAAGGAACGACTTCGGGTTCCAGCAGTTCACTGATGTACCTGTTGCTGTTCAGCGTAACAGCTGCGATCGTCCGTGTTATGCAATCGCACCCCAGACAATAACTCTTGGTGTTCGTCCACTATGACGTTGGATAATGCACTCCGGAAGATAGCGTTCACCGGCATAGCGTCTAACACGAATGCGGCTACCATGGTTTCATCCAAACTGAAGCAGGATTCCTCAGAATAAACGACTTGTTGCCAATCTAAATACCAGTCGCTATATTCATGAGCACATTGCAGAAGCATATGTCAAATGTTTTGCATGAGGGGATCCTTTATAAAGGAGTTTTTGCAGGCAGTCCATGGATCTGCAGACGTCGAAGTATTGACCAATCAGACAGTGATACATCTGTATCAGTTGACCAACGTGCTTCCAACTGTGTAGATGACGCTGTACGGTTCGTCAGCGCATTGCAAACCATATGTCTACCATCTTGGATTGACGTCACCGTTCGGAGTCCACTCCCTTATTTCCGAGTTGTCAGATCGTCGTCGCTCCACAACCTTCAATAGATATTCAAGCGGCTTTCGACGCTGTGGTGTGGATGAGCCTGGCAAGACCGATCGATGCTTTACCGTTACCAAAACATATAAAAAATATTTTAAAAACTATATCAGCAATCGAATGATTGGTTTTAGCTATAACTATCGAATAAGATGGTTTCAACTTTTCAAGGGATGCCCGCAGGGAAGCTGATTGGACCCGCTTTTGTGGCTGATAGTAGCTGATTATCTGGTAAATAAATACAAGCAGAGATATGATGACGACATTTATTATGCGGAGACTTTCTAGTCATTGCGTGCGGGGAAACGCGAAATGAGCTTGAAGAAAATTTGAACAATAGATTAAACTGATTTATGGAAATCTATCAAGAACTGCGATTGGTAATTAGTAAAGAAAAATGTCTAAGTATTTTATTTGGTAGGTTCACTTTGGAAACTAGACATCCTACTTTTAAAATAGATGGTGCTTCAATTCCCGTTAAATCATTGATTATGTATCTGGGAATTTTTGTTGACAGCCGTTTCAATTGGATAGAACATCTGGAAAGAGTTAGGGAAAAAGCTAGAAACTTTGTTTCTAATATAAAGAAAAGAAATAAGAGAGACAGAGGCTTGCATGCAAATTACAGAAAAACCTGGTACTTACAAGTGATGGAAATGCAAATAACCTATGGTCACGGAGTCTGGTTCGCAGACTTACATTACCATGCATTGAGAAAATTGTCTTCTGCTCAGAGATTGGGGTTATTATCTATTTTGTCAACATGCAAATCAGTTTCAACGGATGCACTTTGCGTATTAACGGGTATAGTCCCTATTCATATTAAATTGTAGTTTGAAAATAAAACATACGCGGTATTGAATGGTACGACAAGAATTCAGGTTGGAGGAGAGAACTGAATATTACGAAAAATTTAACAACTAAGGATTTTCCTTTTTTCAACGATCTTAAAAGCATATATTTTACTGACAAACCTGATCATCACTTTTACGATAAAAATGTTCATGTAATTTATACTGACGGATCAAAGATGGAGAATGGAGTCGGTGCAGCTTATCCAGTTTTACATAGAGGTTCGTTTATTCAAGATCATAAGATATGATTGAAAATGTTGAATTCCATCTATCAAGCGGAGCTGTTATCTTTAAAATATGCAATTTCATGATCGTTGCACTCATGTTTTTCAGAATTATATATTTTTACAGATAATACTTCATCATTTACTACAGAGAACAGGTTCTACAGAGAACTTTTCCTGCAAACGACATTATAAAAGATATTTATACGGAATTAATTTTGTATCCGAATAAGAAAGTAACTATTGGATGGACGGAAGCTCATGTGAGGACCCTTGGTAATGAGAGAGCTGATAAGTTGGCTAAGGAAGAAATTAACATGGAGAAGTCTGATACCCAAGATAGGGTACCATATCCTGTATCGACCATTAAGAAGTTTTGTAAAGATAATATCATAACAGAATGGCAAAAATATTGGAAAGAAAGTGAGAAAGGCAGAGATACTTACAATGTAATAAATAAAGCTGACACGAAATATATATATGCTCCAGTCAGGTTATCCAGTATTATATCTCAAGTCATGGTAGCTTTCCTGTGTTCCTCAATAAAATTGTCAAGAGAAGTACGCCGAATTGTGACTGTAATAAATTGGTTAATGTGGTTCATTATCTGTTTGGCAGATGCCCGCTGGTTCCGTATTTTTTCTATTTTGACAATTCTCATGGTGTCAGATATAACATTAGAAGAGTGAATTTTAATATAAGTAATTACAAAAAGCTCTGTGAGATTTATAACGCCCTTAATGCTCGATTCTCATTTATAAGATATAAATTTTGAAGTACTTTGAGAAATATTTGGACTTACTTTTTAAGATTATCATTTTATAGATAATTTTGGTCTATATTTGCTGCATGTGATGGTTACTTTTCCTTTTGATTTTTCAGTTTACAGACAATTTTATGTTGGTAGGTTGTGACTATCTTTTATTGTCTTGAATTAGCTGTGGTGTGATCCAGTTGGCGGATTTCTTATGCTGGATGTTACAGAAGTAAAGTGATAGATATTTTTTGATTTTCTTGGAAGTATGTGGTTTACAGGTTATAACTGGACTAACATTTTTCATTATTTGCGGTTTAGAACTGGACTAAAGTTTTAATTTCTGAAAGTATCAGAATTATCTTTTACCTATTATTTTTATTTTCACAGAAAGAAGTACACCGGTCGTTTAGTTGAGAGACTGTGTGCTCAGGTGGTTCTTATTGGCTTTACTATGACAATTCTTGTTTTGTGGCTTGCCAAGTTGAAGTGATCTTTCATTCGCTTTGCAGTTTGATGTTAGAACTGGAATAAATTTTTGGTTTTATTTATTTTTAGAACAGAACTAATATTTAATTTTTTATATATATTTGAAAGAACTTGACTTTTGTTTAAGTAACTGCTTTTATATATAAGTTTTAGAAGTGTATCCGCATTATTGTACGGGTCAGTGTGCCGTAAGACGAATTACTGCAACTACGTGTACAAGCCGTATGCTTGATATTGCCAAGTTTGTGAACTTTTGCTACAATTTTACTAACTTTATGAATTTTCTTAATGTTTTATATGTTCTTGGAATTTGCTTGTGCGGACACTTGACATCTATATTGTGAAAATATTGTTATCGTTTACATTTCAGAACTTTAAGATCTACCTTTCAGTTGCAAGTAAACTTTAAACCTGTCAGTTTGTAAATTTCAATAGTTTTATGTAACCTATAAACATAAATTCATGTATCTTTGTCATAGCGAGATGCTATGTTGCACAATGGGATTGTTCTGTTCTTTGATTATTTTTTTAATATATGTCTTTGATTAGGCCCGTTTCGTTGGTAGGGTGGTGCTGGTTGGTGGTAGGGATTTTCCACCAGGATATTCAGTCCACAAACCTAACGGTTGGCGTCCTGGTTGGGTATCCTCCGTCCACAGCATTCAAACTCGGATCACACCGATGCTGTTACGCTGCAAACGAGCTCCAATTGCACGATAGGAAAATCCTTTTACACGAAATCCGATGATTCTCCCCCATTCAAACTCCGTCAGTTGTTGACATGTCTCCCTCTTTCGTCGAAGAGGCATAGTTACGTCTAAATTAACGTTTACCATTAGCAGATAACCATAGAAAATTTCAACGTTCCACTACAGACTTCTATTTATACGGTTTCATGAGCTTTCCAGAGGGCACTGCTCAGTCTACGTATACCTGGTGACTTTGAAATTGGAATCATTTGCATAACACACTATACTGTGCATGCCCTGAAATTTTCAGCTTAATCGCGTCATTCCTTCATTATCTTGCCATTTTCACAAACATGAGTGTATATAAGCCCATATTTTGTCAAATTAATTCAAGTTAATCACATTTAGAATACATAATTTCATTGCTGAATTGACGCATTTAATGATGCATTAAATAGTGTTATATTTCTATTCCATACATTATTTACAGTAAAAATTTGCTGCTTTTTTCACTCTTTCTTTATGCAATGTTTACAATTGAAACCAACATTTCAGAGTACGTAATTTTGCCCACTGATTTCAGTTATGTATTTTTCATTTTATTATTGTTTCATAAATCTGTGATAGTGTATCATTGGGTCATATATATATAGTCGATTTTTCATGTAATTTATTGTGAATAGTTATTTTTTTAAATATTATATACATATGTGTGTGTGTGTCTATACGCATGCCCATCGGAGATCATTTACCTTCTCAACGGTGATAGAAACGGTGGCAGCAGCCACGATCATGGAAGATCCCATCTGTCAAATTTATAAAATAAATATAATAAGTATAAAGGGATCTTGGACCTTTTTTGAGCAAAAATAGACTCAAAAATCTAAAATTATTTTTCTGTATATTATTATTCTCCTGTTTTTTCTGAGCTATTGGACAAAAACCGCATACACATGCGATTATCTTTCGCAAAGTTAGAAGTGTTTGAATTTCGTACACAAACACTTTTTCGACCCTGTAATATACATTAAATTTGTTATTCTCAAAACTGATTTTTCAACAATTTTAGATGTTTGAAATGCTCCATTCGTCTTAATTTTAATCAAAATTCATGAAATTGATAAGGAAGAATCCTTATATTCCTTACAAAGAAACTGTTGTATGCATTTTAAAATTCGACTTCAGTGAGTAAATTAAATTTGATTTTTAACTTATTAAAAGGCAAAATTTTGATTAAAATCAATATGGATTTCAGGAAAAAATTTCTATAAAATGCAATATTCGAGGGATTAAAAAATCGATACTCAGATTTGTTAGTCATAGTGTTTTAAGCGATCAAAGTGCAAAATCGAAAAATATCTGAAAAATTAAGATGGATAGAGCATTTAAAATTTTTATTTTAAAATTTAATTAAACAAAAATCTTAACATAAGATTCGAAATTTCTTTTAAGATGTTCTATACACTCATGGTGAAATGTATATTTCCACAAAAATATTTATCTATGATGAAATTAAAAACCACCATCCACTTAAGGCTGCTAGTCACTCAGCTTGCAAATGTTCCTCGCTAGTGCTAGGTCTATGGGCATGTGATGCATTCGTAATTTTAAAATATCGCCTCAGAAAATCAATATTTTAAAATTATTTTTTTGTGTACTCTTTGCCTTAGTTGTCTTAATACTTCTAAAAAATATACTTAATATTGTGTGAAGTGTTAAAATCTTACTCACAGCTCGTCCAATTTTAACACATAAAATATTAAATTAAGCCTATAACTTAGAAATATTTTGAGATCTAAAAAAATAAACATCCTTTAAAGTATGTGCCTATCTTCGGGAAACTTTTTTTTTTTTTGAAAAATATAAAATTTTTATTAAGCACATTTGTTTTTAGTTAAAACTGGGAATAAAACTATGAATTCATATAAATTTTTAAAGGAATTTTTATTAACATTTCAAATTTAGGCAATATTTAGTCAAATTTTAGTAAAAAAATGTGTTTATGCCAAAGCTTCTATAACGAAATCTATTCAATATATTTCACTTTTTTTTTTCAACAATATATTAGCAATCCCTTTACCTGTGTTATAAAGCAAAATATTTGCAAAGCCTCTTAAATTTACTAACTTATGCCAAATTTTTTGTACAAAACATGATTTTTTTCTTTAAAAAAATGTGTATTTTTCAATAAAAATTACTGTTAAATTAATATATAAAAACTTTTCAAGTTATATTTTGCTTGATAACATACCTTTGGATGAGCAGAACCTCATCGCAAAATTTTATTTCAATATATTAAAAACTTTTCAAGAAGTGATGTTTCCCGTAAACGTACACAAGGAAAAACGCAGTTTTCCAGAAAACGCAAACTAAGATTTTGATAGAGCACAAAAATGTACGTATAAAGTTTACAATTTTGAAATCTACAATATTTTTAGGAGTTTATATATTTGTGTATATGTTATATATTTATGTATTAAATCGTATTCTTTACCTGTCTGCCGCTCTTTAAACGGTCACTTCCGATTTCAGAAAGTTCATTTCCAGTTTATATTTTGGACTATAACGTTACTTCTTATTATCGCTGAACCAAAAGTAAAGCATTTTTGGAAACTTAAATGTTTCAACTTCAATTTAAAATAATAAAGAAAGAAATGGAAAAATTTCGCATAAACAGCAATTTGAGGGTAGGCACCTTGAAGAGAGTACAAATAAAAAAAAAATAAGTTAAAACTATTGTGTAGATGATGAGCGAGGAGATATTTTAAACCTATGCATCAAATGCCACTCGTATAGTCTTAGCTTTAGCTACAGGATGCAGTGATCTTGTGTCAATTCCTCAGTTACTTTATCCTATATTATCAAAAACGTTTCTCATCATGCTGCTAAGATCTTACGCATGTGGTTTTAATTTTTATCGTATTGATACCTAAATTGTTTTATGTATTTGTTCTATTTTATTTTATTTAATAATTACTCTTTCTTTAAATGTACGATAGCCCAAATATAATACATTTTTAGATTATTAGGTCTACGCAAGCATGGAATCTTACATGGCTTGTGGAATCTGTGCTTGAGGAATTTCAGCTGGAAATTATCCCATGTCTCGTCAGTTATTTAATTTGTCTTTTTATTGATATTGTATGGACATATTTTATAGCTTATTTCAGATTCAACTTTTTTTTTAATTCTCCATTTGTGTATTATGAATTATATACCGTTTTTATTATAAATAAGTATATATGAGACTTTATAGAAATATATATCACGAAATAATATATTTTCGTAGTTAAATATAACACCATTCTTAGATTTTTTTCAAAAGATTTTTGCTTGTGATATTTGTTATGGTTTGTTTGACGTCTTCAATAGAGAATACATGCTAAGAAAGTTTCTTTACTTCAACTTAATATTATGTGCGAGTTATATTTTTTCAATATCTCCTTTATACACATAGTTATTTGGAATGAATGATGAATATGCTTCAACACTTTTGAAAAACTACGCAAGTATAATTTGCAGGTGTTCCAAATGCGCTTTGATTTCCTTTTTCTATACCAAATTTTTATATACCATTCGTCTTTTTCATATTTCTTTGTAGGAATATATTTATGAAATCAAAATCTTTTTTTTTTAATTCAAAAAATTTTGAGGTGAATTATTTCTTACGGGAAATGTGTGTACATTTGTGTAGTGCGTAAAGAAGTGGGAACGCTTTTCCTTCTCTTTTTGCTGTTATTTCAATTTAATAGTGAAAATATAATCAAAGAAAATCTAACATAGCTGAATGCAGCTACGTTCCGTGAATTTTGAAAATTGATATAAAGATCTTAACACTAGACCGGCAGAAAATTTTACTCCAGTCATATGAAAATACTTTAAACGATATTTGGAAAATAATATTTAACTTATTTTTGTGTGTATATTTCAGTTTATTTATGAAAAAATGCCTAGTGGAACCGAAATATATTTATTTGGTCTCAGTTAATTTGACCGCAGCTGCTATCTTAGTGTTAAGGTGATTGAAGCATCTACCATTAGTTGTTTTATAAATAGTGAATTTCTGTTTAAGTATACACCGGTTAATAATTACTTTTTAATAGAGGGCTAATAAAAGATTCACCAATTTTGTTCCAGTTGTGGTTGTTGTCACAAATGGCAGCTGATTCCAGGGATTTCCAGGGTCTTCCAACAGGACGGGACATCCCCTCGTGTTGCAACTTTCAAGTTTGTCGATACCTGAATGATGAATTTCTGCATCGCTGGATTGGGTTTTTAGGTGAAGGTGACCTCGCTTTGTTCCCTTGGAGCGACAGGTCACCTAAATTAATGCCTTGTGACTTCTTCCTTTGGGGACCCATTAAGGGCCTTGTTTATGTACCCTCACTACCAAAAATGTTACAAGAACTCAGGAAACGGGTTAATGCTGCAGTGATGACCATTGACCAGATGACGCTACAAAATGTGTGGAACGAGTTCAACTATCGCCTGGACGGGTGTCGTGTGACCCAAGGAACACACGTAGAACATTTGTAGAGTGTGCAGAGAACTTGGCGAGTTCGCGGTTATTTTAGTTCATCACTCATGTTTATACGTGTAATACTTTTGATATATAGAGTTTTGCAAAGGAATGAATCTTTTATGGTAGCCATGTATTACTTTTTGACTAACTATTTATTACATACATCTTATTAAATATTCTTATAGGTATTTTATTGGTTATCTTCAGTTGTGAAAGACATTTTTTCACAAGTGAGGAAACAAAGACATATCAAATTAATAATTATTCAATGTTTTATAACGTAGCATAATATTTTTTATGTTTAAGTTATGTCTATTGAAAACCGCATCACTACTACTAGATACATGAAAAGAGTAAATAAATATTTTAGTTCGAATGATGCGTTAAAAAGAAACTTTAATATTTTATAACAGACTAATATTTCATGACATATAACTTTGAATGCAGACTGATTTACATCAAACCAAATAAGCCAAACCTTATTTTTTTAATATTTTGAATTCCTTTCTAAAATTTTGCAATCAAAACCTATATGATAAAATTAAATAATGCTACCAAATTGTCTACAGCTGAAGTTGTAATGGCTTTGCCGCCGAATACTATAGCTACGCTCGGACACAAAAATGGCGTGGGTTGTAATCGAATATTTTCAAGAGTTCTAACGGCCCCTTGAGTTTTATTACCAGTTATTTATAAAAGTATTATTTCCTAACTCTTTAAAAATTGAATAAAAGCCAAGAAATTACTGTTATCAAAATTCAATGGACTGTACAAGCGCTTAAATTAATCCACCTACGACAGACGCCATTTTTGTCTTAGAGCGTAGGCAGATTCAGATTATGGTGGGTAATAGAATAAATGCAGTCGAAATTCACTGATTTAACTGGTAATACCTAAATGACGCCTGACTTGAATATCAGAATTGCCAGCCAAAATACAACTAAAAATAAGGTACAAATTTTGCTTTAAATAAAGTGTGGAATATACGAGGGGCTTTCGAAACGTAAAGATACAATGCAGCATACTCATTCAAAAAACTTTTCATTGATAAAATGTCCATTACAAATTGCTTACTGGTATATGCCTTATTTTTCGACATAGTTGCCATCATTTCTTAAGCCTGAATGCAGGCTTTTGTATCCCACAGTCATAGAAATTTACCGCCAGCTGTCAAAACCACGTTTCAACTTTGACTTTGATCTCACCATTGCCGTGGCCCTGCGAGATACCCTACTTCAGGTAAAGGATAAAATGGTTTTCACTGGGGGCAAGGTCCGGACCCATCAGAGATCCTACATGGTCTACCTGTTCTGGGTTCTTCATGAACATTGGTCTATCTACAGAGAAAGCACGACAGCATGCCGTTACATTTTCTGATTCATAATTTTTCCACAGACGTAAGCAACTTCTTTGTTTGTGTCCGCTGAACACTCACCTTTTGCATGAAGAAAACGTACGACGGAACGTACCTGATTTTTGGCGGGATTCTGAATTTACGCAGCCGTTATTAACACGTGCTACACGAAACAGACTCCCCGTAAAAATAACGAATGAATAAAGGAAAAGGTCATATCGCTCACCCGCAAGGAAATTGACACATCTCGGAAAAATTCATTTTTCATTTTATTCCGGTAAACGGTCACTCATGGGTTTGTCTTGCTACAGCAAATTTTTCATAGGCCTATAGTTTTGGAAAATCGCTTTATTATGCTATATGTGACCACAGAAGCGGGGGCGAACTGTATGTGGGGTGGGGTAAAATTACTAAACCCTCCAAGACTCATCTGCGTCTTTATTCTTGAGTGTTTTACGATTTTATGCACTTATTTACGGATGTATGCACAGCTAAGTGATGTAATTTCATGTTACACTAAAAACAAGCGAAACTTCTTTTTTCTCTCCTGCGAAATTTACTTTTGCCGAGATCTGTTACTTTCCTTGCGGGTGAGCGATGTGTTCAAGGTTACAATATGTGTAGTCAACTCGCTCATTGAAACTGTTTCTTTCCTGCTGCCTGAGGTATATCTTTATTTTTCGAAAACCTTTCGTAGACCAAAAAAAGCTTAAATATAAAGAAAAATCCAGAACACCCTGCCCCTAATTTGCCTATATTTGATGTCAAATAAAAAAGAAAAAGTGCCCAGTTAAATTGATAGCATTGATTTCACAGTCTAATCACACTAATTGTATATTATACTCTTATTTCAAAGAATAATGCCCTTTAAAAAATAAAGAAATCGACAAAAAAAAGTTTAGCTAAATTAAGGGGGGGGTGGATTAGGTACACCAATGCTCCCCTTTATACTTAACCAATGAGCCTCAAAATCTAAGGAAGCATCTTATCAGAATAAGCCGGTATACTAAAATTGAAGCAAATCGGATAATTCTGCAATGAAAACCCATTTATCTACATTAAGGGGAAAAATTAGCCCCCGCCACCCCTCCTTTTTATACTTAACCAATGAACTCCGAAAACTAATAAGGGAAGCGCATTATGAGAATGAACCTATTTACAAATTTTGAAGCAAATAGGACATTTCTATCAAAGGTTACAGCGTTTTTGCGAGGGAAAGTCAGTAAGTAGGACACAAACCGATACGAGAGATCGGAAACTAGTAGCAAATTGTTTCCAAATATACCAATAGGTGGCAGCACTGTCCAATTGTCAGATGTCAATTTCGAATTTATGAGACAACAGTTGTACAAGATGAGCAGGGGCATTCAAATGTTGTTCACGAAGAACGAAGTGGTCCTCCTGTTGAGCTTGCGACATGAAGAAACAGTGCGGGAGGTTGAGGAAATTGTTAGAGCTGACAAGCGAACAACAATAGACAGCATTAGCAACTGCAACAGGGTGTTCACATAGTATAGCCTACAGTCGACTGATGCAGACGTTGGATGTGAGGTACACAGATGGCAGAAAGTGCAGTCCAAAGACTTTCATGCAGCAGGTATTAGAAAACTTATAAAGAGATGGGACAAATGTATCAATGTAAATGACGATTATAATGAGAAATAAACATGCCTTTTAAATATGTATCTTGGTTTCCATTTTAGGTAGATTTCTTATGAAATACTACCTATTGGGATATCTCCTATGTTGAAATTCGGAAATTTTTTTGTATATCTATATCGACCATGGGCCCTAGAAAACATAACCACCCACAGTAAAAACTTTATATATATCTCTATATATTTATCTTGCGTGGTGCTAAAATAGAGCTGAATTTGTAGCTTGCCGTTTGGCAACAACCGCAGTAACACAATTAATTTGCCTTATTACATTCCACCAATCAGAAGAGTGATTTCAACATTTAAACTCGCGTCATATTTAAAAGAAAAATTTCAATGGATTTCATAAAATGAAAACATGTTAAAATGATTCCGTTTAATTGGGAGCTAATCGCTTAAGAGCAGAACACAGATTATTTAAATAGAAATAATATTAAGTAGTCTGTGTAAATAAAATGACAGCGAATTATCTTTCATAGTAAGCAATATGGAAAACGAAATGTTTCCGATGAACATAATGACGTCATTCGGAAAACAAAAGATGCATTTTCATCCATATATTAAAATATTTTACTATGACTGTGTCAATGATAACGTCATATTTCTCATCCTTATTCCTACACATAAATAGACTGGACTCTTGCTATTTATTTAAAGATACTTGGTATACACAATATAAGCTATTTCTGAAAATTACATAATTTCTAATTAATTAAAATGAATATTTAATGAAACTCAGGAATTTTACAACAATTACTTAAATGACGCTTTAATCTCGGAAGGGATGAATAGTTCTGATGGTGAAAATGGTGTTATATTTGATAGAAAGGATGAAAGAAAGGATTTATTCTCCTATGGACTGCAAAAGTATCATGATACACGGTAGAATTATTTCAAACAAAAAAACGATTTCTGGGAAAGTTTTCCATAATCTGAAGGAGTTAACTCCCGGAAAAAAAGCGCAGAAAAAGTCAAGAAATTTCAGGAACGGAAATATCAGGAACACAGGAACGGTTTGTTAGGAACTGCCATGACGTCATGAGCTTTAGAGTCAATTAAAAACTGAACGCTTTTAGTATCATTTTCTCAATATGACGTCATATTCACGGGAATTTACATCTAATTCAGCAAATTAAAATCCAGGGCAAGAGCCATTTTTAAAAACAGTACGATCTTTTAGAAGGTGTAAGGATGGCAATGGACATTGGTTTGTTTTACGGTCACGTGATGCATTCAGAAAATCAGGTTTTTGATTAAAAGTTTCTTTTAGACACATCAAAAAACGTGTTACTTACGTTTTGATAACTTGAAAAAGTGCCCGAGAGACATTCTATTTTTCACGTCGAACGAACTTTAAATAGTGTTTGTATATATATATAGAACTATCTTAGCATCAGGTAGTGTTTTTCCAAGAGTTTTTAGAAAGAAATTTAAGCCATGCTGTACAATATTATGCGCAATATGTTTTAAATTAATTGTGTTCCAAAGTAATTTTTTTTCAGTTAATTATTTTACGTTTCAGATATTGGTAAATTTCATAAAGTTAAAGTGATTAAGGCCTGTTGGTAGCATCAAATATATGCATTTTTAATTGTGATTTTAACAAAGTTTTCAACTACTGGTTTTTGTTTACCTTATTATTATTATTTTTAATTTCATAAGTTAAAAGGATTTATGATAATACTCATTATGGCTATAGTTGCTGGAAAAAGTGTCGAGCAAGTAAAGCGAGCTGGAAACGCGTAGCGGTTCCAAAATGAATTGGCTCGCAATTCACGGCGGTTAGTGAGCGTCAGCAGGCAGTGTGCAGAGCCCCCTTATATATGTATATATACATACACCGGGTGAGCCAAAAGTTCGTTAGAACTTTAAAAACTCATAAAAAGGAAGAAATTATAAAACGGAGTGCGGTTTGCAAGAAAGGACTCACAAGGTAGTCGGATTTTTTTTAGCAGAAAAACAATTAGTTAAAAAACCACATGTAGAGGGCACTGACGACCCGAAGCACAATGAACAGGGCAACAGTTGTGTCGTAGAATGCTGTGGAGGTCATGTTGAACAATTGTTATTGGAAGAACTAATGAATGAAGCGTATTATTGTCCTGTTCTTTGTGTTTCGGGTCGTCAACGCCCTCTACATGTGACTTTTTAACTAACTTTTTTGCTGATATATATATATATATATCACTTTTTATGGACAAGATAACTTCTATAATTCTGCACAAACATTTTCCAAATGGATATCTAAAATCAAGGTGTATAAAATCGCAGTCAAGTTCGTTAATGGGCAAAATCGGACCAAGGGAATAGAAATAGGGAGGGATTCTGTGGAAACGAAAACCCCCATAACTTCTTAAATATAATACGTATCAACTCAGTTTATTATTACTTCTATAAAATGGGAGAGAAATTTATGTATGACAGAGTTTTGATAAAGCTAAAAATTGGCTCAAGGGGTTAAAAAAAATAGTGTTTTGGGGAGAAAAGTATTCATAATTTCGTCATTTCTCAAGATATCGAATCCAATTAAATTTGTTATAAATTGACTTAATATTATCTACAACTTTTATACTGACAACTTTTTGTAGGATCAATTCATACCGCCAAAAAAAAAAAATAAATAAAAAAACGGAAACCAAAAAAAGGGGGGGGGGGGTGTTGAAGAAGAAAAAAATCCATACTTTCGTCAATTCACAAGATATCAAATTCGCATGAATTTATTATTGATGAGCTTAATATTATCTACAGTTTTTATACTGACGCGTTTTTGATAAGACAAATTCTTACATCAAGAACAAATTTAAAATAATTAGAGGTTGAAGAAAAAAATATCGTATTAACCCCCTGACCGCCGAGCAAAAGGGCTAAATTGTAATGTTTTTTTCTCTATAATTTTTTTAAAAATCTAAAATAAGACGATTTTTCCAACATGCCATAAAAAAAATAATTAAATATAGGAAAATAAGACTTGAGAATATTATTCATAACAAAATGTTTTAAAACTGCGTTGTATTTCTAGAATTATATTTATTTAAATAACACCTCTATTGCAGTGAAACCTGCAGTTTAGTGAGCGGATATATCAGTTTGCGGATGTTAGAAGGTTAAGGATATACTCCAATCCAAACTGCTTATTTTCTGGCTCATTTTTAAATTATTTTTTGCTTTCAACTGCATTGAATTGGTAGGTTCTCTTATTCAGAAACTGTAAAATGTGCTATAATGGTCGAGTTATTGATAGAGCCGGAATATATATGAAACAATGATGTCAAAGTGGACATTTGGTACCGAATTTCTAGAAGCGATTTTGTTGCAAACGAAAAATATGGTCCTACTGAGAAAAAAATTGTTTATAAATCAAGTTCTAATTGACTGAACGAAATATAAAAACATAGGTGGCTTATAAATGTCTTAAGAATCACGTCAGCAAGTTTCAAATTTTTTCTTTCAAAAATGAATATGAAAATGAGTCAGAAAATTTCGAGTTGTTGAGTATGGAGAAATATTTTTTGAATACTGCCTTAATGTAATTCAAAAAAAAAAAAAAAAAAAAACAGCTCTTATATAAAAATGAAATTAAAAACTTTTGAAAAGTGGCCAGATAAAATTATTAAAGTGGGTGTATCTCTAATTATGATTTAGTTTTTGTTGATATTAGTACTTAACTTCGAAATCTACCTGCGCCTGTAGGACGAGCCGGCGGGGATTTTTTTTATTGGCTTTTGTGATTTTCTTACTGGCTTGACCTCGCACATGCATACGTACGTATATACAGAAGCTACAGGCACATTAGCTCTCAGGCTTTGGTAGCCTGTGAGCTAAAAATTAGAACTAATCAGCTTCTATGAATACGGCATACATTTTCTCACTAATATTCTTCCACCTCATGTTAGGAAAAGTCGTACAAATTCTCTGGTGAATTTTAGAGAATGTCGAAATTTAATATAATTAAATTTCCATCAAGATTAAATGTTACTTGTTTCATTGTACTAAAAATATCTCCTTTTATAACAATTCCGCTTTTTTAGAATTTTGACAGTTTGTTCAAAGCATTGCAATTTCAAGACAAATAAAAAAAATCTAAAGTGGCTGCACTCGACTTTCCGTATACTGCTGTATACACTGTAAAAAAAATACGACAAGTTTTCCTGTAGGAATCGGAAAAATGGTTGTCCTTATCGTACCGGAAAATTTTCCGACCGAGCTCGGAATACTATTCGTAAAAAAAGGAAATAATCAATAAAACGGTATTTTACGGATTTTATTCCGATTTTACGGATTTTATTCCGAGCTGGGTCGGAAATTTTTCCGGTACGGTAAGTTCAACTATTTTTCCGATTCCTACAGGAAAACTGGTCGTATTTTTTTTTTTTTTTTTTTTTTTTTTTTTTTTTTTTTTTGCAGTGTATATCCAGAAAGAAACAATAATTAAACTATTTATTAACAACAACGAAGAATCATTCATCGGTCATATATTATGAAACACTTTCAACTCTAAAATTATATTATTAAGAAATTGCACATTTTACTTTAAAAGAATGAGATATGTAAATAAGTAAGTTAGAAAAAACCCATAACGCAGAAATTATCCATTTTCAGTAATTGCTGTCCATATCCGGTAATCTATGTGATGTATTTAGTGTAGCCCTGCATACGACCTGTAATATTGCACATCACGTTATACACTCAAAAATAGATCAGTTTAAAAATGGTAAACGCAGAGGAAAACGCATTTACAGAAATTAGGTGTTTAACTGAATTATTTTGTGTGCCGCTGTAAATAAACAATAAATGCTGTGCAATAATTAATTCGTAGAAAATATTCAGTGTATTTCAGTGATTTTTTTATGTTTGAAGTATCATAACATCACTTAAATGTAACTCAAATGATTCTTCTCCATAGGTTATTGTCTAATGAAATACTTTTGGTTGTCGCTGTAAACGAACTATAAAAGCACACATTCTATACTTCTGAAAAGCCATGTTGTAGTCTATCTCGATCATATATACAAATCCCATTATGTTTAAAATATCTTAGCATCATTATAATGCTCCGCAAACGATTTTTTCCTATAGATCATAATGTAATGTAATCAGTTGTTGCGCCCCTGTAAACGATCAAAAATGCTACACACTTAATTTTAAATACCAAACAAAAAATCTATATTAAACCTTAATAACACATTAAAATGTCACGCCAATCCGAGTATATGTACAGGAGTTAGACAAGCGACAGAGAGACCAGATTCATACACTGCTCAACAAAAATTAGAGGAGCAAGCAAAAAAGTGAAGAGAACAGTGCAAGGCAGCCATGTATGGGCATAAAATGGATAGCACACGTGTATCAATGCGCAATACAGAAAAACAGACGCAAAAAAAGTTGTAAGGGAGCTTTTATTCTTTGAAAAGATGAAAAGAACATGAAAAGATGGTTTAGGGCAACTATTTGTTTTCATGTAAATGATAAAAAAAAGTATTGTTTAGATATGATGCAAGATTTTTAATATGACGTGTGGTCTCCTCGAACAGCTAAGACTGCTGCACACCTGTTTTCCATGGATGCGATGATGTTATCGATAAGACTTTGGGGTATACTGTTCCACTGCTCAAGAATTGAAATCTCCAAGTCCCGGACCGTAAAAAGAGGCTTCGGTCTCGCAGCAATGCGTCGCCTGAGTATGTCCCAAACATGATCGATCGGATTTAGGTCAGGAGAGCATGCTGGTCATTCCATACGCTGCATTGTTTTAGCTTCAATCATGTTTTCCACAAGACGAACTGTATGAAGTCTGGCATTATCATGCATGGAAAAAAAGAAATCACTAATTTCTGCTACATGAAATACGACATGAGGTCTCAGTATCTCGTCTGTATAACTTCGGATAGTCAAACTGCCATTCAGAATGATATGCAGGCCCGTATGTCCAGCTATGTTGATTCCAGCCAATAGCATCAACCCACCTCGTCTGTAATGTGACCTTTCACGAACGAATGTGGATTTATTTCGAGTGCCTCTGTGAGGGAGAATCCTAAATACTTTTGGTGGCGCTTTATTCTCCATGCAGCGGTGGTTCACGGGTTCGATGAAATGATGAGATAAAAAAAAAACTCCAACATTATAGGTGAAAGCACAGTCACAGTTTATTCATTCTCAAAGGAAGAAAAGACAATTCGTAGAAAAAGTATCAGATATGAAACGATGTAGCTATATAATTATCCATGATAAACTGTTCCGTAACGTCAAAAAGAAAAAAATACAACACGGACCTTTCACGTACCTTTACAGTAGCGGGGTCGGGAGCGAACTGAACTTAATGCGTACTGAATCACATGATTTGGCGTATTGCATTATCGCCAACCAACAAAGTTTCTGACGCCGGAATTACAGAGACAAGGCATTGGCGGCAGGTTTAGCAGACACATTACGTGGCAGTCTACCATTTCAGCGTAGCCACAGGATGTGAAGCAACCGTACATGTTTCAAGAATAAGACGACATGAAGTCTGGCTTTGTTTACTTTAACAACAGATTGCAGTTAAATGTGATTGTGAAATCTTTAATAAATGTATATGAAATGTAGAATGCATAATGATAAATGAAATATAATTTGAAACCGCAATTCCAATAAATACACTTTTTCTTTATTTCTTTTTACCCGTCAAATTCTAATAGGAAATAAGAGTGGTTTATTTATAGCGCAGATCAAATACGATAAAAAATGAAACGTTAAAAAATGGTGCAGATGCGCGGAGGTATATCTATGTCCTTGATTGCTTTTTAATAAATACCGTTAAGATAAAAAAATAAATATGGGAGAATGAGAATTTTGAACAAGTAGAAAAAAATATGAAATTAGAAATCTTTATACGTGTTGAGTAAAGTTCATTGTGAAAGGAGAAAGGAAAAATAAATATATGAATATAGAACTATTAATTGTTTTAGGAAAAAGAATTAATATAATAAATTTACTTGTTCAAAGTAAATTTTGAGTAACGGGAAGTGAAAACCGATATGTTGCAGAGAATATGCCACAGCCTCTTTCTATCCATGTCAAAACACATCAGATGTCACATCCAGACTGAATCGGGACTCGTCTGTAAACAGAATTTGACTCCAACAGCGTTGCCTCCAAACTCGATGTTCAGTTCCTCAACTTCTTTGGGCCGCACAGTGCCTTGAGGTCAACGGAATACAGACCATTGGTTTACGTGCATAGATACCATCCTGATGAAGCCTATTTCGGACTGTTTGGCTGGACACCCTTCGTCCTGTGGCCAAGAACAACTGTGTTTGCAGCTGAGTAGCATTGTCTGTTTCTTCTCGACGAGCTGGTAACACGATATATCTGTCATCAGTTTCTGTGTTAGTACATTTTCGAACTTGCACTTGTCGATGACTTCCATTCCATGTGTCTTGTAGTCGATTCCACAGCCTTTCATGGACACTTCTTGCGACTCCAACAGCGTCCAATACACTTCGTTGTGTTTCCACAAATTCAACTCTCCCGATAACACGCCATGTCATGGATTGTGGTACATCATGTTGTTGTGACATTTTCAAGCCACCTTTTCTCAAAACACACGCTGAGCAATTGAATTTTACAACATAGGCAGTGAAACAGACATTTCCGCATTATCCCGATTTCTGCACTAATCTCCTTTTTCTTGTTATTGGCGTCATAAACTTTAATTTACATGTGAAGTTTTCTTTATATCTTTTCTACGACACTTTAAATTATGGATGCTTTATTTTACGTTACTTATCGGTGTAAATATTTGCGTAAAACCACGTGCTCACCTAATTGTTTCGAGCAGTGTAAATACTTTTCAACTACGTTAGAATGGGTTAAAAAAAGAAAGATATATATGTACACTTCTGACACACTGAAATCGATTGTTTCCTTCGATTTTGATACATAGTCACAATATTTATCATTTATTATCCGTCATATTTCAACGGTGATTTTGCCTGTAGAATCGGTTGCAAAATTGTTCGAAAATGGTTTAAAATGGATTAAATACCTAACCCGTCGTTCGATTAGTACGAATATCCATACGCACCCTTTGCGACAGTGTTTTATAGCATATTCTGCAATAGGAAGGTCAAAAACACCATTTTTGGGTTGCTCACTCTAAAAAGTTAATTGTATAGTTAGTTAGGGTTTTTTCCGTTAATTCTAAATTAGCAGGATAATCTACTGGAAATTGAGAAATATTTGTTTGAACACAAGGGAATTAAAATTATGTCAACAATATAACGATATTAATGTAGATTACTATTAGTAAAAGTACGTTCATAGTTATATGAGTATAAGCTAGGTAATAAACTGCATGTACATCCACCTTGTGATATACCGAAGTTCTGTAAATATAATGCGTTATCTGGTAAAATATAATTATTATAGATAATGAAATTTGTTAAAGATTTAAAAAAGCTATATCTATATTAAATGGTATATCCAGTTTATGATGATACTTTTTAAATAATGCATAAATAATTTGTAATATTATGTAGATCTAATAAATCTATTTTATTAAAAAAGATATTTGAAATCATATGTCGTTATATTGTTTACACATTTAAGATTTTTCATAATATTGGCCAGTTGATAGCTATTTTTTATACAATGTGTATTATCAGTGTTTGTTGTCAGTTTATAAATTTGACTGAGAATTTTTAATAGAAGTTTATAGGCTATATTATTATACGTATTGTATCCAATAGTTTCAGTCCTATATTTAATTGTTTTCTTATGAAACTTGTGTAAAAGAACTAAATAAGTATAATTAAATTTAGTAGAGAAAATATTTAATAGTTTATAATAACTTTGAATTTTACGATTGTTTACTATTACATTTTCATTAGTTTTTTGAAAAGATTTATTAGAAGAAATACAGGATGTAAGAAGTTAGTAATTAATAATATTTATTAGGAGATTTGTCTACATATTTAATAACGTAGTTTTTTGTAATTTAGTAATTTGCTGGAAAAATATTTTGTGTTAATAGTAACCAAATCGGAAATGTTATATTTTAAAGTCTTACACTAGATTAATTTTAACACAATTATTTTAATTGGTAAATAAATCATATCATATTAGATGTAGATTTTCAAATGGGCGAAAAATGTCCGGACCAGGATTTGAACCAGGGATCTCCTGGCTGAAGCTGCCAGTGCTCTACCATCTGAGCCATCCCGGTCGAATCTGGTGGAACTTTTTCACCCAGCTAACCTTAATGATTATAGCATCTGGTCTGAAACCTTGTTCAGCTTAAAACGCTGGTTTGAATCCTGTTCCGAACATTTTTCGCCCATTTGGAAATTTACATCTAATATGAATTATTTACCAATAAAATAATTGTGTTAAAATTAATCTAGTGTAATTACGTATCCAGCGATTTCCGGAGTTCCATTACCTGTGATTTATTTTGTTGAGCTAAACAAGGTTTCAGACTAGATGCTATAATCATAAAGGTTAGCTGGGTGAAAAAGTTCCACCAGATTCGCCCGGGATGGCTCAGATGGTCGAGCACTGGCGGCTTCCGCCAGGAGATCCCTGGTTCGAATCCAGATATTTTTCGCCCATTTGCAAATTTAAATCTAATTTAAAGTCTTAGTTAATTTCTCAATAACTGGTAATTTCCATTAATTAAAATATTAAATAGGTTTGTTGTATGAGGTTGAAATTTTATAAATAAAAATGTCTATATCATGTGTAAACTGTTTTATAATAGATTTTTCGTTAAATGGGACTCTATATTTAGTACCATAAACCACTAGGTTTTCCAATTTAAAATCATTGACATTATTAAGATTTCCAGTGATTATAAGTCCATGATCATTATTTATGTATTTTTTTTAGAGCGGGGTCATTGCACTTACACGGAAACGCACTTGTTACAGATGTATTTTTTGAAAATGTATTATTGTTAAAAATCTTTATACCGATTGTATTCGGATATTTAAAGTTTTTTGATATTTCAAGATAATTTATAGAAATATAACAGTTTTTATCATTAATTATAGAATTAATATTAATTTTATTAAATATTTGATTTGAAAAATTTATTATCATTTGAGTATTCGTGTTTTGAATTTTATATATATATATGTTACATAAAAATTTTACTTTTACTATTCATTTAAATTATTCTAAATTGCCGGCATATTCATTATTTCCCTTTTTTAATACGCTCTATTATTTATTTCTAGTTAAATTCCTATACATTTAAAACGCGTATCTTAATAATAGATTTATTCCAAAACGTAATCTAAACTTTTAATCCCTTCATTAATTTTTATCGTCTACCAAACTGTAAAGTTTTGAACGCAGTTACTTATTTTCGAATGTTTATAAAAACCATTTTTACATTTTTATTCTATTTCATTTCATTTTCCCGCCAGCTGGGAGATAACTTTTTACATCGAAATCCTTCCATTACCAGCGCCGGGGTTCTTTTCTGTGACGGTTCTCGATCGCTCTCCATTGGCTGAGTGACGGATCGAATTTTCACTTGGAGTCTCGTTCGTGATTTTGTTTGGTTAGCCTGAAGTTTTCATTTCAATCGGATTTCCTCCGCGCATTCTAATAAATAGCTAGAGCATGAGCTCAGGAGTACATTTTTTGTGCTGTTTGATTGTTTACATAATCTGTTACCTGGTGTCCTAAGCCATGTAGAATATTCATTTCGTCAATTAACATCTATTTCGCATGAATAACTAGTTCATGCTCAAGCGGAATGCTCTGATTTCTCATCCTGTGGGAATTGTTTTATTTTTTGTATATTCTGATGGAATAAACAGTTTCCTATGACTGCGTTTCTATGTCTTTTTGGGAAAACCCCAGATTTCTTAATAAGCCTTTACTTCTTTCACCACTCATGCTGCCTAATCTGCCTTGTATTCATCATGAATAAATGAGTTTTGATTGGACTCTACCAATCTTATCACCTCCACTAGCGATGCTTGCGCTAAGTGTTACGCCTGCTGTACAACCTCACCAATGTCTGATTAAAATGTGGTACGAATCCAGTAATATGTCGTAAAAAGCACCACGTGATTGTTCGA
The DNA here is from genome assembly GCA_963932465.1 of Maratus speciosus. NCBI lineage: Eukaryota > Metazoa > Arthropoda > Arachnida > Araneae > Salticidae > Maratus > Maratus speciosus. The sequence goes on from OZ010787.1 coordinate 246,781,986, forward strand.
CTTAACCCATTAAATTATTTCGTAATAAGAAGCCGGCAAAGGATTATGTTTACTTACTGTACACCACCTTATTATTCGACCTTCAATAAAAAGTGTTCTTGGGATTGTGAAACCAATAGAAGCCTTCGATGACACCTGGTAATCACGATTTGATATTCTACGTTTACCCTGAATGTGCGTCTATATAGATCAATGTCATTTTGTTTTCTTTTAATAAAAAGTTATAGGAAAGAAAGAAAACTACGATTTTTGTAAACAACACAAGGTCGTAAGTTTTGAATGATTTATTATTTATTTATTTGTTTATTTTAAATTTCACCATATTTCCTTATTTACATTTGTTGTATTACTGTTATTATTTATTAGAAAAGAAAATATTTACATTTGTTGTTTTAATTAAAGTTTATTTACTTTATTTATTATGATTATACAATGAATGCATGTGTAAATGTGTTGTCCTTTTTTTATGTTAATGCGATCGGGATTTGTTAAAAACTCTAGTGATAAAATGAGTGAAAGTGAAGTACATATCATATTCTTTGACCCAGGGTCAGAGATGAATATACAATCCTGGATGAAACATTTTGATCAAGCATGCATTTCTGATAAAAAAGATAAAAAACGGAAAATGCAAAAATGTCTCTAAATTTTTGAAGAAAGAAGCTTTAAAAGTGTTGATTAATGAGTATCTAGAATGTACTACTTTTAGTAAGATAGTTGAAATTCATTCTGAAAAGCTTATAAAAGTACAAGTTCCTAGATTTTCGGATTTTGCTTCTATGAAGCTAAATGATCTTAATGTATTAGAGAGTTATTTCAGAAAAAAGATTGAGATAGGTAGACAACTTCATTTATGTGAAACTATCATAGTCCAAGGTTTGACGGATGGTTTGAAGCCAGAATATCAGAATTATATGATTATTAACCCTCCAGAGAGCACAATAGATTGGTACAGAATGGCTAAACAGCTAGTAGTCATTCCTACCTCTCATGTAAACAACCATAATGTTAGGAATAATTCTCAAAGTCATGAATCTTTCCAGTTTAATAACCAGGCTCCTAGACATTGGGTTCGCCCAAACCAGAATTTTCAAAGAACAGATTCTAATTTTCGGCCACAAAACCTTCTTAATGCTCAATATTCTAGATTGCCTACTGCTCATTTTCAAAATAAGTATCCCTGTCGACCATGTCGAATGTGTATGAATAGGGGTATACAAGATGCTTTCCACTGGGAGAGGACTTGTATTTTTAATGTTGAACCTATGCAATCTTATGTTCCTCCTCCTAGTGAACAACAACAACCTACTCATAATATATGACACTTAATCGTTAATGGATATGCAAATACCAAGGAGTTACCTTGTGTAATCGACTCTGGTTCTACAATATCGATTTTACCTTTAAAATTTGTTAAGTTGTTAAATGTTAAAGTTATAAATATTCCACCTCTTATTATTGGCCAAGCCAAAGGAACTGTTGAAATAAACCAATCTTGTAAATTGTTGTTTAAAATAGGTAATGTGCAAAAATGTGTTAAATTTTTGTTATGTAAAACTGATTTAAATTATGCCATGGTAGGATTGCCAGCCTGTTCTAAGTTTAACTTGGTTATAGATTGTAATAAATGTGAAGTATTACAAGGAAACCTTGTATTAAATCGATCTCAAAGCATATCTATTGATAAATTAAAGTTACTTCATTTTAATGTCAATGAAAAGTACCAGAGAGTGCAACCCGATTATGGAAATGTCATGATTCCTCAATCCTTTGATGAAATTAATTCTAATGATTCTAAATTACTTGGGGAGGTAAATGCTCTAAAAAATGAAACGCTGAGGGATAATATAAGGAATTATTTAGACATTTTTTCCAAAAATAAATATGATGTTGGAAAAATTAATATTGAACCGCAGCACGTTTTGCTTAATTCTGACCTACCCATATCTATCAGGCCTTATCGCACTTCTGCAGTGGATGAAAAAGAAACTTCAGATCAAGTTCAATCTTTATTAGCTGCTGGTTTAATTAAAGAGAGTTATAGTCCTTATTATGCCCCTGTTACTTTAGTTATGAAACGCGATGAGGGTAAGAAAACTAGAATGTGTGTAGATTATCGTAAATTAAATGAATTAATGAAAAATGATGCTAAACCTTTACCACGTATAGATGGAATTCTTGATAAATTAAGTCGTGCTCAGTATTTTCCACTTTGGACTTAGCCTCTGGCTACTCGCACATCCCCATTCACCCAGCAGATACTGAAAAATTGGCCTTTGCAATCAATTTTGGACTTTTTGAGTGGAATGTTCTTCCATTCGGTGTCAAAGTTGGTCCCCCAATTTTCAATAGGACTCTTAGAAGGATTCTCACTAAACATAGAATTAATTTTGCTTGTTATTATTTTGATGACATAATTGTTTTTTCTTCCTCTTTAGCAACCTCCTCTTTAGCCTCTTTACACCTGCAACATCTAAACCAAATATTTGAATTGTGTAGGCTTGAAAATATTAAACTTAAATTATCTAAATGCAATTTTGTTCAAAATAAAATTAATTTCTTAGGATATGAAATCAAAAATGGTACTGTAACTCCAGCTTATGCTAATATTGATGTCATAAAAAATTTAAAACCTCCTTCTAATGTAAAAGAACTCCAAAGATATTTGGGATCAATTAATGTTTACCATAAATTTATAGATAATAATGCCAAAATCAGACACCCCTTCAATAGGTTACTTAGGAAAAATACTTTGTGGAAATGGAATTCAAATTGCCAAGACTCTTTTCAGAAATTAAAGGATGCCTTAATTGTTAAACCTGTCTTAAGCATTTATGACCCTGCATTACCACTTCTTATGTTTGTTGATGCCTCACAGGTGGCAGTAGGTGCAGTTAATAAAAACCAGATAATAATGGGTTTTTACATCCAATTGCTTATTATTCAAGAGGATTGAGAAGTTATGAACAGGATTATATTATAACTGAATTAGAATGTCTTGCCATCATTGACACCTTAGATAAATTTTATCATTATTTCCATGGTGTAAAATTCACCATTCACACTGGTAATGCATCTCTTGTTTGGTTAAAGAATACTAAGCATTTGAGAGGTAGATTATTTAGATGGTCTTTGAAGTTAAGCATGTTTGATTACAATATTGTGTACGAAAAGGGATCCACAAATGTCGAAGCTCACATGTTGTCAAGGAACCCTGTTTTACATTATTTTCAACCCTTAACTTTTCTTCTAGACGTAAAAGAAATTATAGAGATGCAGGAGAAAGATAATGTATGTGCCAAAAACTATCAAAATGAAAATGGGATTATAATAGTTAGAAACAAAGGATTTCGAAAAATAGTAGTCCCCATGTCTTTAAGGAGAAAAATATTAAATGTTGCTCATGAAAAATTTGGTCATCCTGGTATCCAAAAAATGTTAAATTTAATTTCCCCGAATTATTATTGGCCTGACATGACTCAGGATATAACTAATTTTGTCAAACATTGTGACATTTGCCAGAAAAATGTAAAACCCAGACACAGAAAATTTGGCTTACTACAAGCTATGCCAACCACAGATCAACCTTTTGAATGTCTTTCTACTGATACTGTGGGAGGATTCAATTACTATAACGCCACCAAAAAATATCTACACATCATAATAGACCACGCGACTAGGTATGTCTGGGCTTTTCCATCAAAAAGTGTTACTACTGAAACCTATAATAATTGTTTAAAACAAGTTTTCAATATTCAATGTCCTAAATAATTAAACAATATTTTCAATGTACAGGTTCCCTTCATCTAGATTTCATCTTTCACTTCATCTAGATTTAAGAAATTTCTTCGAAATCACAATATTAAGCAACGTTTAACATCAGCACGTCACCAACAAACGAATGGGAAATGCGAAAGAGTGAATCAGTCAATAGTTACTAGATTAAAGTGTAAAGTTAATTCTACTACCTCTGAAATCCCTTGGACAAAACTTTTGACAGAAGTAGTTAGTGACTACAATAATACGCCTCATTCCATAACCAAATTTCCTCCTGCTTATTTACTTTTTGGTCAATTACCTTATGGTTCCCCCCTAAAACAAGATTACTACCCTCCTGTGAATGAAGCCCTTAAAATTGCTAAAGCGCGTACTAATGAATTTCATTTGAAAAGTAAAAACTATTGTGACCGACATTATGTAGAGCCAAAGTTTGAGGTAAGAGATCTTGTAATTTATGAAGAGTTCAATTACCCCAATCCTAGAAAGCTCTCACAAGTTTTTACTGGTCCCAATCAAATTCTTAACAAATTATCTCCTGTAAATTTTCCAATTAATAGGCAAAGTCAAAATAGAAATACGGAAGTTGTCCATGTATCTAAATTGCGTCCCTACTTCTCACCAGAAAAATTAAAATTATCCAATGAGTATTCACAACAAACTAATGTTAAAGCCCTGGCTTAATATTAAATTTAGAATAGGCATAAATTAATTAAAAGTAACTAAATAAATTATAATTAATCAATCAATGCTTTTCTATATAACAGTGTGTTCTCGAAGGACCCACGAGAACATTACTGCTGAAGTTTTACTTGAATTAGTTGTTTACGCGGGCGTAAATGTGTTGGTTTGAGTTTAAAACTTCTTATATTGAATTGAATTAGATTAGAATATTAAATAAATTTCAAATTTATATGCAAACTATGAATAAATGTTAACTGGATTAAAATAACTTTAAAAAATATCAATTATTGAACTATAATTATTAATACTATAACATTATAGAATTTATGCGAATAATTGTTGATTATGCAAGTACCCTGGATTTCAAACCGAACTTGTTTTTCTCTTGCTTACTTATTTATTTATTTTTTACTGATTGCGTAACCATGTAGTAAATGAACGAAATATTTCGACACATATCGAAAAACACCTGTTAAGATTTTGTTTCAATGATATTGCTGGAGAATTTAAGAATTTATTTATTTTTTATTTAATTTTATTTTTTTTGACTTGGTATAATTTCATTTCTTATTGAATCTAGTATTGAAAGGAGATTACTTTTTATGCTATGTAACTTTTTACCAAGCCAATATCATTGAGTGCAATAATCTTTTATTATTATTTACTGAAGTGATGAATTAAAATATAACTTTGAAATTATTCATGAGAAATTTGAGTTATTGTTATTATTGAATTAAATTTACTATTGCTAGATCTTGTATGATAGAAAGTATAGATAAATTTATTATTGAATATTGAGACAAAAGAGAAGTAATAAAGAAAAATAAGTGTTATGAATTAATGAAGTCAATATATGAGATATCTGAGAGTACTCATAAATTAAATTTAATATTGTGATAACATCTGAACGAAAGTAAAATACTTACTAGAGAATTTATGGAAAAGTGGTAATAGTATGGTACCGCTATTATTATAACCATACAATACTATAGAGTGCATATGGCACTAGCTTTTTTGACAGTTTTTATTGTGTCAAAAATGAGCAATAATTGAATTTCAATGGACTATAGCATAGTATCAGGACAATATATCATTCCAGTTAAAAAACTGTATGAGATTGATACTCAGTTGAAATTTTTGTATATAAATTTTAAAATTATTATATTCATGTTTTACCTTTTATTTATATAACTTGTGAATTGTACGAAAAATTTCTACGTTATGGAGTTTAAGTTATAGAGATTAAACTAGTGTTTAATCGTGATGTGGAAAGAATGTAAATTCCTAAGAAAACTCCTAGACAATTCTAATATTGTCAATATCTGTTAATATTGTAAGTAATATGTTGTTAGTAAAACAAGAGGAGATTATTTAGAATATAATTTACTCCATTTTGGAGAAATATTTATATTATCTTTGTAATTTAAAAAACAATTCCAACAGTTTCGCGTTTACGCAGTAACTTATTGACTTGGTTTTTGACAGTATTTGAGAAAAATTTCAGACTACCGGGTAACACTATTGTAATCCGAGTTCATGGTTTTCCCCAATGAACTTGTGGGTCACGGAGCCACCAGTTCACCGGTTTTTAGGGAGGGGGGATATTGTTTTATAAAAAATTTTACTTTTATTATTCATTTAAATTATTCTAAATTGCCGGCATAGTCATTATTTCCCTTTTTTTAATACGCTCTATTATTTATTTCTAGTTAAATTCCTATAAATTTAAAACACGTATCTTAATAATAGATTTATTCCAAAACGTAATCTAAACTTTTAATCCCTTCATTAATTTTTATCGTCTACCAGACTGTAAAGTTTTGAACGCAGTTACTTGTTTTCGAATGTTTATAAAAACCATTTTTACATTTTTATTCTATTTCATCTCATTTTCCCGCCAGCTGGGAGATAACTTTTTACATCGAAATCCTTCCATTACCAGCGCCGGGATTCTTTTCTGTGATGTTTCTCGATCGCTCTCCATTGGCTGAGTTACGGATCGCAGTTTCACTTGGAGTCTCGTTCGTGATTTTGTTTGGTTAGCCTGAAGTTTTCATTTCAATCGGATTTTCTCCGCGCATTCTAATAAATAGCTAGAGCATGAGCTCAGGAGTACATTTTTTATACTGTTTGATTGTTTACATAATCTGTTACCTGGTGTCCTAAGCCATGTAGAATATTCATTTCGTCAATTAACATCTATTTCGCATGAATAACTAGTTCATGCTCAAGCGGAATGCTCTGATTTCTCATCCTGTGGGAATTGTTTAATGTTGGTATATTCTGATGGAATAAACAATTTCCTATGACTGCGTTTCTATGTCTTATAGGGAAAACCCCAGATTTCTTCTTAAGCCTTTACTTCTTTCACAGCTCATGCTGCCTAATCTGCCTTGTATTCATCATGAATAAATGAGTTTTGATTGGACTCTACCAATGTTATCACCTCCATTAGCGATGCTTGCGCTAAGTGGTACGCCTGCTATACAACCTCACCAACGGCTGATTAAAAGGTGGTACGAATCCAGTAATATGTCGTAAAAAGCACGACGTGATTGTTCGATTTAACCCATTAAATTGTTTCGTAATATATATATATATATATATATATATATATATATATATATATATATATATATGTATATATATATTGTAAATTAATGCTGAAAAAATTAATTCTAGTCATAATGAGATAAAACAAAAATATCAGAGAAATGTTTAGAGAAAGATTTACTGAGAAATACATTTAAATGCTGTACAATCGGTTTCTTTTTAATAGCAAATATGTATTTTCGAATTAATAATCAGTTGTAATTCTTTAAACAGTTACTTTGATGGTTATTTATTTGTTTAGTGTTATGCATATATAAATATATATACAATTAATAATAAAAAATATTTTTTACAATCATAATAAACCCTCCTTATAGATAAAATTGCTATTTTATGTTGAACTTAAAATTAATATCCTGTTCAGTTGAATTATTTAAGGGGTCTCAGGAGTCTTACTTTTCATTGATGGTGCAGTTTAGCAACGTGTCGCATTTAATTTTATTTCACATTCCGTATAGAACAGAAATACATAATTTTTTTTTAAACTAAGAGCTTACTATATGTTCTGTGTAGCATACTAATTTCAATGTTCTATAAATATTATTTTACACTTTTTAAAATGTTTAAATTTGAGGAAAGTTTAAAATTTGTTTTTTGACTTGCATTCATTGCGCGCAATATTTCTCAAGAACTAATGAAGCAAATTGTACAAAACTTGAAACATTTATTCACTTTTATATAAGGAATAACGTATACCACAAATTTATTAATATAATTGTATTGAATATTTAAAATTAGCATTTTTTCAACAAAAAATGATTTTTTTCAATATTTTATAATTTAAATGTATCTATTTAAAGAAAATAAAATTTTAATTGCTTTAAATTGAAGTATACGTTCAAAGTAAAATCGTGGGAAAAAAAAAGTAAACACCCCTACTAACTCCTCAACAAATTATCGTAGAAGAAAGTTACTGGTACCGAACGATTGGAAATAAAGTCTACTTTTTAAATGATGTATATAAAATTTGCTTAGGGGGCCATCTACATATTAAAACGAACCATAACTTTGTTTTTTTTTCAATAGCAGTACCCAATTCTGACAGCATAAATGAACTTTACACCCTTCAATTAGCCTAAAAACGAATTTTTATGCAATTCGTACCATATAAGTTTCCGAGAAATTAATTATTTTAAAACGAGCTTATTTTAAGGGCTGTATCCAAATTGAAGTTCCGAACTGGATTGTTCACCGAGAGAGCCCCTTCCTTGATCCAGGCACCTTAAGCGCCACACAAGGAGTCAATGAAGCGTGTTAGATTACAGTACAGCAGAATAAATTTCAAAATGTCCACTCACTTCCATCATAGACGGCCCCTTAAACCATCATTTTGCCGTTTTTTAAGCATAATTTGAAAACTACTTGGAATAAAAATGTGAAATTTTTGAATTTCCATAAAGCAGGACTTAATAAATCTAAATCCATCAAAAAATTGTAGGTTGCAATTCATAATTTTTTCGAATATTAATTTCATAATTCATATCATAAAATTATAAAAATTGCAAATTCAGCTTTTTTATGTTTGGGTATATTAGTATTATTACTACAAAAAAATTAGCACATTAGGAGCATAATTTCGGGAGATATAAATAAAAATATGAAAATGTAATTTAACATTAGAAGCACTAAATTTTGAATGTTTATAATTCAAAAACTTATCATTCAAATGACTTGAAATTTGGTGTCTAGGCATAGTTTGAACGGAAGATTTGAAATATCTCGTTAAATTTGGGCATTGCCATAAAAAAATGAAGTTTGGATTCGTTTTAATATGTAGATGACCCCCTAAGAAAATTTTATATACATCATTTAAAAGTTGACTTTATTTCCAATCGTTCGGTACCAGTAACTTTCTTCTACGATGATTTGCTGAGGAGTTAGTAGGGGGTGTTTACTTTTTTTTTCCAAGACTGTGCATTAGTTTTACATCATTATCAATATTATTTGGGATACTATAACCCATAGTTTCGCTACAATCTTGCGCGCAGTAGATGCAAGAGAAAAATGCAATTTTAATTTTTTTAAATAAATATAAATTTAAAAAAATAGTGAAATAGCGATTGTATAATATTGAAATAATTATGCTACATAGAACAGATAGTTAGTAATCAGTTTTAAAAATTTTATGTGTTTGTGTTTCATAGGGAATCAGAAATAAAATTAAATGTGACATGATGCTAAAAAGCATCTTCAGTGAAAAAGTAAGACTCCTGATACCCCTTAAAAGCCACATTGCATCAGAATATGCTTGGCATTGCAATATTTTGTAATTTAAGTGTATTTTATAAGTGCATACAAATCAAGTTTGACAAAGTTCTTCTTGAAAAAAAACTATAAAATTTTCATAAAAAAATTATACATCTTTTAATTTATACATTATTTATGCATCGTAAATATCATTTTGAAAGGTGGATATTATGAAAAAGCACAAGTCATAATTGTAATTAGTTGCATCGGAAATAAGTTTCTTCCAAAATAGCTGATCTCCAAAATAACGCAGCCTGTTTAGTAGTAAAATGGCAATGGATTTCGACAATATAAATGATTTCGAATTTAAATATTTTACAAAACTAAAATTTATAAAATTATATTAATAAAGTGCACATTATCTCTACAGAAAAAAACAATTTATTAAATATACCATATTTACTTCAGATATTTGCGTGGTTTAATAGAAAGAAATAATCTTTATATTTCATATTTTGCTTAAAATATGCATGTTAATGTGACTTCTTTTTATAGGTCCATTTTCAAACTATTTTAAATAAAATTTGGCTAAAAAAAACTTCCTTTTTAAATTATGATAGTTGTTTCAGGCACACGTAGAGAGGCAGTAGCTCTGATATAGTGATAAAATAATTAGTGATGTTCAGCTAAATTTGAAACGTGTTTCTTGAGATTCACAACCAACAGTTATCTGAATTTCAAGTCCATTTTTCTATTTTCATTGTTTCTTTATTTCATACACAAACAGGAATGCAGTGCACAATTCCGCTTGGATACCTGAAATAGAGAAACACAGATATTTTGGAATTTCATGTTGTTTTAGCATGCACATTTGGCGAATATAATCAGATCTATTTGATGCATATGTATTTATGTTATTTAATTCCTTGCATTTCATTACTCGCAATATTTATTGCAAAGAATGGGTATAATTCGAATAACAGATAAAGTATGAGTTATATCTCTTACGGATAGCTTTTTCGGATTGTACTTCTTAATCAAGACAATCCTGAGGCATTGGTTGTTTTTAAAAATGCAATTTAATAAATCTTCCCTGAAATCAAATTTTTATTATGTTTTATTTCCTTACTCTATAACATAGTATATATTAGGTATTTTATTTTTTTGTATCTTTTTCCATAAAATATAAAATGCTTTAGATAATTATCAAAATTATCAAAATTATAAACTTATCAAAATTATTAAACGTAGAACTATGCATAAATTCAATAAATGCTTCTAAAAACTTATGAAAAAGACAGAAACCATACTTTCGAAAATTGGATTAACTTACCGGTCATTTAATCATGTAAAGCAGAATTGCCTTTTACTTTTGAAAGAGATTCAAGTATGATTTTTTAAAAATCTGATACATGTGCTACGTTTCTGTGCAATCAACTGTAAAGTATCGAACTTTTCTCAATCAAAAATACTTAAAACCTACCTCGAAGTACCTTCGTGAAATAACGAATGAAATTTGAAGTACGCAGTAACACTTCTTGCTTGTGAAGAATTCGAATTTTATGAAACTTAAAAGATTAATTACTCAAAAACATCTGTTTTAGGAGTAATATATTAAACTGTGCTCAGCGTGTCCTTTTCAACAATAATAAATTAAAGGCATTTTAAGACATCTAAAATGTTTTTTGTCATTTAAATTAAATAAATAATTTTCATATTAATTAATTTCAAAAAAGGTTATAGAAGCTGAAAAATGTTATTTTTGAAAGATTTTTAACTCACTATGTTGATTCCTATGCAATCAATAACCCACCAGTGGCCGAGAGGTACTGCCCTCGAAGCTTGTAGACGGGAGGTGCTGGGTTCGAACCCAATCGCGCCCGTCGGCGTAATCGTTCGTGGTTTTCTTCGAACCTTGATTTTGCATGCGTAAATACGTGTTAGGTTCCCTTAGAAAGCCCCCACGAAGGGCTCTGCCTCCCCCTAGGGCCTATATCCCTCGTACTTATAATTGATGGTCATAAACGCAAACAACCTATGCAATCAACTGTAAAGTATTGATCTTTTTTTAATCAAAAATTCTTCAAACCTACCCTTCGGTATCTTCGTGAAATATCGAATGAAATATGGTGTACAAAGTGACAATTATTGCTTGTGACGAATTTGGCATTTTATGCAACTTATCATCGATTTAGTACGAAAAGACACCTTGTGGACATTAATGCGAAGAATAGAACGGTTAAAACGCGCATTTGTTTTTTTTTTCGTGATTTCCTACACTGTGAAGTGACAAAACGATCTTAGAAAGAAAAAAAAAACTGTCATAAGAATATACCTTTATTTGAGATGTTCAAACTTCTCTCCGTCAGCTGCAATGCACATTTGGATACACATTTGTACGAAAGATAATCATTTCTCCTTCCGTTCAAGTTTCGTGACGTCACAGTGTATGAAACCACGTTTTAACCGTTGTCCACAAGGTGTTTTATTGTACTAAATCGATGATTCTCTACAACTTTGTAAATAACTATTCCCCCTATCCCTTTCCGTTTCCTAACTCAGCAGTTTTCCACCAGGTGGCGCCGTAGGCGGTTTCATTCAGTAGCGCATTGTTACTTTACTATACCTAGACCCCACATTTATCACTACAGCTCTTGCCTTTCAGAAATGAATGGGGTGACAAAACATTTTAGCGGGCACACTGTATATATTATATATGTTACAATATTAGATCTTTCTTCGCGATTTCTCTTTTTAATTCTAAATTACTACTCTATTTTCAATAATTCCTTATTATTAAATAATCTCTAACGTTAACTCTGTTAAATTTCCCTTAATTTAATATCTAGATTACCCAATTTACTTAAATATTTAGTTATTCTTAAATTAAATCATGATCACCGATCATGTCTGAGTTTTTGAATGTTCTTTTTAGTAACCATCTTTTTCCCCTTGTGAAAATTTCAGTACTTTTTAACCATTTAATCTATCAGCTACAAATTGACCGGATTCCTTGCCAGTTCTCTCCCATTCGTCCATGACGTAGGATGGCATGTTATCCTTAAATCTTAATTGGTTCAGAGCGTGTGCTACGTCATAGATTTTATCACTATGCGAAGTGACAAAAAGCGGATACACGGGAATTTTCCGCAGAATTCTTGAGATTTCGTCGTATTTTCAGTTGTGAACATTACCCTGGTGTGGTATGACGTCTTCTTATACTTCCAAAATTGCTTACCTTATTTAGTTGATATGAAGTGATGGCACGACCACGTCTCATGCGTGTAAACTGCACCACCGAAACTCATTTCAATAAACTATTGAGTTGACCTATGCCTTGTCTCACTTATTTATGGAGAAACCTACAATAGATATTTCTATTTGCCTAGCCGACAATTCTATGACTGCAACATCCGAGTTCTTATGTTTTGAAGTACCACTACGTAAACAATTATGGCTTACTGTAATTTTCGTCGATGTTTAGTTCAACGATCGTATACTAAGACTGCTTTTACTCCTATTTGTTCTTAGATCTACAATTTCAGCTTTCACTACTGCATTACTAGCAGATGTGATCTCATTACTGGTATTTTTACAGCCAGTAACTACAATTCACTATTTAAATCTTCCAAGGTTATGTAAATCATAACATATATATATTTAATTCACAATATTTTTTCAATTTTCAATTAATTATAATTCATTTTGTCCTTTTATAGATAAAATTTTCCTCCATGTAAACTATTTTTTATAGATTTTTATAACAATATTTAATGAAAATAAATATAATAATTTTTACAAAATCTATATATGAAAAATATATATCACTGGAATGTCACATTCACCTTGGACTAAATCAAAACAAAAGCAAGTAATCTTCGCTTAACAGGTGCATTTAAAAATGACACAATGTGCAAAACTGTTATTAAATTAAAACAGTTTTAAAAACTTAAAACTCAACTAGTTCTCTCTTTTCCATCAATCACGAATAACATTAACGAAAATATCACGCATGTAATATCAAATTATCTATTAAAATCTTTTATATATGCTCTAATATAATTATTTACCAAGATTTCTGACAACATAGTCACTTTAATTCTACTTAAGCTGAAAAAAATTAGAGATACGGAGACAGATGTTTTTAAGGAACATTTACTTCTTGTTTATTTTGTATTTTCAATAACATGACAATGCTGCAATATTTTTGTTTTCTGTATATTACTAACTGGTCTATTTCACCAGTATTACACCAATCGAAATGTATTTTTCGTGGACGTTACTAAATGGGCTTCGCCCGTACATCTCATATTTTCACATGAAAATTAATTTTAGGTAGATGGTCGAAGACCGGTTCTAAGTAAATTAAATTTATATTCCTGCAGGTTTCCGTTATTGGCAGGTTTGACCTTAATGAAATATCTAGACAGGCTGTCGATTCCAGGTTCTATTCTGTATTCTGGCCAAAAGAATAATAAACAAAACAATCAGATTTCATTTAAAAAAAATAATAATAATCAACATATTTAAAAAGAGTTTCATGATAAATACAGAAATCTATTTTAATTTCCTAATGAATAGTATTCTTCTCTATTAAAAACTAGTGTTTCTTGTATTTTTTATACTAAAAATAACATATCAGATAGACTACATAGTTCAAAAAGGAAATTTTAAGATTAATTTTGCAAATCCTGAGAAAAATAATACTAAAAAGCATTGCATGTTTCAGCACACTCGCAGTATTAGAAAATAAATGACACAAATGTAAATAATCGAAAACGTCATTTTTTCACCTGTTAAAATATTTAATACACAAGGCGTGTATTTTTGATAGAAAATATAATCCGCTATAAACCACAAAACTCAGGGAATATACCCGGCATTTCCTGCAAAAACACTTTCCAAAAGCAGAATAAAAAAGCCGACGGAATGTATTCTTCTTCCCCTTATCCGAAATTTAAAAAAAAAAAAAAAATTAGCGTTTACTGCGTAGTGAAGGAAAAACGCTGAGTGGTTTGAAGGTGAATGACGTTACACGTAATGAAAATGATATTCAGAAATACAAAAATATACTGAAAAACAAAGTGTTGCCAATTTCTAACAAGAAATATAGATATAATATTGCTGTTGCGTGTTTTGAAAATAAAATCGTTAATAACGTATGACGTACAAATGCAACAGATCATTTTGCGTGGATTATCAAAATCATTTTTTCCATTGCCCTTATTTTACTGAACCATAAAGAAATAAATCACTTTTGTTTAAAACAGGTATAATGCGGTTAAATGAATTTTAATGAAGATACCTTAAAACATATGTATATTTTAATGTAGCTCATCTTTGAAGTTGGATTTATTTTTTCAATGAGCTTATATAAATTAATTTTATAAACTTTCTTCAAAGAATTAAACCTCAAAAGTTAGTCTAAAATGGCCGACTATCAGGCAATTTTACTGCTTGATCGGCCCGTATTGAAAACTGACTGAAAGACGTTGAGTTTTCTTATAATGGTAACTCGTTATGTCCTTAACAACATTGCGCTCGTATAGAAAATGCGTACAAATCTGAAAATAAGTTTTTTTTTTTTTTTTATTAATTACAACAATTCTTAAGTTTACAGGACTACACTGTAAAAAAAAAATCTGTGAAGTTACTAAAGTTTTTCTAGGAAATTGGGATTCCTAGAACTTTTCATGTAACGGCAACAACAAAATTTCATGTAACAGACACACTTTTGCGCCGAAAATCAAAAAATCTGTAAGGTTACTAAGAATTTTTTTGGAAACTGGGATTCCGAGAACTTTTCATGTAACTGCAGCCAGGGTTACAAATAAAAGTTTAGTAAGATTACTGAAATTGTAGCAGATTCATTTGTAAAGTTACAGATTTTTGTAGCTTTACAAAAACTAGTTTTGTAGATTTGCAGCTTTTTTCGTACAGTTACAGGTGAAAGTTTAGTAAGCATGTAACTTTACATCTGTAGAACTACAGATTTTTTTTTACAGTGTAGGGATACAATATTTTGCCCAATTAATTAAAAAAATATTACTTCAAATGCAAAGTACTTAAATATTTAAATATTGCGTTTCACACATAAATGGGAGACAACATTTTATTACAGCATTTTTTATTGTCACAAACCTATGGACCTCTCATTCTTTTCTGTTTACCCGTTCAATGGCAAAGTAAATCTATTACTAAAATTTTAAATTTATTGAATGTCAGACTAACGAAAAGAAAAATAGCTTTAAAAATAAATAAAATATCTTCTTCGCGTAATATATAAAAGCAAAAAAAGTTCTTGCACAAAAAAATTGCCAAACAGGCTTTTTTAACCTTTCTTTTTGTTTTGTCCATTTTACATTGAAACATTGAATCATATGAAAAAAAAAAATTAAACATTTTCGCATATAAATAATAGGGATTTACTTAATCCATACTGATGATTAACAAAAATAAACAGAGATAATTCTAATGTAATATGTTTAGCATTGCTAGAAGAATCATCTAACGTAACCATATTTAAATATTTTCAATATGATAAATTATCATTAAAAATAAATTTTATAAGCATTATATTAAGTTTACTTAAACATATAAATAAATAACGCCAGAAAAATATAAGATATCTCCCCATATCCTCGCATATCAAATCTAAATGTGTAAATTATTGGATATATTCTGAAATTATTTTAATATGTATAAAGAGATTTTAAGATTAAGAGTTTAAAACGCGCTATTTGAAAACATCTTTGAAAAATATTAAAACTGTTCCGCTCTCAAATCTTGGTGAGCCATTTTTCAGATGACGAATGCGGAAAATTTTAAGGAAAATTTTACAAGAGATAAAATATATCTATGAATGCTTAAAAGGGTGTTCTTAAAGCTCCTGGGCATTAAAAAATACCGCGGATATCTTCGACAGCAGACCAAATATAAAATATGTGATGTGGAAAACTGGATAAAGATATTTAGAGAAGTTTAGTTTCCTTTCGGTATTCGCTTTATGTTTCAAATGATAAAAAATTGCTGCTATTGCCGTATTTTAAATTTTTTAGCGTATGAATTATACTTTTGCTGAAACAAATTATTAAATTTGGAAAAAGACTCATTATTATTTTCTTACGAAAAATAAATCTGTAAAAGTATACGATTATTCTTATTTCTTTTTTTTAAATATATTACATTTAAACATTAAAAAATCATTTAAAAACTATAATTGCGTGCATCTCTATTTATCCGTTTTATGCCTCTTTGTCTATTGCACACATACATTTTTCAATCCGCCTATCCCCCTGCATTTTTTGTGGAATTTAACAATCTCAGCATTTGACAATTCTTTTCCATTTCATAAAACTGCTGATAAAGCACTAGTTACATACAACTTTATTTTGCAAATCGGTGAAGAAAAAACATTCTTTCATCTCATTTTTTTTCTAAATTCAATATTCTTTTTCATCCTTTTTGTCATATTCCATGTTAAATATAACTGACAGAAAATTACAAGGTAAGCGCTTGCGGAATTTTAATCTTTTAAAAACATATCAAGATTTCTTTTTTAAAATTTTAACTTTTACACAAGTTTTAGAATATTTTTTTCCGCAAAGTAAAATCCATTACAGAAACAGCTTTAGTTTCAGAAAAAAAGACAGTATTATCATTTATATTACTACGCCCGATTAAAAAATATTTGTAATGAATTTATATTATTTTATCTTAAAATGGATTTGCAAGCAGTAAGAAGGGCTCCTACGCGTCAGTGAAAAAGTACCATATGTTCCGTAATGTACTATCCGTATTATTTAATGAAAAGAATTCTGCGATTAAGTATGGTTACCACTAATTTACGAAATTGACAATATTCAAAACCCTAAATACTCCATAATCCCCTGAGGTGTATGAACCCTCGTAATGTACTAATATGTATATACAGGGTGTTTCTAAACTCATACATACGCTAGGGGGTGATAGAACACATCAAGACGAGTAATAGTGAATAGGAAATCAAGGGTCCCAAACATCTTCCGAAGGAGATAGGCGCCTTTAAAGTTTAGGCACAAAAATTTCAAATGATTATAAAAAACGGAAAAAATGATCGATTCGTTTGCGGTTTTCACTAAAACTATTCTTTATGTCAGTATTTTCTTGAAAATAAATTTTAAAGATACTGTTCAAAAAATGCCGATAGAGGGCGCTTTAGACTTTGGAGTAACCAACAACTATTTTTTACCGTTATTTTTTGTATCTCATTACATGCTTTCAAAAGCTTAGACTTAAACTTAAATTTTGAGCTCAAAATCTGAATCGTTGGGAGTGGTTAAGTAGCGCAAACTGAACTGTTTTCAGTAGTTAAAATTTCAAATGATTATAAAAAAACGGAAAAACTGGTCAATTCGTTTGCAGTTTTCACTAAAACTATTCTTTGTCAGTATTTTCTTGAAAATCAATTTTAAATATACAGTTCAAAAATGCCGATAGAGGGCGCTTTAGACTTTGGAGTAACCAATAACTATTTTTTACCGTTATTTTTTTGTATCATATTACATGCTTTTAAAAGTTTAGACTTAAACTTAAATTTTGAGCTCCAAATTTGCATCGTTGGGAGTGGTTAAGTAGCACAAACTGAAATGTGTTCAGTTGTTATAATTTCTAATGATTATAAAAAAAACGGAAAAATTGGTCGATTCGTTTGTGGTTTTCACTAAAACTATTCTTTATGTCAGTATTTTCTTGAAAATTTATTTTAAATATAAAGTTTAAAAAATACCGATAGAGGGCGCTTTAGACTTTGGAGTAACGAACAATTATTTTTTACCGTTATTTTTTGTATCTCATTACATGCTTTCAAAAGCTTAGACTTAAACTTAAATTTTGAGCTCAAAATCTGAATCGGTGGGAGTGGTTAAGTAGCGCAAACTGAACTGTTTTCAGTAGTTAAAATTTCAAATGATTATAAAAAAACGGAAAAACTGGTGAATTCGTTTGCAGTTTTCACTAAAACTATTCTTTGTCAGTATTTTCTTGAAAATCAATTTTAAATATACAGTTCAAAAATGCCGATAGAGGGCGCTTTAGACTTTGGAGTAACCAACAACTATTTTTTACCGTTATTTTTTGTATCATATTACATGCTTTTAAAAGTTTAGACTTAAACTTAAATTTTGAGCTCCAAATTTGCATCGTTGGGAGTGGTTAAGTAGCACAAACTGAAATGTGTTCAGTTGTTATAATTTCTAATGATTATAAAAAAACGGAAAAATTGGTCAATTCGTTTGTGGTTTTCACTAAAACTATTCTTTATGTCAGTATTTTCTTGAAAATTTATTTTAAAGATAAAGTTTAAAAAATACCGATAGAGGGCGCTTTAGACTTTGGAGTAACGAACAACTATTTTTTACCGTTATTTTTTGTATCTCATTACATGCTTTCAAAAGCTTAGACTTAAATTTTGAGCTCAAAATCTGAATCGGTGGGAGTGGTTAAGTAACACAAACTGAACTGTGTTCATGGGTTGAAATTTGAACCCCCCTCCTGAACACAGTTCGGTTTGCGCTACTTAGCCACTCCCAGCGATTCAGATTTTGAGCTCAAAATTTAAGTTTAATTCTAAGCTTTTGAAAGTATGTAATGAGATACAAAAAATAACGGTAAAAAATAGTTTTTCGTTACTCCAAAGTCTAAAGCACCCTCAATCGGTATTTTTTAACTTTATCTTTAAAATTTATTTCCAAAACAATACTGAATAAAAGAATAGTTTTAGTGAAAACCGCAAACGAATCGACCAATTTTTCCGTTTTTTATAATCGTTTGAAATTTTAACTCCTGGACACAGTTCAGTTTGCGCTAATTAACCACACCCAACGATTCAGATTTTGAGGTCCAAATTAAGTCTAAGCTTTTGAAAGCATGTAATGAGATACAAAAAATAACGGTAAAAAATAGTTGTTGGTTACTCCAAAGTCTAAAGCGCCCTCTATCGGCATTTTTTGAACTGTATCTTTAAAATTTATTTTCAAGAAAATACTGACATAAAGAGTAATTTTAGTGAAAACCTCAAACGAATCGACCAATTTTTCCGTTTTTTATAATCATTTGAAATTTTGGTGCCTAAACTTTAAAGGCGCCAATCTCCTTCGGAAGACGTTTGGGAACCTTGGTTTCCCATTCACTATTACTCGTCTTCATGTGTTCCATAACCCCCTAGCGTATGTACCATGAGTTTAGAAACACTCTGTATATATGTATGTATATATATATATATATATATATATATGTATATATACTTTCTGTACAATTAAACCATTTAAACAGATTATATTGACAAAAAATTATGAAATCACGATTATAAACAAAAAAAAAATAACATACTGGTTAAATTATGTAGTAATATATATTAGCGCATATTTTAGTGAAATTATTTAGTACATATTTTTTCCATATAAATTATTTTTAAGAGAACTAGAGAGAGTAGAGAAATTAATATCGAATTATTTTTATTAACGGAGGAGAACCAAAGGTAAGCTATACTTGGCACTAGTGAGATATTCTAAAAGGATTGTATTAGTATGTTGAAGATAAATAATATTGTGTAAGGATTCAGAATAAAGAACAATTTATGGTGCTGCTCTACATATTGCTTTGTTCAGCAGGTCGCAATTGCATGTCATCTGTATTCCTGTTCCAGATTTAAGGTTCGACGAACTGTTCGCTTTCTGTAATTTAAATAATAAATTACACATGTATTCATCTTAAATTTAATTTTTTATCTCAAATGTTTCGAATGAACTGCTTGATGACGGCTATAAATTGCTGGATGAGTGAATTTTAAAAGTCACTAATCAAGATATTCTTCAGTCAAATCTTAGCGTTCATTTTTAAGATGTTTGAATAGGTGAGTGGCAGGTAATAGACAGTGAGATGTTGCATAAAAGCGTAGAGTTAATTGTACGATATGAATGTCTTTGTAATTTAATACATGAAAAGCATACGGTTCCTGAAACCTGTAATTTAAGGCATGAATCCGGTTGATGCGAAAATACGAGTAGCATAAAGTAAATCACGATGTTTTGTTGACCTTTAAATTTACGTGTAATTCGGTAATGTACTGTTGCTACATAATTTAAGTTGATTTAAAATAACTTTGTTCATAAATATTATTATTATTATTTTTTTTATTTTTATTTATTTTTTTTTTAAGATTGATAATAATTGTCATTTACTAAAACTCACTGCTAATAAATATTAGGTCAGAAAAATGGGAGAAAAATAAAAGTATCTCCATTTCTTAATAATTTAAACGGAGTTTTCGTACGGTGTAGATTTTTTATTCAAATCCTATGAAAACGTTTCTCCCTAGATAATGTTATTCTGTACAAGACAACTACTAACTTTTTTCGCTAAAAAATGACGGTAAGAAGTTATTGATAATATCTTTAGGACCAACTCGATATTTCGCTGATTTATTCTGTATTGTGTGAAAGTTAGTCAGAGACAACTACAACTGTTTCCACAAAAAAACCTGTTTCATGTTATCTGCTGTAGATTTTATCTTATAGAAGATTGGTAATAGATTTATTTCGATAAAATGACGAAATTACTTTTGTGATAAAGAGTTACTGGGTACAAAGCTAAAAAAAATAATATATTTCGTCTTTTTTCTATATTTTACCGGAACTTGAAATCATTATTTATGGACCCAGAAAAAGAAATGTGTATGGAAGTTTTGGCAAAAATTATATCATCTACAACATTGATATTGCGAATTCTTAACTAATATTACTGATGACTAGAAAAAACGCAACAAAGTAGATTTTTCTTTCAACGACAGAATGGCGGCAGATGGCCGCAATTTTCAGATGGGGGCTCACGCAAAAAAAAGACTATTTCTAAATTTTTTGTTATTAATTCAACAACCCCAGAACATATCACGAAAAACAGAAGTTCACGTCTTTTTTTAAAGTAAGGTGTTCTTGGTTATATAGTTGAATATTCGTAAAGGTACCGTAGGCAAATCCCTCACGATTTTGATGTTAGAGCATTTGAGCTATATAAGTATGTTAAACGTTTTGGTTTTCCACGTTTGATTATAGGAAATATTACTGAAATTTTCAATTTCGTCGAGATTTCCCTCGTTCTCCAGATGGAATATAGTGATAACATAACGTCGAGATTACGATCATTATGGTTTTTAAACAGGGGTGCACTAATAATATCATCTTTATGATGATGATGATTTGGTACTTTGAATTAAATCTTCTAATTAGAGAATTAAAAATGTCATGTTAAGCTGAACACAGCTGGCATCGCTGTACTCTATGGGAATGGACTCGGGCTTCCTGACTAAAGTACCCTGCGAAGATCGTTGTACGTCTGCATCAGTCTGCGGTTATCGTTCAGGGAAGAATAAACAAGTTTGAAATTGCACATCAAACGAGGCAAATGATATGCGTTCGTACTATAACTAGTTTTATAAATATTTTTTGCACCGCATATTGCACTGAATATATATTTTAGTGCACTTCATAAGTGCATATAATTTTCATTCTTTTCGAAAGGCTGTAACATCATTAAAATGCACTTGAAATATTTTTTTTTTCTAGTTGGCCGTAATGTAACGGAACACTTTTGACCGTTCCTGTAATCAAACTATTCATCCGATTTTCATATAATTTGAAATGACTCGACAAAATGTTACAAAAATTGTACATTTAAAATTTCAGACCATTCGGTTGGGTAGTTTTTGGTCTGTTATATGCGGACGGGCAGATATACAGACAGACGGACCGAACGACGACTATAGGTGCTACGTATTTATATAATTACGAACGGGATTTCGAATTTGTTTTATTGTACAAAAACGATACTTTTCAGATTTTGGAGATACGGCAATTTTTTTACTGATTCCCACAAAATTCTCTTCTCTCTTTTTTAATGGTTTGGCAGTGGTATTGTCTGTTTTCTTTCATTTATCTGTTCCGGTAATAAATGAAAAGCAAGTTCTTTCAAATAATGATGATGAATTTCCCTTTTTTTTTTCATATTTAAACGATTATCAATTTGAGAATTTATTCGCGCAATATTTGACAATGAAAAAAAAAAAAAAAATGTAAGTGATCATCCATCAGTTTTTTGTGCGAACTGACTTCACAACTGATATAAAAAAACAATTTTAAGTCGCATTCTAAAAGTAAAAAATAGCAGAAAGAAAGACGAAATAACAACAGGGAGAGAGTCCGTACTTCGAAGAAACTTTCCCCCACAGATTTCGCGGAAATGGGAAAGGATGAACACGAGGGGGAAAATTCAACTAACGCAAGTGGTCGCAACGCGGTCATTTAGACCGATTGAAACTTAAGAATGCGATAAAATGCTAAGAAATAGCAGGAATGACTTGCAATTTTACTACACAAGAGTGTGAACACTCAAGGTCAGCTACACGGAATTTCGCTATCGTAACTTTAACGGGAAATGAGTTACAGGAAGATAACGAATTTCGGGCGGGGAAAAGACCAACGCGCGACTACTAACGGGTTAATAAAAACAAATAATGGGAAATAATGACAATGAAAAGAATAAATGAACACCGCTCCTGACAAAAAACTAATTAATACATTAAAAAGATTTATTAATATTATTTTGTATCCATTGGAGAAAGATTCTCAAACAGTAGCTTTCTATATATAGAAATGAATTCTTATTGTTTTATGTGATTCTGCATCGTACCTATATGTGATATACAAATCAAATAACATACTAAAACTCAATTAGAACGAAAAAATGTAACATATTGAAAATGCACTATAAGAAATAGTTCTTTATAATCGGTAATGAATGAAACAGGCGGAATAGCAATGCATTAAGCTTTAACACTTCCGTTACATCTCCCTCTGCTGAATATGCATTTGTAATTACAACGCGGTTACTGATTATAAAATGTCACCGCTCACCTGGCTCATAAATGAAGAAAATATAAAAAAGCAGATATTTGCAAAAGGCGATTCATACTAATAAATGCACACGTGCCCTACCCATGTCTCTCCAGGAACAAGAGTAGTCTTGCATAAATAGTTTTTTGAATAATGAAATGCTGCCACGGTCTCAGTCATGAAGTTAAAATCCATAAAAATATTTAATAAATAAAAATCCTTTCAATAGATTTTGAACTTTTCAGCAATTTTAGGATAAGATATAATAATGTATTTGTTATAAAAAATATATAAACGGTCAAGTGTGAGTCAATATTAATATTCTGTATAACTCTTTTTTTTTTTTATCTTAATTCGGTACTGACAATATAAGTAATGCATATTTAAACTTTATTTGGCGTTTCATAAAACTAAATCGAGCGTAGTAATTATCTTTTTTTTTTCTTTAGCCCCCTGTACGGTATGCTATTTCTTTCTCCCAGCTTATTTTGTCTCCAAAAAAATAACGTTAGCTTGGAGAAGCCAGCAAAAAACAAAGCAGATGTATCATTGTACGATTAAATGCTCTATAGCAATTTTTTTTTTTAATTTCAACGCATCGCACATTTTCAATTTTTAGACCGTCGTATTGGAAAAAAAAAGTTCTTTTAAATTCAATTTGTTTGAAAACTGTATCTCCATTTATTCTTGAAATATTATTTTTTTTTTTTTTGTAGTTTTTATCGACATTTGTTTAATTTTGGCAACTCAAGTACTCCATTTCTGTAGAAAGTAAAAGAAAAATATTCGGAAAATAGCAATTATATCTTTTTGTTGACACCTTCTCATACAAACTGAAAAAAAGTAATTAAAATACGTGCTATTTTGAAAAAACATAAATGAATTGATTTCTTTTTGCTGCATTATTGTATTATTCTGAGATAGTAACGTTTTACGCAAACTTTGTTATAGATGTTTGTGATTGGATCGTAAATGAGGAATCCTTTAGCGATTTCGGATGACTTCGTTTTCTATAAATAAAATCGGGTGTTTTAAGTCTTAAAACTGACCTACATTAGAGTCTCGATAATCCGAGTCGCGCTTAACCGAGTTTCCGCTTTAACCCAGATATTTTCTTCTGATGGGCTGATGGCTTCTAATATTATGAAACAGCCATTATAAATGAAGTGCTAGGTGAAGATGAAAAACCAGTCGTAAAAAGTTAGAACTCTGATTTTCTGGTCAGAATGGGGAAAAAAATGGCCATAATTTATTTTAATTATGGCCATTTTCCCCTCCATTCTGACCAGAAAATCTGAGTTCTAACATTTTACGGCTGCTCTTTCATCTTCACCAACACTTCATTTATAATGGCTGTTTCATAATAATAGAAGCCATCAGTCCATCACAAGAAAAGGATCCATTCCAAAGGTATAAGTTCAATTAACATGGATAATCGGAACTCTACTGTATCTCTATATACATATATTTCTTTTAGGTAGCTTCGTGTTACAAAAAGCTACCTATTGCAGCCGTTCGGAGGAAAGCGATTTCAAAAACTTTTTGTATATTTTCATCGATCATGACCCCCAGACCCCGAAACCACCCTCCGTTCAAAATTGATATATATGTATATATATATATATATATATATATATATATATATATATATATATGAACTATGTCAAACTGTAACTCTCGTATTTATGAACCGATTTGGATGTAATTCGGTGTGTACATAGTACATATCAATGTCTCGACCGAGTTCGTTGGCCAGCTTCATCCGCCATTTTGTTTCAAAATGGCGGCCATTTAAAAATTTAAAAAAAATTTAAAATTTGAAATGTGGTACCAAAAAATTGAAAATGGAAAAATGTTTTTTTTATATATTTGACCTTTATACAAAGACTCCGTAGCAGTTTTTGTTTCGTCTATATCTTAAAAAATGGCTGAGTTATAGCATTTTGAATTTCTAGCGAAGCTGACATTTTGAAACGTCCTGAATTTTGTCACGCGATAAAACGCATATTTATGAACCGACTTGGATGTAACTTCGCTTATACATAGTACAGACCAATGTCTCGACCGAGTTCGTTGGCCAGCTTCATCCGCCATTTTGTTTAAAAATGGCGGCCATTTAAAGTTTTTAAGAAAAATTTAAATTTGAAATGTGGTACCAAAAAATTGAAAATTGAAAAAATAATTTTTCCTTATGTGTTTGACCTCGATAAAAAGATTCGGGAGCAGTTTTTGTTTCGTCTATACCTTAAAAAATGGCTGAGTTATAGCATTTTGAATTTCTAGTGTGGCTGAAATTTTGAAACGCCCTGATTTTTGCCACGTGATAACAGACGTATTTATGAACCGATTTGGATGTACCTCGGTGTGTACATAGTACATAAAAATAACTCAACCGAGTTCGTCGGCCAGCTTCATCCGCCATCTTGTTTCAAATTGGCGGCCATTTAAAAAAATTTAAAAAAATTAAATTTAAAATGAGATACCAAAAAATTGGAAAATGAAAAAGAGTTTTTTCGTATGTGTTTGACCTTGATACAAAGATTCCGGAACAGGTTTTGTTTCGTCTATATCTAAAAAAAGTCCTTCGGCCAGTGCCGGCAGGAAGAGGTAGCTTTCATATTCCTTATTTTAAAAAATCCAACTTATATTATTCAAACACACGAAGCTCAATTTAGTGGAAACCGAATATAGGAGATTCAATACTAATTTTTATCAATACTAAATCATTATGAATGAGAATTTCGCGAAATTAGTCAGCTTTATCCAAGCTGCTTTTATTTAAAGTAACTTATATTTGGCTGCCAAATTCGGCGATTTCTTAAAGTGCCTGCCATTTTAAGACAACATGGTGGATGAGGCTAACCAGTGAACTTGGTCGAAACCTTAGTAATTGCTGTGCACATGCTCACTCACATCGGAATCGACTGATATATACGAGTGCTGTCGCAGGCAAAAAATCAGATTTTTCAAAATGTCACCCACGTTAGAAATTGAAACTGCTATATCTGAGCCATTTTTTAAGATAAAGACAAACAAAAAATGCTCCTGAATCCTTATATCAAGGTCAAATACTTAAGAAAGAAACCTTTTTCAATTTCTAATTTTTTTTTTTTTGCACCTCACTTTAAATATAATTTTTTTTTAATTTAATGCCCGCCATTTTGAAACAAGATGGCTGATGAAGCTGGCCAGCGAACTTGGTCGAGATATTGATGCATACTATCCACATGCCTTCTTACATTGAAATAGGCGAATACGTGTGTTATCGCGTGACAAATACAAGATCGTTTCAAAATGTTAGCCATAATAGAAATTGAAAGTGCTATAATTCAACCATTTTTAAGATATAAACAAAAGAACAAATTTTCAGAAACAAAAACTGCTCCGGAATCTTTGTATCAAGGCCAAACACGTAAAAAAAATCTTTTTCATTTTCCAATTTTTTAATACCTTATTTTAAATTTTAAATTTATTTTTTTTAATGGCAACCCTTTTGAAACAAGATGGCGAATGAAGCTGACCAACGAACTCGTTCGAGACATTGGTATGTACTACGTACAGACCAAGTTACATCCAAATCGGTTCATAAATACGCTTGTTATAGCGTGAGAAAAATCAGGTCGTTGTAAAATGTCAGCCACAATAGAAATTCAAAATGCTATAACTTAACCATTTTTTTAGATATAGAAGAAACAAAAACTGCTCCGGAATCTTTGTATTAAGGTCAAACACATACGAAAAATATCTTTTTCATTTTCCAATTTTTTGGTATCTCATTTTAAATTTTTAAATTTTTTAAATTTTTTAAATGGCCGCCATTTTGAAACAAGATGTCGGATGAAGCTGGACAACGAACTCGGTCGAGATATTTGTATGTACTATGTACACACCAAGGTACATCCAAATCGGTTCATAAATACGCCCGTTATCACGTGACAAAAATCAGGACGTTTCAAAATGTCAGCCACGCTAGAAATTCAAAATGTTATAACTCAACCATTTTTTAAGATATAGACGAAATAAAAACTGCTCCCGAATCTTTTTATCAAGGTCAAACACATAAGAAAAAAATATTTTTTCAATTTTCAATTTTTTGGTACCACATTTCAAATTTAAATTTTTCTTAAAAATTTAAATGGCCGCCATTTTAAAACAGGATGGTGGATAAAGCTGGCCAACGAACTCGGTCGAGACATTGGTGTGTACTATGTATGAACGAAGTTACCTCCAAATCGGTTCATAAATACTCCTTTTATCGCGTGACAAAATTCAGGACGTTTCAAAATGTCAGCCACGCTAGAAATTCAAAATGCTATAATTCAGCCATTTTTTAAGATATAGACGAAACAAAAACTGCTCCGGAATCTTTGTATAAAGCTGAAATACATAAGAAAAAAATATTTTTCTATTTTCAATTTTTTGGTACCACATTTCAAATTTTAACTTTTCTAAAAATTTTTAAATGGCCGCCATTTTGAAACAAAATGGCGGATGAAGCTGGCCAACAAACTCGGTCGAGACATTGGTATGCACTATGTACACACCGAATTACATCCAAATCGGTTCATAAATACGAGAGTTACAGGGTGACATAAGTCGGATATATATATATATATATGGATATATATATATATATATATATATATATATATATATATATATATATATATATATATATATATATATATATATATATATATATATATACATATATCAATTTTGAACGGAGGTGATTTCGGGGTCTGGGGGTAATGATCGATTAAAATATACCAAAATTTTTTGAAATCGCTTTCCTCCGAACGGCTGCAATAGGTAGCTTTTTGTAATGAAAGCTACCTAAAATGGCTGAGTTATAACATTTTGAATTTCTATTGTGGCTGACATTTTAAAACGACCTGATTTTTGTCACGCGATAACAGGCGTATTTATGAACGGATTTGAATGTAACTTCGTCTGTACATAGTACATACCAATGTCTCGACCGAGTTCGTTGGCCAGCTTCATTCGCCATCTTGTTTCAAAAGGGTTGCCATTTAAAAAAAATGTAATTTAAAATTTAAAATGAGGTATTAAAAAATTGGAAAATGAAAAAGAATTTTTTTATGTGTTTGGCCTTGATACAAAGATTCTGGAGCAGTTTTTGTTTCTGAAAATTTGTTTTTTTTGTTTATATCTTAAAAAGTGGTTGAATTATAGCACTTTGAATTTCTATCATGGCTAACACTTTGAAACGATCTTGTATTTGTCTCGCGATACCACACGTATTCGCCTATTTCGATGGAAGAAGGCATGAGGATAGTATACATCAATATCTCGACCAAGTTCGCTGGCCAGCTTCATCAGCCATCTTGTTTCAAAATGGCGGCCATTAAATTAAAAAAATATATATATTTAAAGTGAGGTGCAAAAAAATTAGAAATTGAAAAAGGTTTCTTTCTTAAGTATTTGACCTTGATATAAGGATTCGGGAGCATTTTTTGTTTGTCTTTATCTTAAAAAATGGCTCAGATATAGCAGTTTCAATTTCTAACGTGGGTGACATTTTGAAAAATCTGATTTTTTGCCTGCGACAGCACTCGTATATATCAACCGATTCCGATGTGAGTGAGCATGTGCACAGCAATTACTAAGGTCTCGACCACGTTCACTGGTTAGCCTCATCCACCATGTTGTCTTAAAATGGCAGGCACTTTAAGAAATCGCCGAATTTGGCAGCCAAATATAAGTTACTTTAAATAAAAGCAGCTTGGATAAAGCTGACTAATTTCGTGAAATTCTCATTCATAATGATTTAGTATTGATAAAAATTAGTATTGAACCTCCTACATTCGGTTTCCACTTAATTGAGCTTCGTGTGTTTGAATAATATAAGTTGGCTTTTTTAAAATAAGGAATATGAAAGCTATCTCTTCCTCCCGGCACTGGCCGGAAGGACTTTTTTTATCGGGGGCGACACTAAATTCTGGAAAAGCAGAATTCCTGTTCTGTAGTTTTTTTTTTTTTTAAGTTGTTATCTAGGCTTTAAAAGCCGAAGGTACATATAGTACGCCGCTCCCGTCATTAAGTATGTCCAAACCGTCCATGCCTTTAAGGGTTAATATCTTGGCTAATTACGTACTATTTGTTTTGAAAAATCATTATCAACAATGAACATTAGTATTTGGACTACATGCTTAATCCCGTCAAAATTTTCAAAATATTGCTTTCAATAATAACAATTAAGACAATATTTTACATTTTATCAGATCTTTTGTTTTGTATTGTCAATTTTACGCTATATTATTTTAAGCCGAAATAACAAAATAATAAAATTTCTTGAAAGTGAATATTTCAAAAAATAGATTTCAGCATTGTAGATTCACTATTTTTTAAGCTTTTGTTTTTACTGAAAATATACAGGGTGGTCATAAAAAACTTTGCCAATATATGGACCTCCAGCGGCTGATCCGTTCCACCGATCGAGATGAGATTTCAGATATAGTTATTTAGAGATATGATCTCGCGATTATGTGAATGGCAACAAAATGGCTCTCACGGTTACGGTTATAGGTACAGAAACTCGAAATTTTCGAATGGCAACGCCCATTTTACCCGTCGCAAAATGTTCACCGCATGCGAAAATCCTAAAAAGCGTTGGAACGGTACGTGTATCACAAAAAACGGACATGATATGCACACACAAAAAAAGCTCTGGAAACGAGCAAAAAAACCACGATTGGGGCGCACGGATGAAATTTGCATATGACAAAACCAAGACACCAATCAATGATTGCTACACAGATCGGAGAAAATAAAACTTATTTTTTGGATTGCGTGTTTTCCGCATGGTTGTCATCAGAGGCAATTACGTATTGCAAGCGGGAGACTGTGGACAATGCATCCGAAAATAACATAGCATGAGGGATGTTTGCTATCTCACATTTCATAGAGTCTTTCAAATTCGGCAAAGTTTGCGGATTGTACATGTATACTCTAGATTTCAGAAATCCATAGGAGTGAGGTTGGGGAGTCGCGGAGGCCACGGAAATAAAAATGTTGTAAGATGACGCCACCGCCAAAATGCTCCAGGACCCTGTGAACAGACTTATATGTGGACATGCGACATCTTGCATCCAAACGATGTCATCCAGTGCTTTTCGCAGCAGCTGTTCTAGTATAACGTAATTTTGTAGCATAGCTGTATAGCGAGAGCCTGTCCCAGAGCACGTTACAAAATTGTTGGTGTTGCTTCCTCAAAGAAGCAAGGGGTGGAATACAATTGGGCCTGCAATACCGTACCGCACAGTAACTTTGGCGTCGTATAAGATACTGGCGCCACTGTCACGCGGGGATTCGTGACTGCTTAGTGCACTCAATTTTTGGTATTAACGTTGCCAGTTAAGGTGAAATGTGCCTTGTCCGTCCATAATGTGCAAAGAGGCAGTCGTTATCGCCATCATGTCGAAAATAAATTCATTTAAAAAGTCTGTACGTTGTTGATTGTCTTTCGCGTCCAACATCTGGACGCGGTACCGATGTGGAAACATGCGAATTACAAAGCACAGTAGGCTTTAGAACAGTTGTTTTCGACATATTCAATACACGAGCTACACCTCTTGCTGTTTGCATGCGTCCTGAAGTCACTATGTGATGCACTTCCATAACA
Organism: Maratus speciosus; assembly: GCA_963932465.1. Classification (NCBI taxonomy): domain Eukaryota; kingdom Metazoa; phylum Arthropoda; class Arachnida; order Araneae; family Salticidae; genus Maratus; species Maratus speciosus. The sequence goes on from OZ010787.1 coordinate 246,812,817, forward strand.
GTGTCCTCAGGAACAGTAGGACGTCCGGATTGCGGTCTATCACTGGTGCAACCATTTTCTTCGAATTTCTTTACTACATAACGCAGAGCTTGTGGGGTACATGGGCCCACGTATTTGGTGATGATTTCGACGGTAAACACGCAAGACATCCGCGGCATTCATCCCATTTTGGTAATAAGTTTTACCAATTCACCAGGAACTTTCTCTGGCAGAGTCATTTCATTGGCATGTATGAGCTCCCGACTGAATAAACAACATTCCCACACCACTTTTTATCCACTTTCCAAGTTGAATATCTGTTGACTTGCGTTCTGTGATTGGTGTCTTGCCTCTATCATACGCAAATTTTCTCCGTGCGCGCCTATTCATATTTTTTAGCCGTTCGTAGAGCCAATTTTTGTGCGCGCATAACGCGTCCGTTTCTTGTGATACACACACCTTCCAACTTTTTCTTGGGTTTTCACATATGCTGAGCATTTTGGGACGGGAAAAAATGGGCTTTGCCATTCGAAAATTTCGAGTTTCTGTGATTATAACCGTAACTGTGACCGCAATTTCATTGCCGTTCACTGAAAATCGAGCTCATACCTTTGAATAACTATATCTGAAATTTCATCTCGATCTGTTGAACGGACCGGCTGCTAGAGGCCCAAATATCGGCAAAGATTTTTTTATGAGTACCCTGTATATATATATTACAACAGCAGGAAGCGAACTGCAAAAATAATTGTATGAGATGTAATTCAACAAATTAAATGTGGATAGCCAAATACAAATCAATAACTATTCAGTAAACTTTGGAAAATATTTTGAGAAGGGAGCAGTAATTAAATTGGAATTATATATATTGAAAAGTAATTACTCACAAAGACAGACTTATTTATTAAGAAATGAAGACAACATTCTGAAACACATATTTGATTTGTTACAGTTAAACAAGTATTATTCCTCACTCTATCATGCAAGTTAAATATTTAATTTTATTGTCGTAAACCAAAAAATAAAAAAATAGAAGAAGCATTAGAAATATTAATAATCTAGTGATGCATCAAATTCACAGAAAACGTGCTTTGGGTTTTAATGATTAATGTTGATTCAGTTGAATTATTTAAAAGCTACGTTGAATCAGAATATTCTTGGCATTGCAGTATTTTGTAATTTAACCCCTTAATCCTCGCTCCCGTCATATTCACGGGCTGTGTCTTTTACTTGAATTGTTTGATTCCCACCAGTTTTATAAAATAGTGAAATTTTGTATATTTTGGTATCGTTTTTACTGTCATTAAATAAGGTGAATATTTCTTTTTCCTAAAACTGGTGCCAATAAGCAATTTGAATTATTCAACCGTAATTTAATTCGAACGTTAAGGGGTTAAGTGTATTTGATAAGAGCATAAAAATCAAGCTTGACAAAGATCTTTCTGAAAAAAACTATAAAAATTCCATAAAAAAATTTATACATCTTTTAATTTATACATTATTTATGCATCTAAATTATCATTTTGAATGGAGGATATTATGAAAAGCACATGGAATAATTGTAATTAGTTGCATCGGAAACAAATTTCTTCTAAAATAGCTGATCTCCAAAATAACATAGCCTGTATAATATTAAAATGGCAATGGATTTAGACAGGATAAATGATTTCGAATTTAAATATTTTACAAAACTAAAATTTATAAAATTATATTAATAAAGTGCACATTTCCGCTACAGAAAAAAACAATTTATTAAATAATACCATATTTACTTCAGATATTTGCGTGGTTCAATAGAAAGAAATAATCCTTATATTTGATATTTTGCTTAAAATATGCATGATAATATGACTTCTTTTTATAGGTCCATATCCAAAATATTTGAAATAAAATTTGGCTAAAAAAAACTTCCTTTTTAAATTATGATAGTTGTTTCAGTCACACGAAGATAGGCAGTGGCTCTGATATAGTGATAAAATAAGTAGTGAAGTTCAGCTAAATTTTAAACGTGTTTCATGAGATTCACAACCAACAGTTATCTGAATTTCAAGTCCATTTTTCTTTTTTCCTTGTTTCTGTTTTTCGTACATAAGCAGGAATGCAGTGCACAATTTCGCTTGTATAGCTGAATTAAAGAAAGACAGATATTTTGGAATTTCATGTTGTTTTAGCAAGCATATTTGGTCAATATAAACAGAACTATTTGATGTATGTGTATTTGTGATATTTAATTCCATGCATTTCATTACTCGCAATATTTATTGCAAAGAATGGATATAATTCGAATAACATCTAAAGTATGAGTTATATCTTTTACGGATAGCTTTTTAGGATTGTAATTCTTAATCAAGACAATCCTCATGCATTGCTTGTGTTTAAAAATGCAATTCAATAAATCTTTCCAAAAAACAAATTTTTATTGTGTTTTATTTTCTTATTTTATAACGTAGTATAGCGATACAGGTATTTTATTTTTCTGTATCCTTTTCCATAAAATATAAAATGCTTTAGAAAATTATTAAACGTACAACTATGCATGTATTCAATAAATGTTTCTAAAAACTTATGAAAAAGACAGAAAACGTATTTTCGAAAATTGGATTAACTTACTGATCACTTAACCATGTAAAGCAAAATTGCCTTTTACTATTGAAAGAGATTCAAGTATGATTTTTTTTAACCTGATACATGTGCTACGTTCCTATGCAATCAACTGTAAAGTATCAAACTTTTCTGAATCAAATATACTTAAAACCTACTTCGAAGTACCTTCGTGAAATAACAAATGAAATTTGAAGTACACAGTAACACTTCTTGCTTGTGAAGAATTCGAATTTTATGAAACTTAAAAGATTAATTACTCTAGAACATCTGTTTTAGGAGGAATATATTATGAATTCCTGGATAAAATGTGCTCAGCGTGTCCTTTTCAACAATAAAAAACTAAGGCATCTAAAATGTTTTTTGTCATTTAAATGGAATAAATAATTTTCATATTAATATATTTCAAAAAGGTTATTGAAGCCGAAAAATGTTATTTTGAAAGATTTTTAACTCACTATGTTGATTCCTATGCAATCAATGCCCCATCAGTGGCTAAGAGGTTCTGCCCTCGAAGCCGGTAGAGGGGAGGTGCTGGGTTCGAACACAATCGACCCCGTCGGCGTAATCGTTCGTGGTTTTCTTCGAACCTTGCTTTTCCGAGCGTAAACACGTGTTAGGTTCCCTTAGAAAGCCCCCAAGAAGGGCACTGCCCCCCCTTTGTACCCATATCCCTCGTGCTGATAATTGGCCGTCATAAACACAAACAACCTATGCAATCAACTGTAAAGTATTGATCTTTTATTAATCAAAAATTCTTCAGACCTACCCCTCTGTATTTTCGTGAAATATCGAATGAAATATGGTGTACAAAGTGACAATTCTTGCTTGTGAAGAATTTGGCATTTTATGTAACTTATCATCAATTTAGTACGAAAAGACACCTTGTGGACATTAATGCGAAGAATAGAACGGTTAAAACGCCCATTTGTTTTCTCGTGATTTCCTACACTGTGAAGTGACAAAACGATCTTAGAAAGAAAAAGCAAATACACTATGACGCAAAAGTTTAGACAATGAAGAAATTCTTACATACTTTGAAAAATATTTATTCAATTTTCAAATCACTGCTTGAAATTAATGTGCTGTACATATAAACAATATTTATAACAAAGAAAAGTGGAATTGTGCATATTGCAATAAATTAAATGGTAACAAAAATAAACTGCTGTCTCAAAAGTTTAGACACAAATTAAATAAAATATAAATAAACAATTTTTAAAACCTGGTTGAGCATCCATGCTTATGTATTACGTCATATACACGAGATTGCATGGAAGAAACTAAATCTTGCATAGTTTGTGGATCGATATCGTACCATGCATTCTCAATAGATGTCTTAAGTTCCTTTTCAGAAGAGTATTGTCTAGCGTTGCTATAAACTTTGCGACACATGATGCTCCAAAGGTTTTCTATAGGGTTAAGATCTGGGCTACATGCTGGCCAGTCGAGAACTCTTATATTATGGGAATTAAACCAAGATTTTGAATGTTTTGCAGTGTGAATTGAAGCATTGTCTTGCTGAAATTCCCACTGAGGACCCCCTAGAAGCTCAGCAAATGGCAGTAGGTTTTCTTCTAATGTCTGTGTATAATGCTGTGAAGTTTGACGACCACTGGTGAAGGTCAGAGATACTTGTCCATTATAGCAAAAGGCTGCCCAAACCATCACCGAGCCCCCTCCTTATCTGCTACTAAAAAACGTCGAGGTTCCTTCCGCAAGTCATGCCAATACGATAAACAACCATCTGGACCATCCAGATTCCACTTTTTTTCATCGCTAAATATGACTGACTGCCATTTCTCTCCATATGACATATGCTTTCGAGCCCACATAAGTCTTTGTAACTTGTGATGTGGTTTCAGAGCTGGTTTCTTCTGCATTTTGCTATAAACGATTGTTCCTTTTTCCAAAATTCGTCTACGAATCGTATCCTTTGATACAGAGAGTCCCGACGAGCTTTGAACTCCACGTACGCTCATTTGTTGAGTACTCGCTAGTCTTTGTATCAGGCGATCCTCTCGTATATTTGTCACACGTGGCCTCCCAGACCGACATTTTGCTTTATATTCGGAACCACTCGATAAAACTCGATAAATAGATTTTTTTGACCTATTAATAATAGCAGAAATTTCAGAAACGCTCTTCCCTTCACCTTTCAACTGCCAAATCCTTGAAACCTCATTCACTTGAATTTCTTTAGCTCTCGACATGTCGACTATGAAGCGCAATCGTTTGCAGAACTTAAGTACTCCAAATTTGTGACATCATCGATTCTAAATTTGCATATGCCAGCGAATATTCAAAGAAATTTAGAATAGTGTCTAAACTTTTGCGACAAGCACATTTGAATTTTTATGAAAAAAATTAGTATTATAGCAAATAAAACGACTGTCTTTTGTACATAGCATTTTAAATCAGTTTTTGAATATATTTACAGGTTTTTGTAATTCTGACGTCATAATTCTACATTTTAAAGCTGAATGACGTCATTGTCTAAACTTTTGCGTCATAGTGTAGTCGAAACAATATACATTTATTTGAGATGTTCAAACTTCTCACCGTCAGCTGCAATGCACATTTGGATACACATTTGTACGAAAGATAATATTTTCTCCTTCCGTTCAAGTTTCGTGATGTCACAGTGAATGAAACCACGAAAAAACAAATTTGCGTTTTAACCGTTGTCCACAAGGTGTTTTATCGTACTAAGTCGATGATGCTCCACAACATTGTAAATAACTTTTCTCACTATCCCTTTTCGTTTTCGAGATAGGAATGCTAACTCAGCAGTTTTACAACAGGTGGCGCCGTAGGCGGTTTCATTCAGTAGCGCATGCCTACTATACTATACCTTGACACCACTTTTATGGCTGCGGTTCTTGCCGTTCAGAAATTATTGGGGTGACAAAAAATTTTAGCGGGCACACTGTATATATTATATATGTTACAATATTAGATCTTCCTTCGTGATTTCCCTGTTTTATTCTAAATTACTACTCTATATTCATTAATTCCTTATTCTTAAATAATCTCTAACGTTAACTCTGTTAAATTTCCCTTAATTTAATATCTAGAGTACCCAATTTACTTAAATATTTAGTTATTTTTAAATTCTATCATGATCACCAATTATGTCTGAGTTTTGAATGTTCTTTTTAGTAACCATCTTTTTTCCCTTGTGAAAATTTCATTTCTTTTTAACTATTTAACCTATCCGCTCCAAATTGACCGGATTCCTTGCTAGTTCTCTCCCATTCGTTCGTGACGTAGGATGGCATGTTATCCTTAAATCTTAATTGGTTCAGAGCGTGTGCTACGTCATAGATTGTATCACTATGCGAAGTGACAAAAAGCGGATACACGCGATTTTTCCGCAGAATTATTGAGATTTCGTCGTATTTTCAGTTGTGAACATTTCCCTGGTTGTCGTATGACGTCTTCTTATATCTCCAAAATGCGTACCCTATTCAGTTGATATGAAGTCATGGCACGACCACATCTGATGCGTGTAAACTGCATCAACGAAACTTATTTCAATAAACTATTGAGTTGACCTATGCCTTGTCTCAGTTATTTATGGAGAAACCTACTTTAAATAGATCTATTTGCCTGGCCGACCATTCGATGACTGCAATATTAGAGTTCTTATGTTTTGAAGTACCACTCCACATATTATTATCTAACATCGTAAACTATGCCTTACTCTAATTTTCGTCGATGTTTAGTTCAACGATCGTATACTAAGACTGCAGTTACTCCTATTTCTTCTTATATCTACAATTTTAGCTTTCACTACTGCATTACTAGCAGATGTGATCTCACTACTGGTATTTTTACTGCCAGTAACTTCAATTCACTATTTAAATCTTCCAAGGTTATGTAAATCATAACATATATATATTTAATTCACAATATTTTTTCAATTTTCAATTAATTATAAATTCATTTTGTCCTTTTATAGATAAAATTTGTCTCCATGTAATCTATTTTTTATATATTTTTATAACAATATTTAATGAAAATAAATATAATAATTTTTGCAAAATCTAAATATGAAAAATATATATCACTGGATGTCACATTCACCTTGGACTAAATCAAAACAAAAGCAAGTAATCTTCGCTTAAAAGGTGCATTTAAAAAATGACACTATGTGCAAAATTGTTATTAAATTAAAACAGTTTTAAAAATTTAAAACTTAACTAGTTCTCTCTTTTCCATCAATTACGAAAAACATTAACGAAAATATCACGCATGTAATATCAAATTATCGGTTAAAATCTTTTATATATGCTGTAATATAATTTTTTACCAAGATTTCTGACAACATAATCACTTTAATTCTACTTAAGCTGAAAAAAAATTAGAGATACGGAGACAAATGTTTCAAAGGAACTATTATGGCTTTTTTATTTTGTATTTTCAATAACATGACAATGCTGCAACATTTTTGTTTTTCTGTTTATTGCTAGCTGGTCTATTTCACCAGTATTACACCAATCGAACTATATTTTTCGTGGACGTTACTAAATGGGCTTCGTCCGTACATCTCATATTTTCACATGAAAATAAATTTTAGGTAGATGGTCGAAGCCCGGTTCTAAGTAAATTAAATTTATATTCTTGCAGGTTTCCGTTATTGACAGGTTTGACCTTAATGAAATATCTAGACAGGCTGTCGATTCCAGGTTCTATTCTGGCCAAGAGAATAATAATAAAAAAATCCGATTGGATTAAAACAAAACAAAAAACAAAAACAAAAAAAAAAACGAAAAAAAATCAACAAATTTTAAAAAGGGATTCATGATAAATTCAGAAATCTACATTAATTTCCAACCGAATAGTATTCTTCTCTATTTAAAAACTAGTGTTTCTTGTATTTTTTATACTAAAAATAACATAGCAGATAGACTACATAGTTCAAAAAAGGAAATTGTAAGATTAATTCTGCAAATCCTGTGAAAAATAATACTAAAAAGCAATTCAGATGTCAGCACACTCGCAGTATTAAAAAAAAATGACACAAATGTAAATAATCGAAAACGTCATTTTTTCACTTGTTAAAATATTTAATGCACAAAGCGTGATCTTTAGTAGAAAATATATTCCGCTATATACCACAAAACGCAGGGAATATACCCGGCATTTCCTGCAAAAACACTTTCCAAAAGCAGAATAAAAAAGCCGACGGAATGCATTCTTCTTCCCTTTATCCGAAATTAAAAAAAAAAAAAAAAAAAAAAAAAAAAAAAAAAAAAAAAAAAAAATTAGAGTTTACTGCATAGAAAAAACGCTAAGTGGTTTAAAGGTGAATGAGGTTACACGTAATGAAAATGATATTCAGAAATACAAAAATATACTGAAAAACAAAGTGTTGCCAATTTCTAACAAGAAATATAGATATAATATTGCTGTTGCGTGTTTTGAAAATAAAATCGTTAATAGCGTATGACGTACACATGCAACAGATCATTTTGCGTGGCTGATCAAAATAATTTTTTCCACGATCCATATTTTACTGAACCATAAAGAAATAAATCACTTTTGTTTTAAACAGGTATCATGCGGTTAAATGAATTTCAATGAACATACCTCAAAATATACTTATACTTTAATGTAGCTCATCTTTGAAGTTGGATTTATTTTTTTACAGTGCTTATATAAATTAATTTTATAAACTTTCTTCAAAGAATTAAACCTCTAAATATAGTCTAAAATGGCCGACTCTCAGGCAATTTTACTGCTTGGTCGACCCGTAATGAAAACTGCCTGAAAGACGAGTTTTCTTAAAATGGTAACTCGTTATGTACTTAACAACATTGCACTCGTATAGAAAAATTCGTACAAATATGAAAATAAGTTTTTTTAAATGAATTACAACAATTCTTAAGTTTACAGGACTTGGGCTAAAATATTTTGCCCAATTAATTAAAAAATATATATTACTTCAAATGCAAAGTACTTAAATATTTAAAAATTGCATTTGACACATAAATGGGAGACAACATGTTATTACAGCACTTTTTTTTTGTTACAAACCTATAATATGGACCTCTCATTCTTTTCTGTTTACCCGTTCAATTGCAAAGTAAATCTGTTACTAAAATTTTAAATTTACTGAATGTCAGATTTAACGAAAAAAAAAATTGATTTAAAAATAAATAAAATATGTTCTTCGCGTACAATATAAAAGCAAAATTTATTACACAATTCTGGGGGTCATTTGGCAGTTAAGGATTAAAATTAAGCGGACCTAATATAAGCCCTTGATAGAGTTATACAGTTTTAATAAAATATGAAATGAAGAACTTTTATTTGAAAAAATGACGTTATTTTGAACAGAGTGATGCTCGAGAAAGTAACATTTTAAATTCATGAGAGATGTAGTAAGGAATTTATTTTTATATATAACCAAGTATATATGCTGAGAAATTAATTATTGGTTATTTATTTAAAAAACATGTGTACAAGAGAAATCACAAAAAGTTCTTAACAAGAAATATCCAAACCCGCTTTTTTTACATTTCCTTTTGTTTTGTCCATTTTACATTGAAACAGTGAATCATATGAAAAAAAAATTAAACATTTTCGCATATAAATAATATGGATTTACTTAATCCATACTGATGATTAACAAAAATAAATAGAGATAACTCTAATGTAATATGTTTAGCATTCCTAGAAGGATCATCTAACGTAACCATATTTAAATATTTTCAATATGATAAATTATCGTTAAAAATAAATTTTATAAGCTTTATATTGAGGTTTACTTAAACATATTAATAAATAACGCCAGAAAAATATAAGATATCTCCCCATATCCTCGCAAATCAAATCTAAATGTGTAAATTATTGGATATATTCTGAAATTATTTTAATATGTATAAAGATATTTTAAGATTAAGAGTTTAAAACGCACTATTTGAAAATATCTTTCAAAAATTTTAAAACTGTTCCGCTCTCAAAACTTGGTGAGCCATTTTTCAGATGACGAATGCGGAAAATTTTATACAAATTTTCACAAGAGATAAAATATATCTTTGAATGCTTAAAAGTGTGTTCTTAAAGCTCCTGAGCATTAAAAAATACCGCGGATATCTTCGACAGCAGACCAAATATAAAATATGTGATGTGGAAAACTGGATAAAGATATTTAGAGAAGTTCAGTTTCCTTTCGGTACTTGCTAAATGTTTCAAATGATAAAAAATTGCTGCTATTGTCATATTTTAAATTTTTTAGCGTATAAATTATACTTTTGCGGAAACATATTATTTCATTTGGAGAAAGACTCATTATTATTTTCTTACAAAAAATAAATCTGTAAAAGTATACGATTATTCTTATTTCTTTTTTTAAATATGTTACATTTAAACATTAAAAAATCATTTTAAAACTATAATTGCGTGCATCTCTCTTTATCCGTTTTATGACTCGTTGTCTATTGCAGACATACATTTTTCAATCTGCATATTCCCCTAAAGTTTTTGTGGAATTTAAAAGTCTCAGCATTTGACAATACTTTTCTATTTCATAAAACTGCTGATAAAGCTCTAGTTACATACAACTTTATTTTGCAAATCGGTGAAGAAAAAACATATTCTTTTATCTCATTTTTTTTTCTAAATTCAATCTTCTTTTTTTTTTTCTTTTTGTCATATTCTATGTTAAATATAACTGACAGAAAATTACAAGGTAAGAGCTTGCGGTATTTTAATCTTTTAAAAACATATCAAGATTTCTTTTTTAAAATTTTATCTTTTACACAAGTTTTAGAATATTTTTTTTCCTGAAAGTAAAATCCATTACAGAAACAGCTTTAGTTTCAGAAAAAAAGGCGGTATTATCATTTATAATACTACGCCCGATTAAAAAATATTTGTAATAAATTTATATTATTTTATCTTAAAATGGATTTGTAATCAGTAAGCAGGGCTCCTACGCGTCAGTGAAAAAGTACCATATGTTCCGTAATGTACTATTCGTATTATTTAATGAAAATAATTCTGCGATTAAGTATGGTTACCACTAATTTACGAAATTGACAGTATTCAAAACCCTAAATTCCCCTGAATCCCCTGAGGCGTACGAACCCTCGTAATGTATTAATATGTATATATATATATATATATAGGAATGCAGTTGATACATTTTAATTCATTAGCACGTATTAGGTTCTACTTACTGTGACATTTGTATAAAATAATAATAGATGGCAGCACCATAAATTTTGTATTTTTAAATAGCCTCTTTAATGTCATAATTTTAATTTTTTACACTAGGTGGTAATTAAAGCTGAATTTTGGCAATGTTGTAAAATTCTTATTATACAATTTAAAATTGTTTTTAGGTATTATAAATAATGTAATTATTTTTTATTTATATTATATTAATTATATTTATCACAATATTTCAACATGAATTAACTGATTCCATAGATTTTAATTTCTGTGTTAACTGTTTTATTCGCCTTGATCTTATCATGATTTTTGGATTCCATGTGCGGGAATATATTTTGAATATCTACTGGGAATTAATACGGTATGTTTTGTGGGTTTTCTATTGCTATAAATTAAATATTTAATGGGTTGTAGTTTTTTTTTCCATTTCATGCCATTTGATAATGTTCTGTATTCATCTTGAAACTATTATTTTGATTATATTGGTTTTTTGAGTACAGGGGAAAAAATTTTTCAGCTTATAGCTTTTTCCCACAGAAAAAAAAACGATTTGCTTATATCATTGAATTCTGTACTCTTGAAAACGTAATTCAATATATAAGTTTTTCAATTTTTTCGGAATCCATATTCTTCTTTTTTTCTTCCACGTTAATTCTTGTAATTAAGTATACGGTACTTTATTTTACACATGCAGTTCTATATTGTTGGTTTATGGCGTGTAGTCAATCATTCACAATATTGCAGTTTTTAATGATGGTCGGTGATGTTTAATTAATGGTTACAGGCAGGAATGACCGAGCTAAGCTCGGTCAAAATTAGCTTTGTATTTATCTCGATATATTATTCCCACTGAATCATTCTTGCTGTTTTAGATGCAATTAGCTTGACCCTGAGACACAGTCACACAAAATGACACACTAATCGAATTTTTTCGAACATGCGACCTAACACAATGCTCTTCTTGTTGGGCAGATCCAGGTCCATATACCAGCACCAACTTAACTACCCAAACATACACTGGGATTGGGGACAGGGCAAACCCCAATCTTGAAGGTGGGGGGGAAATAATTGGTAATAAAAGTAATTACCCTAGTAATTGCAGGTTAACTACTCCTCAATTACTGTACCTGAATTATTATAGTGGGTATTTAAAAACATTATAATTTATAAACAAACATTTGTGATCGTAATATTATAATAAAGGTCCTGGCTATTCCTGATAATTAAACTAACCTTAATTATCTTAAATTGAGGCGGGAGGAAACACATCTCCAAAAATGCCCCAAGCTGCGTTGTGTAATTTTAGTGAAGAAATAGCGTATAGACCGCGTAGTTATATCTAAATAAATCCTATCGAAACTACGCATAAATAATATAATAAAGAAGACTGTCATCTGAAATAAAACTTGCATTAAATTAAAACAATGGACTCATGTTGTATTAAAAACATAGCCAAAATTTAACAATAAACAAAAAGTTTATTTACAGTTAATTTACATATTTACAAAAATAAAATAAACAAAATAGAATTGTGTCACAAGACACCAGCGTTCCAAAGAACGAAATTGAATTAGTAATTGCATTAAATTTACCTTTTAAATTATCCTTACAAATATTAATTAATTGCTTGGGTACCATAAATTGTACATCCCTAACACAACATAGATTATTACAACAATGGGAATACAAAAATATTGAATAGCACATACCTTCTGTAGAGGAGGATTACTCGTAGTTAAGGTTGCACTTAAATCCTTGGCACATTGAGTGTTTTTTCACACTCTAGGAAAAAGTTCACTAATTTAAATACTTTGATGATGTAACAATGTCCGAAGACTGTCGATCTTAGGGCCATCCCTTTGCGGGAAAACACGACCCGAATAACTCGTACTCATCGTAAAATCACCTTTAGAGCAAACCAATGTCTGCTAAGTACCTCATTACTGAGAGAGAGCAAAACAGTCTCTATTATGTCATCATATATTGGGAACTGGAATGAATCTTCTTTTTAAGTCATCATAAATTGGGAGCTAGCATCAATCTGCTATAACCATCCTGGTTGGAAAATAAAACTAATTTAAGTTAAGTCATCATAGTTGGGGAACTAGCATTCATCTCTTTTTTCTTAAGTCATAGCAATTTGGGAGCTCGCCTTCATCTGACTATACCTTCCTTCTTCAGTTACGAAATCACCTCGTGATGACAATATGGAGGAGGGTCCTCTGCCCCCTTCGTCAAATGGTCGGTCAGCCTTGCTGACCCCCTCTTCTTCCTTCAACTTGCAGACCTCTGATTAGGTATTACACATTTTTCAAGGTATAACGTACTCCGCCCCCTGAGCCTCCGCGATCTTGAGCTCTGGACCCCGAGCCTTGGTACCTCGCCTGTGTGGTCCATCTTATACGACTTCTTTATTAGGTCCCATAAATAAAGTAACATCCAGTCATAAATTCGACTTGGAATTTTATGTCAAGCTTTTGTTAGGCTTGGCGACTTCGTGTCTATCTAAAAAGATCCACTCTACAGAAAAGATTCAACTGTGCAGTCCATCTCTTATTACGGCTTTACAGCGTAAATACATATATGAGTATATTTCTATTAAATAACAATAATAATAATCAAAATAACTACGTGTAAGAGCACACTCTAAATATATATATATGCATTTTATAAAATAATAATAATACTCAAAATATATATATAATAGTATTATTTTTATGACATTAAAATAAAATAACAACCTGCTGAAGTGGTATCAAGGGTGTTTATGCCAGTTATATGATACACTTCCAGCACTTCTAGAGCCTGAAAACGATGGAATGCAAAATTTAGTGAAAATCTTTAGTCGTTTTCTAGATAAAATAATCTTGACCCACGTTATTTAAAAATAACCCACTAACCGAAATTTATCGAACATGTGACCTATTCCAACGGTCTTTTTGTACTGTGAAACGGTATAATAAAAAAAATTGTCAAAATCGTTTCAACCTTTTTGAGATACGGTTTGCTTGACCCCAACCCATTATCACCAAAATGACCCACTAATAGAATTTTCTTGAGCATGCGACCCAGCCTAATGGTTTTATCTTGCCCAGAAACGGTGTAATACAAAGATTTGTCAAAATCTTTTGAGCCGTTTTAAAGATACAGATAGCTTGATCCTGATCCATTAGGACCCAAAATGACTCAGTGATTGAATTTTCTTGAACATGCTATCCTGCCCAATGGTCTTATCATGTCCGGAAGCGGTATTATGCAAAACGTTGTCAAAATGTTTTGAAATGCTTTTTAAATACAATTTGCCTGATCCTGATCCATTGTGATCAAAAATGACCCACTAATCGAATTTTCTTGAACATGCAACCTAGCCCAATGGTCTTCTCGTAATCCTAAACTGTAGAATATAGAGTTTAGTGAAAATCGTTAGAGCAGTTTTTTAGATAAAAATAGCTTGACCCACAGTGACCCGAAAATGACCCACTAATCGAATTTTCTCAAACACGTGACCCTTCTGTATGGTCTTTTCGTGCCCGAAATGGCTAGATACAAAATTTAGTCAAAATCGATTGAGCCGTTTTTTAGATATCATTAGCTTGACTCTGACCCATTATGACCCAAAATGACCCACTAATAGATTTTTCTCGAACACGAGACCCATTCCAATGGTCTTTTTGTGCCCGAAAATTGTTAGATACAAAATTTAGTCAAAATCGATTGAGCCGTTCGCTAAATATAATTAGCTTGACCCTGACACAAAATGACCCACTAATCGAATTTTCTTGAACACGAGACCCCTCCCAATGGTCTTTTTGTGCACGAAAATGGTTAGATACAAAATTTAGTCAAAATCGATTGAGCCGTTCTTTAGATATAATTAGCTTGACCCTGACCCATTATGACCCAAATTGACCCACTAATCGAATTTTCTCGAACACGAGACCCATTCCAATGGTCTTTTCGTGCCCGAAAATGGTTAGATACAAAATTTAGTCAAAATCATTTGAACCGTTCTCTAAATATAATTAGCTTGACCCTGACACAAAATGACCCACTAATCGAATTTTCTCGAACACAAGACCCGTCCCAATGGTCATTTCGTTCCCGAAAATGGTTAGATACAAAATTTAGTCGAAATCGATTGAGCCGTTCGCTAGATATAATTAGCTTGACCCTGACCCATTATGACCGAAAATGACCCACTAATCCAACTTTCTCGAACACGAGACCCATCCCAATGGTCTTTTCGTGCCCGAAAACAGTAGGGTGCAAAATTTCGACAAAATCGTTTGAGCCGTGATCTAGATAAACTTAGCTTGACCCACGGTGACCCAAAAATGACCCACTAATTGAATTTTCTTGAACATGTGACTTAGCCCAATAGTTTTCTCGTAATCCAAAACTGTAGAATATAGAGTTTAGTGAAAATCGTTAGAGCCGTTTTTTAGATAAAAATAGCTTGACCCTCAGTGACCCAAAAATGACCCACTAATCTAATTTTCTCGAACACGTGACCCATCCCAATGGTCTTTTCGTACCCGAAAATGGTTAGATACAAAATTTAGTCAAAATCGATTGAGCCGTTCTTTAGATATAATTAACTCGACTCTGACCCATTATGACCCAAAATGACCCACTAATCGAATTTCCTCGAACACGAGACCCATCCCAATGGACTTTTCGTGCCCGAAAACGGTAGGGTGCAAATTTTGATGAAAATCGTTCGAGCCGTTTTCAAGATAAAATTTACATACACACACACACACACACACACACACAATTTTTGCTCGCATTATAGTATAAGATGTATATATATATATTTATATATATTCTCTGTGCAATTAAACCATTTAAACAGATGATATTGACAAAAAATTATGAAATCACGATTATATACAATAGAAACAACATACTAGTTAAATTATATAGTCATATATATTAGCGCATATTTTAGTGAAATTATTTAGTACACATTTTTCCATATAAATTATTTTTAAAGAGAACTAGAGAGAGCATAGAAATTAATATCAAATTATTCTTATTAACGGGGGAGAACCAAAGGTAAGCTAAACTTCGCACTAGTGATATATTCTAAAGGGATTGTATTAGTTTGTTGAAGATAAATAATGTAGTGTAAGGATTCAGAATATAGAACAATATATTGTGCTACTCTACATATTGCTTTGGTGAGCAGGTCGCAATTGCGTGTCATCTGTATTCCTGTTCCGGATTTAAGGTTCGACGAACTGTTCGCTTTCTGTAATCTAAAATAATAAATTACACAAGTATTCATCATAAATTTAATTTTTTACCTCAAATGCTTCGAATGAACTGCTTTATTACGGCTATAAATTGCTGGATGGGTGAATTTTAAAAGTCACTAATCAAAATATTCGTCAGTCACACCTTAGAGTTCATTTTTAAGTTGCTTAACCCCTTGAGGGGCAAGCAATTACGTTTGTGAAATGCTGAATTCCCACCGGAATCTTTGAAAAATTCTATTCCAAAATAAGTAAAAGCAATTTTACGGCTTTTTTCCACCAAAGTTAGAAAAGTAAAATTCAATAACATTTTTCTGGTGTAAAACTTCATTAATCTTAGGTGGTATATAATATATACCGGTGCCCCTCAAGGGGTTAAACAGGTGAGTGCAGGTGTTAGACAGTGAGATATTGCATAAAAGCGTAGAGTTAATTGTACGATATGAATGTCTTTGTAATTTAATACATGAAAAGCGTACGGTTCCTGAAACCTGTCATTTAGAGCATGAATCCGGTTGATGCGAAACTACGAGTAGCATAAAGGAAATCACGATATTTTGTTGACCTTTAAATTTACGTGTAATTCGGTAATGTACTGTTGCTACATAATTTAAGTTGATTTAAAATAACTTTGTTCATAAAAATTATTATAGTTTTTTTTTAAAGATTGATTTTAGTTGCCATTTACTAAAACTCATTGCTAATAAATAATAGGTCAGAAAACGGGGAGAAAAATAAAAGTATCTCCATTTCTTAATAATTTAAACTGAGTTTTCGTACGGTGTAGATTTTTTATTCAAATCCTATGAAAACTTTTCTCCCTAGATAATGTTATTCTGTACAAGACAACTACTAACTTTTTTCGCTAAAAAATGACGGTATGAAGTTATTGATAATATCTTTAGGACCAACTCGATATTTCGCTGATTTATTCTGTATTGTGTGAAAGTTAGTCAGAGACAACTACAACTGTTTCCACAAAAAAACCTGTTTCATGTTATCTGCTGTAGATTTTATCTTATAGAAGATTGGTAATAGATTTATTTCGATAAAATGTCTAAATTACTTAACTGATAAGGAGTTACTGGGTATAAAGCTGAAAAAATAATATATTTCGCCGTTCTTATATGTTTTACCGGAACTTGAAATCATTATTTATGGACCCAGAAAAAGAAATGTGTGAAAGTTTTGCCAAATTATACCATCTACAACATTGATATTGCGAATTTTTAACTAATATTACTGATGAGTAGAAAAAACACAACAAAGTAGATTTTTCTGTCAACGACAGATTGTCGACAGATGGCCGCAATTTTCAGATGGACGCTCACGCAAAGAAAAGACTATTTTTAAATGTTTTGTTATTAATTCACCAACCCAAGAACATACAACCAAAAACAGATGTAGCCGTCCTTTTTGAAAGTAAAACTGTTTTATTAACTGAAATAATATTGCCGATTCTTTCACTTTTACTTGATCCTTGGGGCGATGCAGATCAGTCATTTATGGACACACTTATCAAAACACTGCATGCATAAAATTTTCCGCAAATTGTATTCTCTAAAATTATTGTAATACATTTAATATTTTGTAATTTTCTTCTAATATCGGAAACACCTGGTTTAGCGCATATGAGACACTGGAGACTGAGTCGTATGCTAACTGTATGTCAAATTATTTGCCCAGACTGGAAATTGTATCTCTTTTTTTCCAATAAGATAGCATAGGTAACATGGAAAGGACCGTCTGTCTGTCTTGGAATGGAATAAAACATAGTTTTCGAAGGACTGGTAAGGTGTTCTTGGTTATATAGTTGCATATTCGTAAAGGTACCGTACGAAAATCCCTCACGATATTGATGTTGAGCAATTGAGCTACAGAAGTAAGTTAAACGTTCTGGTTTTCCACGTTTGATAATAGGAAAAATTACTGAAATTTTCAATTTCGTCGAGATTTCCCTCGTTCTCCAGATGGAATACAGTCATAACATAAAGTCGAGATTGTGATCATTATGGTTTGTAAACAGGGGTGCACTAATTATGTCATGTTTATGATGATGATTTGGTACTTTGAATTAAATCTTCTAATTAGAGAATTAAAAAATCTTGTTGAGCTGAACACAGCTGGCGCCGCTATAATCTATGGGAATGGTCTCGTGGGGGTTTCCTCACTAAAGAACTCTGCAAAGATCGTTGTACGTCTGTATCAGTCTGTGGTGATCGTTCAGGGAAGATTAAACAAGTTTGAAATTGCACATCAAAGGAGGCAAATGAGTGCTTTCGTACTAAAACTAGTTTTATAAATATCTTTTGCACCGCATATTGCACTGAATATATATTTTAGTGTACTTCATAAGTGCATATAATTCTCATTCAAACATGCGAATTACAAAGCGCAGTAGGCTTTTGAAACGTTGTTTTCGGTAGATTCAATACACGAGCTGCACCTCTTGCTGTTTGCATGCGTCCTGAAGTCACTATGTGATGCACTTCCATAACAGTGTCCTCAGGAACAGTTGGTCGTCCGGATTGCAGTCTATCACTGGTGCAAGCAGTTTCTTTGAAAAACTTTACTAAATCACGCAGAGCTTGTGGGGTATATCGGCCACGTATTTGGTGATGGTTTCGACGATAAACACGCAAGACATCCGCGGCATTCATCCCATTTTGGTAATAAGTTTTACCAATTCACCACGAACTTTCGCTGGCAGAGTCATTTCATTGTCATGTATGAGCTCCTGACTGAATAAACAACATTCCCACACCACATTTTATCCACTTTCCAAGTTGAATATCTGTTGACTTGCGTTCTGTGATTGGTGTCTTGCCTCTGTTATACGCAAATTTTCTCCGTGAGCGCCGATTCATATTTTTTAGCCGTTCGTAGAGCCAATTTTTTGTGCGCATAACGCATCCGTTTCTTGTGATACACACACCGTTCCAATTTTTTTAGGGTTTTCATACTGTGCATTTTGGGACGGGAAAAAATGGGCGTTGCCATTCGAATATTTCGAAATTCTGTGATTATAACCGTAATCGTGAGCGCAATTTCATTGCCGTTCACTGAATCTCGAGCTCATACCTTTGAATAACTATATCTGAAATTTCATCTCGATCGGTTGAACGGACCGGCTGCTAGAGGCCCAAATATCGGCAAAGATTTTTTTATGACCACCCTGTATATATATATTACAACAGCAGGAAGCGAACTGCAAAAATAATTGTATGAGATGTAATTCAACAAATGAAATGTGGATAACCAATTAAAAATCCATAACTATTCAGTAAACTTTGGAAAATATTTTGAGAAGGGAGCATTAATTAAATTGGAATTATATATATTGAAAAGTAATTACTCACAAAGACAGACTTATTTATTAAGAAATCAAGACAACATTCTGAAACACATATTTGATTTGTTACAGTTAAACAAGTATTATTCCTCACTCTATCACCTAAGTTAAATATTTAATTTTATTATCCTAAACCAAAAAATAAAAAAATAGAAGAAGCATTAGAAATATTAATAATCTAGTGTTGCATCAAATTCACAGAAAACGTGCTTTGCGTTTTAATGATTAATTTCTTTCAAACGGAAACAGATATTCGAAGTAGATATGGAGAAAATTTTATTAGCAAAAGATAATAAAAATAAAGTATACCTTAAGTTTTCCTTGGAATTGTGCCAGATAGAGAGTTGCAAAGCATTGTTAAATTGAGAAACAAGATTAACCTTTTCATTTTCTCGTTGACGCGATGGAGTTCCTTTCTACTTTTGTTTTAGAATTGACAATTTTTTTTTCGATTTAATTTCATTTTCAAAATTCCCAGATTTTACACTTCCCAGAATTCCATAATTTCACACACATATATATATTTCCGCGCAATCACACTCATTTATACAGGGGTACATATATAAGGATGTACATGGTCATACAAATGATGCATATATACAGGATGTACCAAAAAGTACAAAGAAAATTTGAATTTCATAAATCGGTAACTATAATAAATAGAAAATTGATTTAAATGAGAAGCTCCTATATGTAAGTAATGTATTTTGTTCAGAATGATTTTAATCAGTTCGTATTTTAATCATTAGATAGCACAGTGCTGTATAAATTAGTAAGAATACCCAAACTAAGATTTAAATTGGATAAGAATATGGTAAGTTTACATTCTTTTTTCAGTTTAGTTGTTGAAACGAGAAAAAAAAATGCATTTTCAAATTATGTTCAGCATTTTTTACCGGTTGAGGCAGATCAGCGTTAAAAATACAAAAATATTAATTCTAGTAATTAATCAAATTCTATTAAAACAACTTAAAGCTTAAACAGATGCTAATCAAGGAGTAGGTACATTGTCCCATCAATTTCTCAAGAAGATTGCCTTGAGCATGCGTATACGGTCTGTCAAATTGTACTATCACGGTAGGTTACACCGTTTTGTTTAGTTTCCTCCCTTTTTGTAGACATGCTGTTATAGAAACTTTTCACACTTACTACACCTTTTTTAGTTTTCAATCTTACCATTGGGTCAATCCATCCCAAATTACCAAGGTGGCGTCGCTCGACATTTTTAATTTTCCTAATATTTTAACAAAGCTTTCTTCATAGTTTCCTGAGTTTAAAAACATGATTTTTTTTTTTTTTTTTTTTTTTTGGGGGGGGGGTTGTCATTTTTAACAAGCTAAGCAGCCATTTTGGGTTGAAAGCGTGTTTTACGGAAAATGCTGTAACTGCTTTATTTTTCTACGTATCAAGATGAATCAAAAACCACAATGTTCAGCATACAATAGTCGACATTTTATGTCATTATAAAAATTTCATTAGACTTAAGAATCAAGGAAAAAACATGCTTAAAAATCGGAGAAATAAAAGGTCAAACATCACATTTCGCTGCCATTATTTTTTATGAAGAAGTCACCTTAGTTATTTATTTTTCCTTACACAGATCTCTTATAGGACTACTTATTTTTACAAATTTCAATCCTGAAAAAGTTTTTTTTTTTTTTTTTTTTTTTTTTTTTTTGTGCAGCTTATTAAAAACCGTGTTTATTCTGTTTTTGTTAATTTTCACTAATTAATATATTAAAAGGAACTCGCTAAAAAATTCTGAAAACGTGGGATAATAAACATCTTTGTAATATAAAGTTAAACTATTAATTTTGTGTTTGAAATTTAACTCCTTTTTATTTTTGTTTTGTTCCTGATACGTAGCATTACAAGTTCTTTTTGCTCAGGTACGTTCAAATCGATGACAAAAACAAATTTTACGCGTTATTGCTTATAGTCCAGGCAATAGAGACCGTATAGGGGCTCTACCTAGCAAAATTCATGGTACTTCTGGATAAAGGCTTACTATATGTTTTTTGGGTCGCTGAATCTGAATATTTAACTTCCCACCAAAATTTCTCCCGGCAACTTCCCCAAATTTTGATAAAATCCCCCCCCCCCAAAAAAAAAGGTTTTTATTAAAAAAATCAATTTTTTTTATTGATTTAGGTAAAAAGTATCTGGAAATTTAGAAAGTAGACAAAATTTGCAACAAATTATATATCTGACATTATAACTTAGAATGAAGGGGAAGGGGGATCTGCCTCGGGACATGCGCTTTGGTGCTGCATGAACTAAGTTGCGCAATTCCACTTAAACACTCACACGTTTACATTCAACCTCACATACCCCCTCCGAACTTTCTCTATAAGGTTTACTTTAAGTTTTTTGGGTCGCTGAATCCGAATTTTTAACTTCCCCCAAATCCCCCCCCCCGAACCCCCTCCCAAACAGTTGTTTTTAACTTACATTTCTTATTGTTTTAGGGGAAAATCATTACGATATTCAGCAACTAGACAAAATTTGCAACAAATAGGATATGTGGCATTATGACGTAGGATGAACGGGGAGGGGAAGGGCTGCCTCTGAACATGCGCTGCGGCGCTACGTGCACTAAGTTATGAAGTCCAGGCAATAGGGGATTTTACCTGGAAAAATTAATACTAGTTCTGGATTTCGACTCATTTTATGTTTTTGGGGTCTCTGCATCCGAATTTGCAACATCCCACCAAAATTTTAACCGGCAACACCCCAAAAAATTGATTTTTTGAAAAAATTTGGTTTTTGAGAAAAGCGCGCGGGGAATGTTCCGAGGCTGCCCCCTCTCTCCCCGTTTATCCTACGTCATAATGTCATGTATCCTATTTGTTGCAAATTTTGTCTAGTTTCTGAATTTCGTAATGCTTTTCCCCTAAAACAATAAGAAATGTAAGTTAATAACACCTATTTGGGGGGGGGGGGGGTTCGGCGGGGAAAATTTTAGGGGTAAGTTAAAAATTCGGATTCAACGACCCAAAAAATTTAAAGTAAACCTTACAAGGAAAGTTCGGAGGGGAGATTGGAGGGCGAATGTAAACGTGTGAGTGGTTAAGTGGAATTGCGCAACTTAGTCCACGGAGCACCACGCGCATGTTCCTAGGCAGATCCCCCCTTCCCCTTCATCCTAAGTCATACTGTCATATATTTAATTTGTTGCAAATTTTGTCTACTTTCTGAATTTCAAGATACTTTTCCCCTAAAAGAATAAAGAAATTGATTTTTGTAGTAAAAACCTTTTTTATAGGGGCTTTTTGCAAAAATTTGGGGGGGGGGGGTTGCCGGGGGAAATTTTGGTGGGAAGTTACAAATTCGGATTAAGCTATCCAAAAAACATAAAGTAAGCCTATTTCCAGAACTACCATTAATTTTGCTAGGTAAAATTTCCTATTGCCTGGACTATTATTTAAATAGTGCAGTAGCATCTTTTCAAAACTTTCTTGAAGGGGAGGGGGTCTTTTGGTTTTACTGTACACAGCTGATACAGTTTTATTCTGACATGTTTTTTAAATTAGCGTAAGTACTCGCTTAGAGGTTACTTCACTTATGTGACAGCGAAAACACGCGGTCGCTAATGAAATTTTATAAAATATATCATTTGCAAGCGCATACGCCACTGCCCCTTGCCTTTTTCGTGATATTTTATAAGATTTCATTAGCCAGGGTGTGCTTTTGCTTTCGCGTAAGTGAAGTAACCTCTTAGCGATAATTTATGCTAATTTTAAAAACATGTCAGAATAAAACTGTATCAGCTGTGCACAATAAAACCTTTGGTTTTATTGTGTAAGACCCACCAACCCCCCTCAAGAAAGTTTTAAAAAGGTGCTACTGCATTATTTAACTAAGCATAATGCGTAATTTTTTTTTTTAATCATCAATTTGAACGTACCTGAGCTATAAAGTACCTGCAATGCTATGTATCTGGAACCAAAAAAAAGAAAGGGGGGGAGGGGGTTTTATTGAACTGTTATTGAAAAACCAGTTAAGTCTCAAACACAAAATTAACAATTTAACTTTATATTACACAAATGATTATGATCCTACGCTTTCAGAATTTTTTAGACAGTCCGTTTTCAGATATTAATTAGTGAAAATTACCAAAACAGACTAAACATGGTTTTTCATGAGCTGTACAATAAAAAGGAAAATGTCTTCAGGATTGAAATTTATAAAACTAAGTAGTCCTATAAGAGATCTGTGTCAGAAAAAAATATTTAAGGTGAGTCTGATCTTCTTCATGAATAATAATGGCAGCGAAATGTGATGTTTGGCCTTTTATTCCTCCGTTTTTTAAGCATGTATTAGGCTTTGATTCTTAAGTCTAATAAAAATTTTGTAATTACTTAAAATGTCAAAAATTTTATGCTGAACATTTGGGTTTTTGTTTCATGCTGATAGGTAGAAAAATAATGCAGTTACAGAATTTTCCCTAAAACACATTTTCCACCCAAAAATGGCTGCGTAGCTTGTTAAAAATGGCCATCCCAAAACTATACGATCAAAAAAATTTTAAATCATGTTTTTAAACTCAGAAAACTATGAAGAAAATTTGGTTAAAAGATTAGGAAAATTAAAAAGTCGAGCGACACCACCTTGGTGATTTCAAATGGATTGACCAATTTTCTAATTATCTTTCTATTTGTTTTTCATGATAATTTCACTACCTAAAAGGTATTTGGTTATGAATGTCATGTCTTTCAAGTGATTCATTGTTAATCTACGATGGGAAGGCTAACCCAGCCTTAAGTTTTTCATTGAAGTACATTAAAAATTAGTTATATTTTAAATTAAATTTAGTGTACATTCATGAGTCGTAAAAGAATTATATATATATTTTTTTTATTTAATAAGAAAATTTTAAGAAGTGTGTGTAGATAAAATATAATATCGTTACATAGAAATAGAAAAACGAAATAGAAAATCACTATATCATTACATTATTATTTGAATGATCAAAGCTCAAAATATACCTAAACGAAAACTGGAAATATTATTCACTGTATTTGACAATAATTTGGTCAATAATACGCTTAATAATGTGGCCAAGTAACTGTTATCTGTTAAAACGGTCGATTGTCTGAACTGTTTCCTGAATATTTTTCATTGCGTTCATAAAGAGATCTTTTATAATTCTTTAAATACTCATATTAGAATAATTTTTAACTTAATCTTTAGCTACTTGTTTTAGTTAACAATTCTAGGGGTTTTTTTCGTTGCCACAAGCTGCATTAAAATATTATGGAAAAGTGTTAACATTGGATAAAGTTTGAAAAACGTATTAAACACTGATATTATTCAAATATTACAGAAATGTTTGTTTAAGAATTTTCTTGAATACTTTTTTTTTGTCAGTAGCTCAACATATATATAAATGCTGAAATTTAAGCTTTTTGATGTTTCAATGAGACAAATGGAAAACATATTTTATGTTCATCAACCATGCATAGACTTGATTTAAATCATATCAGTTTCTCTCTATCTTCTAACCTTAATGTATTTTTTTTCATAATCTACCAATTATAGTAATTTACAATCAATTATGAGTATTTCAGAAGTGTATACAGATAGATGTAACTGTAAACATATCCCGAGAAAATAAGTACAATTTATTATTTATAATCAGAACGAAAAAAATTTTTTCCTATTTGGTTTGAAAATGATTAAAAAGAAAATATTCATGAAATGATAAATCATGTATCACTGAAAATCTTTTAAATAAAACATTACTTAAAAAAGGTTTCATTAAAAAAATCGTTTGAAATTATTTATATTATGTTTGTAATTTTGGATATGTTTAAAATGTTTCATAACAAATCCAAAGTATAAACCGGTTTAAAAATATAAATATTTTACTAATTCGAGAGTTAATATTGTCATAATGATAAAGCTTTATTCTTTTTTCTACTTCCAACATAATGCTTAGATTTAGTTCGACTAGATTACACTCTTATTTTTATGAAGCTAGCTTTCATACTTAATTTAGTATATTGTAAGTGAAGCTGCTTGCATAACCTGTAAAATATTTTAAATGAAAGTAAGCTATTCATTTCTGATAAATAAACTTCTCTTCCAATATTACTTAATGCATAGGGGGTTTCACAAAGATGTAAACACGCTTTGATTTTCTGCCAGATGGAAATACGTAGAAAATTAGCAACCAGACATTGCAGAAAACCGAATATTGACTACTGACGCAAATCATTGTATATAAATGTAAGTCGATCCAATCGATTAGTTATGACGCCCACTAATAATAAATATTTATATTTTGCTTATACAAAAGTCTATAAAATGGAGTAAAAACTTACACATTTTCAATACCAACACCAAATGCTTACATCATACTTGGAATTTTCGGTAAATGCTTCAGGCACCAAACGGAAAGTCATTCGGACAAGCAGTTTCAGAATTATGCAGGTTTAAAGATTGACACTCCTAAAGTTATACTCAATTTTAACCATTGACAAACAGATTCCAGTTTCTGAAGAATAATTCAAAACTCACTTTAAGGTATGAACTGTAATTTTGGATTTCTATTTTTGCATCTAAATGTCCTTTCTTCTTTGGCTGTCAATATATTTTAGAGAAAATGAGCTCAATTTATCATGGAAATGCAGTTAAAAACATATTAATGTTTATTTTGTGTTAATTTTATTAATTTATGTTTTGATACATTCTGATATTGTATTCTGTACATGTTCTTTTAATTAATTTTTATCATTTAGTTTTTCATTTCTATCCTCTTGTTTTCTGCTCTAGATTCATTATGACATTCTGTATTTTCAAAGTGATTCTCTGGCATTCCGTTACATTTTATGAAGTTTTGGAGTTCTACTGCATAAAAACAACTAATAAAAGTTTTGGTCGAAGAAGAATGGAATTTTCTATGTTATGGAAGAATGGATACTGTTTTGTCTTTTAGAGGATAGAGAATTATTTTTTAATTAAATCTTTTAGGACGCATAACAATTAAAATTTTGAAAATTGTTAAGAAAAAAATATTTTGATGTAAATGGAATTTCATATCTTTCCACAACAAGAACAGTTGCATTACCCAAAATCGCATCATTTGAGAAAGATCAACTAGCCTAAAATAAACTCTCTATAGTCTAAAATAAACTAGTCAGTCTAAGATAAAAGTGACACAACTTCCCTCATGTAAATCTATTGCGAGATAGAGATATGATGCTTTTCGTGCACACTGGGTGTGTACGAAAAGCATCGTGTACACTCATACATATTTTTCAATGATATAACCTCAAAATTGCGATTGTTTTACTTGTGTCACTTTCCTTGCCGGGTTGCGAATGATAAAAAAAAACCATTTGAAACATTTTTGCAACTGGAACTATACCTGGAAATATAACGGTTAGGAATTATTAGGTTGAGTAAAAAGTTCTGGGAAATTTTTAATCTAATAGTTACCAGAATTTGTATCGTATGTAGGAGTACTAGCGGTATATTTATAGGAATTCAGGAATTTCTACTCCAAAATGCCTATTGAAAGTATGATTTGCGTGTGTTCATCCGGTATTATTGGAGAAAATGCCTAATGATTCTGAAAGCCGTCGATGAGAATCCTTTAATGAAGTTGAAGAAGCATGTCAAGAGTTTTTCGATTCCAAGGAGCTACAATGGTACTTCCAGAAAATCCGGAATCTGGCAGAACGATGGCAGAAAGTCGTTGACTATGATGATATGTACATTTAGGAAAAATCCTTGTTGCTTTTGTTGTTATTTTGCGCGTGACAACGCAACTTTCACAAATTTCCCAGAACTTTTTTCTCAACCTAGTAAGGATTGCTCAGCGAAAAGAAGTGTTAACCTGTATATGAAAATGTTATTTTTTCATTTTTAAAAGAAAATAATTCTATAGGGACAATCATTTAATTCAACATATTATAAAAATCTTAAACTTCAATGAATGTTGTCTTTCATTCTAGCCAAAAATATAAATTAGACTTCTTTTTACAAAATGTTGTAAATATTGTGCGTTTACTTTAATAGCTGTTTCTAAAATAAAAATAGTTTTGCTCTTGTATTAAAATCAAATGTCTACATATTTGGACTAGAGAATGAAGAAGTTAAAAAGATCTGTCAGTTTAAATGAAAATATTTTTGAGTCAATTTACGAAAACAGGGGAAATAAAACAAAAATCCCGTGCCACAATATCCAAATATCGTAGAAAAATTTCATTTTTTAAAATTGACACATCTTAGCTGAAATATCAATGAATAAATAATTGTAAAAAACCGAGAAAATAAATAGATGTTGATTGTTTTGTTACCATGTTTTACAAGAGATAATGATTTCGTTAATCAAAGATGAATAAAAGATTAAACTAAACAACAACATAAAATTTGATAACAAAGAACAAATTCAGTCTGAAAAACCTTCGACAAAATGAGTCTTTTAAAAACAAATTAGCCATTGAAACTTATTTTCTTTAGAGGAAATATCATTTAAAAAGACAATGGTGGTTCGGCGCATGCAGAAATATCCTGCTACGCTATCAACATTTTTTATTCATTGGTTTTATTAAAATGATTTTTATTTAATGTGTAAAGTTATTTTCTTAAATATTGGATGAAAAATTATGAATATTTGTTTTATTTCAGAATTTCAAAATAATTTTCAAACATTAAACAAAAGTGTATTTTAAAAAAGCATTTCCATTAAGAATATATGAAACTAGTTATGGAAGTGAGATGACATTTTCGGAAAAGGAAATGACAGTTTTTTTTTTTGTTCTGGAACGATCAATGATTTTTTTTCTCTTTTTCAGGCATTATTTAGTTCTGAAGTTAAAATAGAAATATATAAGTGAATTAAATACAATTTCACAGGCAATATCTTAAATGATTTGTATATTTTTATCTGAAAATGATAGTTTTATAAAATATCGGCTGGAAAGTTTTGTTTCTAAAAGACCCTGATACCAAAGCAATCACTTCATTGTAACAATCTATTCAATACGTCTTTGATAATTCAGAATCCTGAAGTTTCATGCAGTTTTGACTTTTTTTGAAGAGGTTCTGGCAGGTAGATAGTATATTTGTTTGTTCTCTCTGTTTCTAGTGTACGAAAAGGGATGGTCTCAGAATGAAGCGGCAAGAAAAACAAACAAGTACAAAACTACAACGCCAAACATCGACCTAGGCAAAAGATTTTGATTGCTTAAATATCTTAATCCAAATTTAACATTTTTAAATAGCGCTAGCATTGGGTTAACATTAATTTTAAAATGTCTTCCTGTAAATGCAGTACAGTGTAGAAAAAGTCAAATGCTTATTATTCTACAATAATATAAAATAACCAGGAACGAAAATATTATATATACGCTTCAGAGATATCCACGGTTTCGAAAAGCATTTCTTTATCCTTAGAAAACCATGGAAACCAATACATTTACGAAATTTAAGGAAACGTTTAGAAAAACAATGTTTATTTTGCAGCCCGTAATTTTCGTAAACGTTTCAGAGCAGTTTTTTCACAATACTAATCAATTTTCTCAACCTGGAATATAGGTTTATTGGATTCTGGTTTTTCTCAAGTAAAAGTTATTAAGTTCAACAAATACGCAAATAAACATGATAAATTATCAGCATTAACATCGACATTAAATGCATATTATTTTGTTACAAATGCATGTGTACATTCAGTTACGCAGCTGAAAATGTTTACTTGACAATTAATAGTATTCGAAAAAACGATATTTTGTGTTAAGGGGTCTCAGAATTCTTAAAGCTTCAAAATTTTCGAAAATTTTATTTTTTTTAGATGTTAAACTCCTGTCTGTTCAGAACATTTTCATGTAATCGTTTCTTGGAATTTCCCATTACAACAGAAGTTGTGGCTTTTAGAATTATACCCGTTCAATAATCCTTAAGTGGCGTTTCCGAAAGTTTGAAGTCATTTGTCTCAAAATGACGTTTTTGCGCATAACGCGCAGGATAGCTCAAACGCTTCTGAATATTTTTTCATGAAATTTTTAAAACAAATTTTCCATGTTAATCTGAATAAACTCAACCAATAATTTCATTTTTATTGTTCAATAAAATATTTGTTATGTGATTATATTTTTGAAATTTTCGAAGCTTTATATTTGCTAAATACAACTTTGTATTAAAAATACAAAAATGCTTTAAATATAAATTTATTTTTGTTCAGGATAATTATTACAATCTGATGTATAATTAGGCACCAAAAATTTCATTCCAGTTGCAAAATTTATTTTGTAATCCTGCGCGTAACCTGTTATAGCAATTTTTTCTCGACAAATGTCTGACAGTTCAGAGCCACATGTGAATACTAATTTTGAATCTTTCAATTTTTTAACTACATGAAATGAAAGAACATACTTATATCTTTCATCACAAGAAGAATTATGTTTGTATATCGCATACATTTTAAGATATTAAATGTAGAAAATGGTCTTTTTTTTCATATTTTCTGATTTTAAGGGTCCTCAGACCACTTAAAAACTGGTTAATACACAGTAAAAACTACTCGTGAATGTTTTCGAAAACTATGTTAAGGAAAAGAAGATTTTTTTATATAAATGCTATTTTAAATCTAGAAACTCTATTGGTTTCTGAGGTTTCTAAAAGTAAAGAATGCTTTTAGGAATCGTGGGAAGTGATTACTGTATATTTTCTCTCGTGGTTTGATTTTCTTAGATTTACAAACATTCCTCGTTTTTTACACTGTAGGATATTAATACACGCTAGGGGATGCCTCGCATCACGTCTATGGCAAGATATCTGAAAAATTGTTATCAGGCTATACGAGTAACTGTGGTTATGCATTAAAAGCTGGGGAAACTTTGTGAAAGATCCCAGTTCAGCATTTAATCGATCTTGTCAATTTCAGCATTTTCATGTATGACATAAAAGCTTCACTCGGCTGACTAGAACGTTTGAAACATTTACATTTACAGAAAGATTTAGAGTTATTATTTTGAAAGCTATTAGATCCACTTACACAAATTTTTAAAGTAATATTTAAACAGCGCTACTGTTTTAATTTTTACTTTGTGAGAAATTACATATTTTCAATTTTATGAGTTTTATGTCATAAATATGACCCATAATTGACAGATAGTTCACAGGTTAAATTTTAACATATTAAGGGGTCAGGTAACCTTTGAACGAATAAAGTAGATGGAAAAGTGACCTCTGTAAGAATTGCAGTCATTCTTTAACTAATTAACTTTTAATTATGAAATTGGAAACACATGTTAGGAACAATTTATTTTATCAATCAAAGTTGTTAGAAAAGGTATACACATACATAGTTTTTTTTTTATTTATTTATAAAGATAATACAATATTTACGAAATAATTATTCTTGCATGCATTGCGCGCATGATTTTCCCATTTGAATGGCTGAAACAAGGCAAGATTTTTTTTATGAGTACAGATATAAAGTGTTTTCAAAATGACCTACAATGAAAAAAATAAAACTTGTAGGTCCCGAGAAAAAAAAAAAAAAAAATAGAGTAATTCGAAATATCGAGATTTTTTTTATGCAAAAGTAGCCGTGAATTCTAAACTTCTTACTTGAGAAACATAATAATAAGTCATTTTGTGCTTCTGTATGTTTAATACATCCACCAAAAATCTCGTGAAATTCTATGCAACCGTTTTTCAGAAATCGTGAGCGCAATGATCAAAATCGCTGTTTTGAGAAAATTGGCTTTAAAGATAGAAAAACCCGTTGATCATATAGCAAAAGCTCAAAATTTTTTAGACATAACTTCTCTTCTAATGCGAATTTTTGAATGGGGTTTGCTTTTAAATGTTCCCAAAGACTCATATTTAATTATAAGCTATTTTTAAAAAAATCAATTTTTGGAAGCTTCAAAGGTTACCTGACCCCATTAAAGGACGGTGGTCACACATGCGATCACTTTATTTTAATTCGGAACTGCCAACCGACACCCAGAATATTTTAATAAAATTTTGCCTTTATAATGAACTTAAAGAAAAGTTAGTATTTACATACTATGAAATTCGTTTGAAATTATAACCTAAATCAATCATTTCACCAATCATTCTCAATCATTTCACCATTTTATCAATTACTCAGTGCCTGAAAATGTGGAATAAATCAGTCGTATAAGCTATTTTATAATACTTAGTCCAAAATGCATCTAATCAAATTTGCATACTTTTAAAACAAAATTTGTACTTTTTTTTAATAATACAATAAAATTACTTTATAAAATTAGGAAATATGAAGCAGTTTAAAACCTTGTGTAAAGATATTTTAAGAATATGTGTTAAAATTCTATATATCTTTAATATATATAAGTCAATATACAGGGTGTCCCTAAACTCATGGTACATACGTTAGGGGATGACAGAACACAAGTAGACAAGCACAAATCACCATACAATCCATGGTCGTAACGCAAGTCGTAAAAATTTAGAGCGCTAAACATACGGTGGCACAAAGTGAAGAGAAAAAAGATAGACAGCGGTGAAATGAAAGGAAACCGATAACATGAAGAAAAACATTTTATTCAACAAAATGAAAGTAAACAACACGTACGTTCCCTATCACAGCAACTGTTTAAAATTCCGGCCGCCAACAGTAACGCAGGCTTCACACCGTCGATGGAGTGACTGCCGTACATTGGCGAAAACAGCAGGGATCTCTGGTATGGTGTCAGCAGCTACGGGTATCCAGGTAAAAAGGTCTTCAACGGAATCTACGGGACCATCATCGGAGATAAGGCTTTCATGTGACCCCAGAAGAATAAGTCCAGCCATGACAAATCGGGTGAGTGGGCCGGCCAGATGATTGGTGCAACCTTTGGGCTTCCCTTGCATTGCCGTTTGCGGCTCCGTACATGTAATACATCTTGGCCTTCTCCTGATTTGAGTACGCATCCATCTCATCTTTGATCCACAGACCGAATGAAGACAGCTGCTGCGACAGAGAGCTGAAACAACCTTTTTATAGCGGTCTCTGGGCCCTCTAGCGCTTTACGGCTTGCGATCCGATCATAGATTGTATGGTGTTTTGTGCTTTTCTAGTTGTGTTTTATCACCCCATATCGAATGTAACATGAGTTTATGGACAACCTGCATATAAGTCTATATATAAGTCAAATTTCTTTACTGAAAGAGGAGACCATCGTGAATTCGTATAGCATTTACTTTAAGATACAAAGTTTAAAAATTTAATATATAATCATATATTCATTCGTAATTTCAAGCAAAGAAAGTGAATTTTCATTAACTGTTATTATTTCCACGAAATGTAGCCCTTATTACTTCATTTACTTTTGCATGATGATATGTGGTAAATTATTTAATAATATTTATTTTGTATGAAAAAGAAAGATGTTTGGAGAATCTTAAGAGGGGATTCATTTCATCAGGGCGTTTCTTGCCTGTATTACATCTATTCACACATCTGGGTAATACATAGAACAAAATAAGTAGATACAATAATAAACATAAGATAATCCGTTTAAAGATTATTATAACAACACACATTTCGCAATTGGTGGAGATTAAAATAATTTAGTTGCTAATTTTAAGCAATATTTTAAGCAAGAAATGTAATTAACATTGTTGTTGAAGCGTCAAGATTTCAGACAATAGATTTAAGGTTAAAATTGATATACTACCTGCTTGGTTGAGAATCAGCCGAAGGGTGCAAAGTTTTGGGCCTATCAAAAGTAATTAAAAGTTTTACAATAAGTATAATAAAAGAAAAACAGTTAAGTCAGTTAAAAAGTATTGTTCTTTGGACAGTTACGTCTGGTGAAGCACAGACTTAATTCTTCTGGTACTGACATCTTCTGGGAAGATTTGAAACTAGCTGGATTCTCAGTCTAGTGGCGTCACTTATTGTCTGTTTACATAACACGAAAGTTTTCTTCAATATGATATATTCACAGTTAACATTATTTTGTCATTCACTCAAAAGCATATTACAAACAGTTCTCATACCTCACAAACAGAGTTTCGCAACGAAACATGTTGAATTGAGGATGGGAGATTTCCGACACCTCTACTTTTCGATTGAAACTGATGACGGTATTAATGGCAGTTCTTTTCTTAAAGTCTCAAAATATGGCTTTGGCAGCGGGTTCAATATGTCCGTAATCATCACTTTGGATGAACAATAAATCCTTGTTATTATTCCACTATCCCATAAGTGATTTATATTGTAGAATTTCATGTCTACATGTTTAAGCTACGCGTGAGTTTTTTCGTTTTTGGTTAGTTTTATGGCTGAGAGATTGTCTTCATTTACAACTATTGGGAGCTTTTGTGGCAATTCTAGATTGTTGAGAAATTTTAACAGCCATTTATTTTCTTGTGTTACCGTGGATGCGGAAATATATTCCGCGTCTGTTGACGATAGGGCAACATAATTCCGCTTTCTTGAGAGCCATGTGATAACATTTTTGCCTAATTTGAACAAATTTCCTGTTGTGGAATTTCTCTCGATTCTGTCGCTCGCCCAGTCAGCGTCACTGTACGCCGTCAGTACCAGGGGGAGCCCAATCGTCCGAGAAAAGTGAAGACATGGGTTGCTGTTTTATGACGTAGAATTGTTCTCCTATTGTGAGGTAGGGCTGAGGATAGGATAATTGAAAATGCTTTTCAATATATTTAGTCGTGTTTTATTTGAATATATTAAATTTAATATGAAAAGTACAACTTTTAAAATAGATTAATAGGTGAATTGGATTTTGAATGATTGGTTTTGTATTTTGAGAAAATTGGTAATTTTTTTTCAATACAAAATCATCTTAAATAGATTTAGTTCATCTATCGTTAATATCAGAATAAGCAAACTAGAGATGCACCGAAAGGGATTTTTGCCGAATATGGAATATTTGGTTTACTTTTGCACTGGAAATGCGGTATTCAGCCAATGTTTAAATTTCAAGATTAATATTTCCTTCGAATGCAGACGAACTTTTAAAAAGATTGGCGTGTACTCGATATATATATATATATATATATAATGTAAAAGAATTTTTTACAACTTCTTATAGGACTCGAGATACATGATTAAACCTACACGAGTTTAGCTAAAAATGTAATTTGGATTGATGACCTTTCGTTGTAAATGTGTAAGTATTGTAAATTTTAGAAGCATGTACTACATACTTTTCATATTGATTGTTTTTGTAAGTAATACTTTCAATATGTAAAATAAATTATGTAAAGTATTATGCAAATAAAATACAAGTAATTTTAATATAAATTTTAAACTCTAGGTGGAAATACAATAACTTATTTCTGATCTTTAAACTTAAAATATATATTGAAGGCTTTGAAAATACTACTTTAAGGGGACTCGGTACACTTTGAACATTTTTTTTTCCAATTTAAGCAATTTAAGGTACATTTTTTGGCATAATAATAAAGGAATAAATGTAGGAAAATGACACTATCAAAAAATATTTGGATTCTCTTGGCAAAATTTCAAAAATGTATTTTTCTAAAGTAAATTTTGAAATGTATCTTCTCTCTTGAACAGTTTGAGATAATTTTTTAAAACTATTCTTAGAAGTGTGCTGTATAATTTTAAGCATCGGATTTACCAAAAGTTGATTAGATTGTGAGAAAAAAAATAAAATGTGCAAATACGTGTGAAATTACACTAAAAACTGAATTTATTTAACATTTTTATGTGTAAAAAAAACTTTTTACTTTATTGTAAATTTGATACTTAGTTAGTTTTATCAAATAGACCATAACGAACAACCAGGGAAAAAAATCGTGTCAATTGAAAAACATACATAAAAGGTTTATCACTTTGAACATGCTAATTCGTCGAAAAAATACAAACTGAGTGTGATTAATGTATCACATTGGGCCAGGGTTAAGCTAATTGTATCTAAAAAACGGCTCAAACGAATTTAACAACACGAACACGAGTAGAACAGAACACGAGTAGATCATTGGGCTAGGTCACATGATTGAGAAATTTCTATTAGTGGGTCATTTTTGGGTCACTACAAGTCAAGCTAATTTTGTCTAGAAAACGGCTCTACAGATTTTGATTAAATTTTGTATTCTATCGTTTTCGGGATCGAGAAGATCATTGGGTTAGGTTGCATGTTGGAGTAAATTCGATTAGTTGGTCATTTTGGATCATAATGGGTCAGAGTCAAGTTAATTATATCTAAAAAACGGCTCAAACGATTTTAACTAAATTTTATAGCCCACCGTTTTTTGGCACGAGAAAACTATAGGGCTAGGTCGCATGTTCGAGAAATTTCGATTAGTGGGTCATATTTGGGTCACTATGAATCAAACTAAGTTTATCTAAAAAAGGCTCTAACGACTTTGACTGAATTTTATATTAAATCGTTTTCGGTCTTGAGAAAACCGCTGGTCTGGGTCAGATGTTCAAGAAAATTAGGTTAGGGGTCATTTTGGGGTCACTGCTAATTTTGTCTAAAACGGTTCTAATGATTTTGACTAAATTATGTATTCTATCGTTTTTTTGGCTCAAGAAGAGCATTGGGCTAGGTCGCATGTTCAAGAACTTTCCATTAGTGGCTCATTTTGCGTCACAATGGGTCAGGGTAAATCTAATTGTATCTAAAAGACGTCTCAAACAGTTTTGTCAAAAATTTGTATTATGCCGTTTCCGGGTACAAGACCATTGAGCAAGGTCACATGTTTGAGAAATTTCGATTAGTGAGTACTTTTTGGGTCACTACGGGTCAAGCTAACTTTATCTAGAAAACGTCTCTAAGGATTTGGATTAAAGTTTTTATTCTATCGTTTTCGGGCTCGAGAAGATAACGCGCTGTGTCACATATTCGAGAAAATTAGATTAGTGTGTCGTTTTGGAATCACTGCGGGTCAAGCTAAGTTTATCTATAAAACGGCTTAAATGATTTTGACTAAATTTTGTATCCTACCATTTTTGATCACCAGACCATTGACCTAAGTCACATGTTCGAGCAGATTTGATTATTGCGTCATTTTGGGTCGCTGCGGTACAGGGTAATGAAACCGCGAAGTTAGCAAAATGTCGAAAAAATTTTAATACTTACCATACAAAATATCTTTAATTATTTAAGCATTTACATATTTATTTACTTACCTAATTATATAAAAACATAAATTCAATAAGTTATATTATAAAAAAATAGAAAATAGTGTGCTCTAAGACATGCAAAATGAACGTAGGTATACAAATAAAATTTATTGATACAACATTTTTGTATATAATTATTCATAATTAAAAAAACATTTACATAAAAGTTATAATAGTTCGGCCAATTTCAACATTTGCATGTTATGTAAGAGCTGTTAACTTTTTATAAAATTTTAGCCAACCATTGCGGAGAAATCATGCGCGCAGCAGAATCGTAAACGTAGAAACGAAAATACAGTTTTTGTCATATCAATTTTTGTAAATAATTACTCATAACTTAAAAAATCCTTACATAAAAGTGATAATACTTCGTCAATTTCAACATTTACATGGTAAGACATGTTAATTTTTTATAAAATTTTAGCCATCCATTTCGGAGAAATCATGCGCGCAATAGAATCGGAAACTTTGAAACGAAAATTCAGTTTTTCGTTACATCATTTTTCTAAATAATTACTCGTAATTTAAAAAATCCTTACATAAAAATGATAATAATTCATCAATTTCAAGATTTACATGTTATGTAAGACATATTAATTTTTTATAAAATTTTAGCCAACCATTGCGGAGAAATCATGCGCGCAACAGAATCGTAAACGTAGAAACGAAAATACAGTTTTTGTTATATCAATTTTTGTAAATAATTACTCATAACTTAAAAAATCCTTACATAAAAGTGATAATACTTCGTCAATTTCAACATTTACATGTTATGTAAGACATGTTATTTTTTTATAAAATTTTAGCCATCCATTTCGGAGAAATCATGCGCGCAATAGAATCGGAAACGTAGAAACGAAAACTCAGTTTTTCGTTACATCATTTTTCTAAATAATTGCTCGTAATTTAAAAAATCCTTACATAAAAATGATAATACTTCATCAATTTCAATATTTACATGTTATGTAAGACATATTAATTTTTTATAAAATTTTAGCCAACCATTGCGGAGAAATCATGCGCGCAACAGAATCGTAAACGTAGAAACGAAAATATAGATTTGTCATATCAATTTTTGTAATTAATTACTCATAACTTAGAAAATCCTTACATAAAAGTGATAATACTTCGTCAATTTCAAGATTTACATGTTATGTAAGATATAAAATTTTAAACAACTGTTTTGGAGAAATCGCATGCACAATTGGAGAAAAAAATTTGTGAAAATCCAATTGAAAGATAAAATTAACTTTTAAAACTTATTGTGGAAAATATTTTTAAATATTGCAAGCATTTATATAATTATTTACTTATCTAATTATTTATACACATGAATTTAATAAATATTATAAAAAATAATAAATATTGTGCACTAAAACATGAAAAATACACGTAGAAATAAAAATAAAATTTACCGTTACAAAATATTACTGCAGCATCTGTTTACCTTTATAATCAAGTTGATAAAAAACTAATTGCAGATTGTGGAAATTGATTTACACATAATAATTAATAAAAAATTAACAGATAATTTTTTTAATGTATGGCCATTTGTTTCACCATTTTCCATCATATAGTCGATAAATTAGAAGACAGCTAAAACAAAAATGATCATACTTTGCAAAGCTATCATCTTATAAGGTAACAGATAGCGAAAAATATTGCATAATATTTAGAGGATATTAAAAACCGTATACATTTAAAATGCACCTGCACTGTATATCTCGCCTTCCTCCAAGAGAAATTTTTCATTTTGAATGTTTTGCTTCATTCTTTTACTTTTTCTTGCTTCTTTTGTATTTTGGAAAAAGCGTAAGTTACAAGTAGAAATTCTTTGGCGGTCCAACTCGTTCAAACATCCTCGTGCATGTGCACCAACTGTCAAGCCGAATTCTTGCATTACATTAATTTTTCCTTGATTTCCATCGTTAAACAAAACCACTGCTTTATTTGCTGCAATTTCCACTATCCTCCTACCAGCTCCTTGTGTTTTTGGACATAATTTCCATATTAAAGAGTTTATTGACTCATTGTTGTTTTGGGTCTTACCTGCCAGGCATCTAGAGATAAGTTTTGGTTGCGATAAATCCTTAAAAATTGGTTTCACAACATCCATAACACTTGCCGGTACTGTGTTCTTCTGTATAAATTTTTTCTCAGCACCACAAGCAATTGCTTTGTTATATTTACACCAAGACTCGCTTCCGGTAGGGTAAAAAGAATGTAGAGGCTCGGCATCTGTTGAGCGGGTATGGAAATACACAGACCACACAGCTTTGCGTATTTCAAGTAGATTGTTTTTATGCTGTCGAATGGCATTTCCATAATAATCTGTTAGATTAACAATGATTTTGTCGGCAAGTCTACCTTTTCCTCCAATCGGTTTACCGTCGCTACATTTTACCTTGTTTTGTTTGAGTTTTCGTAAACGTGTTCCCATTCTGTTTTGAATGTGGCCCACACATTCAATTTTTGTCACTTTTACATCTGAGCCATATGGATTGGCCTCTGTTATGGCTTAAAAAGTTTTTGCATCCCCATCACCTATATATCCAGTGTAATTTGCACTTCTGGAGGATTGAGAGCGTTCAAATATTCGAACCATGCCGGTTAGTTCCATTTTTCCGGCAGATCCATGGTGATTGCTGAGGCATTCTGTTTCATGATTTTTTTTCCATAAGTTCTATTCATGTGTCCCTTTTTTCCATTTCCTTACATCACATCATTTGCAATAAGAGTAAAGAACTTCGGTGCCAACGATTTTTCCAGTTTTGTCACCAATATACGTGATGTGTGACCCCTCGTTTTCCATGTACCGTCCCCACTTATTAGTCCAGTCAAATTAGAGTTTGAAGTGGAAAATTCTGGTGTAATTGTTTTTAGTGTCTTACTTTATGTTTTCGGGGATGCTGAACACGAATCTGAAGTTGTCCAACAAAATTTCTCTCGGCAAACATGAAAAATCGTGAAAAAATCACTAAAAATCGCAGATTTTTTTGGTTTTTGGCTTATAATTTGCAAAGTAATCTATTTACGTAAAAGGTGATCCTATATTAAAATAAAGACGAGAAAATTATCTACAATTCATGTTCTTATCATTTTTTGTATGATGTATGGCTTCCGTAGGGGAGTTGAAAAATCGGCAAAAACCAGTAATTTTCGAAAATTGCAAAAAATACATTTTTTTACACCCATTCCGTTCATAACACTAAAAGTAAGCATTTCACTGGAAATATTTGCTGACTTACTCACTTATCATTAGGTTATGTATTATTATGATATAGGTATGCAGTGTGACCTCGAAATTCCGGCATTCAGAGATCCGGCATCAAAGTCATCTTCACCCTCCCTTTTTTTCACTTTCAACTTACGGGAAAAGTAAAAACAGCAATTATTTTCGAATTAAAAATCGAGATAAAAAACGATGCATTAGCTTACAGCGATATCGCTGACACTGTACCAAATAGAGCCTTCGATAACGCTGGTAGCAGCTCAGAGAAATGAGGACGAGGACCTGGCAGAAGATAAGGTCTCACCGAAAAAATGTATACATTTGACCGAAAAACTAAAGTGATCTTCAAAGAAAAAAGACTGTACTTCGGAAATTGATACAATTCTCTACAATTTATGTGCAAGTAATTTTTTTTTTTTTTTTTACCTTGAATAGTTATGAGAAAAACAATGATAGACAACAATGCACGTAGTCAGCTGCCTCTTTATTGAAAACATACAAAATGCATTATTAGACGTCTGCACAGATATGTGAAACGTTAACGTTAGATTTTGTAGATACAACAAAAAGATAAAATGTTATTAATGATCGGTTAGTGTTTAATGTTATGCAGTATAATAAAATAGGTAAGTAATTTTTTTATACATCACTTATTATTAAATGATTATTGACTTGAAATGACACTCATTAGTGAAACCAAACCCTCTTGGACAAAGGTTGCATGATTTCGGGCATGCCTTCCAATTCTTCTACACCTAAAAATAATAATTAAGTATAATATTTATTTAAGCACCTGGGCGCGAAAGAACCGTTTTCATCCCGAGGGAGAAGATTGTTGCCCCAGCCGTAGGCGAAGGCTGCAAACATCCAAGGATCGAAGCTTAAGCTCCTGAGCAGCTCTGCTGCACATAGTATTTTAAAAAATGGTGGAACAAATGATTAAATAAGTAATATTAAATAAGTAAATAATGATTGATGCAACATTTTATCATAACACGATTTTTACATCATTCTTCTGTTACCCTTTTTTTACAACTCAAGACATGAATAGGTTACTTTTGGACCTCAATTTTGGAAACATATTAGACTATTATATTACAAACCACCGTTTAAAAAAATAATTTATGATTTATTTCTGATTGTTTGAAAATTGAGTAGTTATACCACTGTATTAAGATAAATATTTTGATCAGAAAAATAAAAAAAATAGTGAAAAGTAAAGGTGAAATAGAAATATTTATGCATATTTACCTTCAAGTACTTCAGGAATTCCAGATCATTCTGGTCTTCCTCGATTTCAGTAAGAGGCATGTTATTTCAATTGCATTCGCAGTTCCCACACATATTGGAGCACTTGAGGCCTGCATTTTTGCGTCCACAGTTTTTCTGGCAGGTCTTCTTGAATTTGCAAGAAATAAATTTAAAAACGGCTTGAGGTGCTGATGGCTGTAGCGTGGTTACTGGCTCCAGACAATCTTTCGTTTTCTTCCAACCCCATTGTTCAGCATCTTTTTTATTCCCAAGCCATTGTTGAACTTGAAAATATACCTTAAAGGAATGTTGCTGAGCTACAGACTCAGTAGGAGGTAAGGACGCCAAATGGATTAATGTCTTATATGCAGACCTAAGGTAACAAAAATACCTCAATTTGTTTAATGACGTGGCTTCCTTGTCACCAAATTTATACAATGACCCCAAAGAATGATTGCCAGTATCAGTAACTGCGTCAGCATCTGCCATAAGGTTTTAAAAAACCTCGATGGCATTAGTTAATACACGGTTTTCTTGAGAGTCTGAAGAAATCTCATCTTTCCTACTTTGAACAAGGCAGAAGTAGTATCACAGTATCCCATGTCATGCAAAAATAATATGTTGTTAGCAATCGGTTGATAGAGTTTGCAGTCAGAAGAAAAAATGAGTGGTGAAACTGTCCCTTTGCCTGGCTTTAGAAAGTATATATTTGAATGTACGCCCCTACAGCGACAAATCATGATAACTAGCAAATCGACGTCTTCCCCCACAATAACTACAGAGTTATGTTGTAGTGCAAGGTCCCTTGCTGTGGTGACAATAAGTGTATCCGCATCCTCTCGTGCCTGTTTTATGTGAATGTCAACTACTGCAAATTTGTAATTGATTTTCGAAAATTACAAATTTCTGAATAAAATATCAAAAGTACTTACGATTTTCTTGATAGTGACATTTATTCGTAATTTAATACATACCCAAATGATATTGACGTGAGAAAAAAGAGAAAATTGAATGTTTAAAAAACTTACTTTAGTTGGTATTTTATATGTTAAAAAAATCTGATAAGTAGAGCACTCATTTCTTCTCATGGAATTTCTCAAGCATCAATGTCAACTATCTTCTTTCTTGGACTTTATACAAGTGACGAATATCAATTTTGGAAATACAATCTTGTTTCTTTGAAGATGACGTTAATTTTCAGGTCAAATTTATGCATTTTTTCGGTGAGAACTTATCTTCTGCTAGGTCCTCGTCCTCGTTCTTCTGAGCCGCTACCAGTGTTATCGAGGATTTCATTTAGCTTAATCTATTTAGCTTATCACAGCTTAAGCGATCTCGCTGCCCGATAATGCATTGTTTATTCCTCGGTTTTTAATTCGAAAATAATTGATATTTTGGCTCTTCCCGTAAGTTGGAAGTGATAAAAAAAATCGGGATTTTTTATGGTGTCGAATCTCTGAATGCCGGATTTTCGAGGTCACACTGTATACCTATATCATAATAATATGTAACATAATAATAAGTGAGTACGTCAGCAAATCTTTACAGTGAAATGCTTACTTTTAGTGTTATGAACAAAAAGGGTAAGAATATATTTTTTGCGATTTTCCAAAATTACTGGTTTTCGCCGATTTTTCAATGCCTCTGCGGAAGCCATATATCGTACAATAAAAATGATAAGAACATGAATTGTAGGTAATTTTCTCGTCTGTATTTTAATACAGGGTCACTTTTTGCGTAAAAAGCTTGCTTTGCAAGTTATAAGCCAAAAATCCAAAAAATCTGCGATTTTCAATGATTTTTTCACGATTTTTCATATTTGCCGAGGGAAATTTTGTTGGACAACTTCAGATTCGTGTTCAGCACCCCCGAAAACATAAAGTGAGACACTAAAAACAATTACACTAGAATTTTCCACTTTAAGCACTTTTTCAACCTAATTTGACTGGACTATATATTGATACACGAAGAACCAGTCAGGGCAACTTCTCCACATGCTGCAGAATTCATCGACTTTTCTGCGACTGCTGCGAAACATTTCTGTAGCTGCTTTATTGCTGCATTATAAGCCTTCTTGGAAACTGTTTGAGGCAGATCCATAAACCCACAAAACAGCTTCATAGCTGCATACCCCATTCCAATTGATCTAATGGCATAAATATATCTATAGTTTATTTCAGATATCTTTTTATTTGTTCCGATCTTCTTAGAATTTTTAAATCTAATCACTTCGGCACAATTTTCACATAAAACTGAAATTTTCGACGATAAGCCACATTCAATTTCTTCTTTTAGTGTTATTTCACCACCACAAGCTTTACAGGATAAAAACTTTTCCATAATAGAAAACATGTGGCGTGACTGACATCGAATATTCTATATTCTTGAAAGTCAGAATTGTATTCAAAATCCTCATTCACAGAAAGTTTTCTCTGTGAAGCACTGTTATTATTAAATGCATCATTTTCACTTTTATTCTGTTTTCTGGAATGCACATTGCCAGTAAATTTCCTTTTTTTGGCCGTGTTCCAGACGCTCGTTTAGTCGTTATTTCGCTTTCACCTTCACTCATTATACTTGAAGATGATAAACTAAAAGAATAATTAAATTACAAGCTACAAAATAACTTAGATGGAAAATATATCACTGTCAAAAATAAAAAATAATTTACAAATATATACATATTAAAAATTAATCAATTACTTTTTGAAGTTGGTGCGAAACATTCACAGTCGATAATGATTAAATAAATAATTTGCTAAAGAATTA
The DNA here is from genome assembly GCA_963932465.1 of Maratus speciosus. Classification (NCBI taxonomy): domain Eukaryota; kingdom Metazoa; phylum Arthropoda; class Arachnida; order Araneae; family Salticidae; genus Maratus; species Maratus speciosus. The sequence goes on from OZ010787.1 coordinate 246,856,550, forward strand.
TTTTCGATTTTGCATCACATTTTCCATCATCACTTTATTCATGGTAATAGGTACAACGGATTCACAATTTTACTATACTTAAGATAGGTTGGCACCAACTGCAAAAAGTAATTGATTACTTTTTATATGTATATATTCCTAAATTAAATCATAAATATGTTAATTAATCTCTTGTAAAAAGTGTTCTATAGAAAAACCATCTTTGGTGGATATTAAATTCTACATATTAAATTTAACGGTTTTATGCCGGTACATGATATCCGATGTGTGGTTATTGGATAACGTTTCGTCATTAGAGAATTTTAAAGAATTATTTAATTCTTTTTAGCGCTTTTTTAAGTCCGTTAATATTTTTTGAAAAGAATATTTTATCGCAATATTGACTTTTCTGAATTTAAAACATATCATGTATGGTTTCGTATAGTTGTTAAAATTATTACCTTTTTAATCCGCATCCCGATTTAGGACAGTAAACTTTAGGAAAAAGTGCATATATCAAATTCAAACGTAGCAATTGTCAGTTGCCAAAATGCTTAAGTGTTCATCAGCTAAATGCGCAGGTTTTAAATAGCATGCACTGCACGTGCATATTATGGTACTTATAACATGTTTTTTGAGAAAAATAAAATATTTATTTCAGAATGACCAAAATCACTTCATAAGCATTTAGAAGGATTTTGTTCTTACATGGTTCCATAAATCTAATCACATCTTGTCTGAGAAAGGGCTTCTTTTTTTTCTGCAGATTCGGGGTAGGCCATAACTGGACTTATTAAAGGTACATATATTAAGACAGACTTTTAAATACAATTAAATACAATAAACCCAACTGGAGTGAAAAATTAGCCGGGGCCAGGAATCGATCGAACCTGGGTCGACAGCATAACGTGCTGTTGCTCTACCTTTAAGCTACCTAGGTCGATGTCATAGCCTGGCAACTTCTCACTAATTTAATTATATTTAATTGTAATAATATTGTGTTTAATTGTATTTAAAAGTCTGTCTTAATATATGTGTACCTTTAATAATAAAAATGGAATTCAGACGTCAATTTATGTGCTTTAACATAACTGGACTTATTTGTACTCAGGAAGCATTTTTTTTTTTTTTTTTTTTTTTTTTTTTGCAAAAACTGTAATATCTATGATGAACTTCAGTTAACAGAATCTTTCTAAATATACTCTAATAAATTACAGGGAAATATTTTCAAAAAGCTACTTTATTTTATTTACATTGCTTCAAATGTTATGATGTTTTAAACCTTCTTTTTTCTATTATTCTAAAGTACATTTTTTAAAATGATTCTTTATATGAATCAAATAATCTAGGAGTCTAGGTAATCATTAATGTGGCTACACTCTCAGAAAACTCGTCTATATGCACTAAATTATTCCTCCTTTTTTACTATTCCGTATTTAAAAAGTAAAGACGGAACCATTATAAGATCCTTCCTGTGTCTGTCTACCCGTCTGCCACAGCCATTCTACTCGTAAGCTATAGAACGTGGGAAGTTGAAATTGGCTGAAGTAATAAAGCTGTTGAACCACATATTTATAGATTATTAACCATTCACAAATATATTTATGAAAACTAAAGAGGGGCTAATTAAGTTAGTTAAAAAATTGTATACAGTATGGGGTATCATGTGAACGTTTTTGTAATGCCGAACACAAAAATACATTTATTTTAAATTTAGGTATTATATTTTCAGAGATATCGTCAAAAATGTAATGCAAAAATCTGTGCCCCCTCTATTACCGAATCTGCTGCAACTAAAATTATGTAAAAATTAGGGGTATTAGACGTTAATTTAAACGTTGCAAGAAAAATAGCGATTACCCCATGTCACATAGTTTTTGAGAAAAGCACATTTTTCCTTTACACAGAAATCTCGATTTGCGGGCGTTCAGCGAGGGATTTGAGGAGCGCTAGAGGCACCATCGTCGGCGGCGTATAAAAGAATTGGTGATAGTGATTTTCGAAAACCATTGTGGATAATTAGCCGATATATTAATCCTTAAATACACGGATGGTTTGGACCTACATAAAGACACAGGCGACGTATTCTAAGCGCCATCGGCTTTAAAGGGACAGTTTATCTTTTCGGCAATTTTGTTTATTAAAAAAATATATATGGTTCAAATAGGGAACTCACTGCAGTTCAATGTTCAACTAAAAGTACATTTTGAAACTGCATATTTAATTAAAGATTTTTAAATGTTGACAAAAATTTGGTTTTTTTTAATTCCTACATCTTCATATACTTTTATTTATAAAAAAAATAACAAAAAATCTGAAGGCTAATTCCATGTCCAGATTTATCACATATATAATAAGGAACATATACAAAAAAACTTAAATATCAATAGCAAATACAAAAAAGCCTTAGCATTTTAAAAACATGAACGTGAAGAAAACATGAACATGGAGAAAAAGTCATTTAAAATTTTAATTTGTATCGGTAATTGCGCTGGTTGTATTAACAAAGTTTACAATATCTCGCGATATAACTGCCGTACGGGTAAAAATGCGGTGTCAAAATATTCAAAATTACAGGCTTTCATTTAATATTTAAAAACAGAAATCGATTTTTTGATCAATTTTGAGGTAAACTGTCAACCCAAAAGCCTAGATAAGAACTTTTAATGATATATTTGTATAATGCAATGCCCAGTTACTAATTCATATATTTATTGAACGGAATCCTCTGGACGCGAGTAATATTCGCACTTGGCAGGTTATTTACCAAATAATTTTCGTACTCCTAGAAAACGTGTTTTATTCGTGAATTCTTCCCTCTACACACATAATATAAACACACATAATATAAACATAACCACACACATAATATAAACATAAACACACATAATATAAACACACATAAGAAAAAGCAAGGCTGAGCTCAGCCTTGCTTTTTCTAGCACGCTGTTCCTTTTTCCCTATCTTGCACTGAAGAAGAATCTCGCTGTAGATTCGAAACAGCTGTTTGCTGCTTTTCATCCATTATTTGTGCATTTTAAACGTTGGTTTACTGCTTATTAATATTCCTGCACAAAGGCTATAATTGCTATTTTAATCTATCTTTTAGCTATTTGAAAAAATCTTAAATCATTAATGCATTTTTCGAAACATTTATGATTTAACGATATGAATCATTTTCGAACGAACTTATTTCAAAAATTTCTACATTGTGAAATTTTTAATTATTTACTGATATTATAATCAATTAATCAAACATTTACCTAAATATTTTTGTAAAATATTTTGTTTTTTACCTTTAAATATATCATGTTTTGATACCAGAGATAGCTTTTCTACAAAGACATTTTAGAGCAAATGAAATATATTAAATTGCATAAAAATTAAAAAAAAAAATAGTTTGCAATATACAACACATTAAAAGTGCCATGCCGTGCATATCGCGACATCGGACCGTTAAATGTTAAAGCACCTGAATGATATCTATTTCCACATAACATGTAATGTTAATCCACATGAAGTAAACATTAAAAGAAATAAATATAAGGCAAAATTAAAGTTTCCATAAACCTAATGTAATAAAATTTGATAGTAATGTTTATAGAATTTTTCCTGAATATAGTTACGAAATATATAATCATCTAACAAATAACATTGGCACAGAGAAATCTTTAGTACTTTGATTATAATTTCAAAAGATTTTAATAAAGTCTTATTATCATAACTCTAAAATACAATAAAATCCTATTTCTGATTTATGCTAAAGAAGTGTCTATTAGCATTATTTCTTTCATCTATCAGTTTTTAGATGCCTAAATGCAAAAGTAGTTATTAATTTCCTGTTTTATATACCTCGGGATTTTTTTCAAATTCGATTAATATTGCTTAAGAAATTATTCATAGAAGGGAAAATTTCGCTCTCAATCTATGAAAATTTAATATAAAACTAGAATTCCGATTTATTGCATATAAACAAAACGTTTGCAAGGCAAAGTCTTGTTGAACGAATGTAAATAAAAAAATATGTCTCTTCATTCGAAAAGACAATCTTGGTAATGTATTCAAAATGTTAAATTTTGTTCATAATGCAAATTATTTTTACACAATTGAAAAAAACTAAATTTGAAGTTAAAAATGAATTCTCTAAATACTTTGTGCAAACTATCATTAATTACATTTTGCAAATCATCTTTTTCTACAAGTAATTAAATGAATGTGGAGAATTTTGTTTCATTTTCAAAATTTTTATCACGATTTTATTCAAGTAAGAGATAAGAATTTATGTAACCTGTCATAAAACGAAGTCCAAACTCCGTATATCATTAGAATATCTTATAGTACATATTAATTTAATGGATTAATTATAATAAATCCGTTCAATGAAAACGTTTCAAAAATCTCAAAAATCGAGAAAAGTTTATAAATAATTAAAAACTATATTTAAATTTTCTAACAATAGGTCTATCTTCCCTCAAAAGTTGACTGTAAGTCTCTCCAGAATTCTTGAATATAAGGATACGTATTATCGGGATCCTTTATATTTTGTATCATTTAAATTATAAATTAATATTATTCATATTTACATATAAATATTAATTTAAAAATAATATAAAAAGGTTGTTTTGTATTATAGAATGAATAATTTTTTTCTAAATTATTTAATAGGAAATTAAATAATAAACATACAAAATTTGCATTATGAGGCTGAAATGACAGAAAAATCTAATTTCTGAAAGATATAGACTTAAGGGGACACAGTACCTTGAAAATGGTTAAAAAATCGATTTTTTCTTTTGCCTCAAAATTTGACTAAATGTTTTAAAATATACTGGTGAAATTCCAAAGTTGTATCTTTAATAATAAATAAGTTACTAAACATTTTATGCAAAAAGACAGAATTGAAAGGGACATTCTCACTGAACCTGGTGAATTTAGATTACTAATGCACAAACCCAAGGACATAAGGAATTATTTTATTTCCTCCACGAGGAAAAGACAGGGTATGATTTAATCGCAACTGTTTATATCGTACTTTCGTTCGTTCCCTGCGTTACGCTTGTTTTTTATGAAACATACTTACTGTAAGCAAAGTTTTTCTGCATTGCACAACAGACAAAAAGTCCTTCCGGCCAGTGCCGGGAGGAAGAGGTAGCTTTCATATTCCTTATTTTAAAAAAGCCAACTTATATTATTCAAAGACACGAAGCTCAATTAAGTGGAAACCGAATGTAGGAGGTTCAATACTAATTTTTATCAATACTAAATCATTATGAATGAGAATTTCGCGAAATTAGTCAGCTTTATCCAAGCTGCTTTTATTTAAAGTCACTTATATTTGGCTGCCAAATTCGGCGATTTCTTAAAGTGCCTGCCATTTTAATACAACATGGTAGATAAGGCTAACCAGTGAACTTGGTCGAGACCTTAATAATTGCTGTGCACATGCTCACTCATATCGGAATCGGTTGATATATAAGAGTGCTGTCGCAGGCAAAAAATCAGATTTTTCAAAATGTCACCCACTTTAGAAATTGAAACTGCTATATCTGAGCCATTTTTTAAGATAATGACAAACAAAAAAATGCTCCCGAATCCTTATATCAAGGTCAAATACTTAAGAAAGAAACCTTTTTCAATTTCTAATTTTTTTGCACCTCACTTTAAATATAATTTTTTTTTTTAATTTAATGGCCGCCATTTTGAAACAAGATGGCTGATGAAGCTGGTCAGCGAACTTGGTCGAGATATTGATGTATACTATCCACATGCCTTCTTCCATCGAAATAGGCGAATACGTGTGGTATCGCGTGACAAATACAAGATCGTTTCAAAGTGTTAGCCATGATAGAAATTGAAAGTGCTATAATTCAACCACTTTTTAAGATATAAACAAAAGAACAAATTTTCAGAAACAAAAACTGCTCCAGAATCTTTGTATCAAGGCCAAACACATAAAAAAAACTCTTTTTCATTTTCCAATTTTTTAATACCTCATTTTAAATTTTAAATTACATTTTTTAAAAAAATGGCAACCCTTTTGAAACAAGATGGCGAATGAAGCTGGCCAACGAACTCGGTCGAGACATTGGTGTGTACTATGTACAAACCAATTTACATTCAAATCGGTTCATAAATACGCCTGTTATCGCGTGACAAAAATCAGGTCGTTTTAAAATGTCAGCCACAATATAAATTCAAAATGTTATAACTCAGCCATTTTTTTAGATGTAGACGAAACAAAACCTTTTTCGGAATCTTTGTCTTAAGGTCAAACACATACAAAAAAAAAATCTTTTTCATTTTCCAATTTTTTGGTATCTCATTTTAAATTTAATTTTTTTTAAAATTTTTTTAAATGGCCACCATTTTGAAACAAGATGGCGAATGAAGCTGGTCAACGAACTCGGTTGAGATATTTGTATGTACTATGTACACACCAAGGTACATCCAAATCGGTTCATAAATACGTCTGTTATCACGTGGCAAAAATCAGGACGTTTCAAAATGTCAGCCACGCTAGAAATTCAAAATGCTATAACTCAGCCATTTTTTAAGATATAGACGAAACAAAAACTGCTCCGGAATCTTTGTATAAAAGTCAAATACATAAAAAAAAATATTTTTCCATTTTCAATTTTTTGGTACCACATTTCAAGTTGAAATTTTTCTTAAAATTTTAAATGGCCGCCATTTTTAAACAAGGTGGCGGATGAAGCTGGCCAACGAACTCGTTCGAGACATTGGTCTGTACTGTGTATAAACGAAGTTACATCCAAATCGGTTCATAAATACGCCTTTTATCGCGTGACAAAATTCAGGACGTTTCAAAATGTCAGCTACGCTAGAAATTCAAAATGCTATAACTCAGCCATTTTTTAAGATATAGACGAAACAAAAACTGCTACGGAATCTTTGTATAAAGGTCAAATACATAAGAAAAAAATATTTTTCCATTTTCAATTTTTTGGTACCCCATTTCAAATTTTAAGTGTTTTAAAAATTTTTAAATGGCCGCCATTTTGAAACAAAATGGCGGATGAAGCTGGCCAACGAACTCGGTCGAGACATTGGTATGTACTATGTACACACCGAGTTACATCCAAATCGGTTCGTAAATACGAGAGTTACAGTGTGACATATGTCAGATATATATATATATATATATATATATTGATATATATATATATATATATATACATATATATATATATATATATATATCAATTTTGAACGGAGGGTGGTTTCGGGGTCTGGGGGTCATGATCGATGAAAATATACCAAATTTTTTTGAAATCGCTTTCCTGCGAACGGCTGCAATATGTAGCTTTTTGTAAAGAAAGCTACCTAAAAATTAAACTTGTCCGGAGACACAGGCATGCCTGAAAAATCAGAAATGAGACTTACATATAAGACTGGCTATTTTTTTATTTTTATACTAAATGTATATCAAACTTAATCAAGTTCTTGCATGATATATATTATTAATGAATCGATATTAGTAATGAATATATTACATAAATAACGACAAACGAGTCAATTTTCTCATTTTTAATTTTTTGATTATTCATATTTTTAAATTGTTATCTCACTTATTATAACTAAATTATGTGCAAGTGTTTATAAATACTTTATTTTATGTCCTTGATAAAATTGTGCAAGATCTTCATACAAGTTAGAAGTTTAAATGAGTTATTTTTGAAAATGGAAACTTCAAACTGATTTATCTCCATGTTCAAATTTTCATAAGTGGTTTCTTCGATAAATGCTAAGGTATTTTTGCTATTTCATATAGATGTTCGAATTTTTTTGTTTTGTTTTTTGTTTTCCGTGGTGCATTTAATATTTCTAAGCATGGATTTAACTTTCAAGATTATAGTAGTTATTTTTTAAATATTTAAATTATGAGTTTGCTAAATTTCTTTGATTTTTTACCATACAAGAGAAAAAAATTCATATTAATTGTAATATCCCATACATCTAAAAATTCATGCACAGGTTTATGTAGCATATTCTATGCAACGAGGAAAAAAATTAAGCAAAAATATTCATATCTTAAAAAGTTAATTTCACAAAACATTTTTTAGTTAAATAGGCTAATCTACATGTTTATTTTCTTTGACATTATATTTGCTTTATAGTATTAAATATAATGATACCACAGATATTACAATGTTATTCAAAATTGAAAAAAATTAGTTTAAAAGGTACTGTTACCTTTTAATGTGATTATATTAAGTGATGTATTAGTAAAATTGTACAAAATAAGTATCTACTGAAATATTGTTTACCAGTCACTTAAATTAATAAAATAAAGGGAAAGTCTCTTTACTCACAGTCAGTGACTTGAAGTTCAATGTGATGCAGAACTTCTTGTTTGTAAAATTTCAACAAAATTCTACCAAGCAAACGTAAACCATAAGTATAAAATTCCAAGATTACTCGTGTTATATATGGCTTCGCACATATTTCGCATCCCCTACCTTTAAAAGGAAATTACGACGCATAAACATATTTCTCGTTTTTTGTTTTCATGAATAATACTAGATATGTTTAATTAATGAAATGAGACTCCATACTAATCTAATCAAGAGCGGATCAGGGAAGTAATGACTCCACAAACTGCGCATGCGTCGTATGATGCGACTACTCAATCCCTTGTATGGTGTCATATGATGGAGTCATCACTCCCTTGATCCGCTCTCCATATGATTAGATGACAGCGGATCAAGGAAGTAATGACCCCACACACTGCGCATGCGTTGGATGACGAAGAATATACGAGTTTTCAATGCCTTGCAAGGGGTGATATCGTGATTAATTACAATTTCTTTCTAAGCTGTTTCAGAAAGGGCGCTTTGGAGCATAGTGCAATGTTGTTTGCCACTAAACCCAATGTCTTCAGTTCGATCCCAGGTGAAGGAAATTTAAAATAGGTAGAAGGTTATTATTTTTCAATATTTATTTAAGTTATAAAAAAAATGAATCAAACAAATTATTGACAAATTTAAAACCGGAGTAATTGACGAATTTGTGCATGTCAGATGCTTTAGAAATTTCAATAGAACTACATTTAGTCGAATACCTTTATGTTATGTGCACAATTTGATTTTTTGCATTTATAGAAATTGAACAAAATATTTGCTAAGTATAATTAAATTATTTATTCAGTTTTTTTAATTATTCAGAATAATCGTTAAATTGTCTTATAATCAATTTGTGTGCATCAAAAATACGGGTACGTGATGCTGTCGATCACTGATTCATATACATTAAAAGTCATCATGGTCAAAATTGAACGAGTCAATCGGAACGGCGCTAGATCTAAATCGAGTACTCAAATCATACAAACGCATGCGCAGTTTGTGGAGGCATTACTCTCCAGATCCAATCGCATCGTACGTGGCCTGACGATGTTCATTATCTTTTTTAAAAGTTACTTTTTAGTTTCATGAAGTTTTCGTTATTCAATTTTATGTTTCCTTTCCTGCTATTTTGTCTATTCACATGGAGCAATAGTGCTTGTGATTTTCTAGCCCAACTACAACATATCAGTCATATGTGGAATGAAGATATTCACTCCACAATCGAATTTTAAAATCTAGTTTCAGTTTGGTTTTGTGTATCGAAAAAAGCAAATACAATTCTTTCGTTTCCCGCTATTTTTTTTTTTTTTTGTTGTTGTTCTCATGTTGCATTAGTGGCCGTTGGTTTCTACCCAACAACACCACAACGTATGAATTCCACGGGGCCTTGATATTTATTTCACAATATTTCTTTAAGTTTCAGGTTGATTCTACGAGTTGAAAGTAGCAGTCTCGCTCATTTTTTTACCTGGCATTTTTTTTTTCTGTTTACCCGTCGCAATACTGTAGAAAGTGTTCTAGTGCATATGCTGCAATAATGCTGCTCCAACAAATGAGTTGGTGCAAAAATTCTAGAACGTAAAATTGGAGATGTCTACGTTCATCTTTACCATACACATCCTTTAGGGAAATTTATCCTCTTTATTCAGCTGTACGGTGGATAAAGAAAACATCTGCCGTGCGGTAAGGAAAGAGAAAAGTTTCAAGGGCAAATTTCCCAGTTTCAAACCCGACTGGAAATGAATGTAATTAGGAGAGGGGAAGGTGATTTAGAAAATAATATTATTTATTTCAAAATAGTTACATATTGTTTCAGTCTTTAAATTCTGAAATATTGTGGTCTTTTTCTTATTGGTAAGTATATTTTGCGTTAGAATGGAGGACTAATACGAAATTTTTTTTAATGGAAACGCACACAAAATAGTAAAACATATTTTTATAAAAGAAAAAAAATCAGCAATTTTATGTAAAACGAAAACAAATTAAATATGATATATTTGCATTTAATATGCTATTAAAAAGTTGCCCATAATTATTTTATTTGAAACATTAACAGTGAAATAATTAAAATATCATGCTTTACAGTTAATCATCTATACTAATAAAATAAGTTTTCGCTCTGTCTGTGTGTCTGGATGGCTAGCAAAATCTACGGCACGAACGAGGCTGAACATTTTAGTGAGGCTTTCCCAAAGTGTCTCTTGATGCACCTGAGACTCAGAAGTTTAAATTTGTAATGATTGTTGAGTTATTAATTAAACATCGCAACTCACTCTCATCAAAAGTTATCGATTTAATCTCCGTCCAAGAGAAGCACTTCCGCATGCATACAAACTCATTTACGCATCAAGAGCTAGCGAAGAATCGTTTTTCGACTTTATTTCTGTTTTTTGATTGTTTTGTATCAATCCAAATTGACTAATCTGCTCGGCACAGTTAGAATTCAAAGACATATTCTGAAAGATTATACTCGTACGTCTCAAATGCCGCACTCAATTAAAAAAAATGTCGCAGTTAATCCTTGGAAAAACAAATAGGTCATTTTTCCGAAAAAGTCTCCCCTCTTATTGCAACGCCCCTCCAATACGCAATTTTAGAGATACTGAGAAACCAGAAATTTGCTCTTAAAGCTGAAACCGTCTTCAAATCGATGGTGTAATTGGTTTATAAAAATACGAACTTTAACTCTTGCAAATAAACCGGCGAAAGCAGGTCACTTCGCGCCTGACGGAGATGATACTTTTTTTACGCTGAAAGTAGCTAAACGTCAGCATTTTAGCACAATCTTGTTAGATCATCTCAATAGACCAGGTTTACATCACCTACAAAAATTTTGAAATGATCGGACGTGTAGAATTATTTTTTACGAAATGAAATGTGTGAAAATTTCGACAAAATGAGTAAAAACCTGAGTGTTTCTTCGCAGTTTCACCTCTCTAGCGCACAATTTTAAAGGTACCCACAAACTAAAACTATCCACTTAAAGCTGAAATCTTCTTCTACACGATAGTATAATGGGTTTTAAAAAATATGATTTTTATCTTTTTAAAATACACTGACGAACTCCGGTCCCTCCGCGCATGAGACTCTATTTTTCTACTCTAAAAATAACTAAACGTCCGTATTTTATCACAATGTTTGTGAAACATCTCAACAGACAAGGTTTGAATCACCTATAAAAATTTTGAAACGTTCGCACGGTTAGGAATATCTTTTTACAATATAAAATGTGTGAAAATTTCGACGAAATCGCTAAAAACCTGAGTGTTTCGTCGCGGTCCCCCCCCCCCCCCCAGTACGCAATTATTGAGGTACACACGAACCAAAAGTATGCTCTTAAAGCTTATATCATCTTCAAATCTATTGTGCAATAGTATTCAAAAATATGAATTTTAACCATTTCAAATACACCGACAAACGCAGGGGACTTCACGCCTCATGGAGACGATAGTTTTTCTACGCTAAAAGTAACAAAATGTCTGCATTTTATTTTAGAGCATCTCAATAGAGCAGATGTACATCACCTACGAAAATTATGAAAGGTTCGAATGAGTAGAAATAGTTTTTACAAAATAAAATGTGTGAAAACTTCGACGGAATCAGTAAAAACCTGAGTGTTTCTACAAGGTTTCTCTCGCTTACGGGACGCATAGACTACAAAAATAAACTTACGCAGAAAGTAAAATAGTAAATAGCACATACTTTCAACTGCAATTTTTTCGCGATTTTTTCCTTTAAAAATATAAAATCGACGAAATGGAGTTTAAGATATAAAATCATACAAATTTGAGGTTCATTTAAGGGTCATTCATTACTGGCCCGGGCGACGCCGGGCGGATCTGTTGATATTAAAATATAATTTGAATTATATATGAATTATATGTGAATTATAATCAACCTTAGTATTAACGAAGTAAAAGTCAGTAAATCAAAAACAACTCGATGATTAAAACATATTTTTAAAGACCATTAAATGCTTTTTTGAAATTCAATATCTACACTCTAAAAAATAAATGTGTAAATTAGGTAATTTTACACATATATATGAGTAATTTTCTAAGATTACACACTTGTCATAAAATTACACATTTATTTCAAAAAGTTACCTGTTTTAATGTGTATTTAGCCTCTGAAACTAAGTGTATTATTTGTTATCACTTGAAAAACACAAATAAATGTGTAAATGTAAAAAATGCCTAAATTTACACAAATTGATGTGTTATTGTAATTTCCACATAATTCTATATACAGAGATAAGTGTATAGTGTGTAAATTTCTAAAATCACACACTTGTCATAAAAATTACACATTTTGAACAAAAAATTACCTGTTTTAATGTGTATTTAGTTTGAAATTAAATCTGTCAGTTGTTATCGGTTGATAAACTCATATAAGTGTGTAAATGTAGAAAATCGTCTGCTCTGGCCGCAACTATAAACTGGCGAACAATGAAAAAAAAATCTGCTTGTCACAAAAGCAGGCAGCCATGTTTAGGAGATAAAGGAAGAGAAGTACTAGATCTGCTTTATCAGCCGAAATTCTAAAAAAATTACATATTAAAGTAATAATAATAAAAGCTGGATAATCATGAAGAATTTTTATAATAGTGTACTTCAAATCGTCATTGTCTCATTACGTTCTTAATTGGATTATTACATTCTTTGCCATTTATCGGCGGGGAAAAAGTGGATTACAATTACAAAGGTATGTGTAAATATTTGGATCTAATGAAAAAAAAAATGGTGTTAAGTATTAATATTGTTATTATTATTTAAAATTAATAAGATATAATTCTTAGTTTTATAAAACTGGGTGCTTTTTCTCTGTGAATATATAAGATAGAGGTTCCAGTAATGGACGTAATTCAATGTTTTTTTTTGTTTATAAAAAATAAACAATAAAACTTTAGCACGGGTCATACTTGTCCTGAGATTTCAAGACCAAGAAATTTTTCGGTACTAATATTTTATGGAAAATATCTTTTTAACGGCAGGTCCGGGGCTCAAAATTCTATTTTTTATGAGATTTTGTTATGAAATTTTTTTCTGAAATATCTTTTATTATAATAAGAATATTGCATGTAAAAAAAAATCCGAAAAATTTTAAATATTCTTTTTTAATTTAAATTTTAAAATTTTAAACATATTTAATTTTTGATATAACTCTGGATGTACTTACTCGATTTACAAATTTTTGCACTTTTGTGTACAGAAAATGTGTAATTTTAATTTGTCTTCAGGATTTCTTAAAATATTGATTAGGAATTTAATAAAAAAAATTTAAGTAAAAAAAAATAATTTTTTTTATGAGTGAGTTTTGCATTCATTAGCATATTTTCACAATTATCACTCAAAATTAAAAATCCTGAAGATAATTTGTTGTAAGTATAGCATAAAATCTGTGTTATAAATTTCATACATATATTTTGAAGGAACTTTAGATATATTCTTTTAAATTTGACAAATCGTGAAAAAATTCATTCTGAGATAAACGGAGCTAAAGTTCTCGTCAGCGGGCAGCTGATGCATGGCTTCTCAAGGCAAAAGGTGTTTGGATCTAATGAAAATAAAAGAATGCGGTTTGCGGTATTTAACGCTAAAAACTCAGTATTTTTTTAAGCCAATAAAGAAAAAATGCATTTTTTTTTTTTTTTTTTTTAAGAATTTTTAGCCCTGGACCCCCTTAGATAAGGCGAAATGTTGCGTATAGCGTTTTTAACTTAGATTTATTTTTCTATTGAGATCTTAATTGTTAAATTTATTTGAAAATAATCTTTGAAAATCTATTTTGTTTCCTTAATATGCTTTCATTAATTTCTTGTTCAAAATACAATCAAAATAAACTATATAGTATCTATTCTTTTGCAAGGTGTCCATTTCTGGAACAGGGAGTGGCCATTACTGGAACAATGAATGTCCTAGTTATTTCTATTGTTTACAATTAAATTTAGGTTCACATTGGGAAATGCGACTATGAGATGAATGATTAAATATTGTTGATAGATTAATATAATATTGACAGAACTAGAATATAATAATTATAACTATTAATAAAAATTAATTCTTAAAGAAATTCCTTAAGGGCGTCCATTACTGGCACATCTACTATGTATGGTGTATCAATAACCTTGGTCTTTATTACTTTCTGAATTCTTTTTTTATGATAGTATAATTCTGCATTATTTTCGGTTTTGTATTATTTTTAAATGGTACGTTATGTCCAATGGTAAAAAGTAGTATGCTATAAGTGACAAGATTTCTCTAGTTGCAATTTCTCTTAGTTCGTAGTGTATGTAACATGCTGTTTTTGAAAAAATGCAGGGCTTAATTTGCTCCGGAGCCCACCGGAGCCCGGCTCCGGTACTTCTCTGTTTTTAGTAAATATTTAAATATTGATCGGAATTCACCGGAACTCATAAATACAGGGCTCCGGAGCCCATTAGCGCTTCCGAAAAACCGAAGTTTAAATTGCTTTTTCTTTCCTTCCCATTTTCAAACTTTTGCATTATTTTTTTCCAAAACACTTATATGTGACGTAATGTGTCGCACACGTAGATGATGGTGACTAAACAAACTAAACTAAACTAAAACAAACTCAATTTTTATATGATATTTTGGGCTTGGACTGACTCTATCTCAATCTGTATTGCAATTAAAATTTTATTTATTTATGTATAGAAAAAAACTTTTCTTCATTTAAAATTACGTATCATATTTTATTTCAAATCATTTTATTACTATTTTGATCAAAATGAAGGGAAAACAGAAATCGTGTTTTTCTATTTCAAATTTATGTCGGCTATGACGTGTTGATATGGCGCAACTCATGAGACTGAACAATGAATTTGCTTTCAATTCGATTTTCTTTTGTGATAATAGGATAATTTTTATTGGCTGTTTTTTTTTATTTAGATATCTAACCTGAAAAGAATATTTTCTGTTTTAGCCAACGAGCTTTAGCTTGAGGTTTTGTTTGTTTGAGGTTTTTTTTGTCTTCTATTGCGTACGAGTATAAAAATCACGTTAATGATTTTTCTATTTATTTTGTATTACGAACGGTACCCATGCTAAAGCTCTGCTCTGCATGTTTACGAAGTCACTTTCATTTGGAAGTAGATATAATTGCCATGTATTGCAATTCTGATAGAAATCAATCGAACAGTGTTTCTCCTTTTTCTATAAAAGCATCGATTCTCTCCGATAACGATGTCAAATTTTTAATTTAATCTGATTTTCAGGGACTCACCACAAAAGATTGTTATGCGGAAGGAATATATTATAGTGTAAGACATGCACATTTTATAGGAAATTGTGAAACATTTTACATTCTTCAGCATATAAATATTAATTTCTGTAAACTTCATTCATTTTTTCTTAAAAATACATAGCTGCGAACTATCCTTTTTTTGTGTCAACACTATTTCCTAATCATAATCCTTACCATATTTAATTGCAGATTTCTGCAATTAATTAACTTTAAAATTACGCAAAGATTTACTATTCAGAAGGAGTGATAACTAAAAAGTGGAATAGTTGACAGCTGTATATGCTGATAGATATTTAAAATTTTTATTTCGCTAAAGAAAAAAACATGCTTTAAATTTTTCAAATAATGTACGAAATATAAATATGCAGATTGGAGTGACAGGAAGGGGGGCGTGGGGGGACGGTACGGTTGTTGTACCGGTACCGCAGAATATTAGGGCTCCGGTACTTTTTTTGTTAGAAATTAAGCCCTGAAAAAATGTAATGTAGCGAGTAGTGCGATACAAAAAAGTAGTAATAAGCGTTACTTTTGGGTCGATTCAGGGTTTTTTTTTCTTGGGACCTATTTTGGGAAAAATAAAATTTATTTTTGTGAATTTTTTTATATTTTTGTGAAAAATATCGAAAGATGAAATCCATTTCGAAAATTCGAACCAAATATTAATTAATAATAACCTTTACACGTTTTCCCCCTAAAGTTTTGCTTTCTGATAAACTTGTTTTATTAACAAAATGTACATTTTAAAATCTAACAAATTAAAAAATAATTAATGAAGAGCATGTTTTGATGAAATCGAATTTTGTCATGGGTACTATTTTATAAGGAGGAATTTTGGGAAGGGGCCTATTTTTATTAAGAGAAATTTTGTGAAGGGGCCTGTTTTATTAAAAGTAATTTTGTGATGGAGGCTAAATTAAATTTCTTAAAGGGCTTTAGAAATAATTTAGTTTCAAGCTATAATAACTAAGCAGAGCCGCAGTAACACTATTTGGGTACTGGAGCATAAACTTCGTTAACTTTTACATAGATGATTTACGCATCATTAAAGATAATTGATGGTACCGATGAAGCCTGCTAGGGCCTATTTTAATTGGGGGTGCATGATGCAGGGGTACCGTCCGCACCATCCTTGTTGTGCTTCTGTATCAAATATAATAATTACCGTAAGAGGGGTTCATTTGTGATAGGTGGGGTAACTTTGTGACACCTGGTCTAGTTTGCTTATTTCGTGTTAGAACTTCGGGAAACGGTCGTTAAGTGATGTGGCACACCGTAACTAGGAGATTGCGACGCTGTTTGCTTTCCTACCATATCGGACGGAAGGGGAATTCGCATAGCCGACAGTAACGTCAGCTATGGAGATTCGAAATAGGAAAACTAGACCAGGTGTCACAAAGTTACCCCACCTGTCACAAAATACTTCATATTACGATATTTCATATAAGCAAATCGCATATTTCTTTCCGTTTTCTGAAAAAGCTTAAATTATGTATGCTGCAGACAAAAGAATTTTAATTGAATTGTCTTGCTAAAAATATTTCAGATTAAGTAATATTTATTTTAGCATCAAACATAAATAAATAAATTAAAATAATTTAGTCTGAGTTTCTGAAGCATTTCTATAAAATGCAGGAAAATTTCTGAATACATTTGAAAAAAATTCTATTCCTAAATAATATTTTGTGCCAGTTATAAATGTAGTTAAAGCTAGGTAATTTTCAGTGTGCGGGGGATGGGAGGAATGTATAAATATTTTTAAAAGAAAATGTTTTATAAAATAATTAAAACAACAAGAGAGGTTGTAGTTGTAAGGCTGCATGAAGGAAATTGTTTTTTTTTAGCTTTAATTTGATGACAGTCTCCAAACTGTAAGTGGATATTTATTTAGATAATACAGGTTCTATGTATAAATTATGGCTATACAATTTTAGTACTAAACCAAATCAAACAGAAAGTTGACTTGTTGTAATTATCATTTTAAATGATCCTGTTTTATGTAAAAATCAGGTATATCGATGATAGGAAAACCGTTTGTCTATATGTGGTGTGTAAATTACCTAAATACATTGGAGTACACTGTTTGTGGTCTTAAAACATACCATACAGAGAAAAAAGACACCAAGCGTATGTGTTTGTTCTTCATATTTTTTCCGATCATAAAAAACATTTCATTCACAATTCACACATACTAAAGTCTAAACATATAGCTATGAAGCCAAAAACATGTCTATTTTGAATATTACACAAAATTTGATATATTTTTTAATATTATATAAATTTGTGTTTTGCATATTATGCAGAAATATGTGTAAGAACAGAATATTACACGAAAATCTCTATTTTTCATATTACTCAAAAATATTTGTGTTATATTACACGAAAAGATGTGTATTTTACATATTCCACAAAAATGTGTGTATTTTGCATAATACACAAAAATATGTGTAATCACAGAATATTACACAGGTATATATGTTACACTATTACACAGAATTATGTGTATACTTGTGCAATATACACATTAAAGTGTGTATTTCAAGAGTGATAAGATAACTTTGACACACTTAGTGTTATCATCAAATTCACATTTAAATGTGTATTTTGAAATTTACACATTAGGCGTGTATTTTGGCAATTTACACACCACTTTACACGTATAGACAAATTGTTTTTGTATCATCGATATACCTGTTTTTATGTGTAAATTTACACATTTTTTTAGAGTGTAGATAGTCATCATAATCATTATTATTTTTGTTACTATTATTATTATTATTATTGTTATTGTTGTTGTTATTTCTACTATTTGGATGCATTGATAGTTTTACTTTGAAGTCAAAGGAGCGAAATTGTTATGAAATTTCTTCATCAAATATTATTAATAATTAAATATAACTACCAATTCGAAAGTTGACATTTTTTATAACGTAAGAAAATTAAATTTAATTATAAAGTATGCATGTATTGCTAATAATCTTATTCAAATTAGTTAAGTTGAATTAAAAATTATTGTTTTAAGTTCTTATATTTAAACAGCTTTATTTTAGTTGTATTTTTATATACAACAATAGTTAATAATTAAATATGAATATCCTAGATTTAAAAAAAAAAAGTTGACATAATTTAAATGGCATTAAATTTAGTTATTCAAACACTAAAGACACAGGTAAAAGCATTAAAAGTTTAGTTTTGAACAGATTATTAAATTTTATCCTTGAGTTGTACACTATAAAATTATTCACATTTCATTATAATGAACATTCACATTTTTAAATTAGTTGAGATTCAGTTTTATAATGAGTATTAATAACTTTTTGACGATTTATAATGAGAGTGAAATTAGTATTTTTAGGGGTTTTATTTTAACTGTTAACAACAATATATCATAACGTGATGTGTTTATAATATTAGAAAACTCTGATGCATTTATTTAAAATTCACCAAGTTTACCTTTTGTATATGAAGTCAACATAATGAATGCATTTTGACGAAAGTTTTAAGACATATTGCAAAAATATTGATAACATATGCAATTATGCAAGTAGTAAATGCAGTAATTAAGTCTGTTAAATTTTGATACAGATATACATTTTAGATGCTTACATTCCCTTGAAATAACTGTTATTTGGTTGGTCTTTCGGTGTTAATTGAAGGTAATTTGAAATTTGATACGATGACTCCGTTATAACAGTAAGTCTCTAGCTTCCAAAATTTAAATTTTTGTTTGAAAAAATGTCTTTAACGGTCATCTCATAGAAAATATCTTTTGAGCAGCTCCTTCAACTGCTTATTCCATTTCGTAAAAAGAAAATAACCATGAACTTTGAAATGTATCTTGCCCTTTAACTTTTAATGTTATCTCTTTTAGTGTATTTAGTGCACCTTTTATTGAACGTGCGTTCTTTGAATAAATATGTCATCGTATCTTACACTTATGCATAAAGATTGAAAAGGCACTCGAAAACATTTGATTTTATTATGTGGAAAAATAGTGATGTAGTACAGGAACATTCTATGAACATTATTACGTTTTCTACAGATATATGATAAGAACGTTCTCTTTCTATGACATGCAGACGTTTACGTGTCACTCTAGGAATTTTTTAGTAGAACGTCCAAGAAAAAGTTCTAACAAATTGAAATTCTATCCGTTAGCTCTACACAAACATATTGAGAAATTTCAGGCTGTAAAATAACTTTTATGAAGCTCCAGGAAACGTTCTATTGAACATTCTGCAATGGTGTCTTTTTAAATTAACGACCTTACAGCAGTGCCGGCGCAATGTTTCGCGGTCTTTGGTAAATCACATAGTGAGATCCAACATCTCTGACTGCAATACTCGACTAATAACAGAATTTTTTTTTTAACTGCATATATCATAGAAAAGTATTTAGATTTTTAAACGTATGAAAAATAACATGTAAATTCTTTCACATGTAACGTATATTATTTTTTTTTTAAATCTTCTATCCTTTATAAATTCTGAAATATTTACTTTTTGGGTTTCCAATTACTTTCAGAATCCTCACATCTCAGCATTTCCAGACAATTATATCAATTTTGGCTGTAAGAAATATAGTTTATACTGTAATAAGAAATAACTTGGCGCAGTATACTATAAATAAAAAACAACGTTTAAAGCACCAAAACACTTTATTTCTTGTTGCAAAGTATTTTCGGTAGTCATAGCGTACCGTCATCAGGGCAAAATATGATTGCTCAGAAATGAAAATTGCTGAAATATATGCAGGAGAAGCGGAAACAACAATAAAAATTATTAGCCAATAAAATTACAGAAAATTTTAGGAAACAGCCAATGTAAGAGAAGTGGATTCAAAGATAAAGTTTATTAGCCAATAGAATTACCATACTTTCCTGTAATTGCCGAAACGTCAGTGAAGGCTTACTGTGGAGACACGAAATGTTTTCGTTTCTGTTAGTCTGTCTGTTAGTCTGTTTGTTAGTCTGTCTGTCTGTTCCGCGATAACTGTCGCAAAAAACTTCCGATGGGCTTGAAATTAAATAAGCATGTTGGTGAAGTGCCCGGAATTAGCTCTATTGTTTTTGGTTATATTTGTTCCATCTGTTAGGAAAATATGGAACATTTTATTTTGCATCATAATGCTGTTCTATGGAATTTCAGACGATTTTCAAATTTTCATTTCTCGAAAGAAAATCGCTCATTTGATTAAGGGATTTAAATGGCAAATTACGGATTCGGAAATTTCCCAATAATGGTCTTTAATTATTCCTATTATTACGAAATTTTGTCAAGACATTGGTAAGATTTTTTTTTTTTTTTTTAACTAGGTGTATATCTTTTGGTAAAATTTTATACATGTATTTCAATAATATAAACCATCTTGTTTAAAAATTTACTTATTTGAAATAAACGTATTTATTTTTTTTTTTTCCTTTTCTTTCATTAGTTACCTAGAAACTGTATATTTCAAGATTTATCGTCTGCGTACGGCTAACGCAAATATTTGATTTTTAATTTAAAATTTATTATTTTTTTTAAACTTTTTAAAAGCAAATAGATAGCAAATGTTACCAATATCGCAATATCGAAAATGACATAATTAGCGAAAAATAATTAGTTCCATTCTTAAAAACTAAAAAATAACTAGATCGCACGAATAAGAACGTTTTTGACAAGTGTTAATTCTTAAAGCCACTACACTTCAGAAAATATTAATGAAAATTACTTTCTTTTTAACCCCTTAATTCTCGCTACCGTCATATTCTCGGGCTGCTTCTTTCACTCAGATTGTTTGGTTCCCACCAGTTTTATAAAATAGTGAAATTGGCTATATCTTACAAGGAAGGTCTCCTTACTGGGCATACTCAGAATATTTTGAAAAAAAAAATTACCAATTAAACTACTTATGTATGTAATAAAGGATCAGTCAAATTTAGCGGCGGAATTACGGTAGAAAGTCTGTAAAAAAATAAAATACTTTCGAGTATTTGGCGCGAAAAGACGAAAGCGTCATGCGATTTGGCGAGCAGTACTTTCCCTCGCCAAAAGCAAACTATTTTAATGCACCTGAAAATTGTTTGTTAATTGATTTTTAGAATGCGTGTAAAAAGTATTTAATGAATTTAAATACAAACAAGGAGAGAGTTTAATAAATAGATTTTTTTGTATTACATATTCATGTTGCTTGTTATATAATTTTATTGCTTTAAAAACAATTTCATATATAAAAAATACTGTCATATATTTAAGCGTATTCCAAAATGAAGGCAAGATTCATTTACCAGTTATTTATTTCAATATCAAAGAATTCGTCGTTCCCATAGCAACAAAATTGAATCCACAGTGCTCAACTGGACTTAATTTTGAGATATTGAAACAATTTTAATTTATTTTACTTTTGTTTTAATTCATCAAATTTGATATTTAACTTTCATTATAAATATATACATATATATGACAAAACTATAGTTAAATCAAATTAAAACTGGCAAAACTAAAGTTATTTACATTAAATTTATTTAAACAAGTTCAATATAAAGCATTTTTATCTTAAAGAGTATTCGACATAAAAAAGTATTTTTCGAAAATTCATTTCATCGCCAACCGATGGTAAATCGCCAAATAAACGAAATTTTCATTATTTTTTTACGAACGTTCTATCGAGGTTCCGCCAAAAATGTTTTTATAAGCATATATATCCACATGAGAAGAACATTCTGTATTTTTTTCCGATTTTTCTGAATATGCCCGTATGGAGACCTTCCTTGTTAGTATCGTTTTTCCTGTCATTAAATAAGGTGAATATTTCTTTTTCATAAAAGTGGTGCCAATAAGCAATTTCAATTTTTTAACCGTAATTTAATTCAAGCGTGAAGGGGTTAAACAGAAAATTGCACTTTAGTTCATAAAACCTGAATGTTTAAGATAATAGCATTAAAGTTAAATCATATTCTTCTGTCATTATCGAAATGAAAGCTCGGTAACTCGAAGTATATCTAATATACGATTGTAAATCGTAGTTTCGCAACAGGATTTTAATTTCACGTTTCTTTTAGCTTTAAAGTTGTAAAATTATTTTGTCATTTTTAATAAAAGCTTTTTAAAATAGTTTTTTTTTTTACAACGTTTACTTGCAATGTCTGGGAAGAGATCCATATCCTATTCTGTTTTTTAACGATAAATATTTCAATCTGGTTGTTGCGATCTTCAGCATTTGGGGTTGCTTTTTTATTACTTGAATGCTACTGGTGGAAAAATAATAATTTTAGATACATATTTTATTTATAATTCATTTTTTTAATTTATAATTTTCTGGGGTGTTTTTAAAGTATATATTTTTTTGTAGATGGAATTTTGCGTAAATATATTTTTTTATGCATTTTTACATATTTATGTATAAAATGATTAATATATATATAGGTATAAAATACTTATACTTATATATAATATGTATTTATGTATTTTTATCTACATAAATAATTACATACATAATTTATATATATATAAATAATACATATGGAATGTATGTAATACAAAAAAAAGATGTTTATAAAAATTTAAAAACCATTTTTTTCTGTCATCTTGAAAAAATATAATAAGATGCTAAAACGACCTTTTGGCGCCATTTCGGATTCCTTCGCCAACCGTGCCAACCAGAACAAGATACGGAACTTCATAGATTAACATCCAAGATCGGACATTCCCATAGAGCGTAATGGTAATGCGATTGCGATCGTAGCGCCCTTATTGACAATGGGGAAGAAACTCCCCATCCTTGTAGTATGCTTATTACTGAGTATCTACCTTATTGTGATCTTTCTTTTTTTAATGTTGCATGTTTACGTTTTCGATAGAATCTTACACCGATACACGAACATAGAATAGACATTCTATTTTATATATCTAATATCTATTCTATGTTCATGCACCGATATATGATTTTTTTGTTTTTTGTTTTTTGTTTTACATGATTAGTGAATGGTTTTAAGTTCAACGAAAAACTAGGTAAAATTTTCGTCTTGAATGCTATATATCAAAAGCAATGGTGTAATATAAAAATATATGAAATATTGCACTCTACATGTCCCAGAAAATTTCATAATTATTTCCCTTTGGTAGGAATTTTTTTTAGCCCGTGTTTTATTAATTTATGAAGTTTAACGTATTAAACAATCGTTACAATAATCTTTTTAAATGTATGCATTTTCACTTCCTTACAGATAAAATAAAAAAAATTGTTTTTAATGTAAATAACGTACAATCAATTCATTAATATTTATAATTATAATATTAACATATAAGAAATAACAATAATATTACAGATAGGGAAAAATTCCTTTCGACAAATTTTTAGAATTGTATAAATCTAAAAGTTAAAAATAAAAAGAGGTACTGACATTACACTCAATAAAATTTTATTCGATATGAATAAATTGACACACTACCTGAATTTGATTTTTTTAGAATTTAATCTTATAAACTTACATATTTGCATTCTTAACAGAATTTTTTGGCGGTTTTCTTTTATATTATTAGTCTAATTATCATTTTGTAAGTTAAAAATGAACAATAGAAGTACGGTAAAAAAAAGCAGCTAAATAAATAAAGCAAGCATGAATAGAATATCGTCTGACATCTGCATCGTTTTAGGAACGAATAGATATTCAAAGCATAGAGGGTAAACATATTTCTTCAACATAGGTAAATTTCGGAGGTTTGCTAGTTCTTCCCCCTTGTCGATAGTGACGCTACTACTGTTGCCATTACAGATTTTGCCGTAAACGTCCCATCTTGGTCCTTAATCTATGCGGAACTCTTCCCTAGAATTCTCCCAGCCTCGGTTTTTTCATTTTATGAAGAAAGATTCGTCGATTTCTACGATTTTACTTTGCCCGCCTTTTTTCATTGGTTGCAATTTCATTTTGGCAAATGTTTATATTATTTAGCACAAAATTTGCCACTTTTTATTTCTGTGTTATGTCAAAACCCCTACAAATAAGCAATCCCTTATTGTTTCCTATAAAACGTGACAAAGAGTTGTTCAATTTTGATTTTAATTATTGGGAGTGAAATGTTTTGCTTAATTAATGCATGTATACTTCTTTTAAAGCTACGTGAACGAAGCCAATGAAACAACTAGTGGTCTATAAAAAACATTCAAATAATCGCGATTACGAAAGATTAAGCAGAAAGTCCTGCTTGGAGAAATAAAAGATTAATTAATCTTTCGCAATTTAGCCTGAAACGTAGGTTTGCGTCAAAAATGAACAATGTTAGTAAAATTGTGGTTTTAATTTGAATGTGGATACTATTAAAAGGCTATCTCAAAAAATACTTTATAGCGCTGAATCACGTTTGTCATTTAGTACAATAACACAGATACGATGATGAATGAATACACATTAGGTTTAAAACTCTCCAAACATACCTATTTTTGCGTGATTTTAGTAATCTTATGCTATCGAGTATATTAAGATGTATTTAAATACGATCTTAGATCTAAATATTACAGAACAACAACGGAAACTATATTTGGGAAACAAAAATTGTAAAAACATTAGAGTTCTAAATTAGATGATTCAGTTTCCATTTCCATAAGTTCTTTATCCATCAGATGCAGATATTTGTGGTTGGCAGGTAAGTAAATATTGCTATTTGGATATTAGGGTAACATGAAATATTTGTTCAAACTGTTGCTTATCCTTAAAAATCACTGCCTAAACAGAAATCTGAGATATACTATAATCTTTTTCACAATCAATAGAAAATTACGAATGTAAATTTAAATAAACTAGGGGCGGCAGGGGGGCAGGCCCCCCTGAAGAAATGCACTTTTTTATCTAAAAATTTACCAGAATAAGCAGCTTATCTGAATTTCAGAATATCATTGCATAACAACGTATTTAATGTAACACTTTTAACGCTTATCACTCCCTGGCTCTGCTGCGGAGACATAACCTTTCTTTGCAAAATTTGTTTTTGGCACCAGTAATAAAGGAAAATAAAAGTTACCTCATTTAATCAGAGCATTTTTGAAATTGTGTACTTGAAGGAAACTTCTTTTTAAAAAGTGGTACAGTTCGAATAAAATTTGTCTAAGAGACGCCGGAGCTTTAAGGGTTAATTTCTGAAACTTTTCGAAGTATTTGCTATTCTTATAAATATTTATGCAATTTGAAAAAAAAAAATTAAATTGCGATTTGAAGGAAGTTGAATATTACGCAAAGTGTATTAAAAAGAAAAAGTTGCAAATCTGACGTTGAGGCTCCTGATCTGCAGATTTACTAGTTTTATTGGCCAATAAACATGATCTTTGAATTCGCTTACAAGGCCCGTTTCATGAAATTTCCTGTCGTAATTATATTGGCTAATAAACTTCGAATCCACTTCTCTTACATTGGATGTTTCCTAAACTTTCTTGTAATTTTATTGACTAATAAACTTCATCATTGAATCCGATTCTGCAACATATATTTCAGCAATTTTCTTTTCTGAGCAATCATATTTTGCACTGATGACGTTACGCTATGGTTACGGAAACTAATTTGGAACAAGAAATAAAGTATTTTGGTGCTTTAAACGTTGTTTTTTATTTATAAAATTTATACTATTTTTTTTCTCCAATTAACATTTAAAAACGAATTAAGATCAATAATATCATTATTTTACGCAATGAAACTTTATTTAGAATTATATAGAGACGCTCCAGGCCCCCAGCAAAACTTCAACTGGCGTAGACAGCTGCACCGTTTGACCGATATTTGCGCCGGCCCTGACCTACATGAAAAAATAGAAGAATACATACGTTTTACTCCTAAAAAGTAATTA
Source organism: Maratus speciosus (assembly GCA_963932465.1). NCBI lineage: Eukaryota > Metazoa > Arthropoda > Arachnida > Araneae > Salticidae > Maratus > Maratus speciosus. The sequence goes on from OZ010787.1 coordinate 246,882,969, forward strand.
TTAAAATTTTAGCACGAATTGATGTGTGTGCGTGTGTATATTGGAGCAGGTTGTGTTTATAGCAAGAGTAGAGGTCAATAATCTCTTCCACTTATTTGGAAGGGCAATCTACTCGATTTCACAAAGGAAACTTCTAAGAATTAAATTAATTTTAAACAATAATAATATAATAAATCATATTGTAATAAAGTGTAAACTGTAGTTCCGAATTTTCGAAACCGTTTTTATTTTTTTTTAGTATTATTCGCTTTACAAATTCTGCGATTATATAATGCGAATATTACTAAAAAACAATAGTGATTAAAAACGTCTGCAAAACCGATCTGCCCCGCTGTAACGTACTCAAACAATTTATATTTTTATAAAAGTATTTATAATATTCAAATTTGTTTTCGACACAAGCACCATATACACTGTAAAAAAATACGACCAGTTTTCTTGTAGGAATCGGAAAAATAGTTGCCCTTACGGTACCGGAAAATTTTCCGACCCAGCTCGGAATAAAATCCGGAAAATCGGAATAAAATCCTTAAAATACCGTTTTATTGAATATTTCCTTTTTTTACGGATTATATTCCGAGCTGGGTCGGAAAATTTTCCGGTATGATAAGGGCAACTATTTTTCCGATTCCTACAGAAAAACTGGTCGGATTTTTTTACAGTGTACCTAAAGTCCAAAATTCTACACGATAAGAAGTGTAAATTAAATTTTAATTATGCGAATAAACGTAATAATATAACTGAAGTAATTTATCATTTTTAAAAATGTAATTATGAAAAAACTCTTAACTTAAAATTAAAAACTGAAGCAACTTTTGTTTGCTATTTCGGGCTTTGAACTTTATCATAAAATTTCCGGTTTATTCATACTTCATACGTTTTCCATTATTTAAAAAAATATTTTACAAACAAATTGGCGATAAAACTAATATATGTAATTTTAAAAAAAGGCTAAAACTATGCATCAAATAAACTTGTATATTTGTTTCCTTATATGATTTGCGTTTCAACTGTTTGAAATGCTTTTATAGTCTTTTGGATACACTGTTTCGTTTTTCTAAATTCAATCGTAATGTTTGGGGTAACACACCAAGAGTAGTAAGTATACTTTTTAAACTATAAACGGTATACACTGTAAAAAAAAAAATCCGACCACTTTTCCTGTAAGAATCGGAAAAATAGTTGCCTTATCGTACAGGAAAATTTTCCGACCCAGCTCGGAATAAAATCCGTAAAAAAAAGGAAATAATCAATAAATCGGTATTTTACGGATTTTATTCCCAGCTTGGTCGGAAATTTTTCCGTTACGATAAGGGCAACTATTTTTCCGATTCCTACTGGAAAACTGGTCGCATTTTTTTGCAGTGTAATACTTTGAATCATGTTACCCAATTTAATTACAAAAATGTACAAGAAAAGCGTGCTTATTTTAATTTACATAAAGCAGGCATGACATTGCCGTCTATCATAACATAGATAAGTGCGTTGTTTAATATTAATAGAAATTATTTTAAAAATTTAAAAATATAATAATATAATAAATATAAAATATATATCATTTTAATTGATGATTTTGCTTTTATGACATGTTATAAATTTTGCTCATTGATGAATGCCTTCGGAACAATTTCACTAAATATCTGCTAAATAAGTTTTTGCTTTGAATTTCTATGAAATCCAAACGAAAAAACGTTTTCAACAAATATTTGCCAAAATTATGTTATATATTTTTTAAACTTTGAAAAATACTTTATAAAAAGTTCGGGATTTTTTATTTTGTTTCTCTTATAAAAATATATTCATTATAAATAAACTGAACATTATTGTTTAATATATAGCTAAATAACACATAATATAAATTCACACAATTCGAATATCAGATTTTTACATTTACAATCATTCCATCAAAAAACTCTATTTTAAAATTGAGCAATAGCATTTTTGCATTAAAATGTATTCGTTCAAATACAACTCTTATTTTCTGCATTACTATTTATAAAATCTCATTTCTATCAGTCATTTATTATCGTATCAAATCCTCTCGATAAATAGACCTTTCAAGTGGAATTAAAATAATTAAACTTACTCATTTTAAAAAAGGGCAATTTTAAATAGGGGAAGCTTTAAAACTGTTTATCTTCACTTATATATCCTAGATATGCGTAATAGATGTGCTAATTTGTTCATTAATTTTTGGAAATGTAACTTGAATAGTCTGCACAGAGAGAGATGTATCTCTGGTAATTTCACTTTAAAAGTTTTTAAGCTTTCAGAGAACTAATTTTTCTTTCCATCGCTCTTGATTGCAAAATCTAACTTTTTCAGTCTCAACTAATCCACCAATCAGCAGAGAGATAGTCAGGAGAAAGAATGGCAATTAATTACAACATAAGAAAAAATACGTAGCGTAAAGTTTATTTCCCATCGAAAGAATTCAGCTCATAAGTCCCGTGCGCGCACATTTAACTAACAGGTATTCTATTCTGAAACCAGTTTTGAATTCTTTTAAAGCTCGAAGTTTTTCTCTTAATTATGCAGACAGAGAACTTTCTTTCGAAAACTTTTCAGGTTGTTTCACAGAACATGGAAGAAATTGTTTAAAAGTACGCCTTAATTCTGAAGCAGTATTGAAGTACGGAATCATGCATTTTTAGTATTTTTGTGTAGAAGATGGTTTCTGAAAAACTCTCTGAAGCATATTTTGTTTTTGTATAAACTACCTTAAACTTTTCACTTATGTTTAAACTTGAATTCTGTAAACTTTTTATGCCGCATGACCTTTAGCAATTTCAATTAATTTTTTTTCTCTAGATGCTTACAGAATTTTTAACAGATTACTTCATGAATTTCAGTAAGAACTTCTTGATAGTGAATTAGCACGATATAGAATATTAGGATCACGGTTACGTTGATAATGATGATGATGATAATTTATCCAGAAAAATATTTGATTGCGGTTTGATTGATATTGGAATTAGATAGCACCCATCGTTATATGTTCGTATAATTTAGTACATTCGAAACACAAATTTATCTAAAAGTTTAACACCGTTTCAAAATCTATTTAATTGATGTTAACTTGATGATTTACTTTATCAATAGCAAAATAAGCTAAAATAACGCAATGACCTATCTACGGTTTGATTATTATGTACTGGATTGGTATGATATTTACTCTTTCTAGAATACTTCAAGTTATTATCGGTAATGAAATGCTTATTAAAATTTTATACTGTTAATAATAATCGCTTCAGAAATGACACGTATCAACATTTTACCGTAGGTGATTTGAAATTCCCTTTGGCCGCTATCCGGCTTCATGCAACCTTACTTTATTTTCAAGTTTTTCAAAGTTATATTGTAGTTACATTTCACTTATAATGAACAAAATAAAATCTCGTTATGTTGTTCAAACAATTTAGTTAAAATCCTTTATTTATCTTCATTCGAAAAATAATGACAGTATTTAATACCTTACTAAGAATGTAAGTTCGTAACGGTTTAAATCAGATTATTTGTTTGTTTGGTTTTTTTACTTAAGGGGATTTGGTACATTTTGTACATTTTTTTTATTATTTGAGGATTTTTAATACGCTCTGTAACATGTTGTTATTATTTTTTTAAGAAAAATAGTTTCATCAGTAAAAATTTTTCAAGAAATTATTTTCGAAAATTCGAGCAACTTAAATAAAAAACAAGGAAAATTTTTAAAACACACTTCACTTACAATTTTTAACTTTTTCAAATAACTTTTCTAATACTTCCCTTACAAATAGGCTCTCTAATTGTAAGGACAAAGTTTCCAAAAAGCAATCCTATAAAAGCAATGTATTACTATAACATAGGTGTAATGGAGCAAACTAATTGTTCGAAAAAATGCGAACATCATTAGAGTTGAAAAAAAATAAACATTTGTTTTTTGCAATATTTAATCTGATTGTTAGTGATAAAAATATATTCCATAACTATTTTTGAAATAATTTTTTGAAGCAGGAACGCTGGTTAATGCGTATAAAGTGACTTAGAACTGACATACGCCGTTGCATTATAGAGAACTTGCGACAATGTAAACATAGTTGCTTCACACATTGAGATTAATCAAATCGCAAAACATTTATTATAGAACTAAAGTTGAATTTACTTCATAGGTTCGAAATAATTTTTATCGCATAAATTAACGAGTCTCATAAATTTTGATGATTTATGTAACAGGCGGTTTATTCTGTTAAAATCAAGAAATAATATTTAGTATCAAAGTGTAGGAAGTCAAAGATCTGATACAAATGTAGGATATCACTCTGATTAAAACAGAAATTAGTCACAACTTCTCATTTTCTTATCTGCTAACAGATAACTTTGATGAATTCGAAAACTATTTAAAATCTTCATTAAAAGTAGCAAAACGAAGAGAAATATCTGAAGTCTTTTAAGCATAACTTAATACTTACTCGTCGGAATAAAGTGATATTTCAGTTTCGCATATGTCAAGCATTTAGAAATCCAATAGCGTTAAAAAAAACTGTAGACAACAATTATTAATGTTTTCGTAAATTTATTTAGAAAATATATTTTATAAATCAATATTAACAAACAATATTAATAGTAATCCATGAATTTGTAACAGAAATTGTTCTTTAAAATCTTCATATATGTGCATCCAAAATTACAGCTCTTTCCAACCGCTAGTTTTTGATCTATGCTAAAAAAATTACTTTCATGGCAATAGCTCTACAAAGATACAGTTATTCAGGGTAACTTTGATCCGCATTTTCTCTCTTTTCATGTGCTACACTCTTATTTTAAGAATATTGTTGCAACTAGGGGCATAAAAGAGAATAATAACCCTAAATTATTGTTGGACTATCAAAAATTAAAGCATAATAAGGATAAAAGTAATAAAAAATGAATATTTAGCCTGGTTCAAAGTTACCCAGCCATTTAGGGTAACTTTGCACCATATGATAAATATTATCTAAAAAAATTCATTAAAAAAAAAAGTATTATAGTTAGGACAACTTTAACCCTCCCAAAAAACTTTCAGATATGTAAAGACTCCGAATTTACATTTCCTAGCATTACAAGATTTGTATAATTTATGATATTACAACAAATATCAGGCATAAGAAAAGCGGAAGAAGAGAACCATGAAAATTTAGAAAAAAAAAACCTGTTTATTGTTAATATAAAACATAAAAATGCAGTGAAAAACAATTTTCAGTGTTTTAACTCAATAATATATCCATAGTTACAGTAATACATACAAGTACTATTCAAACAAGTATTATTCAAACAAGAATAAAAAATGTCGAACGTATGAAATGTCAAATTTGAGTAGCTCCGCCCCTAATCACGCCTCTAAATGAATTTTATGTATTTTACACATATTTGTGAAAATATTTACATGTTATATCTAATGCACACTTTCGGCATTTATATAAAACATACGTGCAAATATGGAAAATTTTCGACAGTAGCACCTATAATCAGTAAATTATAAGCATCAGTGTAACTTTGAGCCGGCTCAAAGTTACCCTGAAAATGCGGTAAAATGCTAGTGCTTTCTTATTTTACATTTTATTAACTATTAATAAATATATAATCACAAAATATTAACATATTTACAACATTTAGATAATAATATGTCTGATAAATGAGTATATTGTTACTTACTATGAAAATTTAATTGGATTAAACAACTTCAAAAGGGCATTCAAAATTAACTTGAAAACAGTACTTCACAAAAATAGTTAGATGATGCAATTAATTGTGCATAATGTTGCTAATTTATTTTCTAAAATAAAGAGTAGAAATCGAAGTTTAGAACCTTGCCAACAGAGCTCAGTTCTGGAGTTTATTTAGTCTTTTGGAGTCAAAAATATTGAAAAATAGGAGGTGGTGCAAAGTTACACCCCATGGTTCAAAGTTGTGACTGAACAAATTTGTGACCTGAGTGACTGTAACAAATGCAGGGAACGGTCACGGCAGAAGAAAATTTTTGCTGAAAAATTATTTTAAACGGAAATACATGTGTCATACGTCAATTTAAAGCTGAAGATCTGCAGTATACGAATTTGTAAGTTTTAATTCCATAAGCGTAATTCTACACCGAAACTGGGTTGGAAACTGACAGTATTAATATTCATTTACAGTTAAGCATAAAAATCAACTTATTGAGTTGTATATATTTTTTTTTTACTTCCATTCATTAAATTAAATTATTATGGATTGAAATTAACAAGATAATATCTGTTAGATCTACATAGTTAAAAGGTTTCCTCTAAGGTATTAAATGCAATTTTAATTTTATTTATTAGTTGATAATTAAATGTCACAAGAGTAATAGAAAGCATTTTAAAGTTTTAATTCTATAAAAACTACTTAAAATGTTTACCCAAAATTCCTAACTCTTATTCCGTGGGATAAGGAAGATTTTTCATTAAATATTTTGATTATGCTATGCATGGAATAGGTTCTAGGGTGCTGTCACAAGAGTAACTAACGTCTGTGTCACAAGAGTAATACAAAATACTTTTGTCCATAGTTTGACAGAAAACTGCGTTACAACCAAAACAAACAGAATGCTTAAAATTTAGTTACTTTTTCTCCGTTAGTAGAACAGTTCTTGATATAGTTTTAGTCATAATTAAGGTTATTTTGTAAATTTTAAGGAAGATAAATGATCTTTATTAGTGTTATTTTTTAATGGATGGATTTATTTTTATTCATTTTTTGTTATTACTTAAGATTATAAAATAATAATGACAAGTAATTAAAGATAGATTAAAACAACTCAACTTGTGTCAGTTTTATGTTCTTTCTTTTGCATTGAAGCACATGGTCTTTGATCAGATATTTTATAGGCTTTGTAAAGCTCCGTTTACCTAATTCAGCTGTATGACCTACAGAGATTATTATAGTAACTTTTATGTAAAAGTTTCTAATAGTATATTTTAAAGGAAAGATTTTAATATTGCTTCTTATACATGACATTGTTTTAAAGAGCAAGAAATATTCTGCTAAACGACAAAAATTGTAGAGAAAAAAAGAATGAAATTGAGTATATTGATGGGAGAGTGAAACAAAACAAAATGTATTGTGATAAAATGAAGAAAAGTCTTAGAGTCAGCAAAAGCTTCAGCAAAAAAATTAAGATATTAAGAAAAGGAAAAGGTAGAGAACTAGCTAATCTCAGTTTCTGTAACGAAGAAAAATCCAACCCCACAGCTTTGGGAATTTTATGTCGATGAAAATTTAAGAAGAGTTCATTCTTCAGCTAAATCTGCATTAGTTAGGTGTGACAAAGATCACATAATTTCATGAATCCTAGGTGACCTTTAGTAAGAGAATAAGTTTTTTGCTTGAAAAAGCTTTCCTAAATTGAAAAATAGGAAATTCCTTTGAACCTTTAAAGCCTAGTTTAATAAAACAATAGAAAATTATACATCAGAATATATGTGATGTCTGCATTTGTGATTGTCATGAAAACATTCAAGCAATTCATAATGCAGTGACGGGTACATTTTCTGCATTAAACATTCCTGTGAAAAATGTAATGATTTTGTGTGCTGAGATAAATCATAATTAGAATGTATGAATTCGGAATGTCTAATTTGCGAAGATAACATCGAAGAATTATTTGAAAAGGAAGCCCATAGTACAGAACTTCTTAGAAGTTATTGTAAATTGCAAAACGATGATAAACGTTTGATTATTGACAAAACGTTTATCAACATTTTGTCAAAACTGTTACTTTCTCAAAACTTTGATACACGTTTTGAAAAAGTAACACTTGAAGAAACAATTTCTGATTGTTTATAAACTTTTCGAAAGCAACTAAATCCATTTCTGTGGTCCACATTTCTTCAAACTTGTACACAGGATTATTTTTACCATACCTAAAAATAACCATTTCTCAAAGAATCTTTATGCCAGTGTATTTCTGAAAACTACATTTTTATGCCAAGACCAAATTTCGGTACGAAATACTGCATACTGTTCAAATGTACAAGCGACTGTATTTCCAGCCATTATTTAGTATGATCCCCAAATAGTTAAATCTTACGCTATTATTTCAGTCAATATAACTCATAATCAATTTTCTGTAAATGCTCTCGCCTGTAAAATTTGAACATATAATCTTTAAGGGAATGCATTTTCCTAAAGTGTATCAATTTTGCTTTTTTATATAATGATTGTGCTTTCCAATTTAAACAAAAGTATAACCATGCTAATATGCCAGCAAAGAATCAGACTTCTTTCACAATTAACTTAATTGGGATATTTGTTTTTTCAAATTCTCCTGGTATACATTCTGTAGATGTATTTTGTGCCGTTGTATGATGATATACGTAGAATGAAATAAAGCAATTTTAAGGAATACTGCTTATTTTGTCAAAATTGTTCATGAAAAAACAAAAGCAAGCATACTCCATACGTCAGATGAAGAAATAAAACAATAATGTTTCATTACTTTGCGAGAAAATACCAACAGCGATTCTACAAATATAAATTGTTAAAACGCTTAAAAATGACACTATCTACTACAAACCATACACTCATTCGTACAAAGCATTTGTGTTTCATTAAGGCTGTTCTCAAATCCAAAAGGGCAACTTTATGACATAAGTTTTAATTTATTTTTGTTTGGAAATGCATGAACCTAGCAGGTGTTGTTGTTCAGAAACTATTTAATCGAGCTGTTTTTTTTTATTTATCAAACGCAATAGAACTTTCAGAACATAATGACAAAGTGAGCGTTTGAACCAAATTTCCGCTCGAAAGAAGACTATCCACTAAAGAAATGGTCAAAAATACGTTTGTCACGAGACCAAAATCGCTTATAACTCAATAGGTAATTTATTTATCAAAAAATGGAAAACACATTTCGATTCCAAATCGCTTCCATGGTCAGTCTTTCCAATTTTAGACTTTTCCGTTAAAAAATGAATTTGTAAATGTGTCAAAACATTTTGCACTTATTGAGTAGAGCAGCTGAGACTCGTAAACAGCCTTAAGTAAATAATGATACAGGAGAAGTTGTAAGTGATATTATTGATAATGAAGACAATGATTTATTCTGTTCAGTAGCAGAAACTGAGAAGTTGCATGCTATGTGGTTATACTGAATGATTCTAAAATATGATGATTTAAAGATTCGGGGTTTTACTATTGAAGTGGTAAACGAAAATTATCAAATAAAGTGCTAAGAGCTATTTAAAGCATAAGGAATTCTCAAGTTTGACCCTTGTGACCACAATATTTGGCAAAAAAGAATCAAATTGTGGCTGACGTTAATGCTCTCAGATTGATAAACTTTCGAGGATTTTACAAACTCTAATTTTAGAATTTTTTACATTTGTTTTATGTTATTTTAAAATGTAACCATCAGTAAAAGTTTTTTCTATGGAAAAGTAATTTTTTTTTAACTTATTTGAATTATTTTGTTTGGTATTTAAACTGAATTTTTGGGGAAATTCCTTTACGGACAAAATGTCACAAGACTATCAGTTAGCATTTTTCAAAATCAAATCAAATGTAACTAATTCATGTGTTATCAGATGAGTTCAATGGTTAATACTTTTTAAAAAGATATAGTTATTCTGCTGTATTCTGTAAATTTTATTTCTATAGTCTCATATAATTCACAGAATTCCTGCGTCAAACACAATTTTTGGAAATCGCATTTTTTTGTGGTCACAAGAGTAGCAAAATTTTCATTCATTATCTAGGCAAGTAAAATGCTTTTTGTTACAAATTGCATATGGTTTGTAAGAGCAGAGCACATGTATTTTTAAGTGGTTGCATCAAATTTATCCTAAATATATTTTGTAATGAAAGAATTAGAAATATCTATGGAAATTTCCCCTGACAGTCGCAAGAGTAACAATGAACGTTCCCTGCATTTAAAATTCGGATTCCCAAATTTTTAACCTTCCTAATTCCTAAACTACTTCAACGAATGACTTACCGTTTGGTATCCTCAATTATACGTAAAACGCCAAATATTATGGAAAAATTAGGTGTTTATTTTTAAAAATCCAAACTTGGTACAATTTTGTTATGAAGAGGACAACCTATGCTCATTTTTTAAACATAAATTCTTAGAAGATATAATTTCCATTCGCATGTTTATTTCGATTGCTTTTTCTGTGACAATTTGGAAATTAAATTGTATGGGGTGCTCATTTTCCCTATTTTACTGACTATACTAGAAGTAAAAAGCGCAAAATGAGAATCACTTCGCATAAAAATCAAATTTTACAATACATCTTTTGTACATGTTACACATTAATAATTATGCATGCTTAAATTTGTGGTAAAAGTGTAAGGTTTTTAAAATAGACTTTTTTCAGGTGTAAAGACGCATACTGCTTTAAATATTTTTAATTTTATGTTTTTAGAAGTTAATTGCGAGTGCAATGTGTATTTTTACAAATTAATATTTTTAAAACATCGAATTACTGAAAAGTTATTGTTTCTAATGTTAGATAAATCATTTTCAGTAACAATATTAAAAGTTCCATTTTCAGAATCATATAATTAGGACTTTTCATTGGTCCCTGAGAATTCAGTTTAACGAACGTCGACTATAATTATAATTATTTCACAATAATTTGGCTGATGAATAACGCAAAATTGGATTTTCGTTCGTTTTTCTAATTTCATAAGAAAATATCATAAGCCTATTTTTATTTACATAGTCCATTTCCAGTCCCGTTTGTGTCTAGTAGCAACTTTTTATCCCCTTAGTATCCGCGAAAACAGTAAATATTGTAATTTTGCTTTAAACAGTTTACCATTTCCCGTTTTGAGTTGTATTCGTGTGTGATATAAATATTTCTGATGTTTTAATTTCTTAATCGGAAGTTCATTTTTTTAGGTAAGTGACAGCAGCGTATATCTCACGACATCCGATGTTAACTCATTTGATCCATATGTTTTTCTTTCTTCTAATTTTATGCACCTGTTCATTTCCTTGATGTCTCTGTATGATATTGAACGCATTACGATTGCGTTTTCAATACTGTTTTACAAAGAAAGGCTCATTTTCGAAAATGTGAACTGTAAGACGAAAATGGTAGGAAAATTTTTAATTAGTACAAAGTATAATAGTATGGATTAAGAGAATATATCATACTCTTCATTTATTATTTTAGCGTAAAAATTCAATTTTACGGTGTAAAAATAAATAATAATGTTATTTTATGTAAAAACACTTGAAATGCATTTACTTTGAAAATGAGCTGCATTATGTAATAACTGTTAGCAATGTGAAAGCAAGAAAAGTACAATCAAGAATGCAATAACGTTTAATACGTAAATAATCCACTGGATGAAAATATGCATGAGGCATTGGGGATATTAAGGAGGTACTCTCAGAACACAAAATTTATGTTTAAATATACATATTATCATTATGGTCAGTTTGTAAATTTGATACTGTTAGAAGCGAAATCGGTTCTTGTAAGAGCTTCAATTACTATAGTTACTAAATTTTTCATGTTATGTTAGAAAAGAAAAAAAATTCGACATTTATACAGTCCCTACTTTAATATTTTAACCCCATCTATCACAACTTATCCCCAAATAGGTCTTTAAAAAATGCAAGCAGTACCTCGTTAGTAACTACATAACAACTGTCTCTGCGTATATAGGAACGACGTATATAGAGGTTTATAGAAACGAATAAATTATACTTATTTGAGTATAATGTTATAATACTAATCTGAAATTTTAAAACACATGGATAATTTAAATTAATTTTTCAATTAATTTTCAGCACTGAAATTACGCCCGAAATTATCGAAAATTAAATACGTGATATTTTTCACAATACTAACTAAGCGTAAACCGACAGAATGAAAAATCGATCAAACCGAGATTCGAACCCGGATCCCTTGAATAGCGTGCCAAGGCTCTACTGTTAAGCTACGAGGGAGATACCCAGCTTAGCATCTGTCACTCTTGAAAGTCGGTAAGGTATCAATAGCAGCACAAGGTGGAATAGTCTTCATGAGCACACAAACATTCGGCAAACATGAGACAAAATAAAGGCCAGCATATGTGAACTCTTATATGTATAATTATAATTAATTTTTCAATTAATTTTCAGCATTGAAATTACGCCCGAAACTTTTGAAATTATTTTTTTATAAAAACATATCGAATTTAAAGTTAAATTTCAGTAATTAACAAACAGGCGTTGGATACCGATATCAAAGGAGGTACACTACTAAAATTTATATTCAAATGAAGGTTATACAATTTTTATTCAATAGCGTATATATGTTTTGGCGCATTATAAATTATTCTTATAATATAATGCATTTTTATGACATTTTTATCGATTTTTAATCCTTTAAAATATAACCGTATAAAAATTCAAGAGACTGGCAATTCAGCAAATAGTTTCTTCAAAATAAAAGTTCTGTAACGTTTTAAATGTCTGGTATAACTTAATTTTGAATATACCCTATAAAAATACAAATTGTGGAGATTGATTTTAAAGTTTTAATTTTTCAGAAATAAAAACTATTGATATAAAAAATAATTCTAATTTACCCAATATTAGCAAATTATCATACATTTAAAAAAACTGTTACTGCTTTCTATACTTAATCCATCATCGTAGTTATCATAATTTTAATCGCAAATTGATAGAAACTTTTATCAACATAAATTTTTGAGTGTTAAAACCATCTCTTGGGTCTTGTCGATTTCTTATCACAACAACTTAAGCTATATTTTCCTAAACGAAAAACTATCTTTTTTTTTTTTTTTTTCGAGGAACCTTACAGATATATATTAGTTTTGGAACGAAGTTCTTTAAACTACATCCTCTATTCATTTTCCCTTGGGACTGCTTACATTTAAGTGCCACCTGCTCCATATGATCTGTTTGTTTTGAGTCTCATGACAGTCTTATTAACGGACATTAAATCAAATATTGCATAAAATTATTCCGAAATGGGAGATATGTTTAAGTGAAAAAAAAAAAATCTGTAACATGATATTTTAATATATTTTCTTTTATTAAGACATTATAAGATTTTTATATTTTTTCTCGTAAATTTTTTAAAGACGGTTCATACCATGAAATTCATTTTATTCTTATGTAATCCTAAATGTAATAATCTGTTAAATTTATATTCCAATAGAGATTAATACGACTTTGATGTCCGACTCTCATTAGTCGTAAAATTTGCCGTTAAGGTAAGTATCATAAACTCAAGCAAATATTTTAAAGTTTTAGAAACAGAGAACATGTGTGTTTTCATAAAAAAACACACATAATATCCTTATAACTGCAAGAAAGAGACTTCACTTTTTATGCTGCAATGCTAAGTGGCATTTAAAAAATACTCACAGTACTGTACTGTTATATACTATTAGAAGAGAGACAAGGATTATAAAAATATCAAGACGAAATAATGTACTTCTTATGTATGCTTCCTAGGAATTCCTATAGAAGAAGACTTTGATACAGGAATTTACTATTCATTTTTCTCTATATCTGTATAATTACAGAAGATCTGGACTTCAGAAAGTAGGCTTGTTTTTAACTAATTTGCACTTTGCACTTAATATTTAAATGTTATTTCTTCTTACTAATATATTAATTCTAAACTTGTTAACATAATTTGATCTCAAAACAAATTTTATGCACAGGAAAACCGAGAATAGAGAAAACCACAATTCTCATCCTTGTCCAAAACCGTTAGTTCTAGGAGTGTAGCACCTACTGCAAAAATGTTTAAAATTTTCTTCCTCATATGAAAATCCATGTACGTCAAAATAGCTTTCTTTTTATGATACAAAATTTAATTTTTTATATGGTCCCTTGGTCCTATAAATTATATGTAATAAATCATTTTTTATGCTCTAACAAGTAAAACAGTAAAACTGTCAGTTTCCTAGGACCAGATCGTGCTGAATAATGATGTTGTGAATTTTTAGTGTTTTCTGGCATAAAAATCTGGAAACTCCTTTTGCATAAGTATGTATCTAGTATATATGTATAAACTTATCAGACGGGAGAAAATAGGAAAGGAAAGTTTTTAAGTGAGGTCGATCTCCTGCAAAAAGTCAGCTCTCATTAACCCATTAAGACCCGATGTATTTGTAAACAAAGCTAGTCATGCCTGTAGAAAGTAAAACATGGACTGCAACTGCTATCTGTTGATAAAAAATGATACTTTACTCTATCTGCAAACCAGAACGATCATTCCATTCGAGTTTTTATTACATACGACTCAGAAGCAAACATTTAAATGAATGTCTAACCCGCACGATCGTGCGGGTTGGGTCTTAAAGGGTTAAGCTACATTGCCCATTTTAGTGACTGATAAACTTTTTTGTGTTTCATATTATCTCAGAAGTTTTTTAATTAATTTTTCAACTACTTTTCAGCAGTGAAATTACGCTTGAAATTGTTGAATATTAAAGACGTGAATTATCACATTGCTAACAAGTCGTAAACCAACTTAGTGAAAAAATGTCCAAGCCGGGAATCGAACCCGGGCCCCTGGAATAGATCTCCAGTGCTCTACCACAAGGACGATGCCCAGCTTGGCATCTCTCACTTATATAAGTTGGTAAGGTGAGGTTGGTAAGGTAATGTGATAATTCACGTCTTTAATATTCAATAATTTCAAGCGTAATTTCACTGCTGAAAAGTAGTTGAAAAATTAATTAAAAATTGTATATTCACCGATGCTGGGTTCATTTGCGTCGCATGTTACGCCACTGGATTGTGTGCTCATGAAGACATCTCCATCTAGTGCTGCAGTAGCAGCCTTACCAACTTATATAAGTGAGAGATGCCAAGCTGGGCATCGTCCTTGTGGTAGAGCACTGGAGATCTATTCCAGGGGCCCGGGTTTGATTCCCGGCTTGGACATTTTTCACTAAGTTGGTTTACGACTTGTTAGCAATGTGATAATTCACGTCATTAATATTATCTCAGAAGTTCGCAGATTATCTCAAAGAATCACTGCAGTGGTTAATACAGGGGCCCTTTAAAATTGCGTACTATGTAGAATGCCTGTTTGTCGATGTTTAGTGGAATCTGGATGTAACAATATCCGACCTTGTAGCCAGAACTGGATTAAGCATTTGTGGAACTTGCTATAATTAGAATTATTTGCCACTCACGCTACTGGAAATCTTGTTTCCCTACACCGATAATTACGGAATTATAATATCCCAACAGGCCACTGCAAATGTTACAGATGTTAACACAAGTGCCTCTAATAAAGTAAATGCATAAGATGCCATGGATTTTCGACATATAAAAAATGAATCCACGCAAATATGTGAGAGGCAAGAATGGTAGAAAAACAGCTTTTCTTTAGTGTGAGAATCCCATCGTAAGAAGATTTATTGTTTAAAAAGATTTTTCAATCGGTGTTCTATATGGTATTTCTTTAATAATAGAGTAATAATAATGATATTTTGAGATGCATTAAATATAGATAAATATTCTTCACGTTAGATAGAGTAATGAAAAAATTTTAATAACAAATATAGATCATTTCATAAAATATTTTCAGAGTTTAACTTTCTGCAGAACGTCACAAGACGAGAATCATATTACATAAGTTAAGTTGTTTACACAAAATATAGTCTTTATTTTATTTAGTGGAGCATTTTTATCACCTTATTTACACAATGTCTTAAACCATAATAAAAAATATGTTGATTCTATTCATATGCTTTTATACCATTAAAGCATCTCACTTTATTCACTAATTTTTAGTGTGAGTATTTAAACGGAACACAACTTTGAAGCCTTGAAATTTAAGATTTTTCATGGAATTTGTTTTAGGAAATGCGAAGTGCTTATAAAAATCCCTTTAAATTAAGTTATTATACATATAATAAATTAGGGAATAATATATATTTAGTTGAAATATTATAAAAATGGCTCCTGGACACCAGATGGGAGGGTTGTTGGTTGTGTTTATGACGGTCAATTATCAACACAAGGGATACAAGCCCTAAGGGAGGGGGAGTGCCCCCGTGAGGTCTTTATAAGGGAATCTAACACGTATTAATGCAAGGAAATCCGAGGTTCGAAGAAAACCACGGAAAACTCCGAACGATTTGGCCGACGTGCGCGATTGAGTTCGAACCCAGTACCTCCCGTCTACCAGCTTCTAGAGTAGAACCTCTCGGCCACTGGTGGGGCCCAGATAAGAGGGAACACTTCGAAAATAATTGTGTGCTCTATTAATGATGTACACTGTTACACGTCGTACCCTTAACCTCAAACAATGAGGCAAAAAAAGGCTACTTATAAATGTAGCCCTTTAAAAAATGCATTTTTCGTGAAATTGTACAAAGTGAAAAATATCAGTACTTTATTATAAAGCGAGATATCCATATTTCAAAACATCCCTACGAATTTCACTAGAACGATATCTCATTAATTAAAAAAAATCAAGTTGATGGATTTGAAATAGAAGGAACTAAAGTGCCAGTCGAAAAAATGATATTTTGCAAAAAAAATTCTCTTAAAGTTATCGTTACTGTTTAGTACTCGGTTTGGAGCGCTTTTTATTATAGACTTCAAAATTGGCATTATACTTTCATTATCAATTTATAATTAAAAAATTAATATAATTAAAAAGCAATTTATAATTAAAAAGTTTTTTTAAGTGACAAAAGCCAGCTTCAAAATTTTGAACCAGACAATTGATGTTACCCCTTAAGCAACTATGTAAGTTATGATTATTTTGAAAAATGCATTAGTAAAAATTTCACATATATTATTTTTGACTTTTTAAAATCCTTTAATAAGCTTTTGTCTCCATATTTCTATATATCACTGGGAAAATAAATGTATTTTCCTTAAAAATGCTTTATTTCATACCTAAGCAAAACTTGGCATTCGTACAAATATGTATCACGAGGAAAATTAAAAAAAATTATTATTTACAGAAATGTTTTGGTAATCTTTGTTTAAATAAATATATTTTTTTAAATGATATATTGTTTATATAATTATAAATGAATCCCTTACAACATCATAAATATAAAAAAATCCAGTTACATTTATGAAATATTTCCTTTCACATTTGATTTCATATATTGAAATGAATATTTTTTTTCTAAAGTAAAATACGAAATGAGCATTTAAAGAAAAGCGAATTTTCTCCTGCGTACTTTAAGCTTTATATCAGAATTGATGATTCGACTTATGATGGAAAAACTAGATTAATCCTTTGATACAAAAGGAAATGAAATATTTCATTTCTATTCTTTATATGCCTTTTGTAAAGATCTTGCGTGGTGATTAGCAGAGATTTCCACGTTTTCTTCGTTTAAAATAAGCATTTATCGTCTTGAATGTAAGTAAATCTTTAATGGCATCCACGCAAAATGTATTTTAAATGTATTGTTTACTCACGTTCTCTTAAGTATTTCTTATAAAAATAAAATGTGTTTCTGTAAATCGGACAAAAACTAATGACTGTCATAAATATTATATTATTTTTAATAAAACAGGCTAAAAATGTATTAATTAAAGGAAAAACTTTTCTATGTAAATAACTTAATAAATAAGAAAATTAAAATTCTGTATTTCTACAATATGGTACAAATGAAAACACTGTACGAAAAAATCGCAGAATGCCAACCTATGAGTTAATAAAACTTTCTAAACAGTTTTTGTTTTCTTTTATAAAAATTTAAACAATAGAACTCTTTAAAAGTAACTATGTGTTATAAATATTTATTTTAAGTGTAACACCATTTTGACGACTGGAATTTAACGCCTTTATCGATAATTGTTTTCAGAATTGCAAAATGTTTATAGAATTCCATTTGTACTAAAAATCAAAAATCTGTATTGCTACAATGTGGTACAAATGAAAACACTGTACGAAAGAATCGCAGAATGCCAAACTATGAGTTAATAAAAACTATAACGAACTATTCTAAACAGTTTTTGTTTTGTTTTATAAAAATTTAAGTAATAGATCTCTTTAAATGTAACTATGTGTTATAAATATTTATTTTAAGTGAAATACCATTCTGACGACTTGGAATTTAAGGCCTTTATCGAGAATTGTTTTCAGAATTGCAAAATGTTCATAGAACTCCATTTGTACTAAATAATATGCATACATTAAAGTATAAAACTGTATTTTTCAGTTTATATATTTTAAAAAATCGTGGTTTGACAGCTAATGGCAGAGAGCATTTCAAAAAAGAGAGTAAAGCGTTAGGAATACTAACCATAACTCAACGTTGACTTAATCTAAAGCAAGAAGAAAAATAAAATAGTTATTTTTTCCCCAAATGCTACTGAAACACGTATCCGTTTAAATATATACATTTTCGTGAAATTGTAACCCTCTGACAGTCTATCAAAAGGGCAAAATTGTAATGTTTTTCTCTGTATTTTGATTTAAATGATAAAAAAGACGATTCTTTCAACATTATATAAAAAAAGTTTAGTAAGAATATGAATGTAATCCTTGAGAGTATTGATCATTTTTCAATGTATTAAAAATGCATTAAATCTATAGAATTATATTATTTTAAATAATGCCTATATTGCAGTTAAATCCAGGGCTTAGTGAACGTATTTCAACGGGTTTGTCTGTGAGAGGTAGTAAAGCATAAATTTTCAACAAAAATTTTCGTTAGTTGAAGTTGCATAGAAAAGAAAAATATCAATATCATAAAAAAATAGCCTACGTATTTGAGTAGAAAAATATGTGAAGTGAAAAATATTGAGTAGACAAATATTAATTTTCAAAAAGGTCAATTTGATTGGCTGAAAATTTGTGAATCTAGGGTGTCAATCGGCATTGAAAAGACTGTTTTGAAAAAAAAAAAAAGTAGTTTAAAAATTTTATTACTGTTCACATATTGAAGCGCGCTCTACATTCAAAATTGACATTTCGGTTTTGATGCCAATTTTTTAAGTAAAAATAAAAGATTTTTCTAAGTAAAATTATACTTTAGGCAACAAAAGAAAAACTGAAATTGTGAATTCGTCCTAATGATAATAATTATTATTGCTTTATATTAATAAATGTTTGGCAATCCTTAATAAATTTTCGTCAATTTATTTGATGATTTTATTTATTCATCAGATTATCTTCATTTTTCTTGCATTATACAGAATGAGAGGGAGTAAATTTTAATCAAAGTCACTTAAATGAAAAGAAGCAAAACGGGCGTGCCGTACGGCATATATAAATTATGAAGAACATTCCAATTTTCCAGAATATTATTCCGAAAATTATTTTTTTCATTCCCGATATTTGTATATAAATTAATTAAAAGCGGTTAGCTCAGTTGGAAACCCAATTTCAGCAATTAGCGTGCATAAAAGGCGAATTTTATTTGCAGTCCTGAGAACAATCTATAATTATCATACACAAAACACGAAAATTAAATTTATCAAAAAAGCAGTACTGGACTGAAGATGATTGACCGTCCATAAATGGCAATGTATCCATATCCTTTTGTGTATTCAATGTGATGTCGTTTTTTTTTTCTTTTTTTCCGAGACTTGTAACATCGCACACTGTGCCTACATTAGGGGTACATTAACGCCCCTTTCACGATTTCGGATGGTGGCAAGGTCAGTCTCCACTACAGGAGTTTGGTTTACTTGAGCTATCTATCTTAAGGCTTTCCGGCGCGTACACCAAATACTCCGTCCAAGCAATGAGTTAACGTGCATTTGACCAAACACTCCGTTACAGTCTTGTTGTTCCTTCTTATGACCATCATTTGGTGCCCTGAGAAATTTAGGATCGCTACGCAATAACTTATACAGCCCCCCCACCCCCCGATCAGTGTTGCTCGTACTTTATATAATTTTTTGCAACCCTATCCATTAGGGTGGTCCTTAAAAAATTAATTTTAAAATTTTCTATGGGGCACCCCCCTATTTTGTTCTATGTATAAGATAAAGACCTCCACAAAAATTTCAAAATTTTAAAACATTTTTAGGGGTCGCTACCAAGGTTTGAATTTTTTTTTTAATTAAAAATTGACATATTTAGTAATCTAATAATATATTATTAATACAAATCCATAGTCATTGCCAAATGGAATCATGGTATGATATTAGGCTGTAAAGACTGTCTTTTGTTTCAAGTTTCAATATATTTACACAACCTATTATCCGAACACAGTCAGGAGTATTTCATGTCTACACTCTATTTCACCTGAACTTGGCCCCATTGTGAAAGGTAGAGAATCTAACATTCCGCCTTGAAAAACAGTTCTCTGTTATTTTAAGATATCTAAAATGCGTAGGAATTTATAAGATAATGTTTATAAATTATAGATTTTGATTTTTTTATATTCGTAAAATATCATACTAAATGGCCATATTTGTATCAAAGAGTATCGTATCATTCGTATCACAGCACCAAAACTTAAAAAAAAATTTCGGAAAGCTTTCCTTTGACTGTTCACTGGGATTTCAAAATTTTAGAAGACATTTCAGGATCTGAAACTGTAGACAGATTAACCATTATTGTTTCACGTAAAGGTACTGACCATTTAAATAGCTGTTCCACAATTTCAATCAGGAACAATTTAGGCAATAGCTCCTGCTGTTAACGAAACTTTGGAGTTGTGGAGATTATAAGCGAGTAAAATGTATGACTTTTGGTATAACCTTTGTTGATACCTGTTTATCAGGAGCAACTGGAGCTGTTCTGGATTAGAATATGAACAAAGAAATGGTTTGGCTTGCAATCATCACATCCTTTAAATTATGCTTGAGGAAGTTGTTATTAAGTCTCTCGGAAATTCAAGCGGACCGGACATACCATTATTCCAACGATTTAAAATTTCGTGGATGTCTATCGATTATGGCACATTTCAGACTCTCATAATTGACAATTTAATTAATGAAAAAAAATAACACATAATGCGTCCGAAATTACAGAATTTGCTCAAAATCATCTTAGAGATTTTCAACCAATGGACGATTACAAGAAACCGATAGACCTCGCCATCATTTTCTTAGGAGCAGTACCCGAAAGAGGTGTTTACATTAGAGCTCCAGGTGGGGATTGCATCGGGCTCCATGAATGGTGAAGGTGATGTATTTGCTCAAGATTTATTTATTTAGAGATCAGTTTAAACTCTCTAAGTAGAAAAAATCTGGAGTTCGTCAAGTTTTCTCGATTGTTGTGAAAATCTACATTCACACTGGTATCAGGCCCAATGATTTATTGCTCCCGAAGAACTTGAAAAAAGACGAAAATGTAAATGAAACAATTTCTTTGTGTGCTTTGAAGAAATTCCTAGGACATTTCTGTACTTCACAGAACTAGTTGCTTTTGCATTTTTCGATGACAATGTCTTTTTTGAAAATAAAAGAAAAATGGTGCATGCTTTGAAAAATGAAATTATGAACCTCTGAAACGTACACGGGCTGATCCTGATGTCATTCTCCAAAATTGCTTGCAAGATTTTCTAACAAACAGCACTCTAGGGTTTTTAAAAAAATTATGGATTTACCTTTAGACTTTTTTGAAACAGATGCAGCTAATAGGAATAAAAATGAATCCTACAAGACATGTAAGGCACTAGCGACTTCAGTCAAACTTGTTAATGATGTAGCCAAAAGTTATATAGCACTCATGGAGGAATACAATAAACTTCATTCAAAAGATAAAGAACAAAAACAGTATTTCAAGGATATGATGACGGCAATCCAAATCATTTCTTTGTTCATATTTTGCTCCAGAAGAACACAAGCTTTTCTTGATAATCTGGTATTAACAAAGGCTATATCAAAAATCATACATTTTACTTGCTCGGTACTCCCCACGATTCCAATATTACGTTACCAGCAGAAGCTATTGCCTCTTGAACTATCCTGATTGAAGTTTTGGAACAACAAGCAACTGGTCAATACCTTTACCTGAAACAATAATGGGTAATCTGTCTACAGTTTCAGATCCTGAAATGTCTTCTAAAATTTTGCAATCCCCGTGAACAGTCAAAAGAACGTTTGCCGAAAACTCTTTTTTTAAGTTTTGGCCTCTGCTTGCTCGTCTTCAGATGCGAATATGTTCATTAAATACGACATTTTACGAATATCAAAAAGTCAAATTCTATAATTTATAAACATTATCTTATAAATTTTTATGCATTTTAGCTATTTAAGATTAAACAATAACGGAGAACTATTTTTCAAGGTGGTATGTTAGATTCTCTACCTTTCACAATGGGGCAAAGTTCAGGTGAAATAGAGTGTAGACATGAAATACTCCTGACTGTGTTCGGACAATAGGTTGTGTAAATATATTGAAACTTGAAATAAAAGACAGTCTTTACAGCCTAATATCATACCATGATTCCATTTGGCAATGACTATGGGTTTGTATTAATAATATAATATTAGATTACAAAATATGTCAATTTTTAATTAAAAAAAAAAATTCAAACCTTGGTAGCGACCCCTAAAAAATGTTTTAAAATTTTGAAATTTTTGTGGAGGTCTTTATTTTATACATAGAACGAAATAGGAGGGTGCCCCATAGAAATTTTAACAGTTCATTTTTTAAGGACCACCCTACTATCCATGAATAAATTTGTATACTTATAAAATATGACGCAAAAGTTTAGACAATGACGTCATTCAGCTTTAAAATGTAGAATTATGACGTCAGAATTACAAACACCTGTAAATATATTCAAAAACTGATTTAAAATGCTATGTACAAAAGACAGTCGTTTTATTTGCTATAATACTAATTTTTTTCATAAAAATTCAAATGTGCTTGTCTCAAAAGTTTAGACACTATTCTAAATTTCTTTGAATATTCGCTGGCATATGCAAATTTAGAATCGATGATGTCACAAATTTGGAGTACTTAAGTTCTGCAAACGATTGCGCTTCATAGTCGACATGCCGAGAGCTAAAGAAATTCAAGTGAATGAGGTTTCAAGGATTTGGCAGTTGAAAGGTGAAGGGAAGAGCGTTTCTGAAATTTCTGCTATTATTAATAGGTCAAAAAAATCTATTTATCGAGTTTTATCGAGTGGTTCCGAATATAAAGCAAAATGTCGGTCTGGGAGGCCACGTGTGACAAATGTACGAGAGGATCGCCTGATACAAAGACTAGCGAGTACTCAACAAATGAGCGTACGTGGAGTTCAAAGCTCATCGGGACTCTCTGTATCACAGGATACGATTCATAAACGAATTTTGGAAAAGGAACAATCGTTTATAGCAAAATGCAGAAGAAACCAGCTCTGAAACCATATCATAAGTTACAAAGACTTATGTGGGCTCGAAAGCATATGTCATATGGAGAGAAATGGCAGTCAGTCAGTTTAGTTTCTTCCATGCAATCTCGTGTATATGACGTAATACATAAGCATGGATGCGCAACCAGGTTTTAAAAATTGTTTATTTCGATTTTATTTAATTTGTGTCTAAACTTTTGAGACAGCAGTTTATTTTTGTTACCATTTAATTTATTGCAATATGCACAATTCCACTTTTCTATGTTATAAATATTGTTTATATGTACAGCACATTAATTTCAAGCAGTGATTTGAAAATTGAATAAATATTTTTCAAAGTATGTAAGAATTTCTTCATTGTCTAAACTTTTGCGTCATAGTGTACCACGTTGTATCGTAAAATATCGTTCAGCTAAATAATGCGTAACACATTTGGAAAAACACTTTATGCAATTACAGCCCATAAAAAGTATTTGATCCGTATCCTTTTGAGTAGCTCTGTATATGTTATGCAGAATTCATACACATCAGACAGGGTGTCCACAAGTTATCATACCGGGCAACCACCCGTTTTTTTCTCATGCGCTTAACGTTTAAATGCCAACAACTATAGTGATAAAGTTTGTGCAAAGGTATATTAAAATGACTATGCGCTCTTCTATGAGACTGCTTAAGCACGGATAAAGTTAGTCTTACTGTGGACATCTCGAAAACCATACGAGATGTTAGAGAAGAGTCCATTACAAAGTTGTAGAGCAGAAGCGATGTACCACTAAATAACACCATGCTCATATAAATGCTAAGAGTAGAAAGTATAAAGGCTTATCTGTTTATTCACAACACTCTTTGTAACATTGCTTAGTCAAGAAACGCGGTTAGGAAGAGAAATGAGCAAATAGATGTCATCGGATATCTTTATTTTTGGTATTCAATCTCTCTGTCAGCTACAACACACTATCTAGTTCATGTTTTACTACTACACAGTATATGATCGCAGCATATCATGTAACACACTTACTAAAAACGAAAGTAAATTAATAAAGACGAAGAGCAATGTATATCAGAAGGGGGTACCGTAAATTTCGAATACCAAATAATTCAGTTACAGTTTGCAAAATTTGAGAGAATGAGAGTTTTTCTTTAGAAAATGACAAGCATAAGTTTCGTAAATTTAAATCTTTGCAGCAATTGTGTATGTAAGCCTTAAACTAAAAACTTTTATAATGATCAATTTTTGTCTGTGTTTATGTTGAATTAATAAAAAAAAAAAAAATGCTTAATTTTCTCTAGTTAAGAATAAAACAGTCAATTGGAGGAATCACAAGATGATAAACATTTTTTTTTTTATAAATTAAGGAAATTATTTATAGTAAATTTATCAATAATATCAAAATAATTGCAGTTTTTAGACGTTCGCAGATGCGGTTCAAAAGCTATCAGCGGAATACGTTTTAAGACGTTTAAAGCACCATTTCACTATATCTTGAATTTTAAAAGAAAATTCAGAATAATTTGAAGAGTTAAGAAATTTATTTCGCAATTATTTGGAGCTAATTCGGAAGAGCTAAGAAAAATACATTTAATTTTTGTTGATAACGTAAAAACCATACAAAATAGATCGGAATAGCTATTACATTGAATGCTGATGAAAATGGATTTAATAAAAACTACTTCCTGGGCGCACTTCAGATGATAAAAGATCAACTAATTTTCCAAGTTTCTGCATCCGGGATTGGTAACTACCCATAGGTACTACCAAAAGCATTAAATATAAATCCTTTTCAGAGCTACTATCCCTTGGCCTTAAATTTCTTCCCTAATTATAGCCAAATAAATATGTCAACAGATAATCGTTTACTTTTAAATACATTTTCTTGTTTATATGCATGGATTTCATGTAAGCTATCTATACAAAGAAGGAAGAAATGCAACAATCGAGGATTGAAATTTGTTTCATATAAGAAAAAGCTATAAAATGAACTTCTACTCATCAAACATATTTTTTAATCTAACTTTACAATACCTGTACACTGAAGACTAATTGTTTATATATACTGACGACTATTATTTCTACAGCGAAAACATCTCCTGATCGTAAGTATTTATGATACCAGGATGAAGATTGATTCAGATTTTGAGTTTTAAAATAAATGTTGACAAAAATCCAGGTTTCAGGGACCTTGAATATTAAAAATAAATACGAAAAACAAGCAAATTCTGAAGATCAAATTACTTTTATTTATTGTAAAGACAGACATGTAAAATGTAATGCCAGAGAGGGACCCGATCAGTAAGAGATGTTACAAGTCCAATGTACACAGAATGAATGATTAAATTATCAGATATTGTTTCCAATGCGTCGACCCAAAATCTGGCTACCCTGGATCATTATAACTACAAAAATATATAACTTAGAAGGAACTTTGAATTATAATGTTGCCAAGTGACCGTTAATTAGCGTATCAAAATTTTAGCGAGCTAATACGAATGCCAAAGCTAAAGTAATGGGAAATTTACATTTAGAGGCAGCAACGCAGACTTCAACCAATGCCAGATGCCGACTTTAATATAAACAGGATAGACCTTTGAGACCAAAAATGCATTAGTAATGACTATCAAACTGAGCATTAACAATAAGGGTTAAAATACTGCTGTAAAAATGCATATGGTCAAAGAATACCTTTTTTTATATTCGTTTTTAAAAGGAAAATATCCACGCACAGTTAATGATTTAAGGAAGAGAAAAGGATTTGCTTTTGATTTATTTTATTAACTGCCGGAGTGAACATGGGAACGTTAAAGTGAATGTTATTTATTAAGCGATAAGAGAAGAAGAAATAGATTTATTTTTTTAAAGGAAAGATAATTTTGATTAAATGTAATTGTGAAAGGGGAATTTTAATTTTAAAATAAGGGATAAATGATGATATGTGATGATTTGTTATTTTCATCATCACAGCCTGTTTCTATTTAATACGGCAAAGCATATTAATGTAATTGATTGTATTTTATAAAATTTAATTTTCTATGCTTTTAAGAGATTTTATCTGAATAAGTCTATTTTTACCTTTTATGCAAGTGTAAAGTCACATACAGGGTGTCCACGTATAACCTGACCGACCTTTATTTTCGCAGCCGTTGGTCTTAGATGCATAATTCCAGTTACAAAAGTGGTCAAAATTAGGTGCAGAGTTAAGATAAAAAAAAGTTTGAAGAGAAAAACAATTTAGTGAAGAATTACATAATCTAAATTTTTATACGGTCCTTCGGTCCTATAATTTATATTTAGTAAAATGTTCCAGTTACGCTGACAAGTAAAGCAAAAAAAGTCCCGTTATTCTGCGATTAAAATTGACCCAGTAATAGCTGTTTAAAGTTGGAGCATATATTTTGCTGCAAATTAGCGGTCATTCACAAATTTAGTAGAAATAATATTTCGTCAGATATATTAAAGAAATGGTTGAGAGTAAAATTAGCATTGCAATATAAATTTGAAATCTTTAATCATTCTGACATATTACTGCAAAAAAAAAATGTGTATACTGAACATATTAGAGGATAAAAATAACAGAATTTTTGTTAAATAATAGAATGCATACTTCCAGTTACAAAAGTGGTCAAAATTAGGTGAAGAGTTAAGATAAAAAAAAGTCCTTCCGGCCAGTGCCGGCAGGAAGAGGTAGCTTTCATATTCCTTATTTTTAAAAAGCCAACTTATATCATTCAAACATACGAAGCTCAATTTAGTGAAAACCGAATATAGGAGATTCAATACTAATTTTTATCAATATAATGAATGAGAATTCCGCGAAATTAGTCAGCTTTATCCAAGATATTTTTCTTTAAAGTAACTTATATTTGGCTGCCAAATTCGGCGATTTCTTAAAGTGCCTGCCATTTTAAGACAACATGGTGGATGAGGCTAACCAGTTAAGTCGAGACCTTAGTAATTGCTGTGCACATGCTCACTCACATCGGAATCGGTTGATATATACGAGTGCTGTCGCATGCAAAAATCAGATTTTTCAAAATGTCACCCACAATAGAAATTGAAACTGCTATATCTGAGCCATTTTTAAAGGTAAAGACAAACAAAAAATGCTCCTGAATCCTTATATCAAGGTCAAATAATTAAGAAAGAAACGTTTTTCAATTTCTAATTTTTTTGCACCTCACTTGAAATATATATATATTTTTTAATTTAATGGCCGCCATTTTGAAACAAGATGGCTGATGAATCTGGCCAGCGAACTTGGTCGAGATATTGATGTATACTATCCACATGCCTTCTTACATCGAAATAGGCGAATACGTGTGTTATCGCGTGACAAATACAAGATCGTTTCAAAATGTTATCCATGCTAGAAATTTAAAGTGCTATAATTCAACCATTTTTTAAGATATAAACAAAAGAATAAATTTTCAGAAACAAAAGCTGCTCCGGAATCTTTGTATCAAGGCTTAACACATAAAAAAATCTTTTTCATTTTCCAATTTTTTAATACCTCATTTTAAATTTTAAATTTGATTTTTTTAAATGGCAACCTTTTTGAAACAAGATGGCGAATGAAGCTGGCCAACAAACAAGGTCGACACATTGGTGTGTACTATGTACAGACCAAGTTACATCTAAATCGGTTCATAAAGCCTCCTGTTATCGCGTGACAAAAATCAGGTCGTTTTAAAATGTCAGCCATAATAGAAATTCAAAATGCTGCAACTCAGCCATTTCTTAAGATATAGACGAAACAAAAACTGCTCCCGAATCTTTTTATCAAGGTCAAACACATAAGAAGAAAATATGTTTTCAATTTTCAATTTTTTGGTACCGAATTTATAATTTGAATTTTTCTTAAAAATTTAAATGGCCGCCATTTTTAAACAAGATGGCGGATGAAGCTGGTCAACGAACCCGGTCGAGACATTGGTATGTACTATGTATAAACGAAGTTATATCCAAATCGGTTCATAAATACGCCTTTTATCGCGTGACGAATTTCAGGACGTTTCAAAATGTCAGCCACGCTAGAAATTCAAAATGCTGCAACTCAGCCATTTTTTAAGATATTGACGAAACAAAAACTACTCCGAAATCTTTGTATAAAGGTCAAATACATAAGAAAAAAATATTTCTCCATTTTCAATTTTTTGGTACCACATTTCAAATTTAAATTTTTTTTAAACATTTTAAATAGCCGCCATTTTGAAACAAAATGGCGGATGAAGCTGGCCAACGAACTCGGTCGAGACATTGGTATGTACTATGTACACACTGAATTACATCGAAATCTGTTTTTAAATACGAGAGTTACAGTGTGACATAGGTCATATATATATATATATATAAATTTTGAACGGAGGGTGGTTTGGGGGTCTGGGGGTCATGATCTATGAAAATATACCAAAATTTTTTGAAATCGTTTTCCTCCGAACGGCTGCAATAGGTAGCATTTTGTAATGAAAGCAACCTAAAAGTTTGAAGCGAAAAAACAATTTAGTGAAGAATTACGCAATCTAAATTTTTATACGGTCCCCCGGTCCTATAAGTTATATTTAGTAAAATTTTCCTGTTACACTGACAAGTAAAGGAAAGAAAGTCCCGTTATTCTGCGATTAAAATCGGCCCAGTAATAGCTGTTTAAAGTTGGAGCACATTTTCTGCAGCAAATTAGTGGTTATTCACAAATTTACAAAATTTCGTCAGATATATTAAAGAAATGGTTGAGAGTAAAATCAGCATTGCAATATAAATTTGAAATCATTAATCATTCTGACATATTACTGCAAAACATGCACTTTGTATACTGAACATATAAGAGGATAAAAATAACAAAATTTTTGTTAAATAAAAGAATGAAAAACAACAACTTCAATTCTTTACAAAATGATGCATATTTTAAAATGCTGTTAGATTGCACTGTCTTTCAAATTTTGGGTTGTGCAATATTTTTTAGCTTTTGAAAATTCATTTTTATATATTTTTTAGCGCTGAATCTGAAAATAACCTTCATTTTAAATTATTTTAAATAGCAAATTTCACAGTTAAGAAGCTCAAAGTTAAAATTGATCCCCCTCCCATCCCCTTTCAACCACATGGACCCTGAGCTCTTTAGCTGTAAAAAAAAAAACCCAGTATAAGCAAACAAATTGAATAAATTATTGAATTAAATAAAATTAAACTGAATAAAAATGTCTTACATCTATTTTATAGTATGAGATTTTTCGTTATTTTATACGTTGAAATTTACGATTTGCTAAAAATCCTGACATGATGATTAAAAGTGAAGGTAATTTTTTCATTTAGCGTTACAAAATACATAAAACGTATTTATAAAAGTTAAAAAACACAAACATCGCAGATTTACAGTATCTAATCTAAAACTCTTTCTTAAACTTTTTGACGTTAATCTATCCGAATTTTTTTGTGTTATCCTCTAATATAAATATGATAAGATGTTAAGCGTCGAAAATCATAACAATATTACAATGTCACCTGATTATATCAGTATGTAAAATTTAACTTCGATCGGATATTTGAAAGTGAGTTAAAATTCGAATACAAATTTTAAACAGGAGAGATGATCGTTGCAAGTTAAATAAAACCTTATGAAAATAACGTAATTTTTGTTAAAAGAAATCATAGCCTCAAATCCTTAAAAAATAACAATTATTTTATCTAATCTGAAACTTAACTAATAAAAGTTAACTAAATCGTAATAGCTGTACGATTTCTTTCAAAGCGCAAATACCTTGAAATAAGTTTAAGTACTTTATATACGACCCTTGAAAGCAGTGTCGAAATCATCTGTTTTGATATGCAAAAAAGTGGTGTAAGTCATGTATTTCAAAGTTTCATAACTCGGTGAATTTTAATGTTAGATGAATGGGACATTTTTCGCCTTATTTGTTAGAGTCACAGTATTTTTTACTAAATATCACTTATAGGACCGGGAGACCTTATAAAAATTTAAATTTTGTACCTTTTGTAAAATGTTTTTCTTGACCCAAATCGCTTTAAAAATAATTCTTTACCTTATTCAAACCATTTTTGGAATTGGAAGTATGCATTTAGGACCAACGGTTGCGAAAATAAAGGTCGGTCAGGTTATATGTGGACACACTGTATATTACTTTTTTCTCGATATTGACCATCTAAAAAAATATTTCACATTCTGATATTTTCTTATCACGAGGAACTCTTAACTAAGTACTCATTATCAAGGTTATTTAATCTATTTAATCTAATTAATAATTATGAGCTAATTTTTAAACATGTAGTTTATCCAATAAAGTGTCATAGTAATGTTCACGTTTTATGAAAATAATTTGCTTTTTAAAAACGACAGTAATACTGAAAAATCCCTGCCGGCCCGGCCTACAGGCAGAGGTAGATTTCGAAATTAAGCATACTAATTTCACCAACAAAAACTAAATCATTATTAGATATAAATCCACTTTAACAGTTTTATCTGTCTGCTTTTGACGAGTTTTTATTTCCTTTTTATAAAATAGCTGGTTTTATCAGAATCATGTTAAGGGGATATTAAAAAAAAATATTTTTCCCTGCTGAACAACTTGAAAATTTCTGGCACATTTTCAGATTAATTTTTAATAAAAAAAAAATATATATATATGAAACATGCTGACGTGATTTTTGAAAATATTTATAAGCGACCTGTGTTTTTATTTTTCTTTCAATTAATTAAAACTTGATAAATAAACAATTATTTTCTCAAGTAGGGCAATATTTTTCGTTTCTAACACAATCGCTTCGGGAAATTCTGTTCAAAATGCCCACTTTGACATCATTTTTTGAAATATATTCTGCCTCTATCAAAAAATCGATCATTACTGTACATTATATAGTTTCTGAATAAGAGAATCTAGCAATTGGATGCGTTTGAGAGCAAAAATGAATTTAAATATGAGTGAGAAATTAAGCAGTTTGGATTTGAATGCACCCTTAAT
Source organism: Maratus speciosus (assembly GCA_963932465.1). Classification (NCBI taxonomy): domain Eukaryota; kingdom Metazoa; phylum Arthropoda; class Arachnida; order Araneae; family Salticidae; genus Maratus; species Maratus speciosus. Next base: position 246,914,175 of record OZ010787.1, read on the forward strand.
GCAATGATTTTTCCAACACAATCCGCTTCAGGAAATTCGGTTCAAAATGCCCACTTTGACATCATTTTTTGAAATATATTCTGCCTCTATAAAAAAATCGATCATTACTGTACATTATATAGTTTCTGAATAAGAGAATCTAGCAATTGGATGCGTTTGAGATCAAAAATGAATTTAAAAATGAGTGAGAAAATAAGCAGTTTGGATTTGAATGCACCCTTAATGCAATGATTTTTCCAACACAATCCGCTTCAGGAAATTCGGTTCAAAATTCCCACTTTGACATCATTTTTTGAAATATATTCTGCCTCTATAAAAAAAATCGATCATTACTGTACATTATATAGTTTCTGAATAAGAGAATCTAGCAATTGGATGCGTTTGAGATCAAAAATGAATTTAAAAATGAGTAAGAAAATAAGCAGTTTGGATTTGAATGTACCCTTAATAAGATATTTTTTTTCTTTAACCGCTATGTATTTTTAATTCGTTTTTCCTGTAAGAATTGGCCCTATCAAAAACTTGTCTATATAAATGTTGAAGACAATATTAAGAAGATATATGATAAATTCATGGAGATTTTATATCTTGTGAATTGACGGAGTTATGAAACATTTTCTTCTTCAACCCCCTTTTTTGTTCTCGTTATTATTTATTTTTACTTTTTGCTGTACAAATTGGTCCTATCAAAAACTTGTGGATATAAAAGTTGTAGATAATATTAAGGAGATGTATAGTAAAATTAATTGGATTTGATATCTTGAGAATTGACGAAATAAGGAATTTTTTCTCCCAAAAACCCTATTTTTTGCGCCCCTTGACCCTATTTTTAATTTTATCAAAAATCTGTGATGCATGAATTTTTGGCGCTATTTTTAGAAGTAATAAAAACTTTAAACTGATTTGATATGTACAAAAATTAAGAAGTTATGGGGTTTTTTCGGTTTTCACAAAACCCCTCCCTATTTCCGTCCCCTTTGTCCGCTTTTGCCCATTAACGAACTTGACCGAGATTTTATGTCCCTTGATTTTATGTATCAGTTTGGAAGAGATTTGTGCAGAATTTCGGAAGTTATCGTGTCCAGAAGAAAGTGATAACACAATTGCTTCGGGAAATTCTGTTCAAAATGCCCACTTTGGCATCATTTTTTGAAATGTATTCTGCCTTTATCAAAAAATAGATCATTGCGTTACATTATATAGTTTCTGAATAAGCGAATCTACCAATTAAATGCCTTTGAGAGCAAAAATGAATTTAAAAATGAGTCAGAAAATAAGCAGTTTGGATTTGAGTGCATCCTTAATGCAATGATTTTTCCAACACAATCAGCTTCGGGAAATTCGGTTCAAAATGCCCACTTTGAGATCATTTTTTGAAATATATTCTGCCTCTATAAACAAATCGATCATTACTGTACATTATATAGTTTCTGAATAAGAGAATCTAGAAATTGGATGCGTTTGAGAGCAAAAATGAATTTAAAAATGAGTAAGAAAATAAGCAGTTTGGATTTGAATGCGCCCTTAATAAGATGATTTTTTTCTTCAACCGCTATGTATTTTTAATTTTTTTTTGTCGTAAGAATTGGTCCCATTCAAAACTTGTCTATATAGATATTGTAGACAATATTAAGAAGACATATGATAAATTCATGGGGATTTTATATCTTTTGAATTGACGGAGTTATGGATTTTTTACTTCTTCAAACCCCCTTTTTGTTTTAGTTTTTAATTTTTTTTTTGCGGTACGAATTGGTCCTATCAAAAACTTGTGAATATAAAAGTTGTAGATAATATTAAGGAGATTTATCATACAATTAATTGGAATTGATATCTTGAGAATTGACGAAGTTATGAATTTTTTTCTCCTCAAAACCCTATTTTTTGCGCCCCTTGAGCCCATTTTTAACTTTATCAAAAATCTGTGATACATAAAAATTTTGCCCTATTTTTAGAAGTAATAAAAACTTTAAACTGATTTGATATGTACAAAAATGAACAAGTTATGGGGGGTTTTCGGTTTTCACAAAACCCCTCCCTATTTCCATCTCCTTGGTCCGATTTTGCCCATTAACGAACTTGACCGAGATTTTATGCCCATTGATTTTATGTATCAGTTTGGAAGAGATTGGTGCAGAATTACGAAAGTTATCGTGTCCAGAAAAAAGTGATATATATATATATATAGATAGATAGATAGATAGATAGATAGATAGAGAGATAGATAGATATATATATATATATATATATATATATATATATAAAGTTTTTTACTGAGGGTGGTTTTGGGTTCTAGGGGTCATGATCCGTGTAGATCTGCAAAAATTTTTCAGAAATTCCAACATAGGAACGATCCCAATAGGTAGTATTTCATACGAAATCTACCTAAAAAACTTCAACACTGCTAAATTACTAATAACTCTTATTTTTTGCACGACATTTCAATTTTAATCTTTAATGAACATAAGGTATTAAACTCCAAGCAAAAGCAGTGTGATAGAGCACGCTAATACTTTAAAAATCCCTTTATTAAATCTATTATTTTAATTATCATGATTATCTATTATTCTATTATTATTCTATTTTTAATCTTTCTTTATAATAAAAATATCTTAATGTCATACTGAATTTATTTAGTAGCGATTGTATTAATTTCAATAATATTTATAGCGTTGAACTAGAATTTATTAAAGTTTAAAATATCGAATGTTTAAAAAATTAGTTTAAATATTAAGAAAATGATAAAACATTGAAAATATTTCTGAAGTATATCTTTGACCTAAGTAAAAAATAATGATTGAAAATACATTTTACAGCTTCTTGGATCTTTGGTCCAATAAGTTCGATAATTTCTCATTAACTGCGTCAGAGATCTAAACAATATTTATAACCATTTACTATGTAATACTAAACAATTCCTCTCAGTAAAAAAAGAGTATTTAAACCTACATGTAGAAAAATGGACTGAAAAACGCGCAGGCAATTTTACGATTTCTGTGATCATTTTATCAGATATGTCGATAACCGGTGGCTGGGCCATAAACTAGAATGTTATCACCGCGCAGCGAAGCTTGCCAGTTTTAAAAGATTATCATAAATGACTTTACATTATCAGTGTGGAAGAAAAATGCCATTTGCCATTAAGTTGTCGTTAGCATTTTCTTAATGCAAATGCCATTTCTTAAAGATCTACTACCTCGGTTCGTTTATTTTAAATGTTTTCTGGCAAGTAATTAGCTGCAGATTCAGGAATAATTGTTTGTATTTTCAAACGTTTTATTAATACATTTTATCATGATTCAATTTTTATTATAGGATATTAAACGATAAAAAATTTACATCGGCCAGATATATTTATAAAATTCATTTGGCATTACATTTTATAAAAATGCTTTACGAAATTTGAAAACTAGAATATAATATTAAAATATGATTGCACTTTTTTAAGTATAAGAAGTTTCGGGATTTTTAAGGGGGAACAACGTGAAGAAATATTTTTTGTGCATTAATATTTCCATCAAAACATTCCGTTAGTTTTTATATGCGAATAATATAAGAAATAAAAACAAAATTATGATTTGCTACACGCAAAATTTACCCTAAAAAACGATTGTTTTCTGACAAATTGCGGTGGTCCTTTAAAGAAAATGTTTATACTCCATGTGCAGTTTTAATTTACCTTAATATATATTTTTTATCATGTGTTACTTACAATTTTCGTGCAAAATTTATTTAAAGCTATAAAATCCAGTCTTAAAAAAAATTAACCACAATTTTGCAGAAAAAAAAGTGTGACTTGCTACGAACAAATTTATATCAGAAAATGCTTGAAATGTGAATTTTAAGGATATTCGGTATCGTAAAACTTTGATTTCTTTTACTTGCGTATTTTGTAATACTATAGCTGCCAACTTCCCTATTTTTTCAAGACAAATAAAATACTTAAAAATAACATAACAACTTTGATTTAACAATAAGCAGACAAAAATAATTCCAGAATTTCAAAGAAGTTAAAAAATAATGAGTATTAAAAATTTTTAATGTAAATTGATACTACATAATTTATTTGTTGACACTATAGGGATATTATTTATTTATTAATGTTACGAAAATATAAGGGATAAATATCTGATTTAGAGAATGCTTCTGGCTAAAATGTGCAGTTTTTCGTATTCTGATATCTAAAATAGTTTCTAAGAAAGCAAGGAAAACATAAAGGATCAATCCATTAACGAAACTTTCAAGACTTAAAAACTCTAGAACTATTTCATGAATTTAAGGAATCTTATAGCGAATTCAAATGTTTAATCAGTATTTATAAAATATAACAATTGAATTTGTAACTTATGACTTATACCTTTTAATTATAATACTGGATTGGTAAATATAAGGACAAAATATTCCGTAATCGAGTCCAAATCCAAGGATTGTATCACTGATAATCAAAGCAATTCTCACCTACGATATCATCATATGTTTGCTCAAAAAAGTCTATTTGCAACCCTGCGTTTAATTTTGCGCCTAACCAATCAATATAAATTATGCCAAATGGTCGTGGACCGATTAAAGAAAACATATAAATGATAATATTCTTAAGTTAATCCGACTTTATAGTTTTCAACGTATTCATTTTAATTTATAACTAGATTAGTAATCATAAATATCAAATATTTATTTATCATTTTCATAATCCAGGTTGCCATAAATGAAGAAAATAAAAGTAGAATTATACGAACTGTTTGCCTCATAAGAAAAATAAAGTTGGTTTTTAAAGATATATGTAATTTTGCGCCTAACCACTCTCTCAAAAATATAGCAGTTGATAGTGGACACGACTATGAAAGATCTATAAATGATAATAATTTTATATCCACTCGACATTTAGCTCACAACTTATTGAATATCATTGTAAAATTGAAAAAGTAGCTAAATTAAAAAAAAAAAAAAAAAAAAAAAAAAAAGCTAATATTCCGTAATAGCATTTAACAGCCAAAGTTAGAGTCAAAGATAAGCAAAGGATTCACAATCTAGGATATTTTCAGTGAATGAAAATAGACCGCACTATTCCAAATCTAATTTAACAATATAACAGTGTCTTTGTATTTCACAACTACTTCTATGAGAATATGGATCGATGCACGATTAAACTAATGTCAATTATTCGCGTGGATCCGAGAATATATTTATATAATAAGCAAGTGGGGGGACGATACAAGTTTTTACTCATCCTTGAGAAAAGCAAACTATCGTGGCCATGTTAATACTTAAGTATTCCCATGCCGTAAATATGTCGATTGTTCAAATTATGGAAATATACACATAATCTGCTTTGTACAAACGAAGACTGTTTACCATTCAGAACCACAAATGACGAATTTAGAAACAAATGCGCGACTCTTGGAGCGTTTCATTACAAAAAAAAAAAAAAAAAAAACCTGTTTTAATAACCGATTCATCTCCAAGACATGGAGACATGTTAGACTTAATTTCGATTTAAGATGTGCATGAGAAAACTTATCTGCATAAACACAAATCTCTTCTACCTCATATCACCTCTGTTCAGCATATTTTACTATAAAATATTCAAAATTTACAAAATTTGAATGATTTGCGCAATTGACAAACAATTTCATAAATCGTATTTAAAACAAATGTAACGTAAATAAGAATTTGGCTGAATCAATTGTGCTTCGTTTATAAATATCGTTTTCGAGCCATCTATCGGCAACTGATATAAACAAAGAAACTTTCTGCTTAAATTGTACTTTGTTATGCATTTTATCAAATTTGAATATATTGTAAATAAAAGAAATATTTTTTATCAGTTCTTATTGCAATTAAAATATAAGGAATATATTATACCATGGGGCAGCATATTTCAATTATATCAATGCAGATAAAATTTTGAATTTTAATATAGCAACTTTGTAGCGAAAAAAACAATCAGTCATACTAATACAATTAATAGTTGCAATTTACTTATTCAATAAAAGAAAATATGGAATGATCAAAATTTATTAAAATTTTCTCTGAGCATGTTTACAAAAAGAAAAATAAATAAATATGATTAAATATGAGAGGAACTTTTTAAATTTTAAGCGATATAAGTTTATATAAATTAAATAAATTGGAAATATTTTTATTATTACTCTTTTCGTAACTGTATTTATTAACAAGAATATGTAAAACCATTTCTTCATATAATAATGTAGTTAAAATTTAATTTTTATCATAATATGTTAATTAAAAATTGTGAGAAAGAAATTTAACTTAAGGTTGCTAATAGCTCAGCTTCCGAATTCCTCTCACTAATGTTAAGTCTATGGGCGTTTGATGCATTCGTATATTTATAATATCTCCTCGGGAAATTAATATTTTAAATTTATTTTTTCTGTGTACTCTTCTTAAAAGATGTCTATTTTTAATTTCTAAAATATATACTTAACCGTTTGAGTGTGGAAAAAAAAATGGGGATATACATTCGCCAAAAAATACGAATGTGTTTGGGGATAAATAAAATAAAAATACTTGCATAATAACTTGTAAATATATTTAAAAAAAAAAGAAATTTGTAAGCCGGCGATATACACGAAAAATCGTACGCTTCGCTAGTGTAACCAGCTTAAATGCACACCAAACCGAGACAACAAATAGGAACGCTATCACCATCTCCGCAATTTTAGCATAAAACAAGAGGAGTACTATCGCTTTTCCCCCAATTTTGGCACATAAGAAGAGGACTCAAACAGTTAATTTTATATGAAGTGTTAAAATCTTACTCCCAGTTCGTCTGATTTTAACACATATAATGTTGAATTAAGCATAGATTTTAGAAATATTTTGAGAACTAAGAAAAAATTACAGATCTTCTAAGAAGATTAGAAAGAAAAAACAATTAAAAACATTAATTTTTTGTGGAGATATTGTAAATATGCGAATGCATTCTACGCCCCATAGACTTAGCATTAGTGAAGGGAATTCGGTAGATGAATTATTAGCAGGCTTCATAGTAGAAAAGTAAAAAAAAAAAATAATTCAATGAATGATTTTTTTTTCAATTTTTTTCCTTCTTTTATAGTAGGATGTCCTTGAGCATATACAGTTTTCAATTTTCTTTTCAAATTAAATGTCGTGGGAAGGTATTTTTACAAAATCTCATTTAAAATTACTTTTAATTGCGTTTTCCTCCATTTCACTAATAATTAAAATATGGCATTAGAGGTAGTTCTAAACATCATGAAAAAGTACAAAATAGGAAAGCAACAGCGAATCTATAATAATAATAATAAAACACAAAATTAATAATAACTTCGTAATAAAACACAAATTAAAACTGTATATCTGTATCTGTTTCCTTTTATTAATTAAGAAAGTCTTGCAATTTGTCCTCTGTTCTGTCATCTTTGTTCAAATTTGTTTTTAAAACCACAAATGCCCATGGATTAATCAGGTCCTGAACAAAACTATTCGGGTCAGTTTTCCTTATTGTCAATTAATAGTGTATAAAAATTTTTATTAGTTATTTCAAATTTTAAGTAAAAACCATGATTTTTTCCGATTATCGTATTTTACATACCATTTACGCTAGTTTCATAACTCTAGGAATTTTGAAACATGTTCTCGGAACACAATTCTAGGAACATAACTGAAAAAATATGTTAAATATGAAGCATAATTCTAGGAATTTTGAAACATGAATTAATTTTCGAGATAGTAATATTTTAGTACATATTTTTTAATTGCAGTAATGATGGCAGCTAAATATCTATATTGCTATGAAAAAAAAAGTGGAGAGAAAAGGAACATTTTGGTATTACTATACTTTGTGTTGCCTTTTTCTCATTCAATAATAAAAGAAAAAAAAACAATTTGAATATTTGCTAACAATTAAGCTCCGCTATCCAAACAGGTGAACAAATATCTTTGGTTTTATATTGTTTCTACAAAGCAATTGAATATATATATTTGATTTTTTTCCCGATTGAAAAGAAGGGTTATGTGTTTCACGCGTATCTGTGTATGTGGATTTCTTTATACCCTCGAAACATCCCGACGGCTGGATGGATTTTAATGAATGAGGTCTCTATTGGTTCGTCTTAACGGTCCGATGGTTATAGGGTAGGTTTTGTTTTTATAAATTGAAAATGGCGGCCGTAAAATACAAAAGGGTGGTAGAGACGAAAAAAAAAATTACGCACCCTAATGAGTGGCATATCATTGGATAGGTCTTTCAAAATGAAGATGATGTTTCATTGACTATTTTACAGTCAGAAGCTCCGTTAAAATATTATACACCCTGGAAGTTTTGTATGTATTGTGGATCTCTAGCTTTACTGCAACTCTAACCATCATAGACATCTATAGACCTCATCAAAACAGTGTTTATAGATAGGAACTAACAATTAAACTTAAAAGTCATCAATACAAGTAAATAAAAAAATAGGTAAGGTAAAATAGGTATAAACAAGTAATATAAAGAAAATATTTTAAGTCAATTCCTACTAAGGTCAATAAGAGAATTTTTTCTTTCTCCCATTCTTCTTTCTTCTTGAGTAGCACTTAAAATTCCATGATCAAGAAGGAGACTATCTCGGTCTCAAAAAACCTTGATCAAGAAGAGGGCTCTCTCAATTATTGAAAATTAATTAATTTAATTTAATTAATGAATTAATATTTGAAAAAAAACTGGATTAACATCAAGTGTCATCCACTACAAGTTTAACAAAAAATATTTGAGCTTGATTAGATGAATAATAAGTATTTTATTAACGATTGAATATTTGAACAAGATATATATAGCGAGAGTGTGAGCTAGTAGTAGGAATTGAAAAAAAAAATAGTTTCACATTGATGAGAAATAACTAAATAGTTAGCTATTTACGCAGTTGAGTTTTTTAAATTTAATAGTTTATTTACTTTACCTTATCCTAAAAAATGTTGTTTATCGAATCATAATTAACTTACATCCACATTTACCTAATTTTTAACAAACACATGAAATATTGCAAAATTATTTATCCATGTGCAATGACGTTTACCGAATTTGAAGAAAATGCAAATGAATGACATCTGATAGAACAAGAAATAGTAGTTCTATTATACTACTATTATTCTACTATTATTCTACTACTATTATTCTACTATTCGTTTAGAGAAGCTGGACATATAAAAATAATCCTACCTTAACGATAATTACAAGCTCATAAAGTTTAGATAATGATAAATTTTCCTATTTTTTTCCGAAATCCTCTCGATCAATCAAATTTTGTTGCCCACATGTCGACACTGTCTTACAAAGCCACTCTACGGTAACTGCATGAAAGTAACGTAATTTTCAAAATGTAATCAATTAAAAAATCAAATTCAAAATTATCTTCGTAATTACCAATTAACCTACATTGTAAATCGGATTTCTGATTTATAATATTTTTTGTATGTAATAAATATCGTCAACTTTTAAAAAGTTAGAATACAATTAAATTTCTTTTTCTCCAAAATACTCAAAAGATCTTTTAAAATACAAATGCGACAATACGGCTTGCTAAGCAGCTGGTATTCCAATATCGGGTACAAATTGAAGGTTCGAATTATTGATATGCAAAGAAATAATCACCTATAATATCAGCATATATTTTACTCATATACAATAAACCTATTTACAGCAAAGCATTTAATTTTGCTTCAAAAAATGCTATCTCATATATGTTAATTGTCTGTGGACCTGATAACATAATATCTGTAAATGATAATAAATTTATGTCGATCAGAGGTTTTTAGCTTACAACTTATTCATTTGAAATTTAAAACTTTATTAGCAAACAATAATATCTGGTATTTAATTACCGTGTTCACAACACAGAATGACATCAATTATAAGCAAGGAAATGAACAATTAGAATGCATTGAAATGTTTGCCTTCTAAAAAGCAAAGCTGGTCTACACAATGTACTCAATTTTCATTCAAACATATCTCTCTAAAATATACCTATTGTTATTGAACAGGATTATAGGTGATCTATAAATGATAATTTTCTATCGTTTAAAATATTAGCTTAAAATTTATTCATTTTATTTTTAAAACAGAAGTTAAAACAAAAATCTAATATTTTCTAATCGTGTTAACAGTCAAATTAAGTGTCAATTATAAGCAACAATGTGTTCATCTGGGACAAACTTAATGAATAAAAACAGATTTCGTTTTTCAGAATCTATTACATTAATATCTGACGCTGTGTTTGTACTTCAAGATGACATATAAAATTTTCAAAGTATTTGAAGTACTTTTTTTACATTTTTCAAATACAATTTTGTAATGGTGGAAACAAAATTTCTACGATGTGCATAAAAATGAACGAAAGAAAGTACGAAACGAGAAAGAATAGGATTATTATACTTTTTATGAGTTTTTCTTATTAAGTTGAAATGAACAGATTTTTTTTTAATTTAAATAAATAGTATATCTCGATTAACGTCTCCTATCCGCACCGCTCAACATATACTCCTAATATTTGTTCGTTTCTGAATATCAATAATGTGTTTTTGATTACATTCTCTTTAAAAAAGTGCATAGTGAAATATGTTCAGTGATGTGTTTCGACATTTGCCTTATTATTAACAAAAAGATCAAATGTTATTTTATTGATTCATATGAAATACTATTTTCCCAATTTGAAGAAACTATATACGGATGGTCTTTGACAGAACGTGAAGCCATTGTAAATTATTTAGACATAGTGCCGATACTACAGCGTTGTTGACTTCTAAAAACAAGTCAGAAATTGAACGTCAAACGAGGCATATGAGATGCGTTCGTACTCTATAACAAGTTTTATATATATTCAGATCTTTGTGCACTAAATGTTGCAATCTTACGCAAAAATGTATGAATACAAAATTTATAAAAGTTATATATATTAAATTCAGTAATACAGAAATATTATGACTCCATCTTAAATAGCACGTAATCACCATTCCAACCTAGAATCATTATCTATCATGGGACATCATTGAATTAATTACGTATGATAGGATTTAATAGAATGAAGAAAACTTTAATTAATATATATTTTTATTTTGGTTCGATTTTCATAAAACTTGCAATCACTCGAAAAAAATCTGCAACGATTATATATAATAAATTTCCAACTATTCTTTTGAGTGTTTTTTATGCTGTTATATGCAGGCAGATGGACGGACGAGGCGAAGACTATATGTGCTACGTATTTATATAAGTACATTTCCCCATAGATCGTAATATAATGGAATACTTTTGAGTATCTGTAAATAAAGTATGAACGCTACATACTTTATTTTCAGTACCGAACACAGCATAGTAAATCTCAATAACTTATATCAATTACAGAGCAATCCAACTTTATTAACGCAAGTTAGACTTTAGACAGACAGACAGACAGCCGGCCAGGCGAACCGAAATCCCAAACACTTTTAAATTATGTTGAAATGTCACTTTCAGCAATTTATACCAAGAGACGGAAGCATACTTGACTACTTTTGTTTAGCCCTGCATATGTATATACTATCTTTATACAGGGTGATTCATAAATATCGAAACAATAGACTGTCTTCTTAATTAATGCCCCTAGACACATACTTCCAACTGCTAAGTTTCATAAAAAAAGGTGGAAAATTTGATGAGATAAGTTGCAATTCCATGGGGGGTCTATTTGAGAAAATACGAAAATTAAAATTTTATACGACCCCTGTAGGGTAAAATTTCCAATTAGGAATTTTTTCCTTATCCATTCCTGAATTAAACACAAAAAGTTCCATCTTCACAGCTGAAAAATTCATGGAGTTATGCCTGTTTAAATAATTCGTCAGTTTTAAGGGATTAGACACAAATTGAAACACGCGTTATTCAAGAAACACTGTTACTTTAAAAGTTCCAGGATACATGTAAACAATATATTTATCGAGTTAGAATTAAATTTTTCTGTTTTTTGTGATGATTAACCATATAATTTGCTTATAATATTAAATATTTTATTTAAATATATATTTTTTAAATATTTTATTTAAATAAATTAAATATTTTTTTTCAAATTATTATTATTTATTTTTTATTGGGGTAATTTAAAATCGTTATAATTTGAAATATTATCGTCGAATTTCAATTTTTGTTTCATTTAATTAAAGAGGAAAATACAATTTTAATTTTGCTTCAGGATTTCTTTTAATATTAATATTAAAAATATTAAAAACACAAATAAAAAAAAATATTCTGTAATTTATTTTTAAAACAATCATATTTTCAAAAATAAATATATTTTCAAATTTGTCGAAACAAAATTAATGTAAAGTAATCAAAAAGTTCATGTTTTCAGTTTGCACGCTTTTCTAACAATTCTTGATTGAAAAACGTAAATTAATAATTTAAATTAAATTAATTTTAATTTCAATTACGCATTTAAATTAACAAATTTAAATTAATTATTTTTAACAATTTAAATTAATAATTTAAACACATTTAAAGTTTTAAACAAAGATTGGCTCCTAATAAAATATTTAAATGCTTTTTAAAAAATTGCAGGTGAGTATGTAACACTTTCTTGTAGCTTAAACTTCCAATTCAGTTTAACTTTTGCCCTTTCCACCTTCTTTCTGTGCTATTTAAATCAAGTTTTTTTTCTAACATACCTATTAAGAGTGTTTTCATAATTTATACCCTCACAACTTAAGGTTTTATACCATCCCGGCGAGCGGTTAAAAAAAGTTTGTATTCTGGGGTCGGACCAGTCTCAAGCGGGCCTAATGTATTTTTCATACCGAGCCGGGACTGGATTCCTTTCGTCCTAGGTCTACACGGGACGAAATTTTCAGTCCCGGTCTCGACTCAACCCGTATTAAAATCATTCTATCCGACTCACCTAATCCGTGCAAAAATCAATAAATTTGCCTCAACCCAAAAAATGTACAAAAAATGCATTATTTTTAAATCGACATTACAATTAAAACAGATTACCATTTACAATTAAACTTCAAAAATCGTTTTTAAAGGATAGTAGATTTAAACGAAAAAAAAAAAAAACAAAAAAACAAAAAAAAAAGTAAAACAAGTGAAAAAGAACCTGCCTATTACGCAATCCTGTCTAAAACGGAATAATTGCTTGATCCATGCAAAATGAATATAATAATAGTTGAGAAAAGATTAGAATACATTTGCACTTCCTAATATAGGAAATTGTCTATAAGGCACGTTTTCTTGTCTGTATTATTCCGTCTTAGAAGGTTTCACTGTATATAATTTTTGAAAGTCTACATGAATTATGGATTAACGATATTAAATGATAAGTGAAACATTTACATACAAATAGAGATTCATTAAAAAAGTAAATATCACAGCCTTTGACGCTTCTTTAAAAATGAAGATTATAAACATATAAGAAGAAAATCTATAAGTTATTATAAAGCTATAAAGCTATTTTTGGTCAAAACGCTTTCATACGAAACAATTTTTAACCATATCGACGTAAAAAACTGTTTTCTAGAAATTCAATCAGGCCGGACTAGACTCGGGCTAAGATTTAAAAAATTTTTCCAGGCCGGGACGAACATTTTTTTTCTATGGGTCGGCTCGATACCGGGTCTGGATATTTAGACCCGTGCAGACCTCTAATAAAGGCTTCCAGCATAATTTGAAAGAAGTTTTAACTTAAAATATGTACGCTGCTATTTTATGTCTAAAGGAGAGGCAGTCAATTGAATTAAACCGACTTTTAATAACGTACAATTTGGGGAGGATCACTATCTTGCATTCTAAAATGAGTCCATAACTCGTTGCTCAGAGGCATGGTAAAATGGTGTAAGTCGAGAATTTTGAATTTTAATAACTCTGCGAGTTTTCGAGATATCGGGGAGAATATTTTGTTGATGTTTAATTCAGGAAGAAATGAGAGAAAATTTCCTAATTGGACATTTTACACAACCGGGGCCATATGAAAAATTAGTTTTTGAATTTTCTCAAATAAACCCCCCATGGAGTTACATCTTATGTCATTAAATTTGGCACCTTTTTTTTATGAAACTTTGCAATTGAAAGTACGTGCCTATGGGCAATATTTAAGGAGATAGCCTATTGTTTCGATATTTATGAATCACCCTTTATACACGCCAATATTTAGCTAAAATTTACTTAAGAATAAAACACGCTTAAAACTACGGAAATCACACATCGACAGATTATCATCCGTAGATAGCCACGTATCCAATTCTTAGCGTGGCCCTTATATCACTTTATCTATATTCGACAAACATATTTTAGTGTACTAAATGTAGTTTAGTGTAAAAATTCATAGCTCATTTTAAAACCACCTTTAATCTATTTTCGTTCGTACTCAGAAACCCTTAAGAATTCTTTTGTGCAGCTCTGTACATTATCGACAGCATTTGTACATACAACGTGATATGCAAAAATTTAGTTAAACTTAAAAACTCACAACTAACAAGAAAGAAAAATCGTGCGCCATGCATTGATTATGAAACACTTTCCAACACTTCCAGAACGCTTAAATAAAATTTCGCCCTTAAATAGGGTATAGAAGATGCCTAAGTAAACATTTTAGAAAACGCATATTACATTTTAAAACCAGATTTAAACAATTACTATACATATCCGTAAAGGACCCCCAGCTATTTTGTGCAGCTCTGTATATGATCTATATATTTGTGTATATTTTATATAGTATGCTAATATTTAGTTCGGTTAGAACTATTTTGTGCTTAAGGCACAACACAGTTTAAAATTCACATTTAGTAATTTAAATATTAAACAATAGACGATAGTACATACTTGAATTCTTTTATCCAGCCCTGCACTGTAAAAATAACGGACTAAAGATTCTACTGGCAATCTAGGCGGCAGTACTATTTCCGTAATTTAAGAACATTTCCCCCCCCCCCCCGCCCCATAAATTACAGAAAAAGTTCCGTTTTTCTGTTCAAAACGAAATATTTTCTGTAATTTATGGGAAAATTTTCCGTAAAAAAACGAAAATAGTATGGGCGTCTAGATTGCCAGTAGAATCTCCGTTTTTTAGTCCATTTTTTTACAGTGTGTATATAACCTACAGATTTTTATACGCGCCTCATATTAAGCTTAAATATTAAGCTTCAGGCAAAAACCGTCTTAAAACTACTGAAATCACACTTCCAGGTATAAATAGGCATAGGCGACTATGTATCCAGTTTTTTGTATAGCCCTTTATATGATTTTATTTAAATGCTAGAAACATCCCTTAGTATACTAAATTCAGCTGGGTTTAAAAATGCATGACTCAAATAAAATCAAAAGCCTTTGAGCATTTCACGTTCATTCTCAGTAAGGCTTAAGAATTCTTTTGTTTAGCCCTGTATATCGTCTACATAATTTATATACACCATATCATATGGAAAAAATTGCATATCATACCCGAAAACGCACTTTTAGCAATCATCCTTATAAGACAATACTTCGAATACAGTATATTCTATACAAATTCTTCTATGCATCCCTGTAAATGATAAATGTGATAAACATCATATTCTACTGTAAGCATCTTGGAGTAAATTTCTCTAATGTATATCAATTTCATTATGTTTGGAATAATGTAACATAATCAAAATACGCTGCGAATAGTTTTTCCTGCAGATTATTATTTAGTCTAACCTTTTGTGTAACTCTGTGAATTAATACTAAAGGATATACACCCTATATTCCGCAGAAAGCATTATTTAGTTCACCTCAGAAATTCATATCAGTTTCATTATGTTTGTAACACACTAAAATCATTAAAATACACCGCAAACTATTTTTTTCATAGAAATTAATATAACGGAATACTTTTAAGTTCCTCTGTAAGCTTACTGTGTGTGCTACAGATAATATATTCTATAGTAACCATCTTATAGTGCACCGAAATAATATATTAGGTTGTAACGAAATTTTTCCGCCAAATAACCATTACTTAATACTAATTATAATATGTTTAATTAACTGTAATTTTATATATAATCACCATTCCGCCAAACCTTCAAAGTGTCATAGTCTCATACACTAGTACTTAAAGCTGTGCACTTTATTCGTTGACATTCTGTAACTGACTTTTTGCAACAGAACTGGAAGTAAATGTTGGTTCTAACCTGGTAGCGTGATAGTTCCATTTCAGCCACCTTGTACTTAATTATAACTACAGATTTTTTTTTTTTTAATTCCACATCGCAGTGTTACAAAGCAAGTCTCCTTCTTTCAAATGCCAAAAATCGTTTGACAAAATATGAGCAAACACGTCAACGCGAACTGTTTACACAGACTGTATTAGTTATGGCGGGAAACTTTCGTTACAATCTGACATATAAATTCATTAAGTTTAAAAAAGTGTAGTACTATTAAAATGCGCCGCAAATTATTTTCCCCCATAGACCATAATGTAATGAAATTCTTTTGAGTACCCTGCAAATGAACTGTGAATGCTACACACTTCATTTTCAATAGCGAGCATGTCATGACAAAACTCAATAACGTCTATCAGTTACATGGCAATTCGAGTATACTAACGCGAGTTAGAGCACGGACAGACAGACGGCAGACAAACAAACCGAAGTCTTACTTTTCAACTATGTTGGAAAGTGTTAAAAAAGCACTTAGATCAATTATCGCTAATATACAGTACTTCGGATACAGTTTAGTATCCGAAATCTTTTGTGTGTCCCTGTAAATAGTATACACTTTCTACTATACAGGAAGTACCTTTCGTAAACCTCAGCAACGTATATCAATTTCATTATATGGGAAATAATTTAACATAATTAAAATACGCGGTAAACAATGTTTCCCCCTGTACCATTAAGGAACGGGATTCTTTTGTGTGGCTCAGTATTAAATATTCTTGAATAACATATTCTTTGCACAGTATATTCTACAGAATGTATATTTCAGTGCACTTCCTAAATTCATATCCATTTCATTATGTTCGAAAGGGTACAACGTCAATAAAATGCACTTTAAACTAATTTTTCCGATTGGTTGTAACGTAATGTAATACTTTGCACTGTCCTTGTAATTGAACTATACATATTTTCATATAATTTGAAACGACTCGACAAAATTCTGCAATGATTATATATATATATTCAATTTCAAACCATTCGGTTGGTTATTTTTTGCGCTGTTATATGACGACAGACGGACAGACAGATAGACTAACAGACGGCGATTATAGGTGCTTCATATTTATATCACTATGAATGCACACAAAAAATGTCTACTTTCAGGTGGATTTT
This sequence comes from Maratus speciosus, assembly GCA_963932465.1. Taxonomy (NCBI): domain Eukaryota; kingdom Metazoa; phylum Arthropoda; class Arachnida; order Araneae; family Salticidae; genus Maratus; species Maratus speciosus. Next base: position 246,931,452 of record OZ010787.1, read on the forward strand.
ATCTAGTTCTGAGATCCTCAATTATAAAAATTAATCTCGCGGGAGTCAATATTAATTATCATCGGGAAGACAAACTAAAAATTAAACATTAGCACATGATTTTTGTATTGCAGTTGGCGTTTCCGCATGTTCGGGGGTTCCCCTTCCACACACCTAGTGTCCTTTTTTGCATTCAGTTAGTTTCTGTAATCCAGTATGAGGACCTGGATGTGTATCGATAGTAGTTCGCATTTATAGTAGTTATCATCGAGTTTATAGTACTTGACAACTTTTACGCTCATAATGTCAACGGACAAGTGTTTAATTTGTGATGGAGACGTTTATGAGTCAAGTGGTGGTGTAGTACGAGGTTGTGAAAAAAGGATCGAAAGTTTAAAAAAGGCAACTATTCAAAGACAGGACCAAAAATTTCAGCATCTGGAAAATATCACGTTTCTGAAAGTACACACTGCATGGCGTAAATTTACACCAAATCTGCTAGTATTAATTCAGCACTAAAAACGCTCAGAAGTTAGTCCATTCCATCAATCATTTGAAAACCGGCTACTCTGCTGTCATCAGTACCCAAGTTCCATTTCTAAAATTCTAATCTGCCTTTGTACTGATTTTATTGATGAACAGGTCAACGAAAAAGATGAAAAACACAATCCCTTTGCGAAGAGTATTTTACGAGGTGAAAGTCTTAAAAACAAACGGTCCAACAATGACACAAAGAATCATTGAAGCCGCAGAAATGAGAAATGATCAGTGGGTAGAAGTTAAAATTCGCCTTATTAATGTGCTTGATATAATTGCTGCTGAAGGAATTTACCATCATGATTGTTTACACAAATTTTATCTCATGTCAAAAGGAGGTATACGAGGACGGGCAGAAACCGAATATATTGTTGAAGCAATGGAAGAAATTTGCCCATTTCTCGAAAATAATGATGATTGCCAACAGGTCTTGTCTGATTTTCTTTCCACAGTAACTGGGTGTATCCCTGGTGAGCAGACAGTGAAAGCTAAACTAAAGCAGAGATATGGAGAGAGTATCATCATAGCTAAAAATCCAAGAAAGATTCCTTTCGATCGTTTTATTCACACAGGAATGGAAGTGCTATCAAATGCATGGTACGAAAACAAATGAAAACATTGTGATGATGAGCGATTAAGAATTGTGCAAACTCTAGCAGCAGCAATCATTCGGGCAATCAAAAGTATATGAATCTACGATCTATCTTCCAAGTAATAACTTTTTCAAGGATGGCATGAGTGATATTCCTAAATCTCTCAGCTGTTTTCTGGAGCATGTGCTCGTGAAGAGGAAAGTTCGGCGGAAGGATGTTACTCGACAGAGAAAATGCATTACAACATGTCATGCCATTATATCAGCAATACGTCCACAGGCTTTTGTTTCCCAATATTGACCGTCCTTGGTGCACTCTCGTACATAAAATATGTACACAAGAACTTGGTCGATCTCATTTTGAATTTCGGGCGTTTTTCGTCCTATTATGAGTCCCGTCAGCTTGAAATGTCTGCCATTCAACATGGTCAACCAGATTTACGAGGAATGTTCTGTCTGTGTGTTTACGATAACGTTGATTTTAATATTTCCACGCTCGATGGACTCAACACATGGACACTCCATGGTTGGCATAAAGTGTGCAACGCCAGCACATAGTGAAATTGGATCGCCAATCATGAAATTAACTCCTACTGCTGAGAGGGTTGGATAGTTGGGAGTTATTACACTGAAGACGTTTTTTAATTCACATGCACAGCTTTAAAAAAATGTGAAAATGGATGATCTGGGTGTATCAGCAGAGGATATATCCCTGTCCAGCACCTGTGACATTTTGTGGATGTATGCAAATTGGCTTAATCTTCCTGGTGTCTCTGAATGAAAAGGATTTATGTGTAAAAATTAATCAGAGGATGTTGTTCATAACGTTTGACCAGCCACTCTAACTAAAATGCAGAAAAGTTAAATTGTTCAAAAGTTACAAATGATCACAAATTGGATGCAATATCGTCAGTGAATATTCTTGAGAAATAATTTACCGTAAGTTGGAGAAGTGTGTTTATGACATGAAAATAAATAACACAATATCATGCTCAAGGGAGGGAAAATGCATCATTTTACTCGCCACTGGCGAATGAATTTTCTGTCAGCGCGAGTGACTTTTTTAGGTAGTCTTTGAAAACTGCAAACTATAGAGGTATGCCGAAAACGTTTTTTATTTAGTAGTTAGCTATATTTTTCAACTTTCCTAATTAGTGCGATGTAAACATGGTACGAAGTTCTACTTTATATTAAACTTTCATCTCTTGCTTATATTTCTTAATTTTATAGGAAAAAAATATATATGAAAATGCATTATAGTAATAGTAACCAACTATTTTTGAGTTGCGTAATTTTGTCACAAAAAGTTTCAACTGTACGTTGCATTTTACTGGCTGGTAAAATAAATCCTTGGCTGGTAAGATTTTCTAGAAATTCCCCACCCCTGCATAAACATAATAGAAATAATTTATCTAAAAAACACTTTTTTATCCAACATTTCAATCATTTAAGGCGCCTGACGACGTACAGAGCAATTTAGTTATTAAATTATTTTTTAAACGCATTTTCATTAAGATTATGACTAGAAAATGTGAAAAAAAGAAAAAAAATATTTAATTCATTGATAAAATTTTGGTTAATGGAGGAATTTACAGTAAAATTTAGTGAAATTTGGCCCAAAATGCAAAATGCTCTAAAGAAAATTCTACTGTATGTATCTTAATTTCCTTAGTACACTTCATATTTATGACATTGGTGAAGGCAATGAACAAAAATCTGAGAAAAGTTTTAAATGTTTAAAACTTTATAGCATATCGCACTTGTTTACATTTTAATTTTCATAAAATTCATCGATGTCACTCCAGAAAAACATCCATAAAACAAAAAATATTTATTCTAAATTTAAATCTTTAGTTCATTGCCTTCACAATAGTGTAAACAACATAATATTTTAAATTTCATAGTTATGTTCCAATAATTTTCTGAGAAATAATGTTTTGCATATGGAATATTCACCGAAAATTACATTATTCAAAAAGTACATTTAAAGTTTAGATTTTCGTTTTACTACAAGAATTTCAGTAATATACATCTAAACGTCACTGTTTTTAGACGTCATACTCATTTTTTTTAAGTACTGACTGTTTTTTAATCTCTAGAATGCCATATTTTGCCCCCCCCCCCCCAGTTTTTAACAATGCAAAACATGCCGTTTCTCATCGAAGATGTGACCGTTATCGCAAACACCATATTCTTCAGTTTTAAGTGACTTGGATTGTTTGTGGTTTATTCAATACCTTTTAATTTCATGTATAACTCAATATTATTTTACAGGTAAATAATACAAAAATAGAGCTCGTCTTCTGTATCTAGGCCAGTGATTGCTGAATTGGCACACGATCATTTTCTACACCACGTCATTCATATCATTCCACAAAAACATCCATAAAACAAAAAAATATTTCTTCTAAATTTAAACCTTTAGTTCATTGCCTTCACATTAGTGTAAACAATATATATTTTAAATTTCATAGTGATATTCCAACAACTTTTTGGGAAATCATGTTTTGCGGATGGAGTTTTCACCGAAAATTTAATTTTCCAAAAAATACATTAATATTTAGTTTTCACCAAAAATTACATTTTCCAAAAAATGCATTAAACTTTAGATATATATTTTACCACAAGAATTTACAGTAATATACCTCTACACTTCACTGTTTTTATAAGTCATACTCATTTTTGTAAAGTACTAACCGTCTTTATCTATAGAAGGTCGTATTCCCCTCCACCCCTAATTTTTTGAACAAAGCTAAAGATGACGTTTCGAATCGAAGATGTAACAGTTATCGAAAGCACAATGTTCTTCAGTTTAAAGTGACTGGGATTGTTCAATGATAGTGGTTTATTCAATACCATTTAATTTCATGCATAATCCAATATTATGTAATTTTACAGGTAAATAGTGAATCTGTATCTAGGCAAGTCGGTGCCGATTTGGCACGCGATTACTTTCTACGCCATGTTTTCACAATAGTGTAAACAGTTTTAATTTCATAGTTATATTCCAATAACTTTTTGAGAAATCATGTTTTGCGTATGGAATTTTCACTGAAAATTATATTTTCCAAAAAATGCATTAAAGTCTAGTTTTTACTGAAAATTACATTTTCCAAAAAATGCATTAAATTTTATATTTTTGCTTTAGTACAAGAATTTACAGTAATATACATCTTAACTTCACTGTTTTTATAAGTCATACTCATGTTTTTAAATTATCGACGCTTTCTTTATCTCTAGATAGGGGTGAACAACGTTTTCAGGAGAAGGGCCCCTTACAAAAATGTCTGAGTTGTCGAGGGCCACATCAGTAACACGGTGAATATTATATTTCGGGGAGGTGATGTGTGGCCTATAATCAGATAAAAAATATGGTGTCAGAGGTTGTGGGGAGGGGGGAGTTTTACCCTTCTAGGTTCCCCTACCCTGTCAACATATCGAGTTCAGTTGACAAGGATACATTAATAGGTTTGTATATATAACAGATATAGAGAAAGGATCATTTTGAAGGAGTGATAATATTTCGTGACTTTATACGTGTGGAGTAGATTTAGTTTTATTAAAAGTGCTAAAAAGAAAGTGGCTAGTACCTAAAAAAAATGTGATCTTTATGAACGGAGGGAGGTGGAACCGATCAACGAAATTTGAGATTTTTTCGCGCCTCATCATCGAAATTGGCAATTTTTCTGCACCTGAACAACGAAATTTGAGATTTTTTGCGCCTGATCAACGAAATTTTTAAATTTTCCGAAGCCGGCCAACAATATTCGCTGTTTTTATGCACATGATCGACGAAATTCTCTATTTAGCCGTGCCCGATTGACAAAATTTGCGATTTTTCCTCCCCTGATCGACGAAAATTCCGATTTTTTCGCTCCTGATCAACGTAATTCGCGAATTTTCTGCACCCGAACAACGAAATTTGCGATTATTAACTGACACGCACGCGGTAAATAGACGAAATTCATGATTATTTTTTCGCGATAAACTCACGAAACTCGTGATTTTTCTGCAGATGATCAATGAAATTTTCAATTTTTCAGCACGTCATTGAGAAAATCCGAAAAAATTCCGCACCCGATCGACAAATTACCCGCCGTTTTCGATGCTTGCTATTTTTCCCGAATTAAAGTGACGAAATTCCCGATAAACAGACAAAACACGTGATTTTTCCGTTCCTAATCGACAAAATTTGCGATTTTCACCGATCGACGAAGTTCGCCAATTTTTCTCGCGACTTACAAACTCACGATTTTTTCGCAGCCGATAAACAAAACTTGCAATTTTTCCACGCATCATCAACAAAATTGACGATTTTTCCGTGCCCGACCAACAAAATTGGCGATTTCTTCGTGCCCGACCAACAATATTCGCGATTTTTCCGATCCCGATCCACAAAATTTGCGATATAACCATTATTGAAAACACCATATTTTCCAGTTTTATGTGACTTATATTGTTTGTGGTTTATCCAACACCTTTTAATTTCATGTATAATCCAGGATTATACAATTTTATAGATAAATAATGAAAAAAAAATAGAGTTTGTCTTCAGTATAAAGGGCAGTTGGTGCCGATTTGGCACGCAATCACTTTGTACGCCAAGGCTGTCAATCCAAAAATATGGTTGTTTGCCAAATTGCTTAACATGTATCGACAAGCTTGACCGGCCCAGAAGTAGAATTATACCCAAAAAGGGAATGTTCATGAAATTTTGAGAAAAATTTGTATTATTATATAAAAGTAAATGAAACATGCCCTTTACTCAAAACAATGTTTATTACCCAGCACCCACTTCAATGTCGCCAGAACGAAAGGAGAAAGGGGGGAGGTTGCCAAAGGAAGATTATGTTTGTCGTTTCATACAAAAATGTATGTATATATGAAATAACAAGAAACTCGCAAGCTCATGTTAAACTTACGCGGGCGTTCTTTTCAAATTTGTGAAATTGAAATAAACTTAAAAAAAATCTGCAACCAAAATCGAAAAAGTAAACACTAACCCAGTTAGAATTCAATCTCAGCTATTCTAAGCACGAAAAATAATCATTTAAAACTATTAATAGGCAAGGGAAAAAAAAAATTAGTACGCTCCCATAGGTTTAACTGCGGCTGTTTCTTCTCGTGACTAGTGTAGATTCCTAACCTTCAAGCTAATGTTGATCCTTTGCGGGCGTTGTTTACTTGTTTCTTCCTATCATTTTAATTATTAATAAAATGATTTTTATTTTTTAAGGATTTTTATTTTTATTTATTTTATTTTATTTTATTTTATTTATTTATTTATTTATTTTATTTTATTTTATTTATTTTTTATTTTTGCATAGGGTACCTGCGGTCGATAACTTTTATTGCGTGCAAGGAATGCGGGTGGGGGGGATCCATATTCACCCCGGATGCAAAAAAGGCTAGTTTTGGCCTTGATACACAACGTTTGGTAAGTTAAAAGTCAGTGGGTAACGTAAACAAACTTTCGTTACAGAATAGGAAGATAATCTGTGGCCTATAATCTCCTAAAAAAAGTAACTGATTTTGAAAGGAAATGAGTTTTAGCCCTTCCCCCCCTTTCCCTTCACAGTCAAATCAATATACCCAATTAGGTTGGCAAGACAATATTAACAGTTTAGTTTTTATATAAAACAAGCATATCAATCTCGTTTTTTTCTTCTTTTCTCAAAGAGTGAAAATACATTTTGACTTTAAATAAAGGAATTAATTCAGCTAGCTTTATCGAAGGTACAAAAACAAAGATAAGTAAGAAAGTGTCCAGTGTTAAAACAAAGTTGGGAGAGGGAGATAATACAAACTACTCATGTATAACACAACTCTATAATTCGTAAATGCCTATGATCTGCAATACATTTCAGATGTAAACAAACAAATAATAAATCTTATTATAAATAACCAGTTTTTGGTTGTGTGTCTTCTAATGTAAACAAACAGTTGTCTTTTTCTAAGCGAGATAATGCAGATTTAGACTGTAATAGAAAATAGATGATTGAATTTATAAAGAACATTTTAAGGCATTTCTGCAGTCATTAGAAGGGAATGTTTTGTTTATCTTGTAAATAACCATTAGATTGCTATATTCTAAACACATTCATTGGCTAACATGATTGTAAAAAACGAACTTTGAAGCAGGGTATGAAAAAAATATCAAAAGAAAATTATTTAAAGCTTTCTTTTAAACATATTATCTTTAAAATTAAATAAAAACAAGTATTTTACCTTTGTAAAAAAGATGCTTTATCTTATTTATTTATAACCTTTAATTACTAAATAAAGAAAAACGGCATGAAGAAAATTTTTACTTTTAAAAGCTCAAAAAAAACCAGTCGGGATAATATTATTCATTTTGAGGTAATCGTGTGCTCTGAAGGCTATAAATAATTAATCCAACGCTGTAATTAATTAGCCTAAAACAATGCATTAAAAATTATAAATAAAATATTAGGGGTCCACTGTATCCCACTCTATCGTACTTGAAATTTTACAAATACACATTCTGTATGGAAAAGGATTAGATTATGATGATGATGAAGTATTATTGCAAAAAAAAAAAATAAAAAAAAAAAAAATGATAAGATCGATTTAGCACAATTATATCCGCTATCTCATTATTTAAAATGCCAAGGTAATTAGAAATTATGCGCGCAGCTAGTAAATTGCATTTTCTTTCAATCAAAATTTACGTTTTCACAGCGTAGCCATGATGATAGAGTATGGCGTATGGTTACATGTAGGTTGGTTGAATTGGTTTTTTAGCGCGGCTGTAAAAAATGTTGAAATATTTTCTCTTTAAAAAATATAAACGTAATATGAAAAGCAATGAAATAGAACATATAATTACAAAATACTTCTTCTTTTAAAAAATAAATATAACTAATTTTTTGACCAAATACAGAAATGTAACATAAGCGTAAAATTAAAAACGCAATATTTTCTTCATAACAAAAATGAAAGCTAATATAAATAGAAATTTGATTTAATATATATATATATTAAATATTTTAATCCACACAATAAACAGTTTTTGTAGTTCAAAAAATATTTATTGCCTATATTCAGATGTCTTAAATTGCATTTACTTTAAATCAAAGCTTACGTTTTCACAGCGTATCTATGAAGATAGAGTGTGGCGTACAGTTACATGTAGGTTGGTTGGGTTGGTTTTTTAGCGCGGCTGTAAAAAATGTTGAAATATTTTCTCTTTAAAAAATATAAACGTAATATGAAAAGCAATGAAATGGAACACATATAATTACAAAATACTTCTCCATTTTAAAAAATAAATAAATATAAGTAATTATTTGACCAAATGCAGAAATGTAACATAAACGTAAAATTAAAAGCACAATATTTTCTTCATAACAAAAATGAAAGATAATGTAAATGGAAACTTGATTTAATATATATATATATTAAATATTTTAAAGAACACAATAAACTGTTTTTGTAGTTCAAAAAAGATTTATTGTCGTCTATATTCAGATGTCTTAACTGTAACCTAAACCGCACAAAACTGCTATACAACGTTCTGTCTGCTAGGTGATAGCTTAACATGTATTGCGCGATCTAAAGAAGTAAAAATTTTTATGCGTATTATATAACAAATAAGAGTTTTCCTAGATTCTAGGTAAGTCTTATTCGTTTCATGTAACACAGATTCATATTACATATTTAAAAAAAAAAATTTTAAAAGCCTAGGCCGTTTCGGAGAAAAAAAATAATAACTTTTACCACCGATTTTACTTTAAAAATGCGTGTCGAGACCTCAAAATATACTGCACTTAAAAATGTAAAAATTTCAGAATAGAATTAGACTGCAGATATAAGACTGTTTTAAAAAATTGGAACAATAGGACCTATATCTGCTGAGTTATTAAATGGCGGTTTTTCGCGTTTTCGTTGATGTCCAGTTAGCTGTATATATGAGTTCCGCCATCTACGAATTCTACGATACGTTTTTAGACTTAAGGCTGCGTCATTCAGGATACTATCGTCTTCCATGATAAAATTTAAAAAGAAAAAGCCAGATAATTATATATGCATTATTTTTTTTAGAATATTAACGTAATGTGAAAAATACGTATTAAAGTTTTAAAACTGTTAAACAGTTGCAGAAATAATAAATATTAAAGTTTTAAACTGTTGAACCGTTGCAGAAATATATATTTAGAACAAGGATTTTAGGTTAAAAGATAGAGTGCTAACATCTATTATGTTATTGTCATATATGATTTATATATAAAACCAATAATAAATATGTTACATCTTTAACTTATGTTCTCTTATCCCAATTAATCAATCAAGTTATATATATATTAAAATTGTAATTAAAATACACAATTCTTTAACTTTTATTTGATTTTCATAAATGACTTTAATTAAAGAAAATTTATCATTAATTCAGTTTTTAATTTTTTTTTCAATGATATATAAATCCCATTTTAATATAAATGATGACAATAAATAACCATTCCTTGAATAACAATTTCTTTAATGAATCATTATGAAAAAAGAACTAACATAGCAATGACTACAATATATTTTTCATGATTAAATAACAAATTAATATCACACAACATGATATTAAAAATAATACTTGTGTAATATATTTAAAATTTTTATCCTATCTTAAATCTATTCTAAATTCTTTATCAGATTTAATTAAATTTATTTCATTTTAATTTATTATTTTTCATTTATCATTTTCTATTTATAATGCATATCGTACTTTTATTCTTTTTTACATTTCTCTGTTCGTCTTAGACGTGCACCAATAATTTTTCCAGCATGAAATCATTCGATTTCAGAATATTCTTTTTCTTGATCTTTAGTTTTTCTCGAAGGACACTTTGAACGTGTTGGCGCGCTTTCTGGAGGTTGTTTGCGTCTTTTTTACACCCGCAAATCTGTCTGCTATTGTTTACTTACCTTGCGCATTGCGGCTTTTTCTATTCCTATGCTCTAGCCAATAAATCACTTTACACTGAGTCAGAGTAGAACATTTTTATCGTATCTCTTCTCTCAAAACCTGCGGCTCTAGCTCAAGTGGAACATCGATGCTATAGTGTAACAGCATAACATAATTTGGATTTTTAAATAGTTTCTTTGCTAGCATAACTTTACGTAATCTACTGATAGATAATATGAATTATAATCTGTAAGACTGACTGTGTCTCGAGAAGAACTCTCCCTTATAATTATTTCTGCTATTTATTTGTTAAATAAAGACTTGTTGCTGCAACTGATTATTTTCTTAGGAGAAACTCTACTGTATTTTGAGCAGTTGTCTTGCATAACCACCTTGTTCACGTTGACTGCCTATATGTACTTACTTCTTGCCCAGAGTGACGTTATTAGCTGATAATATTCACCCATTTAACACATAATACTTCCTAATCAGAACCGACTTCCGTTACATATACATGTATAATAAAAAGTCATGCATATGTGGGAAAAACCCCACATTATTTAATTTTCATACTGTATAAAAAAGCAAACCCGTTTAAATGAATACAGGTTATGGTGATTATCCCAAGAACTAAAATGGCATCATTCTGTTTTTACTGGCAGTAAATTGTGAAAATACATGAAGTTCAAGTTATCAGACGTTTTAAGTTTTAGCCTTAAAGTAATGGGACTGACTTCCAGAAAAGGTATTTTACCACATTAAAAATCACTAGATGGAAATGAAATTATGTCTAAATACTTTACTAGAAATATTTAGAAACAAACTATACGTTACAATGTCATGAATTGCGAAATAAAACCAATGTGAAACTAAAAGTATAATTCATGGTTTAAAAAATCCCTTACATAAACTTTTCTACGACTACATAAATATATTTTCTAAGTCTACGTAAACTTTTCTCATGCAAAAGAAAATGAGTAAGCCTTTCTAATGAAGATAATTAGGAGATATATTTGATTTTTATATAAATGTAATGGAGGTTCGGCATTACGTCACAAAACCGTCTGCTAAAGAGATTAATTGACATATAGTATTCACTTTACGCCATTTAACGTAATGAAAGAAAAAATTTAAATGAAACATTTTCAAAGGATTTTTTTTTTATTTTTGTAGTCTTTTATATTGTTCAAATTGCTCGTTAAAATATTTTTAATTTGGAGGGCAATTTTAGAAGTTTTCTAATTAACATTTAATCCTCTAACATTTAAACATATATTAAATGAAAAAATTGTTGTTTATATTAGCTATAAAATTTAAATGAAGGATAGATTTTTGAATGAACTCATATTTTTTTAAGTAAGTACTAATTGTTTGTGTAAGAAAGGAGAGTTTTCGAACTACAAATAAAATAAAAATTTAATAACATTAACCTTATTGTGACCTTATTTTGAGAATTTTACACATTTTTAAGAATTTATAGAAGATTATTATTTTAAATTTCAAAACGCGGTAAAATTAAACTTTTCCACAAATTGTCATTTTAAATATTTATTTTTTTTTTTAATTTTCATTTTTCATTAATGCTTTAGTTCTTCTTGGATAACCACCAGAACGTGACTGTACCATGATCAAAGAAAATATCAAAATCGAAGCATTTTTTCCAAATCTACTCGTTGATACTCACTAAATACTAACTGTTTTCTGAAAGTCAGTTAATAAAAAATGACAATTTGTGTAAAATCCCTTATCATTCAGCTGCATTTAGAGAACAACTAAAAATTTGCTCACTTTAACGCCGATATCTTTCTGAATTTTTACGATATTTGACTAGAATTTTTTTAATAAGTTGCTCCATAGAGTTGACTATTAAATTATGTAAAATGATCCTTGTTATCGTTCGCGCATGCGCAGATAATAAATTAATTCATACAACTGCTCATATATCCTAAAATATTTAATATATTTATATAGCAATTACACTATAGTGTCTGTACTATATTTTGTCAATTTTTCTGGAACTGGCGTTAAATTTGGTTCAAAACCATGCATGTTATAAGCAAAAAACATGCAAGAATTTTTCAATTATTTTAAATAAATCGCTATATCTCTATTAATATACGTGCTATTCTTACACAAAAGAATACACATATTGCACAATGTCTGTTTATTTATATTCGGTAGCGGTTGATCCTTTCCTGCATTCTATTTTATAGGGTGATCGCAAGTATTATTTTTTTCTTTGATTTTTTGTTGGCCCCCTAATTACCCCCCTTAACAAATCGACATACTAAATATGAGGTCATACCTGTTCTTTTTAATTCTGAAATTCCAGAAAAATCTGTCAAGTATATTTCTAAATATTCGACAAAATGTCTAAAATTGAAAGTTGCCGGTCATTAATGGCAATATAGTGTATATATATATATATATATATATATATATACAATAAAACATTTTGTTATTATCTATATATATAAAACAAGAGATGTCTGCCTGCCTGCCTGCCTGCCTGACCGAGGCAAGCGCCGAAATTATAGCACCTAGGCCTGTGAAATTTTCATCATGTGTTGATTTTGTCCTCAGAAAGTGTACTTCGCAGCGGGATTTTAAAATTTCAATTTAGATTTTTTTTAAATTAAAACTTTATGGGTTAGAGGCTATTTACAACTTTCCGCCAATCCGCGGCAATGAAGTAGCCAGCCAATGAAAGCAGGCGTGAAATATTGGATCTAGCGTAGCGGCAAAGGGCAAACTGCACTCGCAACTCACAATGTTTATGTGTCGTCAGCTTCATGTAAGTACACCTTTTCGCTTTTCTTCCTAGAAGATTTAATATTATTTACATTAATTGTGATATTTCGAAGTGTTTTTTACTTATTTTGCAAGGTATACAATTCACATAAGTTAGTTTAAATTGTATTTATTCTTTGTGTTAATGGCGTAGTCGCGAAAGAATGAAATGTGTTTCTTGAACTTTACTTTCCCTGAAGTAAATAGTTTCTGTTCTTGGGCAATTAAAAGTGAAGTTAATGTTCCATTCTTATGAAACTCATAATATATTACCATATAATATCATCATATAAGTATTTCACGACATCAGGATTTTAAATTCAGTTATTTTCCTTTTGTTAAAATCTTTGGCACAGATGTCATATTCGCCCCATATAGGCGCGATTTTTTTCTGACGCCAATGTCATATACGCAACGGGTACTTACCTGGCGTCAAAGTGTCGTTATTTTGCTTGATGTGGTAACCCAGATAATGATGTTTATGCTGTTGATGTTTTCGCCAAATTGGCAACCGAAAAAAATCGCGCAATATGGGGCGAATATGACATCTGTGCCAAATCTTTTCTACATATACACTTTATTGAATGTTTTCATAGTGCCAGGCATATCAGTTAAAATTTCGGCGTAATTCAATGAACGAAAATTTTGAGTACTGTTATTTATAATCTTTCTTCCTGTTAATGTTGACTATATTTTTAGACACCCAAGAACGGTGAAATCATAACATGCTATAAATTGTACAACTGAATGCAAAATCCTGTGAATGTAGTATGAGATGTATATGTTTTAATTAAGATTTGTTATTGAAATTAGTTTATTTCATAAACAAAACACCATATATTATGAGTTTGGTAAGAAATCCTAACAAAAACCTATATCTTGCACTTTACTGAATGTTTTCATAGTGCCAAGCATATGAGTTCAAAGTTTAGGCCCAATTCAATGAAGCGAAAATTTTGAGTATTTATTGTTATTTAAATCTTTCTTCCTTTTAATGTGATGACAACATACATTTTATACCAAATTTGCATGCCCATTCTTAGGCGATTCTTATGAAACTCAATTTGTCACAAAATGGTGATTTTATTGACTTCATTTTTGCAAATTAAAAGGGTTTCATGACAATATACATCTTTTCCCAAGAACGGACATGCAGTCTGGTGTAAGATGTATATTAGAGTCATGCGCGGGTCGGGTACAACCCGACCCGAACCCGCAAATTCCATTTTAAGTCAACCTGACCCAAACCCGCAAAAATAATTTCCAGCAACCCGAGGTATTTCAACCCGACCCGAACCCGCAATGCAAAAAAAGTAAATTATGTTTTAATGCCACTATGAAAAATAATCTACAATTGTATCTCTCATACAATTTTTATGTTTTACATAGAAGAATGAACAAATCTATATTCTTTAACATTCAAATATAGTAAAACCTCTGAGCACGTTGGGATCGTTGTATAGAGTCAAACATCGAATCGGGTTATCCTGAATTTTGTTTTTTCGGCTCGGAATGAATCTAATTTTCTTTCTGCTGGTTGGGTTCGTATTACAAGAATTCTTTCGGGCCATCTATAGGTTTTTTACTGGATTCGTGATAATCATTATCGTATCAGTAATTGAAAAAGTATGTTTAAATTAATTTCCAGAAACGAATTCTAAGACTAGACAAAACTGACTGGCACGCATTTTGTTTTTGTGAAACATTGATCTGCAGTTTTTATAGAATTTTAATGTAAAAAAAAATATTTAGGACATTCTTTTAAAAAATCGAGTCAATCCGAACCGTAAACGTCAAAAAGCCAGCCCGAAACCGACCCGAACCCAAACCGCAACAAAAAAAGTTGAAGTCAACCCGAACCCGATCTGCAATGGGAAAATATAGACCCGACCCGAACCGATGGTCGGGTTCGGGTAAAAGCGGGTAACCCGACCCGATGCAGGACTCTAATGTATATGTTGTCAAGTTGTCATCGCCCAAGAATGGGGGAAAGAACCCTATCAACTTTTGACTTCAGGGAAAATGAATGAGGTTATTTGGGTTTTCCTTTTGTTAATATTTTTTCGCCACATCGGCTTACCCATATATTATGAGTTTCGTAAGAAATCCCAATGAAAACATATATTATTTATTAACTTTACTGAATGTTTTCATTTCTTATCAATATCATGTTATGTAACATGCAAGAAATTGTAGAACTGAATGGAAAATTCTGTCAGTGAGGAATATGATTTATGTTTTCTTTCAGATTTGTTATTGAACTCATATTTATTTCATTTAAGAATATTTTTAGGCACCCAAGAATAGAGCATGTGTTTTCATTAAGATGAGAAAAGATTAACAAAAGGTAAAGAACTGAATGAAAAATTCTCAGTGCGCTAAATACTTATACAATGAGCATTTTGTGATATATTACGGGTTTCATAAGAATCGCCCATAAATGGACTCTTAATCGCCCAAGAGCGGAAATTATTTACTTCATAGAAAGTAACGTTCAAGAAAAACATTCCATTCTTGGGCGACTATGCATATATAAATCGCCATTAACACGAAGAACGGATACAATTGAAACTCACTTATGTGGTTTGCAAACTTTGCATAAAAAGTAAAAAAAAAAAAAAAAAAAACATTGTGAAATATCACAATTAATGTGAATAACATTAAATCTTATAGAAAGAAATGTGTAAAAGTGTATTTTTCTTTAAAATAAAGCTGATGAGACATAAATAGTGCAATTTATCTTTACCCCTAAGCTAGGAAGTGCGGTCGCTGGATCCCATATTTTTTACCGCCTGCTCTCATTGGCTGGCTGCTTCATTGCCGTCACAATGCCATATGCACATTTTAATAAAATAAAAAAAAATCTACATTGAAATTTTAAAATCCAGCTGCGAAATGCGCTTTTCAGTGACAGCATCTACACATGACAAAAATTTCAGTATACGGTGAAGCATGCAGCAGTGAGCCATGTCGGGGGTTCTTATAGGTCATATTGGGGTCTTAATTGAGTGATGGTTACCATTATTTCCAAATTGAAATCTCAGCAAATTTCTTAAATTCTTATTTGTGTCACCACCCCGTCGAGTAATATATCTATGGATAGGTTGAAAAT
Source organism: Maratus speciosus (assembly GCA_963932465.1). Classification (NCBI taxonomy): domain Eukaryota; kingdom Metazoa; phylum Arthropoda; class Arachnida; order Araneae; family Salticidae; genus Maratus; species Maratus speciosus. The sequence goes on from OZ010787.1 coordinate 246,947,379, forward strand.
TTGAGTTTCATTCGTATATAGGTACGTTTACGAGAGAGTGTGCATCCCGGTGGTGGAAAGTGAAACTAAAAGTTATTGCAAAGTGTGCGTAGCATGCCTGCTATACTCGGCTGCAGGCGGCGGTGACCTGTGTCGGATATTCGTATAAAACATTGTTCCCTGTGGTGGTGGAAAGTACTTCGAAGCATATGCACGGCTAGGATAGTTAGGTTATGGTTTGTCTTAAGTTAGGGTTAGGTTACATTTAAGTTCTGGTTAGGTTAAGTTACCGTTACGTAGGCCTAGGTCTTAAATGGATTTAAAGCTTACATTGGAAATCCGATTTAACCATTGGTCTTAAATTGATTTAAACTAACATTGAATGTCGTGATTTAGCTAATGTCTTGAATTACGATTTAGCCATTGTCCTTTTAGCCTTACATCGCAATTTAAAACAAACATCAAAAATCCGATTTAACCATCAGTCTTATATCGATTTAAAGATAACATCGGAAAAATTTATTTATCTATTGGCTTTAAATCGATTTAAAACAAAATACCGATTCAGAGCTAACATTGGAAAACTGATTTATTTACATTGATGCAGCTTCTGCATGCATGGCAAGCTGGTGTTAAATCGATTTAGCAGGATCCGATTTAAGAAAACATTGCAAGCTTCAGTGCTTTCCGATTTAAGAAAAACATGGCAAGCTGGTGTTAAATCGATTTAGGAGGATCCGATTTAAGGAAACATTGCAAGCTTCAGTGCTTTCCGATTTAAGAAAAACATGGCAAGCTGGTGTTAAATCGATTTAGCAGGATGCGATTTAAGCAAATCTTAATGAAATTGATTCACTATTATGTCTGAAATAAAAAGTCATTGTTAAAGTCCAAATTCCTCTATTTTTTTCTTATATTTTTTTGCATTCTTTTGATCAAAAATTAATTTTCATATATTGAATATTTTTTTAGTTTTAAATTATTATTATTTTGTAATTAATTAAAATCTTAAATAATGAGTTGAATAATACTTTAATAATCCTTCTCCTTCCACTGTATCAATGTCAGCATTTATGTTAAACGAATTTTATTATAATCTAAAAGTGAAAAAGGAATAAAATTGCACCTTATTTCTCATATATCTCTCCACCCCCCCCCTCCATTTTTTTTTTTTTTTTTTTTTTTTTAAGCTCACAGCCTATCAAAGCCTGAGATCTAATGTGTCCGCACGTTCTGTATTTACATATGTATGTAACTTTTGATAGAAATATCCGATTTGCTTCAAAAAATTTTTCTAGGTTCATTCTGATAAGGTGCTTCCCTGATTAGCTTTTGAGGTCCGTTGGTTTAGTATAAAAAGGTGGGGGAATGGGGGCTAATCCACCTCCCCAACTTAATTTAGATGAATGGGTTTTTCAAGCAGAATTATCCGATTTGCTTCACATTTTGTTTCTAGCTTCATTCTGATAAGGCGCTACCCTGATTAGTTTTGGGTGTCCATTGGTTAAGTATATAGGGGGGAATGGGGGGTTAATCCCCTTAGTTTAGATCAATGGATTTATCATGCAGAATTACCCGATTTGCTTCAAATTTTGCATATACCTGTTTATTTTGATAAGGCGCTTCCATAATTAGATTTGGAGGTTCATAGGTTAAGTATAAAGGGGTTAATCCTCCCCCATTAATTTAGATAAATGCGTTTTTCATGCAAAATTATCTGATTTGTTTCAATTTTTTTTCTAGATTCATTCTGATAAGATGCTTCCCTGATTAGTTTGTGGGGTTCATTGGTTGAGTATAAAGAGAGGGGGACAGGGGTTATTCTCTCCCCCCCCCCACTCATTTAGATAAATGGATTTTACATGCAGAATTATTCGATTTTCTTCAAATGTTTTTCTAGGTTCGCTCTGATAAGGCGCTTCCCTGATTGGTTTTGGGTGCTCATTGGTTAAGTATAAAGGGAGGAACGAGGGGAGGGGGTTAACCCTCTTAATTTAGATCAATGGGTTTATCATGCAAAATTACCCGATGCGCTTCAAATTTTGTATACCGGTTTTTTTTTTCATGCCGCTTCCCTGATTAGATTTGGAGGTTCATTGGTTAAGTATAAAGGGTGGGGGGAAGGGGCTAATTCTCCCCCATTAATTTAAATAAATGCGTTTTTGATGCAGAATTATCTGATTTGCTTCAAATCTTTTTTTCTTGGTTCATTCTGATAAGACGCTTCCCTGATTACTTTTTGGGTTTCATTTGTTAAGTTTAAAGAGAGGGGGAGGGGGGCTTATCCACCAAATTAATTTAGATAAATGGATTTTATATGCAGAATTATTCGATTTTCTTCAAATTTTTTTCTTGGTTCATTCTGATAAAGCATTTCCCTGATTAGTTTTGGGTGCTCATTGGTTAAGTATAAAGGGAGGAACGGGGGGGATTAACCCCCTTAATTTAGATCAATGGGATTATCATGCAGAATTACCCGATTTGCTTCAAATTTTGTATATTGGTTTATTTTCATAAGCCGTTTCCTTTATTAGATTTGGAGGTTCATTGGTTAAGTATAAAGGGTGGGGGGAGGGGCTAACCCTCCCCCATTAATTTAAATAAATGCGTTTTTGATGCAGAATTATCCGATTTGCTTCAAATCTTTTTTCTAGGTTCATTCTGATAAAGCGCTTCCCTGATTAATTTTGGAGGTTCATTGGTTAAGGGGGGGGGGGATGGGGGCGTGTTTCCCTCCTTAATTTAGATCAATGGGTTTATCATGCAGAATTATCGGATTTGCTTCAAATTTTTTATACTGGTTTATTCTGATAAGGTGTTTCACTGATTAGATTTGGAGGTTGATTGGTTAAGTATAAAGGGGGGAACAAAGAAGCTAATACCCCTTAATTTAGCTAAGTGGGTTTTTCATGCAGACTTATCCGATTTGCTTAAATTTTGTATATAGGTTTATTCTGATAAGGCGCTTCCCTGATTAGATTTTGAGGTTCATTAGTTATGCATAAAGGTGGGGGGTGTTATCCCCCCTTAATTTATTTTTCAAGGGCATTATTCTTTGAAATAAGAGTATTGTACAATAAGTGTGAATAGCCTGTGAGGTCAATGACATTTTAACTGGGCATTTTTCTTTTTCTTTACTACTTTTCTCATCATGGTAAATAAACAGTTAAATTCATCATTGAATATGCTTCTGTTTTTAACTCTAGACCTTTTTCATTCTGTGACAGTAAAAAAAAAGTGGTACTATTTGGGTGGGCTACAGCGAAGTCCCCCTCCCCCTCTTTCCTTTAAAGAATTTAGATTCTAGCGACCATAACAAGTCAGACAAAAAACAAAACTAAAAAAAAAAAACAAAGAAAAAATGCGTCAAGCATAGATTATAAAACTCCAACACATTCAGAATAATGTAAAAAAAACTGCGCCGTTTGAAAAATTAACATATTGCGTCTAATTCAAACGTATAACACATTTCAAAACCCAATTTCAGCTGTTTCCATCTACAATCGGAAAATTATCTGAATTTTTTCAGCAGCCCTGTATATGATATATAGATTTTATCTATTAGCTAGATGCATGTCAAAATTTAGTTCACTTAAGAAATACATATACTTCAGTTCAAAATTCCCCTTCAGCAATTTCCTCTAATAAGGAGAATGGTACGTGAATACTTTTGTGCAGCCCTTGTATATGAGGTATAGAATTTATATATGAGTAACATAAAAAAATTAGTTAAATTTAAAAGGGCATACCGAATTTTAAAACGTACACCCCAGCAATTATTACTCAAAGACAGTACTGTAACCAATTTTCGTGTCTGTCCCCGCAAATGAATAAGAAATGCTAAGAATGCATTGTTCTAACGTGATTGTAGTGAAATTTAGTGATTTATATAAGTTTCAATACATTTTAAATAGCGCAATGTCATTAAAATTCTCTGCAAACAATTTTTCCCCATATACCATATTGTAATGTAATATTTTTGACTGCCCCTGTAAATGAACTATTAATCCTACATACTTCATATACTACACAAAACATGCTTTGGTGACCCTAAATGACCGTTATCAATTGCATAAAAATCCGAGTATATTTACCAGAGTTGGACAGGCACAGACGGACAGACAAATCGAATGCATAAACACTTTCAACTTTGTTGGGAAGTGTTCAAGAAAGAAAGAAATTATAAAATGTATTAAAATAGTTCACTAACTTTTTAAAATGAAAAAAAAAGTGTGTTTTGAGTCCTTCAAACTTTTTTGTGTGTAAAATATGTACCTCTTTTCAAAAATATTTCTTTCTTTTTTAAATGACCTCACGTGGTGTCAATTTTCTGACGCCGCTGCGAATTAAGTTACAGCAATATTCGATCTCATTTGAAGGCTTGACCAAAGTTGAAACTCCTCACGGCCCCTCAATTGGTGGGGTCTATTTCTGATCCGAGACTATTAGGGGCCATTCCTCCAAGGGGGTGTGGAAATGGATTTTTTCATGTGATATATCGTTTTAAAACTTTTGACCTGTACATTACTAAACACTCACTCCTCTCGTCTTAACTCATTTTTTTTTTAATCAGTACAGGGCGTTTTAAAGTTTTAATTTCTTCATGACTGTCGCATACAATTTTCCAAAAATTTACATAGCAAATCTCAACAATTAACAGCTTCTCCCCCTTTTCCACCGAGTGGTTACGTATTTCACTCAAAATCGAGTTAAAGGTATGAAATCATATAAATTTAAGGTTAATTTTTAAATATCAACACGGACCCGGGCAACGCCGGGCGGGTCAGCTAGTTAACTATAAAACACATGAAAAATTGATAGAATAAATACATTTTGTTTTACAGCTGTTTTCGTGGAATGACTACTATGAATTTTCCAAAAATTGGCATGCAAACTGATGCGATATGCCATGATTCATGAAAAATTTATATCTTAGATTTCAGTTTATTGCCATTCATATTCTAAATACAGATCATAGACTCCTCCATTCTCGGAAACCTCATCTAACTTCTTACTGAATGTAAAAATTCAGATTGATTTTATCAGATTGATTTCAGTCACCGGTGACTGACGTGGCGCTTAACGCGTTAAATGTTATTTCTTTGCGGTGTCGTAAAACAAAGTCGTACAATGGCTATTGATGCTTTAACTTCGGCGACCATCAGCTCTTCAATTTCAAGAGAGATGGCCACCTTTAATCAATATTTCAAAATTATACGGAGTGAGGATTTTAACTAAATATAATTAAATGTAAAATAAATACATAACGTTTATGTTTATAATTATATTAATTAATATAAGTATTTAAATTTTAGCTAATATAAATATTTCAATAATATTAATAATATAATATGACCTAACGATATATTTGTTTCAGAAAATACTGAAAAACGTCGGAAACGTTCTACACAGAAACTGATAAAGTTGATAAATAAACTAAATTATTGTTTATAAACCTAATATTTACGCGAGAAAAAAAAAAACACGACATTTCCTGCAGCGAAGAAAATGAAATACATTTAAAATTACCAGATTCTACAGATTTTGAGGGAATAGAATTTGATTAGGATCACTGCGTTGGTTGGGCAGAACAATATAATAACACAACCAAAAAAGATGACTGGATACAATGAATGATGTACCTTAAATGGCTCCATGAAACATGTACAAACTATCAAGAACTTTGCCAAAAATGTGGGAATATTTGACGAAAAGTGAGGTATTAAAATTATACTTCAAATTTTGTTTATACGAGTTTTATTCACTCATTTTCCATCATGTAACTGCTCTTCACAAATTGTTATATGTTTTTCATGATTAACTATATGAAATGTGTCACTTTTTATCTATTTAACTTCCCGTTTTTCTTTTCTTGTATTGGCTAACCATATCCCATTGGCTTTAAGGAGAGATGGTCATCTGTCATTTTAATTTCAGTTTTGTTTCCTAATTTTTGTTCTCAACATTTAATTATTTTTTGCCCAAAATATTATGCGGAGGAATGTATATGTATATGGATTATGTAGAGGAATATTAAATAAGCATAGATTTTTCTTGTATTTGCATTCAAAGAATTTTTATTTCAATCTTTAAAAATATGGCCATCTATCCTAGAGTTACCCTAAATTAAAATTTTGCTATTATTGATATAAACTATTGTCCATGTATTTGAAAATGTATAGTTTATTTTAACAGAAATCTAACAATTCTCTGATAAACTACTACAACCAGATCTTTCGGAATATTTGGTATAAAAAATCATCCGGGATCCCAGAATTACGATTTCCCGAATCCTGTGTTTGTAGTCCCCTCCATTACCGTCGTAAAGACGTTCTTCCCCAAATGTATAACATCTAAAATAAATTTATAATCACACTGTAAATTAAAATGTCTGAAATTCAGACACTTAAGTGTCTGAAATGGAGTGTTCAATTTTCAGACATTTTAAAATGTCTGAATTTTTTCAAACACTTTTTGCATCTGAATTTCAGACACTTCAAACGTCTGAATCGCATCCATTTTTTTGTAAGCATCATACGTAGCCATGTTTGACCACGTTGAATCCTGGAAAAATATTTGGCTGTGGTCCTGCCCCTACCCCCCCCCCCCCCAATACAGCCTGATTTTTTGGTGCTCTCAGTTTTGGTATGCAATTTTCGTTACGCTGATAATTTAAATCTTTTGCGACATTGTACTGATTATAATCAATATCTTGAACTTCAGGAGTAGAACAAGATTAAAAAACAAAAAATATTTATCTAAATATTAGATTTTTTTATTTATTTTGTTTTTAACCTTATTTTACTTTAAAAGTTCAAAATATTGATTATAATTAGTACAATTTCGAAACAGATTTAAAATATAAGCTTTACAAATATTGCACATCAAATTTGGGGGCACTACAGTCGTAGGGGGAAGGGGCACTTCCCAGTTTGCCCATCCTTTAATCAAGAAGTACTTTTGCAAAAAATGCAACCCTGCATTATAATTGTCTAAATTGAGATGTCCGGTATTCGGGAGTATCCGTTGTGGAGGTTAATGGACATTCCCGAATGGCGAACACCTCTATTTAACGAATACTTCAGACATACATATTTGTATATTTTTACCTCATAAAAGAAGACATCTCCAATTATCGGACAAATTCCGCGGTCCCGAAGTGTTCGCTATTAAGGGCTTTTAAGGTACATAGATAAATATATATATATATATATATTATAATCTTGTCCTACTCTAAAAGTTGAAAATATTTATTATACTCGGTTGAATGTCGAAAAAGATTTAAAATATTAGATGTACGAAAATTGCAAAAATCTCCCCCCCCCCCAAAAAAAAAAAAAAATGAAAATTCATAATTTAAAAATTAGAATTTTTAAAAAATATATTGCCACATAGGCAATTTTACATATACATCACTTGATAATCACAACAGCCATTTAACTATGAATAATGAAAATACATAAATAAATATTCTACTTTAATAACATTGGGGAAAAATTACTTTGGTATTTTGTTAAATATATTTGCGTTTTTAATTTTGTCCTACTTTAAAAGTTCAAAAGTTTCATTATAATCAGTGCAAGATTTAAGATATCAGCTTTACGAAAATGTCATGCAAAATCCCCCCTCCCCCCCCCCCAAATAAAAATGAAAATACTTATTTAAAAATTATGTTTTTAAAAAATTTATATTTCCACATGGGCAAGTTTTTATGTAGATCAGAGGGTAATAACAAAAGCTATTCAACTATCAATAAAAACAAATGAGTACATATTCTATATTAAAAACATGAGGAAAAAATAACTTGTAGTTTCCAAACTTCTTTCGTCTTAAATATATACAGTAACATCTGTCATTTTTGTACTTTTCGTATAAGTGCATATAAATAAAGTTACCACAATTTTAAATACGAAATCTAGTTATAGGTTTTTACTTTTTCCCATTATAAATTTCAAATTACTTTTTTTATTAAAAATAATCAAAAGATTAGTATTAGAGTTGATTGCAAATCAAATATATATGTATATTTTTACAGGCAGCTTCACATAATAAACGAGTCTCATGTACTTTATTTATCTTTTTTTAATGTGCTGTTTTATGCCAGGAAGTAAGAAAGCATTAGGTCATCTTTCAAAGTTTTTTTTTTCTTTACTTCCTTGTGGCCGTCGTTTACTGTGAGATAAGAATTATCCATTGAAACTAAGAACTGACATTGAATATATAATTCGTAATAAAAAACAACGTCATAAGTTTAAAAATATATATTTCTAGAATTAGTGGGGTTTTTTGCGAACAGATTCAAAACTAATTAAATTTCATGCAGGATTTTGTTTAGTACAATAAATAAAATCATAAAATACGTTATTTTTAACACTATAAAGAAATTATGACACTTACTTCAGTTGCTGCAAGAGGTAAGAAAAATTCCTCGATTTGAAATTTCAAAAACTACCCATGTGAAGGAGAAAGGCTTGCATCATTTTAGTACGAAATCCCATAATATATCGGACTAGCCATATTTAAAGAATGAAATGTTTCATCCTCAAAATAGGGCACGCCAGACAAAAGTTTCTTTTTTTTTTGCTAGCTTCGACAGGACAAAGATGAATAACACAATATTATTGATATAAATCAATACGAATTAACACTAAGTCCATTGCACACGCTTTGTAGAATTTCCGGGTGTAATCTTCAAGCGTCGTCTACTACTGTTCTGTGTCTATCCCGCCCTTATATCGACGACAGTTTCTAAGATACATTTGATGTCAAGCACACGCGTCAGATGTATGTATTCAATAAATAAATAATCAAAGTGAATACGAATTTAAATCACAGAACTTCACATTCCGCGAAAAACGAATTAAAATACACGCGTACATAAAAACAAACTTTGTTTGAATTACAACGTATACCAACTTTGAACGAAGACATCTAAAACGTATGCGCGACTGGCAGTGCCCCCTGGTGGTTATTGCGTCGGAAGAATCAAACCGTCTTAAATTAAGACACGTTTAAAGCAAGGAAGTGTCTTAAAATAAGACGTTTGCGAATATTTTAGACATTATTCTCAGTTCGTTTACACCATGGTCATAGTAAGATGCTTATGTATCTAAATTAAGACATCTATAACGACTTAATTTTCAGATTAAGACACTTAAGTGCCTAAAATTCTTTTTCAGTCACATATGTGTCTAAATTTAAGACGCTTCTATTTGCAGTGAAATAATTTAAAAAATATATTTTCAGAATGATGTCATATAGTTATGTTCATACACTCTACGAAATTAATGTATTAATTTACACATAAAAATAGGCATATCGTTGATACGAAAACAATTTGTCTGTATGTGTAAAGTGGTGTGTAAATAGCCAAAATATACACGTAACGAGTAAATTTCGAAATACACATTTTAATGTACAATTTCATGCTAACAATACGTATGTTAATATTATCTGATCACTCTTGAAGGGCACACTTTAATGTGGAAATTGCACAAGAATACATATATTTCTGTGTAATATTCTTACACATTTATCGGTGAAATCTTCTGTGATTACACATATTTGTGTTTATTATGCAAAATACACACATTTTGTGTTATATGAAAATTAAACAGTTTTTGTGTAATATGTAAAATACATATATATATTTTTTTCTAATATTCTGTTATTACATATATTTCTTCGTATTATGCAAAACACAGATTGGTATAATACTCAAAATACATAGATTTTTATGTAATATTCTAAATAGACAGAGTTTCTGTATACATAGATTTCTTTACCTTTATACTTTGGAATATTTAAATTGTGACCTAAATGCTTTTTAACCTCATATACTGGATATGTCTATTATTTCTAGTAGGTTTGTTTGGCGACCACAAAACAGTGCATCCAAAATGTATTTTGTCAACTTACTTTAAATATAAAGACAGATCATTTTCTTATGATCGATATGCCTATTTTTATATAAAACAGGATAAACTAAAATTATAGTTACTACAAAATATTTTTCTTTTAGAATTGGTGTGGAATCCTAAAATCATATAGTAACAATTTATGCACAGAACCTATGCAAACGGAATTCCACGTACTGTCTTCAACAAGAAACTAGATGTTGAAACTATGTAACTATGTAACTAGATGTTGAAACTATGTAAACAAAACTGTCTTCTAAATTAAGCAAAAAAAAAAAAAAAAAATCCCTCACTTAGTCTGTAGATCACTTAGTCCTTACAACTGTAACTGCTCATGTTGTTTTTAATATTTAATTTTTTCTTCAGAAATATTTACGTATTTCTTCTACCCCCCCCCCCCCCCTTGTGAATGTGTTTACCATCACATATTAATTTTTAATAGTTTTCCCCTTTTCTCCCTTTAAAGTTATGTCTTTTCTAAATTCTTTACTTTAATTATCAGTGTGTATTTGGATTCAATTTATTTTATAACGGTCGTTTCCTTTTATAAAATTAAGCAGTCAGTTTTATTTCTCACCCTGTGATTCTTTAACCGCAGCGCAATCCATTAAAATGAAAGCAAAGATATATTTTTCCTATTTCACATGTATTCATGTAATCATTTTCATATTTTTTCATATTCCATTCCCATGCCTTATTTAGTTGCTATACAGAATTTACCCAAGCACCTTACATCTACGCGTTTAGCCGTTAATTCAGATGGCTTTCTTTTCTGCAACGTGCAAAACTATTTCATAATTGGTACTTTGTTAATAACTTTTTATTTTTATTAACATTAATTTTCGGTCCTTCAATCCCATGAGACTTTTGGCAACCCTCTGTAAAATTTTAGCCTTCTGGTTTTCGAAACTCCATAATTCTCCGCTTATGATTTGGCGTGAATTTATATTTTGCCCTTTGGCACCCTCCACTGACTTATAACTAACGCAAAAAGAACACATGCTCTAAGAACACATAATCAATTCTCGCCATATCATACGTTATTGGCTGTATTTGTATATATGTAGTTCGGCCAATACTCGATGACTTTAAGAAAATGTAATTACACCACTCTTCGCTTGACTGTTGTACTGACAACTTAAGATGTGAAAACTTTACTCACCCCTCTAGCCACCGAACGGCCGCTTGCGGTCGGAATTTTTCTGTTTGAGACTTTCTGAATGCAATCTTGGTGTTGCAAACTGAAATAAAACTTCTTGTTTATGTATGATGTCTATACTCAGTTTACACGCCTTAAATCCATTTTACAAATCAGACACGTACTGCTCCTAAGTTCAAAAATAGTACATGGCAACAAATCAATATCATATCCCTACATACTGAAAATTGAATAGCTTTAACTTTATTTATAACTGACACAAAATAATATTTATGCATAGAAATTATGCATAGAAAAATTATTCTAAAATTTTACCCCATTTTATATAAATTCTTCTAACACTCAGATTTACTTTTTTTATATAACATTTTTTCTTTTTAATGCTATAACATGTATATCTCAGTTTGAAATATTTGTGAAACAATAATTCGAGTAAAAATCTTTGGTTTGCAATGTACCAAATTTAAGGGATGTGCTTAAGCTATTTTCAGAGAAAAGAAAATATAGGCAAGCTGATTATAAAAGATTTTATTATACTTAGCTATCAGAGCTTGAAAATAAATTTTTCTATGTGACTTAAGATTTTTTTCTGAAACAATTTAATTAAAATACATTTTTTCTTTCGTCGTCTAATCATTTTGCAGCCCTCGTGAACAGTGGTAAAAAGAAATAGCCTAGATAATCTATGAAATATAGCACGAATAATAATCATAGATGTAGTGGAGATTATATGGAGGTATAAACGCACTATATCGTCTACATCGTTAAAAAATTTCGTATACTCTGTACTTCTTAAATAAGTCTATATCCATGTGTATAAGTATAGCCATGTATAAGAATATAACCATGATTTTTCATGACTATAGCGTACCTCTTTTTTTTACGTTAACAATACTGGTCCATTTTTAAAACTAAGGTTATAAACCGTTATATTTCATTACAATTCCCAAGATATTCATATTTAGTCCTTCTCATCATCTCAAAATAAATAAATAAATTTCATTTAGATTAAGTCAGGAATAGTTGCCTCCTTAAATCGCCTGTTTTTTCTTTATTACATTAATGAATTTTTTGGTGCCTATTTAACCTATCTATTCAACATTTTATGTGGAACTTCATAAAAAATATTATTGTAATATAAATAACAAATAAAATGGAATTTTCATCAAAAAAATTAATGATTTTGGGCATTTATCCCGAACCCCAGGGTTAAACACCCCATTTGAGAGGGATAGCTACCCCATTCGTAAAAGAATAGTAAGCATGGATAATTAACATTTATAATTCAAAAACTAGATTTGCATTTGACTTAATATCCTATTTACATCCACATTTAGGGTGAAAATGTATTAAAATAGAAACATTTTATTATTCACTTACACTTTTCTGCTTTTCCATTTTTCCGGGAAATATCGCAACACATATTATGCATTGCGAAGGTCTCTGGTAGCTATTCCAAACAATCAAAGCACTGCTTTTCTCCAATAAGCCGGTATACAAAATTAGAAGCTAATCGTATAATTCTAACGAAAAAATTCTAACTTGTTTAAACCTTAATTGCTGTGGCAGAAATTGTCGCATAACTACTGTGAGCTGTCCGTCAGACAGTTTCATCGAAAGAAAATAAAAGGCTCGTTTAACTCACATGATACTGTTTTTGTATTAAATTTTTTGGACAATACCATTGTAATTACTTTCACCTTTTCAAAAGTCCGTAACGATAGCACTATGGCTCAAGCAAAAGTAGATTGCACTGGTAGCTGTTGTTAAACTGAAATTACAAGCTAAACTATGAAAATGGGTAAAAAGCAGCGGTCTGTGAGACGGCTAACAGAAATTAGGGGTTAATCTAAACTTAGAAGTATCAAACCTAGCCTTCTTATATTCTATGTGGAAATTCTAAAAAGTAATTCTGGAAACGAATTTAAAATTCTCAAATTTCAAAAGTTATATTTTAAGTTACATAATGAATGAGTTCGAATTTTTTTTATTATTATTTTACAGGGGGTTAAAATTTTGTAATTTAAATTAAAGATGGGGGAAAGGAGCAGAAAATTTGCCAACAGTACAAAAAATATGATTTAAATAAATAAATAAAAAAAATTGGCATTATACCTGTATTATGATGCTCCTGTATTAAGTCATCCGAATTTAGCTGTGAGAATTATATACTTAAGGAATTTTATATTTCTATTTTGGATTTGTATTTTCATTTAGTGCTTCTGAATATATTTTGATGTACAGAGAGGGAAGGGTCAAAGTTTTTAAATTTCCATTTGGTCACAATGTGACTTTATAATACGGTGTTTATTATTTTTATTACAGTTGTGCCGTGGCGTACGCGACTTGCAGTGTCAAGAAAAAAATATAAAAGTGGCCACAGATTTCTGTTTACAATGAATAACCCGTTTTAAAGTGACTTTTCTATTTTTTTAAGTCTTGGAAATAATTCATATAGTAGTCACAACATATCGTCACTGAGAAGTGTCATTTTAATCACAGATGTCACATGACCACCATGAATTGTTTCGACGTCATTGAGACCATGCTTACAAAACGGGTATAGAATAAAGCGCTAAAAGAAAAAGGAACTGAGTATTTTCTGTAATCCCCCTTCTGTACCCTTTTCTGTAATTCCCATCCCACTCTTAATTCCTCAGACTATAATTTTGTTTTCTTTTAAATGTTCATGTGATGCTAATTTAGCTGAAATGGGGGGGGGGGGGGTAGTCAAAACATCTAAAAAAAAGTAAACGGTTTAGTTATTTATTTTGAAAATACTGTTACAGTACTATATTTATGCAACGAAATTACTGAAATAAAGAGTGCAGCCCTGAATTATATTTAAGCCATACATCCCTTTTTTAACGTTTACACACATTAAGATTAGCACACTTGCAATTTTTGAAATACTCCTATTAGTGTAAATCTAGGTATTTTCTACATTTACACACGTTTCTGAGTTTATCAACAAATAACAACTTACAGACTTAATGTCATAGACTATATAAACATAAAAACAGGTAATTTTTTGTTCAAAAGTGTAATTTGTATGACAAGTGGGTGATTTTAGAAATTTATACATTTATTTGTGTGTCTTATACTTTAATACCAGCAAAAATTGTGTGTGTATGTGTGTGTGTATGTAAATTTTATCTTAGAAACGGCTCAAACGATTTTGACTAAATTTTATATTTAATCATTTTCGGGCTCGAGAACACATTGTACTAGTTCACATGTTCGAGGAATTTCGATTAGTGGGTCATTTTGGGTCATAATGGGTCAGGGTCAAGTAAATTATGTAGAAATAAACGTTTCAATCACTTAACTAAATATTGTATACAACCGTGTTTGAGCACCAGAAAACTATTGGGCTGCGCCACATGCTCGAGAAATTTCGGTTAATGGGTCACATTTGGGTCACTATAGGTCAAGCTAACTTTATCTAAAAACGGCTCTAACGATTTTGACTAAATTTTGTATTCTATCGTTTTTGATTACGAGAAGACTATTGGGACAAGTCACATGTTTGAAAAAGTTGGATTAGAGGGTCATTGCGGTGTCAAGATAATTTTATCTGGAAAAAGCTATAACGATTTTAACTATATTTTGTATTCTATAGTTTTCGGGCAGAGGACGCCATTGGACTAGGTCACGTGTTTGAGAAAATTCGATTAATGGGTCATTTTTGTGTCATTATGGGTCAAGATAATACTGTCTAAAAAACGATTTTAACGATTTTGGATAAATTTCGTATCTTTTTTCGATTACGAGAAGACCAGTGGGCTAGGTCACATATTCGAGAAAATTCTATTAGTGAGTCATTTTGGGTCACTATGGGTCAGGATCAAGCTAATATTATCTAAAAGACGGTTCAAATGATTTTGGATAAATTTTGTATTCTACCTTTTTCGATTACGAGAAAAAATTGGACTAGGTCACTTGTTCAAGAAATTTCGATTAGTGGGTTATTTTTGGGTGACTGCGGGTCAAGGTAATATTATCTAAAAAACGGTTCTAAGGATTTTGGATAAATTTCATATTCTACATTTTTCTTTTACGAGAAGACCTTTGGGCTAGGTCACATGTTGAAGAAAATTCGATTAGTGGGTAATATTTGGATCACTGCTGGTGAGGGTCAAGCTTATTTTATCTTAAAATCGATTCAAATTATTTTGACTAAATTTTGTATCCTACAGTATTGAACTATGAGAAGACTATTGGGCTAAGTTACCTGTTTGGGAAAATTTGATTAGTGGGACATTTTTGGGTCACTACAGGTCTAGCTAATTTTATCTTGAAATCGGCTATAAGAATTTTAACTAAATTTTGTATTTCATAGTTTTCGGCCACAAGAATACCATTGGGTTAGGTCACGTGCTCGAAAAATTCGATTATTCTAACGATTTCGGATAAGCGTTGCACTATACCATTTTGAGGTACTATAAGACCGTTGGGCTAAGTCGCATGTTCTAGAAAGTTCGATTAATGGGTTAACACGGGTCAGGGTCAAGCTAAATCTGTATTTAAAAGGGCTCTTATGATTTTGACTAAATTTTGCACCTACCATTTTGAGGTACTAGAAGACCATTTGGCTGAGTCAAATGTTCAGGAAAATTTGACTAATAGGTCATTTTGTGTGACTATGGTTATGAGTCGAGCTAATTTTATCTAAAAAACGGATCAAACGATTATGGTATTGATATTTTGATAAAATTGAATAAACAGCTAATTTAAACCGAGCATGGCTCGGCCTTTTTCGCTTATACATAGTTATGTGTAAAATATAATAACACGCGAATTCGTGTAAATTTAGCCATTTTTCTACATTTACGCACTTATTTGTGTTTTTCAAGTGATAAGAAATTATACACTTAGTTTCATACGCTAAATACACATAAAAACAACTAAACTTTTGCAAAAAGTGTAATTTTCATGACACGTGTGTAATTTTAGAAATCTACACATGGGGAATTCTTACAATCTTTTGTATTTATGTCCCTGAATAGTAATTTTTATTTTAGTACATTATCTTATGTTTTTTTTCATATACCGGGGAACATCCCATTGTATGATTGCATAACAATATTAACGAGATAAATAAGTTTTCGACGATGTTGGGGGTCCAAATACCAGGAAAACTCTTAATCCTTCCCGTGTCCCTGATGCTGATTTTTAAATTTGGAGCTGTCTGTATAAAATTGTTTCAATAAAAATAATTCAATGTAATTTTTTTCCGACACTGGAAATATTCTTTTATATAAATATGTAGCAAAATGTTAACCTACACACATTTTTAGGATTGTTATTATTTTTTAAATTCTGTCCCTGGATTTTAGATTTCTTACCGTCCCTCTTCTAAAATTCTACAGAAAATCACTTAAGATGCAGCCACAGAATTTTTTTGAAGTTTTTCTCATGCAGAAGTATGCTACAGAAAGAATGTCTAAAATTCTTTGACAGGAAATTTACTTCAGAATTTAAATCAGCATTTAAAATTCAATTTCAAGCATCGTGGCTTTATTGGTAGTCTTACCGTCCCCAAGGTGTATTCCTGCACTTTTCGAGGTAAAGTAATTTTTTTTTTTATTTAATCCAATGTAAATAGCTGTGTCTAAACATCAATGAACATTTTGGCTACCACTTAATCTTAACATGATTTACCTAAAATAGGTGGTAATTTTCCTTACCGTTTCATCCTTACCGTCCCTTTTTCCCCCAATTTCGTCCCTTTTGACGTATACCGTCCCATTTTTTTACCTTACCGTCCCTACTTTAACACCTTTTTAAAACAATGTTATACCAAAGTTTTTACAAAAAATATTACATTGTTATTATTTCTTATTTGAATGTCCTGTGGGTACTATGTAAATTCATTATAAGTAAAAATTTAGAAGAAAATAAAAAATTTTAGTGGTAAAATGGTAGGGAAAATTAAACTTGCAAGTTTAACATAAATCTCAGTTAAATGAAACAATTTTCGCTGCTGACCATTTTTCTTCATTTTGAATCATTATGGCATTCGTCTATTAGATTAAAATGTTATTTTATCAAGTTTAATTTTACCAGATTTTTATTCCCGAAAGTCAAAAGATTGTGTGAAGTCCCCACATACATATGTGTATGTACAAATTGCATAACATTTTGAATTATTTCATTTATTCTAATAAGATAAATAAATGAAAAATAAAAATGGCTACGTCGTTAGTTCCTGATAATTAAAATTTAATGCCAGATATTTGAAATTTTTACTCAATGCATTTTTTAATTTTCTAATGAGTAGTACAATTGAAAAATTTGTAATGTTTATTTTGTCGTTAAAAATATTAATAACTTATTTTTATCATATCCCTCTTTATATACTGTCCCTATAAATATTTAATTACTTAAGCTGTTTTAAATTTCAACTTTCCGCTTATTAGACTAGTGGTAGGGGAGCAAAAACAAAAAAAAAAGCCCAATTCGGAAATAATTAGGGGAAAGCTGGAAATTGTTTTGATCCCTACAGTTTATGTCTAGAATGAATATGCTACGCTTTCCCCCTCGTACTAGGTGAGCGTTAGGATTTATATATTGATTTATAGTCAAAAAATACTTTTTTTTTAAATACCTCAACACTATCTCGAAATCACTAACTGTTTCAAAAACATTGTCAGTACAAATGTTGTAGAGCTTAAAATTCTGAATAAAATGAGTACCTACACTTAATACATTTGTTGAATATTAAGGTCGCAATTCTACTTTAAAGTTTTATCCCCGTGGTCAGAGGGTTGAACTCAGAATTAATTAGGGGAAAACTAGAGAGATCATTTTAATCCCTTCAGATTAAGTCTAGAATGAATATTCTATGTTTTCCCCTTCGTACTAAGTGAGCGTTAGGAAATATGTACACACACTCTAAAAAAAATGTGTAAATTTACACATAAAAACAGGTATATCGATGATACAAAAACGATTTGTCTATATCTGTAAAGTGGTGTGCAAATTGCCAAAATACACGCCGAATGTGTAAATTTCAAAATACACTTTTAAATGTGTAATTTGATGATAACACTAAGTGTGTAAAATTTATCTTATCACTCTTGAAATACACACTTTAATGTGTATATTGCACAAGTATACACATAATTCTGTGTAATAGTGTAACACATATACCTGTGTAATATTCTGCGATTACACATATTTTTGTGTAATATGCAAAATACACACATTTTTGTGGAATATGTAAAATACACATCTTTTCGTGTAATAAGTAACACAAATATTTTTGAGTTATATGCAAAATATAGATTTTCGTGTAATATTCTGTTTTTACACATATTTCTACATAATATGCAAAACACAAATTTATATAATATTAAAAAATATATCAAATTTTGTGCAATATTCAAAATAGACATGTTTTTCGCTTCATAGCTTTATGTTTATACTTTAGTATGTGTAAATTGTGAATGAAATGTTTTTTATGATCGGAAAAAAATATGAAGAACAAACCCAAACGCTTGGTGTGTTTTTTCTCTTTATGGAATGTTTTAAGACCACAAACCGTGTACTCCAATATATTCAGGTACTTTACACGCCACATATAGACAAACGGTTTTCCTATCGTCGATATACCTGATTTTTACATAAAACAGGTTCATTTAAAATCATAATTACTACAAATCACCTTTCTGTTTCATTTGGTTTAGTACTAAAATTGTATAGCCATAATTTATACATAGAACCTGTATAATCTAAATAAATATCCACTTATAGTTTGGAGACTGTCTTCAAATTAAAGCTAAAAAAAGACAATTTCCTTCATGCGGCCTTACAACTACAACCTCTCTTGTTGTTTTAATTATTTAAAAAAACATTTTCTTTTAAAAATATTTATACATTCCTCCCATCCCCCGCACACTGAAAATTACCTAGCTTTAACTGCATTTATAACTGGCACAAAATATTATTTAGGAATAGAACTTTTTTCAAATGTATTCAGAAATTTTCCTGCATTTTATAGAAATGCTTCAGAAACTCAGACTAAACTATTTTATTTTATATATTTATGTTTGATGCTAAAATAAATATTACTTAATCTGAAATATTTTTAGCTAGACAATTCAATTAAAAATCTTTTGTCTGCAGCATACTTAATTTAAGCTTTTTCAGAAAACGGAAAGAAATATGCGATCTGCTTACATGAAATATCGTAATATGAAGTATTTTGTGAGAGGTGGGGTAATTTTGTGACACCTGGTCTAGTTTTCCTATTTCGAATCTCCATAGCTGATGTTACTGTCGGCTATGCGAATCCCCCTTCCGTCCGGTATGGTAGGAAAGCAAACAGCGTCGCAATCTCCTAGTACGGTGTGCCACATTAGTGATGGGCGATTTCGATTTTTTTAATTGATTTAATCGATACTATGGCCAACTCGATTTAATCGATACTATGAATTTTTTAATCGATGTCTCTAAGACAAAATAAGGTAATATCATTTTCATTTTCCTTCAAAAATTGAAGATAAAGTAGTTGGATGTGCCAATCCCAAAACTTTCATCTGCCTCATAAATGTTAAAACTTCAAAATTCGCTATCACAGTGTTAAATTTAAATGATAACCTATGCGCATCATGAGGATTCAAAAAGGATAGGTTCGTTGAAGTATGTGCATTTAAAAAGAAAATATAAGCATTGCATTTTCCTAACAAATCATTGAATTTCGGCCCACACCCTCTTAGGCTAATGTCAGACGAACGTCTTTTTGCACGCTTTTTTCGATCTTACGCCATCCCTACACCTTCGCTAGCATGTGTTAGGGACTGTGTAAGAGCGAAAAAAAAGCGTGCAAAAAGACGTTCGTCTGATATTAGCCTAGATTTCCGCAACGGAAAATCCCAATTCAAAGAGCATAAAAACGACAGCTGTTGGGCAGTATACACCCAAACCTAATAAGGATATATTTATCTGAAAGTGTAACAGAATATGAAGTTTGATTAAATTCCGTGCATTAGTTTTGAGGTATGGCTATCACGAATATCATGAAAAAAAAAAAAAAAAAAAAAACAGTATAGCAGCGCAGCCTGTTACATGATTAACACGAAAAACTCAGGAACAACTTATGTCAATGACACAGAATATTAAGTTTGATGAAATTCCGGTCATTACTTCTTGAGATATTATCGCTAACATCGTGTAAATTCTGAAAAACAGTGTTAAATTCAGGGGCTGGTACAGGTGGACAACCCCCCCTCCCGGAACATTGAAATGTCCCTCATGAAGATTTGAGATTTTATGCTTAATGGACAAAAGTCCAATCCCCCCCTCCCCCGAAACTCTAGAATATTCCTCTCCTGAACCATACACTGCAAATAGAAGCGTCTTAAATTTAGACACATATGTGACTTAAAAAGAATTTTAGACACTTAAGTGTCTTAATCTGAAAATTCAGACATTATAGATGTCTTAATTTAAGATACATAAGTGTCTTACTATGACCATGGTGTAAACGAACTGAGAATAATGTCTAAAATATCCGCAAACGTCTTATTTTAAGACACTTCATTGCTTTTAACGTGTCTTAATCTAAGACGTTTTGATTCTTCCGACGCAATAACCACCAGGGGGCACTAGCACTCCCAGTTGGGCATGCGTTTTAGATGTCTTCGTTCGAAGTGGTATACGTTGTAATTCAAACAAAGTTTGTTTTTATGTACGCGTGTATTTTAATTCGTTTTTTGCGAAATGTGAAGTACTGTGATTTTAATTCGTATTGACTTGGATTATTTATTTATTGAATACATACATCTGACGTGTGTGCTCGACATCAAATGTCTCTTAGAAGCTGTCGTCGATACAAGGGCGGGATAGACACAGAACAGAAGTAGACGACGGTTGAAGATTACACCCGGAAATTCTACAAAGCGTGTGCAATGGGCTTAGTGTTAACTCGTATCAATTTACATCAATAATATTGTGTTATTCATCTTCGTCCTGTCGAAGGTGGCAAAAAAGAAAAAGAAACTTTTGTCTGGCGGGTCCTGTTTTTAGGATGAAACATCTCATTCTTTAAATATGGCTAGTCGGATGTATTATGGGATTACCTTTTAAACTGATGAAAGTCTTTCTTCCTCACTGTGGTTGTGGTAGTTTTTAAAATTCAAATCGAGGAATATTTCTTACCTCTTGCAAACAGCGATTAAAGTAAGTGTTATAATTTCTTTATAGTACTAAAATTATTGTCTTTTATGATTTTATTTATTGTACTAAACAAAATCTTACATGAAATTTAATTAGTTTTGAATCTTTTTGCAAAAAAAAAAAAACACTAATTCTAGAAGTATATATTTTTAAATTTATGACGTTGTCTTTTATTACAAATTATGTATTATTTATTCTCATCTTTTTTCTCAAATTTAAAGTAATAACATCACTAAAAAACAGACATATTTAAAAGTTAAGTTCATTCTCTTGTTTTGTTTTTTTTTCAATATGGCAGTTCTTAGTTTCAATTTCAATGGCTAATGCTTATCTCATACTCGACCACAAGGAAATAGAAAAAAAAAAACTTTGAAAGATCTCCTAAAGTTTTCTTACTTCCTAGCTAGGGATTACAATCCCGGATTGAGATCCCGGGATCCCGCTTTAATTTTAACCCCGAAAATCCCGGAATTTTTACTGGAAAATTCCGGGATTTTCGGGATTGCCTTTTTTTTCCATTGAACAATATTCAGCTGAAATTAAAAAATATATTTATAAACTTTCGCTTTTGGAAAAAAAGAATCAATTGATTTTCATGAAGTTTATATATAATTGAAAATGAATGTTTATCTCAAGTATTTCTTAGATATATTTCTAAAGCTATTAAATCTTTTAATGTGTGAAAACTTTTGATTTTGAAACATAGAAGTAAGCCAGACAGGAAAAAGGAAATCATTTGTTTATTTAGATTTCGCTGCATGCGTGGATTCGAAGGTCATTTTCCAATTAGACTTTACTGATAAGCATCGCAAGTTTGTATCATAGTGATATCATGTGCTAACTTTTTTTTTTTTTTTTTTTTTTTTTTTTTTTTGGCTTTATTCTGCTTTAAAGATGTCTTGTTTAGTACCTCATAGGAATGATAACAATAAGCCCATGTGGCAATATAAATTTTTTAAAAATCTAATTTTTAAATGATAAGGATTTTTATTTTTTTTCGGGGAGGAGGGGGGGGGGATTTTGTATGAAATTTTCGTAAAGTTGATACATTAAATCTTGCACTGATTATAATGAAAGTTTTGAACTTTTAGAGTAGGAAAAGATTTAAAAACACAAAATATAAATAAACAAAATACCGAAGTAATTTTTTTTTCAATATTAACCCTTTGCACTCGAGGACTCCGGAGTGGAGCCATTTAAAATTTGTCTTCAAACTCGAGGTCTCCGCTACGGAGACAATGCAAATAATTTTGTGATACCATGTAATCTTAGCTTTTCTAGACAGGTGTCACAAAATTATTTGCATTGTCTCCGTAGCGGAGCCCTCGAGTTTGAAGACAAATTTTAAATGGCTCCGCTCCGGAGCCCTCGAGTGCAAAGGTTAAAGTAGAATATTTATTTATTTATTCATAGTTAAATAGCTGTTGTGATTATCATCTGATATATATGTAAAATTGCCTATGTGGCAATATAAATTTTTAAAAAATCTCTTTTTAAATTAAATGAAGTAGAGTAGGACAAGATTGTAAGAAATATATATATTTATCCATGTACTTTAAAAGCCCTCAATAGCCCTTGCCGCTGAATTTGTCCGATAATCGGAGATGTCTGCTTTTGTGAGGTAAAAATATACAAATATGTATGCCATGGGGATTAAAAAAGTATTCGCTAAATAGATGTTTCAGAATAGCTATTCGGGAATGTCCATTAACCTCCACAACGGATACTCCCGAATACCGGACATCTCAATTAAGATAACAATAATGCAGGGTTGTATTTTTTGCAAAAGAACTTCTTGATTAAAAAATGGGCATACTGGGCCGTGCCCCGCCCCCCTACGATTTTAGTGCCCACAAATTTGATGTGCAATATTTGTAAAGTTTATATTTTAAATCTGTTTCGAAATTCCACTGATTATAATCAATATTTTGAACTTTTAAAGTAAAATAAGATTAAAAATAAAACAAATTAAAAAAATCTAATATTCAGATAAATATTTTTTGTTTTAATATTGTTCTACTCCTGAAGTTCAAAATATTGATTATAATCAGTAAAATGTCGTAAAAGATTTAAATTATCAGCTTAACAAAAATTGCGTACCAAAATTGGGAGCACCAGAAAAATCAGGTTGTAGGGGCGCGTGGGGGGGGGGGGGGCAGGACCCCAGCCAAATATTTTTTCCAGGATTCAACGTGGTCAAACATGGCTACGTATGATGCTTACAAAAAAAATGGATGCTATTAAGACGTTTGAAGTGTCTGAAATTCAGACACGAAAAGTGTCTGAAAAAATTCAGACATTTTAAAATGTCTGAAAACTGAACACTCCGTTTCAGACACTTAAGTGTTTGAATTTCAGACGTTTTAATTTACAGTGTAGAAATCTCTCCCGGAGAAAAATGTCTGAATTCAACACTGCTAAAAAAAAGCAGCGTGGCAGTACAACCTGTTATATCATTTACACGAAAACCTAATCATGGACAACTTATGACAGAATATTAAGTTTGATGAAATTCCGTTCATTAGTCCTTGAGATATGATCCCTAAAATCGTTTAAATCCAGAAAAACGTCTTGAATTCCGGGGGTAGCTCGGAGGGAAATCCCCCCCCGTGCAACATTCAAATGTCCCCCCCAGAAGGTTTGAGATTTTATGCTTAATGTACAAAAGTCCAATCCCCTTCCCCTCTGAACTGTCCCTCTCTGGATCCGCAGAAATCCCTCCTGGAGAAAATTGTCTGAATTCAACACTGCTGATCAAATCTGCATAACAACGCCCCCTGTTGGGTGATTTACACCGAAATCTAATATGCAAAAATTTATGCCAACGTCTAACTGAATGTGAAGTTTGATGAAAATCCGGGCATTAGTTCTTGAGATAGAGCTATTGCGAAAATCGGGGAAAATGCAGCATAGCAACGCCACCTGCCGGTAGATTTACATCAAAAAGTAATAAGCACGAATTTATATGAAAGTCTAATTGAATCTAAAGTTTCAACAGATTCCATGCATTAGTTCTTGAAATAGACCGCTCACAATTTTTTTGTCAGAGACAGACAAATAGACAGACTGACAGACAGACAATGTATAAAAATAGTCAAATCGTATTCCAGACAAGATCTTCTAAAAACTATAAATCCTCTGAAAACCGGAAGTCGAAATTTTTCACGAATCCAACGCTTTCTTTTTCTAAAGACAATAGAAAGCAAGAAAAAATTAACGCATCGATTCTGCCCGTAAATTAAGATCAGAAATGGCGAATCGATTCAGTTTAGATTCGATGCCGATGTCGATTTTTAGATGCTGGCAGAATCGCTATTTTTTGATTTACTTCAATTCTTTAGATTCAGGCGAATCGATTAAGTTCAGATTCGATGCCGATTTTTAGATGCGGGTGAAATTGTTATTTTTTGATTTACTTCAATTCAGATCGCATCGCGCATGATCCACGATTCGGGTTGATTGGATTCCACCAATTTTATTGTTTTAGTGGCCGAATTGCTGTAAAATTTTGTATAAGAGCCTTTTTTTTTCTTTCTAGGTTCAGTGTTGAATGGCGGGTTGATTTCTTGACTGCTGCGGTCGGGATGGGGGGAGGGGGAAGGGGGAGATTTTAGAGTTCCGTAAGGGGGGATGCACATTTGTCCATTAAAAAACATAAAATCTCAAAACTTTCGGGAGGGACTTTCCAATGTTCTCCCGGGTCACCCCCTGAATTCAATACTAGGTTAAATCGTTATATTTTTGTTTAGAAGCCTAGTTTTTTGGGTTACTAGTTTATTATGTTGTATTTTTCAAGTTCGTCCCTTCTAATCCTTTCCGCCCCCTCCCCCCCTTCCTCGCCAATCTTAATTTACAGGGCCGTTCAAAATATGCATGCTATTTTAAAAATGCCCAATTCTCGCTCTATTTTATTATAAATCCACAATTTGAAACCTTGACCAAAGATACATTTGAGGTCACCCCTCCTACCGTTTGAGACTTACCTGTCCCCCGGGGGGCATAATTATTGTTTCTTCCAAACCATCTCGTGTAACATATTGTTGGAAAGCTTTTAATGTCCTCTTTTATTTTCTGTCCCTCCCCCCCCCCCCACTAGTTACACGCTCTTGGCACTTAATGTGCCCGTCGGTTTTGTATGTATGTATGTATGTACGTACGTAACGCGATAACTCTTAATAGAAATATCCGATTTGCTTCAATTTTTTTCTATGTTCATTCTGCTAAGGCGTTTCCCTGATTAGTTTTGGGATTTCATTGGTTAAGTGTAAAGGGGAAACAGGGGGCTAATCCCCCCCTTAGCTTAGATAAATGGGTTTTTCATGCAGAATTATCAGATTTTCTTCAAATTTTGGTATACCGGTTAATTTTGATAACGAGTTTCTCTGATTATATTTGAAGGTTCATTGTTATAGTCTAAAGGGAGGGAGGGGGGGGGACGAGGGGATAATACCCTCCCTAATTTAGATAGATGGGTTTTGCTATCCCATTTACTTCAAATTTGGTATACCAGTTTATTCTGATAAGGCGCTTCCCTAATTAGATTTGGAAGTTCATTGGTTAAATATAAAGGAGGGAGCAGGGGGCTAATACCCCCTTAATTTAGATAAATGGGTTTTTCTATCCGATTTGCTTCAAATTTGGTATACCGATTTATTTCGATAAGGCGCTTCCCTGATGAAATTTAGAGGGTCATTGGTTAAGTATAAAGAGGGGAAACGGGGAGGGGCAATTCCCCCCGCCTCTTAGTTTATTTTTCGAGGGGCATTATTCTTTGAAATAATAGCATAATATACAGTTAGTGTGAATAGCCTGTGAGCTCAATGCCATCAATTTAACTGGGCACTTTTCTTTTTAGCTCACAGGGTATCAAAGCCTGAGAGCTAATGTGCAAGCAGTTTCTGTATGTATGTATGTACGTACATACGTACAGAAACTGACGTACATACGATACATACGTAACGCGATAACTCTTGATAGAAATATCCGATTTGCTTCAATTTTTTTTTTCTAGGTTCATTGTCATAAGGCGCTTCCCTGATTAGTATTGGGGGTTCATTAGTTAAGCATAAAGGACGGGGGTACGGGGCTATTACCCCCCACCACACACACACACACACACTTAGATAAATGGGTTTTTCATGCAGAATTATCAGATTTGCTTCAATTTTGGTATACCGGTTAATTCTAATAAGACGCTTCCCTGATTAAATTTGGTGGTTCATTGTTTAAGTATAAAGGGAAGAACAGGGGCGAACCCCCTTAATTTAGATAGATGGGTTTTTCTATCTGATTTGCTTCAAATTTGGTAACCAGTTTATTCTGATAAAGCGCTTCCCTGATGAGATTTGGAGGCTTATTGTATAAGTATAGAGATGTGACGGGGGGGGGGGGCTGATTCCCCCTTAATTTATTTTTCGAAAGACATTCTTTGAAGTAAGAGTATAAAATACAATTAGTATGAATAGACTGTGAGGTCAATGCCATCAGTTTAACTCGATACTTTTCTTTTTTATTTATTATTGTTTCAGTGAGTGCACTCTGCATGCCAGCGAATGAGTCAATAACGTTTTATAGTTTTTAGATTACTGCTGGGGAATGAGAAAAAAAAACCCATATAATCAAGGAATATACTTTTATTTATTTCTTAACCAGGGAAAAGTACGTTAATTCATTGTTAATGGCTCTAGGATGAGAACATTTTTTTTTCTCAACAGCTGAAAATTTGGTAAACATTAAAAAGGAAGATATTTATAAACTGTAAATGAGATAAGGAGATATATATTTTAAAAAGGGAAAGAAAATTTAGTTAAATATATTACTAAAAGGAGAATTTTGATTATTGATTGGGGGATAATTAGTATGTGATGATTGGTTAATTACATTCATCACAGCTATTTTAAAAGATTTGCTATATTTGCATTTCCCCCACGCTTATAGGAGACCCTAAAAAGACTGAAAAACCATTTAACTTTTTAAATAAATTTAGAGCCTTCAAAATTTCGCTCATCTACGCATTTTTAAGAAGGATGACGTTTATAGGAAGTAAGTCCCCATCTGTTTGGTTGAAGGAAATAAGAGTTAGAGTAGAAAGTAAATCTTTTCCGGATGAAAAAAATAATCATTTATTTCTTTTTTTTATATCTGACCGAGATCTTTTTTAAAGATAAATTTAAATGTAATATAAATTATTATCAATATTACATCTAAAAAATAATAATTTTAAAATTTAAAAAACTTTATTATTTGACTCAAAGGTCTGTAGTAGCTTACTTCTGGGCCGCTAACATTGTCTAGGGCCCCCATAAATGGAGGTGAGGGTTGAGAGATAGTCGTTACGTACGGCCCTATTGATTCGCTACGTTTTGGAATTACTATTTTTCAGCTTATATGTGTGAATCTGTGAACATCGAAATATCGATTCAAGTATCGATTCTATAATTTGGGAATCGATTCTTATTGCGACCGATTCTGTTTTATACGATGTCGATTTTAATTGATTCTCAAAATTTCCAGAATCGCCCATCACTATGCCACATCACTTAACGACCGTTTCCCGAAGTTCTAACACGAAATACGCAAACTAGACCAGGTGTCACAAAGTTACCCCACCTATCACAAATTAACCCCTCTTACGGTAATTATTATATTCGGATACAGAACCGCAACAAGAATGGTGCGGACGGTACCCCTGCATCAGGCACCCTCAATTTAAATAGGCCCCGGTAGGCTTCATCGGTACCATCAACTATCTTTAATGATGCGTAAATCATCTATGTAAAAGTTAACGAAGTTTTTGCTCCCGTACCCAAATAGTGTTGCTGCGGCTCTGCTTAGTTATTATAGCTTGAAACTAAATTATTTCTAAAGCCCCTTAAAAAAATTAATTTAGGCTCCTTCACAAAATTACTTTAAATAAAACAGGCCCCTTCACAAAATTTCTCTTAATAAAAATAGGCCCCTTCCCAAAATTCTTTCTTATAAAATAGTACCCATGACAAAATTCGATTTCATAAAAACATACTCTTCATTAATTATTTTTTAATTTGTTAGATTTTTAAATGTACATTTTGTTAATAAAACAAGTTTATCAGAAAGCAAATCTTTTGGAGAAAAACTTGTAAAGGTTATTATTAATTAACATTTGGTTAAAATTTCAGTTACTGGATTTCATCTTTCGATATTTTTCGCAAAAATATAAAAAAATTCACAAAAATAAATTTTATTTTTCCCAAAATAGGTCCCAAGAAAAAAAACCCTGCATCGACCCAAAAGTAACGCCTATTACTTTTTTTTTGTATCACAGTACTCACTACATTACATTATTTTTTCAAAATACAGCATGCTACATACACTACGAACTAAGAGAAATTGCAACTAGAGAAATCTTGTCACTTATAGCATACTACTTTTTATCATTGGACATAACGTACCGTTTAAAAATAATACAAAACCGAAAATAACGCAGAATTACTATCATAAAAAAAGAATTCAGAAAGCAATAAAGACCAAGGTTATTGATACATCATACAGAGTAGATGTGCCAGTAATGGACACCCTTAAGGAATTTCTTTAAGAAATATTTTTTATTAATATTTATAATGATTATATTCTAGTTCTTTCAATATTATATTAATCTATCAAAAATATTTAATCATTCATCTCATAGTCGCATTTCCCAATGTGAACCTAAATTTAATTGTAAATAATAGATATAACTAGGACATTCATTGTTTCCGTAATGGCCACTCTGTTCCAGAAATGGACACCTTACAAAAGAATAGATACTATACAGTTTATTTTGATTGTATTTTGAACAAGAAATTAATGAAAGCATATTAAGGAAACAAAATAGATTTTCAAAGATTATTTTCAAATAAATTGAACAATTAAGATCTCAATAAAATAAATATAAGTTAAACACGCAATACGCAACATTTAGCCTTATTTAAGGGGGTCCGGGGCTAAAAATTCTAAAAAAAAAATGCATTTTTTTTTATTGGATTAAAAAGTACTGAGTTTTAGCGTTAAATACCGCAAACCGCATGCTTTTATCTTCATTAGATCCAAACACCTTTTGCTTTGAGAGGCGATGCATGAGCAGCTCGCTGACGAGAACTTTACCTCCGTTTATCTCAGAATAATTTTTATCACGGTTTGTCAAATTTAAAAGAATATATCTAAAGTTCCTTGCAAAATATATGTATGAAATTTTTAACAGAGATTTTATGCTATATTATCTGATGCGCTGAGATTTTATGCTATCTTTAACAAATCATCTTCAGGATTTTTAATTTTAAGTGATAATTGTGAAAATATGCTAATGAATGCAAAACTCACTCATAAAAAAAATTATTATTTTTTACTTAAAATTTTTTTTCATTAAATTCCTAATCAATATTTTAAGAAATCCTGAAGAGAAATTAAAATTACACAATTTCTGTACACAAAAGTGCAAAAATTTGTAAATCGAGTAAGTACATCCAGAGTTATATCAAAAATTAAATATGTTTAAAATTTTAAAATTTAAATTAAAAAGGAATATTTAAAATTTTTCAGATTTTTTTTTACATGCAATATTCTTATTATAATAAAAGATATTACAGAAAAAAATTGCATAACAAAATCTCATAAAAAATATAATTTTGAGCCCCGGACCTGCCGTTAAAAAGATATCTTCCATAAAATATTAGTACCGAAAAATTTCTTGGTCTTGAAATTTCAGGACAAGTACGACTCCTGCTAAAGTTTTATTGTTTATTTTTTATAAACAAAAAAGCATTGATGGACGTCCATTACTGAAACTTCTATGTTATATATTCACAGAGAAAAAGTAACCAGTTTTATAAAACTATGAATCATATCTTATTAATTTTAAATAATAATATCAATATTAATACTTAACACCATTTTTTTTCATTAGATCTAGTTATTTACATACCTTTGTAATGGTAATCCACTTTTTTCCCGCCGATAAACGGCAAAGAAAGTAATAATCCAATTAAGAACGCAATGAGACAATGACGATCAGCACTACACTATTATAAAAATTCTTCATGATTATACAGCTTTTATTATTATTACCTTAATATATAATTTTTTTAGAATTTCGGCTGATAAAACAGATCTAGCACTTGTCTTCCTTTATCTCCTAAACATGGCTGCCTGCTTTTGTGACAAGCAGATGTTTTTTTCATTGTTCGCCAGTTTAGTTGCATCCAGAGCAGACGATATTTCTACATTTACACACTTATATGAGTTTATCAACCTATAACAACTGACAGATTTAATGTCAAACTAAATACACATTAAAACAGGTAATTTTTTGTACAAAATGTGTAATTTTTATGACAAGTGTGTGATTTTAGAAATTTACACACTTTTCTGTGTATATATAATTATGTGGAAATTACAATAACACATCAATTTGTGTAAATTTAGGCATTTTTTTACATTTACACATTTATTTGTGTTTTTCAAGTGATAATAAATTAGACACTTAGTTTCAGAGGCTAAATACACATAAAAACAGGTACATTTTTGAAATAAATGTGTAAATTTTATGACAAGTGTGTAATCTTAGAAAATTACTGATATGTATGTGTAAAATTACCTAATTTACAAATTTATTTTTTAGAGTGCATTTACATTCGAAAGACACGTTTTTCTTTAATATTTTTAACAATATCTTAAATTTCGACCTTAATTTTGAACAAAATATTCATATGAGTATTCATTTTATTCAAACTTTTAAGCTCTACAACATCTATATTGGCAATTTTATGATATAGTTAACTGTTTTGAGATATTGTTAAGGTAATCTGGTCTCTCCTATCTTGAAGCTTTTGATTAGTGATTAAGGCAAAATTTTGAAATGGAATTACGACCTTAATTTTGAACAAAAATATTAATGTGGGTGCTCATTGTATTCAGAATTTTAAGCTCTACAACATTTGTATTGACATTGTTTTTGATAGAATTAACTATTTTGAGATATTGTTAAAAATATTAAGGAATAACATGTTTTTCGAATGTAAATACGTACATATTTCCTATCGCTCACTTAGTACGAGGGGGAAAACATAGAATATTCATTTTAGACCTAATCTGAAGGTATTAAAACGATTTCCAGTTTTCCCCTAATTAATTCTGAGTTCAACACTCTAACCACGGGGCTAAAACCTTAAAGTAGAATTGTGACCATAATATGCAACTAAAGTATTAAGGCTCCTGTCCCTGCTCGCGAAGATATTCACGAGCTAATGCTAATCCTATGGGGAGGAATTTTTCTAATATCTCGTTTGCATTTCGACATTTTTATATTATTTTTTTTGCATTGGATAGCCGAGATCCGTCTCTACATTGCACCTTTTTTTCTTTTTCGATTTTAGTTGCAGATATTTTTTAGAATGACACTTTCATTTTCGAAACCGGTTTTGAAAATGAAAGTAACTTTATAAAAAATATCTGCGACCAAAATCGAAAAAGTAATAAGGTGCGATGTAGAGACGGGCCTCGGCTATCCAATGCAAAAAAAAATATTTAAAAATGTCGAAAGGCAAACGAGATATTAGAAAAATCCCTCCCCATAGGATTAGCATTAGCTCGTGAGTCTCTTCGCGAGCAGGGATAGGAGCCTTAATACTTTAGTTGCATATTAAAGTCACAATTCTACTTTAAGGTTTAGCACCGTGGTCAGAGTGTTGAAGTCAGAATTAATTAGGGGAAAACTGGAAATCGTTTTAATACCTTCAGATTAGGTCTAAAATGAATATTCTATGTTTTCCCCCTCGTACTAAGTGAGCGATAGGAAATATGTACGTATTTACATTCGAAAAACATGTTATTCCTTAATATTTTTAACAATATCTCAAAATAGTTAATTCTATCAAAAACATTGTCTATACAAATGTTGTAGAGCTTAAAATTCTGAATACAATGAGCACCCATACAGGAGCCTTAAGTGTAGGTACGTATTTTATTCAGAATTTTAAGCTCTACAACTTTTGTATCGACAATGTTTTTGAAAAAGTTAGTGATTTCGAGATAGTGTTACCGTATTTTAAAAAAACGTGTTTTTTTACTATAAATCAATGTATAATTCCTAACGCTCACCTAGTACGAGGGGGGAAAACGTAGCATATTCATTCTAGACATAAACTGAAGGGGATAAAACAATTTCCAGCTTTCCCCTAATTATTTCCGAATTCAACTCCCTAATCACTGGGACTAACCATTCTATATATAAAAAGCACGAAAGTATTTTTAATTGTAACATACTTAGATAATAATTTTTTTATACGGATACGTAGCTTTGAAAACTTAAACATATTCTTTGGTCATTTGTTTATCAGAAATAACAAGAAGAAGACAAAAAATACATTGCAACAACAACAACAAAAAAATATTGCAAAGTATTATTAAATAATTGCACTTAAATTCCTTTAAGTTCTACAGAAAATATTAAATTATAGTCCATTGAAAGTACCTTATGTCGATATCTTAATTTATTGAAAAAAATACTCTTAACATGTTTATATTTTCAGTAGTTGGAATAAGATATATATATTATGCTGAATGTTGTTAAGATATAAAAATACAAATAATGTACGTTTATATCTCAGTTAAAGTAAAAAAGTATTTGGTACGCTAAAGGAATGTATGGTATGGGGATAATCTGTTTAAGAAATATTTTGACTTTATATAATATATAAAGAAAATAAGCCTAATATGAATGACCGACATATATATAGGGGAAATTTTTGAAATCGATTATTTTTACACGCAAAATTGAGTATTAAATATAACGCATTCCACAAACGAAGAAATTGAACTATTCGAAAGAAAATTTCGTTATATCTAAGATTGTGGGTTTTGTGTCCTATAGGAACTGTATTTTAACAAGCTGATATATGAAAGGGTAAAGAAATTTCACGAGCGACAAAAGGTTTTGTTATTTATAAATATTTAAAGGTTAAAAGAAATTTTGCAGATGATGAAATTCTCTCAACACTTATATAATACAGTGACATTTATTATGTTACAGACTTCAATCAATTTATTGCAACTTATATATTAAATAATACGTTTTTGAAAACATAAGACAGCGTTTTCTTTTATTACTTAACATAGTTTAAATATATTCATTCTATAAATACAGCATATCATTTGCAGGAGAAAGAGAAAGCATTGAATCTGCGAATTTTAATTGTCTTGAAAAGACTATGATAAAAATTTCATGGGCCTCCAAATCATTATTCAAATGAAAATTCTAGCCGTTATAAAAAAATGTCTTAACCTATTCGTCAGCCAGAAAAAAAAAAAACTAGCTGATATCAACTAATGTTATTTTTTTTTAATAAAAAGGATGAAAATGTTTAATTGTTTCCTTCAATATTTTAGTATATCCACAATGTGAACAATTTTAACATATTTTGTCAAAATAATCTTTCACGTTGAAAATATTTTACTTTATATTGATTCATCTTTTAAGTCTCAGAAAAATGGTACTATTAAAGGAGCCGTTTAGAAATTATGCGATTTTAAGATTAAATAGAAAATTTATTTTCTGAAATAGTGATGCGAGTCTCCTTGAATATTCCAAAGACAATACGTACTTTAATTATATCTGCATACGTATACAAGGTGGCCATAATTAAACTGACGGTACTCAGAGTATTCTGTAGCGCGATCTAATTGCGAGAATGGCGTCAAAATTTGTAGAAAGATTAAACAAGACGGGGAACGAAAGATTCTGCGAAAAAAAAAAATTAGTTCCAGAAATATGTGGCGCTGTGTATTCGAAAAAGAGAGTTTCAAAAAATGAAGACTCAATTCTGAAATAAAATTACCGTTTATTTAACGAATTAGCAATTTTATCCCAGCTCAAAATAGTAACCGTTTATAAAAAGCTAAACGTTTACACAAACACTGCTAATGTTTCTTTATCTGCAATTTCACTTACAGAGCCCCAAAGAAAGTAACGGCAGAAGAAGAAGTTTTTATTCAAATTCCAAGTTACATCTTTTGGCCCAGTGCCAGCTTGTTCGGCTTTAAAAGGTAATGTGCTACAGTTAGAAGCAATTTCATTGAAAGTTATCTGACATAATGTCTCCTTCTTTAGTCGAGCGAGCTCTATTAGTCAAATTCTTTTACCTCAACCAGTGCAATGCGCCAGTCGCTCTTCGTGCTTTTAGAAACTAAAAAAAAAAAAAAAAAAAAAAAAAAAAAAAAAAAATGCGTAAAGGTAACAGTACTTTGTCAGTTAATGGGTTAAAAACAATGGTTGAAAAGTTTGAGAAAACAGGTTCTCTAAATATTTAGTCAGGCAGAGGACAAAAACCCGTATCACAGGATACAATCGAAGAACTGGCGACGGCGATTGTCGACAGAGCACCAGACAATATTGCTACCACTTCCAGCGCTCGTGGGATAGCTCGGAATCTGGATATGCTTTATTGTACGGTATGGAAAAGCCTACGAAAGATTATCCATTTCTATCCGTACAAGATCAGCCGTGTGCAAGAGTTACGTCACACCGACCATGATAAACGATTGACTTTTGCTCTCACTTTTCTTGCCAGAATGGAGTTGGATGATGCTTGGTACAGGAAATTCTTATGGGGAGACGAAGCCTATTTTTCCAGAATGGAACTGTAAATTAGTGGTCTGCAGGTCCGAAATTTCCAGGTCCTGGCCCGGCCCGTCAGAAAAGTTAAAAGTTCGTCCCGAGTCCGGCCCGGCCCGTAGAAAAAAAATTATTGGTATAACAACAGCCCTGTATAACAGCTAAAAGTTTGGCCCGAGCCCGGCCCGGAAAAAAGTTAAAATCTCGCCCCGAGTGAATTGCTACAAAACATTGATTTTTACGTCGATTTGGTTAAAAATTTGACTCTTACGAGGAGTTCTCACAAAAAATATTTATCTTAACTTTTTTTCATGTTTCTAAACTTCATTTTTATATAAGTGCCGCAGGCTGCAATATTTATTTTTTTAATGAATCGCTATTTCTTCTATGTAAACATTTCAGTTATCATTAATATTGTTAATCCATATTCCATGCATTTAATTGTTAAAAATCTGAAAAATGCGACACAGTAAAATCTTCTAAGACTACATAGAAAAGAAAAATTCGTTATAGACAACTTCCCTTCTTAGCAAATGTAAATGTATTATATATTATTTTCTTACGTATTAGTACATTCATTTTGCATGTATAAACACATTTTTCAGTTTAAAACAGGATTCCGTCATAGGCAGGTTCCTTTTCACACGTTTTACTATATTTTAATTAGCGTAGAAGTTTACTATTATTTACAAAGAATAAATGTTAATTTTTAATTGTAGAATAATGGCGATTCAAAAATGTATGCATATTTTGCAAAAATCTTTGGGCCAGGCTTAATTTTACTGACGTTTGAACGGACAGGTCACGCCGAGACAATGATTTTCATGCGCGCTGGGTCAAAACTAGGACTGAAAATTTTGGACCGTGAAGATTAGAAAAGAAACCGGTCCCGGCTTTGTACAGAAAAAATAAGTTAGGCCGGGCCCGATTCTTCGGAAAAAAGTAAGGCCCGAACCTGCCCGGCCGGTAAAGAGTAGCCACTAGGCCCGGCCCGAGTGCTGCAAATAAAAATAGGCCCGAGTCCGACCCGTGCAGATCTCTACTGTAAATACCCAGAACTGCCTAATTTCGGATAACAAGTCAGCAATAGCAGTCAAATAAATTCCTTTGCATTCACCAAAGATAACTGTTTGGTGTGGTTTCACAGCAGGTATGATCATAGGTCCATTCTTCTATGAGTAAATTACTTCGACAGGAGCTGTAACTTGTTCTGTTACCGGAGACATATGTCGCCAAATGCTAAACAACTTTGTTATTCCGGTCCTTCAGCAAAGACAGTTCCTGGAGAAAATAATTTCCATGCAAGATGGAGCCCCTCAACATATTGTTTTGCGGGTACTGCAGCTACTACTACAGAAATTCACAACAGAAAGAGTTATTAGCCGCTGTTTTCAATGGCCACCTCGGTCCCCTGATCTTACACCCTGCGACTTTTGGCTGTGGGGTTACCTAAAGACCAAGGTCTATCACGTAGGTGTCCAGGACCTGACTACGTTGAAGGATACCACATCGCGAAATGTACGGGAGATTCCTGCAGACATGTTATTCTCTGCTGTTGTAAATGCTGTGCGCAGAATGCAATATGTGGTCCACGAAAACGACGGCCACATCGAACCTGAGTTGGATGTGCTAAATAAACGGTAATTTTATTTCAGTATTGATTCTTCTTTTTTGAAACTCTCTTTTTCGAATACACAGCGCCACATATTCCCCTGGCGGCGATTTTTGGAACTATTTTTTTTTCGCGGAATCCTTCGTCCGCCCTCTTGTTTAATCTTCCTACAAAATTTGACGCCATTCTCGCAATTAGATCGCGTTTCAGTACGCTCTGAGTACCGTCAGTTTATTTATGGCCAAATTGTATATTGGCAATTAAGATGATTACTTGGTGCAATGCAAGCTAAGCAGATAAATCAACGTTACTGGGTAAAAGTTTTGGTGCTAAATACGTTGTTTTATCTGCTTAAACGCCCTATGTATAATTGATGTAATAAATTCTTAGGGTTCTTGAAATAATTTTGTTTTTTTACTGCGAATTAAATGCTGTATATTTTATAATTCTACAGAAAAATATAGTTTCATGGCCGTCTATTTAAAAATGTATTTGGAAATTAGATAAAAATAAAATAATTTCACCATCAGTTTAATATGTTAAACTATCAGTTTCATTTTCACGAAAATTTATCTCTGCATAAAAATGTTATCCAATTTATATTATAAAATGAGCCTGTGTTTATTTTAACCCTTTGTATCACCATGTTGTATATTTGCAACATACCCCAAAAGTCAATTTTGCTTATACAACGCGCTTTAAAACTCGATATTATTTATTGCTGCTATCTTCCAACGCAGCATTTACTATAACTTATTCATAAAATTCTGGACAGACGGCGATACTGACCTAATTTTTTCAAACCAAAGTTTTATTTATCATTTGATCGCTTTCACATAGATATTGCTAAAATAAACTTCTTAAAATTAAAAAGTCGGGAGACTTTTAAAAATATAGAATTCTCAAAGGTAAGTTCATATTTTAAAAATCTTGTATTGGAAAATTGACAGTATTTATGAGAGGTATAAAATTTTCTGTTTATTGCAGATGTGAAGAAAGCACTGTTTCGTTAACAATTCTTTATATTATGTTCTAAATGTTGTAAATTATTTACGTTTTTTATAACATCTGAGGAAATATTTTTGAAATACGAGTTGTTGGGTCACAAATGGTTAATCTTCTTTGTTTGTTGGATCGCAATTAGTATAAAAAAGATCAAGCATTAATAAAACAGCATTAATAAATTATATTTTAGGCATCACGATAACATAACGGGCTATCTAATGGAGAAATATAAAACATTTTAGGCTGAGACAATTTAGATTTTTTTCTTTGTGATTCTACTATGAATTAAATATAAAACAGATCCTGTAATTAAACTAAAAAAGAAATTTAATTGGTCTTTGATGTTTTGTAGAGGAAATCGGTATTACATTTCACCGAAACGAATATTAAATACATTTTTTATACTACATAAATTCTTAGAAGTAGAATATCATATACTTTCAGAATGGTAAAATAATATAAAAAAATACTTTATGATAAAAAAATCCTTAAAAACAAATAAATATTTCGCTTGCCATTTTAAAATTAATATTTTCTTTTGGCATATTTTCAAAAACAAAATTAAATTAAAATAAGTTCTTCTATGTAACCATTATAAAGCAACAGTGTATATAATTAATAATATTAAAACTCTATTACTTTCAAAAACAGTATTTTGATAGCATAATGCAAATATTTCTTTTTAAGATCTTCTTCTATTGTTTTATTCAAATGATGCACTCTTAAAAGAAAGCAATTTGGAAGGTCATCCTTTTCCAAGAACTCATTGTTGCTTCATGATTCACAGAATTTCTTTGGGGGAAATATTCTGAATAGTTTTTTCATTAAGATTTCTCTTTTGTTAATCTTTGATTGATTATACACCTTT
Source organism: Maratus speciosus (assembly GCA_963932465.1). NCBI lineage: Eukaryota > Metazoa > Arthropoda > Arachnida > Araneae > Salticidae > Maratus > Maratus speciosus. The sequence continues at coordinate 246,985,725 of OZ010787.1, forward strand.
TACCAGCATGGCAATAAACAAAACAATGTAAAAAACTTCTAAGAAGCATTTTTAAAAAATTAAACTATCTTGTTAAAATTGAATATATTTTTAAAACACATAATAAATTCGTCAGCTTCCATTGTTGCATTTAAAAAAAGTTTAAGAAAAATGCATTTTAATAAAAAGTGACATTTCATTATGAAAAAGATATTGATATAAGTAATAATTTTGTTATTTATTTTTTTTGAATGTGTACTTCAATAATTTAATCAATAATATGCAAAACACGAAATGAACTTTTAAAATATTAACACATTTCAAAATACTCCTTTACTAGTGATATAGCTGCTGTATGCATAGCTGCCAACTTTTGTGCATTTTTCAAACCACTAAAATTTAATAGTAAATGTTGTCTTACCTAATTGACGAAATTTGCCGATGAAATAATGCAAACGTTTCTATTGGATTTTAATGGTGACAAAAAAGCGTAAAAAGTGACAGATATGTCTATGTTATTAATAATCTTAAGGTATGTGCCTACCTTCGAAGCATTTGTTTTGAAAAATATGACATTTTTTATCAAACACGTGTGTTTTTAGTTCATAAGGGAATAAAACTATGAATTGAGATAAATTTTTAATGGAATTTTAGTTAACTTTTCAAATTTAGGCAATATTTAGTCAAATTTTAGTACAGAATGGCGTTTATGCCAAACCTTCTATAAGGAAATCTGTTCAATACATTTCACTTTTTTTTAACAATATATTAGCAAACCACTTACCTGTTTTATGAAGCAAAACATTGGCAATATCTCTTAAATTTACGAACATATACCAAATTTTGTATGCAAAACATTTTTTTCTTAAATGTGTATTTTTCAATAAAAATAGCTCTTAAATTAATATATACAAACTTACGAGCTATATTTTGTTTCAGAACATACAATAGATGAGCAGAACCTTGTAAAAAAGTTATTTCAATATCTTAAAAACGTTTTACGAAATGATGTTTCTCGTAAACGCATACAATGAAAAACGCAGTTTTCCAGAAAACACAAATTAAGATTTTGATATAGAAAAAAGTATTGTGTACAAAATTTACAACTTTAAAATCTACCCTATTTGTAGGTGTTTATATATTTGTGTATATATTCTACATTTGTATATTAAAATATATTTTTTAACTTTCTGTGGTTCTTTAAACTGTCACTTCCGGTTTCAGAAAATTCATTTATGGCATATATTTTGGGTTTTACCTTTGCTATACCTTTGCTTTTAATTATCGCTGTAAGGCCTTTTTGGAATCCTAAATGTTTTAGCCTTAATATAAAATATTAAAAAAAAAAATCAAACATTTTCGTAAATCAACCCTTTGAGGGTAGGCACATACCTTAAGATATAAATGTACTTTGAAAATTTTATTATAGATAAAAATTAAAATATAGTTTTAAATATACTTGAAAAATGTCTCGTAGAAACCTTAAAATCTCAAACTCATTCCGGCTGTATCATTTGGTAGCTCGATTTGATTTCTTCTTTATTAATGATTAGCTCAACATGTTTCCTATAATTATCTTGAATTTTCTTTTTTAATCCTTGCTAGCTGAAATTTCAAAATAAGCTTTGAGTAAATACCGGATGCCCCAAAAATGACTGATGGATTTCAAAATTCAATAACTTGCAAACGGTGACAGATATTAAAAAAATTATTGCAGGATGTTATGTAAGATGTCAGGAGTTTTTATGCTGCGATTCTCAGTTTTAGTTGCAAATAGCATTGATAGATGGCGCTGCAAGCAATAACCACTAAATCCAGGTTCGATTTTTCTGCCTTTCTCTGCTTCCATGCGAAACAAGGAAAATAAAATTTATTGAATGGATTTCGAAGTAATCAAAAATCGGGTCTAGACTGAGCACCTAACGCTCTCAGCGCCATCTATTGTTTGAAATTCAAACTAAAATCAAGAATCATAGTTAAAAAACTCCTGACTTCATACATAACCCTCCTGCAAGAATTTTTTTAATATCTGTCACCGTTTGCAAGTTATTGAATTTTAAAATCCATCAGTCATTTTTGGGACACTCGGTAAATAGGCGATGATTATCTTTCTATTAAGAATTCGGAAGGAAATATAACCAATAACTTTTTTCTTAAAGAATTTTCAGAGACTGTAAAGATTATTATATAATTTACACCGGAACATTTTAGAGTTTTCCTCAAAAATTCATAGATTGTACTCAAAATGTTGAATTATGATTTAAAAAAAGACGGATTCCATACAAGTGTTACTTTTATCGGAATTTAAGGAATTTTTGCAATTTTATTACTCTTTATCCTAAATTTGAGGATAAACGGATATTAAAATTTTGTTCAACAGAACATACATGCAAAACTACACTTAGCTCCTTTCTCAGACATAAACAATTATCTTCTTTTGCTACTTTAAAAAAGTTTAAATATTGATAAAACTTTATTTTGTATTTGAAGTTATGGTTAAGTTTACTAAATATTAACATGATTTTATACTTTTTTGAATTTTTTTATGTCTTTAACTTTGTATGTGTATTTGCTACCGAAATATTTTATTTATAGCAGATTAGAAATATAATTTTTCTTTATCTTCAGTTTCATTATTTTTCCGTTATATTCCGTATATGGAGGATGTATTCTTTTACTGCCATGCTAGACTTTTTTACATTGCAGATATTCAAAGAGAAATTAAACTAATTTGTCAGTATTGAAATGATACCGCCATGAATAATGGCTTTATAATTCATATCTTGGCTTATGGTAACACACAAAAGCCTACTTTAATTGTTAAAAACATTGTGTCAAAGAAGCATCATGGTTTGACAAAACTTGTCAAATATTATGGAAATCACACACATTGATGTATTCATGGAAATTAGCGAAGCGATTTCAATATATAATGTTTTCTCTTGTAATGTAATTAGTAATAGTTCCAACGTTCTGTTTTCTTGAACTTCATTCAGTTCCTCTTTAGTAACGACTATTAAAAAAAAAAAATACTCGAATTATAAACGCGTCACATATGTGTTTTTTTATTTTTATTTCTTACCGAATGATAAGTTTAATGTTTAGCTACAGCCAAAGCTTTTAAACAATATATTGAAATAACGTCAGCAGTTTCAGAAAAAAGGAACTTGAATATCAGCTAATTTCAAATTTTATATTTTTAAATTCATAATTATGATACGAAATAGCCCGAAATAGTCTAATTTCAATCCCACATGATATGTATAATTCTACCTTCTATTGATAATATTTATAAAGGCCAGAGCACATATCGTCGCCTCAGAGCAATAGCAAGAAATCTAAAAAAAAAGCAAAAATGTTTTTTTGATTTATTTTCATGAGAAACTGTTTCTGAATCTAATGCAATACTAGTACATTTTTTATATCGTCACATCTATTTCATATAAAGCATAACATTGTATTTCAGACATTCCAAACGGCACCTTCGTTCAGTGCAACACTAGGTTAAATCTGATATCTTATTGATTCACCTAAGTGTGTGCTCCAAATTTTTAAATGTCCATATCTGTTGCTGAAACATATCATGCTGTACTGCTTCCTCGCTTTCACTAGCCTGGATTAGATAACTCTGGTATCTTTGTTAGTTATGATTGAAAAGTTAATGCAAATTTTCTGTAGTAAATATTCTAAGACTTTTTTTGTCTTTATAGATGATTGTTATTTCGTTAAAATATGAGTGAAACAAATGCGCAGCGTGTGAAACCATTAACAAGAGGTGAATATTTAGTTCAATTGACAAATAAAAATTCTGGATCCGGATCAAAATACAAAGGTAAGAGGCAAGATTTTATGTTATTCTTCCAATTCAATACACACAAGGCTACTTTGCAGGCACACTTATAGGATACCAATTTGTCAAAATTTCATTTTCTTTATATAAAGGGAAATTTTAATGCAGTTTTTTCTGCAATGTATGTTTCTATAAAGATTACGTATGATATAAAGATTTTGAAATTTTTGAAATATTGATTAACAAATGTTATTATTTAAAATATTGTACTTCTTTAATTTTTGATGTAACTCATGAACCACTTGCCCGATTTCATTACTTTTTTTCACTATTGGGTGGAAGGAAGACTTCTTGTTATTTTGTCCTCACGATTTATAAAAATTTTACTTACAAAATTTATAATAAATTTAAAAGTGAAAAAAAGAGCAATTTTGAGAGTAGTTTTTACTTCCATGAGTATATTTTTAAAAATTTTACATGAACTGAAAAATACTGAAAACAATTTATTAAAATAGTTTTTTTCATGTCTCTGAACTACGATGATAATTGTGACTATGATATGAAGGATATTGAATTATGAATGATAATTGTGATTCGGACAAATATCTAATTATAAATGCTGAGAATTTTGCCGTACTTTCAATATATATATTTATTAAATTAATCTTAATTTCCATCTAGAAATATTATTCTTAAACATTTTTTACTTATTGTTTTCATTCAATATCGCTGATGAGTTCGAAACGGGACTAAACTGCACTATACTTCTTAATGATGTCCTATACAAATAATTGATTTTTCCAGGTAAACACTAGCATAAGTTGCCGATCCAGTTCCATACCCAGGGCTCCCACTCGGTCCGTTTTGTGAACCCCACTATAATTCAAGAAGAATTCTCCTTTACAAATTTTGTAGAAACTTACGGGGAAGACATTTTTCTTGTAATTGTTTATCAGAAAGGTACCATAATTTGTTTTCTTAAAATTTACTGGATTTCAAAAAATAGACCAGTGGGAGCCCTGTATAGCCTAGATATTATCAGAAATAAGAAGAGCAACAGTAAGACACGTGAATTAAATTCTTCTTCTAGGATGTCAATTAATATTTTATAAATGCTACCTGAAATATAACCTAAAGTTGCGGTAGTTAACATTTTTTTTTAAATCCGTGAGCTACCGCCTAAAATATTTAGCATAAAAAAACGGCAAATTTTAAAATCGAATTTACTTGAAACTCTGTTTTTAATCGTATCCTACTGTTGTTCTGGGTCGACGCTATGTTGCATATCGTAGTCGCGGAATGAATAAATAAATTTTCTTATCTGGCCTAATTAAAAGAATAATCCGGATGTATATCGCAAGTAATTATGATCCCTCACATAAAGCCAGTTTCTAACATATTACGATGCATTCTCGAAAAAGGAATTTTAGCCGTGAATTAACGCTAATTAATGTGACAAAAACTAAGTTTTGCATCGCTATGGAATAAAAATTCATTTAAAACAAAAATTAGGTAAATTGAATCAATAGTTGTCTGTTACGGACGATCGAAATAACCTTGCGTTTTAAATACACTGCTCAAAACAATTAGGGGAGCACATGGTTTTAACGAAATTACGCAAATATTTACTCCGATAAGTAACGTAAAATAAAACATCCATAATTTAAAGTGCTGTAGAAAACAGATAAAGAAAACTTCACACGTAAATTAAAATTTATGACGTCAAAAACTGGAAAAAGGTGATAAGTGCAGAAATCGAGATTTTGCAGAAACGTCTGTTTCACTGCCTCAGTTGTAAAATTCAATTACTCAGCTTGTGTTTTGAGAAAAGGTGGCTTGAAAATGTCACAACAACATGATTAACCGTAATCCATGGCTTGGAGTTTTATCGGGACAGTTGAATTTGGGGAAACAGAACGAAGTGTAGTGGACGCTGTTGGAGTCGCAAAAAGCGCCCATGAAAGGCTGTGGAATCGATTCCAAGACACATGGAATGGTAGTCATCGACAGTGCAAGGTCGAAAATGTGCTAGCACAGAAACTGATGACCAATATATTCTGTTAACAGCCCGTCGAGACGGAACGGGCAATGATACTCAGCTGCAAACATAGTTGTTCTTGGCCAAAGGACGGATGGTGTCCAGCCAAACAGTCCGAAATAGGCTTCATCAGGGCAGTCTCTATGCACGTAAGCCAATGGACTGTATTCCGTTGAACTCAAGCCACTGTGCGGCCCAAAGAAGGTGGGGGAACTGAACATCGAGTTTAGAGGCAACATTGTTGGAGTGAAATTCTGTTTACAGACGAGTCCCGATTCAGTCTGGATGTGACATCTGATGTGTTTTGGCATGGAGAGAAACAGACTATCAAAATAATCCCACATTCGTTCGTGAAAGATCACATTACAGACGGGGTGGGTTGATGGTCTTGGCTGGAATCAGCATAGGTGGACGTACAGGCCTGCATATCATTCGGAATGGCACTTTGACGGTCTGGAGTAATACAGACGAGATACCGAGACCTCATGTTGTATTTTATGTTGCAATAATTAGTAATTTCTTTTTTTCCATGCATGATAATGCCAGACTTTATACAGTTCGTCTTGTGGAAAACATGGTTGCAGCTAAAACAATGCAGCGTATGGAATGACCAGCATGCTCTCCTGACCTAAATTCGATCGAGTATGTTTGGGACATACTCAGACGAATTATTGCTGCGAGACCGAGGCCGCCTTTTACTGTCCGGGACATGGAGATTGCAATTCTTGGGCAGTGGAACAGTAATCCCCAAGTCTTATCGATAACCTCATCGCATCTATTGAAAACCGGTGTGCAGCTGTCATAGCTGTTCGAGGAGACCACACGCCATAATAAAAATCTTGCATCATTTCTAAACAATACTTTTTTATGATTTATATGAAACCAAATTGTTGCCCTAAACCATTTTTCATGTTTTTTCATCTTTTCAAAAAAAAAAAAAATAAAAGCTCCCTTACCATTTTTTTTCGTCTTTCTTTTATGTATTGAGCATTGCTACACGTGTACTATCCATTTTACGCCCATACATTGCTGTTTTGCACTGTTCTCTTCACTTTTTTGCTTGCTCCCCTAATTTTTTTGAGCAGTGTATATTGATTACGATGCAGTTATTGATATGATTTAAATTTTATTTTGTACCTGCAACAATTACATTAAATGTTCAATATTCTTCATAACAAGAGATGAAGAAAAGAATTGCTTTAGAAACCTCAATAACAATTTATTTGTATAATTTTTATCTCTTTAATATTCGTACCTGCGCTCCATATGACCTAGGTTGAGTTTGCTTATTCCGTTACTCAAATGTTTCGGTTGACACTATTTCTTTATAAAAATCTTTGCATTATTAAATAAGAAATTCTTTAATTACAAAAGCGAAATTCTATATTGGGAAAAGGTGATATTTCACTAGGGTTGTTGTCCCTAATTAGTTTTTAACTAAAAAAAAAAGTAGAAATTATCAAGGCGTTAATGACGTTTTTGCTGAATAAGCTGACGTTAATCTTTATCATACGTTCCCTGTAAAGTTTTGTGACTTTTTGTTTAAAAATGACGCTTTAAATTTTTTATATAAATATATTAAAGATGTATAATTCTAATGCCAAATACGTTAAAGACTTCAAAAGAGAAACTAGAGTAGCTTTGGTTATTTTATTTACTTTTACGAAAATAATTTCATTATCATTAGGATCAGGTTGATAATGTTCCCCTTAAAACTATAAGTCTACAACTATTTCTCTCGCATTTTTTCTAATTTTTTTTTTTTTTTTTACTATAGAATACTCATCTGGTGTATTTATTCCGTTAAATCATTTATTTCGCTTTCTTTCTTAATTTAATTATAATAACAGCACTTTAACCGAATAAAATACTATACAATTAAAATATTGTATGCACAATAAACACCAAAATATTATGCTGCTGCTTCATACTTGTCAAAAAACTCAAAATCCATGAACATTTTCCTCAATTTCTCAATTTATTTGCACGATATCAACATTTTCAAATATTTTGCTTCGTTCTGCTCTTTTTTCCCAATTTTCTGCACTCTTTAACTATTTTATACAAAGTTTAATTTAAAGAATATTGAACCGTATAAAATTTTTGAATGAAAACTTTTTACTGACTTTTTAAACTTAGAAATAAAGTGTTTTTGTACAATTCTTTACAGAAAAAAAATTTCTTTTCTTACTCTTTTCAGTTTCCTCCCTTGAAGAAAAAAATTTCTTTTAACTGGGTCGTTTTTCATTAACTTTTTTTTTTATCAGCAGTTGCTTTTAAGCGATTGAAAAGTATTTCATTTTCTTTCCATTTTGTAACATTTCGTACATTGTTACTGAATGATAGCGCAATCCTGTTTATTTAAGAAAAGTTTTTTTACTATATTCTAATGAAAAGTATATCTGCCGCAACATTGAAAGTAGCGATTAGGGAACGAAACGGACATGAAAGGTTCTGTCTTTCGTTCTATATTAAGAAATATTTGGTCACACCGGATGACACTTAAGTTAAACTTACAGGATTGCGAAGAAAGTCACATTTTATTGTGAAAATATTGTGCATAAAATTAATTTCTTTTTCAGAATCTAAATATACACACACTTGTATAATATATATAGTTAGTTTCTTAAATCTTTGTTTGAACTTTATAGTACAAATTAAAATTTTAACTTTTACCTTTTCTCAGTTACTTTGATTGTAGTATAAAAAAAAAACACATCAATTTTACGATTTTAATTAAACACAAAAATTATAGAATTTTTTATTTAAGAGTTTAATGTATTTGCCGTCATCCTAGACATATAAAAACAATTTGCGATGTATTTCAAATAGCTCATTAGTATAACATGTAATACAGATATGTGCACATGGGAGATGGGGGCACATGTGAACAGTTTGCATAAATATAGATTTTTCACATAACTGGATTAATTTCGATAAACAAAAATTACTCAATATAGTAAACAGAACTTTCTTTTACACATGGTAATTTTTTTTAATCACCTGTATAGTTCTTCTTACATTTTTTAATAGTTTTATAAATTCAAGAAATTGTTCACATGTGCCCCATCAGTCGGGTAGTTGTGAACACACGTGAGGCACATGTGAACACATGGAAAAAATATCCTTTGCATGCTTTTTATTCTGTTATTCATTTGTCCTCGTAATCATTAGTTATATTAACTGTTAAATTCACCATAAGGAAATATACATATACATATTTCTGTAGTTTCTGGATAATATGTTTAAGCGAAATATTATAAAATGAAAATAAGTAGATTTGGGGTGGGAGGCTTAGATGATTCATTAAGTATTGTTGCAATAAAAAAAAGAAGCAATTTTAAAAAAGAAATTAAAACCTTTGCATTTTGCTTAAGGGTTCTTGTTTGGGGGAAATTTTAGAAAGGGGGCATTTATATACTATTTATCGGAAATCTGCCGAAATGCGAAAGATCTCATTCCAGTATTTGCCTTATTTACTTGTAAATTATAGATAAAGAAGGGTTTTTTAATTGTTAAAAACAATCTGAACTGTAACCTCCCCCCTTACGTTTTTTGATTTGAAAGGGTGGGGGGGGGGTTATAATCAGGATCTGACGGTAGTTGTCAGTATAAAATTTTACTTTCTTAAAATATTACTGATATCTATCTCCATTCAAAGCATCATATACATAACTGTTTTAGAGATGGAAGTAAAGCCATCATTGCAAGTTTAGAACAAATGTCATAGAAAAATTTGCAAAGTTGTTTAAGATAATACATTTGTATTAGCAATGCATAAAAAATATTGTAAACTGTTTAGTAAAATAATACATAACACTTATTGCATTTTAGAAAACATTAAATTTATTTAAAGTACAATTGAACGTAAACGAGTTTGTTGCTCTTTATGTATTTGCTGAAAGATGTGTATGTGGAAGTTTCATACAAAATCAACTTCGTGTGAGAAAAATATCTTCTGTTTCAGGAAAATTATAGACAATGGAACTAAAATTATTTCTAATTAAGTTAACTGAAAGGAAAAGAATCACAGAATGATTATTGGGGCACTTATGAACTGTTCATATCTGCCCCAACTAGTCTGTTCACAAGCGCTCCACATTGCTGCTTCAGTTAAATTGATAAATCATTAACATTTCTCAATTTTAGAAGAAAAAGAACTGTATCAAAAATATTTATTAGTATTCAGAGTATATGTTAAAACACTCAAATTCAAATAAATGAACAAATAAATAAAGTTATTCGCTTATCAACTTGGAACAAAGATTTTACTTTTTGAGATCTAAAAACAGTGTTTTGACTACAGAGGACAAACAAAATGACAAATAGTTTCAAAAATTGTTTACTATATGTCTAGAGGTACTATCATCTTTAGTAATTTTTTTGAAATAAAAAAAAACTTATAATAACTATTGAAAAATATCGATGTTCACATCTGCCCCATGCTCACATGTGCTCCCATCCCCCTTATTGAAGAATTGGAATTAACATAAAATCAGTTTTATTTTTACTGATATCGTCGGTACCATCTCAAACTATCCAATATGAAAACTGTGTTGCCAGCGGGCTACTTTTTTAAAATTCAGATGTCTTGATTGCCACCACTTTTCTGATATGTTAAAGTTCCCCTTGTTTTCACCTTAATTATTATGTCACTAAATAAGACGAATTTTACTATTTCAAAAAAGTGGTGCCAATCAAGAAATCTGAATCTTTAAAAAGTAGCCCACTGGCAACATCGTTTTTATATTGGATAGTTTGACATGGTACCGACGATATATGTGATGGCAGTAGATTCATTTTTCTACAGTTACTTAATGACACGCTCATGTGAAAGGTTTTCTAAATTATTACTCTCTAGATCATGTATCAGTAGCTTTATTGAAAAATAAACTTTATTGGTCTAAAACTTAAAATAAACTTTTAACACTAGATCACCCGGAAATTTTACTCAAGTTTCATAAAAATACTTGACACCAGAATTTTTATTTAATATTATTTGACTGATTTATTTAACGTAAATCTGCGTAGTATAAATTTAACTTATTTTATGAAAGTATTTCTGGTTTCAATTGATATTTAATCATATGGTCGGAGTCGGATCGACTCCTTCCGGGCGTTCTAGTGTTAAGGAAAAAGTTATCACGCCCTTTTCCTTAATCTTAAAGTCTGAAATCTTGTTTATAATGACATAAATCTGTATTAAATTTGTATATCTGTACTGAAATTTGTATATTAAACGAGCGGAATGGTTTCGCCATAATCACAGCGACTGACTCAGACGACCTCTGCAAGCATATAGGCACATTAAAACTCACTTTATAAACATGTTAATTAGCTACTCCTACGCAACTTTTTCAATAATTTTCGAGATGTGCTTTTCTTAGCGTCATTTTCATCTATAAAATTTCAAAAGTATCTATATAAGTAGGTTTTGATATTCACGCACATGGAGTGTAATTTTGTACTAAATTGAAGACGCTGAACTACATTCTACATTTCCATTATTTTCCTGCAGATTTCGATATATGATCTCTAAATTATGTATTCTGTGGAAAAAAGCTACTAAGGATTCATTTCGTATATTACATATTCACTCATATACCTCTAGACATCGCTTTTAAAAATACAAGCGGATCCAACGCCGGTTTCCCGGTTTGTAGACTATAGCCGAAAATCATTTTTTCATTTTTTAATTAAAATCTCTAATAGAAGTATTACGTTTATTATATATTTTAGGTTGCACACCAACAACACCACACTGTAAAAAAATACTGCCAGTTTTCCGGTAGGAATCGGAAAAATAGTTGCCCTTATCGTACCGGAATTATTTCCGACCCAGCTCGGAATAAAATCCGTAAAAATAAGGAAATAGTGAGTAAAACGGTATTTTACAGATTTTATCCCGAGCTTGGTTGGAAATTATTCCGGTACGATAAGGGCAACTATTTTTCCGATTCCTACCGGAAAACTGGCATTATTTTTTTTACAGTGTAAAAAGCATTTCAATACGAAAAATAACAACAATGTATTCGAATAAAATTTTGAATATTCTTAAAAACGATAATTTCGTATTGTTCTCGTATCAGGAGTTATTAGCCGTGGGAATCGCCATACACGTTGCTGGTTAAAGAAGCCTTTTTGATTCTCATATCTTCAGTTGGATAAGCGTGTAGTTCGATTAAATGTCTGTTTAATTTGTGATTATTTATATTTTATTTATTTACTGATGAAGTTTTAATTTCGTTATGGAATGTTAACAGGAATCAAATGCTGAACTTATTTGTATTTTTTAAAATTAAAAATGGATTAATGCATTGTTATCGGGATGCACGCAGTAGAGATGGAATTAAAACAATTATTGCTACAAAAAAATTGTTAAAGTATACAAGCCCTACTGGGTTTGTATACTTAAACTGAGGTACAGTTTTCAAACTAATTACATTTGAAATAATAATTTTTCATATTCCTTGGTGTAAAAATTCAATTTGTGCAATATTTAGAATAAAAAAAATCGGTAAAAGAGAAATTTATTTATCGGGTGTTCTCACCGTCAATATGTTGTTTGCGGTACTCACGAACATGATTTTTTTTAATGCAGATAGTGTCAGGTCTCTGGCTTTAATGAAAGAATGTCTAATGAAAATTAACCGTTCATTAATTTTATTTTTTCTTTATATAGGGCATTTCCGGGAGAAATGGACCACGTTTTTTCTTCGCATTCTAGAAGCCATATATTTACATATATTTTAATTTCCACAGTATATATGTATAGCGTGTGATATTTCATAAAAAAATCCTAATACAGAAGTTCATATCTTCAAAGGAATTTTTTTTTAATAATTTTTAAAAAGTTTTACTGTGTGGTCCAGCTGACCCGAACTAGGCCGGGTGAGATGCACATTATAAATGCGAAAGATGGACCATAATAGAATATTTAAATAATTGCACATATAATATTAAATTTATAAAAGTTTACTCTCATTCAACAAAAATTAAATAAACTCATAAATAATTTATGTATATAATTAATTTCTGCTAATGCCCTTTGCTCAAGCGACTGACACGCCTTTTGCTTCCTTTCTTGAGAGTGTTGGATTTCGACCAAGAAATGGTTGCAACCAGTTATAACCAGTCTTTTTGGCTTCTTTATTAAAAGAATAAGGCGTCTTAACTTTTCCGCTAGTTCCTATGCCATAGAACTTACAAAGTCTCTAGACGGTGTAAAACCCCGGTTCTGTAGTTTATTTATATGAGCAGAAATTTGTTTTCGTTTTCGAATTTATCTCTTTAAAGTAGTTTTAGGGATGCTAAAAGTCTTTGCTTCTTTATTGACATCACATTCTTTTCTTCAATGACGTTAATAGCATTTTACAAATCATTTTCACTCAATTCTCCGCGTGTAGACGAACCTTTTCTAATATAAGTAGTCGGCGTTTTCTAAAAACAGAAAATATAATTCCTTAGTATATTAAAATCAGGTCTTTAAAAAGATGAATTTGAAATTCAAGATTATATGGTCCCTTCCTGTCGCAAGAAAACCTATCTCTAACTCTATCCAACTCTATCGTCTACACATGGTCCATCTCTCCCCATCGTCTAGGTGAGAAGTATAACCCAGCCCAATTCTACACTGTAATTATTTCGTCGTAGAGCGGGCGGCGACGACACGAATGGCTACGTCATCGAGTTACGGGATGAAATAATGATGCAGGACAAGATTTTTAGGAGTAGATTAAGGAATGGCTGGTCTGCCTTGACATTTCTTGGTACGATAGGCGCAGCAGCGGGCGCCAACTCGTCATTTTGGTGTCACTATCACGTCATCGAGTTACGGGATGAAACCGGTGCCAAATTAAAGGTAAAAAAAAAAGTCTTTTAAAGAATATTTTGGTCTGCCTGCGCATATCCTGGTAGAAACCCCCGGCAGACTAAAATCTATAATATAAAAATACGTCATAATGTAGAATTGAAACCCTATAAACATAATATTTTACATATCATTGCCATATATATTATTTCGAACCGAATTACAAGATGAATTAAGAGTTTAGGAAAAGCTTATTAAATGTACGCGAGAAAATGACTGATTCGGCATAGCTTGGTACAAAGTGAGAATAACGGTGCGCCAATTCCCGATTTTGAAATTACTATTACGTCATCGAGTTACGGCTTGAAATTTTCGCACATAAAACATACCGATAAGGACAATACGAATATTTCAGTCTGCCTCGCCATATCTTGATGAGCAGAGCGGGGCGCCAATTCTTAATGTTGGCGGTATAATCACGTCATCGAGTTACGGCTTGCAAATTTGGCATATTAAAGGTAAATATCATTACAATAAGAATATTTCAGTCTGCCTTGTCATATCTTGATACGAGATGAGCATAGCGGGGTGCCAATTCTTAATTTTGGAGGTTTTAACATGTCATCGAGTTACGGCATGAAATCTTCATGTAGGACAAGATTATTAGGAGTAGATTAATGAATGTCTGGTCTGCCTCGACATTTCATGGTACGATATGAGCAGCAGCGTGCGTCAAGTCATCATTTTGGCGTCACTATCACGTCATCGATTTACGGGATAAAACCGGTGCCAAATTAAAGGTAAAATAAAGTATTTTAAGAATATTTTGGTCTGCCTGCGCATATCCTGGTAGAAACCTCCAGCAGACTAAAATCTGTAACAAAAAAATACGTTATGATGTACAATTAAAAACCTATAAACATAACATTTTACATGACATTGCCATATATATTACTTCGAATCGACTTTCAAGATGAATTAAGGTTTTAGGAAAAACTTTTTAACAGTACGTGAGAAGATGACTGATTCGTCATAACTTGGTACAAAGCAAGAAGGACGAGGCGCCAATTCCCTATTTTGAGAGAACTATTATGCCATCAAGTTACGGCTTGAAATTTTGGCACATTAAACCTTCCGATTAGTACAATACGAATATTTCAGTCTGCCTCGTCATATCTTGGTAGGAGATGAGCAGAGCGGGACGCTAATTCTTCATTTTGGCGGTAAAATCACGTCATCGAGTTACAGCTTGAAAATTTGACACATTGAAGGTACATATCAGTACAAAAAGAACATTTCAGTCTGCCTCACAATATCTTGGTACAAGACGAGCAGAGCGGCGCGCCAATTCTTAATTTTGGCGATTTTAACACGTCATCGATTTACGACATGAAATCTTCATGTAGGACAAGATTATTAGGAGTAGATTAAGGAATGACTGTTCTGCCTTGACATTTCTTGGTACCGCATCAGCTGCAGAGGGCGCCAAGTCGTCATTTTGCCGTCACTAACACGTCATCGAGTTACGAGATAAAACCGCTGCCAAATTAAAGATAAAATAAAGGCTTTTAAGAATATTTTGGTCTGCCTCCGCATATCCTGGTAGAAACCTCCGGCAGACAAAAATCTATAACAAAAAAAAAAAAACAACGTTATAATGTACAATTGAAACCAGTCATTTTCTCACGTACAATTAATAAGCTTTTCCAAAACCGTTAATTCATCTTCAAAGTCGATTCGAAGTAATATATACGGCAATGTCAGGTAAAATATTATGTTTATAGCGTTTTATTTGTACCAGGATATGCGCAGGCAGACCAAAAATTTCTTAAAAGACTTTTTTTACCTTTAATTTGGCATCGGTTTTATCCCGTAACTCGATGACGTGAAAGTGACAAGAAAATGACGACTTGGCGCCCGCTGCTGCTCATATCGTAGCAAGAGATGTCGATGCAGACCAGTTGTTCCATCTACTCCTAATAATCTTGTCCTACATGAAGATTTCATGTCGTAAATCGATGACGTATTAAAATCGCAAAAATTAAGAATTGGCGACCTGTTCTGCTCATCTCCTCCCAGATATGACGAGGCAGGCTGAAATATTCTTATTGTACTGATATGTACCTTCAATGTGCCAAATTTTCAAGCCGTAACTCTATGACGTGATTATACCGCCAAAATTAACAATTGGCGCTCCGCTCTGCTCATCTCCTACCAAGATATGACGAGGCAGACTGAAATATTCGTATTGTACTAATCGGAGGGTTTAATGCGCCAAAATTTCAAGCCGTAACTCGATGACGTAATAGTTCTCTCAAAACAGGGAATTGGTCCTTCTTGCGAAAAGATTGAGTCCTTCTTGCTTTGTACCAAGTTATGCCGAATCAGTCATTATCTCACTTACTGTTGATAAGTTTTTCTTAAACCCTTAATTCATCTTGAAAGTCGATTCGAAGTAATATATATGGCAATGTCATGTAAAATATTATGTTTATAGGGTTTCAATTGTACATTATAACGTATTTTTTTTTTCAGATTTTAGTCTGCCGGACGTTTCTACCAGGATATGCGCAGGCAGACCAAAATATTCTTAAAAGACTTTATTTTACCTTTAATTTGGCACCGGTTTCATCCCGTAACTCGATGACGCGATAGTGACGCCAAAATGATGACTTGGCGCCCGCTGCTGCTCATATTGTTCCAAGAAATATCGGGGCAGAACAGTCATTCCTTAATCTACTCGTAATAATCTTGTCCTACATGAAGATTTCATGACGTAACTCGATGACGTGTTAAAACCACCAAAATTAAGAATTGGCGTCCCGCTCTGCTCATCTCGTACCAAGATATGACAAGACAGACTGAAATATTCTTATTGTAATGATATGTACCATTAATGTGCCAAATTTTGAAGCCGTAACTCGATGACGTAATAGTAATATCTAAATAGGAAATTCTCGCCCCGTTTTTCTCGCTTTGTACCAAGTTATGCCGAATGAGTCATTTTCTCGCGTACATTTAATTAGTTTTTCCTAAACTCTTAATCCATCTTGAAAGTCGGTTCTAAGTAATATATATGGCAATGACGTGTAAAATATTATGTTTATAGGGTTTCAATTGTACATTATGACGTATTTTTTTGTTATAGACTTTAGTCTTCCGGAGGTTTCTACCAGGATATGCGAAGGCAGACCAAAATATTCTTAAAAGACTTTTTTACCTTTAATTTGGCACCAGTTTCATCCCGTAGCTCGATGACATGATAGTGACGCCAAAATGACTAGTTGGCGCCCGCTGCTGCGCCTATCATACCAAGAAATGTTGAGGCAGGCCAGTCATTCCTTAATCTACCCCTAAAAATCTTGTCCTGCAAACATGATTTTATCCCGTAACTCGATGACGTAGTCATTCGTGTCTCCGCCGCCTAGTCTGTCGCCTTTTCAGGTTATTTAGAATCCTAAATGTTCTCAGTGATTACATCATTAAAATTAGATAGATCACATATAAAGGAAAACCTTTAAATGCAAAACTATAACCATATGAAAAAAAAAATTGACTTACTAAAAGGAATAATGATTTTTAACTCAGAAATATTATGTTTATTTATTTATTTATTTTTTTTTGGTTCGTTGCAATTTTGAGATATGCCTGATTAAAATTTGAGTGATAATTATATGATCGTGTGAATCGTGAGTAACAAACCATCATAGATAACTCCAGCCCTCCACAAAATAATTGAAATTATGCAAAACTTCAGAGCTTCCCACCCTGTATAGCATAATGGATATTCATTTGGTTCTTAATGTTGAATTAGCATGCATTACAACTAAAACGCAAAACAATTATCATTTCTTTACAAGAAAAATAAAGAAAATGTATGTAAATGAAGCCAATATTATTTTTTGTTTTTGCTAAATACAACAGGAATAAAAATAACTCATTTTTCTCAAATATTTTTAAATGATTGATCAGAGCATCCCACAAGATTGTTCAATTTACTAAAAGAAATTCGAAATATAACTGCAGACAATAATACTTTAACTATTTTGATCAAAGATAAAACGAACCGTTATACGATTTCCCAAAGGAGAACAGTGATATTACACGAACCATTTTATTGCATAAATGTATTTCTGCTTTAAGATAAAAAAATATTTTTTAGAAACATTGCAAAACTAATATATCAAACATTAATAATATTGAAAGAATGACATTAGATTGGAGTATTGGTTTTACAAAAATTTCCATTTTTGTATACAAGAGATTTTAAAATGTAAGTTTTAAAAACATGTTTTTTTTAATTGTTGTTTCATTTGCTTTTCACTAGATTGGGACACATTTTATTTGATGTATTTTATATAACATACAGGTAAGTGAATATTAATGGGCACATTAAACATATAATTTCAATTAAAATAAATGTACCAGAAGCATTTTATTTAATACGTTTTATAGAAAATAAAATGATTTATATTTTATATTTTTTTATTGCTATAATTTTGTTTTGCTATTTATTTCTATTTTTTTTTCTATTTAATCAAATGTAACGAGTAACCTACACAGTCTTTAAAAGGAAAAATATGACTTAATCTACGAAAATATAATATAACCCCCAACGGAAATACGCAGTAACTTCTCGTATATACCCATGTTTTTAATAATTGTTCTTAATCTTTAGAAACATCGGAAATCAATATATTTTCCAGATTTAAAGAAGCATTTATAAAAAAAAAGAGAAGTTTCTCTTTCTGTCAACGATTTTCAGATATGTTTCGGAGTACTTTTTACCCTGTATCATAGCTGCCAACTCTTCCAGTTTTTTTTTTTTTTTTTTTTTTTTTTTTTTTTTTTTTTTTTTTTTTGTATCTAACATAAAAATTTAAAAGTAAATTTTACCTTCTTAAATCGTCCTAATCTGTCTATTAAATAAGGCAAAAATTTTTATTCATTTTTTGTGATACAGAAAAGCGTAAGATGTTGTCAGCTGTGATGTAGTAGTCAGTTTCATCAACAAGGAATGTAAGTTTTTAGGATGCTGTTAATTCTAAATTAAACATTTTCAGCTGCGTAATTAAATTTATATATCCAAGAGTAATAAAATTATGTAAATTTAATGTTGATGTTGTTAATGGATGCTATTTTTTCGGTAAAACATCATTACTTAACATGAAAATATTTATTATAGAAATGATGGCACGTAAAAACCAATTTACCGACTAATGTATCACGGCAGACATTTCGTGACCACAGGGCTCCCAAATGGTCCGTCAACTGAATACTAATAAATTTTAACAGAAAATTTTATGGTAGGGTTGCGCTTGAATTAAATTTCAAAGGTGATTCCGGGGCGGTTTGTAAGAAAATTTTTCTAAAATAATATTGGTATTCAGTTGGCGGACCATTTGGGAGCCCAGTGACCATACTTACATTCCGGCCTTCAGATCATTGGCTTATTCATTTTAATATTTTATTGCTGAATTGCTATGTGCTTGGTGGTTGAATGGTTAGAGCAATGCTTTTGAGTCTAGATAGCAAGAATTCAAATGCCACGTACTCTTTTTATTCCCAAATTTTCTTCTATATCTTTTAAAATGCTTATCGATTAAAATATTCAATTTCAAGTTTTTTTTTCTTTTTTATTTATAAATGTTTTATTGGCAAAATATTCTATTTCAGATTTAATTTCAACATTTTTATTTAAAGATATTTTATCGGTTGCTTTATATTTTTTATGATAAATGGAATATTTTTAATGAAAGTAAATTTTGATGTTAATAACAATGAAGATTTATTTTTATCTAAAAAATAAAATACTTACATAAATATTTCATTTCATATTTTTTTTAGCTGTTTAATTTTAAAATGTTGTGCATGGAATATTTTAATAAAAGTTAATTTTGATACTAATGATGATTAGATTTATTTATATTAATAAAATAAAATACTTATTTATATACGATAAAATGTGCTTAAATTTTTTGATTACAGTGCTTTATATTTTTCAAAGCTTCATTTCAGTGCAATATTATCAAATACTTTTTTGTTGTTGTTGCTGTTAGCCGAGCATAGTTACAGATGTAAAAGGGCAGGAATCTAAGTATGGTCAGGCGATGTCTTTTCAAAAATCAGTGGAAACAAAAGGAACTTTGTTTTTATAAATATTTCTTTGAATCTCGAATCTTTATTTAATTTATGAGGTTTCTAAACATTAATAACCTTTCTCGGAGACTAGGGTAACTCGAAAAATGTTACTATATATTTTCGTTTGTTCTTATATTGTATTTTCTTTGATTATGAAACAACTGTTTTTTTTTTTTTTTTTTTTTTTTTTTTTTTCCAGTTAACTACAATTATATCCATACTTTAACGTTGTAAAACTGACTAACATCATCTTATGCTTGACAATATAATAATTTGTCTTTACTGTCTAAAACCAAACGTCTATTTTTTTATTTTTCTATAAAAGAAAAAATCAAGAGAATGAACATTGCAAAAGTAAATATTTTATTACAATAATAAATTTTAAAATCTGCATCGTAAAAGCAAAAGTTTTATTAAAATAATTAATTATAAAATAAATATTTATTCAAAATTGATCAGAGTTTCAACTTCCAATCCCTTGAAGTCACCGTTTTCAATATTGCCAACTAATTTACATAAACGTCTCTTGAAGCAAATGTACTATTCAACCATTAGTTGTAGTAAGTGTTTTAATATAAAATAATAATAAAGTAATATGGAAATTAAACATATTAAGACCTCGTTATTTGTTAACATTTAAATTATTTTTAAGCAAATTATAAATAAAGAATTCTACAATTTTAGTACTTTTAATACTCCACAATTAAAAAATAAATAAAATAGCGTCATGTTACTTGAATTAAGTTTATTAATTATTGACGACCTTTCGTTTCCTTTAAGAACTTATCCTCCATCTCAAAATATTTCGCTGCTCATTTTGAATATCTTCAGTGGTTTATTCTTTTGAGCAGTAAAAATTAATAGTAGAATTTCCAGTAAAAGAGTGTCATTTTTTAAAAAGAAAGGAGCTGTAGGAAAGGGAATATCTTTTCCATGGAAAATGTATTTGCATAAAAAACGCCTACTTTCAATTTACATTATACCAATTTTACGTAACAAATAGTTCGTCATCACGAAATCTTCTGAAAATATGTCAGTTTTCATATTAGATATCTAATCGAAGCAATTGCTTTCGCATTCTGTGTCGCTAATTTCAAATTTAAACATACTTGTTTTTTTTTCTACTTCTCACAATCCTCTTGTGTGCTACTTTTTGTGTGTTGGAACTTATGCGTAATCTGCAATTTTCTGGTTCTCGAAAAATCATTGCATGTATACGCGTGGCAATAAATACCTACTTTCCAATTTACATTTCACAAATTTTACGTAACAAATAGTACTTCATCACGAAATTTTTTTTGAAATATGTCAGTTTTCATATTAGATATCTAATCAAAAAAATTGCTTTCGCATTCTTTGTCGATAATTTCAAATTTAAACATACTTGATTTTTTTCTGCTTATCATAATGCACTTGTGTGTTACTTTTTCCGTGTTGAAACTAATGCTAATCTGCAATTTTCTGATTTCGAAAAATCATTGCATTTATACGCGGGACCTTATTTGGCAAGACAAAGTATATTATTAAATATATTCATAATTGCTGTAAAATCTGTTAAAAATTTATTTTTTGTATCTGAATTTCTAATAGACTATTCAGGGTTCGTACGGTTGCCGTTATTTTCTAGGTAAAATATCAGTATATATATATATATATATATTTTTTTTTAAGAAAAATCTATTTTAATTACGTGAAGTTTCGCCTTATTTCAGGAGAGAGTCTCTATAAGAAATTACTAGTGCCGGAGAATTTTCTGGTCTGGAAATTCCAGGACTTGTACGAACCCTGCTATTAGAAAATATGCGTTTCATTAATGAGTTTTTTCTTATAACAAGGAAGAATTATACAAATTACATAATTTTCAATAACATTAGCTAAGTCAGAATTATATTGTCCATTAAGAAGTTATTAATCAATTGTATTGTGTCATTTACTAGGGATCTGAAAATTTTAAACAATGCTGTATGCAACTTAATGATACACTGTAAGAATAAATTTAAAACGTAAATCGCAATGTCTCAAATTAATCAGTTTCCAAAGAGTTAATCTCTTTATTTCCAAAGAAAGTGTGACATAAAATTTAATGTAGTTGAAATGAGCTTAATATACCATTTATTTGAAGAAAACGTCTTTGAAATTTGAAAATATGTTTGACCAGATAGAATCAATAAATGTCCCACAGTGTTTTGCGTGGCGTAATGAATAAGATTTCGTGTTTTGCGTGGCGTAATGAATAAGATTTCGTGTTTAGCATATGAAATACTTATTAGCACATGCATAAGGTTTTGGTAGCACTTAATTTTAAACTTTTACAAAACTATTTTTCATTCGCTATCCTTTTTAGGTAAATTTACATATATTTAACAATGTACGAATACGTCATTACTGACATTTATTGATACACAGGAATGCATCACTTTAGGATATCTGGTATACTTTTCTCTTAGCCTTCAACACAAGAAACATTACACATACAGGACTTCGATTTCATAGGATTTCGAGAAACGGCTTTCAGGACCTGTTTTGTTATTTAATATATTTTGTTTGTGGAATTCCATGTCGATAAAACGTTGTAAATCATTTGCAAGCATATTCTATTTTCAAAATCTTGTCAAATAAAGTGGGACACTATACTGCAATTTTGCATATTTTTCCAAAGTTTTCTAAAGCACATTTTTCAAAAGCTTATAAAATCATGCAGATTTTCTAAACTAATAAATTTAAATAGAAAATATATGAACTCTACACAAGTTTTCATATTTAGAAATGTTACTTTATTTTTAATTGTCTGAATTTTTTTAATCGAATGTTTTAAATACTACTGAAATATTGGCTAAGAGCCTGTTTTTTTATCTATCAAAAAGTCATCTCCAAATGGCACGTGTGGGTGTGTCAGGTCATTAGGAGCAAGAATTACATAGGAACCGGGGGGGGGGGTCGGAAATGCCTATCGTGACGGTGCAATTGCATCGCGGCCGTGACGCAACGAAAAAGTAACAAACTGTGTGGAAATATCTTTATTTTTCAAAAAACTTAATCGAAGTACAAAATACAAATGAAAAATGTTACAATTCATAACAAGTGTTCAAAATGTGCCCCATTACGATGCGATTGGCACCGATGTAAAGCATGCATCACAGCTAATGGGGCCCATTTTGAGCACTTGTTATGAGTTGTAAAATTTTTCATTTGTGTTTTGTGCTTCGAATAAGTTTTTTGTAAAACAAAGGTCTTTTTACACAGTTTGTTATCTTTTCTTTGCGTCACGGCCGTGATGCAATTGCACCGTCATGATCGCACTTTCTACCCCGAGTTCCTATGTAATTCTTGCTCCTCATGACTTGATACACCCACACATGCCGTTTGGACATGACTTTTAGAACCATGCCCTTTGATCACAGCAAATGGGGCCCATTGTGATAACTTGTTATGAGTTGTAAAATATTTCATTTGTATTTTGTACTTCGATTAAGTATTTTGTAAAATAAAATTCTTTTTATCTTTTCTTTGGGTCACGGCCGCGATGCAATTGCACTGTCACGATCGCATTTCGGACTTCCAGTTCCTATGTAATTTTTGCTCCTCATGACTTGGCATACCCACACGGGCCGTTTGGACATGACGTTTTGAACTACCTTGTATATCATGAACGGAAATACATAAGATTGAGGATTTTTTATATGTGTTATTGCTACTTCAAAGCTTGTCATTTAAAAAACATACTCACATTTATATTCTTTCCTGAATCATGGCAATTTTTTTTTTTTTAAATCAGCCTTTTCAACATATCGTAACTGACAGGGAGAAGAGGTATTCATATTTTATTTTGCAAGTAAGAACAGCTCTATAAATTTGTAAAATCTGTATGTCTGTTTGTATTTGTATTCTGTTATTTAAACTAGTCTAGGAGATAGTCTCAATGTCGGAGAAATAACCATCCTGCGGAAAAAAAAAACATTTTGAATCAGTCATTTAATATTCAACACGCATAACAATTTCTTCAAAACATATTTGATTCATACATTAGAATGTACTTTAAGACACTTTTTTTTTCATTTTTGTTTTCCGTTCACCGTATTAATTTTTATTTTATCATAAATATTAGAAAACATAATTTAAATAACAAGTCACATTTCTCCAGTTCCGATACGCTATATGAGAAAAAATATATTGCATAAATTTGTATTTCGTTCCATACTAAAATGTTGAATATAAAATGATTTAATTTAATTTTTGACAGTTCTATAAACATTTTAGAAGGATTGTGAGAATGTGAGAATAAGAAAAGAATTTGCAGCTTTATACAAAAATTGTAGTGTTGTAGCTTAGTTGATGTTTTCAGTATAAGTGCTTAATTTGTCAGTATGTTCCATAATCATTTCCCTTTCTACCTATATGCATCAGATATAAAACTATGGTTTATAGAAAATTTATATTTGCACTTATTGTTAGGGATTTAGAAATGTAAAAAATTCGTGCGGTTTAAGCTGCATAATATGCAAATAAAAAAAAATATATATATTTAAACCTATTGATCTTCATTAAAAGAATGTTTTTCATAAATGTAAATCGAAAATTCGCCATACTTTTACAAACATTTAAATGTATCTTTCCAATTTTTTTTATAAAATGTTCTCATATTTAGGAAACAAAACGATAATATAAAAAAGTATACTTTCTGAAATAGAAACTTTTCAGCAAAAAAAGAAAATGTATCAAAACAAAAGATGATGCATTTCTTAGTATAATCTCCTTTTCCAATTTTAATTCTCAGCAAGGTTTTCAGATATTTTAAGACGAAAATCTTTCTTTTTTCTTGAATATATCTAAGAAACTATATTAATTATTTTCAAAATTTATTGCTTAAATAAAATTTACGGTTTTAAGAAAAATAAAATAAGTAATATTTAGTATATGAGCAAGAACTGCCGAATACTTAAGATTACAATACAAACTTTCGGGGTAATTCCAAACAACTATTTTGAAGTTAAATACGCTAATTTTCTTTTTTTTTAATATAAACAAGAATATAAAAAGACGAAAAAAACAATATTTTAAATATTATTTTAAATTCGAACATTAAATATGATAATTCCCTTTCATTAATTTAAAACTGTATTTAATTTCTTCTTTAGTTATCTATATTATAAAGGATAAACGTGTCTATGCGTAACGCTGAATGGCAACAGCAGACGATCAAATTTCGATTTTACTGCATTTGTTTTAAATTGACTTTTGCACATCGCACGTTTTCAAGTTTTGCACCGTCGAATAGGGAAAAATCGTGCTTTCAAATGCAATTTGTTTGTAAACTATACCGCACTTTGTTTGAAAACTGTATCGCAATTTACTCAATTTTTATTGTTTTTAAAATAATTTTCAAACATGATTTTTTTTTTATCTATTTCTATAACGTACAGACGATTACGAAAGATAAATCATTTTGCACTTAAATAAATTTAAATAGCTCATAATTTGTTACCAGTTTACATTCCATAACGAAATTAAAACACTAATCAATCTATAAATAAAACAATAAAATATAAATAAAACACAAATTTAAGGCATGTAACTGAACTATGCTATTAAACGACTGAAGCGATCAAAATCCAAATCTTTCGTGATTTCTTCGGCTGTTAATTCCTGGCGAGAGGCCAGTATGAAAGTACCGCTTTTAATACATTTCCAAAGCTTTATTTGAACGCATTATTGCTTTTTCTTATAAATATAATTTTTTGTATTGAAAGCGGCCATTAAAAAAAAAAATATCAAATGCATAAAATCTACTCGAGTTATGAGTTAAAAGAGAAATATTTTCACCTACATACTTTAACCGGGACGCCCGTGTTTTTTCTCTTGTAACTGTAAAAGCGCAGGAATATAAAATGCAGATTTTTATAATATGCTTTATTCAGCCTGCTTTTTACGTAACATAAATTATTTAAAAAATTCGTAAATTATTAGTTACGAGAGAATACGGAACAATATATATATATATTTAATATATGACTTTTTTACAACTTCTCTACTTTATCGTGTAGACTGAATAATATAGTATTAAATGTTTAACATATAAATTATTATATCTCGAAATAATTAACCATAATTTTTACTATTCAATAAAAGTAAGTTTTATTTAAAAGTTCAGTTGGTATTTTAACAAGGCTCTAAAATCAATTGTTATATTTTCAGTGGGCATTAAATCCACAATATAGGTTAACAAAGTGGTTAGTGGGCCATGTTAAAGAAGGAGGGAATATCACAAGAGTTTACTTGAAGTGGTATCCCTCTTCAAACTTAATTTCATTTTCATATTTTGTTAACAACTAATCTTACAAGCATTGGTAAAAATAATTAAAAAATTTTAGACCTGTAGGAGAACCCGTATAAGCATACTTTTTATAGGTATATCTAATTCCATGTAAATCTAAATTATGTGTAAAGTAAACTTGCAAGTTTCATAGAGTTGTATTTTTCTTTATTCAAAGTTTATTGCAGCAATGTTTAAGTTATTTATTTATTTAAATTATCATTTTATAATTTATAGAAAAAATGAAATTAACAGGCAAGAATATTTCATTTTTAATGGCTATACAAGGAAAATATTTGAAGCGATTCTTACTTCTCGAGAGACATAAATGAGGGTCTCACAACCATAGTAGACCAAGTTCATTTTGAAAAAAAATGAGATACTCCCTTTAGAAGGTGCATAAAATCTGTTTTATCCACTACCACAGTAAACCAAGTCTGTAAACATAAAATATGAGAAAACGAACTTGGTCCACTGTGGGAGTGGATAAAACAGATTTTATGCACTTTCTAAATGGACTATCTCATTTTTTTTCCAAAATGGACTACTATGGTTGTGAACCCTTCAAATACAGATTATATTTTCACAACTTCTTTTTAAACGGGTTTTACAGTTTGCATAACGGGAGTTAAATGTCATTACCTTGAAATATCAGCGCATTGTGTAAGGGGTTCTGCCCATCTTCTTTTTTACCTACACCTTTCGCTTACAGCTGCTGTATTATAATAATTTGATCTCTTTAAGTGCAGAACTTTGATGTTTATCGCTTTCTTTGTCCTCACGTAAGATAGCTTTCGATTAGCAACTGGAGCTGAAAAAATTGTTTCAGCAGTCTGTAACTTAAATCACAATAAACTCGTCTGATTCCGGTCTGGTACATTCTTTTCTGCTTGTTATGCTTGTATTTGAACAAGAAATGTACAACTTTTAACAAGGGCACCACCAAACATGGTGCTCACAGATTTTGATGATTTTAAAGTATGATATAAGGATCATACCCCTAATTATTCTGCTGAGAGGTTTTATTCAAATGGGCCCTAGTTTTCGAGAATTTGGAGGCCAAAGTTCAACATATATTTAAAATACTTATTAAATGCATTTCTAAAAGTGGGCTGGGTAGCGTCAAAGTAAAGTGCGAGTACGCTATACCGTAGAGGACGGGCTCAAACCCAACTTGTACAATTTTTACTTTTTTTTTTATTTAATATTATATTTTTGACATTTTACAAGTTTTAAACTGAATTAACAAATCCGCAGCTTTGAAATTTTTCATATTTTCCTAACAAATTTCATTTACATTTTCGATAATTTTTAATGAAAATTTATATTTTCTCTGCAAAATTTAAAAAAAAATATTTCTGTTAACGAGAATTAAACTAATATATATATAACTATCTCATCTTTTTTTAAACTTACTATTATCAAAATAATTGTTTACATTTATGTTTGTTTTTTTATTTATCACAGTTTTGAAATAACGCATAATAATTTTTTCTTGCATTTTATATATATATATATAAATAATTGACTAGGAAATTTTAACAAAATGATATATAATTTAAATATTTCATTTGTTTTAAATATAATGAATGTAATATATTAACTAATTACATACAAAAAAGTTTATCATTACCGACATCGCCATTATTAATTTAGTAAATATGCAATTAACTGTATGATACATATCATAATGGTATTAAAACATAAAATTCCCTTAAAAATCACAATAAAAACAACTTCTTTGCATGAATTTTTTTTTAACAATATTGGAGGATACTTACTAACATAATATACAGGGTGTCTCAAAAGGTCGTTTACAAACTTAACATGCTGGTCTGTCATATTATGAGGAACAAGATTTACATAGGAACTTGTGTTCGAAAATGCAAACTGCGACCGCTATAAAACGATGAGCGCAGGTGTGGAGAGGAAGAAAGAAAGGATATCGAAAGAGGTATTAATATGACTTTTATTAAAGAACATGGTTTAATCTACAGAAGGTGTTCAAAATTCCTTCCGTCCGCTGCAATGCATGCTTCACAAATCACAACGTCGACGCATGGATTAACGGACCCGTTCAAAATGGGCAGGTCTATCACGGACACGTGAGGGTCCGTCCACGATCCTGGCGACGAGATCCATGTCCGATGTTACGGGCGTCTCGTATACCATGATCACGGTGGCCATGCGACTGGTCCGCCTCTGCCAATCCAACGATTAGGATATGTCCTAACAAGGTATTCTCGCATAGTGTAGCTAAAATGAGCAGGCGCTCCATCATGCTGAAACCGGATGTTTCGGCATGTAGCGGCTGGAACGTCACCCATCAGATCCGGGAAGACTTTTTCGAAGAAAATGCGATAGATATTCCCGTCGAGACGCTGAGGTAGTACTTAAGGGCCAATTAATATGTCACCGATAATACCAGACCAAACGTTTACGGCGAAACGTTGTTGATGTGCATGGGCAAGTGTAGACCATGGGTTTTCATGCGCCCATATGTGCACGATGTGCAGATTCAGGACACCGCCCTGTGTGAAACAGAATTCATCCGAAAACAAAATCCACGATGAAAAATCCGGCTGTGCGACCCGTTGTTGCAAATACCAGCGTTCGAATGCAACGCGTTGGGGATAATCGTCAACGCACAATGTCTGTACTCTTTGTAAGTGTTAGGGGTGTTGCGTGTTCTCCTGCAGTATGCTCAGCTCATAATGCTGGTACGATGTACACCGAAGACGCGTTCGCTTACTCGGAGACCTGTTTGCGGGTTCCTGTCAAATTCCCGTAGCACGGTTTCCTCTACGACAGGCATGCGTGTAGTGCATTCTCGACCGATGTGGCTACGTACTTGGAAAGCTTCTGCTTCACGCAATATGCGGTGCAATTGTCCAAACAAAACATGACTTCTCTGACGTCTGCTTGGGATGCGCTCAAGGCACATTCGTACCGCGGGTTGTTCATTTCCATCCGCGGCGCCATATACGTAATGCATATCGGCAAATTCTGCGTTACTAAACCGATTCATCCTTC
The DNA here is from genome assembly GCA_963932465.1 of Maratus speciosus. NCBI lineage: Eukaryota > Metazoa > Arthropoda > Arachnida > Araneae > Salticidae > Maratus > Maratus speciosus. The sequence goes on from OZ010787.1 coordinate 247,014,826, forward strand.
TTCTGCAACGTCCACGCCTGAAATGATTACGCTTCCCACTCTCCCCGAGGCCTGCGCTTATTGCCCTCTAGCGGTCGCAGTTTGCATTTTCGAACAGAAGTTCCTATGTAAATCTTGTTTATCATGATATGACAGACCTGCATGTTAAGTTTGTAAACGACCTTTTGAGACATCCTGTATTTTCTTTAAATACTTTAATTTCTTAATGCCATTAAATAGCTGAACGAGATCAATAAAAAGGTAACTTTACTTATTCTGATATTACCGCGAAAACACAGCAGACGATTTTATTAAAAATATTATATGTATATATATATATATATGTGCCAAATTATATCTGGCATTTCCAGTTCATTTTTTAAGAATGAATTCAACAATGTTTATAATTGTTAGAAGGAAGAAAATGTTTTAAATTTAATCTGTCATTTTTTATCTTTGCAAATAAAAAATGATATTGAGTTCGAACTTTACAAATAAATATATTTATAGGACATTAAAAATTTATACAGCTGGTAGAAACTTGCATATAAGTGTTACTACTTTAACATTTTATTACTCTTTTGTAAATATATTATTGAAATTATCTAATCATGAATACATTTAAGAGATTCAACATGAAAAATATTCTATATCAATTATGGGGAAAAATATATAAATTTCTATTTAAAATCCCATAATGTAAAAACATACACATACATTATTATTATAGAACTGCACTTTAAATATAAAAATGTAAATACAAATAAATTTAAGAAAACTAATTTAAGAAAATAAATCTAGACATAAATTAGTTTTATTTTCATCAGTAGAAATATTAGCTTAAAAATTGCAGAAAAAATATAATATTCATTACAATTTTGAAAATGTAAATGTAATTTGTTAGGAAAATATCAAAAATTTCAAAGCTGCGGATTTTTTAATTCAGTATAAAACTTGTAACATGTCAAAAATGTAATATTAAATAAAAAATTAAAAATGGTACAAGTTGGGCTCGAACCCGCCATCAACGGTATAGCGTACTCGCTTTTTACCTCGAAGCTACCCAGCCCACGTTTAAAAAATCAAATTAATCAGTATTTGAAACATATGTACTTTGACACCACAATTCTTGAAAACTAGGCCCATTTGAATAAAACCTTTCAGCAGAACAATTAGGGGAATGATCCCTATAACATACTTTAAAATTATCAAAATCTATGAGCACCATGTTTGGTGGTGTCCTTGTAAGTCAAGTAATAAAAAGTCAATAACTTTTCATGTCATTTTTGGTTTTAAACCACGTTCTGTAATATTCCAATTGCTCATCGCAAATATCTACGCCAAAGCATTGATTATATGCTTTCACTATTGTACATCATGATACTCCAATGTTTATTCATATAATTGTTTTGATGCGCGTTTAACTTTTACTTTTGCTTCTGTACCTAAATAAGTAGATTATCAATAACATAATTACTATTATTTCATTCTACAGTCGTTTTTTTTGTCTGATGTTACATGTTCTATACATTTACCATTTTATCTGCATTAACTAGAATTCAACTGCTAAAGCGATTATCCATAACAGTTCTGTTTCAATATATGTTCAATTTAATTAAGTTTTCGAAAACAGGAAAATGGTAAAATATTGATTGAAATAAGCAAAGCTTTCTCGAGCAAAGTTTGAACTAATCTCAGTAGGAAGGGCGATTCTTCCGATAGTATCTGATTAATCAACGAAACAGGCTAATCTTGATATATTTCGAAATCAATTACTAAGCCTGATAATGCCCAAATAACGAAATTCTTAAGACCAGAAGGTCTGGCTTCGTTTTTTACACATTGTTTTACAAAAATGACCATTATATGGTATCATTTCTTTCATATATGAAATGCATTACACGATCTTTTTTTAAACAAAACCATACTGTTTTTAGAATGCCAGTAACAGGTGGAATGTTTCATGATTTATTTAGCTTTTTTAGGTTTATTTATGTACACAACGCGGAAAGCATTTCTCTTGAAAACCGTGATATCATCTCATAAAAAATATCAGACACTAAAGGATTGTTATCTTCTGCTTAGTAGAAAATTCGCAATCGCAAAAATGTCACAAATCACGTGATCAGATTGAGATTAAACTTAGTTTTAATTCTCGTGAGTTAATAACCTTTCTGAATTTTCCTGATTTCACGATGGCATATCAATTAGTAAAATTAGTAGCATATTAGAAAATCACGCCAGAGAATTATTGCATAAAATATTAGAAATGACTCGTTACCTCGCCTAAAATAAAATAAAATGCATTATTTTTTAAACTTTTACAATAATGGAAATATTATGGAAATTTATAAAAATTAAAAGATACATCTTGAACTGATTAAAATGCTAATGTCCTGGATGAGTTACAGGATAAAATTTTTAATTACCCATTGATATATTTCGCCTATTTTTTTTTGTGTGTATGTCTCTTACAGAAGATCTAATTGGTTTTGTGATAGTATTCGGATGTAAAGTTGGAGGGAATTTTGATGCCGAAGGCCTTTCTATATTTAAACCAATGACCTTGACTGAAATATTTACAGGTAAATTATTTTTTATAGCATGATCATGCTAACTGGATTACCTTTTAATATCCGCGGTTCGATTGTGGCATTATGTTGTCAAAATCGTTTTATCCTATGACAGATCACTAGCTTCTAAAAGTTGCCGAATGTTTTCTTCTGCAAGTAATTTGTATTTTTTAAAAATCTAAAAAATATTTTATTAATGTAAATTTTAATTAAAGAAAACTTGTATTGCAAAAGTTACTAGACTAAGCAAAAGTTACTAGACAAAAGTTACTAGACTAAGCAAAAGTTACTAGACAAAAAATTACGTTTCTACTTAGGGGACTATAGTCAGCAAACAAACTAACAATTAATTTAACAATAAGAGAACTGTACTTAAAAATTATTACAATGATAGATATTACTTTATTCTACTATGAGAACTATGAAAAGTTGAAAATACTAACCGGCCACCTAGTCACTAGAGTATCGATTTTCAATTAATTATTATTCTTAAACTCATTATTCTGAATTTATCTCATACATTCACCAAAAGCCATATTTAGAACATATTTTTGACGAAACATAACCATTCGACACAATCAAACTTTTCATAGAAAGATAATAAATAATCGAAAAAAAAATTGTCCTTTTATTATGAAATATGAATTGTTAGATGCACTATTTATCGCTATATATCCGAGTATTGGAAAGTTCATCTATTAAATGCAGAAGGAATAAAAGTAAGAGAAACACCTTGTGTTATGATAAATTCCATAAATCAATTTGAAGAAAATACTGTCAATGTCTTTGACACTGTCCCGGACAATTTGCTGTCACATCAACTGTAGTCCTTTTGTTATTTCTTGACATGGCGAAAAAATTACCTTGTTTATGAACATCAGAACTAAAAAGAAGCTTTTTATATTCCTTTTTAAATATTACATATAGAATCCAAATTATGCATAAATATTATCTTATCTGAATATTGTGCAATTGTTTTTAAATTTTAATAATATATATATATATATTTTATGAAAACGTTTTTCTAAATTAAAATAGGTACAAGATGGTGAACGAGAGTTTATATTACTATTTAAGGGAGCACAGGACCTTTAAACTTTCAAAAAATTAGTTTTCGGATTTTGTTTAATTCTGAATTTTTTTAAATGTTCTCAGCAAAAATAAAAAAGCCCCATTCAAAAATCTACATTATTTCTTGAGTTATAATCACCTATAATCAGTAGTCCATTGATATTGAAACTTTAAAACGCATTTTCTCATAGTAAATTTGTAGTTTGCGCGCACTGTTACTTTCAAACTACACTGCTCAAAACAATTAAAGGATATTGCAGTTTTAGGTGGATTTTGTATCTGGTAAACTGTTTAGCTGATTGATACATGGTCGACAGACATAGTAGGTTATATGAGAATAAATTACACATGTTTGGCAGAAAAAATGCATTTTATTGCGCATTTGTGTACTAAAGGAAAAAACACAATTTGTGCATATGAGAAAAAAAGAATAAGAAAAGGTGTTTTCTTCAAAGAAAATCATTTTCAGTAGGGGGTATGGTTTCCACGGGCGGCCAGCAACGTTGAACACCTTTGAGGCATGGACTCAATGAGGGTATTAATGACGAGTTGGGGTATTCTTCCCCACTCTTCCAGAAGAGCTCTTTCCAGTTCTTGGAGAGTTTGTGGGGGTTGTTGGCGGCCAGAAACTCGTCTTCCTAGAGCGTCCCAAACGTGCTCGATTGGATTCATGTCTGGAGAACACGCTGGCCATTCCATTCGAACGATTCCTTCCTCGAAAAGGAAATCCTCCACCAGGTTTGCACGATGTGGCCTGCAGTTATCGTCCATTAAAATGAAGTTATCTCCGATTGCTGCAGCGTAAGGGACTACAATAGGTCTGAGGATCTCATCCCTATATCGGCGACCAGTCAGAGCTCCATCTCGAATGATGTAGAGGTCAGTGTGCCCGTCAATGGAGATGCCACCATACACCAACACTCCTCCACCGCCAAATCCGACACTTTCGTGCACGAACGCAGGATTATTCCTACTGCCACGGTCCCTCCAGATGAAAATACGCCTATTATTCGGATGCACAGAAAAACGGGACTCGTCAGAAAACAGAATATTGCTCCATTCATTTCTCCTCCAGTTGACATGCTCGGTTGCCCACTCCCTGCGGTCGCGACGATGCCTTGATGTTAATCTAACACATACCATCGGTCGGCGAGCATACAGACCTACAGCATGGAGCCGGTTTCGGACAGTCTGAGTTGAAATCGTGGTGCCTGTAGCCGAGCGAAGGTGTTGCTGGAGAAGAGTAGCGTTCATGGTTCGGTGTCTCCGAGCTGTTAACGCTAAATACCGATCTTCATTGGGCGTTGTTGCCCGTCTACGACCTTGCTCTGGTCTTCGGCCTGCACATCCACTCTCCAAAAAACGGTTCCAGATCCTGGAAATGACACTTTGTGACACTCCAATGGCTTGCGCTACTTCGGCTTGAGTTTGGCCCCCTTCTAACCTACCAACAATTCTCAAAGCTTCTGAATCTGTCAAATGACTTCGCTGAGACATCGTACTCATCGAAACAAAGCAATCACTGAATGCCGATCATCCTTGTCTTCATTCTCTTTTATCCAGTTGAAAGTCAAATTTCATTCGCTGCCGCTGATGCGACGTTTTTTACGTCGAACTCAAAATTTGCATACTCCACAGTTTGAAAACCAGAAAAATTTGCATTTGTGATTCTCTTCTTCTATTTTCGGCAAAAAAAATTTCGTTTATATCTTTATTTTATATAAAACTTCAAATATCCTTTAATTGTTTTGAGCAGTGTATATAAGCTACAGATTTAAAAAATTAAGAAAATATGAGTTTCTTCTTCGTTAGAAAAGAATATATACTTCTTATACATACTATTTTTGTTTTGGAACTTTGAAAAAGGCGATGTTTTTGATCGTTTCGACAAACTCAAAGGTCCTTTGCCCCCTTAAAAAGACGTATGTTAGTAAATTTCCTAATTAAATGATCGAACGTATTGAAAATAACCGAATAATTTTAAAAAATGAAAGGAAAATAACAAAGTGAATATTTCAATGCATATTCTGTTCGTCTTAAAAATTTAACAGATAGCACATATCTCTTATTTAAGAAAATGTTTTCTTTTGTCTATTTATTCATTATATAAAATTCTTACAATGCATATGAAAATTATATGATATATATATTTTTTAAATCAGGGCAATTTAGAAGGAACAGAAAAAACAACCAAATTATTATTTCAATTTAAATATTCTCCTTGATTCACCCTTGGGGTTTCTACGTTACGTGTTAAGAAATAAGTATAGATGTAATTCTTTTAAAGTATAACGAATGTTTTGAGAATAAAAAAATTGTGTTTTAAATTGCATAACAATACATATTAGGGGAAAATATATAAGTAATGTCGTCAGTGTAAATTTTTATGCACATAATATAAAAGAAATACCCTTTCACCGTCCGAGGGTTTTCCTGTATTTTTATAAGAATGCTTGTAAATTCAAGCATATATATATTTATCAATCGCAGTCTGATGCTAAAATATATTTAATATCAGTTCTTTCTATATATGGTTCAAAATAAAATTCTCTGTGAAATATTTTTGTCTACAACAATTTTAACATGATTTCTAGAAACGGAAAAATGCGGGCCAATCGGTTAAAGTGTTAAATTAATTTTGGTAAAAAAATTAAGAAATTAAAATCTGCTTTATTGAAGCAAAAGTACAAATATTCATTTAAGAAAGATTAAATGTACCCAAGTGATTAACAATAATTTGAAACTGCTCTTCAAATGCATTCCTTTTGCATGTTACCTACAATAATCCTGCAATGTCAGATGTTTCTGTTTTATCATTTGGTGGTAAAATATGAAATTCGGGTTCACTTCAAGATCAGAATTATATAAAATTAACGCCAAAGCATCTTCAATTGTATGGCATATTCTAACAGGCATTTTAGGTAGCATTCTTTACAAAAAAGCTACCTATTGCAGCCGTTCGGAGGAAAGCCATTTCAAAAAATTTTGGTATATTTTCATCGATCATGACCCCCAGACCCCGAAACCACCCTCCGTTCAAAATTGATATATATATCAGTGGCGTGGCGTCCGGTCATCGCTGGATGCGGCGATGACCAAGCAATATTTTAAAACTCTTAATAAGTTTTTAAAACTCTACGATCCAGTTTTAGCAGAACATTTGGAGTTCATGTATAAGTGAAGGTAAGATTTAAAGTTTCTTTTTTGAACATTCAACCATTGAATTTTAGAGTTAATAATTTTTCACCACAAACTTAAATAATTGCGATGACCAACGAAAATTTTCACGCCACGCCACTGATATATATATATATATATATATATATATATATATATATATATATATCTGACATATGTCACACTCTAACTCCCGTAATTATGAACCGATTTCGATGTAATTCGGTGTGTTCATAGTACATACCAATGTCTCGACCGAGTTCGTTGGCCAGCTTCATCCGCCGTTTTGTTTCAAAATGGCGGCCATTTAAAATTTTTAAAAAAAATTAAAATTTGAAATGTGGTACCAAAAAAAATGAAAATAGAAAAATATTTTTTTCTTATGTATTTGACCTTTATACAAGGATTTCGGAGCAGTTTTTGTTTCGTCTATATCTTAAAAAATGGCTGAGTTATAGCATTTTGAATTTCTAGCGTGGCTGACATTTTGAAACGTCCTGAATTTTGTCACGCGATAAAAGGCGTATTTATGAACCGATTTGGATGTAACTTCGTTTATACATAGTACATACCAATGTCTCGACCGGGTTCGTTGTCCAGCTTCACCCGCCTTCTTGTTTAAAAATGGCGGCCATTTAAATTTTTAAGAAAAATTTAAATTTGAAATGTGGTACCAAAAATTGAAAATTGAAAAAATATTTTCTTCTTATGTGTTTGACCTTGATAAAAAGATTCGGGAGCAGTTTTTGTTTCGTCTATATCTTAAGAAATGGCTGAGTTATAGCATTTTGAATTTCTAGCGTGGCTGACATTTTGAAACGTCCTGATTTTTCTCACGTAATAACAGGCGTATTTATGCACCGACTTGGATGTACCATGGTGTGTACATAGTACATACAAATATCTCGACCGAGTTCGGTGGCCAGCTTCATCCGCCATCTTGTTTCAGAATGGCGGCCATTTAAAAAAAATAAAAAAATAAAAAAAATTAAATGAGATACCAAAAAATTGGAAAATGAAAAAGATTTTTTTTTGTATGTGTTTGACCTTAATACAAAGATTCCGGAACAGTTTTTCTTTCGTCTATATCTAAAAAAAAATGGCTGAGTAATAGCATTTTGAATTTCTCTTGTGGCTGACATTTTAAAACGACCTGATTTTTGTCACGCGATAAAAGGCGTATTTATGAACCTATTTGGATGTAACTTGGTTTGTACATAGTACATACCAATGTCTCGACCGAGTTCGTTGGCCAGCTTCATTCGCCATCTTGTTTCAAAAGGGTTGCCATTTAAAAAAATTAAATTTAAAATTCAAAATGAGGTATTAAAAAATTGGAAAATGAAAAAGATTTTTTTTTATGTGTTTGGCCTTGATACAAAGATTCCGAAGCAGTTTTTGTTTCTGAAAATTTGTTCTTTTGTTGATATCTTAAAAAATGGTTGATTTATTGCACTTTGAATTTCTAGCATGGCTAAGATTTTGAAACGATCTTGTATTTGTCACGCGATAACACACGTATTCGCCTATTTCGATGTAAGAAGGCATGTGGATAGTATACATCAACACCTCGACCAAGTTCGCTGGCCAGATTCATCAGCCATCTTGTTTCAAAATGGCAGCCATTAAATTAAAAAAATATATATATATATTTAAAGTGAGGTGCAAAAAAATTAGAAATTGAAAAAGGTTTCTTTCTTAAGTATTTGATCTTGATATAAGGATTCAGGAGCATTTTTTGTTTGACTTTACCTTAAAAAATGGCTCAGATATAGCAGTTTCAATTTCTATTGTGGGTGACATTTTGAAAAATCTGATTTTTTGCATGCGACAGCACTCCTATATATTAACCGATTCCGATGTGAGTGAGCATTGTCACAGCAATTACTAAGGTCTCGACCAAGTTCACTGCTTAGCCTCATCCACCATGTTGTCTTAAAATGACAGGCAATTTAAGAAATTGCCGAATTTGGCAGCCAAATATAAGTTACTTTAAAGAAAAGCAGCTTGGATAAAGCTGACTAATTTCGCGAAATTCTCATTCATTATATTGATAAAAATTAGTATTGAATCTCCTATATTCGGTTTTCACTAAATTGAGCTTCGTGTGTTTGCATGATATAAGTTGGCTTTTTTTAAATAAGGATTATGAAAGCTACCTCTTCCTCCCGGCACTGGCCGGAAGGACTTTTTCAATAACAATTTGATACAAACTGCATAAAAATAATCAAAATATTGAAAGTACATGTAAGTTTGTTCTCCGAACTGTGAACGTTCAACTTCAGGAGCGTTGTCATTCAAAGAAGCATAAAAAAATAATACAATATAAATTATTCATTTATAAATGAAAAATATTATTTACAAACAGTATGCAATATAATAATCATTACAGCTTACACATTCGAATTCTAAATGTTCAGAGAGTGTAAAAGTCTTAACCTATAACATAATACGTTTTTTTATAACAGAAAGCACCACTTTTGGAACTAAAAATAATTTACTAAGCTTTACTTTATGTGTTAGAACAGGTCTTCAAAAACAGAATAAAGAAATACTTAAAAAGTTACAGTATTTGAAATTAGATATTCCATCTGTGGAACGTTTAAATGTAAACAATTAATATTTAATCTAAATATATGGCACGTTTTGTTAATATTTAATATAAAATACTATAGATAAAATTGTTAAATTATTAAACTTCTTAATGTAACTTACAATTTCCAAAAGGAATAAGTCTGATATAAACATTTTAAATTAACTATTGACAGAAGTATTATGAGAACTATAAGTAAAGAAGAGTAATATTTCTATAGTTCCATTTCATTTTTGTACGTAGAAATATGTATAGTTACTTTTTCTCTAAATTCGTCATTCATTTTGCGTATTTTCGAATCTTTAGGATGGTTGCAATATTGTAAGTTTAGTGAATGATCTTGGAATATTAAATTTTTTCATAATGCTAAATTTTACTTCACATTTCATCTTCTCTTTCAAACATTCCTCCATTTTGCTGCTATCCAAAATCCTATTCATACATTTGATAAAATAAAATAAAAGTTTAAAAGTTTACAATAATGCGACAATAAAAGCAATTTTATTTCTTTCATGTCTTTTTTTCATCTCATGTTCTTGTTTGTCATCTATAGAAATCATTATAAACTTTTTAATTGTTCTCCAACTAATAAAAAACATTCTCCATAAATTTGATGAAAGTTATATACATTTGATCTAAACGAAATATTAAGAAAATAAAATTAGAAATTGTAGAGAATTAGGTTTGGTTTGGACACGATTTATAATGTTCCAGTTCCCCTAAAAATTCAAATCTGGAGACTCAAATACCAAAGTACCTTTTTTCATCTAAATTAAAGTGCAAACTCTACTTTTTAAAGAAGAAATTACAGGGTGCGAAAAAGTATTGATAATTTTTTCTTAATGGTTGTGTGTGTCTTTTAAATGTTGTACAATTTTTTTTTTGTGTATATTTGCTCTTTATAATCTAAATATTGCATTATAAGTAAGTATTTTTGGGTTATTGTTTGCATTTCGTCTTTTGTGCCGAAAAACTGTTCACTATTGAATAAGCTGCTAACCATCAGAATGATTGCATTTTAGCCAAAAACAGTAAAACTGCTAATTCAAATGGTGGCATAGTAGCCAGAAAAGTTCATCCAGCCATCGTGATGGCTTTTGGCTGCATCACAAGCAATGGGATATCCACTTTGGTCTTTGATGACGCTGGTGTCAAGATTAATCAGATGAATTATCTCAACGATATTCTAAAGGAAGTCCTTTCATGGCTAAATTCTCATTTTGGGAACAATCCATATGTGTTCCAACAAGATTCATTACCGGCCCATAAATCTTGCCAAACGCAACGGTGGTGCTAAGCAAATCTTCGTTATTTCATTTCATCTTAAGACTGGTCTCCGAATACTCCGGATTTTAATCCACTTGATTATTCAGTATGGGAGTGTTGCAAGCAAGAGCCTGTGCCAATCCTCACAAAGATATCACTTCTTTAAAAGCTGCTCTGACGCGTAAATGAAACGGTCTCGATGCGGACTACTTGCGGCGTACCGTGGATGCCTTCCCGCACTTTCTTTGCGAGTGTATCAAGGCAAAAGAAGACCGAATCGAAAATGAATGATAGAATATCAATTGATACTTAGTTTTTAATCTTACGCAATAAAAAGTATTGAAATGATTGTATCTATGGCGTTGTAGTAGAGATTGATTTTACTATCAATACTTTCTCCGCACCTTGTAGTTATTACATTGTAGCAATGGTTGGAAAAGTAAACGGCTTGATACGAAACGCACCCTCTATCACACATATGGAATACTTAATTTCAAAGCATTTTATGGCTCTATTAAGTTAAATTAATGGCACAAAATACCTTCATAATATAAAATTTCTTTCTCTGGTTTGCAAATTGCATGGCGAATGGTATTTTGTCGGGTATGCTTTTTAAGGAGTGAATTTATGTGACAACAAGGATTTGTTTCCAGAAAAATAACCATTTGCTCAGTATTCTCTCTCTGTTATTTTTATATTTCAATTTAATATAAAACAAGAGATTTATCCTTCGTTCGTTTTTCTTGATATACGAGCAGTCGTGGAAAAAGGTAAAGACACCCTACTAACTGTGCAAGAAATTATCGTAAAAGAAAGTTTCTGATGCTAAACGATTGGAAATAAAGTCTACTTTTAAATGATGTATATAAAATTTGCTTTGGTGGCCATCTACATATAAAAACGAGTTCAACCTTTGGGTTTTAAATACTAATAGCCAAGTTTGACACCATAAATAGAGTCTTCACCCTTCAATTAGCCTGTATAGTAATTTTCATAAAATTCGTGTGATTAGTTTCCGAGAAATTAATTATTTTAAAATGATAATATTTTAGGGGCTCTATCCAAATTAAAGTTCGATACACGCTTGTTGAAATGCTGTAGAATGACTATGTCACTTCTATTAACGTATTATTATTCCTTGCAGATATGCACTTTCTTAATATGTTTTGATTATTGCCAGCCCAAATGTTTCAATAAAATGAGTTAAATATATATATTTTTTTTCAAATTATGCTTAAACCATTATTTTAACATTCTTTAGTTATAAGTCTAAAATTACTTTGGAGAAAAATTTCAAATTGAGAATTAGCATCAAGCAGGACACAATAAATATAGGTCTATAAAAAATCAGTAGGTTGCAATTCATATTTTTTTCTAATATTAATGTTATAATGTCATGATTCGCATTGTAACATTTTTAAATTACAAATTCTATATATAATCCAGGCAATGGAGACCGTATAGGGACTCTACCTAGCAAAATTACTGGTGGTACTGGAAATCGGCTTTCTAGATGTTTTTTGTGTCGCTGAATCCGAATTTGTAACTTCCCACCAAAATTTCCCCCGGCAACCCCCCCAAATTTTGGTAAAAAGCCCCCCAAAAAAGGTTTTTATTAAAAAATTTTTAATTGTTATTTGGTAAATATTTAATTGGTTTTTTTTATTGATTTAGGGGAAAAGTAGCTAGAAATTCAGAAAGTAGACAAAATTTGCAATAAATTAGATATATGACATTATGACTTAGGATGAAGGACAAAGGGGGTTCTGCCTCGGAACATGCGCCCCAGTGCTGCGTGGACTAAGTTGCGAAATTCCACTTAACCACTCACACGTTTACATTAGCGCTCCCATCTTCCCTGCGAACTTTCTCTATAAGGTTTACTTTAAGTTTTTTGTGTCGCTGAATCCGAATTTTTAACTTATTCCCAAAATTCCCCCCCCCGAAAACCCCCGCAAATAGTTGTTTTTAACTTAAATTTCTTATTGTTTTAGGGGAAAAGCATTACGAAATTCAGAAACTAGACAAAATTTGCAACAAATAGGATATATGACATTATGACGTAGGATAAACGGGGAGAGAGGGGGCTGCCTCGGAACATTCCCCGCGCGCTTTTCTCAAAAACCAAATTTTTTCAAAAAATCAATTTTTTGGGGGTTGCCGGTTGAAATTTTGGTGGGATTTCGACTCACTTTATGTTTTTTGGGTCGCTGAATCCGAATTTGTAACTTCCCACCAAAATTTTACCCGGCAACCCCCCAAAAATTGATTTTTTGAAAAAATTTGGTTTTTGAGAAAAGCGCGCGGGGAATGTTCCGAGGCAGCCCCCGATCTCCCCGTTTATCCTACGTCATAATGTCATATATCCTATTTGTTGCAAATGTTGTCTAGCTTCTGAATTTCGTAAAGCTTTTCCCCTAAAACAATAAGAAATTTAAGTTAATAACAAATATTTTGGGGGGTTTTCGGGGGGGGGGTGGAATTTTGGGGGGAAGTTAAAAATTCGGATTCAGCGACCCAAAAAACTTAAAGTAAACCTTATAAGGAAAGTTCGGAGGGGAGATGGGCGGGCGAATGTAAACGTGTGAGTGGTTAAGTGGAATTGCACAACTTAGTTCACGCAGTATCGCGCGCATGTTCCGAGGCAGATCCCCCCTTCCCCTTCATCCTAAGTCATAATGTCATATACCTAATTTATTGCAAATTTTGTCTACTTTCTGAATTTCTAGATATTTTTTCCCTAAAACAATAAAAAAATTGATTTTTTTAATAAAAACCTTTTTTGGGGGGCTTTTTACTAAAATTTGGGGGGTTGCCGGGGGAAATTTTGGTGGGAAGTTACAAATTCGGATTCAGCGACCCAAAAAACTTCTAGAAATCCGATTCCAGGTACTACCATTAATTTTGCTAGGTAAAATTCCCTATTGCCGGGACTAATATTTATGTTTGGGTTTTTTAGTATTATAACCAAACAAAATTATTATCACATTAGCATTATAATTTCAGGAGATATTAATAAAAATATGAAAAATTAATTTAACATTAAAATCTAATTTTGAATGTTTATAATTCAAAAGCTTATCATCGAAATGACTTAAAATTTTGTTTCTAGGCATAGTTTGAAACAAAGCTTTAAAATATGTTGTCAAAATTGGGTGTTGCCATTAAAAAAAAGTTTGGTCAGGTTTTGATTTGTATGTGGGCCCTTAAGCAAATTTTATGTACATCATTTAACCCATCATTTTCACGACTGAGACCCGTCATGCATTTGGCCACTGGCGCCTATTTTTATATTCTATTCATACCACTATTTAAAGGAAAATATTTTTGTAGTATTTTTTCTCTTGCACATGCTGTCAAAGTGTATATGAAAGACTTATTTTGAGAATGTGGTGCTAGCTACAAAAAAAAAAAAAAAAAAAAAAAAAAAAAAAAAAAAAAAAAAAAAAAAAACGCCAGTGGCAGCCCAGAAATAAATCCGTAACCAGGGGTTGAAAAGTAGACTGTATTTCTAAACGTTTGATACCAGTAAATTTCTTCTCTTATAATTAGTTTCAGAGTTAGTAGGGGTGTTTACTTTTTCCCCCTTCTGTACATTAGACATCTATGTACATTAGACCTTTTTAAGTCTTCGTCTATATGAGGATATGAAGATACACGCATTGGAAATTCACAGTACAAAAGTGTCGAATATGACAGTCTGGGGCAGCATGAAAATTTTTCATTATCTTTACCTATTTACGTTGTTCAACCTAAAACAACTAAAAAAAACCATATTGAAAATTAGTAAATCAAAACAATTGCTTTAAATTTTGTCGCCGGATGAAGGGATGCCGATTCTGCTGCAGATATTTTACTACGTGCAATCCGTATTTTGATTATGATTTTCGCGTGCTGGTGAATTAAAACATGGATACCTTAAGCTAACAAATTAAAAGTTTTAAACTTATCTGGGACGTTAGTCTTTAGATTGAAATTAGGTAAATTTGAATTGTCTCTCATATTTTTCGCAGTTTTTTGAGATAATTAAGGGTTTCGTAAAATAAGTTTTGTGGATGGATGGTCTTCGATGGATTTCATAAATTTAGTAAGCACAGAAATATTACCCAGGTAAAAAAGTCAGCAAGAAACCTTAAAAAAAAATCTTCAGGGAAACTGAAGGTATTTGGAACTAAAATTACCTTCAGCTTACCTTTAGGTAAAAAACATGTATTTTCCCTTAACCTTCTGAGTTAAAAATACCTGCTGTTTTCCTTCAGCTAAAAAACCTGTTATTTCCCTCCACCGATTTTGGCAGAAACATCTGCAGTTTTCCTTTAGGTATAAAAGCTGTATCTTCTCTTTACATTATATCGTTGCACCTGCATGCGGACAGCCTTCTGTGCAAATTCGCATCAGATCAATACATAATAATGATTACATATCCAGTTCGACATTGATTTGATACATATTAATAAACTAAACATATTAATAAAACATATATACATATTAATAAAAAAAACTAAGGGGGGAAAGCATCGGAGGTGCGTAACATGAATAAGTGGTAACAGGACTTTCGAACGATATGTCACATGATGTCTCAGCAAAATTTAGAAAAGTGCCCCCTGGGGGGGCAAAGTAGGGGGCAGGGGCATTAGAGGTGCATAACATGAATAAGTGGTCAAAGGCCTTTTGAACGATATGTCACATGACGGGTGTTGGCAAAATTTAGAAAAATGCCCCCGAGGGGGGGCAAAGTGGGGGAGGGGCAATAGAGGTGCATAACATGAATAAGTGGTCACAGGTCTTTCCAACAATATGTGACATGAGGGGTGTCAGCAAAATTTAGAAAAGTGCCCCCTGGGGGGCAAAGTGGGTGGAGGGTCATTAGAGGTGCATAACATGAATAAGTGGTCATAGGCCTTTTGAACGATATGTCACATCAGGGATGTCAGTAAAATTTAGAAAGTGCCCCCCCGGTGGGGCAAAGTGGGGGGGGAGGGGCATAACATGAATAAGTGGTCACAGACCTTTTGAACGATATGTCACATGAGAGGTGCCGGCAAAATTTAGAAAAGTGCCCCCCAGGGGGGCAAAGTGGAAAGAGGGGCATTAGAGATGCATAGCATGAATAAGTGGTCACAGACCTTTCCAACGATATGTCACATGAGGGGTGTCAGCAAAATTTAGAAAAGTGCCCCCGAGGGGGGCAAAGTGGGGGGAGGGGCAATAGAGGTGCATAATATGAATAAGTGGTCACAGGTCTTTCCAACGATATGTCACATGAGGGGTGTCAGCAAAATTTAGAAAAGTGCTACCCCCGTGGGGGGCAAAGTGGGGGGAGTGACATTAGAGGTGCATAACATGAATAAGTGGTCACAGGACTTTCGAACGATATGTCACATGATGTGTCAGCAAAATTTAGAAAAGTGCCCCCCGGGGGGGCAAAGTAGGGGGCAGGGACATTAGAGGTGCATAACATGAATAAGTGGTCAAAGGCCTTTTGAACGATATGTCACATGACGGGTGTTGGCAAAATTTAGAAAAATGCCCCCGAGGGGGCCAAAGTGAGGGGAGGGGCAATAGAGGTGCATAACATGAATAAGTGGTCACAGGTCTTTCCAACAATATGTGACATGAGGGGTGTCAGCAAAATTTAGAAAAGTGCCCCCCCGGGGGGGCAAAGTGGGTGGAGGGTCATTAGAGGTGCATAACATGAATAAGTGGTCATAGGCCTTTTGAACGATATGTCACATCAGGGATGTCAGTAAAATTTAGAAAAGTCCCCCCCCCGTGGGGCAAAGTGGGGGGGGAGGAGCATTAGAGGTGAATAACATGAATAAGGGGTCACAGACCTTTTGAACGATATGTCACATGACGGGTGTCGGCAAAATTTAGAAAAGTGTCCCCGAGGGGGGGGCAAAGTGGGGGGAGGGGCATTAGAGGTGCATAACATGAATAAGTGGTCATAGGCCTTTCCAACAATATGTGACATGAGGGGTGTCAGCAAAATTTTGAAAAGTGCCCCCCCGGTGGGGAAAAGTGGGGGGAGGGGCATAACATGAATAAGTGGTCATAGGCCTTTTGAACGATATGTCACATCAGGGATGTCAGTAAAATTTAGAAAAGTCCCCCCCCCGTGGGGCAAAGTGGGGGGGGAGGAGCATTAGAGGTGAATAACATGAATAAGGGGTCACAGACCTTTTGAACGATATGTCACATGACGGGTGTCGGCAAAATTTAGAAAAGTGTCCCCGAGGGGGGGGGGGGCAAAGTGGGGGGAGGGGCATTAGAGGTGCATAACATGAATAAGTGGTCATAGGCCTTTCCAACAATATGTGACATGAGGGGTGTCAGCAAAATTTTGAAAAGTGCCCCCCCGGTGGGGAAAAGTGGGGGGAGGGGCATAACATGAATAAGTGGTCACAGGCCGTTCCAACTGTATGTTACACGATAGGGACAGGTGTTGGTAAAAGTTAGAAAAGTGCCGCACTTTGGGCTTTAGTATTGTGCCCCCCACCCTTTGAAATTTTTATATATTACAAATAATATTTATCGGAAACCTCTGATGAAAATGCTGCAATTTCAAAAAAAGTCCGAAAAGTAAGAGATAATGAAATCCCCCAAAGCAGAATATGCTTATAAATGCGACGTACATCGCAGAACAACGGATATCACTGCAGAACATTTCAAATGTAGGAAAAATCGCAAAATTTGTCACTCATTGGTTAGAAAAAAAATCACCAAATTCTTTAATCGTTCATTTAAAAAGTAAAGATGAAAATAAGCAATCGCCAGTCGCCACTCAACGAGTAAATGTGAAAACTGACGATTAAAAATATGGAAAGTACCAGCCAAACGCAAGATTTTCCAAAAGGAATTTCCTAAAAGAATTGGGAAAGAAAAAAATGTGAATTTTGTCAAAAGATCGCGAAAAAACACACATTTCGTCAGAGGATTACGAAAAATACAAATGTAAATTTCATGAAAGGATCACCAAAAAAGCGAATTGTATCAAAGAATCGCAAAAAAGCGAGAATTTTGTCAAAAAATCACAATAAAAACAGCACATTTCGTCAAAGGATCGTGGAAAAACCCGAATTTCATCAAAGGATCGCAAAGAATCCGAAATTTCGTCAAAGGATTCTGGAATAAATGCAAATATGGTCGGTGGATTGCGGAAAAAAACACAAATATCGTCAATACATCGCAGAAAAAAAAAAAACCAATTTCGTCAAAGAATCGCAAAAAACCCACACATTTCATCAAACGATCTCTGAAAATCCAAAATTTCGTCAAAGAATCGCGAAAATACGCAAATATCATCAATAGAGCAAAGAAAAAACACAAATATCGTCAATGGATCATGGCAAAAACACAAAATTCGTCAATAGATCGTCAAAAAACACAAATTTAGTTAAAGGATCGCGGGGTGGGTGGGGGGTGGGGGGGGGGAATGAGAATTTCGAAAAAAAAAACCCGAGAATTTTGCCAAAGAATTGCGAAAACGAATGTGAATTTTGTCAAAAGATCGTGAAAAAAACGCACATTTTGTCAAAGGAACGCCAAAGAAACGAAAACATTGCCAATAGATCCGGAAAAAACGTGAATTTCGTTAAAGTATCTGGAAAAAATGCATAATTAGTACCAGGAGGGATCCCCTACCAACCCTCCCTTTAAATTTCAGAAAATTTGCTGCAAATTTAAGATTTTTTAAACCCATTTTTTTCAATTTTGAATCATACCTGCTACTCAGTGGATAAACATACCTAAAATATACCCATAAATTAAATATTCACTGACATAAATGTACTTACTGGCTACTAAAGAAATTATTCTCACTCGCTAGTAACTGGCTACTAAATAAAGTCAACCTACCGGCCAGTGGCTACTAAGCAAAATTCCTTATTTTCATCTTTATTAAAAAGATTGTGAAATTCATCAATGGGTCACGAGAAAAACTCGTACAGTTCATCAGTCATGGAGAACAAACCATGAAATTCTTCAGCCTGTTGTGGAAAAACATACAAAATTCGACGAACAGTTGCGAGAAAAAATCCATGATTTTTGCTAATCAGTTGCAGGTAAAAAACTTCGTCAGTGCACCGCCAGAAAAAACCCACGATCTTCTCTAATCGGTCGCAAGAAAAAGTCTCAAAATTCACCTATGTTAAAAGAAAAAATCCAGAAAATTGCAAATCGGTCGTGGCTAAAAAAAATCGCGGAATTCGTCAGTAGATCGACGGAAGAAACTGCAAAATCCGTACATCAGTAGCGGAAAAAAACTCTCTCCAGTCGGCCTCAAGATATACTTACTGGTTCAAGAGAAATATAGCAAAATTTAAAAATCAGTCACCGGTAAAAAAAAAAAGCGAAATTCGTCAGTAGATCAGAGAAAAAATGGAAATTCGTCGATCAGCCATGCTAAAAAAAACCCTCGAGATTTGGCCAATCAGTTGAAAAAAAGACAGTTTATCATTCGACTGTGAAAAAATATCACAATTTTCACTGATCTGTCACGAGTAGAATGCGAAATTTGTCGATCGGTAGCAGAAAAAAATATTATCGTTCGCAAAAAAGAGAGAAAAAATTTGCTGTCAGAAGTGGAGGGTATAAAGAGGTAAATGTCGTATACCTTCTGGTTCTTTTTCAGTAACACTGCTTAACTTCCGTTTCTCAAAAAAGCTATTGTATATACACTCTAAGGTATACCAGAGTTTCCCGTAGACAGTGTCAGGAGGGTGCTGCACCCTGCCTGCCCTTAGGTTTACAAAACAGCAGCCCTCTTACCCCTGATGGAAAACATTAGCACCCTTGTTGCCCCCAGCTGAAAAAAGTGCCTTTACTCCTTTCTTTATTAAAAATTTATTTGCATAGTAAAAATTGCCTCATTGCTGTCTTTAAAATAGCGTCCTGTCTATTAAATATTAAAAGTAATTTTAAAAATCAAAAGGATGCCTTTAAAAATTAAAAAAAGTGTCCTTAAAAATCCAAAACATGCCTTTCGGAATACAAAAGTGCCCTTTTCCTACAAGAAGCACCCTGCCCTTTTTTAAACATGGGAGAAACTCTGAATATACCCTCTGTTTTTTTTTTTTTTTTACGTTTACATCGCTGCATACGAGTGCCCTTTTTTCTAGAAGTTTACTGTAGAAAAAACGGGTCAGTGCCCATCAGGCACAGATTTTTTTAATAAAGGACACACTTGTACCTTGTAAAGAAACTAAAAAAAAAAAAAAAAAAAAAAAAAAATATATTTGGAACTGGCTTGTTTAATGTTCCCATTTCTCAACAGAATTTTTTGATATTTTCCCACGACTGATTGAAATTTGTCAGTTGTCCTCTCAAGCAACAGACGAATGTCACAATTTCTTTCTCCCGTAATCAAATGAAGAATTTTGCTAATTTTTAAACATTCAGTTTCATCATTAGGTCAGGGGGAAGCATCATAAACCTGTCAACTGGTCATATGAAAAAGAAAAAAACCCAAGAAATTTATCAGTCAGTAAAGGGTTAAAAAAAATCACACAGTTCTTTGATTGTCATGGGGGGAAAAATTATTTAATTCATCCATTGATCGCATGAAAAAAAAATGTTTTGTTAGTAAGTTGTGGGGGGAAAATATGGAAATTTATCAACTTTTTATCAGAAAAAACGAGATCTGATGATCAGCTTAGATAAGGGAGGGGGGGGGGGATCGGCAAAATTCATAAACCGACTGTTATGTCAGTCGACTGTTATGTATATATATATTCAGTTCCGCTAGTTGCTCGCAAGAAAAAATGCAATATTTGCCAATCAGTACAAGTAAAATACCCCAAAATTCGTCAATTGGTTACAAGAAAAAATTGCAAAATTCTTCATTCAGTCATCAGGGGAAAAAAAAAAAAATCTGAGAAATTCACCAGTAATCATTGGCCCCGGTAGCAGAAAGTTCCTGACGGGTGACATGCGCTGCAGATTTTCTTTTCCCTTTTGCAGATTTTTTTTTCCATTGGATCTTTTTCCAACTTTATATTATGTTTAGTTCTTTATTATTTATTACTAAAACTTAAGTTTATTATTAATAAAAATGAGTAAAATGCTTACAAACATTAAAAGTAAATGATTAATTAATTAAAGGTTCATTTGTAACATTTTACCTGCAGATTATTTTCAGTCCCTGAAAGATCTGTCGCAGACACTTGGAGAATTTTCTGCTATTGGGTCATTGGGGGAAAAAAAAAAGAGAAATTCTTCAGTGTGTTGCTTTAAAATATTGTGAAATTTGTCAATCTGCTATGGAAAAAATAATGAAATGTAGCGGACAATCAATCGTGAGAAAAAAATCATGAGATTCTTCATTCGGTTGCAGAAAAAAATAGAATGCAGAAAATTAGCGAAAAATCGCTAAATTAATCACATTAAGTGACAATTGAATATTATCGTTGAATAATAATTATTGAACATCAATGTAAACAAAAAAGAATGCATAATTATATAAATTCACCAGTCAGTTACGATGAAAAAATCACATTGTTCTTCAGTTGTAGCAGGGAAAAAATTGCTTAATTCACCCAGCGATCACATGAAAAAAAAAATAAGAAAAAGAAAAACCTCACAAGTTTACCAATTGGGTGCAAGAAAAAATGCAACATTTAAATGCAAATTGGTAGAAATAAAATATTGCAAAATTCATCAGTTGGTTGCGGGAAAAATTTGCAAAAATTCTCCTGCACTCATCTGAAAAAAATATTGCTTTAAATTTCTCTTTAACTGTTTTTTCATGAAAAAATTACTTTATTTAAAATAATTATACACATGTAAAATTATTTTTGGTACTTTTTGGTTAGCCGGGCACCAGTGTTATATATACATATATATTGTAATATATAACACTAGCGCCCGGCTAATAGAAAAGTACCTTATTTTTTCCATATTTCATATTCTACATAATAAATTAATCTACAATATATAAAAATTCTTTTAATTATTTGGTACTTTTCGGTTAGCTGGGCGCCAGTGTTATATATACATATATATGTGTATATATATGTACACATATATGCATTTATATATGCAATATATGTATGTATATATAACACTGGCAAACAGCTAACCGAAAAGTACCAATTATTTTTATGAGTTGAATATTGCAGCCAAAGATATTGAGCCCTGCTAAATGATTTGCAAGAGACATTACACCTTCACTGTGCATTATTAATCAAGCAGTTATGTTCCTAAAAAGATTATAGCTGCTCAATTTATAAAGGAAACTAAATCAGGTACTTACTAGTAAAATTTGTATTCCAATACATGGATCTATTAACTTGGGTCCTTTAAAGGACCCTTCACAAAATTTTATCACCTCAAAACAAGGAACCTTCATCAAACTTTTCACCTGCAAACAAGATCCTTCACAAAACTTTCCCACCTCCAAACTGAACTTTTTACAAGTTTAATTATTTAGGAGTAAAATCGGTCTTTCACTTTTAAACATAATGGAAATATATGAATGTATTTTTCGCTATTATTTAAAAAAAAAATAGTGAAATTTATCTTTAGTTGTACACGAAAATTTCTTTTAAAAGTTTTCCCCATACCACAGCATTTCTAAATTAATGTGGCGATATTTTTTACCGAACATGATTCTTGTCGAATGCGTAGTGAATACAAAGTGCCGAATATCAATATTAATATTAAAAAGAAGTGTAATACAGCCCTCTTACGCTATATATATATATATCAACTTAAAAATTAGTTAAAATTCGACTACTATACTGTTGAAAAACTCCCTGCAAAAAGAAAAAAATACAATAACAACAGGACAACGTGACGATTAGTCCCGCTAATTTTCCGAATGGCGGTTAAAACGTAAACACACGGTCTCCGAGTTGAGTTGGGTACTTCCTTCTCATTCTCCCGTGACATGGAGTCAGAAATAGAGCTGCGTAATCAAAAATCAAATGTTCCAACGAAAATTTGAAATAAATAAATTAATACGAATTATACATTTTTCATTTGTTTTTGAAGAAGTAACTTTTATAAAAACTGGAAGTCACGCCTGATAGAGAATAAGGGCAAATTATGCATGCAATAACCCCACCTATATTTTTCAGCTTTAATCTTGGACGCCACCAAAATGAGGAGAGGGGGGGGGAGGGTCCCTTCCCCTCCATTGATTTTGAAATTTAAGTGACTACAGTGAAACCTCCCTGTGTGACCACCTCCATTAACCAACCACCTCTCAGAACGACTATTTTTTTCATGGAACGAAATTTATTCCTATAGGCTCAATACTAATTTTACCTCCATTCAGAGACCATCCCAGTTGAACTCCCTCCATGAGCGACCAATTTGTTTGAAGAAAATGAAACAAATTCCGTTTTCTCCTGGTCGCTTGAAGAGGGTTTTATTAGAAAAATAATTCCGGAGAGCGCATTATTCATCAAACTTCTAAACTAAATTTAGATTTTTTTTAATTATTATTCCGGTAACTTTTAAGTGTTTAAACCCCTTTATGCCTTTTTAGGCAATGAATTTAATTCTGATGACAAATTAAGAATGACGGTCAATAAACTCCCTTGCCCTATTCTGTCAGGAAACTCTCAAAGAAATAGATAATAATAGATACAAATTAATGAAATCTTCATTATTTATTGCTCCCCCCCCCCCAAAAAAAAAAGCATTTATTTACTGAACTTCGAAAGGACTTGGTTGGATAAGTTATAAAAGATAAAACCGTATTCATTTTTTAAACTTTGTAGTAATTAACTTATGTTTTGACACTTAAATTTTTAAATTTTTTCTTAATGTGAAAGATAAATGTTAGTAACATTGTTATCTTTTTTCAACAATTAAAATCTAGATTTAAACATAACCTCCATTAAGAGACCACCTCTCGGAGTGACCAATTTTTATTGGAGCGGAACGTGGTCGCTTTAAGGAGGTTTTACTGTAATTAGCTTTTGTTTTGATACTTAAATTTTTATATTTTTTCTTAATGTGAAAGATAAATGTTAGTAACATTGTTATCTTTTTTCAACAATTAAAATCTAGATTTAAACATAACCTCCATTAAGAGACCACCTCTCAGAGCGACCAATTTTTATTGGAACGGAACGTGGTCGCTTTAGGGAGGTTTTACTGGACATATTTTTTTATGTTTTCAAAAACAATATAAAATTTATTATTAACGAGTAACTAAATTAAAAGAGCCTCTTTTATTTTAGCAAATATATGTAGATAGTGTAATATAGTAGATGTAATATAGATTGTATGTGCAAAATTCTTAGTTCCTCTTTTTAGGTGCGTTCGTAATTATATAAATACGTAGCACCTATAGTCGTCGTTCAGTCCGTCTGTCTGTCCGTCTGTCTGTCCGTCCGCATATAACAGAGCAAAAACTACCCGACCGAATGATCTGAAATTTTTAATATATAATTGCTGCAACATTTTGTCGAGCCATTTCCAATCTTATGAAAATAGGATGTATAGTTTAATTACAGGGACAGTCAAAAGTTTTTCTTTACATTACGGCCAATGGGAAAAATTATTGCTAGTGAATTTTAATGATGTTACAGACTTCCGAATGGTCTGAAATTTTTATTATATAATTGCTGCAAAATTTTGTCGAGCCATTTCCAATTTTATGAAAATCGGATGTATAGTTTAATTACAGGGAC
This sequence comes from Maratus speciosus, assembly GCA_963932465.1. Lineage (NCBI taxonomy): Eukaryota > Metazoa > Arthropoda > Arachnida > Araneae > Salticidae > Maratus > Maratus speciosus. The sequence goes on from OZ010787.1 coordinate 247,039,128, forward strand.
ACCCAAAAATTTTCCGTTACATTACGGCCAATGGGAAAAAATTATAGCAAATGCATTTTAATGATTTTACAGCCTTCCGAATGGTCTGAAATTTTTAATATATAATTGTGCAAAATTTTGTTGAGCCATTTCCAATTTTATGAAAATCGGATGTATAGTTTAATTACAGGGACACCCAAAAGTTTATCGTTACATTATGGCCAATGGGAAAAAATTATTGCAAATGCATTTTAATGATTTTAGAGCCTTCCGAATGGTCTGAAATTTTAAATATATAATTGCTGCAAAATTTTGTTGAGCCATTTCAAATTTTATGAAAATCGAATGTATAGTTTAATTACAGGTACAGTCAAAAGTTTTCCGTTACATTACGGGGAATGGGGAAAAAATTATTCTAAGTGCATTTTAATGATGTTACAGACTATGCACTTATGAAGCGCAAAAAAAATAATATACATTCAGTACAATATGGGGTGCAAAAAATAATTATAAAACTAGTTATAGTACGAACGCACCTCATTTGCCACGTTTGACGAGCAATTTCCTACTTGTTTAAAGAGCTGTTGTTGGTGTGTTTTATGACGGTCAATTACCTACACTTGGGATATGGGCCCAAAGGGGAGGGGAGGGGGTGCTCTGGCGTCTTTCTAAGAGAAAAGCAAGGAAATCCAAGGTTCGAAGAAAACCACGGAAAACTCCGAACGATTAGGCCGACGGGCGTGATTGGAATCGAAACCAGCACCTCTCGTCTACTAGCTTTGAGAGCAGAACCTCTCGGCCACTGGTGGGGCGGTTTTAAAGAGGAACTATGACTGTCGCGCTTGGATGAAAGAGCGGCATGGTGGGAGGGGTGAGTGCCATTGTCCCTTCTGTATTTTGAAATTTAATTAACTAAAATTTCTTTTTTTTTGACAGATTTAGAAAAACACAGTAAAATTTATTCTTTTAGGAAAACTTAAAATGAAAAACTAAATAAGACATTTACAGAAAGGGGGTGGGGGAAATTGGGGCCCCATTGTCCATCGTTAGATACTAAAATTTAACTAAAAAATATTTTTGTGCGTGTTTGAATACATTTTAAATATTAATGAAAGGGGTTTTGAAATAATTTGGAGATTTTTTTTAGGGGACAATTTTTGTTGATTGAAATTTTTGTATGCGTTAGAGTTTGAGGGAATATTTTTACTAGTGGGAATTTAAGAGAAATTTATGAAAAATTTTAGGATAAAAAGGAGACTTTGAAATAATTTCGTGATTATTATTTTATTTATAGAGGGGGATATTCTGAGATTGAAATTTTTGAGCGTGTTAGAGTTGAGGTGATATTGTTCCTGGTTATAATTTTAGAAAAAATTGTGACAAATTTAAGGTCAAAAAGGGCTTCGAAATAACTTTGTGATTTGTTTTTCTTTTTAGGGGGAATTTTCTGAGATTAAAATTTTTGAGCGTGTTAGAGGTAATGTTACTTGTAATAATTTCAGAAGTTAAAAATTTTTTATTGTACGGATGGAAGACTTGTCATTGACTTAATGATTGGACTTAATGATTTCCGTGTATTATCTAAAATATTAATTTAGAAATTTATTAAAATTATTAATGAGGAAACACAGGCATATCAAAATCTTAGATACCATAATGTGCAATAATAAAACTTTCAAGTAAAACCTTCATATTACCTGCATGAGAAACAGTTTTCATTTTCCCTGAAAATATCTCAAGCGATTTCACGAAAATTTTCTAAGTCATTGAAGATAAATTGGAGGTGATAACTTACAGAAATAAACCTGTATGAAATCTTTTAAAAAGCGGTATACTTCTCTTAAGAGAACCTTTAGTTTTCATTTTCCTTAAAGATACCCGCTGAAACCTTCAAAATGGCTGCAACATCTCAAAAATTTTAAAGGTTTGTGTCTGATTTTTTTTACCTGGGTACGAAATATCTATCTATTGTGTAGGATAGTTTTTATTGATCCCTGAAAAATATTATATTTTGGACCTAGCAGTTTTTGAAATTCCGGATTGTTCTAATCGCTAAACAGAAAAAAAATATATATTCCAATTTTCCAGGAAACAAAAATTTCCCATAAAATAAATCCTTCTCACACAAAACTCTTGAAGGACAAAGTGTCCGACAATTTCTGAAATGAAAAATGAGTATGATGTATAAAATGATTTTCCACATCTTTCTCTGAAAGCTTTCAGTTTTTACAAACTGGTTAAAATTTAATTTTTTTTCCGTAACGCATCGTTATATTCAAGTTTCAGTATGTTCCAATTTGACATGTTGTAGTTATCTAATATACTCACATGCAATTCTGTTTGCCTTGTATCGTTTTGCTTATAATTTTAACTATCTCATGGGTGCAGATTCGAAAATAAAAACAAACAAAAAGGTTTTAAGCTTTTCCAGGAACAGCCTAAGTTAAAAAAAACTGTAAAATTCGAGCTTAATATTTATTATATGAAAAACCGTACTGTTCTGGAAACTTTTAACTGTAAACTGTAAACTGGACGTGAGGCGTTATTGATCACGGCCAATTTTATGACATTACAATGTTTAATCTGCGGGTAATTATTTTACATCTTTCCCTTTTTTGGTACAAAAATGGACTCACTAATCCTTATAGGACTAATAATTGAGAGTAACTAATCTTAACAATGTGACACACATATGATTAGTATCTGTCTTTTTATTGTTTTTAGAAGAGAGCGTCGTATTTACTTTGAAATACCTTTTGTTTAATAAAGCTATTTTCTCTTTTTTGTTGGATTTATGACGTGTATAGCACGCAATCTTAGGCTGTCGGACAACGAACTTCATTACGTAGAAGATACAGTCGTGGAGAAAAAGTAAAAAACCCCTACTAACTTTGTAATCAACTATAATCGAAAAATTATGCAGGTACCTAACGATTGGAAATATAATCTACTTTTAAATGATGTACAGGGTGTCCCAAAAAGGAGTACTTATTTTTAAAAATGAATAAGAAACAAACGAATAGAGTTATTAAAAAAATTCTTGCAAGAAACGGATGTGTGAAGTCTGAATTTTTTTTTAGAACACTTTATTATGATAGTTCCAAATCTGACCGATAGATGGCCTACAGCACGTCTTGGTGGCTATATGCGTGAAGATCTTACAGAAGTAGATGTGGTCAGTGAAAGTTCAGTAGTAACTATTTCGACCATAGAAACAGTAGTTGTCGTTGCGTAAATTCTTCAAAATGGTGTCCTCGTTGGAAGAGAGAATTTTCATTGTTTTAGATTATCACCGATTGGGTGAAAGTTTCACATCAACAAGAAGGAACCTCCTGAATAGATTTAATGTAAAGAAACTTCCGCAGCCGACATGTTATTGTGATGAATGGACGACATATGGATGACAATGGACGACATTGAAAATATTGTCATTTAATTTTCAACTATTGCTATGGAATACAGTAGCCGCAGCGCCATATGTCGGTAATAATTTGAACTAATATAATAAAGTACTCTAAACAGCATTCCAGACTTCACACATCCGCAAGAATTTTTCCTACAAGAATTTTTTTAATAACTCTATTCGTTTGTTTCTTATTCATTTTAAAAAATTGGTACTCCTTTTTGGGACACCCTGTATATAAGATTTGCTTAGGGGGCCATCTGCAAATAAAAAACAGACCAAACTCTGTTTTTTTTCAATGGAAACACCCAATTTTGACAGCATATTTTAAAGCTTTGGTTCAAACTATGCCTAGAAATGAAAGTTCAGGTTATTTAGATAAAAAGTTTTTGAATTATAAGCATTCAAAATTTAGAGCTTCACATATTAAATTACATTTTCATATTTTTATTAATATATCCTGAAATTATAATCCGAATGTGATATATGTATTCTTTGTAATACTAAAAAACCCTAACATAAGTACATTGAATTTGTAATTTTAAAAATTTTATAATATGAATTATGAATTACGGAATTAATATGCAAAAAAAAAAAAAAAAAAAAAAAAAAAAAAAAAATGCGAATTGCAACCTACAATTTTTTTTTATAGATTTAAATTTATTATGTCTTGCTTTATGCAAATTTCAATTTCAAAAATTTTCTTCCAAGTATTTTTTTTTTTAATTATGAGTAATAAACGTCAAAATGAAGATTTAAGGTTCTATCTGTCAAACTTGTCAAACCAATGCTTAGTACTCGTATGATAGTTCAATGGTTGACGAAGCACTTTGAATAGCAGCTGATTGTATTTTATAGGTTCATATAACAAAATAACTTCATTATTAAAAAAAAAGAAAAAACTAGAAATGATGTCCAGATATGTATAAGATAGTATATAATGTCCAGAACAGCATAATTTGAAAAAAAAAAAAAATATTTTACTCATTTTGGTGAAACATATGGACTGGCAGTAGTCAAAATATATTAAGCGAAAGAGACCTTCATATTAGCAAGAAATAATACATTAGTAGAAATGACTTAGTCCTTCTTTAGCATATTAACAATCGAGTACAGCCCCTGAAATAGGCTCATTTTAAAATAATTCATTTCTCAGAAACTAATCATACGAATTTCAGGAAATTTGGATTTAGGCTAATTAAAGGGTGGAGAATCTAATTATGGTGTCGAACTTGGTGTCGATCTAATTATGGTGTCGGTGTATTTCTATTGAAAAAAAAAAACAAAGTTTGGGTTCGTTTTGGTATGTAGATGACCCCTAAGCAAATTTTATATAGGTAATTAAATAAGCATACTTTATTTCCAATCGTTTGGAACCGGTAACTTTCTTCTACAGTGATTTGTTGTATTTCAGGAAATTTGGATTTAGGCTAATTGAAGGGTGGAGAATCTAATTATGGTGTCGAACTTGGTGTCGATCTATTTATGGTGTCGGTGTATTTCTACTGAAAAAAAAACCAAGTTTGGGTTTGTTTTGATATGTAGATGACCCCTAAGCAAATTTTATATAGGTATTTAAATAAGCATACTTTATTTCCAATCGTTTGGAACCGGTAACTTTCTTCTACAGTGATTTGTTGTAGAGTTAGTAGGGGGTGTTTTATTTTTAGGGTTCCGTACATAACAAGTAAAAACGGAACCATTATTAGATCACTCCTGTGTCTGTCCGTCTGTCTGTCACAGCCATTTTACTCGTAAACTAAACGTGGAAAGTTCAAATTCGGGGAAGAAATAAAGACCATTGACCCACATATTTTCAGATTAATAAACATTCATAAATATATTTAGTAAAAAAGTAGAGGGGCTAATTATACTACTTGAAAAAAAAAATCTTTTCTTTGTATACCATGTGGGGGTATCCTGTTAAAGCTTTTGTAACGCTGAATTCAAAAATACATTCCTTTTATTTTTAGGTATTATATTTTCAAAGATATTGTTGAAAATGTAGCGCAAAAATATGTCCCCCCCCCCCTCTTATTTCGAATCTACTGAAACTAAAATTATGAAAAAATTAGAGGTAGTAGACGTTAATATAAACCTTGCCGGAAAATTATAGCAATTGCCAAAGGTCACATAGTTTTTGAGTAATTAGCATTTTTCTGTTATACACAAATTTTGATTTACGGGCATTCAGAAAAATTGTTGAGCATCGCTGAGTATACCTATCGTTGCAGAAGAATAAAAGCATTGTTGATAATGATTTAAAAAAAATCATCGGTAATTAGCCGAGATATTAACCCTTAATGGTACGGTCAGTTTGGACATACACAAGGACAGGGGCGGCGTACTCTTGCCTAGTTAACAACTTTTAGTGATATATATGTGTAATGTAATGTCCAGTAACGGTATAAAAGCAATAAACGTCAAATTGTTAAAAACATACTAATTTAAAGGGTCTCGGGACTCTGAAATGTGGAAAAAATGAAAAAAGACCATTTTCAACATTTAATGTCTTAAAATGTATATGATTTTAAAACACAATTTAAATTGGGATGAAAGATATAAGTATGTTCTTTCGTTTCATGTATTTAAAAAATTGCAAGATACAGAATTAGTATTTATAGGGGGCTCGAAACTGTTAGACATTTGTCGAACAAAAAATTGGCATAATAGTTTACGCTCAGGATTACAAAGTAAATATTGCAACTAGAATGAAAAATTTTGGTGCTTACTTATACTTCAGATTGTAATAATTTCCCTGAACTTAAATAAAATTGTATTTAAAGCATTTTTATATTTTCAATGCAATGTTTCATTTAGCTAATACAAAATTTTGAAAATTTCAACAGTAAAATCACCTAAAAAAAATTTTTTTTGAACAATAAAAAAGAAATTTTAGGTTCAGTTTATACAGACTAACATAAAATATATATTTTGAAAATTTCATGAAAAAATATTCAGCAGTTTTTGAGGTATCCTGCGCGTTATGCCCCCCCCAAAAAAACGCCATTTGGAAAATAACGACTTTAAAGTTTTGGAAACGCCGCTTCAGCTGTTGAGCGGGTATAATTCTAAAAGCCAAAATTTCTGTTCTTATGGGAATTTCAAGGAAACAATTATATCTAAATATACAGAAAAGATAGGAGTTTAACATCTAAAAAAAAATTAAATTTCTTAAATTTTGAAGCTTTAAGAGTCCTGCGACCCCTTAACACTAGAACCGCCCGGAAATTTTACTTAAATGTCATAAAAATATTATACACCAGAATTTTTATTTAAAATATTTGAACTTATTTATTTAATTTATTTCTCTATGGTACAGGTATAACTTATTTTATAAAGAAACTTATGGCTCTTATCAACATATTTTTATTAAGCGGTCAAAATGACCGCTATGGCGGTTCTAGTGTTAGTCCTTTCTGCACGGAGTAATTATATTTATAAACTTATGAAATAATGAACTGACACCAGAATTTATAAAAGAATTTATTAGAAAATGCGAACTTGCTTATTTTCACGTTCATGATAAAAGGAAAATTTTAATTAAATATTATTGGTGCTGTTTGTCTCCTTTGGAATTAAAATTAGGTGTCCGTTTTTTAAGGGCATCGCCCTCGAAAGATTTAATTAGAATGAATCCCATAAATACTGTGGGATTCGCGATAATTTGCATTGATTGTATCTCTCAATACGCCACGAGTGACTTTAAAATTTAATTAAACACCTATCTGGAAAAACGCGGCACTGACCAAGGCGGCGTTGCAACATTGAGACCTCAATTCGAAGCGCGCTTAGCACAATGCCAAATTTAAACTTTGAACAAAGGTTTTGTTTTAGCTACACTGTAGAAATAAAGGTTATTACTACGCTGAATTTAGTTTCATGAAATGCCAAATGAAGTTTAACTATGCACTGCTTTTATTGTCAGTACCGAATTAAGTTCATCATAAAGATATTAGGATAATAATTAAAAAAGAGTTATACGAATAGCTATATTTTATATTATTTAGGTTCCATATCTCTTTGAACTTTCATGGTATACCCATTTACACTTTTCTAATATATACAGTTATACCCAACCCTACGTTGTATAGTTTTTTACAAAGTCTTAGTATTCTTTTAGCAACGTTGTTTTTTTTTTTTTTTTTTTTTTTTTTTTTTTTTTTTTTTTTTTTTTAAATACAATTACAGATTCTTATATTTATTCTACGGAGCCCTCTGTACGCGAGTAATGCTCGCACTTCACCGTTCATTTATTTATTTATTTATTTATTTATTTATTTTTTACCACGACAGTACCATAAGTAAATAAAGCCATAACATTCTAAAAGCAAATGCAAATAAATTCGTCGTGTGTGTAACAGTGCTAGAAAATTCTTAGAATGGAACACACGGACTGATAGTTTAGAAATTTCCATGTCATAAAAATGGGTACAATACGATCCAAAATAATTACGTACTAAGATTTTAATACCTGTTTTCTATGCACACTTAATAGATAATATTTTTGTAAATATATAAATAAAAATTCTTAGATTTAAAAAAAAAAATCTTTTATAAAAACTTTTGAAGAAAATTGAAAATTAAACTAATTGACCACCCTAATAAATAAATGTGAATTGGGAAATTTTATAAAGTAATATATTTTATATTTAACGAATTTCTTTTTATATTTAACGAATTTATATTTAACGAATCCGATGGCGATTAGTGTGTAAAAAAACCTTTTTGAACAGAAAAAAAAATCCCTAATGACTAAATAGCAGTAAGGCAACAAAATATATTTTTTTTTCGTTGGAAGTATTTAAAAATTCTATGACAAAAACTACTCGGCATGTTACTTAATACCCCCTGTACATTTCTACAAATATTTGTAGTTTTTAATTTTTTAAAGTTGGAAATTGAAAAAAATAGTCTAATGCGTAATAGATACATACATTCTCTAAGATCGACATATGTATAGAAAATTAAGATTTTTGTAAAGATGTTGGGTCCTTTTCATTGTTTTAGGCATCGTTTTATGTAAAATATAATATGAACTTTAAAAGTTCATCGTTTATTTAATAAGTGATCATAAAAATATAGACGGTAAAAGTTTGAAATAAGGGCATTTTATTAAATTCCGAGCACTTGCGGTTTGTATCCACCACTTCCATCAGGGTGAAACTTTCCTCAACTGCAATTCCGTTCATCCAACTACACCTCTTCGTTTGAGAAAGGAAAATCTATTCTTCTTCCGCGTTGTCCTGTAGTACTCCAATAGTGCTCCCCATTAAAATGTATACATCTAAAGGAAAAATTTTATTACTGAGCGTTTAAATTTCTATTATATTTCAAGATATTGAACCATAAATTGGGTATATTGTATTATATTGGGTCATTACGTACTCGATTGTCTTTACATATAATTTCTACGGATCTCTGATTATGGAGCTGTAGTAATTAGAAGTTGGAAATATAATTTTCGCTTGATCAAATATATTATGATGTTTTGTTATACTTTAAACGTGGCATTGAATAAAAAAACAAAATAAATTTAAACGAGATATTGGTTAAAAAACTTGATATCTGCTTTATGTTTTTTGATTCTTTCTTTGAATTTTATATTCGTCATTCACATTTATTCCATTGCGTTATTTTTGTGGGTTCTGAAAGGAATTGTATATACACCAAGTATTTCCTCTTTCGGGGTTAGATCTAGTTTAGTACAGATTAATTCTTTTAATTTGCTTGAAGGGCAGGCTATTAAATTTATAACTTGTTTATGTAATGCATATCTCAATTTTTAGTACAAAAGAGGGATATAATTAAATCTTTAATATATTATTTCATTGTGATTAATTTTCGTTATACTTTCCCGAAATATGAACGCCTAGATATGCTTATTAATGAGGTATTCTGAAAATACATTTTCTATGACGTCTGTAATAGTATTAATTTCATTTTCTAAATGTTTTTCGGTGTATACTTAAGAACTCGTCTAATGTAACATTTTAAAGCGCTGTTTTATATAAAAATGGTGATGAGCTATTATGTGGAATTGTGTTATTTGATCTGATAGGTTTTCTGAAAATTTATATCAATAGTGGTGTTTTCTTCGTTTTTAATTAAATTGACATTGAGGAAATATAAACTTTAATTTTTCTCAATTTTAAAAGTAAAATATTTATCTACATCGAATTCATTAATTCTATCAAGAAAAATGTATAATTCATGCATGCTGTAGTTTAATAAAATGTGTTTACTTTAAAGTTTTAAAATCTATATTTTTATTATCTCTTTTAAGTAAAAACTTTTGAAGTTCATATAATATTTTACGATTTAGTCAAGGTGGAATTTTTGCATTTTGTCTTATGATTTTTTTTGCAACGTAGTCAATGCTGTATAAAGAAAAATGATATGCAACAGCATCAGTAGGAAATACAAATGCGAGCGTCTTCGCTTGGACCGTAGACTAATGAATTTAAATTTCCTCAGTAATGTAAGAATGGTAATCTTGTTCCAATATTCATTCGCTGGAGAAATTATTTTATGGATAAAAATTTAATATATGTTAAAAGGAAATTTGAGAATTAATGAATTGGAATTCGTGTAATGCGTTTGTATTAGAATGAAGTTTAGATTGATTGAATACATTTCTAGAAACGTTTTGCACTTATATAAAGTTTTAGCAAAGTCTTTTAGCCTTTTAAGATTTTGAAGAATACATGCGAATTATCCAACTTTACAGAAACATCTAAAATGAATGTAGAGAAAGCACCATTATGCGTAAGTTTAATAAATTAAACATGGAAAAAGAAAGACACAGAATTATAGTGAAACCAGTACCTTATATAAATTTATCTGACAGAGTAATGATTCATAAAAAAAAATAGAATCTTAAACTTCAGCCCGAAAAACGTGTTCGGTAATGCATTTAATATTAAGTCAATCGTCACAAACTGCGAAGACATTGTGCAATAAGTAGAACCAATGAAAATATTCGAAATTAAGGGGATCCTACATGAAAATGTAAAAGCGTTTATAAATAAATCCAAGAAACAGCAGAAAAAAGATTATGCAATAATTAAAAAATTAAAAACAGACCCTACTAAAGTTATCACGCAAACAGATAAATCAAACAAGATAGCGATTTTGAATAAGAGTGAATGGAGTAGACCGGGGGAATGCCGCCACCTTCAGGTAATTTAAATTTTCTGATCTCTAAAAAATTTTTATTTTTAAACAGTAAAAATTCTAAAGCTGAAACAGGATCTTTCGTATCTGTATAAAGGACACTATATGGCCATAGGTGACCGGTCACTTGCGATTTTACACTTTTTGTTAAATATCTAAAAAAATACATGAGGAATCCCAGGTAAAAAAATCAGACACAAACCTTTAAAATTTTTGAGATGTTGCAGCCATTTTGAAGGTTTCAGCGAATATCTTTAAGGAAAATGAAAACTAAAGGTTCTCTTAAGAGAAGTATACCGCTTTTTAAAAGATTTCATACAGGTTTATTTCTGTAAGTTATCACCTCCAAATTATCTTCAATGACTTAGAAAATTTTCGTGAAATCGCTTGAGATATTTTCAGGGAAAATGAAAACTGTTTCTCATGCAGGTAATATGAAGGTTTTACTTGAAAGTTTTATTATTGCACATTATGGTATCTAAGATTTTGATATGCCTGTGTTTCCTCATTAATAATTTTAATAAATTTCTAAATTAATATTTTAGATAATACACGGAAATCATTAAGACAATGACAAGTCTTCCATCCGTACAATAAAAAAATTTTAACTTCTGAAATTATTACAAGTAACATTACCTCAAACACGCTCAAAAATTTTAATCTCAGAAAATTCCCCCTAAAAAGAAAAACAAATCACAAAGTTATTTCGAAGCCCTTTTTGACCTTAAATTTGTCACAATTTTTTCTAAAATTATAACCAGGAACAATATCACCTCAACTCTAACACGCTCAAAAATTTCAATCTCAGAATATCCCCCTCTATAAATAAAATAATAATCACGAAATTATTTCAAAGTATTCTTTTTATCCTAAAATTTTTCATAAATTTCTCTTAAATTACCACTAGTAAAAATATTCCCTCAAAATCTAACGCATACAAAAATTTCAATCAAAAAAAAATTGTCCCCTAAAAAAAATCTCCAAATTATTTCAAAACCCCTTTCATTAATATTTAAAATCGTATTCAAACACGCACAAAAATATATTTTAGTTAAATTTTAGTATCTAACGATGGATAATGGGGCCCCAATTTCCCCCACCCCCTTTCTGTAAATGTCTTATTTAGTTTTTCATTTTAAGTTTTCCTAAAAGAATAAATTTTACTGTGTTTTTCTAAATCTGTCAAAAAAAAAAAGAAATTTTAGTTAATTAAATTTCAAAATACAGAAGGGACAATGGCACTCACGCCTCCCACCATGCCGCTCTTTCATCCAAGCGCGACAGTCATAGTTCCTCTTTAAAACAGCCCCACCAGTGGCCGAGAGGTTCTGCTCTCAAAGCTAGTAGACGAGAGGTGCTGGTTTCGATTCCAATCACGCCCGTCGGCCTAATCGTTCGGAGTTTTCCGTGGTTTTCTTCGAACCTTGGATTTCCTTGCTTTCTCTTAGAAAGACGCCAGAGCACCCCCTCCCCTCCCCTTTGGGCCCATATCCCAAGTGTAGATAATTGACCGTCATAAAACACACCAACAACAGCTCTTTAAAAAAGAGGAACTAAGAATTTTGCACATACAATCTATATTACATCTACTATATTACACTATCTACATATATTTGCTAAAATAAAAGAGGCTCTTTTAATTTAGTTACTCGTTAATAATAAATTTTATATTGTTTTTGAAAACATAAAAAAATTATGTCCAGTAAAACCTCCCTAAAGCGACCACGTTCCGTTCCAATAAAAATTGGTCGCTCTGAGAGGTGGTCTCTTAATGGAGGTTATGTTTAAATCTAGATTTTAATTGTTGAAAAAATATAACAATGTTACTAACATTTATCTTTCACAGTAAGAAAAAATATAAAAATTTAAGTATCAAAACAAAAGCTAATTACAGTAAAACCTCCTTAAAGCGACCACGTTCCGCTCCAATAAAAATTGGTCACGCCGAGAGGTGGTCTCTTAATGGAGGTTATGTTTAAATCTAGATTTTAATTGTTGAAAAAAGATAACAATGTTACTAACATTTATCTTTCACATTAAGAAAAAATTTAAAAATTTAAGTGTCAAAACATAAGTTAATTACTACAAAGTTTAAAAAATGAATACGGTTTTATCTTTTATAACTTATCCAATCAAGTCCTTTCGAAGTTCAGTAAATAAATGCTTTTTTTTTGGGGGGGGGGGGCAATAAATAATGAAGATTTCATTAATTTGTATCTATTATTATCTATTTCTTTGAGATGAGTTTCCTGACAGAATAGGGCAAGGGAGTTTATTGACCGTCATTCTTAATTTGTCATCAGAATTAAATTCATTGCCTAAAAAAGGCATAAAGGGGTTTAAACACTTAAAAGTTACCGGAATAATAATTTAAAAAAATCTAAATTTAGTTTAGAAGTTTGATGAATAATGCGCTCTCCGGAATTATTTTTCTAATAAAACCCTCTTCAAGCGACCAGGAGAAAACGGAATTTGTTTCATTTTCTTCAAAGAAATTGGTCGCTCATGGAGGGAGTTCAACTGGGATGGTCTCTGAATGCAGGTAAAATTAGTATTGAGCCTATAGGAATAAATTTCGTTCCATGAAAAAAATAGTCGTTCTGAGAGGTGGTTGGTTAATGGAGGTGGTCACACAGGGAGGTTTCACTGTAGTCACTTAAATTTTAAAATCAATGGAGGGGAAGGGACCCTCCCCCCCCCTCTCCTCATTTTGGTGGCGTCAAAAATTAAAGCTGAAAAATATAGGTGGGGTTATTGCATGCATAATTTGCCCTTATTCTCCATCAGGCGTGACTTCCAGTTTTTATAAAAATTACTTCTTCAAAAACAAATGAAAAATGTATAATTCGTATTAATTTATTTATTTCAAATTTTCGTTGGAACATTTGATTTTTGATTACAGAGCTCTATTTCTGACTCCATGTCACGGGAGAATGAGAAGGAAGTACCCAACTCAACTCTGAGACCGTGTGTTTACGTTTTAACCGCCATTCGGAAAATTAGCGGGACTAATCGTCACGTTGTCGTGTTGTTGTTGTATTTTTTCTTTTTGCAAGGAGTTTTTCAACAGTATAGCAGTCGAATTTTAACTAATTTTTAAGTTGATATATATATTTATAGCGTAAGAGGGCTGTATTACACTTCTTTTTAATATTAATATTGATATTCGGCACTTTGTATTCACTACGCATTCGACAAGAATCATGTTCGGTAAAAAATATCGCCACATTAATTTAGAAATGCTGTGGTATGGGGAAAACTTTTTATAAGAAATTTTCGTGTACAACTAAAGATAAATTTCACTATTTTTTTAAATAATAGCGAAAAATATATTCATATATTTCCATTATGTTTAAAAGTGAAAGACTGATTTTACTCCTAAATAATTAAACTTGTAAAAAGTTCAGTTTGGAGGTGGGAACGTTTTGTGAAGGATCCTGTTTGCAGGTGAAAAGTTTGATGAAGGTTCCTTGTTTTGAGGTGATAAAATTTTGTGAAGGGTCCTTTAAAGGACCCAAGTTAATAGATCCATGTATTGGAATACAAATTTTACTAGTAAGTACCTGATTTAGTTTCCTTTATAAATTAGGCAGCTATAATCTTTTTAGGAACATAACTGCTTGATTAATAATGCACAGTGAAGGTGTAATGCCTCTTGCAAATCATTTAGCAGGGCTCAATATCTTTGGCTGCAATATTCGACTCATAAAAATAATTGGTACTTTTCGGTTAGCTGTTTGCCAGTGTTATATATACATACATATATTGCATATATAAATGCATATATGTGTACATATATATACACATATAGGGTAGATGTGCCAGTAATGGACACCCTTCCAGTAATGGACACCCCTTGATGTTTTTGGTTCATAAAAAAATAACTAATAAATATTTAGCTTTAATTATTTTTTTTATAATTCCCCCTTGTATGTTTTATAAAACTATGTTATTGGTGACACTTTTAATCAAACCAATCAGGAAGCAGAAAATAATGTCTCAAAGTTTTGCTGTTTTTCTGTGAAAATCTTAATGAAGAGGTTAAGAGCTGGGTTCGTTTAATTAATTTATATATTATTTATTTTCTTACAAAATTTGAATGTTTTTGTTTGAGTAGCAATAGAAAACTTTGAATTTTATATACTAATGGCTATTTACAAAATTTCATTTCTTTTTAAGGTTTTAAGAGGGGGTGTCCATTACTGGGATGGTTAATTTGTCATTTTCCAGTAATGGACACCCCATGTAGACATTGCTAAAAATGCAATTTTAGTAATGTTTATAGTGCATAAAATACTTTGGCTTAACTGCAAACCTAAATAATCAAATTTAATTTTTAAATTATACTTACCAAAATGTAATAACACCAAAACTTTTATAAATAGCTGCTTTTAAGTTATTTTATGTGATTAATAAAATTTTGATATTTTATTTTATTTATTATTATTTTTTTTGTGTACTACATATATATACCTCACATATTTTATAATCTGGCAATCAAACCATCCAGGAAGCAGAAAATACTGTTTAAGAGAGGCATCAAAGAGGGGCTCATAGGGCTTAATCCCTCTCCGTTTAAATAAAAACAATTAAGTTGCAGAAGCTATTAAAAATCCATTTTCTGTCTTAAATGTTTCCTTATTAAAAAAATAAATAAATATGTAATATTATTAATGAAAGTTATAGGTAATATTCATGAAACTAGTAAATCTGCAGATCAGTGGCCTCAAACATCAGTTCTACAGTTTTATTTTGAAATTATTTTATTTAGTATTTAAAATATTCAACTCACAATACCATTTCTTTCATATTTGTAATATTAATTATTATAAATGATATATCAAGTAATCTCTAGAAGATTGTTAAAAATAGTGACACAAAACTAAACATTAATATTCCAAAACTTTTTTTTTATTACCTTTTAAATCCACCACCGTTTCAATAACTTGATAGCTGTTATTGTCTGATATTTAGTATTTTAAACTATCCATCTAAAATAATTAAAACATCAGTCTTCTGATAATTACAATAATTGATGCAAACAGTAAATGATTATCAAAAATACTTTATTAATTACTGGTAGCCTAATTGTAAATTTATTTAAAAATAACTATTTTGTTTCATTAGTATGTATTCATTAAATTCTGGTTCTAAATACAGTCATAAAAACAATTATATTCATTACTTTTTATGGGGTTTCCATTACTGGAACAGAGGGTGTCCACTACTGGGCCAGAGGGTGTCCATTACTGGGCTTTTGGGTGTTTTGGTATATTTCTGTTATTTAAAATTAAATTGCTATTCATATGAGGAAATGAGGCTATAAGAATGGTTAAATATTGTTGATAGATTAATATAATATTGAAAAAACTGGAATATAATAATTATAATTATTAATAAAAAAATAATTTTTAAAGAAATTCCTTAAGGGTGTCCATTACTGGCACATCTACCCTATATGTATATATAACACTGGCGCCCAGCTAACCGAAAAGTACCAAATAATTAAAAGAATTTTTATATATTGTAGATTAATTTATTATGTAGAATATGAAATATAGAAAAAATAAGGTACTTTTCGATTAGCCGGGCGCTAGTGTTATATATTACAATATATATGTATATATAACACTGGTGCCCGGCTAATCAAAAAGTACCAAAAATAATTGTACATGTGTATAATTATTTTAAATAAAGTAATTTTTTCATGAAAAAACAGTTAAAGAGAAATTTAAAGCAATATTTTTTTCAGATGAGTGCAGGAGAATTTTTGCAATTTTTTCCCGCAACCAACTGATGAATTTTGCAATATTTTATTTCTACCAATTTGCATTTAAATGTTGCATTTTTTCTTGCACCCAATTGGTAAACTTGTGAGGTTTTCCTTTTTCTTATTTTTTTTTTCATGTGATCGCTGGGTGAATTAAGCAATTTTTTCCCTGCTACAACTGAAGAACAATGTGATTTTTTCATCGTAACTGACTGGTGAATTTATATAATTATGCATTCTTTTTTGTTTACATTGATGTTCAATAATTATTATTCAACGATAATATTCAATTGTCACTTAATGTGATTAATTTAGCGATTTTTCGCTAATTTTCTGCATTCCATTTTTTTCTGCAACCGAATGAAGAATCTCATGATTTTTTTCTCACGATTGATTGTCCGCTACATTTCATTATTTTTTCCATAGCAGATTGACAAATTTCACAATATTTTAAAGCAACACACTGAAGAATTTCTCTTTTTTTTTTCCCCAATGACCCAATAGCAGAAAATTCTCCAAGTGTCTGCGACAGATCTTTCAGGGACTGAAAATAATCTGCAGGTAAAATGTTACAAATGAACCTTTAATTAATTAATCATTTACTTTTAATGTTTTTAAGCATATTACTCATTTTTATTAATAATAAACTTAAGTTTTAGTAATAAATAATAAAGAACT
Organism: Maratus speciosus; assembly: GCA_963932465.1. Taxonomy (NCBI): domain Eukaryota; kingdom Metazoa; phylum Arthropoda; class Arachnida; order Araneae; family Salticidae; genus Maratus; species Maratus speciosus. The sequence goes on from OZ010787.1 coordinate 247,056,134, forward strand.
AAACATAATATAAAGTTGGAAAAAGATCCAATGGAAAAAAAAATCTGCAAAAGGGAAAAGAAAATCTGCGACGCACGTCACCCGTCAGGAACTTTCTGCTACCGGGCCCAATGATTACTGGTGAATTTCTCAGATTTTTTTTTTCCCCCTGATGACTGAATGAAGAATTTTGCAATTTTTTCTTGTAACCAATTGACGAATTTTGGGGTATTTTACTTGTACTGATTGGCAAATATTGCATTTTTTCTTGCGAGCAACTAGCGGAACTGAATATACACTCATTGCCATAAAAATTTGCGCACCAAGAAATAATTGTGGGATCGTAACGAAACTTGGCATGAAGATACATATTAGGCAGATATGCAAATGATTAGAAATGCAGCGTGATTGCGCATTGCGTAATGCCACTAGAGGGCGTTGAACTTTGTCCTCCTTGGAGTATAAAACTGGTAAGCAGAACGTGTCTGAGTGTACCTTTTCTTTTGCAAAGGAAACGCTGAGGTAGACATACCGTTACCCAGCCATTGAAGACAATATGAGCAGCTGTCAGAGTTTTATCGGGGAAGAATCATCGGGATGATGGAAGCTGGGTGGTCAGCTCGGCGAGTAGCTCGTCAAGTAGGCCGTTCTGATTTTACTGAGAGGAGGTGTTGGGACCATTTGACTGAAGAGACGTCATTTACACGGCAACCAGGCTCGGGACGCACTCGACAGACCAGTTGTCGAGAAGACAGTCACATCATACGAAGCGCACGCGTAGAGTCAACTGCCTCAGTGGCCGCTATCCAGACACAGGCAGAATCTTCACTACGGATCCCTCTGTCTTTCCGAACCATCGCAAGGCGCCTGGCCGAAGGACATCTGGTATCGCGGCGCCCATTACGTGTGCTGCCAATGACACCCAGCCACCGACGCCTCCGTTAGGATGGTGTCGCTTACGACAGGATTGGACTGTAACGGAATGGAACCAGGTCGTCTTCAGCGACGACTCTAGATTCAATTTGAGCAGCGATGACAATCGTGTTCGTGTGTGGAGGCCCCGTGGTGAATGCCTCAATCCTGCTTTCGCTTTACAGCGACACACCGCTCTCACAGCTGGTGTGATGGTATGGGGTGCCATTGCTTACGATACACGGTCATCCCTAATATTGATCCGCGGCACAATGACAGCCCAGCGGTGCGTCCAGGACATTCTTCAGCCACATGTGTTGCCACTCGTGGCAAGGCTGCCAGGAGCCATTTTCAGCAAGACAATGCTCGGCCACACACAGCAAGGATGTCACAAGCCTGCCTCCGCCACATTACCATACTTCCCTGGCCTGCACGATCCCCAGATTTGTCACCAATCGAGCATAACTGGGATCATTTGGGACGGCAAGTTGGCTACCCTACGAATTTGGTTGAACTCGAGGCGCGTTTACAGCAACTGTGGAACGAGATGTCTCAGGACATCATGCGGAACTTGTATGCCTCAATGCCCGCTCGTATCACATCGTGCATTCGCTCTAGAGGGGGTCCAACAGAGTACTAAAATTCCGGTTCATTTGTACTTTTTTCTGCAATAAATGATCCTTTTTCTTTGGTTTTCTACTCACTTACTTATATGACAGTAGTACTTACGCGTGTAAAATTTCGTTTCATTTGGACATCTTTTTCTTGGTGCGCAAATTTTTATGGCAATGAGTGTATATATACATAACAGTCGGTTTATGAATTTTGCCGATCCCCCCCCCCTCCCTTACCTAAGCTGATCAACAGATCTCGTTTTTTCTGATAAAAAGTTGATAAATTTCCATATTTTCCTCCCACAACTTACTAACAAAACATTTTTTTTCATGCGATCAATGGACGAATTAAATAATTTTTTCTCCCCATGACAATCAAAGAACTGTGTGATTTTTTTAACCCTTTATTGACTGATAAATTTTTTGGGGTTTTTCTTTTTCATATGACCAGTTGACAAGTTTATGATGCTTCCACCTCACCTAATGATGAAACTTAATGTTTAAAAATTAGCAAAATTCTTCATTTGATTACGGGAGAAAGAAATTGTGACATTCGTCTGTTGCTTGAGAGGACAATTGACAAATTTCAATCAGTCGTGGGAAAATATCAAAAAATTCTGTTGAGAAATGGGAACATTAAACAAGCCAGTTCCAAATATTTTTTTTTTTTTTTTTTTAGTTTCTTTACAAGGTACAAGTGTGTCCTTTATTAAAAAAATCTGTGCCTGATGGGCACTGACCCGTTTTTTCTACAGTAAACTTCTAGAAAAAAGGGCACTCGTATGCAGCGATGTAAACGTAAAAAAAAAACAAACAGAGGGTATATTCAGAGTTTCTCCCATGTTTAAAAAAGGGCAGGGTGCTTCTTGTAGGAAAAGGGCACTTTTGGATTCCGAAAGGCATGTTTTGGATTTTTAAGGACACTTTTTTTAATTTTTAAAGGCATCCTTTTGATTTTTAAAATTACTTTTAATATTTAATAGACAGGACGCTATTTTAAAGACAGCAATGAGGCAATTTTTACTTTGCAAGTAAATTATTTAATAAAGAAAGGAGTAAAGGCACTTTTTTCAGCTGGGAGCAACAAGGGTGCTAATGTTTTCCATCAGGGGTAAGAGGGCTGCTGTTTTGTAAACCTAAGGGCAGGCAGGGTGCAGCACCCTCCTGACACTGTCTACGGGAAACTCTGGTATACCTTAGAGTGTATATACAATAGCTTTTTTGAGAAACGGAAGTTAAGCAGTGTTACTGAAAAAGAACCAGAAGGTATACGACATTTACCTCTGTATACCCTCCACTTCTGACAGCAAATTTTTTCTCTCTTTTTTGCGAACGATAATATTTTTTTCTGCTACCAATCGACGAATTTCGCATTCTACTCGTGACAGATCAGTGAAAATTGTGATATTTTTTTTCACAGTCGAATGATAAACTGTGTCTTTTTTTCAACTGATTGGCCAAATCTCGAGGGGTTTTTTTGCATGGCTGATCGACGAATTTCCATTTTTTCTCTGATCTACTGACGAATTTCGCTTTTTTTTTTACCGGTGACTGATTTTTAAATTTTGCTATATCTCTCTTGAACCAGTAAGTATATCTTGAGGCCAATTGGAGAGTTTTTTTCCGCTACTGATGTACGAATTTTGCAGTTTCTTCCGTCGATCTACCGACGAATTCCGCGATTTTTTTTTTAGCCACGACCGATTTGCAATTTTCTGGATTTTTTCTTTTAACATAGGTGAATTTTGAGACTTTTTCTTGCGACCCATTAGAGAAGATCGTGGGTTTTTTCTGGCGGTGCACTGACGAAGTTTTTTACCTGCAACTGATTAGCAAAAATCATGGATTTTTTCTCGCAACTGTTCGTCGAATTTTGTATGTTTTTTCACAACAGGCTGAAGAATTTCATGGTTTGTTCTCCATGACTGATGAACTGTACGAGTTTTTCTCGCGACCCATTGATGAATTTCACAATCTTTTTAATAAAGATGAAAATAAGGAATTTTGCTTAGTAGCCACTGGCCGGTAGGTTGACTTTATTTAGTAGCCAGTTACTAGCGAGTGAGAATAATTTCTTTAGTAGCCAGTAAGTACATTTATGTCACTGAATATTTAATTTATGGGTATATTTTAGGTATGTTTATCCACTGAGTAGCAGGTATGATTCAAAATTGAAAAAAATAGGTTTAAAAAATCTGAAATTTGCAGCAAATTTTCTGAAATGTAAAGGGAGGGTTGGTAGGGGATCCCTCCTGGTACTAATTATGCATTTTTTCCAGATACTTTAACGAAATTCGCGTTTTTTCCGGATCTATTGGAAATGTTTTCGTTTCTTTGGCGTTCCTTTGACAAAATGTGTTTTTTTCACGATCTTTTGACACAATTCACATTCATTTTCGCAATTCTTTGGCAAAATTCTCGGGTTTTTTTTTTTCGAAATTCTCATTCCCCCCCCCCCCCCCGCGATCCTTCAACTAAATTTGTGTTTTTTGACGATCTATTGACGAATTTTGTGTTTTTGCCATGATCCATTGACGATATTTGTGTTTTTTCTTTGCTCTATTGATGATATTTGCGTATTTTCGCAATTCTTTGATGAAAATTTGGATTTTCAGAGATCGTTTGATGAAATGTGTGGGTTTTTTGCGATTCTTTGACGAAATTGGTTTTTTTTTTTTTCTGCGATGTATTGACGATATTTGTGTTTTTTTCCGCAATCCACTGACCATATTTGCATTTATTCCATAATCCTTTGACGAAATTTCGGATTCTTTGCGATCCTTTGATGAAATTCGGGTTTTTCCACGATCCTTTGACGAAATGTGCTGTTTTTATTGTGATTTTTTGACAAAATTCTCGCTTTTTTGCGATTCTTTGATACAATTCGCTTTTTTGGTGATCCTTTCATGAAATTTACATTTTTTTTTTTCGTAATCCTCTGACGAAATGTGTGTTTTTTCGCGATCTTTTGACAAAATTCACATTTTTTTCTTTCCCAATTCTTTTACGAAATTCCTTTTGGAAAATCTTGCGTTTAGCTGGTACTTTCCATATTTTTAATCGTCAGTTTTTCACATTTACTCGTTGAGTGGCGACTGGCGATTGCTTATTTTCATCTTTACTTTTTAAATGAACGATTAAAGAATTTGGTGATTTTTTTTCTAACCAATGAGTGACAAATTTTGCGATTTTTCCTACATTGAATGGTGAATTTTCTTGAAAATGAAAATTTGAAATGTTCTGCAGTGAAATCCGTTGTTCTGCGATGTACGTCGCATTTATAAGCATATTCTGATTTGGGGGATTTCATTATCTCTTACTTTTCGGACTTTTTTTGAAATTGCAGCACTTTCATCGGAGGTTTCCGATAAATATTATTTGTAATATATAAAAATTTCAAAGGGGGGGGGGGGCACAATACTAAAGCCCAAAGTGCGGCACTTTTCTAACTTTTACCAACACCTGTCCCTATCGTGTAACATACAGTTGGAACGGCCTGTGACCACTTATTCATGTTATACACATCCAATATCCATGCTGCCACTTTGCTCCCCCCTGGGAGGGGCACTTTTCTAAATTTTACCGGCACCTCTCATGTGACATATCGTTCAAAAGGTCTGTGACCACTTATTCATGTTATGCCCCTCCCCCCCGACTTTGCCCCACCGGGGGGGGGGGCACTTTTCAAAATTTTACTGACATCCCTGATGTGACATATCGTTCAAAAGGCCTATGACCACTTATTCATGTTATGCACCTCTAATGCCCCTCCCCCCACTTTGCCCCCCCCCCTCGGGGGCATTTTTCTAAATTTTGCCGACACCCGTCATGTGACATATCGTTCAAAAGGTCTGTGACCCCTTATTCATGTTATGCACCTCTAATGCTCCTGCCCCCACTTTGCCCCCCCCGGGGGGCATTTTTCTAAATTTTGCTAACATCCCTGATGTGACATATTGTTCGAAAGTCCTGTGACCACTTATTCATGTTATGCACCTCTAATGTCACTCCCCCCACTTTGCCCCACGGGGGGAGCACTTTTCTAAATTTTGCTGACACCCCTCATGTGACGTATCGTTGGAAAGGTCTGTGACCACTTATTCATGCTATGCATCTCTAATGCTCCTCTTTCCACTTTGCCCCCCCCGGGGGGGGGACTTTTTTAAATTTTGCCGGCACCTCTCATGTGACATATCGTTCAAAAGGTCTGTGACCACTTATTCATGTTATGCCCCTCCCCCCCCCACTTTGCCCCACCGGGGGGCACTTTTCTAAATTTTACTGACATCCCTGATGTGACATATCGTTCAAAAGGCCTATGACCACTTATTCATGTTATGCACCTCTAATGACCCTCCATCCACTTTGCCCCCCGGGGGGGCACTTTTCTAAATTTTGCTGACACCCCTCATGTCACATATTGTTGGAAAGACCTGTGACCACTTATTCATGTTATGCACCTCTATTGCCCCTCCCCCCACTTTGCCCCCCCCCTCGGGGGCATTTTTCTAAATTTTGCCAACACCCGTCATGTGACATATCGTTCAAAAGGCCTTTGACCACTTATTCATGTTATGCACCTCTAATGCCCCTGCCCCCTACTTTGCCCCCCGGGGGGCACTTTTCTAAATTTTGCTGACACATCATGTGACATATCGTTCGAAAGTCCTGTTACCACTTATTCATGTTACGCACCTCCGGTGCTTTCCCCCCCACCCCGGGACACTTTTCTAAATTTTGCTGACACCCCTCATGTGATATATCTTTCAAAAGGCATGTGACCACTTATTCATGTTATGCACATTCAATGCCCCTCCCCCCACTTTGCTGCACAGAAGGGGCACTTTTCTAAATTTTGCCAACACTGTTCATGCAATTTATTATAAGCATAGTTGATTTCCAGAAACGATCCTATACAAAGCCATGACATGATACCCCCAAAAGCTAATGTTAAATCAACCAACTTCACAAATTTTTAATTCCATTTGAGTATTTGAAGTTTTTTTTATTAATATGTATATATGTTTTATTAATATGTTTAGTTTATTAATATGTTTAGTTTATTAATATGTATCAAATCAATGTCGAACTGGATATGTAATCATTATTATGTATTGATCTGATGCGAATTTGCACAGAAGGCTGTCCGCATGCAGGTGCAACGATATAATGTAAAGAGAAGATACAGCTTTTATACCTAAAGGAAAACTGCAGATATTTCTGCCAAAATCGGTGAAGGGAAATAACAGGTTTTTTACCTGAAGGAAAACAGCAGGTATTTGGAACTCAGAAGGTTATAGGAAAATACATGTTTTTTACCTAAAGGTAAGCTGAAGGTAATTTTAGATCCAAATACCTTCAGTTTCCCTGAAGATTTTTTTTTAAGGTTTCTTGCTGACTTTTTTACCTGGGATTAAACTGAAACTGCAAGTGTGTAAACAGTACAGTATAGGTCATACATTTCCGCGATGATTTTTTCCCGAAACCCCATAGGGCACCGTCAACAAATTGAAAAACAACGAATATCTTTTGGATAACCCTGTAAAAACTAATATAGCAAAAGCGTTCAAACTCAAGATTATTAATAAGTGGCTTATTGTAATAGAATGTGCTCATTTTTATGAGGATAGCATGTGTACTCGTAGAGAAATTAAGGTTTTTATAAAAACAGTCGCAAATTTCACCAAGTTTTTTTTGCTTATAATTTGCATAGTTCTTTATAAAAAAAAGTTCTTGTCAGAAAATATGAAAATCAACATTGTACACAATATTCCGTAGTCATAATTAAAAAAATTGGCTGAAAAATGAGCAGGTTTACTAAAACATGTTTCACGGCGCATGTGCGAATGCAATCAAAATATAATGTACATGATGTATTACCTAAGTATATAGAACAACTTTTTTGAAAGTTTCAAAATCATAGCTTGAAAATTCTGAAAATTATCGTCGATAGAATAAGCGCGAAATCCGTTGTTCCCAAAAGGAAGCAAAAAGGTGAGGGGTTATATCTAAATATTGTAGTACGTGCAATATTGAGCTCGCTATCTTTGCACTAATCAACAGATATTTGATACAACCCCTTTATTTTTGCTTCTTTTCGGGAACAACGGATTTCGAGCTTATTCTATAGACGATAATTTTCAAAATTTTCAAGCTATGATTTTGAGGCTTTCACAAAAGTTGATCTATATACTTAAGTAATGCATTATGCATATTATATTTTGATTGCATTGGCGCATGCGCAGTGAAACTTTTTTTAGTAAACGTGTTCATTTTTCATCCAATTTCTATTATTTTTTAAAATCTGATTGCGGAGTATTGTGTACAACGTTGTTTTTCATATTTTCTCAAAAGAAATTTTTTTATATTATGAACTCTGCAAATTATACGCAAAAAAACTTGGCGAAATTTGGGACTGTTTTTATAAAAACCTTAATTTCTTTACCAGTATACATGCTATCCTCATAAAAATAAACACAGTGCATTACAATAAGCCACTTATTAATATTCTCGAATTTGAACGCTTTTGCTGCATTAGTTTTTACAGGGTTATCCAAGGATATTCGTTGTTTTTCAATTTGTTGACGTCCCCCTATGGGGTTCCGGGAAAAAATCTTCACAGAATTATATGACCTATACTGTTTACACACCTGCAGTTTGAGGTTAATCCCTCATGTATTTTTCTAGATATTTTACAAAAGTCTAAAATCACAAGTGACCGGTCACCTTTGGCCATACAGTGTAGCCGGATAAGCATTGAAAACATGCCTTTCAATCAAATTTTTTGATTTTTTTTTTCCAGAGTGGCTACCTATCTGTCAATTTATTTCTCCTATTATCACCTTATAAAATTTGATACTTTATGAGATAAAAATGTTTTTTGAATTTTTTTTTAAAATTGATTTTTTCAAAAACTACTGCACCGAGTTTCATGCCATTAACTGAGATTATATAGATACCCAAGATTCATAACTGGGAATTTTTGTATAATTTTCTGTTTATAAAAATTGTGTGAAATAGCGATAAAAAAAATTTCAAAAATAAAAATCATATGTCATGGTTATACGAAAATTACCATTTTCCTGTAAAAAATTCCTGTGTAAACTGATGTATTTTAGATTTCAATAAGCATATAGGCCATATTTTTAAACACTGCCAATACTAATTCGATATCGAAAACTAGCGTTTTGTATCGGAGATAAAGGAGAAAAATATTTTTTATTTGGAAAAGAACAACATTCTCCGATATCGAAATGTAATGACAATTATAATGACTTTTATTTAAACATTTTTCTCATCACTTTATTAGACCAGGGTTCGTACGGATCCTTGAATTTCCAAACTAAGAAATTCTTCTGTAGCAGTATTTTTTTATAGAAACTGTCGCCTTAAATAAGGCGAAATTTCACGTGTTTAATCTAGATTTCTTTTTCTGTAAAAAAATACTGATATTTCGCCTTACGAGTCCTGTAGACTTTTAACGAAGACTAAAAAGAGTAAGTAGTTTCGTTATTTTTAAACGCAAGTCATAGTAATAAAATAAAAGTGTTATATAACTAGAGTTCGAACCAATTGCGCTCATTTATTTGTGAGATATTGCCAGGTTTGGGTGGTAATAGACGATTTTTTATTCAAGATATATACTACTCTCAATTTTTGCATTATTTAATGAAAGATTTCTGTGGCTATTCAATTCTAAGATAAATATTTGCTAAAATAGGTACATAATTCGAGTAAAAGAAATCCGAATAAGACAACACTGTATCACGCTTTGTAATTAAAATATATTTCTTTAATTTTGAGCCGTTTAATTTTCGATGAGATAAAAATGCTTTCTAAAATAAATAAGTTTTAGTCTAAAAAAACAGTAGAGCAAATGTAAGAAGATTAAAATGTACTGTAAAGATATTACGAATTTGGGCATTCGCACAACCTTTTGACTTTTGGGGAAAAAATCTGACAAAATTAAACATGCTAAAATAACATTTTAATCTGATAGACGAATGCCTTAATAATTCAAAATAAAGAAAAAATGGTCAGCAGCGAAATTTTTTTTTTTTATTTAACTGAGGTTTAAGTTAAACTTCCGAGTTTAATGTTCCTTACCATTTTACCCCTATAACTTTATATTTTCTTCTAAATTTTTACTTATAATGAATTTTCATAGTTCCCACAGGACATTCAAATAAGAAATAATAAAAATGGAGTACTTTTAATACAGAATTTTTGTATAATATTTTCTTAAAGGGGTGTTAAAGAAGGGACGATAAAATAAAAAAAAAAGGGGATGGTTTAGGAAAAAAGGGGTGGTAAGGATGGAACGGTAAGGAAAATTACCACGTATTTTTAGGAAATTCATGTTAAGACTAAGTGACAGCCACAATGTTTATTGATTTTTAGAAACAGTTGCTAACATTGGATTAAATTAGATTTATTTTTTTAATTTACTTCAAAAAGTGCAGGAATAAACCTTGGGGACGGTAAGACTACCAATAAAACCACAATGCTTGAAATTGATATTTAAATGCTGATTTAAATTTTGAAGTAAATTTCCTGTCAGAGAATTTTAGACATTCTTTCTCTAGCAAACTTCTGCATGAGAAAGAACTTGAAAAAAAATCCTGCGGCTGCATCTGGAGTGATTTTCTGTATAATTTAAAAGAGGGACGGTAAGGAATCTAAAACCCAGGGACAGAGTTTTAAAACTAATAACAACCCTAAAAATGTGTGCAGGTTAATTTTTTGCTACATATTTATATAAAACAATAGTTACAGTTTCGGAAAAAAATTACATCGAATTATTTTATTGAATCAATCTTATACAGACAGCTCCAAACTTAAAAATCAGCATCAGGGACACGGGACGGTATAGGGGTTTTCCAGGTATTTGGACACCCAACATCATCCAAAACTTATTTATCTCGTTAATATTGATATGCAATCATGCAATGGCATGTTTCCCAGTATATGAAATAAAAAAAAAACACAAAAAAGTATATTAAAATAAAAATTATCATTCAGGTACGGGAAAGTCAAAAGATTGTGACGGGTTCAGTGCTTCAGGCCTCACTTTAAAACACTAGATTAATATTAGCACAATTATTCTAATTGGTAAACAAATCATATTAGATGTAAAATTCCAACTGGGCGAAAAATGTCTGGACCAGGATTCGAAGATGAGGAAGCTGAACCAGGTTTCAGACCAGATGCTGTAATCATCAAGGTTAGCTGGGTGAAAAAGTTCGACCAGAATCGTCCGGGATAGCTCAGATGGCAGAGCACTGGCGGCTTCAGCCAGGAGATCCCGGGTTCGAAAGTTGGAATTTTACATCTAATATGATTTGTTTACCAATTGTGTAATTTCGTATCCAGCGATTTCTGGAGTTCCTTTACCTGAGATTTATTCTGTTGAGCTGAACCAGGTTTCAGACCAGATGCTGTAATCATCAAGGTTAGCTGGGTGAAAAAGTTCGACCAGAATCGTCCGGGATAGCTCAGATGGCAGAGCACTGGCGGCTTCAGCCAGGAGATCCCGGGTTCGAATCCTGGTCCAGACATTTTTCGCCCAGTTGGAATTTTACATCTAATACTCACTTTAAAAGTTTTACTTTTATGAGAAATAAAAGCTGACTATTTTTTAATGTATTACAATTGTTAGACATACGCATTCAAAATGGTAGTTACTAAAGCAAATTGCTAGATTAAAAAGGTTGAAACTAATATGCATAATTACTTTTCATTAAAACTGGTGAAAAATCATTTTCATTTAAATTGATTGTGATTACTGTCGTTATATTTCGATATCGAAAAATGTAGTTTGTTTTCCATGCCAAAAATAATCTTCCCTATTTTGGTCTAGGAGACCAACGACTTATTTTTGATATCGAATCTGTATCGACAACGTTGAAAATTATGCCCATATGTTTATTTAACTTTGAAACATAGCAATACTGTTAAGTAAAAATAGCAAATAAAGCCTTTGTGCAACAATATTAAAAAGCAGAAAAACCAACGTTTAAAATGCACAAATAATATATGAAAAGCAGAAAACAGCTGTTTCGAATCTACTAGCGAGATTCTTCTTCAGTGCAAAAGGAACAGCGTGCTAGAAAAAGCAAGGTTGAGCAAAATCCTAGACAGAGACGCGCTGGCTTTTATACCCTATGCGGGTGGCGAAGGCGCCGAAACAACCAATGAGAGAGAAGCAGTGGAAACGACTGGGTGGAAGAGTAGCGACATCCTAAGAAGGTTTGATTTTAAAGTTATTTTTTCTCCTGTTAATAAAATCCCCTTTTCAAATCTCAAACACCCCGTTGATCGCCTAGATAATTGGGGCATTTACCAGATCTCTTGTCAGTGTGGTCTTTCTTATATTGGTCAGACTAAACGTGCTCTTAGATTTCGTTTAAAAGAGCATGAAGGTTATGTTAAAAATCAGGAGCTCAAACGTTCTTCTATTGCTCAACATTCTTGGTCTTCTCAACATAGGTTCGATTTTTCCTCAGCCATCATTATCCAAAAATGTTCTTCTAACCTTGATCTTGATTTTTGGGAAGCTTACCATATCATTAAAAATTCTCACTCTTTAGTCAATGACTTATCTAGTACTCCAGATTTTCCAAGTATTTGGAAAGCGTTAATTTAATTCCCCTTTTTTGGTTTCTTTTCTCTTCTTCTCCGGTAGATGTCGCTACTTGTCCACCCAGTCATTTCCACTGCTTCTCTCTCATTGGTTGTTTCGGCGCCTTCGCCACCCGCATAGGGTATAAAAGCCAGCGCGTCTCTGTCTAGGATTTTGCTCAGCCTTGCTTTTTCTAGCACGCTGTTCCTTTTGCACTGAAGAAGAATCTCGCTAGTAGATTCGAAACAGCTGTTTGCTGCTTTTCATATATTATTGTGCATTTTAAACGTTGGTTTTTCTGCTTTTTAATACTGTTAAGTGTTTGATCCAAAAATTCTTTTGTCTAACTTGAGTAGCTCCGCCCCAGATAACGCCTTTAAATGAATTTTATTAATTTTTACATGTATTTTTTAAAATACTTATATGTTATATCCAACGCCAACTTTCGGAATTTGTATATAATATAGGTGTACATATGAGGAATTTTTTTGCAAAATAATGGTAATTTTCGTATAAACAGAAGGTATTATTTTTATTTTTTAATTTTTTTTTGCTTTTTCACACCGTTTTTATAAATAGAATATAATATAAAAATTCGCATTGATGCATCTTTCGTATCGATATAATTTCAATTAATGGCATGAAATTCGGTACAGTAGTTTTTGAGAAAATCAATTTTTAAAAATTAAATAAAAAATTTTTTATCTTATAAAATATCAATATTTATAAGGTGATAATAAAGGAAATATATTGTCAGATAGGTAGCCACATCTGGGGGGAAATCTAGAAATTTGATTGAAAGGCATGTTTCAATGCTTACCCGACTATGCCCTTTAACCCTAATTATAACTGCAACATAAGCATGCATAAAAAAAAAAAAAAAAAAATCAACCTCTGCACAGTGGCGGGATTACCCAGGATACTGGGGTAATTCCGCCACTATATCAGAGTAATGACGCCACACCTTAATAAGATATATTTTATCGGTGTTAGCATCATCAGAAGGCGACGAAATTATTTGAAGGCTTCCTTTTCTTAGCCGCAGCCTCGCTTTTTTTCGGCATCACTTTATCCTTTTTGATAACTGTTTTTGGTCTTTTTGACAGATTCATGCCTAAAATCTTTGAAGCAGCTTTTAGCTCTGCTCGTTTTTTTTTTTTTTTTTTTTTTTTTTTTTTTTTTTAATTTCCTCCCTTTTAGAGGCTGGTTTTTCTAACTCTTTCTTCATTGGACTTTCCGTTAATATTGTAGAGGGACTTTTTCTTTTTGCATTTTGCAACTTTTGCCATGGTGGCAACAAACCCCAAGCAAAGCCGAAAGAAGAACCGAACTTGTTCAAAAAATTGCATCAAAATGTCGGCGAATGCATGTAGAATACGGGTAGTATTATTTTAAATATCTAATGTTGCAATAAAAGGTGTTTATATCTACTCATTTGAAACTCAAAAATAAGAAGCAACTAGATGAAAACTAAATTTTTCACTAGAACAAACGAACGACGTGCAGCAAAATCACTCGCACTCTAAGCATTGTTTCTATTGTTGGCAGCTGTAGTGCAGGCGCATTCACTATCTCAAACTGTCGTTAGTTTTCAAACTAGACTAGGTGGCGGCATAACTCCGAGTGGCGCGATTCCCCCCCCCCCCCTATATAAGGAAAATGGAGAAATGCATAAAATACATGAAGTTGAAAGAGCTCAGCAAAGATTCGAACAATTCAATCAGCAGAAAATCGCAAGATCTGATTAAAAATAGAACATGTCCGCCATATATGAAACATCTTATAAAAATTAACAATCCTGCAGTAATTGGAAGGCTAAAATATCACAAGAAAATTTTTCCCTTGCGACCTATTGTGACGAAATGCAGCAGCGCTGCATACAATCTCAAAAATGCTTATGTAAGTTTTTTGAAAACTGTTTTACCACATTCTAATTTTGTGTTAACCTCTACTAGTAACTTTACTGAAAAAATAAAAGATCTATCAATCACCGAAAATAGCATGCAATTTTATATATAGTATTACTTTACCCTTCGATTAATGTACAGGATATCAAATCTTCCATTGAAATCTCCCTCTATACGATACCAATATCAGATATACATATAAAAAAAATACAATAAAATCAGGTTTAACCTCAATATAGATACTTTTTTTTTTATCTTTAACAGAATATTTTATAAACATTTAAAGGAAGATTCCATGGGTTTTCCTATGTCTGGACTCTTTGCCGGAATCAAATCACGACCTTTGGAAACAAGATTTTTAACAAACATTGGTTTAAAAAACACAGTATGGTACATGTTCGTTGACGTTATTTTTATTGTACGGGAACATGGTTTTCATCAATTAGGGGAAAGTAGTGGAATGACGCTCACTTAAGGGAAAACATGAATTAGACAAATTTAGACAAAAAAAAAAAAAAATCAATATTTTATTAACGAAGTATAACTACAAAGCACAACGAACAGTTTGCAATCAACTAATTTGCATTAAAGTTTAAGGAATTTTTTGTATCGTTTTATTTAAATAGCCATCGATTGAGCGGTAATGCCCGACAAGGTAGGGTAATTGCGCTAAGAGTTTGAATACAATATTTAAGCAAGACAAAAGTCACATATGTGTGGTGCAGTGATGTGGGCTGTTCACACCACTGCAGACTTTTTGCGAACACTTTACACATACTGTGCACACATATTGTGTTACACATATAGTAGGCTACCTTTTAAAAATTTAGGTATTTTGATTTTTACCACTTTTTTGAAATCGTAAAATTCTCCTTGTTTAATGACATATTAATTAAGGCATAAACAGGGGAATTTTACCATTTCAAAAAAGTGGTGTTAATCAATAAATTTGAATTCAAAAAACGTTGCCCACTGACAACATTTTTTTCTGGAATTCCACGCGAGCGCCATTACCAGTTGTCGCCATGTTGGGTTTTAATGCATTATAATTGGCTTAACAATGCACTACAAAAATAAATAGAAGCATGCAAGTACAGCTAAATGTATATATTTTGTAGACATAATGAGTAAATTAATATTTGAAAATAAGAGTGTACACTTACCTTCAATTTGGATGTTGTAGAATTTTATAATAAAACAAATGCAAAATAACAACGTGAGGACACAAAAATACTTACCTTCCAATGATCACTATATCCTTACTGGGAACTTACGATTAAGTTCGCTAGGTGCCGGTACCGATCGCACGTTTTCAATTCTATTCTGTTTAGAGATATTGGATGAGCGGGATTGCCCTTCTGAGCGTCATTACCCTACTTTCCCTATACCTTTCCCTTGTCAGAGGTAATGAATTCCATGTAAATATAATTTTTACTCTTGAAATTGAGAAAAATAAAAATGTGCATTTCCTCAACTTGAATTTAATTAAAATCGAAGAAAACCTCACTATTGACAGAGCTGTTTATAGAAAATCAGATCAAATAAAACGAATCTAGTTAATTGCTCATCACCATTCTTTTATAAAAGAGCAGCTTTCAAGTTTTACATTAGACGAGCTTTTAAAGTATGTACACAAAACATTTGGAATAAACAATTAATTTTAAAAAATGAAAAATCCCGACTGCGTAAAAAGCGAACTAATGAATTATTTCTCATCAATCTGAAACTATTTTTTTTTTCAATTCTTACTATTCGCTCACACTCTCGCTATATATATATATATATATCTTGTTCAAGTTTTCAATCGTTAATAAAATACTTATTATTGATCCAATCAAGTTCAAATATTTTTTAAAAAACTTGTAGTGCATGACACTTGATGTTAATTTAGTTTTTTTCAAATATTAATTCATTAATTAAACGAAATTAATTAATTTTCAATAATCGGGAGAGCCCTCTTATTGATCAAGGTATTTTAATTCCGAGAGAGCCCTCTTCTTGATCAAGGCATTTTAAGAGGAAAGAAGAATGGGAGAAAAAAATTCTCTTATTGACCTAAGTACGAATTGACTTAAAATATATATTTTTTTTATATTACTTGTTTATATTACTTACCTATATTTTTATTTACTTGTATTGATGACTTTTAAGTTGTATTTAATTGTTAGTTCCTATCTACAAACACTGTTTCGATGAGGTCTATCGATGTCTATGATGGTTAGAGTTGCAGTAAAGCTAGAGATCCTACATACACACCTTCTAGGTTGTATAATATTTTAACGGAGCTTCTGACTGTAAAATACTCAATGAAACATCGTTTTCATTTTGAAAGACCTATCCAATGATATGCCACTAGGGTGCTTAAATTTTTTTTCGTCTCTACCGCCATTTTGTATTTTACGGCCGCCATTTTGAATTTTTAAAAACAAAATCTAGCCTATAACCATCGGGCCGTTAAGACTAATTGATAGAGACCTCATTCATTAAAAACCATGCAGTCGCTGTGATGTTTCGAGGGTATAAAGAAATAAACATACACAGATACGCGTGAAACACATAACCCTTCTTTTCAGTCGGGTAAAAAAAAACTTACTACAATCAGAGACATCACAGAAGAAAACTGATTTTCAGCATACCACGTTAATAAACGTATCTACGAGTATAGATTTCGTGTAAGTGTAAAAAAAAATAATCACATTGAAATAATATATAAAATACATATTCATACCCCTGGTTTGCACGAAACATTGAGATATGATTTACATAAGCATGGTATAAATTTAATAGCCTACCCTACAAGAAAATTAAAAGAATTAATCTGTACTACACAAGATCTAATCCCGAAGGTTGAAATAGCTGGTGTGTTTACAATTCCTTTCAGAAACGATAAAAATAACGGATTATAATTTATATGAATTACAAAACGGAAATTTAAAGAAAGAATAAAAAAACATAAAGCAGATATCTAGTTTTGCTTCCAATTCACAGCATTGTCACGTTTAAACTATAACAAAATATCATAATGGATTTTCACAAATCAAAAATTTTGTATGTAAACTCTAATTACTACACCTCTTACTCCACAATCTGAGAATCCATAGAAATTATATGTAAAGGCAATCGAATATGTTATTGACGCAATATCATACAATATGCACAATTTATTGTTAAATATCATGAAATATAATAAAAAGTTAAACACCCATTAATAAATGTTTCACCTGCATTGATTCATTTTAATCAGGAGCACTACTTCCGGCAACACCCGAAGAATAATAGACTTTCCCACTTCAAAGGAAGAGGTATAGTTGGATGTACAGAATGGCAGTTGAAGAAAGCCTTTCCCTGAAGAAGACTGCCGATGCAAATCGTAAGTACTGGGAGTTTAATAAGCTGAGTTTACTTTAAACTTTTAACATCTATATTTTTATGATCACCTTTTAAGTAAACTATTAACTTAAGAAGTTCATGTTATATTTTACGATTAACACAAGTTAGAATTTTAACGTTTTGTCTTATGGTTTTATTTAAATTTTAGTAAAATAATGTATTTTTGATAATAAAATAAAAATGTTATCTTAGTATGACCAAGTTTTAATGTTTCTTTTGAGTCAAAAAGTATTTTATAAGAATCTTCGACGCCAGAGAGATTCGGTGAAATGCGTGAATTATAGAATATTGAATGATGTGAGAGACTAGATTAATTTTAACACAATTATTCTAACTGGTAAATAAATCATATTAGATGCTATAATCATTAAAGTTAGCTGGGTGAGAAAGTCCCACCAGATTCGTCCGGGATATCTCAGATGGTAGAGCACAGGCGGCTTCAGCCAGGAGATGCCTGGTTCGAATCCTGGTCCGGGCATATTTCGCCCAGTTGGAAAATTTACATCTGATGTGAGAGACTATTTACATAAATTAAAAAGTCGAACTTCAAAACTATTAAAATCACATTTACTTCATATAATTAGAATATATCACTATTCTTTCAGATTTTAGTAAAAAAAATATAATTTATCGCCTGTCTTTTATATTATCATGGGAATATATTTCATAAAATAACAGTGAAATGAAAAAGAAAATTAATTACTTCATTTAATGAGTCAGATTATGAATTTTGACACAAACACAATCGGTTCGATAAACAGTTTCGTTTAATCTGAAGCAGCAAGAAACGTACAGTGTAAAGTTTAACCTTCTGATTTACTTCTTTAGCCTGTACAGATGTTACCTATTTAGCAGGTACAGATATTTTCCGGTTGTTATCTTTTAGTATTTATCTGCGAGAACACAGAGTAATTTTTAATTTCAGCATTTAATTCTCGCCTTTTTCTGTTTTTTCTTTGTTTGAAAATCCACAATATTTAAATACATAAATATAGTGGAATTTGATTAATTCAGACATACACCAAGATTAATACTGTACTAAAAACCCCTTACACATAGAGAAACCTATAGCATTTTGTTGTATGTATAGTATACGGAAATGAATATTATCACATTGAAACTTCTTTGTCACCTGTGTTATTTGCAGGTTATATTATTGAAGGCCTGAGTTATTTACAGGTCGTAATAAACTGTTTATTTTACGTACTATTTTTAGGGTATTTATTTTACATTTTTACTTTTAGAAATGACATTTTTCTCAGTACTTTTTTGTCCGTATACACATAACTCGAATATTATGTATATTTTTTGTTACAAATTGCGAACTTTATTAAGCTTTTAAATTATTTTAGAATCGTTATTCTTCATATGATTTGGTACATTTTTATGTTATTTTAACTATTTTTAATAATTATATTAGCGTAAAACATATGTTGAAGTTTAAATCATTGAAATGGATGCGTCAGTCATAGAATAGCTAGAAAATAGGAATATTTCTTCATAGATTCTTTCTTTGATAGCTGTTACAGCAAATCAAACCCAGTCAATAAAATTAATGTCGAAAATTAATAATATATTTTCCCCAGTCTTTCCGGGTCGTTTTGCAGTTAAGATTTCTCGCGAAAAAGATGATTGATGAAAGATAGACTCTATCATCCATCAGTAAATCACAAACTATGTTTATGATACATTTAATCCATAATTCACACAGTTATGCAATTACGCTTTATGATAATACATGATTGTTTTAAGATAATACATAGTTTGGTATTTTGTAGAATATTTTCATAAACAAAATGATTTAATTTTTTTCGGTAAAATGCAATTTAAAATGCACAATTTGTTCTACACAAAAATATATTTGCATTTACACATAATGTGAGTAACTATTTTAAAAGAACTATTATTTTTTTATGTGTTTCTTCATAAGAAACGGCTTTTGGAATAATTTAGAGAGATACTTGTTTATAATGTTCATATAATATGAATGTAACGACTGGCCTTCACGGTCTATTAAAAACATACTCTTCTTTTACAAATTAAATAAATTACTAATGCAAGAAGTATTTACTATAATTTGTCACATACTACAAAAATTCCTTAAATCTTTTTGGACGCATACTCGTATTTTCTAATAAATAAAAATTTATAAGTGAACTTAAGTTGCATTTGCTCAAATTATTTCATTAATTATTGTTCTAATAATATTTATTCTGTGTTTATGACAGTTTTATTTAGCTATAATTTTTAAATCGTAATTATATTTTTTACTTAGTTCATGCATTTATATTTATTTTAAATTTATATGAAAAATTTTCTTTTAATACTTGGAACATGAGTGAATGTGAAATATTGTTTTATGTTTTATTATGAAAAATGATGACTCACTTCTACAGAGTATTTAACTGCGTAATGTAACAATATTGCAGATCGTTGCATATACAAAATTACATAGGGTAACTCCGGGAGAGTCGCCGCATACGGGATAGATGGCGCACCCCTTGTATTTCTTGTAATTATCGATAGATGGTCGTCAAACGCACAGTATAGGTGCGCAATGAGATTATTTTAACCAGTGCATAGCGTGAATCCCATTTCGTTGTTTACTTGTAGAAGTACAATCCTTAATTTGGCGTAAGTGCATGATTTCACTGTCCAAACTTTTAAACGCGATATGTTTAAATACTTTTCATACACTAATTATTAATGCATGCATGATTTTGAAGTCAAAACTAAGTGTAGCGTTTGTATAGAATGCTGTGTGTATGGTCACGCCATTCCCATTAGCGATGTCAGGTAACTGTGATGGCCGACATCTGCACCATGCAAAATGGGATACATGCCGCACTGCTATACCGGTATACATACCGAAGTCTCTTTTGTACGGGATGATTAAGTGTTATTAACTTTTCCTTTTCTTTTCGGACAGACTAACCATGTTAGGCATGTTATCAAGTTTACTAAAACCAAAATATAAAAAGAGGAAAATAAAAAGTAAGAAGGGCAAGAAAGATGCAAGTCAAGATGATAATAATGAAAAATTGGATTGCGCGCAACGCAGACGTTCTTTGCAAACTACTCCAAAAAAGAAGAAGTGTAATTGGCTTTGTTGCATCATGTGTTTAAATGTAGTTGCATAAAGACTGTACCTTTTCGACACTTTTTCTGTAGATTGTAGTCGAAAAAGCAGGTCTTTTAACCCATTCGGGACCATAGTTGCATATAAGCACCTTCATAAAGAGCTTACAAAATTTGTTTTTGGGCCAGTAAAAAAGAAAAGTAATATTTGCCTTGTTTAATTAGAGCATTTCCATGATTATTTAAGTAAAAGTAACTTCTTTTTAAAAAGTGGTACCAACCGAATAAAATTTGTGTAAATGCTTTTTTCTTTAACCTTTCTAATGTATTGATGTTACGTTGTTGCTGAAATAACAATTAAAATTTAACGTAAAAAAATCGATAATTTTAATAGTGAAAATAGGCAACAATTATTAATTTGAATTTACTAATACTTTTCATTGTACTCATTTAGTTTCATTTTGTTATTACATCGTTAATTATAGTCCAGATATGAATATATTTTTTTTAATATTTTTATTTATAATTTTATTCTGTTCTTATAACAAGCTCGGCATAACTACCGCACAAGTGCGGCGTCTCAGCCTAAATGAACGGGTGACGCGCCGCAGTGTAATGTTTTAGAAAAAAATTGTTAAAAAATATTAATAATTTGTTTTGAATTTTTTTGTCACAGTACATGTGTTGTATATTTAAGATCAAATAACAAAACATGATTTTTTTTTTTTTATGTCCCCCATGGGACTTTATATACAAATTCAAAAAAATGTGCGGCATAAATCCCGGAATTACCCTACTATTGTTTTTTTTGTTTTGCGAAGAAAGATTCGTCAATTTAGACGATTTTTTTGGCCCTCCTTTTTCCATTGGTTGCTATTTAATTTTCGCAATTCTTTTTATTATTTGGCGCAAAGTTTCACATTTTTATGACTATATGTCAAGGCCATACAAATAAAAAATTCCGTATTGTCTCCTATAAAATGGGAAAACAGTTGGTTAATTATATATGTTTTTCATTATGGAAAGTATCCTCCTGGACACCAGTATTTTAACAGAGAAAATTTTATTTTGTTTAATTGGAACATTTTTGCGATTAAAAAAAAAAAAAAAAAAAAAAAAAAAAAAAACACTGTAAGATGATAGTGATTTGCAAAAGAGCCTGAGGCTTACTATGCCTGATGGGAAGAGAAATGTTTTGCTTAATTAACGCATTTATCTTTCTTTTAATTATACGTGAACGACGTCACTGGCAACAGCTTGCAGAGTGTTAAACAATGATTAAACTAATCCTATAACGAAAGATTAATCCGAAAGCCCCGTTGAGGGAATTAAAAGGGTAGTTAATCTTTGTTAATATGATCTGAAACATAGGTTTGCATCAAATATGAACGTTGTTAGTAATATTATGATTTTAAATTATAAAATTTGGATACCATTAAAACGCTATTACAAAAATACTTTATGGCGCCCAATCACGTTTGCTATTTTGTCAATCGGCAGTTAACACGATGGTGAATGATTCCCAATTAGGTTTTATAGTCTCCAAACATGTCTATTTTGGAGTGAATTTAGTTAGTTAATGCCATCCAGTATATTATTTGGTATTTAGATTAGATTATAGATATAAATATTATGGAACGGCAATCAAAACAATTTTTCAGAAACAAAAATTATAAAAACATTAGATTTTTAAAATAGACATCTCAGTTTACATTTCCAAAAGCTCCTTATTCATCAGATGCAGGTGTTTGTGGTTAGAAAGCAAGTAAATACCGCTATATGGATATTACGACAACGTAAATTGATGGTCCAAACTGTTGCTTATCCTTATAAAATTGCAGTGTAAAAAGAAATCTAAGATATGCAATAATCATTAGTACAATCAATTGAAAATTACAAATGTAAATTAAATCACAGTATGGGGGTTCAGGGTATCAGAGACCCCCCCCCCCCCAAGAAAGAAATCTACTTTATTTTCTAAAAAACTACCAGAATAAGTAGCTCATGAGAAATTCAGAATATGATTACGTAGCAATATGTTTAATTTAACACATTTAATGCCTGAAACATTCGAAGTATTTTTACTACTCCCTCTGTATTATATTCTCACGGTACATTAAACTTAAAAATACAGTATATAAATATACAAATTTAATTGTAAACAGCATTTCTACCGTAAAATAACACTCTGCTGTTAAATACAGGGTATATCTTACACTGAGTACTGCACTGTAAAGAAAATCGTAAATTCTCAGTACACGTACACTTAGTGTACAATAAAAAATGCTAAACTTCATAAAATTTAATATCCAGGTTGTCGCAGAAAAGATTAAAATAATCGTTCTAATAGGAATTTTGTCTTTTTTAAAATTTTCTGTTGAAAACGTAATCTTACGTAGCTTTCTTACAACTGTAATTACACCATAATCTGACGTTTTTGATACGAGCACCCAATTTTGACAGCATATCAGGAATTTTTTGAGCATATTTCCTTCCTACATCAAACTATTTAATTCTATTAAAAAGCGATAACTCTCATAAAATTTAATCTCCAAGTTATCAAAGAGAAAAATACAAATAGTCATTCGAATACGAATTATGTCTTTTTTAAATTTATGTTAAAAAAATAAGCTCAGGGTGCCGTCTTCATATTGTAATAGTACCGTAATCTGACGTTTTAGATACGAGCATCCAGTATATTTGGAATTGTTTGTGCATTTCACCAAACATCAAGTCATATGGCCAAACAGTGTAGGACTTATGAAGGTTTAGAGTTTGTAAGGTGTAAAGTTAAATTTATTTTTATTCGTTCTAAAACATATAGCAATGCATGCAGTTTTTAAAGCAGAACTCAAAACCTGAATGTCAGAATGAGCTCCAATTTTGGATTTGAATATTTGAATCTTCTAGGAAAACAGAGGTTAAAATTTGATTTTTTTTTTACATTTTTGAATAAACTAAGAACAAAAAATAAAATATAACAGAAATCGATTTCATACAAATCTGAAATTACAGCTGATTTGGACAAATAGTTTATTTTTCAAAATACATAAATTGCAATCTGTGTTAAAACGGTGGAAAAGAGCTTTAACATTACAAATCCCAAATTTTCAACCTACGCAATTCCTAAAGTATTTGTTCGAATGTCTTCCCTTTTGGTATAAGAATGTGAAATGTATCGAAAAAATCAAACATGCCTGTGGTTACGATCTGCACTGACACACAAGGTCACGTGACAATATAATAGTTAGTACACAAATAGAAAAGTATTATCCCGATCCGCGTTGTGAAAACATCTTAGGGGATAATATCAATTAATAAAATACAGGGAGAAACGCTTAACAGAGATAAAACAGAGATAAAACAAGTCTGTGAATAACTCAAGAACGACTTATTTACCGTCATGAAATGCAAATTTAGGACTGGAAGGTTGCTGATCGATAGATCTCCAATTTAATATTTACTAAATTTAAATTCTTAAGGCACATAAATTTTATTATAGTCTGAAAGAAAAGAATAAGAAAATGATTCAAAGAAAAGACAGAGAAAATATACACATACAATCAACTTTTATTTTCAATCATTTAAATTTCATATTTCAAATATCAATTCCTTTCTCATCACAATCAAATTTATATCATTTCCATTTCAATAGATCACAAAATTACTCTTTATAAGCTTCATCATCGTGAATTTTGGTTTCAAAATAATTCTCATCTGATTTCTCACTGCACAGATAAACGGATGGGCTACTTAGCCAAAATATTAACAAAACATCAAAACCATCATATCTTACTATTTTGATTTCACTAATAATTTATAATTTATAATGATAATTATCTATGTCTGCTTTAAAATTAAGCATACAATCATACTAACCAATGAAAATGCTAAATTCACATATTATAATGCACAAAATAAAATGGCCAAATATCAAAATAAGAAAATTTATTCTCACCATATACTTCAGTCAAATGGAGTGGGGACTCATCCTTGGCAATCACTTTTAGTCCTTAATGCAAATCACAGTCTTTATATTGTCACTTTGGCTTAACACCTTAAAGTTTTTAATAGTCTCTTTGGGCTTAGCAGTTCACTCAGTCACAGTAGTGCCTGGAAGTGATCTCCTTTTGGCATCAGAGATTCTTTTAGTCTAGTTTTCAAATACAGCCTCTTAAGGTCATCAGAATAGATCACTCGCGCATAAATGCGGTTCGACTCTCTTGGGTGTGCGTCCGGCTTTCAGGATTATCTTCGCCCTTTTCATCAAAACATTTCACAATCAGTGAATTTTCTCTATCAGTCCTTCTGCTCTTCTGCAATTTTAGATTCATGAGGCCTTCTCATTATTACTTTTCTCTTAAATTAACATAGTCTTCATAGATTAAGGGTGAAGAGATCATCACGAGATAGGTGTGGTCACGGTTTACGCCGACTTCTAGACTTATACGGTCCAACATATCTGGCAAATCGCGAAACTAGTCTTGGATCATCCTTCGGGAGTGGGAGAAAAAGTGGAATTAAAAATTCTCTTTTTGTGAAAAAATCTTCCTCAAAAATTAAGATGTGGGGAGTATTTCGTTTAGACAATATGGTATTTTTCATTCGTTGCTTGAAGCTTCTTTCCTATTGTTACGCTGGGTCACTTAAATGTGATTCGTTTTCTCATCTCCCTTTTAGGGCGTCTTCACACTTTTCCCGTCGCATATCTAATTTTTTCGTTATGACTCCAGGGGTTATGGCGTCACCTAGTAGCGTCGGATACCTGCCACACACGTTGAGAACCAATAAATTTTATCCCTCTCCGTCGTAAATTTTGTGTTAAAAGTATTATAAATATTTGTGACTGATGCTATTCTTCCCTTGCCTCAATATGGCGTCCATGTGCATTTTATTGCCTTATTTTTGTCTGAAGTATCTGTGAGTTTTTATCACAATGTTTACATACATATAAAAAATTCTAAAATTTTTAATTATTGACAATATTTCCAAAACACATTAGATATTCGTAATCCTTATATTTTTATAAACAAAATGATACCAATAAACATATATATATTTGTTTATATACCCATTATAAATTATGAATTTTAATATGTACATGCTATTAAGAATTTTCCCAAATTAATTTTCTTGATTATTTCGTAAAGCAATATTTAGCAAAATACAATTAATTATTTGTTCTAGATTCGCACCGGGTTGTGCTGTTTTGTGTAATTATTTTGAAATTAATTAACAAACGATGTCGTATAGTTTTCACTGCGACAATGCCGTCAAATTTGAGTGTTCGTATTGAAAATTGCACAATTTGGTACAAATTCATAATGAAGACGGCCTCCTAAGCTTGCCCATTTAAAAATAAATTTAAAGAAAACTTAAGTTCTAATCGAATGCCTATTATTGGTTTTCTAAAAAAAAAATGGCAATTAAATTTTATGAGGGTTTAACGGAATTTTTATACTGGCTGTATACTAATTTTACTCTATTTGTACCATTTTCAGTCTTTACAATATGCATATACAGCATTTCTGTGGCACATTAAAATTAAAAATACAGTATATGTAACAGTTTAAATTTAAAAAGCATTTATACCACAAAATAAGTTTTTTTCGTAGTTATGGCATAGCTGTCACTAATTATTATCTAAATTACTAATGTATAATTTCAGCCTCACCAGTTTAAACTAAAAACGATATTTAAATACATATCAGTGATGGACACTGTAGCAGCAAAGAATCAATTGAGACCGCTAAATTTTATTAGTGTTCTTCTTCTTATATCCGGACTGATTTTTTTAAAGGCAAAGAATACTATTAAAATTTAGTGGTGACAAACACCCAAATGCTGCGCCACTGTTCCATTACTGACATATATATTTCTCATGCTGTGTTGGACTCAATCTTATTTCGAGTTGGGGGGTGTCTTTATATATGAGAAACCTACCGTAAGCAAATACCTTTTATTAAACTCATGAGGTGTGTTTGAGCTGTTCGTATATATTGAAAGTTGATATACAGCAGTACTTAGCGTACAGTATATACCAAATCGATTTGTTTTTACAGTCCGTACGGATTATATATAATATACAGTGTATACACTAATTACAAGTGGTTTTACAGTATATATATACTTACTGATTAGAAATTGTTTTGCAATATATATATGTCCCGTATATACCGTATTGAATAATACTAGCTCTGTATATAAACTCATTTTTGAGATGCATACGCGAGAAAATAATTTATGTTACATGAACTGTTTTTCTGAATTTCTGCACGTATACTGATTGCATTGCTAGCATATTCTACCTTTTATATTGTAGTTTAAATATTTTTATTCTATTGCATAAAATAAGAAACATATTTAAACTCGATATTAATATAACTGCAGTATTTTCTTTGGTTTCTTTATTTTCTTTAAAAGATAATAAAAACCTTATCAAAAGTTTCAATAAGCAATTCGAAAATAGAGAATCTATTCCAAATCAAATCCGTATACAATCATATTTATTTACAGACTGTACACGGTTTTAATATTAAGTCACAAAAATCTAATAACTTCTCTTAAGCACTGTAATTTTTCATCTCGATATGAGGTTTTCACAGATATTCATCTGTAGTGGTATTTATATTTTTAGGAACTGAAATAATATTGGTCTGTGGAAATACATAAGGATTTTCGCCTTCTTTCTTAGCTACATAAAAGCAGAAATAAATAAATATTCTCGTGTAAGTTTGAGATGTGATATTCAGTAAGAAATGAAATATTTTCGCATATACCTTACCCATGGCACTAATTTTTTGCGCATTAGTTTGTCGATGCTTTTTTGACAATAAAAGTTAAAAATAATTCAAAAATTTTTATTTAAATTATTTTAATGAAAACTGATACATTTTACTATTTACATAGTGAAATTGAACAACAAATAATAAACGACACATACTTTGTGACCAATGAAATACATTTCTTTGCAAGTTTATGTCTCTAATGTTTTACGCATGTTCGAATGAGACAAAATGAGTAAGTCTTACCACTTCGTTGGTCTTCCTTTGGCAACGAAAACACCTCTAACTCTTCTCGGCATAGTTGAAACTAATCGTTGGCACTCAGAAATTGGAATTTTTTGCCATTCTTCAAGAAGAATTCTTTTCAATTGCTGATTGTCACGTGGTTTTCTTTTTCGAACTTCCTTGTTTAAGTACAGCAACAAATCCTCGATAGGATTGATGTCCGGTGAATTCGGTACCCAATCTAGCGCAGAAATGCCATTTTGTTGAAGCGAGGCTTTTATTTGTCCTAACCGTATGCGGTTTGGCTAAGTTTTGTTGAAAATATAGCCCGATTGAAGGACAAGGTGTGGAATTGTAGGCAACAACTTATTCTTCAAAATGTCCTGATAACGTTGTGCATTGATAGTCCCGTCATATGACATCATTTGGCCGACACCAGAATAACTAAAACATCAACAAATTTGAACATATGACGGAAACTTGCACTCTTGTTTGACGCATTTTGGGTTTAAAGATTCATTTGCTTGCTGTACGACCCGACGACCTATATTTCCATATAAAACTGGAAAAGGGGATTCATTTGACAATATAACACTTTGCCATTGCTGATCCATTGCAGTCCATTTTAAGTGATCCACAACCCACAGAAAACGCTTCATTTTTTGAGCAGGAGTTAAAGTTGGCTTGCGTTTGCTTTTGTAAGATTTGAAGCGCATTTTATGCAATCTTTTTGTAGCCATTTTACGAGTCGCTGATCGCCCTATGCTGTTTTGCCATAGGGATGTGGCTTCTGTCACCGTTCCTGGTCTGCTGTTCATTATCACTCGAAGCAACATTCGATCTTCTTTGTCCGTTGTTGTTGATGGGCGACCAGTACTAATTCTTGGCTATATATATCCGGTTGCAACGAAAGTTTTCAAAACATAACACACTGTTGATTCAGGAATCATCAAATCCCTGCCTATTTGTCTGATTAGACACCCATTATTTCGTTTTTCGATTATCTTTTCCCTCTGCTCTACCATCAATCTTTTGCGACCCATTTTCTTTTTATGAATCGATTTGACACCGCTCTCCCTTCAAACAACCCATTCCATCAGTCCCGGATGTGATAATTTGCATAGTTGAGAACAACATGCCAATCGAAATTGTAGAAAATTGTCTTTAAATGCACATGCGCAAAACAATAGGGATTTCTATTTTTTAGAGGAAAAATGTTTTACGTACAAAAATCTGATTGTGCGGCTTTATTTATTTTTTTTATTCAATGCAATTAATTTTAGACGACTGACATTTCAAGAATTTTTTTGTTTATTTAGAGAAAATTAAGTTTGAGTTTTCTTTTTTGAAAAAGTTTACTTTTGAACTGGTGCGCAAATAATTAGGGCCACAGGTAAGGTATATAAGGTGTGTCCCATCGAAATATAGCCACCATGATTGTGTGCTGTAATTGGACACGAAAAAAACCAATAAGAACGAATCAAATATATTAAGAAAGCATATATACAAATACATATTTACAAGGAGTAACTCACTCCCTGCCTTTCCTGGGCAGGAAAAAAAACGAATTTGTAAAAAAAAGAGGGAGGAAAAGTGTCCCGCCGAAATAAAGCCGCTACTGTTAATAGACAATATATCCACCATGGTTATATATGATGTGAATATACGATATAGCATACCATTTACCAATCCTTGGAAAACAGTAGCATCAATATTCTCCCACATTTCAATGATGACGACCTTCACTTTTGCCACAGACTAAAACTGTCCGCTATTGGCATATACAGCCCTACTGAGGATACCTCACACATTTTCTTAGGGATTGAGATTAGAGAAAAAGGACAAGCTATTCAATTACATGCAGCCGATTATCCAAAAAACATTCCCAGGAGGATTTTTGCACGAGAATGGAGGTCTTGTCCTGCTGGAAAATACAACTTAGTCCACAAATTCTCTTTGCAAATGGCAGTAAATGGTTTTCTAGCATTTCTTGGTAATTAGTAGCCTTCATGCGGCTTGAGGGAAAAGCAAAGTTATGTTTACCTCCATAGCCGAAACCTCCCCACACCATTAATAAGCCTACACCTTGCTGTTTTTTGGAGAAAATTTCCTGTTCTTTCCTGATGCCATACGAATAGAAAGAAAGGCCGTCTGGCCCATACAAATTAATTTTTTCTCATCTCAGACTATAACACGGTGTCATTGGTCCTTCTAGGTTCGATGATATTTGGCCTAATCGACTCACCTTTGCATGTGGATAACTTTCAACGTGGGCAGCTGTTTTCTTTTCTTGTGTCGCAAGATGCCGATACGTTTTTCAATTCGTTTCAAGGTTGATTTTGTCACAG
This sequence comes from Maratus speciosus, assembly GCA_963932465.1. Lineage (NCBI taxonomy): Eukaryota > Metazoa > Arthropoda > Arachnida > Araneae > Salticidae > Maratus > Maratus speciosus. Next base: position 247,085,993 of record OZ010787.1, read on the forward strand.
AGATGTTATCCTCTTTTGCCAACTGTTTTAGGGAAATACCACCTTGTGAAAGACGACGCAAAACTTCTCTTTCCTGCCTGGAAGTCATTTTTCTGCATGTATACCTCCTTTTTTTTATACCCGTACATATTGCCCTTATTTGCAAAATTTTTTGTTACGGTTTTAGATCCTCTGATTTGCATAGATATTGCTCTATGTGAAAGACCCTTTTCCTTAAAAGCTGTTATTTGTCCTTTCTCGAACTTTCATAAGTGGGTTTTCTTTTCCATTGGAATACTGCAGGAGAAGTAGAAAATACACCCTTCTAAAGTCTGCACAAAGTTCGACTGGCTCAGATCAAGTATTTGACAACCTCCTGACATCATAGACAAGTTGAACTGCAGCATAGATTAACATCCAAGATCGGATATTCCCATAGAGCGTAATGGTAATGCGATTCCGATCGTAGCGCCCTTAGTGACAATGGGGAAGAAGCTCCCCATCCTTGTAGTATGCTTATTATTGAGTATCTACCTTATTGTGATCTTTCTTTTTTTAATGTTGCATGTTTACGTTTTCGATAGAATCTTACACCGATACATGAACATAGAATAGACATTCTATTTTATATATCTAATATCTATTCTATGTTCATGCACGGATATATGTTTTTTTTTTTTCACATGATTAGTGAACGGTTTTAAGTGCAACGAATACTAGGTAAAAATTTCGTCTTGAATGCTATATATCAAAAGCAATGGTGTAACATAAAAATATACGAAATCTTGAACTCTACAAGTCCAGAAAATTTCATAATTATTCCCCTTTGGCAGGAAAATATTTATAAATTTATGAAGTTTAACGTATTAAACAATCGTTACAATAATCTTTTAAAATTTATGTATTTTCACTTCCTTACAGATAAAATAAAAATATTGTTTTTAATGTAAAAAACGTACAATCAATTCAATAATGTTTATAATATTAACATATAAGAAATAATAATAATAATATTACAGATAGGGAAAAATTCCTTTCGACAAATTTTTAGAATTGCATAAATCTAAAAGTTAAAAATAAATAGAGGTACTGACATGACACTCAATAAAATTTTATTCGATATGAATAAATTGATAGAATACCTGAATTTGATTTTTTACAATTTAATCTTATATACTTACATATTTGCATTGTTAACAGATTTTTTTGGCGGCTTTCTTTTATATTGTTACTCTAATTATCGTTTTGTAAGTTAAAAATGAACAAAACAAGTAAAATAAAGCAGCTAAATAAATAAAGCAAGTATGAATAGAATATCGTCTGACACCTGTTTCGTTTTAGGAACGAATAGATATTCAAACCATAGAGGATAAACATATTTCTTCAACATAGGTAAATTTCGGAGGTTTGTTAGTACTTCCCCCTTGCCGATAGTAACGCTAGTACTGTTGCCATTACAGATTTTGCCGTAAATGTCCCATCTTGGTCCTTAATCTATGAACTGCAGCAGCTCCAACGTCGTTAGTTATAAATAAATACTAATATTGGCAGTGGCTTTATTTCTGCGGGGCACTTTTTACCCTCTTTTTTTACGCATTCATCTTTTCTCCTGCACAGGTGGGGCAGGGAATGAGTTACTCCTGGTAAATATGTAGTTGTATATGGACTATCTTAATATATTTGTTTCGTTCTTATTTGTTTGTTTCGTGTCCAGTTACGGCACAGAATTAAGGTGGCTTTATTTCTTTGGGACACACCTTATATTACGTATTTGTAAGTATTTAACATAATCAAAAAATTAATCTTAATGATTTTTTGATGCATTAATAGATTCTTATTAATTTATATTTATGATAAATGAATGTGCATATCATTACTTTCGTCCAAGAGAAACCATTTTTTAACGCTCTTTTTTTACACGAGTTTTCTATTTGTTTATCAACAATATAGTTTTAATATTACTCAGGATAAGTTAAAAAATAACTATTAAAAATGTAATTTAATATTACTTTTCTCTTGTACTATTGTAATTTTTTACTACTTTCAAAGAACCAGAGTTTAAGCTTTAGGGTTGAATATATTTTCGAACAGAAGTTGATAGGCAGATTGGTTGTGTGTACTACGATCATTTCTTTTACACTCGAGAGCTAAACACATCGATTTAGATGACAAAAGATAAATAAATAATGAACGCACGAAATTCATTCGAGCTTACTCAAAAAAAAAAAAAATATCTCTTTTATTTTTGCTTGAATTATATGTTATACATTTTTAATTTATCATTTATATTATATAGATAATGAAATGAACACATAACAGAGAAAGTTATTAGGTAGGTTAAGAAATATTAATGGTTTAAGAAATATATATATATATATATATATTTATATATATTATATATACATGTATATATATACGAGGGTGGTTCAATAATTACTGTCCCTAGTGTATATAAAAAATTTGTACTGCGATGGTTGTTGTGGAATATCGAAGCCTAATGTTTTAAATGCCTATATGCTCAATTTCAGAACTGAAGCTGCTATATTCACATAGCTTTGGAGGGAGCAGTGAAAGGGGGAAGTGGGGGTGAAAGGCTGATTTTTAGCCTATGGTTCTAGATTTGTGACAGTGGAAGAGATGTAACTACTGTCGTTTGTATTTGGGATCATAGTGATGTAACCACATCTCATCAACTGTTCAAATGTAGCCTTATAAGCTCCTAACCAGCATTTCACCCTCACTCCCCTTTTTAAAAACTCCCCCAAAAATAGGTCATTAAAACTTCACTCCTCCCTCCAAAACTATGTTAAGATAACAGCTACGGTTCTGAAATTGAGCATATAGGCATTTAAGAGATTAGGCTTCGATATTCCACAGCAACCATCGTAGTACAAATATTTTATATACCTTAGGTACAATAATTATTGAACCACCCACGTATACTGGAAATCATAAATCTGGTGTAAAGGAAAAAGAATAGAAAAAAAAACATGCCCCGGTTATAAATAGTGTGTCCATCATTAGATCATTAATTAAGGGTTACAAAGCTTACTATGACACACAAGTTGGTCCAATTGTTTCCTATACCATACTCTGAAGTAATAAAATGTTTTGCACATCTTTCAGGTTTTCTTGTAAGATTCCACCTGTAAGAGCCGTAGAGACATCACTCTAGAATAAACAGATATACATATTGGTATCCATTCACGAATGCACATATCTTAAGGGGACACAGGATCTTTGAATTTGTCGAAACAAAGTACCTTTTTGAAGTGCCAAAACACAAATATTATGATCTTTTGACAATCAAGATCTGTTTTTCCCTTTCTGCTTAAAATAAATCTTCTTAGCTATATTATCCAGAAAATTAACTGTTTTATATACAGAATTGGTATTTAAATTTTTTATTTGAAAAAAACATCTCACTAATGCGTAAATTAAAATAGTTAAGTGCACAGCGCATGTTAAAACTCTAACATAAGCATATAGAAAACAATTTTTTAACAAAATATTATCATAAAACAGATACTTCTAAATAAAAATTAAAATACTTACAAAAAGGTTTGTTTAAAATTTAATTTTAGCACACAATACAAAATAATACAAAAATTTCATTTTTTTTTCAAGTTTTACATGTGCAAAAAGACAAAAAAAGAAGTTTTTTTGTTTAGTTTTAGCATGAAGTGTATAAAGGAACGCATATTTGATTAATTTTTAAAGCTATAGCTTATATAGTTTGAAAGTAACAGTGCGCGCAATCTCCAAATTTACTTATCTGAGAAAACGCGCTATAAAGTTTCGATATCAACGTGCTTTCAATTGTACTCACCGTCAAAACAGGAATATAACTCAAGAAATAATGCAGATTTTTGAATAGAGTTTTTTGCATATTGTTGAGAAATTTTTAAAAATTCAGAATAAAACTAAATACGAAAACTGAGTTTTTGAACGCTTAAGGGAACGTCCCATCAAGTATATGGTATTATTCATGTAAAAAAAAAAAAAAAAAAAAAAAAAAATATATATATTGTTTATTTATTTTTTTAGAATCCTTATAGTGCGTAGAATAAAACACGAGAACGGCGATGTGAAATTCACAATATTTTAGAGGTTAAAGTCATTTGAAAACGAGTGCCAACATGCTAAAAATAGACAAACGAGATGCGACAGGTCACAGCTGCACAAGTTCTGAATTATTTGCTTCGTTGGTATAAATCCAGGGATCTTGAAATAATCGTAAAATGAAAATTTAACGGTTAAATAAAAATTTTGTACACTTTTTTTTCTTAAGTAAAACGTTAACCCCCTTTTTTAAAAAGAAAGGCTCGTTATGCAAAGTAGCGTTTAAGTTTTCAACCAAACAGCCTTTTTTTTTTTTGGAAATAAAGTATTGTTTATTTTGTGAGCTCATGAACTTTAACCCGTAAGTGGAGACGGGAGTCAGAATGACTCCGTGTTGTTCTTAGGCTCTGATGATCATGCGTTTTTCTTTGTCCTTGAACAAAATCATTCCTCAGTACCGACAAGTAGTTCTTTTATCATTACATGATTTCCAGAATATATTGCGTTTCTAAAAAAATTCCAATGCTGTTTACAAAAGACAAAAAAGGGAAATAACATTATATCTCTGAACGCGTAAGAAAATTCATGTCTCCAGTTACGGGTTAAGTATGTAAAAAGTCCTTCCGGCCAGTGCCGGGAGGAAGAGGTAGCTTTCATACTCCCTATTTTAAAAAAGCCAACTTATATTATTCAAACACACGAAGCTCAATTTAGTGGAAACCTAATATAGGAGATTCAATACTAATTTTTATCAATACTAAATCATTATGAATGAGAATTTGGTGAAATTAGTCAGCTTTATCCAAGCTGCTTTTATTTAAAGTAACTTATATTTGGGTGCCAAATTCGGTGATTTCTTAAAGTGCCTGCCATTTTAAGACAACATGGTGGATTAGGCGAACCAGTGAACTTGGTCGAGACCTTAGTAATTGCTGTGCACATGCTCACTCACATCGGAATAGGTAGATATATACGAGTGCTGTCGCAGGCAAAAAATCAGATTTTTCAAAATGTCACCCACATTAGAAATTGAAACTGCTATATCTGAGCTATTTTTTGAGATAAAGACAAACAAAAAATGCTCCTGAATCCTTATATCAAGGTCAAATATTTAAGAAAGAAACCTTTTCAATTTCTAATTTTTTTGCACCTCAATTTAAATATATATATTTTTTTAATTTAATGGCCGCCATTTTGAAACAAGATGGCTGATGAAGCTGGCCAGCGAACTTGGTCGAGATATTGATGTATACTATCAACATGCCTTCTTCCATCGAAATAGGCGAATACGTGTGTTATCGCGTGAAAAATACAAGATCGTTTCAAAGTGTTATCCATGCTAGAAAGTCAAAGTGCTATAATGCAACCATTTTTTAAGATATAAACAAAAGAACAAATTTTCAGAAACAAAAACTGCTCCAGAATCTTAGTATCAAGGCCAAACACATAAAAAAAAATCTTTTTCATTTTCCAATTTTTCAATACCTCATTTTAAATTTTAAATTACATTTTTTTAAAAATGGCAACCCTTTTAAAACAAGATGGCGAATGAAGCTGGCCAACGAACTCGGTCGAGACACTGATATGTATTATGTACAGACCAAGTTACATCCAAATCGGTTCATAAATACGCCTATTATCGAGTGACAAAAGTCAGGTCGTTTTAAAATGTCAGCCACAATAGAAATTCAAAATGCTATAACTCAGCAATTTTTTTAGATATAGACGAAACAAAACCTGTTCCGGAATCTTTGTATTAAGGTCAAACATATACAAAAAACATCTTTATCATTTTCCAATTTTTTGGTATCTCATTTTAAATTTTAAATTTTTTAAATTTTTTTAAATGGCCGCCATTTGAAACAAGATGGCGGATGAAGCTGGCCAACGAACTCGGTCGAGATATTTGCATGTACTATGTACACACAAAGGTACATCCAAATCGGTTCTTAAATACGTCTGTTATCGCGTGACAAAAATTAGGACGTTTCAAAATGTCAGCTACGCTAGAAATTCAAAATGCTATAACTCAGCCATTATTTAAGATATAGACGAAACAAAAACTACTCCCGAATCTTTTTATCAAGGTCAAACATATAAGAAAAAAATATTTTTTTCAATTTTCAATTTTTTGGTACCATATTTCAAATTTAAATTTTTCTTAAAAATTTAAATGGCCGCCATTTTTAAACAAGATGGCGGATGAAGCTGGCCAACGAACTCGGTCGAGACATTTGTATGTACTATGTATGAACGAAGTTACATCCAAATAGGTTCATAAATACGCCTTTTATCACGTGACAAATTTCAGGAAGTTTCAAAATGTCAGCCACCTTAGAAATTCAAAATGCTATAACTCAGCCATGTTTTAAGATATAGACAAAACAAAAACTGCTCTGGAGTCTTTGTATAAAGGTCAAATACATAAGACAAAAATATTTTTCCATTTTCAATTTTTTGATACCACATTTCATATTTAAAATTTTTTTAAAAATTTTAAATGGCTACCATTTTGAAACAAAATGGCGGATGAAGCTGGCCAACGAACTCAGTCGAGACATTGGTATGTACTATGTACACACCAACTTACATCCAAATCGGTTCATAAATACGAGAGTTACGGTGTGACATAGGTCAGATATATATATATATATATATATGGATATGGATATATATATATATATATCAATTTTGAACGGAGGGTGGTTTCGGGGTCTGGGGGTCATGATCGATGAAAATATACCAAAATTTTTTGAAATCGCTTTCCTCCGAACGGCTACAATGTAATGAAAGCTACCTAAAAGAAATAATAATACTATTTTTTCAGTTACGTTGAAGTTAAAGAAAATAAATAGAAAAAAAAAAAAAAACTTTTTGAAACGATTAGCATTCTACAAAGTTTCGTAATTACGTGCAATTTCTCTAAAATTAGCTAAATGGCATCCCAAATTCAATATGTCTTCTATTTTCAATCTTCATTGTTTTTGTTTCAGATGACTCTGAGAAGCTGCGCATTATACGGCGCTGTGTGATGTGCACTGAGCATAACTATTTACAACTGGCAATATCTCCATCAATTTTAATGATTATTGTATACAAAATTATTGTTATATAATAAAAACCTCGAATAAGGAGGCTTTAAATTCAGTTTTTGTGTTACTGTATTACTTCCATGAAACAAAAATACCAAATTTAAATACTTTTTTGGCCGATGAAGACCGAAACTCGGAAAATTTTGTCAAATTTAAATTTCCAATATTCCCACAGAAACATATTGATATTCAATTAAATGATTACATTTGTTTTTACTTATTGTTTTATTTGGTATTTATTTTTCCTACATCAACTTAATATTTTTAAAGTATCTTTAGACTGAACATTCTTCAGATCAGAGGTAATTCTAAATCTCCTCGCTTAGATGTAAAAAAAGTAATTCTAAAAGATTAAACAATTACAGATGTCATAAAAATTTATAATTAATATACAATTTATAATTTTAAAAATTCTTCACGAAAAAATTAGCACGACTCATTATATATTGGACTAGAATTGTACATTATCCAAATTGAGATACCAAGTTTTGAGTCTTTTGTATCTACTTAAATATTTATTCTGGCTTTCCAATCCTGTGCTAATTTTTGCCGCAATATGATGGTGTCAACGTTATAAACAATAGTATTGATTTTTGCGAAATAGAAAATTTAGAATACCATTGCTAATTTTTGTGCTAAATAATTTTGGTTGTATTTCAATCACATATCATGTGAGCAAGAGAATTTGAAGCCAATTGATTTTAAAGAACCTATTGAAGATATAAAGTTTAACAAACATGTGCTTTTGTAGTTTGCCTCTTTTGGGGATTGACGTCTTTCGCTGTAGATTTCATTCCTACAACAGCCAGTGCAGTTAAATCAAATACACCGTTAGCAAAATTTTAATTTTCCTTATTTGAAGCTTTGAGAACATAATTCATCCCCACATGATACCCAATGTCTATGTTTAACATTTTTCGCGAAAAAATTTGCACTAAAATATTTCGAAACAAACATCTCCGTGGAAGATTTTTATACAATTTGCACTAGGAATCTGCGACGAAGATTTTTGTTGGAAATAGAGGTTTCAAAGTTTTGGTGTCATTTTTTATCGACACCCGTTTAACACAGTCCGTGGCTCAATAAGATATCGTGGCAACATAGTAAGAAAATATGCTATTTTAAAACATTTCCTTTAATATTTTTAATCTTTTTTCGAATCCATATCTGTGTTTCTTGGGCATATAGCATCAGTCAACATGTAAAGTTATTGTTTCTTAGTGGGACGACCCATAAATGACACAATGTCCTTGTATCTAAGATCTTAAAAATAAATCACATAATACATCAAATAAATGATGTATAATGAGACACTTGAACTTCGAGAACAAAACCGCGAAAAATTTCATTGCATTAGAAATTGTTTTTAAAAAGAATTTCCCATTATAATCCACATCGTTCACACATTATAATATAAAGAGCACCATAATTCATTACATGCAGAGAATAATAACGAAACAGTGATTTCGATTCGCTTTTTTAACCCTTAAATGTTGGGATAGAAAGTGGCAGTTCTATTTTATTTGGCAATTTTTTTTTTCTCTTCTAGTTAAGTTTTTTTAAAGTAATTATTTTACTTACATTTCATACACTTTTAAAGACACTGCTTCCACATGCGTTCAGTATTTTGTCACATGAAATAACTCAGATGTTGTACATTACGTTTCACATACATTTTGCATTACTGATAGAATTTGTTGGTTTGGACGCGGATGGTGACTCGATGCATTGTTTTTTTTTCTTTCCCCTCATGAAATGTGACAGGATACCTTTAAAAATTGACATTTTGGTGTATAAAATTATTGTGATAAATTATTTTTACTGGTTCGATGCATTTTTATTATGTAGACACTAGAATTGGCATCATTATTGCAACAGTTACACTTTTCTTCTATTTTAAAATTTTTATATGAAACTTGCTACTTTTTTTTCTTACACGTAATCTGTTAGAGATAAATACACTTTGTAGCGTTTCTTGTGATCACTACTTAGAGCTAAATATATATATATATATATTTATTTACATTTTTCACGTTTGTTTGAACATGATTCTAGCCTAAACATCAAGTGTATAGAGGCCTATCAAGTTTTACAGTTTTGTATTTTAATTTTATAAATTTCTGTCACAGCACATTGAGCTATATTTTTGTGCGCAATCACTTAAATTTCTTTTAGCCCTTTGCTAACGATCTATTCGACAGTATATTATTATTTTTTCAACACAATACAAGTAGTTCATGTGAGTTCTTACACATTTGTTCATGCATATATTTACACAATTTTGTTCATGTGAGATTACAATTAGTTCATGAGTATATTTACACAATTTTGTTCATGTGAGATTACACTTAGTTCATGAGTATATTTACACAATTTTGTTCATGTGAGATTACACTTAGTTCATGAGTATATTTACACAATTTTGTTCATGTGAGATTACACTTAGTTCATGAGTATATTTACACAATTTTGTTCATGTGAGATTACAATTAGTTCATGAGTATATTTACACAATTTTGTTCATGTGAGATTACACTTAGTTCATGAGTTTATTTACACAATTTTTGTTCATGTGAGATTACAAGTAGTTCATAGCGTATAACACTTTAGTTCATAGTGTATGACACATTAGTTCATTGTGGCTGGTTTAGAGTTTAACCAGACAGTCTACACATAATAGAAGTAGTTCATAGTTTATAACACATTAGTTCATTGTGGCTGGTTTGGAGGTTAGAAGGTGTCTCTTCACACATATACTGTCTGTTTAGTCTGTTGGCAGCCTATTTTTGAGTCATGATACAAGTTAATAATTATTATGACATGCAGTATGATTCTATTGCTAGCCTGCCCCCTTTTTTTAATTAAATAGAGCTTGTTTGTTTCTTTATAAAAAATATATCCTTTAATTTTGTTTTTCCACAGTATCGCGATAGCCCTGCTTAGCATGCGACAAGTTCAAAGTTTTTTTTACAACGGTGTTTGATTTTACAAAGGTTCTACTTCTTCACTGTGGCAGCATGCTACGCGAATGAGATTGTTATCTGCGGATGGCAGTTGTATAGGAATACACATTTTTTCTATAGCATCAATTACTTTCCTTGTGGTACAAGGCAATTGATGTGAATATGGGTTTCCTTCTCACGGTTTATTTTTCTATTACACAATGCACAGGTGTACATTTTTTCTCCCTTGCACTCTATTACAGACATGCAGCCTTCTCCTGGTAACAGTTATATCTTCAAGAGATGTTCATTGAGGCTGCGCTCGCACATACACAATGCCTTTCTCTTATGTACCACCTGTTGTACATGTGTCATTCATATTAAATTTCATAATTTTTTTCATACATTTTCATTTGTATGGCTACATGATAGGTTAAGTTACACTTTTTTTTGTTTTAAGGTATAGAAGTAAAAACTTATTAAATTACAGGTTATTTTAGTACAGGTAGATTTTCAACAATACACATACACATTTTATTCAAGGAGTCAGGGCAGTGACTACCTGCAATCTTCAACAATTAATAGTGCCTCTTTTCTCATTTCTCATTTTTCTCTCCTTCTATTGTCATTACCATCACTCTTATAAAAGGTGAGTTAAAGGTACAGTGCCTAACACTTCCAGTTTTTTTATTACCTATACTTAAGTGTTATTTTGTCTTTATTTACATATCATGTCTCAGAATTGTATTTGAAGTTGGAGTATAACCAACTGGTATAGAAATCACAAGAATTGCTTTTTATTTGAATATTGATTTCAAATTTTATAAAATTATGATCTTCTGGAATTTGATTTAACAAAAAAAAATGTGTGCACACTTATTTACAGCTATCCAGAAGTCGAACTGAGCTCAGGTAATTTTCATTGAAAATTTATTGGTACCAATTTTTCTAAGGCATGCTTGCATGTATGCGAAATGGAGACATGATATATATATATATATATATGCTTTGTTTACTCATTTTACAATTTATAACGTAAATATTATTACGCCAGGTCCCTACAGAAAATAATTTACTGTATTTTTATATGTAATGTATTTGAGATGAGACATGGGTTATTTTTCTTTTGCTACCGCTGTTCGCGTTAGTCATTTTCGGATAAGGGGGAGATATATGTGAAGGATATTTACTTCCCATATTCTATTAATACATTTTTTTCCTTTACCCCCCCCCCCCCCCCCTTTTTTTAAATACGGTTATTTTACTAAATTCCTACATTTTAAATCTGTCTTAAAATCATAAATTAAATTTATTTTCATCGCTCTTTTCCTTTAGAAATACATTCTCGTTTCACACTCTTAATTCTCAAAAACCGCAAAGAGCAGTCGTATATTAAGTGAGGCATGCTACTTTTATCTTGCATAGAAACAACTTACCCAGTACACTTGCGCGCTTAATTTGGTTGCTATGCGGGATCTTTCTCATGCCTCTTTTCTTTATTTTTTTGATTGGGTCACTACATCTGCACCTTTCCTTTCCAACGTATAAATTCTTATCATAAATTTTGTCTGCAATATCTTATTTTTATTTACACATGCCTTCAAACTGCTCGCCGCGCCTATTCCCATGATTTGGCAAACCCCCTGTAAAATGCGACTTTGTGGTTTTCGGTTGCCCACATTTTCTCGGTTATCCGTTGGCGTTAAATTTTTATATGTTGCCCTTTTACCCTGCTCATTGAAAATACATTAACGGTTTTGAACACCTGTCTCATTTCAATGGATTTCTCGCCAGATATCTACTGGCTTGCTAGTTTTGTAAATTACTGCTCGCCAATAACTCAATGCTCTAAAATGTGATTATGACATGATTCTGTTCCTGATCGTGCATCTGTGAGCATAAAAATGTAGATCGTCCCCTCTCCAGCACCGGCCCTTAGGCTGGTATCCTCGATATGTACGAACCTGGCAATAAAGCACCTTTTACTTTACTTTCTGGATTTTCATCTATTAACTGGCTATATATCCTTTCTCATATTAAAAGGGTAAATATAATCCCTATCGTAGATCACCGATGCTACGTGTATATTTATCTAATATTGTTTTCCAGATAGATGGAGTTTTTTTTTTTATTCAGACTAAAAAGTCTGTATAAAGGTTATCAAGAAACGGGAGAGAACCGTTATTTTCGGTTTCATAAGGGAATTATGTATTGTTATCGATTGAGTTCATAATGCTAACGATATTATCAATATTGTGAAGTGAGGTGGCAATTAAAGTGAAAGTATCATCAACATAGCGAGTCCAGAACGGGAACGAGAATTGATTATTTTTTTTTAAATCTTTCCTAATCTAATCTTTTCTAATCTTTTTTAATCTTTTAAATTTCAATCTTTTTAAATTTTAATCAATTTTTTAATCAATTCTCGTTCAATTCTCGTTCAATATTTTGGAGCTATTGTGATTGACAGAGGTTACAGCCCTTCTATTATCGATACTGCTTTACGTAAACTACAGCAACCACGTCCCACTAACTCAAATCAGTCCTCTTCTCTCTCCAGAAGCAGCGTTGTGTTACTTTTCTTTCCTAAATCTAGCTTTCCTGTTGCCAAAAGTCTTAGACAGCATGACTTCAGAATAATTTTTACCCCTACGAATTAGCTTGCCCTCTCGAAACTCAAAGACCCTATTGAGTTATACAACTCATGGGGTATCTATAGTATTAATTGCCAGTGCGGTCTTTCCTACATTGGGCAGACAAAACAGGGTTTAAAATTACATATTATAGAACACCAACAATACATTCAAAAACAGGAAACCAATAAATCTTCAACTGCTAAACATTGCTGGGAGATGAATCACTCTTTTGATTTTAATTCAGCCAAAATCATCTCTAAACCCACTTCTGTACACGAACTTAACTTTCTTGAAGCATTTAATATCTACAAAAATTATGAAAATATTGTTAATAGTGAATTTGCTATTCCCCCTTTATCAGATTGCTGGAAATATTTCATAAAATTCTCTTTTGCTTAATCACTACCATTTTTTTTACTTATTTCGGGTGGCATTTCATACAGTAGTCTTCCATTGGCTGGTACCCAGGTTTTCCTGTTTTCCCATTGGGTAATGAACTTCTTAGTTGAATCCGCTTCTCCTCTATATAAATGAGAAAGTTTCCGTTATTTTTTGCACTGAGGACGGTACGCTAAACGCTACCGAAACTAGTCTGCGAAATTTTTGTTTATTCTTGCGTTTTTAACGTTGCTTTTAAAATGTATAAATTAGGAATCTTTCTTATAATTGTACTTTAGTGTTTTTCTTTTGCTGTGGACATAAATATATATTTCAAATGATCAAAATAGAAAAATACGTGTCATTAAAATTATTAATCAAAACTATGACGTAATAACATCGGCGTATATTTAAACAAAGAATAAAACATATCATTAAATTATTCAATACTCTTATATAAGTGAATCTCTGAACGGTCTTGTGTAGATTGAAAATACTTAAGTTTAAAACAGATTAAAAAAATCTGGCATTTTTCCATTCAATTGGTGTACAGTTGCAGAATCTTTCCATATCAATAACCTTCAGTGCTATAAAAATTACAAATCCAGAAAAATGAATTAACTGAATGAAATAGTGTCTCTCTATATATATGGAAGTAAAGATTAAATCAGAAACTGAAGATTTGAAGAAGTCTAAACTTCAAAATTGTCTAGATTCATACCTTACACAAACACCTTACACAATTGAAAATATTGAGACCTACGCGGGAAATGAAAATGAAAATTAATTTAAAAACAAACTGAAAAACTAAATATTTGCTTTAAATATACAGTAATAAACGTTGATTTGTAAAATGTATGGTATACTGGTCATTAGTTGCTTCTTGTTTTTTACATGGTCAAAGAAAAAGTGGCTAAAATATAAATGTTGAAATAATCATTATTTAATTATTAATATATTCAATATTATGTATCTCAAAGTTATTTATTTCATTATTTAAGTTTGCATTAAGTTCTTTGTATTTTATGAAGTTCAATAATAATAATTGTTTCACTTTTATGTATTTCAACACTTTATTACGTATTTCAATAACTGAAAGCAAGCAAATGAATATTTTATGATTAATCTGTTATGCATAAAATGCTCTGCCTCTGTTAGGTGCTTTGGCCTCTTATTTGGGTTTTAACTACTGTAAAATGCCAAAAATGATTGAAATCCGACAATGATTTAGATTGCAAATTATGATTCAATTTCTACAAAACAAGTTATTTTTGGATCAAATGCACAGTATTTAGTCTTTTTCTGCTTAGTAACATATATATTTTTTTAATAAAAGGCCAAATGTACCCTATGTATATATGTGACAAAATTATAGGAAGTCGCATCTCATTTAGGTACAATAACATTATTATTGACACGGTATGCACGAAGACAGTCTCATTACAAGTTTCAGTGTCAGTAACAATACAGTTTCTTTGAATTTGATTTTTCCAAAAGCACAGCATCTATTTGTTTGGACTATTTGCAGTGCATAAAAATTGTATTACGTTTCACGGAACTTTAATTTATATATTAATGTATGCATTACATTTAAATTTACAAGCGCATCGTTCTTGAAGTAAAGTAAATGAATATTTGGAATTTTCGAGAGCTGTTCAAAATAAAGGAATACAGAAATAGTTTCAACATTTGCAATAAAAATCTTACACAAAGACTATTGTTTGGAATGAGTGTGACAAAATTTACTATTTTATTCCTCGGGATGTAATCTTTGGTATTTAAAGTCAGTTGATTGATGTCAGTGAAATCGTTTGCTGGTGTATTTAACTTATTGAATATTTCAATTGGAATGTTACGTTGTCCGGTATACTACCTTCCGTGTAGTGTAGAAGGGCCTACGAGTCTGCCTGTTCTGCAAGTAACCGCAATGTGCACCACCAATTCGACCACGGCCTCCGCCAAGAGCAATCAGTGCGCTCGAAACCAGCGCTGTGGTCGTGCGATAAATTTAACGACTAGCTGGGTGGTCGGCCCCAATGCGTTAAATTATTACAGTAAACTCTCTGTAAGGCGAACTGTGCGTAAGACGGAAATCCGTCTAACTCGGAAAAGTCCCTGTGAACCATAGACATGGAGTAAATTTTGTCTAAGGCTGAACATTGTCTACTACGAAAGATTTTCTCGATCCCGATCGATTCCGTCTTAGACAGAGTTTACTTATTTATTATTTTTATTTTAATGAATCCAAAACGGGGAATTGGTTACCTTTAGATGTGTTATTCACTTTAAAGTTTAAATTTCTATCCAGTTATTTTCCTTTAAATCCGTACTAGTCCCGTGAACCTACACAAAAATTCCTAATAAATTACGAAAAGTTATATCTTTATAAATGAAATTATCGTAACTTCTGGCCTATAATAAGCGGATCAAACAATTATGTTCGGACTCAGAAATCTTATTTCATAAAAAGTAACTTGTTAAATAGCGGTAAATATTTAACTTCAATTATTAAATAAAATTTCTGGGTCGAAACTTGATTGTTTGATCCGCGGATTATAGGGCGGAAATTACAGTAATTCTATGAAGTATTCTATACGAATGATTTTTTTTAATAAAAAGGTTGTTTCAAATCTAATGGTGATTTGGATATTGAGTGATATTATATAAAAGTAACCATGGGAATATATGCTTATTCTTTTAAAACAGTTTAAAATGTGGTATTTCTTTTTAAAAAAATGTGCATTTAAACAGTTATTTAATTCCAGATGTTTTTCGGTTAAAAATCTATTTTTTGCTTTAAAATAATTAAATTTATTTTTCAGTGCTATGAAAATCTGTGCAAATATGCAATGAAAAGCAATTTTTCCTTTGTTTGTAAAATTAATATCTTTTCAACCCTGTAGATGTCTAATAAAAATTTCAGATGGATGTAGAGAAGATCCAGGAAGACAAATAATTTTATTTGTAATCGTTCGAAAAAAGCATAGTAATACAGTAGATCGATATAAAAAATAACTCTTCATGTCAAAAGATTATTATTTTTATCGAAAGATTAGTAAAATTTATTAGTTTTCAGATATTACAAAAGTTTTCCAATATAATAACGTATGAAAAATGAATAAAAACCATCTTCCACACGATGTAACATATGTAAGACTTATGATAAAAATCGAAACTTGAATTTAAATGTAAGGAAAATAAGAGAATTATTTGTTTAATTTGAATCTACGTAATTCTTCTTCGATAATTCCAATCAAGAATAAACTTCTAAATACTTAACGATAGAATCTTGAATTACAAATTTATACCGCAACACATAATACGGGTTGATTACCCCATTAAGGACCAGCATTTTTTAAAGACATTTTATTCATTTAACAACACTTTTTGTTAAGCACATTATTTTACTTTATGAATCACTGAAATGTGTTAAATAAAGCAAAGCTTACTTTTTCTTTACTGGTATCAAAAACATTTAAAAAATCACAAATATAATGTTGTGAAAACGAACTTCAGTTTCTAATGGGTTAAACAAAAGGAAGTGATTAAATATATTTGATTATTTAAATTTTGTAAATGGGAGGTACATGTAATTCGGTGGTATAATTATCAATGTTTTTTTTTTTTTTTTCTGTCGTCACTTGATGTTAAAACCAAATTGTAAAAGCATGCAGATTTAGGTACATGCTGTGACGATCCATCACCAACACACTTGGTCACGCGACAATAAAGTGGTTAGTACAATTAATAGAAATATTACCCGATCCGCGTTGTGAAAGATTAAAAGAGGGTAATATTGATTAATAAAATAGGAGGAGTTTAAATTTTGAATAAAAATGTACGTCAATACTCAGAATCGACTTACTTATCGTTAAAATTTATATTCAGGATTCAGTGGGTTGCATAGATAATTATTCTTAAAACTCATAAAACTCTTAAAACTCATAAAACTCTTAAAACTCATAAATTTAATAAACATCTGAAAAGAAAGAATAAGAGTAATGATTCAAAGAAAAGATAGGAAATGCACATATATAATCAATTTTTATTATTTTCAAGCACATAAATTTCATATATCAAACATAATTATTCTTAACTGCATGTTAATTTGACAGCATACTCAGTTTCATGAGATCTCATAACAAGATAATTATGAGTCATATCTTTGTGAAATTTTGGATTCAAAACATTGGTTGAAGTTCTCACAGCACAAATAGATGGGCTTCTTAGCCACGTTTTTGACAAATTTCCAACGCTAACATTTTAATATTATGATTAGTCCATAATAATGATAAATACTCACATCTGCATTAAAATTTTGCCTGTAAAATATTAGACACAGAAATTCCTACGCACACAATATAAATATACAACAAAATAATGGTCATATATTAAAGTAATGAAAAATTTTTTTCACCATATACCTCAGACGAAAAGGACGAAAGCTCTCCCTGTAGAGCACTGATAGTTCTTATCACTAGGTAGATTTGGTCCGCACCTTTCAAATTTTGAATGTCACTTTTAACCGAGCACATTAAAGTTCATATAGTCTCTTTTGGCTGAGCTCGTTACACAATCTCTGTGATAACTGGAACTTTTCGGTGTGGCATCCCATCTCATCCGCTAATGGTAATCCGAAAATGATGTCACACTCCTAGGTCAGACTTCTGTCCATAATCAATTCAGGGTGATGAAGAGTTTTCGCAGAGTTCCATCCATCAATGGCAATTAGAAATGTTGGCGTCCTCCGAGATCAGACTTCTTTCCATATCCGATACAGGGTGATGCAGGATTTCGCAGAAATCTGCTTATCAACCTAGCCTTTTTGGTCGCAAGACTCATCTCAGAGCTTCCTTCAGGAGTGAGACAAAGGCGGAAGACAAAATCCAAGTATCTCTTTTTTTTTTTTTTTTTCAAAATCTTCTTCCACAAAAAATGGGCGTATTTCATTAGTACAATATGATTTTTTTTTATTCGTCGATTGGTGCTTCTCTCTTACTGGTACGCCTGATCTCTTGGCTGTGGTTCGCTTTTCATCCCCTCTTCTGGGCGTCTCCATACTTTCCCAACGCATAGCTAATTTTTTTCCTTCGTTTACGGGGATCTGACGTCACCTGTGAGCTTCGGACCCCTTTTGCCACACACGATGGTACCAATAAATAGTAATAGTAAATTTCGCTAGAGTCTTTCACTCGGGACGTGGCGGGGGACCTACGTATCTTGCTTCCGCAGAAGAGTCGGACTAGAGTAGAAGAATAAAGTGCTGCGGACGAAGATGGGCCGCTCGCTAATAATAAGCTAGAAGTAGCTAGGTGTCGTTCGGTAGCTTCATCGCCCCGAGCCAAAACCTTCCCGCTTTTCGGTGTCTTTAATTTGCGTAATTTAACTTTTAAATTTGTCCGGTTTCAATTCTTGATTTTTTTTTCAATCTGGCTTTCGCTAGAGAGTCTTTCATTAGGGATGTGGCTGGGGACCTAAGAATCTTGCTTCCGCAAAAGAGTCGGACTAGAGTACAAGAATAAAGGGCTGCGGACGAAGATGGGCCGCTCGCCGCGGCGGTCAGTGCTAAGAGCATCATAAATATTTGTGACTGGCTTTATTATTCACATGTCTTTTATGGCGTCCATGTGCCCTTCTTTATGTTTTATTGCCCTATTTTTGTCTGAAGTATATGTGAGTTTTTATCACACTGTTAATTTGCATATAAAATATTACAAAATTCTTAATTATTTGCCATGTTTCGAAATACATTCAATATTCACAAACCTTAAATTTTTACAAATGAAATGATACCAAAAACATATATATTCATCCATATACTTATTATAAATTATGATTTTTCTTTATCTAAATGCTCTTAAGATTTTTTTCAAAATAATTTACTTTATTTATTTTATAAAGAAATATTTGTCAAAATACCATTTATTATTTGCTCTTGAATAATAATAGATTGTTCTGTTTTGTATAAATATTTTAATTGTATAACAAGCTGTGTGTATAGATTTCTATACCACAGTACACAACTTACATATACAAAGTACATTTCAGAAAATAAATCTGGATTTATGGGTATAAAAAATTAACAAATGGCAACTAGTGTAAAACTTTTTGCTAAACTGTAATCGCGAAAAATATTATGATGTAACTTCGTTTTAAGATATTTTAAGCATATAAGTGACTGTAAAGACTAACAGTACATTTTGGGTAAATCCTACGTCTAAGAAACCTAAAACGTAAGTCTCAAAAACTTTTTGCAGTATTTTTTTTTATTTACTCATTCCTTAATCAGGAGAGTGCTAGGATTTCATGTCTCACATCGCAATTACGCCGCTCTTAGAAAAGAGTTTGTACATTTTAAATATACATACATGTTTTTTTTTTTTTTTTTTTTTTTTTTTTTTTTTTTTTTTTTTTTCAGAACTAGCTTGTATAATTTTTTTTAAATGTATGACTACAGATTTTAGGTAGATTTCATTACAAAAAGCTGCATACTGCGGCCGTTCGGAGGAAACGATTCCGAAAATTTTTGGTATCTTTTCACGGATCATGACCCCAGACTCCGAAACCACCCTCCCATCAAATGTGATTATATATATATATACAAAACCACTAAATAAACATACCGACCACCGGCAAAACTGTGAAATTATGAGTAAAACGACATTAATATCCATATATATCCATATATATATATATATATATATATATATATATATGATCTTTGTCATACTGTAACTTTCGTGTTTATGAACCGATTTGGATATAATTTGGTGTGTACATAGTACATACTAATGTCTCGACCGAGTTCGTCGGCCAGCTTCATTCGCCATCTTGTTTCAAAAGGGGACACTTAATTTCATTTTATTTAAAATTTAAAATGAGGTATCAAAAAATTAAAAAATGAAAATGAATTTTTTTATGTGTTTGACCTTGATACAAAGATTTCGGAGCAGTTTTTGTTTCGTCTATATCTTAAAAAATGTTTGAGTTATAGCACTATGAATTTCTAGCATGGCTGACATTATGAAACGATCTGATATTTGTCACGCTATAACACACGTATTTATTAACCTATTTGGATGTAAGAAGGCATGTGGATAGTATATAGCAATGTATCGACCAAGTTCGATGGCCAGCCTCATTCGCCATTTTGTTTCAAAATAGCGGCCATTAAATTAAAAAAAAATTACATTTAAAGTGATTTGCAAGAAAATTAGAAACTGAAAAAGGTTTCTTTCTTAAGTATTTCACCTTAATATAAGGATTCCGGAGCATTTTTAGTTTTGTCTTTATCTTAAAAAATGGCTCAGATATAACAGTTTGAATTTCTTTATGTGGATGACATTTTGAAAAATCTGATTTTTTGCCTGCGACAGCACTCGTATATATCAACCGATTCCGATGTGAGTGAGCATGTGCACAGGAATTACTAAGGTCTCGATCAAGTTCTCTCGTTAGCCTCATTCACCATGTTGTCAAAATGGCAGGTACTTCAAGATATTGCCGAATTTGGTAACCAAATATAAGTTACTTTAAATAAAAGCAGCTTGGATAAATCTGACTATTTTCACGAAATTCTTTCGCCATCTTCTTTCAAAATTTTTAAACATTTAAAAAAATTTTAAAATTTAAAATGAGGTACAAAAAAAGTTAGAAATTGAAAAAGATTTTTTTCTTATGTTTTTGAACTTGGTGAAAAGATTCTGGAGCATCTTTTGTTTCGTCTATATCTTAAAAAATGGCTGAGATCTAGCACTTTGAATTTCTTGCACGGCTGACACTTTGAAAAGATATGTTTTTTGTCACGATTTATGAACCGATTTCGATGTGACAAGGCATGTGCATAGTACATAGCAATGTCTCGACCGAGTTCGTTGGTCAGCTTCATACACCATTTTCTTTTAAAATGGCTGTCATTTAAAAAAAAAATTTAAATTTAATTTAAAATGAGGTAAAAAAAGTTAGAAATAGAAAAAAGATTTTTTTTTTATGTGTTTGAGCTTGATACGAAGATTCCGGAGAATTTTTTGTTTCGTCTATATCTTAAAGAAGAAAGAAAAATCGTGCGTACTTCATAGATTATGAAACACTTTCCAACACTCCCTGAAATCTTAACAAAACTTCGTTATTTATGGAAATGAAGTAAATAAGATAACTAAATAAACGTTTAAAAAATTGATTGCAGCAATTAACGTCCATAGCCAAATATATGTCCCAATTCTTTTGAACAGCCCTGTATTTGATCTGTATGTTTATATACATACAATATAATGGGAAATTTTATTTCAGCAAGAAAACGCATAACAGGTTGAAATTTCTCTTTCAGCAAGTTTTACTAATAGATTGAAACGTACTTGAACACTTTTGTACAGCCCTGTAATTTACCTAGTACCTTTATTACATGCCACTATTTAGCTCAAATTTAATTCAAACTAAACACTCTTAAAACTACTGAAATCCTATTTCAAGAAATTATCATCCATAGACGGCATGTATCCAATTTTTTGCGTGACCTTGTATATCATTTTATCTATATTTTACAAATATTTCTTAATAAACTAAATACATTTCACTGTAAAAAGGCATAATTCATTAAAAAACTACCTTTAAGCAATTTGCGCTGATACCCAGTAATACTTTAGAAAACTTTTGTGTAGCCCTGTATATAAATTATAGAAATTATACACACCATATTTTATGCATAAATAGACTGAAACATAAAACCGCATATCATAATTGAAAATGCATTTCCAGCAATCACCGCTAATGCGCAGTACTTCTGATACAATATAGTATCTGCAATCTTTCGTGTGTCCCTGTAAATGCCCCGCACTTCATATTATACATGAAATAACTTATATTAAACCTCAGCGACATCCAAAAACATCCAAAAATTTCAAAGCAATCCGAGTATATTTACGAGAGTTAGAGCGCGTACAGACGGACAGACAAACCGAAGTCATAAACACTTTGCAACTTTGTTGGAAAGTGTTAAAAACGGTTGAGTTATAGTACTTTAAAATTCAGCGTGGCTGACATTTTGAAACGATCTGATTTTTGTCACGCGATAATACGCGTATTTATGAACCGATTTGGATGTGAAAAGGCACGTGCATAGTACATAGCAATCTCTCGACCGAGTTCGTTTGCCAACTTCATCCGCAATCTTGTTTCAAAATGGCGGCCATTTAAAAATTTATTTTTTTTTTTTAATGATGTATAAAAAAAAAAAATATAGAAAGTGGTAAAGTTTTTTTTTTATGTGTTTCAGCTTGATACAAAGATTACGGAGCATTTTTTGTTTTGTTTTTATCTTTATCAATGGCTGAGATATAGCAGTTTGAATTTCTAATGTGGGTAACATTTTGAAAAATGTGATTTTTTGCCTGCGACAGCATTCTTATATACCAATCGATTTAAATGTGAGTGAGCATGTTCACAGGAATTATTAAGGTCTCGACCAAGTTCATTGGTTTGCTTTGTTGCACCAATTATGTTGTTTTAGTATCGCGGGCACTTCAAGATATCGCCCAATTTGGCGACAAAATATAAATCACTTTAAATAAAACCAGCTTTGATAACGCTGACTAATTTCGCAAAATTCTCATTCATATTCAGTATTGACAAAAATTGGTATTTAATGTTCTATATTCGGGTTCCAGTAATTTGTGTTCTGCGTGTTTGAGTAATATAAGCTGGCTTTTAAAAAATAAGGAATATGAAAGCTATCTCTTCCTCTCGGCACTTTCCGGAAGGCCTTTTTAAACCTATTTCTATTCTTTTGCTTGTTTGCATGGCCTATCCTTATTAAATAGCGAGTAATATTTTCTGTCTCTACAAAAATAGGATAAGTACTTTTTTACACAAAAGTGATTGCTTCTAAATCTAGCCTTATTCTTTAGAATAATATTTTGAAAATTTAAAGAGTTGCATAATCTGTGAAATTCCTTACAATAGTATCTCTCTAATGAATAAACGCATGAAAATATTTTTTTTTCAGGACCATGGGGTATTTCTTTGGTCAATGTGCAATAACCAAATACAAAAAAATTGGATATGCTAGTTCTACAAGCGAACCGCTTTAACAAAACAAATGAGAAGTATTTCCTAATAAATTAGCTCTGTAATGAAAAGGTAATAACCTCTTTGTGATTCGTCATCAAAATATTAGGAAATATCTTACTAACATAGCAAAAATAAAGTTTCCTTCGTCTTCTTTTATACAATATTATCCTGAAGATAAAAATGAGAAACATTTTATTAGCGTAATACTGGTTTTATGATAATGAGATATACTTAATTGCATTTTCATTTATATAATAATTGTATTTATAGAATCATGTTGCGTTTCTTTAAAATTTTCATTTTATAGAATACTTAAATTATTTTTTTTAATCTACCTCTTTATTCACTGTTAAGAAAACACACGGTGTTACTTAATTTTATTTTATCATCGAATAAATTGTATAACAGTAATTTTTAATTATGATCATATATAAAGATATGAATTTAATTTTCATAATTTTATCGATGTTAATTTTTCATAGTTATAAATCAGTGTAAATCTATACAAAGTAGAATCAACATAAAAATTTTAAATGAAAATTACACTAATATGAATGAAATATGAACAGTTTTATTACATTAATAGCATTCTGAATTTTCTAATATTTTTACCATACGTGATCAAATACACGGATGTCAAAAAATTATGTGTAGGGACCGGACTGTGTACATTTTACATGTTTTGTTGAATATCTACTTAAATCCTTCACGAACTGTCCTTGAACTTCTAGGGTATAAAGACAATGCTTAACTTCATATATTTCAGTGAAGATTTAGCCGCGAGTACAATTAGGAAGAGAATAATAAATTTCATAATAAAATAATATTTGCGATCAACCCTGTAACGGAAAATTTTACAATGCTTTGTCACTGTACAACGTTTGTGTGCATTTTTGCAAACATAGCACACATATTTGTGAAAGTGTTTACTTTTTTGTGAGAAATTCACAAGTTTTTGTTTATAGCATGCAGAGATTTAGACCAAATTTAACACCACTTTCCGAAAACTTGAAAAAGAACAGTAGAAAGTGTATACTGCATTTAAAACACGAATATATCGAATGTTTGATGAGATATGATGAGATATGGGGATTTGTATGAAATAAATTTTCACTGCGCATGAGTGGATATTTCGAAAACTTTTATTCGGTAATTATGTATTCAGCTATTTAAGGCAACTCAAAAATTCAGTCCAATATCGCGAACATTTAGAAAGTTTTGATGATACAGTAAGTTTCTTTCTAAAAGTAATTGGCAGGGTTGCCACAGGGGACTATTGTTATATTTTATTAGCACTACTTTTTCGAAGCAGAACGTCTTTCACATACACTGGCCTCCAAAAGTTAAGGTACAAAATTCAAAATTTTTATTTCATAATTTGTTAGTCAGCTATTCTGGGCATCTTCTATAAAACGTCCAGTCAAGTATTGCGAAAACTCAGAAAGATATAGTGAGCTGATTGAAAAATTGTGGAAAATCCCTTATAATAAAGCCATTTTTAGAAAGCAGCTCACTATATCGCCCCTATCTTTGTGAATTTTCGCGATATTTGACGGGAATTTTTATAGACGTTGCCCAGAATAGCTGACTACCAAATTATGAAATAAAAATTTTGAAATTTCCACGCATGCGCAGTTAAAAATTATTTCATAAAAATGCCCATATTTATTTATTTTTAAATAGTGCTGCCATTAACATATAAAATTAGTCGTCAGTGACAGCCCTACCAGCTACTGTTAGAAAGCACTTCAGTGTATCGCCATATTCATTCCGAATTTTTGCGATATTTGACTAAAGTTTATATATAAGTTGTCCTAAATAGCTCACTACCAAATTACGAAATATAAATTTTGAAACATTTTTCCGCATACGCAGTTAAAAATTATTTCATACAAATGCACATAACATATATCATCAAATATTCATATTTAAAATGCAGTATACTGGTTCTACTGTTCTTTGCCAAGTTTTTGAAAGTTGAGTTGCATTTGTTTGAAAACTCTATATGCTATGAACATTTTTTTCTTTTAATTTTTCACAAAAACGTTAACACACTCATAAATATCAGTACTATGATTACACAAATGCAGAAAGACGTTGAACAAGAGCCACTTGGTCATTTAATACAGTGACTGACCGTTTTGAGCATATTCTGTTACATGGGTGATCGCAAATATTATTTTTTAATAAAATTATTGATAGCCCCCTAATTGCTCTCGCAACTAAATCTTCATTGCAAAATATAAAGTCAACGATGTTCTTTACATATTAGACGTTCAAGGATAATTTGACAAGCATTTGAGTAGATATTCGACAAAAAGTGTCAAATCGAAAGAATCTGATCACTGCCATTTTTTTTTTTTACATCAGTGTGTGGTTAAATATGTGGGATATTTTCAAGAAAATTTCATAAAATAGTATTTTAACAACAAATTAATTGTTAAAAAGAAATTCGGTTTACTTAAGCATAAATAAACAACGTATGTTGTTTGAAAATTTATGCACATAAGAGTATTTCGAAATTTTTTAAAAGAATAATATTCTTGAAGGTAAAACTGGTGAGTTAAAATTAGTTCTTTACATATTGCTGGGGAAGTACTTCTATATATTTAGATAATTTAATATTTCATATTTCCCACAAATACCAACAGATACATCTTATTATAGAAGAAACCATGTAGTTTTAATCTTATTAATTTATTTCTTATATATTGCTTAATCTGTGCTTCAATACATTTGAACTCATATATATTTTTTGTGATACGAACTTAGCTTTTTCTATGCAAGTGCAAATCACATAACGATGAATTAGATGCTAGACGAACAGTATTGAAGAAACCTTTCAGTTAGTCCATTCGCATTTCTTTAAAACACGTTGGTTGGTGGTGAGAGGAAGACAGGTGGACCGACCAATGTTTCTTTTCGAACAAGTTAAACCGAGTACTTTTTTAAGACCAGATCATGGAAGATGGTTAGCCTGACTACAAAAGATCCCCCCCCCCCCGAAAAATTTAAGCGATATTTTCATTAAGTAAAAATTTTAACCAGCGGCTTCTGGACTCTTGGGCGTTTAAGGCTAATGTTAGACGAACGTCTATTTGCATGTTTCCTTCTTTCTTACAGCCTTCCTACACCTTCGCTACCATGTGTTTTTTTTCATGTTGAAACAAAAAGCGTGCAAATAAACGTTTGTCTGATATTAGCCTAATACATGGGGTAACCGAAGCGGCTTCACAATTGGGCATTACTATATCCGATTCACGAAATTATAAAAACAAATAAAGGAGTTTTAACTTTAATATTTCTATAGAAATACTTTTAACCATTTACAAAATATAACACGCCATATTATTTTGGAAAGATCTATATGTCTCTTTTTTTGTAAAACAAATCGAGGAAATTGCTCATATAAATTGCTTATTATAAAGTTATTTTAAATGTAAATCTTAATTTATGATTTAATTTTGAAATAATATATATTATTTACGATGTCAACATCTCTCTTTTACCACATAGAAAATTGCCAACGGAAAATGAGGTGCTAACCGAAAGTTTTTTGAGATAACACGGTATCTTTAAAAAATGTCATATCTATAAAAATTACAGTTAATTATAGCTTATTGAAAAAACTGCTCAGAATATAATATAAAAGATTGCAGTGCAAAAGCATTGCGCTGTACACTAATATATATTTATTTTCGAAAGTTCTGCTTAACATAAAAATCAGTTACATTTTATGACATTCTAAAATATTTTTTATCCACGTTTTATATTATAACTATTGTTATGTTTCATGTAATAATAGAAAAAAAATAAATTTTAAATAATCACTTATATTTAACTAAAAAATAAATCATGTTTCCTTCAATAATTTTTATTAAAATTTTAAATAAGCATCTATGACCATTCAATAATTTAAATATAAAGTATAATATTTTAAAATATTAGTGCCGAACTTTTCATATATTATGATAAAAAATATTTAATTCTCAAAATTTAAGATAAATCTGTATTTTAAACACTTTTAAACAGCAGTGAAGTATGATTAAGATTTTGGTTTGTCTGTCTTTGCTCTATCCCTGGAATATATACTTAGATTATCATGAGTTTTCTATCTGTTATTAAGGTTAATTTAATAAAATTCCTATAAAAAATGGAGTGCATAACTTTTATAATTTGAAGAATATCTCCAGAAACACACAAAATAATTCCATTTCATTATGGAGTATTTGGAGAAATAGTTTGAGCGTATTTTAATTATTTTAAAATACATTAAACGTCCTGAAATTGACCTACATCATTAAGTTGCAGTACGCGATTCTTTCTGTAGAATATGAAGTGAATAGAATTTATCATTCATTTAGAGGGACATACAAGAAAATTCGTTACATTATGGTATATAAGGAAATATCATTTGCAATATATATTTTTTAAATGCTACACTATTTAATGTATAACAGAATTACTGTGCATTGTCGAGATGAACTACAAGGTAGTTACATAACGGTATGGAATGCATGTCATTCATTGTTTATTTACAGTGGCGTAAAAAATAATCCAGTTACAGTACTGTCTATGAGCGATAATCACTGGAAATACGTTTTCAAATGTGACATGTGATTTTATTCTTCAACAAATTTTAGCAATTCATGTGGTGTGTATAAACTCTAAAGTCCATTCACCGCGATGTCGTCTACGGTCGATAATTGATGGTAGTGCAAATTTAGCTGTGTTTTGTGTTTCCTTGCTGAATTAAATTTAGCTGCATGTTTGCTATGTCTTAAAATCTGTAGTTCATATAGAAGGACATTCAATAAACGGGTCTTATTAGTTCTTTTGTGGACATACACTTGTGTAAAAAATGGAAGACGTCAGGTATGCGAAAAATACTGCTGGACTCTGAGTACTATAAGAATATTAATACAGTTTTCTGAATACGGGTCCTCTTAAATAAAAATTTGTACGAATTTTGAATTTTCGAATGGTACCACCAAATTATGAAGTCACATTTGACTTCTTTGGATCAAGACTTACCGGAAAAGCTATAACCCATGCATCTTTCTCTTAAATATTTCTAAAGCTCTTTCATTCCTATTAAAATTTTTTAATCCTATTTTTTATAATCTACCGGAAGCAATGACAAGAAAATTATGTAGAAATTCCGAATATATAACAAACTCACTTTATAAGAAAAAAAAAATCAATAAAAACTTTCGGAATAATGTACAGGTTTTTCTGTTCTGTGTATAACCATGATAACAAGAGACAGTACCTTTAGGTTGTCGAAATATATTATTTCGTTATATCACAAAAACTAATGACTGAAAAAAGCCTTAACATACACACACATATTTTTTATGTTTGTAGTTCATTTTGTGCAAAAATATATACAATGATAAGTTCTACACGCTCTAATATGTAAAATTTTACAATTCTATTTCCGTATAACCAAAACTTATCAAATATGTCACATTAAATTTCGTAAATTCCACCTCTTTCTGGAACTTAAAAGCCTTTAGGCTGTTTTCTAATGCCAAAAAATGCTGAAAATTAATAAAATTCAAAGTATCATAACTCGGTAAGTTTACGTTGTACAAGAATGGAATTTTTACTATTTTGCTTATAAGAGCATGTATACAGTTTTTCTAAGTGAAACTTATTAAACTTAACAATTCTCAAGGACAGATAAATTTTTTACTTTGTTTCTAAAAAATACTTTTGGATCTTCATATCAATAAAAACAACATTTAAAATAGTTTTCATTCGGAACTACAACTGTGAAACTTATACATTTCTAATTAGCTATTTATCAACGATGAAAATGACATTCTATTAATTAATATAAGCATTCAAATATTTATTCCCTTTTAAAAGTTGACACTGCAATAAAAAATAGTTCCACTGCAGAATTCAAAAATGAATATTTTTTTTTTCATAATAGATTGCCAAATATAGTATTTTAAAATGATTTTGTGGAATATCTGTAAATTACACAAAAATATGAAGTGAAAAAACTTTATTTTCAAAACTGTTTTTATTATTATTTTTTCTTTTAAATCCTCAATTTTTTCAGTCAACATTCTTATATATATACAGTCGAACCCGGTTAAGACGCGTTTCAAGGGAGTGAATCAAATTCGCGTATTAAGCGGGATCGCGTGTTAAACGTGATTTGTATAATGTTGCAAGAAATGGGATTATTTAAACTTTTAATTGTCTAAATGAATTTCAGAGATTTCATTTATATGTTTACGGTCAAAAATTGTGTCTTTTACGTATATTTAGATTAAAATTTAACTGTATTCATTGTAACTCATTGTTTCTTTTTATACGATTGACTGAAATAATAACTGAAAAAATATGCATGGATTCAAGTAGGACTTTATTGTCGATTAATATGTTGCAACCAAAAATAAAACAACAAAATTAATTTTTTTCACTAGACTAATCTTGTTAACAGAAAAGAAAAAAAATATATTAAATCTTTGAAGTACAACACAAACCCAGTTTTTAAATTCATATTTAGTACTTGTAATAATGAGTACCATTATAATCTGTCCTTCTTTTTAAGCCTTTCAAGGGGGGTAGCTAGACGGTCTAGCCCCCTAATTTTAATTCCAAGACTGACATATGGCACCAAGATTATTTTAATAAACTTTTGCTTTTGTACTGGAAGTGCAAATTAGCGGGTTTTTATTTTCTAAGAAATTCATTTGAATATTCTGGTGTCAGTCAATTATTTCTTCAGTTTACGAACAGAACTCTTCTACCCCTGAAAGGGTTAATATAAGTAAAAACTATCCTTATTACTCTTTGTATGAAAAAGATTGTTAGCATAGTAAAAAGTAAATAACACATAGTAAACATAAATGAATTGTCGAACCACAGTCGTATTCATTTAATCTTTACGAGATTTGTTGCCCATAATATGCATTATAAAACTTAGTATATTGATATAATGTACATATAAAACTTCACTAACGACAAGTATGGTAATCTCTAATCATAATAATTTTTATGACGTATTTGAGTAACCTGAATTCGTCTGTGTCTTTGTATTACAGTAACAACATATACAAAGCGAGAGACAAAGAATTTTAGGAGGCGGGATCAAAGACTTTCAGCTTTGCTAATTTCGCGGGTTTTTGTTTTATTCATATATCTATACCACCATCTCCGATTAGTAGTTTTCATCTTAATTAATCTGTTATTAACTAAAGTAAATTATACTATTCGGAAACAGTGTTTTTTTAACCTGAATTAAAAAAAAAAAAAAATCCGCTAATTCTCGAGTAGAGAGAAGGAATTCACATCTTGATCGATAATTCGCGTCTTAAGCGTGATTTTTTTCCTCAAAAGACCGAAAATTTATCGCATATTAAGCGGGATCGCATAATAATCGTTCGCGTATTAAACGTGATATTTTTGCATTAGTCCTATGGTCGATGTTCAAGGGATTGGAAAAATCCGCGTATTAAGCGGGATCGCGTATTAACCGTGAGCGTCATAACCGGGTTCGACTGTATATATAAATTGCTCCCTTAAAAGGGGGAATCCTCCTGTGGAATTCTCAAATTAATACTTCTTTTTCATAATAGATGGCCAAATATAGTATTTTTAAATGATTTTGTGGGATATCTGTAAATTACACAAAAATACGAAGTGAAAAAAATTTATTTTCAAAAGTGTTATTATTATTATTTTTTAAATCCTCAAATTTTTCAGTCAACATTCTTATATATATATATATATATATATATATATAAATTACTCCCTTAAAAAGGAATTTTTCCAGTCATAACTAATTGACAAATAAAAAGCTTTTAATCTATTTTTATATATTATGTCATTTTTTTTTCTATTTGCGTTGCAAGATTTTCTTTTGTATCATCAATATTGTGAAATCTTAATTATAGTTTTGAGTAAACTAAATAAAATAAAATATCAATTATTTAAATACGGTGGTGGTCTTATATTTTCGTATGAATAGCAGTAGCACATTCACGCCCTATAGAAAAAGAGAAATGTTTTCTTAATCCAGCAAGAATGTTTACTAAAAAACAGTACATGACTTCCATGTTCCGAGCAATTCCAAAAAAGTGTTCCTTTAACTTCAATAAGATAATCTTTTCAAAAAAAAATAATAACCGACTTAAAAAATAGCGCTAAAAAGAACTAAATAATTCTTTAAACTTCTCTAATGACGAAACTTCATCCATTAACTGCCCATCGGACATCATGTATCGGCATAAAAACGTTAAATTTAATATATAGAATTTAATAGCTACCAAACATGGATTTTCTAGAGAATATTTTTTACAAAAGATTAATTTATATATTTATGATTTAATTTACGAATATATACGTATAAAAAGTAATCAATTACTTTTTGAAGTTGGTGCCAACCTATCTTAAGTATAGTAAAATTGTGAATATATTGTAGCTATTACCATGAATAAAGTGATGATGGAAATCATTATACAAAATTTAAAAAATATGCCCCTATTTCTTCAGCAAATTATATGTTTAATCATTATCGATTGTGAATGTTTGGCACCAACTTCAAAAAGTAATATGTTTGCGAAAGGAAAATAAACAAATTACCGTAGCGTTAAATTAAAGTGAGAATCTTCTTTTACTAATTTAAAACAGAATTTAAGTTGCTTTGTTTTACTTCGTTTATAATTTTGCACTATTTCACATGCATAATGTGGATGCTGAGTATTTTTATATTTTTTTTTCACGACCGGCAACAATGGAGGATATTCCATCTACGTTTTGATCACGTTATCAAGGTAAAAACTTCTAGCGTAAAGAAGGGAAGGCTCCGTAGACGTGTAATATAAATCCCCGCTAGCCAATGAAACAGTTCATGAGGCAAAGCAGTAGTACCTTCCATTCTTATCAGTTAGAAGTTCCTTGAGTAAATTACCGGTATCACATGACTTTTTTTAGCCTTGAACCCAGACTTGGAATATCCTCCATTTTCAAACTGCCAAGCAGGCGATAACGAGCGAAATCTGGAAACCTTTACATGAGTAGGGCCGGTCATGTTGATGCGGCTTTTCAACGGAATTCTCTACTGAAAGCACACTCACCCCTATTTCTTCTCTTCACTGTTAAAAATATCGTGAAAAATTACCTCTGTTTTTAAAGGCTATCTATTTTCTGACCAATGAGAAGGCTACATAAATACTTATGAAGCGTTCTCATTGGTCAGAAAATAGATAGCCTTTAAAAACAGAGGTAATTTTTCACGATATTTTTAACAGTGTGTGGTTACAGCGTCTAGAATATATAGTGTGGAAATCGGCTATCCCCGTAATACTTAAGAAAGTGCTGAAATATTGGATCCCTTAAATGTCAAACTATGCTGAACTCCAATGAGTCGATGACAGCGACAACTGCAGGATATTTTCTTAAACTCCAAGACGATTTGGTCTAGACACTGTAATAATACGATGTTTACTTTGATATCTGAAAATATATCGCAGATGTCGCTGCGATCGGCACCCTTGATTTTAGCATCATTGCACATTTAAGGAATACAACTTTTTAGCGCTGTTTCGACAGCAGTTTTCCACGCTATATATTCTAAACGCTGTAATTTGGTCTAACTCTAGATGCTGTAAACATGTTCACAATACCTACTGGGTTCCGATCCTGAGCCGTTCTCATTGGTTCCTCAGATTCAAATATCCAAAACATAATGACTGACTATCGCAGTAGTACAGCGTCTAGAATAGATAGTGTGGAAATCTGCTATTCAAACAGCGCTAAAAGTTGTATCCCTTAAATGTGCAATGATGCTGAAATCCAGGGAGCCGATCGTAGCGACATCTGCGATATATTTTCAAATTTCAAAGTAAACATCATCGTATTATTACAACGTCTAGACCAAATCTTCTTGGAGTTATATAAAATATCCTGAAGATGTCGCTGCGATCGACTCATTGGATTTCAGCATCGTTTGATATTTAAGGGATCCAATATTTTAGCACCTTTTTTAAGTATTACTGTGATAGCCGATTTCCACACAATATATTCTAGATTCTGTAGCAGTAGTACTTAAAAAGTACTAAAATATTGTATCCCTTAAATGTAAAACGATGCTGAAATCCAAAGAGTCGATCGGAGCGACATCTGAGGATATTTTCTAAAACTCCAAGACCATTTGGTCTAGACACTCTTATAATACAATGTTTACACTGAAATTGGAAAATATAACGCAGATGTCGCTGCGATCGGCTCATTGGATTACAGCATCATTGCACATTTAAGGGATACATTTGTTTAGTGCTGTTTGGATAGCAGATTTCCACACTATTCTAGGCGTTGTACTTGTGCTCTGATAAAGGAGAAACTTTAAAGGTTGATTTTCAACTTTTCGACACTGATTTCCGATATCGGTTTGTCTCTTTGTGGGCCTTCCGGTTTGGTAGATGACAGAATGGCCGGGATTCAGATAGATTTTTCGCTCTTAGCGAAACAAAATCGACCAATCAGAAGGCTGCATTTTTGCAAACAGAGAACAGTTCGCAAAACTGCAGGCTTCTGATTGGTCAATCTACCAGTGAAAAATCTATCTGGATCTCGGCCTTTTTCCAGCTAAGTTTCCGCACTTTAAAAGATCTCGTATCTCTGTAAGAGTAACGGTATGAAAGATGAGTGCTTATAATTGGGCGACTGCTTAAAAAAGGATTTGAATTTTAAAGTTTTTATTTTTTAAAAAATGTTCTAATCATCAGATTTTTATGAAATTGCAATGGTGCCAAATGGGAGACTTACACTTTCAAACAAAACAAAAATTATCAAATTCGGTTCATATTTAAGAAAGTTATGCGTGAACATGGCCAAAACATACATACAGATCGAATTGATAACTTCCTTCTTTTCGAAGTCGGTTAAAATATAGCTTTTGTCTAGATTCGTCTCAACCAATAGAATATCTCCGTATGACTGCACTTTCCTACAGAAGAATCCTACCCGAAGAAAACCTGAAATCATTCTGATATCTAATTCGATAACCGAATCTGAATCTAAAGACAGTGTCGCTACACATAGCAATACTATAAGGACTAGAATACATAGTGTCGGCTATCTCTGTAATACTTAAAACAGTGCTAAAATATTGTATCCCTTAAATATGCAACGATGCTGCTGCAACATGCAGATCGCAGCGACATCTGCAGGATATTTTCACCAACTGCAAGGTATTGCTAGTCTATAAAATGTAATACTAGTAATACGAAAATCCCGAAGATGTCGCTGCGATCGACACTTGGCATTTTAGCAGTATCGTCGCACATTTAAGGGATAAAATTTTTTAGCACTGTTTGGATAGCATATTTCCACACTACACTGTTAAAAATATCGTGAAAGATTACCTCTGTTTTTAAAGGCTATCTATTTTCTGACCAATAAGAACGCTCGATAGGTGTTTATGTAGCGTTCTCATTGGTCAGAAAATAGGTAGCCTATAAAAACAGAGGTAATTTTTCACGATATTTTTAACAGTGTAGGTATTCTAGACACTGTAGCAATGCACTCTACTATGTATTGAGATATGTAGGCGCTTTGTGACTTCAAAACAACAGGCACTCCTACTCAGGCACTTATGCTAAAGCGTCTAGAATATACAGTGTGGAAATCGGCTATCGCAATGGTACAGAGTCTAGAATACCTAGAGTGGAAATATCCTATTCAAACAACGCTAAATATTTGTATCCCTTAAATGTGCGACGATACTGCTAAAATCCCAAGTGTCGATTGAAGCGACATCTGCGGGACTTTCGTATTACATTGTATAGACTATCTTGCAGTTGTAGAAAATATCCTGCAGATGTCGCTGCGATCTGCATATTTCAGCAGCATCGTTGCACATTTAAGGGATACAATATTTTAGCACTTTTTTAAGTATTACAGGGATAGCCAATTTCCACACAATACATTCTAGGCGCTATAGCAGTAGTACAGCGCCTAGAAAATACAGTGGGGGAAAACGGCTACAAAATAGTGCTAAAAAATTGAATCCTATAAATGTACAACGATGCTGAATAACAAGATGTCGATCGTAGCGCCATCGTAGTGATTTAAAAACGATAGTCATTCTAAAAGAGACTCTTTAACCAATTTCACGTCATTCCTTAACTAAATTAGCTTATAACAGACTAAAATATCTTATATTTATAGTTTCCGATATTTAACATTCTATAATTTTTGAAAACACAGGGTTTATATTGAAAAGAGTTACGAGATGGCGCTCGTATCGGCATATTGCCGCTGAGCAATGTTGGAGATTTATGGGATACAAGTTTTTAGCACTTTTTAAAGCATTATAGTATTAGCCGTTTTCCACACTGTATCTTTCTAGACGCTGTAGCAGTAGTACTTAGAAAGTGCTAAATATTGTATCCCTTAAATGTCAAACGATGTTGAAATCCAAAGAGTCGATCGCAGCGACATCTGAGGATATTTTCTAAAACTCCAAGACCATTTGGTCTAGACGCTGTTTTAATACAATGTTTACATAGAAATTTGAAAATATAACGCAGATGTCGCTGTGATCGACACATTGGATTTCAGCATCATTGCAAATTTAAGGGATACAATTTTTTAGCGCTGTTTCGATAGTAGATTTCCATACTATTTATTCTAGGCGCTGTACTTGTGCTCTGAGATATTAGGAACTTTAAAGGTTGATTTTCAATTTTTCGACACCTGCTTCCGATATCGGTTCGTATCTATGTGGTCCTTCCGGTTTGGTGGATGACAGAACTTGATCGGGATCCAGATAGATTTTTCGCTCTTAGCGAAACGAGATCGACCAAGTAGAAGCCTGCATTTTATCAAACAGCGAAAAGTTCGCAAAACTGCAAACTTCTTATTGGTCAATATCGTTTCGGTAACAGCGAAAAATCTATCTGGATCTCGATCCTTGTCCAGCTAAGTTTTCGCACGTGAAAAGATCACGTATCTCTGTAGGAGTAACATGAAAAATGATCGCTTATGGGCGACTGCTTCAAAAAGGATTTGAATTTTAAAGTTTTTATTTTTTTAAATGTTCTAATCATCAGATTTTGATTAAATTGGAATGGAACCAAATGGGTGACTTACACTTTCAAACAAAAAAAGAATTATCAAAATCGGTCCATATTTGCAGAAGTTATGCGTGAACATGGGCAAAACATACATACAGGTCGAATTGATAACATCCTTCTCTTTGAAGTCGGTTAACAACCTAAGAAAACACTAGATTTCCGCGATATAAAAAAGCCTTTCTGTGACAAAAGTCTGGTTTCCATCTCGTAATATATGGAAACGTCACAATTTTTTATAGTGCATTAATTAATGTTCTCAACTCAGTATTAATACAAAATATCAGTTTTTCGAATGCTATCAACTCTTAAGTAAAATTTAATTTCTGAGCAACAGATTTTAAACATTAAAATGTAACAAAATAATGTTTATTATAAGCTGTTGAGTTAGCATGTTTGTCTACTGAGCAAAATGTTACGCACGAAAATGTTTCCTTGGGTGTTTACAGTCTTCTAGAAAACGATATTTCGGGTTGATTCCGGAACGAAAAAATTGATAAATACGGTTGTAAGTACTATTTTTAACGTTTATGAAAATTACTAGAAGAATAACACTTTTATTTCTAAAATTCTTTTTTAAATCTTGGAAATCTATTCATTTCTAATATTTTGGAATATAAAAGAACGCTATTTATAATCGCTTGTAACTCAGAAGAGGTCGTATTATACGAGGTCCGTTCAATAAAGAATGATCATAATTTATTTTATTGCAGAGAAATTTACTTTTTGTTTTATCATTGGTATATTGTGTAATGAATACGTGGTAATTTATTCGCTCAGTTACTTTCAGTTGTACGTGAGTGGCAGCCATGAAATTTCAGATACATCCAGTATCACCTGCGGCAACAATCGAGGCACAACTTAATGAGCATGTATGCTCTTGTCTGATGGAAATTTTGCTTTCGCCAGAAGAAATTTTCAGTCTAAGCGTATTATTACATTAGATGATTCATCCCATATCCATGTAGCATCACCTTCAATTTCGAAAAACCTCCATGCGAGCGTCCTGTTGCTGTGGTATGACGATTCTCGGAATTCCAGGCGCACAATCACTTCTCATGTTCGCTTTTCTCTTACCAACGTATGGGTTGACAAACAAACTTGGGTACTAACTGTTGACAGGGAAGAACAGACTCTCCATGAATCTCCCATATCATACTCTTCGACTGATGATTTCTACTGGCGAAAGTAAAATTTCCAGCAGGCAAGAGCATACATGCTCAGTTCGTGTTGCCGACATCTTTCCCGCAGACGTTACTGAAAGTATCTGAACTTTCATAACTGCCACTGACGTACTATTGGGAATAAATAAACAAAATAATTACTACGTATTACCACGTAATGTGTAATACATTGCGCAAATAATTGAATATAAAACAGACATGTTACTTTTCCGCGAAAACGCGGAATTCCGCTTTTTCAGCAGTGAATTTTATTATCTCTGGGATCGATGCAAATGTGCATTAAAATTTGTTGACATTTTTAATGGGGGGGGGGGGGGGGATTAGCGGGAATGGATGTAATACAACAAAAACGTGAGTATGAACCGCGCCAAATTGAGCAAATTTCTTCACCAATCGCGGGAAAATGCAAATTTCTTCAAAGAATCGCAAGAAAAGCGCAAATTTCTTCAAAGGATCGCGGGAAAAAAATGCAACTTCCACCAAAGGATCGCTGGAAAAATGCGATTTTCGTCAAAGGATTGCAGAAAAAAGCGTATTTTGCCAAAGGATTTTGTAAAATATGCGAATTTCGGCGAAAGATCGTGAAAAATACGCGAATTTTGGCGAAAGATCGTGTAATAGCGAATTTCTTTGAAAGGTCGTGGAAAAAACACGAAATTCGTCGAAGGATCGCGAAAAAAATGTGAATTTCGTCAAAGAATCGCAAAAAATGCGATTTTTGTCGGATGATAAAAAAATGTGAATTTTGTTAAAAGATCGTGGAAAATGCGTGAATTTTTGTGAAAGATCGTGGAAAATGCACGAATTTTGGCGAAAGATCGTGGAAAATGCGGAAATTTTTGCGAAAGATCGTGGAAATGCAAGATCTTTGGCGAAAGATCGTGGAAATGCAAGATCTTTGGCGAAAGATCGTGGAAATGCACGATCTTTGGCGAAAGATCGTGGAAAATGCGTGATTTTTGGCAAACGATCGTGGAAAACGTGCTATTTTTTTACGAAAGATCGTGGTAAATGCGTGAATTCCTTCGAAATATTGCAGAAAAAACACGATTTTGGTGAAAGATCGTGAGAAAAAAACACGAATTTCTCCGAAAGATTGCAGAAAAACGCAATTTTCGTCAAGTGGTCGGGGAAAAACGCTAATTTCGTCAATGTATCGCAGAAAAAGCGCAAATTTAATCTGAACACTGCGGAAAAATGTGAATTTCATCAAAATTCCATGAGGCCGTGAAAGTTCAGCTTTTTTTTTTTTTTGCTGAGCCTGTACCATGTCTGATAAAAGTAAATTTATGTGCAATAAATTATCCTAATAAAAAAATAGTGATCCTTGTTTACTAAACAGCTCTCTTATATTTGTAAACTCCCTTGCTCGATCAAGAAATATATTACAGACTCTTATTTATAGAATACGCTTATAGTATTTATTTTTTCCTTGGCAAAACAAAGCTGCAAATTCGCTTATAAATGAACAATGTTTACAAAAAAATCAATAAATAAAATAAAGCTTTCGGAAAATTATATTAATCTGATAACTTTGGTCCTTAATGAGTAATTAAAAATTTTTATATCGCTCACTGGCAAGAAAGGTGACACAAATCGGAAAAGTAAATTTTACAGGAGACGCAAAACAAAGCGTTTATTTACTGTAACATGAATTTACAGCACTTAGCTCTGCATGATGCTGTAAAAGCGCACATAAAAGTGCAAATCCTTTAAAAATTTAGGTGTAAAATATTTAGGTAGAATTGAGTAAATTTATCCCCTGCACCCTTCTGAGAAGTGATATATTTCTTGCGGCAAAGTTTGTCGAATTCCGTGTGCCTCTCAAAATAGTACATGGGAAAATTTGGATTTAGCTTAATCATAATGTTTTAACTTTAATTTATTGTAAACGATTAACAACAAATTAGTTTCCATTAAAATAGGAATCAATTACAGATCCATTACAGAGTTTCTAGTTATTTAAATTAACCCTTAACTGCTATTACCGGTCTTACAAATTGCTCTTTTTTATCAATCGTCAGAGTTTAATTTAACGAAATACACTAGTGAAAACTTGTTTCTTTTGGAGCAGTAGTACTACTGCTGAAGACTTTTGTGAATAGGTGAATTTTAATTATAATAATCCCCCGTACATAAAGTTTAGTACAGAAATAGTATTTTATGAGTTAACCTAGTCTTTAATTCAACTTTTAATCCAGCTGTCTCAGTAACCACATACAGTAACTGTGCTACAATATCTGTCACAGTATTTAACTCGCGGTTATTCGGAATCGCCGTAAGCTATCTAGGAGATACACAACGCTGCATTAGCCGCTTCAAGAGCAACTGGAAATTCGTGACTAGTTTCCAATGAGTGGCTCTCTCAATACGCCAACCGTGTCTTTAAAGGTTAATGAAAAACCTATCTAAAAAAAGCGGCAAGGACAAAGGCGTCGTTGCGACTTTGCCACATCCCTTCGAAGCGGGCTTAGTACAATGCCAAATTTAAATTTTGAACAAGAGTTTTATTTTAGGTACACTGTAAGAATAAAATATTATTATTGCGTTCAATTTGTATTTATCATATGCCAAATAAAGTTTAAGTATGCACTACTTTTATTGTCAGGACCTAGTTAAATTCATCATAAATAGATTAGGATAAGATAAAAAAAAGATTTATACAGCATAATAATATTTGATTCTATTTGGGCATCATATCTCACTGAACTTTCATGGTATATACATTTATACTTTTCTAGTATATGCAGCTTTACAGAATCCTACAATGTATGGTTTTTTACAAAGCCTTATTATTCTTTTATCAAAAATGTTTTGTGATAATACAGTTACTAATACATTTATTGTACGGAAACCACTGTGAGTGGGTAATACTCGCACTTGACAGTATATTATGTTAAGGATATTAATTTGATTGTTAATATTAATGCTGCTAATTTATTATGTTTGTGGAAGATTTAAACGTTCACTTAAGAAATAATAGTATCCGAAAAACTGTACACTGTAAAACTACCTGTAAAACGTGTCAGAAAATTACGGGCAGCAAAAACAAAGTCTCAGAAATGCTAATTCAATTATCGGAAATTTATTTGTTTCTGAGTTAACTGGAGATAAAGAAAAGTGTGTCGGGCTCTTTGGTCGCTCGAAAAAAGTTATATGATATTTTCGCAAACGAACAAATGATAAGAGTTAGATTAAGAAACATTTATCTTTTTACAGTTTGTGACCCAAAAGTCACAAAAGAAATAAGAAATAAAATTTTGAAAAATATGGACAGTAGCACAAAGCAGGTTTCACTTAATCATACAGAAAGATGTAATATTCTTTAACCCCCTCACTGACAAGCCCGTGTTAATACGTTCACTAAGCTCCAGGTTTCACTGCAATACAAGCAATATTTAAAGTAGTATAATTCTATTGATTTAATGTATTTTTAATACATTGAACAATGATTAATACTTACAAGGATTGCATTCATAATCGTTATTAAGTTTTTTTATAAAATGTTCAAAGAATCATTTTTTTTTTTTTTAGCATTTAAAACAAAATGCAGAGAAAACAACATTACAATTTTGCCCTTTTCCAAGACAGTCGGAGGGTTTTAAGTATCGAAATCTTTTCGCCATGTTAATACTTTTCCCATTAACTAGAAGCTTTCAATTTGCGTTCGTAGTTTGTAGATTTTTTATCATAATTCACAAAAGATATAGATTAAAAATGTTACGTTTGACAGATGCGACTAGTAAGAATGGTTGTCAGATGTGGAAGATATTCTACATAAAATATAAATATTTCCTTTAGCAATTCCTGTAACACAAAGTGTTAAATTGCGACATAAATATGCTTTAGAGTGCCAGAGACAGTCAGATCTCATTCTGGGTGACAAATATAGTTGTTCTGATATATTTCCACCAAAAAATGCAATGTCTTTCCGTGTTTTGATATGAAAACCGTATCTTCCTACTGTCTATACTGCTGCAATTGTAGAATTTGTTTTTCTTTTGTGAATTTTGAATCTTTCTGTATTTACCATTTGAATAATATATTTAACAAACTGATTCCGAGGAAAAAATAGCATTTCTCAAATGCGTATATAATATATCGTCTATGATATAGAGCCGTTATTTAATAAACAAATTCAACTTTCTTTCATTATCTCCATGTAAATCCATTAGTAAATAGTCTTAGTTTCAGAATCCTGTGATAAATTAAGTTATATCATAATGAATCTAAAACAAACGTAATTCCCCCTTTAATAAATCATATGCCTAATCTATTCCCTTCACCTACAAAATATCAAAGCTATTCATGTCAATATTACTATGCTTTCCAGATCAGTAATTGAGGCATTGAATTTTCACTGTCAAGCATAATATCTGTACAAGTGTAAATGCAAATAGATCAGTGTAACAAACGGAATAATGTATAATGAATTGTTAATGAATTTCATTCCAATGTATTTATTAAACATTTAAAAATTACCTCATTTCAGCGTTTAGATGATAGATTGTTTTTGAAAGAAATGTCAATTCTTTCTTTTTTTACTGTAACTAATGATAAACCATACATAAAATAGGTATTTCTAATATTATGCTTTGATACACAAATGTAAATTACTTTTAATAATTTCAGATAATTCAATTTAATATTTAATATGTTTTAATATTTTTAATTATAATATATTTTAACGTATTTAATAATAA
Source organism: Maratus speciosus (assembly GCA_963932465.1). Classification (NCBI taxonomy): domain Eukaryota; kingdom Metazoa; phylum Arthropoda; class Arachnida; order Araneae; family Salticidae; genus Maratus; species Maratus speciosus. Next base: position 247,128,131 of record OZ010787.1, read on the forward strand.
TATAATTTAGTGTAGTTTTATGTATTTAATACACAAAACGCTTCGAGAGATAATCAAACATAAATAAAAGAAATGAAAATAATTTGAATGCATCTTTTGAAATAAATATCAATAAAAAAATCTAAAATGTGAGAAAAGAGAATTAAAATAATACATATAAAATTCGTTTATCTAGAAAAAATGCTATACAGGAATACTTTTATATATCACTAATATTAACCAGCAAAATATTTAAATGGATGATAGATGGACCATAGATTAACACTTTGTTGTTAAGTGTTCCATTACATGGAATACCTAAGTTGATTCCCAAATAACACAATGGCACCAGAATTTTGGTACAAGTATTTCCCGTTCATTATGTTAGTGTAATAAAGCTTTCTTTTATTTCTAAATAAATGTGTTCGTAAAATCCGGTGTCACTCACTCATGTAATCATTTTAGCAATGGAAATGCTCTGCCGTAAGGGCTGAATTCATTTTGTTACATCCGAAATTTTTTTAATATCCTGTGGCATGTAAAATATATACAAGGTGTGCTTAATAAGATAGCAAAATTAAGAAAAAAAAATTAATTCATAACTGATGAAGATGTGAAGTACATTTAACACGGAAATAATGGAAACGGAAACGGTTTTTTCTCAAGAAGCCAATGTTCACTCGTAGTGTAGTTTATGTTCTCATCCACAAAATGGCTTTACAATTTCACACTCTAGATTATGTGATCTAAGACATTGGGTGAAGGGAAGGTTATTTATGATGTAAAAAGACAAGTATTTCTTGATATAGCAGGACAGTTTACAAATATACAGGGTGTCCGAAAATTCCTGGGCGCATTTTAAAATTCAATATAAAATCAAGTAGTGGGCTTTACCCATGTGACGTCAGCCACGGGTAAACAGAAGAAAATCGCCAATAGGTATGAAGAACATTTAAACACTGCTTTCCCTTCGTCCAATAAACAGTCTCTTTCGGAGGTTATCTACCCGCTGAGACGTGGCTGTTGCCATTCGTGGGTAAAGTCCATTGTCGTACAGGAGTGAGGTTTGAACTAAAGGGCTTCTCAGGATGAAAAGTTTTCTTCAAGCGAATGAAAATAATTAGTTAAAAATTTCAAACATAGATAGCGCCATTTTTTCGTATGAATTGTATGCTTTCAAACATGCCTTTCTTTCTGATTTTCAGATTAATTTTGACATTGTGACACAGAAATGACGACTATACAACTCCCAGCGCTGACAGTCGTAATTTCTGTGTGACAGTATCAAGATTATTCTGAAAATCACGAAAAAAGCATGTTATGTTTGAAAGCATAGATAGGGACAAGTGGCGCCATTTATGATGGAGATTTGGAAATAATTATTTTCATTCGCTAGAAAACGCTTCATACTCAGAAGCATTTTAGTCGAAACCGTACTCCTGTACGACAATTACTTGTTTTATATTAAATTTTAAAATGTAATCAGGAATTTTCGGACACCTTGTACAGTGCTAGAAAAAAGTTTAAGACCATATTCCAATTGTGTTGTATAGAATAAAATTCCAGAAAGAGTTATACATCTTGAATTTAGACACACATATATAAGACACATATACAAGATAAATAAGGAAACAAATTTTTACAAAAAGACGGTCATCGAATAACATATTTCTTTAGTAAAAGAGAACAATTCATCCTTTCTAGGGCATGTAACCCCTGCTTTTGGAATAGGCGAAGCTATGAAAAATAGCATAATAGCATACTTTAATGGTAACAATCATTTGAACATATCAGCTGTAACTGCTATTGGGTGTGATGGGAGAGCCACAAACACTGGAGTTAATAATGGTGTGATTGCTTTAATAGAAAAATATCTAAATTGATCACTGCAGTGGCTGATTTGTTTGTTCCACTTAAATGAATTGCCATTGCACCACCTGTTTCGTGCATTAGAGGGAAAAACAAAAGGCCTTAATGAATTTGGCGGGGCTTTAGGCAAAGATTTTAAAATTGTAACGAACTTTAACGAACTTCCAGTGGTTAAGTTCTTGCCTGTACAATACAGCCTTCCTAATGTTAAAATAATTGAAAGTTTGAGCACAGACCAAAAACATTTACTTGAAATATACACAACAGTCTCAAGCTGTGCATCCTTTCCAGATCTGTCCTTAAAAGAACCAGGAAAGTTGGCTCATTCTCGATGACTTACGTTAGCAAGTCGCATTCTTTGGCTATATGTTGGTTTAACAGAGTATGTTATGGAAGTGTATGCCCCCATCTGGTTCCATATTAAGCTAAAACCATCATGTATAAATGGTTCCAAACATTTTTGGAGACTGATAAAATTTTCGCGATACCTTTGTGAGCAACATCTAAAAATAATTAACCCAGTTATTCAGAGAAATAGTTATTACGCTCACCCAGAAAACGTTCTTCTCTGTATGTTAAGTGATGAGAGAAACCACATAAGAGAGTTGGGTCTTCGTCGACTTCAAAAAGCAAGACTGGAAGAAAAGAAAACGTCAGAAAGTTTGTTGTCCCCAAGCTCAATTTTCATGCTGAAGATTGCATTGATATGATTAAGTGGGCAGATATAGCAATCACAGAGTCTCCAATGACAAAATGCATAACTGTTGAAAAATTTAAAAATGTATATAAGAGAAGCAAGAGAACCGAGTTGCCAGTTGCCATCTATAGATTTCTTTCGTTTACGCTGAAATACACAAACATTAGAAAGAGTTATAAAGCTTGTGACAGAGTCATACATAAATGTCTGTAGTCCTGAAGCAGGAGAATGCTTTATTCAAGCAAAACTTCCTTCGAAAAAGATGATGCCAAAATTTGAGACCAAAAAACATTTTATCTAATAATCAAGAAAAATTAAAAACCAAATATGAAACTAATCATGTAATGGGATATTCTAATTATTCTTTAATATTTGTTTTGTTTCAGTAACACTGGTTTTTAATTATGTCATGACATTTGTTCTATTTTCTTCAATTATAGTGACTTGTTACTGTTTATGTTGCATGCTTGTGTTTAATCCCTTTCCAAAAACATCTTAAAAATAAAAAGATCCAAACAACTAGTAACCTTAAAAATGCATGACTTATGCCACTTTTCTGCTCTGAAAACAAATGAGTTTGGCTTGGCTTTGAGGGGTCATATTCCAAGTTCTTAAAATATTCGAAGATCTCATTTTATCTGTATTTGCGCTTTGAAAAAAATACTACATGTATTACGATTAAGTTAACATTTATTAAGTTTCAGATTAGCTGAAATAACATATGTTTTATTTTGTCAGGATTTGAGACTGTTTCTTTTATGATTTCTTTTAATAAAATTATGTTATTTTTATAAGTTTTTATGTTACTTCAACGATCTTATGTATGTTTTTCCAGTTCAAAATTTGTATTCGAACTTTAACCCACTTTCAAATATCCGAACGAGATTACATTTTACATACTGGCGCAAATCCGATAACAATCTAATATTATTATGATTTTCGGTGGTTACCATTTATACTTATTTTATAGGATAACACAAAAAATTTCGGATAGATTACCGCCAAGAAGTTTATGAAAAAGTTTTAGATTAGATAATACAAGACGGAGATTGTTGGGTTTTTTAACTTTCATGTATTTTTTAGCACTGAATCCGAAAATTTCCTTATTTTTTTATATTTCGCAAATCATAAATTGTCGAATTTAAAGAATAACAAAAATAGGATACTATAAAGTAAAGGAGATGGTTGTATTTTTTAACGTTTGATAATTGATTTTACGTATTTTTTAGTGCTAAATCTGAAAATGACTTTCATTTTTAACCATCACGTTAGAATTTTTTTGCAAATGTGTAATTTAAAATATAGCGAAAATCTCATACTATAAAACATATGTAAAACTTTTTTCATTTTATTTGATTCAATAATTTATTCGATATTTTTTCTTATCTTGGGATTCTTACAGCTGGGTGGTGTGATGAGATGGAGGAGGAGAATAAATTTTAACTTTGAATTTTTTCATCATTTTGTAGCATCATTTCATTTAACAAAAATTCTGTTTTTTTCTTTCTTCTTAAATGTGTATTACAAATTGTATATTTTGCATTAATATGTCAGAATGATTAAAGATTTCAAATTTATATTGCAATATTAATTTTACTCTCAACCATTTTTTAATATATCTGACGAAATTATATTTCGACTAAATTTGTGAAGGACCCCCAATTTGCAGAAAAAAATATGCTCCAACTTTAAACAGGTATTACTCGGTCAATTATAATCGTAGAACAACGGGACCTTTATTGTATTACTTGTCAGTGTAAAAGGAAAATTTTACTAAATATAACTTATAGGACCAAGGGACCGTATAAAAGGTTAAATTTCGTAATTTTTTAAGAAATGTTTTTATTGACCCAAATCGCTTTTAAAATATTTCTTTACCTGATTTAAAACATTTTGTAATTGGAACTATATGTCTATGACTAACGGTTTAGGAATTAGCCATTGGATACTGTTGAGACCGGACACCCTGTATAGTAAAGTGGGAGCAGATGCCGCAGTTTTTCCTTTCTTCTTTTAAAATGTACAATAAGTCAAAAAACAACAAATTAAGTACCAGGAATCATTAATCAAACCATTTAGAATCAAATTTCTATGTTAAACAAATTAAAGCCTTCTTAATAAAGCAGGCATAACTATTTTCCCAAACGTCCTTTTTTAACATAATTTTTTATGTGCTGGATAAGATGCCGCATGAGGTGTGGCACAGATGCCGCATGGAGAAAAAAGCTATACTGTTTATTTTTTTTCAAGTAAATCACATTTTTATTTCCTCAAACTACTTAAAATGAAAATAAATAACAGTGAACTTACATAAATTATATATATCGCTAAATTGTGAAAAGTTTAACGAAATTGCAAAAGTGCAACCTCAAAAAATAAAACTTAAGGCAAAAAAAAGAAAAAAAAACATTTGACTGGAAACAATAGACAGCATAATTACAAAAAAAAAAAAAAAAAGATATAAACCAGTTGTTTATATCTAGGCGACCATTGTAGTTTGCTCTTAAGTACTAGTTCTATTCCTTTTAGGGCGTAGTCTTTTTTTTTGGCTTTTCTTCTCATTTTTTTATTTCGTATTTCTATTCGTCTACAATCACCACACTTTGTGTTGCAAGAGTAAAGTGAGCATGTTTCATGCAGCCACCGATTGCATGTTATGCACTGAGTCCAGGTCGCTTTAGACTTTGTTTCTTTATATGACTCCAGACACTCAGCACATTCAGAGTCATCAAATTCCAATCCAATACTGCCTTCAGAATCCATAAGAGGAAACGAATACGTTCGTCACCGTCGGAAGATGACACACATTTCAGTTTTTTCCTCAAGTGAGGTGTTTTCCAGTTGATCTTTCCCTTCCCTTTTTTACACATTTTACTTCCGCCAAGATGTCGTTCTTTGACGCTTTCTTGCTTCTTTTGCTTTTTATTTCCTTCTTGTTTTTTCTTGTTTATAAAATCTGTGCTTGTAATATTTGCAGCTTTTTGCTTTCTCTTACTTGGCTGTATAGGTCTTTAGACAACTGTTTAATAGTTTAGATGGTGAGAATTGTAAACGTCCTATGTTTTCCTTATTCATACTTGGTGAATCACCATTGTTGCTGAGAATATTTTGATAAGTAGCAGAATCCGCTAATATACGTTCATTTAAATGTAAGTTATACTTAAATCGCAGTGATGAATTTGTAGAACCGAAAAACAAAAATATAATTTGCAGCATCTGTCCCTCAAGCTCGGTGCGGCATCTGTCCCAAAGTGGCGGGTAAGTCTCCATTTTGTGTCATGTGAGCAGCGCAAGAGAAAGACAAGCAGATGTCTGTATTCTACGAGGATCTAGTTTACAGTTGCAATCGGTTTTAGAATGCAATCTCTGTTTATTTTGATTAAAATATGTTACAAAACTTTATTAGAATAATTTTAGAAACTTACCGTGCAGGTTCGAGCCATAAAAACTGGCATAAATATGTAAATACTGACAATTAAGCGGTGGAAACGCATACAACACAGCAGACAGCATTTAGGCACACAACGAAATTCTTAATTTGGCCTAGGGAGCGCAAGTGTCGCCAATACAATATCTGGGGCATCTATCCCACCGCGGTATCTCTCCTCACTTTACTATACCAAGTGTCCTAAAATGGACTGACTGTTTTTAAAATTCAATAACCTGCAAATGGTGACAGCTATTAAAAAAAAAATTGCGGGGAGGTAATGTAAAATGTCAGTAATATTTTTTACCTCGATTCCCTGTTTAGTTCCAAATACCTTGTATAGATGGCGCTACAAGCATCGATGGCAAGCTCGGGAACTCAGCTTACACTTTAGAGCAATAGTGCAATCCCGAGGAGCAGACCAAATCCACTAGCTGTGCGCGTTACAAATGCCTTTTTCAATTCTTATACAGAAGTTTTACAATTTCACATAACAACGCAAATATCGATGATTTTTTGCAGAATTAAACAGGTTTATAGTCAATTCATTCACAGCAGTATACTTTGTTAAACCATATTCGGGAAAATCAACCAAGTTTATACTGAATTAACAATTATGCCAGCAATGTATAACCACACAAGAACTATAAAGACAACATCTAGCGCCGTAGGTGCTCAATTAAGGCCAAAATCGAAATCGCCCAACTCTGATGCGAAAAGAGGAGGTCAAATACAATCTTATTTTCAGGGGCCTACTCTACATATTTAACCTCCTTCCTTCGCCGGATGCTAGGGGGTTTCATTTTAGACCTCCATTGAGCGCTTATTGCTTGCCACCTATCTCTGCTATTTGGAAATAAAACCGAGAACCGCAGTAAAAATACATCTGATATCTTACATAACTCTCCTGCTACAATTTTTTTAATAATTGTCATCATTTGCAAGTTATTAAATTTTAAACACAGTCCAGTTTAGGTATCCAGTACACCTCACAAAGTACAAATGACGCAATTTATATGATACCGAAAATAGAAAATTTTCAATCGTGGAAAGATTTTTAACTACATCAAATCAAAAAAAAAGGGGGGGGGGGGAATTGGCGCAATAAATTTAAGATCAGCTAATGTCCGACACTCTCGACATTCACAGCTACACGAGAGGTTCTGTTCTTAAAGATGGTATACGGGAGGTGCTGAGTTCGAACCAATCGCGCACGTCAGCCTAATCGTTCGAAATTGTCCGTAGTTTTCTTCGAACCTTGCGTAAATGCGGGTTAGGTTACCTTAGAAAGATCTTACAGAGGACACCCCCATCCCACTCCGGCCAAGTATATCCAAATGGTAGATAATAGTCCAGAACTACATAAAATGTGTTTGTTTTTTTTTCTTCTCTTCCACTGAAAGATGGGATATACTTATGTCCCACTTATCAGTTTAGTTAAAGAAACATTGCGATACTTTATGGTCATCATCATATATATTATAAAGCAGTAAGCTCTAAAAGTTCCGCTCGAGTGTTTTCATAAACTACTCGGTGGATTTTTTTCCAAATTGTATCATTCGATAGGAAATATTCCCGGGGTGGTTTATGAGAATATATACAGTGATAGCTATGATTTTTGGCAATAAATTTCGTATTTTACTGCTATTTTGAACGAAAAGGTTGCCAGTGATTATCTTTTGGCGAAAGGTTTGTTGATTAAAGAATTAAGATGGCTATATCTGTTAGAAAATAATACAAACACCTCGCGAATAAATGAAAAAAATACTGATATTTAATTTAAAAAACAAAAAACAAAAAAGTCTTAATAAGACATAATATTATCAAGCGAAAATATTTAATTTAAACATGGAATAAATATTTGTAATGCTTAAAATATAAATTATTGTGTAATTTTACAACTGGTACAACATTTGGCGAATTATCGCTTGCGATAGGTTAAAAAAATTAATCTGAAAATTTGATTTGACAATTTTGAATGGCATTTTTTTTTTCTTTTTAGCTCTTTTATCGCTTGCGCCAGGTTAATAAAAACGTGTCTAAAAACTTGATGAAATAAAATCTAGGTTACATTGTTTAGTCTTTTTCTTCTTCTTTTTTTTTTTTTTTTTTTTGTCAATTTAATTATTTTTTTATAATTCTCCCATCATAAGTATTTGCAAAAATGGCTGTATTAGTGAGTTACATGCTATTTATTTATTGCCTTCGTCGCCAAACAATGCAATTTTAAGCCAAATAAGAAAAAAGTGTGAAATAAGCCGAGAGAAGAGCATTTCGGAGTACATTTTTATATTCAAGCGTAAATTATATAAAAAGCAGTTAAAATTATAATTATGTAGTCAATCATTTAAATTTTAATGTGAATGTCTTTCATATACACACATATTCTAAAATAATTTACTTTCAAAGATTTAAAATATTTTTTACCATACTATGGAATACCATTACTATGGAAACATGCGTTTTGTTTTCTTCAAGCATGTGATTTTTATATCCTCGAACTCAGATCATTAGTTATTAATTGAATATTGTGTATTACGTTATTTTTTAACATGCCGAACATATTGTCGATTTCACTTATAGGAATATTCGCTGCTTTAAAAGTTAGGATATAAGAATATTCTTAAGAAGATTTCTGCAATTATACGTTATTACTATATAAAAAAAAAATAAATAAATAAACATTTTTCAATAAATATTGCTTGCTAATTTGTCATTTCTTTTTAGCTTTTTCTGCATAACTTTCTTTTGCTTAACCATCGTTAAAAAATGTTTTAGTGAACATATTGGACTAATCTTACGGAATCGTGTCACCCGCCAATTAGCATATTAGATGGCGTATCAAAATTCAAAAGATTAGACAGATTTTGAAATTAAGATCACTAAATGTGGGCAAATGGCCCGTGGCCTTATCATTTCAGCCTAGATAGGATTAAATTACATGGAATTTCGATCAGTATAAAGCGAATTGTCCTGACGCACACTCTAGCAGCTAAACACAGCAACAAATTAAGAGTTATTTTCATAATCTGGGTTATTTACACTACAGACGGAAGATTAATTTACTCTTAAATATAAAGAAAATAGCAGGCTTTTTTGTTTGTCCGTGTTATTATGCTTTTTGGAAAAATGCAAAATAAATCTTCGGTTCAGGTATTCACCAAAATGCATATTGCTTAAATATTTGTATAACTAACTTTATTTATCATTGTCAGATCTTAACCCTGGTACAAGTGCAACAATATTGTTGCATCAGTTTTAATTGTTGACGTGAACCCTCACATTGACATCGATTACGGATGATTATAAAGATTTTATTGGATGCATGACATTTATTTTTCTACAAGATTAAGTCATCGAGCTTTTTCCCGGGTTAATGGTTACATGATTTCAGCTGGTCTATAAAATGAAAAGACAGTGAAAATGACATCATTTTAGATTTATTCAGGCAATTCATCTTTAAAAACACACATTTTTATGTTTCACTTTTCTTTTAAATATGAAAGTTAAACAATCTTCTTTGTCTGCAAATAATTTATTACTTTTTCGATAGTATTTACTCTGCTAGAATCCAAAGAGGGAAAACAGTAGTAGCACAAAAGGATGTTTATTAAGAAATATAACTAACATCCAGTGAGATTGTATTTAAGCTACCAGAATCACATATTGCGCGAGCTGAGAGGCCAGGAGATCAAGGACAAACAAACGAAAATAAACCACCCGAGCATTATTCAAGTTTAATGGCAAATCTCTGCAATCATTGTAATGCATCTCTAATTTAATATTGCCAGATATGAGAACATTTTAATTCCTATTGTCATAACGACCTCATTTCCCTACCAAAAGTGCACAGTGAATAATCAACTAAAAGAACTGCTTCTTAATAGCTAAATTTTGTCCAACGCACAAGGTAATATAATATCGCAATGGCGTTCGCATCTTTTCAGCAACGCGGAAGGACATTCAAGCTAAAGGTCCATTTTTAAAAAACTACAAGTTCGAATTCACCATCTCGCTTAATTCAAGGTTTATTTGGAAATACTGACCAGCGCAGCGGGCATAACCTGCTAGTGGAAAAATAAAGCTATAGCTGCAGTTTACAAACAATTGCCACAGATTTTAAAAGCTCTGGAAGACCTTATAGAAATGAAGTAAAATGAATAAACTTATTCAGGAGCAAAAAACTTAATTAAGCAAATAAAGAAATTCCCCATTATTTACGGCCTAGTAGTTTGACACAGCATTTTAAATGAAATAGAAAAAGTTAACATTATTCTCACGAAAACACAGAAGAAAAAACTGTCAACGTTTTGATCGCCATCAAACTGATTGAAACACACACACACACAAAAAATACATTTCAGACAATAAGAGAGGAAATTTTTGAACAAAAAAGCGAAGATTTAGCTATGTCCGTAAATGACGTCCTTATTTGAGCAGAACAGGAAACGTGAAATTCGCAGAACAATTTGACTACGAAGATCCTGATGAAAGTGGAAATTTATATGAAAGTGAAGGATTTCGTGTTACGTAGATACACTATAACCGTGCACCTGAACTAGAGGTTTAAGACACTGGGAAATGTATAACAAGAATTTGAGTTTCTGGCTGGTGCGAATCTAAAATCAGTTACCGAAAATCTATTAATTTTGCCTGGACCTTGCCCTTTATTGCTGACTTGAATGGACTTGAATTTCTAAGCGAAGTTTTAAAGGCGAAAACATTATTTCTACAATTAGATAAGGGCTTTTATAAAATGGATCATTTAGAAATCCTTTAGTTTCTCCGTAATTTTGACTTAGGGAAAACAAGGAATTACAAAAACATGGAGACAGCATACATAATTTATAAGTATTCCAGTAACAATAAAATAGTAAAAAACTACTTAAGATCTACTATGAGTCGAGAGATTAAGTAACCTCAATTTACTTTCTACAAAATTAAGTGTATCGCAATCTTTACACATAAGATAATAAACGATTTTGCTACCCTAAACGCAAGAAAAATAAATTGGAAGTAAATGTATTTGCCTGATATTATGTTTTATTTTATGTTAATTAAAACATTGCTTTAGTTATCTTCCTTAATTAATATACTGAAATTATAATTTATTTTTACCTTTTACATTATGTTCTGCAGGTTTTTTGTTTGTTTTGCTTTTGTAGTACTTATCGGTTGAAGGGAGCACTTGTTTCCAATCGGGCTCTTAGCGATTTTCACCTATTTTCTGCATCTTAAGACTAATAACAACTAAAAATGGCTAGAAAAATATGCGAGAAAGGTTAAAAAAAATCTGTCGCAAAGCATCATGATCTCAATAACAAATAAGTGCAATTTTCTTTTCAGTCATTTAGTTGTTTGGGATTTCTGAATTAAAATTATATCTTTTAAAGTCCTAAAATAAACGCAAAATATTTATTCAATGTAATTTATTTCTGTTTCTGCCCTTTATCAATTTTGAAGGGGGGGAGGGGGGCGCCATATTGACACGCTGCCCCGGGCGCAGTTTTCTCTTTACACGTCCCTGCACAAAGGGTTACTTTCACTTGTATCGGGTGGCGTACAAAACGTGGAAATATATGTTTCTTGTTTACAAGTACAATTTACATTGTAAAAAAGCATTAAAGTTATGTTTGTTTATACTAAATCTATTCTCAAACTTTGAACGACAAATTTTAACTCTTTTGTAGAAGAGTAACTATTCTAAATTTCTTTGATTTCTTGAGTAATTGTTCTTTGTAACTATTCTAAAATTTACATTTTTATACGTTCCATGAGTGCTATAAGCTGGATTTTAAAGACATTCTCCACACTCAGACAAATATATCAGGAAAAATTCCATTCTTCTATGAACACAACCGAATTATGATATTTTTAATTTTATAAAATTTCGGAGATTTCTTGCATAAAAAACGGATAAATGAATTTTATTCCGAAAATATTCAAAATTTCATGGAAGTCAAAGTATTATAACTCGGTGAATTTTGATCATAGAATAATGGAATTTTTACTGTTGTACTTTTAAGACCATGGACTTAAATTTTATAAATGTAACTTAAAGGATGCTGGGGCCGTATAAAAAGTTAAAAGAGCGTAATTCTTTGCAAATTAACGGTAGGACTATTTTATCTACATAATCTTAACTCCTTCCTTATTTTTAACACTTTTGCAATTTACATTAACTAAGTATCTAATATATGTTTAATAAAAGAAACTACGTATATTTAATTAATCATAAATTAAATTCTTTTTGCATCGAAATACACAGAAGCGTAAAGCCATTACTTAATATCTTCAGATTATTTGAATAATCTTAAGTTATAAGGGTACAAAACGTGGATATTTATGTTTCTTGCTTTATTAGTGCAATTTACTTTGTAAAAAGCATTAAAGTTAGTTTTAATTAAACTACTATATCACTTCTCAAACCTTCAATGACGAATTTAAACTCTTTGTAGAAGCTTTCTAACTATTCCAAAATAGTGGCAAATCTCTGAAGGATATATTTCGTTTCAAATTTGGTACCACTTCTATAAAGCAATTTACGTACTTTCAATGATAAAATACAATTATAGAATAAGATAGTTTTTGCTCAGTGGAAATGTTATTCAGATAGTTTATCATTGATTCAACATAACTTTAAAATCGTCAAACTAAGCATATCAAATAATGACTCAGAAAGATTTTTTGTTGTCAAATTAAACTATTTTTATCGTTTGAAAATATCTATAAACATATACGCTTATGCCACTATAAGTACAGTAATACAGTAATGCACCTCTGTAGAAACATACTCAGTATATACTTTTCAACTATTAATTCTACCGAATTTTTCATGTTTAAGCTTCTAAAATTTCGATTCGGTGCCTTTTCTGTTTATTAATCTGTAATGAAACCCCTTTTGCACAAATAATTAGTATACTAACCAGAGAGTGCCAGTTACTAAAGCTGAAAATTATTTTATTACCTCGCAAATGATTTCATAAAAGGTACAAACCTTATTCATAAAGTAACATAATTTAGAGTTCAAAGAAATCATTCCTTTTAGTTGAAATTAATCTGCGTAAAGAAAAAATAAACATTCGAGTAAACGCTTAGCTTTAGTGGATGGTAGTCCCAAATAAAGATGATATCATTAGATACGGAGGAATCATTATAATATGAATACAATCTAAATGATAGTAATGGATGATAAAAGATTAAGGATAATAAAGAGAATAAGGATAATTAATAAGAAATAATAATTAATTTCATTAATTCTGCGTAATTGTCTTCCGAAGTATTAATTTTAATATTATAGTCACGTGAAAAATGTATATTTTGATCCTTTAAGTAAGATAATTTTTTTTAAAAAAAGAATCATTCTTTGAAACTGGTTGTAGAATCCTAATAATTTTTTTTACTTATAGCTCAAGTCATTTTTTTTAATTCAAAGAAAGAAACTAAATGAATAACTTTTATTATATACTTCTATTATTAACTATATATTAACTTCTATAGCATTTATATGTTTACAAAAATGCTGTAGATGAAATTATTACAGGTGCACTGGTATTTACGTATGTAAATACACGTGAAAGCAAAGATTTGTCTTACAGTTTTGAAAAATACCTTTCTTCTATTTAAAAAAAAAAAAAGTTATTTTCAATGCCTTGTATCTTAAATGCTACGGTCTGTAAAGATTTTGTTGATATGCTTTAGTTTATTTTCGTTTACTGAAAAAAGTTATATACCTTAATGCATTTGCACGGAAGAAAATCTTCTAACCAATGTCTTTGCTTCATTATGTACACAAAGTTTGTTTAGTGTTATATTTTGCTTTTAAGTCTTCTTTATAAACTCTAGACTTTAATACACAATTATATTACACAATTTATTTTGGGTAATTGTCTTCCGGAGTATTAACTTTAATATAGGGAAAAAGCACCAATAGTCGGTCACTTTAGCGCTTTCTTTTAGTATATAGCTCAAAGCGGAATTTAAAAAAGCAATACAAAATTTTTAGCAGCGACACATGTTAATGTATACTTTTCTTTTACTGTTCCAGCAATTGTTTTTTTAAAAAAAGCTGATTGTAGTGTTTATTTATAAAAGGTTAAACTTAAAAGTAGCAAAGTAGCTAGTAGTCGGCCACTCAATTCTAGTGTTCGGCCATCACTGTACCAGTTGTCAGACAATTTAATATTTTGTTATTGTAAATAAGTATAATTTAAGTATAACTTAAGTATAATTTTTATAGACAGAACAACATTTAACAATAAAATGTGTTAATTAATACTTTTCTTATAATGTTTCTGTAATAATTAAAAATATTATAATAGTTTTTAAAACAATTCTACGTAGTTTAAAAGTGTTAGTGAATTTGGGTTGTCTCCAGTATGTCCGAGCTCTAACACTCGTAAATATGCTCAAAACTTTCTGAATTTTTTGTATGTTATTGATGTTAACAACAGCACGATTGCTATTGAAAATAAAGTGTGTAGAACTTATAGTTCATCTACAGGGACAGTCAAAATTATTCCGATGCATTACGCTCAATGCGAAAAAATTGTTTCATGTTTGTTTTAATTATGTTAATCCTTTCAAACATAATGAAATTGATATCCATTTATGATGTGCCGACATTCTGGACAATATGGGGTCCAAAGTACTTATTATTCCTTATAGGGCCCCGCAAAAGAATCCTTTACATAATAGTGTCAGGGGACACAACAAATTCGGATACCGTAGTGTATCTTTCTATTAGTGATAATTGCTGGAAGTGTGATTTTGTTTATGACATGCTTTTTTAAGTTTAATTAAATATTTGCTTAGTATGTGGTGTATATAACTGATATAGATCATATACAAGGCTATACAAAAGAGTTTATAAGGTTTGCGGTGTATCAGCGTGAATGGCTTAAAAGAGGCTTTTAATTGAGTTATGCTCTTTCAACCTGAACTATATGTAGTATACTAAGAGATAATTGTATAATATAAATAAAATCATATACAGGGCCACGCAAAGAACTGAATACATGACCTCCCAGGGATAATTATATGTGGAAGTATGATTTCAGTAGTTTTAACCACGTTTTAGCCTAATTTAAAATTTAGCTTAATATGTGTAGCATATAAAAATCTGTTGGTAATATACAGGGCTGTACAAAATAATTCAAGTATGTTTCCATATAGTAGTATAATTTGCTAAAGGTGAATTTTCAATCTGTTAAGCATTTTCTTACTATACTAAGTTTTATCATACTATGTATAGGATAATATACAAATCTTTAGATTAAATACTGGACTGCCCTAAAGAATTGAACTACTTTTCCGGTTGGGGGCCATAATCTGGTTTTCAAAAGTATTATGCCTTTTCAAAAATGTTTACTTTTTTTACAGTATTAAGCAGCCAAATTTCGTTAAGGAATTCTGCAAATCATGGGAAGTGCTTTTGTAATCTATTCTTGACGCGTGATTTTACATTCTTGTTTCTTATGGAAAGTAAAGTTAAAAGTACCAAATTATCTAATAGTCGGCCTTTCAAATTTTGTATTTAGCCATAGTAGAATATGTGGCGGGCAGAGAAAAAAATATTGCGTCATCTTGTTTTAAAATGAAATTATGATGTAGGACAAGATTACTGACAGAACATAAATGACTGATCTGTCGATGCATATCTTGGTATGATATTAGCAGCAGGGACCGCCAAATCGTCATTTTAACATTACTATCAAGTAATCGAGTTTCGGGATGAAATTTTAATATGCTACATATCTTGACTAGTACAATGCAAATATTTCAGTCTTGGGATTTCGTTGATAGATATGAGCAGAAAGCTGCGCCAATTCTTCAATTTCGCGGTACTATCTGGTCATCGAGTTTCGAAATGTAATTTTAATAAGTTGCATATCTCGAATTGTACATTACAAATATTACAGTCGGTTTCCTAATATCTTTGAATAATATGATCAGAATGATGCATCAATTCTTATTTTGGCGATTTTATCTGGTTATCGAATTTCGAAATGAAATTTTAATATTTCTCTTTCGATTGATAAGATTTAACCCTTAAATGCCTGATTTTTCAAAAATCATTGTAATAATGTTTTTCGGCTTTCATTTTTTAAATAAATAATGGGAAAAATACTTTAAAAAATCATATTTTGTTTTAAGTATGGTTTACGGCTAAAAACTGTTTGTTACTAATCGAAAATACGGGTCTTTAATTGAAAAAATAATTTTCCTTGATAAAATTCCATAATATTAAACACACAAGAATTTTAGGAACTATAATAAGAAATAAATTTTACTTGCTCACTTCAGAACCAAATGGGGTATTTCGCAAGCTACCAAACAAAACAAAAAGAACAAGTAGCAACAATTGAAGAAATAAATCTATCTTTATTCTTAAACGGCACAAGTGTTGCCATCTACATGTTGAAAATCTATTTAATGATATTTTCAGAATGTATTTTATTGGCAACATTAGGCATTATAGCTTCAATATTATTCTAATACTATTTTAGAGCCTAAATTGTGTATGTTGCCGAAAAGCAACACCCGACATTTAAGGGTTAAGTATTTCAGTCTGTTCGTGGTATCTGAGTACTACACAAGCATAACGGGTCCCCAACTCATTATTTTGGCGGTACCATTTCGTTCAATTTTGAGCATAAAATGTTAATGATTAAAGTTACAGATTTGTATAACACAAATGTTTCAGTTTGTTTCGTGATATCTCTGTAAGATAAGAGAAAAACGGAGCGCCAATTCTTCCTTTCAGTTGTACTATCGCATCATCGAATTTCGGAATGGAACTTTGATTTGTTGCATATTTAGATTAGTACAGTTAAAATATTACTATCTGCTTCGTGATATCTTGGAACGGTACGATCCGAATAGGGCGTCAATTCGTCATTCTGATGGTATTAACAGATCGAGTTCCTATGTGAAATTTTAACATGTCATAGACATCGATTATTGATATTCTGTGTAATGTATATTTTAAATTGCCAGTTCCTTTGAAAATGAACAATGTTAGCTTCATTTTTTTTAATTTATGTTCTATAGAAACAGAAGTTGGTATTTTAAACTCAATAGTTAGCCTCTAATTAATATTATTGCTGACTATTTAGTTAATTAACCACATAATAAGTTTTATTTTATATTATTGAAAAGATGTCACACTCCGTGCCTTTGTGGTTATTGAAATATCGCAAATGATATTCGTGTGCTTATTACCATTAGGGAGAAATTATATTTGAGTGCCTATTAAAACTAGGAAGAAGTTATATTTCCGCAGAAAGTTTAAATATTATTAATTAAAACGCAATTTGTTAAAATTTCATCCTAATAACCCATTAGATGATTGCGAAAAACATTTCACCCCTTTAAATTTTGAATATATTATAACCTACTTTGTAAGACCATTTATGTCTTAAAGGTAAAACCCATGTAAAATTTCAAGTTTCTAGCAATAGTCCTCGCAATTTGCAAATAAATCATCGTTTAAGTATGCTTTCAGAATATTTCACAATTTCAATTTTCCATAGTGAAAAACCTGTCCTGTGCGAATAAGCAACAGCTATGTCGTGTTTCAATCCAATATTTAAATTACGTACTTTCACTTCTATCCCTAACAAGTATAACGTTTTTTGATTAATTTATCTTTTTAAATTTCAAATTTATGATAACTATTATGCGCAAAAATTTACGATTTATAAATAACTGTCCTTTAATATTTCAAGTCTTTATCCTTAACATTTTGATATTAATCATAATTTTAAAAGTTTTTAGAATCTCTTCTACTCATTTCAGCCTTTTATATTTCGCTTTTTTTAGAAACCGTTTCAGTGGGCATTTATGTATCTAAAAAATACCGTGTCTATTTTATAATATGTAACACCTTCAGCATTACAAAAAAGGGACATTTTAGAATGTGTTTTGCTTCTTCAGAGACTTTCACCATCATCTTTTCACTTTTACTTTTAAAACTGATTCGGCGCTTCCAAATATTTCCTCCTACAAAAGAAACAAACAAACGTTTGTTCTTTATAATATTAGTATATCAGAAGGTTTCGGGCTTTTCGATTTTCCTAAACGAAATATATCGGTGAATTTAACTTTGTAAATACAAGGTTAAATTCAGTGTTTACATATTTTCCGTCTCCATCATTAGAAATTTTAAAGCAAAATGGACCTTTGTCTGAAATATCATTGCGAATTGAAGTAAATTATACGAAGACCATTGCACTGCATTTTGTTTAATTTGTCAGACAAAATTTTTGTTGACAAGAATCCTTGAACAATTATTGAGTTGATTATTTACAGTAGGATTAGTAAATAGCGGTAGAACGATACAATGCAATATACTAAAAAATCTTTAAATCATTATCTAATTAACAATGAAAATCTCATCAAAATCGTCTTTTGTTTTAAATGCTAATACTTCATAATCGAGTTCACCTGATTATAGAACTTTCCCCCTTGATGATATAATTAAGCAACGTAGAATGCTATACAATAAACTAAAACATTTTCTGAAAAAGTATCTAACTAACGATGCAAGTTCCATCCAAATCTATTCAGCAAAACTAAAGTTATAAGCGGCTGGAACGAAATTCAAATTTCCATTTTATATAAGGTGTCCTGGGGTATAAACTCCAGGGTGGGTAATAACGCCAAGTGCTAATATTTGGTGTATAGGAACCCGGGAAAATTGCACTTCGACTTCTGCGCTCAAAGGCTCTGAGTCATCTGAATCACAAACAACAGCTAAAAGTTAATTTGTTACATTTATAGACCTTATCGCTAGAATAAGCTCGTAAGAGTCAACGCCCGATCTAACATTTGCTAGGTAAGTTCTGTGATGTGAAGATTATATCGCTCATCCGTACGAAAAGTGGCACATCTCGCAAAAATTCATTTTGCGTTTTGTTCTACTAATATGTCTGTTGTTGGTGCGTCTAGCTACATTAAAAATTTTATAAGTGCAGTTATACGAAAAATTACATTATTAAACTATATGTCCATTTGTGGACACAGAAAAAAGATGTATTGTGCGGAGGAGTAAAATTACGCAAACCTCCAAAACTTATCCTTCAATGTAAAAAAAAATCTGTGAAGTTACTAACATTTTCCTAGGAAACCGGATTCTTAGAACTATTTATGTAACGGCAACAAGAAAAATTCATGTAACAGATACTGTTACATGAATTTTTGTTGCTGCCGTTACATAAATAGTTATAGGAATCCCAGTTTCCTAGAAAAATTTTAGTAACTTCACAGATTTTTTTTTTACAGTGTACGTATTCATTCTTAAGGGTTTTATGCATTTATGCACGTTTTAACTCATCATGCAGAGCTAGTGATATAATTTCATGTTACAGTAAAATTATGAAATTTTCTTTTGCCTCTCCTGTGAAATTTACTTTTGTCGAGATGTGTCACTTTTCTTGCGGGTGAGCTATACATTTGTCAGGAAATACTTAGTTTATTACATAAATTTGTAGTTTATTTCATGTACTTTCAGAATGTTGTGGGAGATTTTGGATGTATTCGCGAGGTAGCTTGTAGTTTAAAATATTTTGCGCAAAATGCATACCCGGGTAATAACGCCATCCGCTATTATTATTACCCCGGTTGATTCTTTTCAGTGGCAGAACTACATTTTTTATTTATTTTATTTTATTTTTTATACACGAGAGACAATTATTGTCATTGTTGAAAACTAAAAAAGATAAAGGGAAATTCGGACGTTCTAAATTTTGCTAATTTTTCCATGTCAGAAGAATAAAATATCATATGATTATTACTGCATCCTGATACCGCAGTTAATGGTAACTAAAATAAATTTGCCAATTTCTAAAGGTGTAGAGTTTGTATCTTTAGAATTGGACAATTTACATGCCATTATTCCATCTTATTTTATAGTTTTGTTTGTATGGTGTTACTACCCACGTGGGTAATAACGACTAATACCATTGGTCAAGAAATTACCCCACTACATTTTATGAACAGGTATCTGCTAAAATAGTCTTTTTTGTATACATAATCAATAAGTTGCTGTATCAATCCTATATTTGTTTGGGGAAAAAAAATCCAAATCTAAGCCGTAAAAATTGGTAGAACTTTAACGTGGCATTAATACCCCAGGACACTTTATATATAGTGTGCATAAAATAAAATGCAAGTAAAAGGTTATATAAATCTCTAATTGCGAAAATCAAATTACGAAAAAAATCAAGTTATTAAAAAATAGACTCAAAAAAGTTAAATGGCCTCTTAGCCAGTAGTCAACCGTGGTGGCCGATTACTGAACATGTAAGTAAATATAATACCCAATAATCGGCCACATTAAAATTAATTAATACAAACACACTTATTTAATTTTGATACAGAAAAACATTCATTTATTAAACTTTTTAATAGTACTGTCTTATAATCTTAAAAATAATAAAAAATAAATTAATAATAGTCTTTTAAAAATTTTGTCATCGGTTAACATAAAAATAGCAAAAACAATTATTTGACCGCAACCAAATAAAAAATGGCTGATTACTAATGCAATAAAAATACCCGCAATTCTTCGCTGATGGTTTATAACGTATAAAGGATGGCTACATATAGGGGGATTGTAATATTTCATTTCAAACCAAAAATAAGCTATTCATAACTTATTTTATCTCAAAGTGGCCGACTACTGGTGCATTTACCCTATATTATTTTGATCTTTTACTGATATAATTTCGAAAACAATGTATACTTTTTTGAAACTGGTTATATAATCCTATTTTTTTTTTTATTATTATAGTTCAACTCATTTTTTTTTATTTCAATGAATGTAACAAAATAAATAACTTGTAGCTTTTATATGTTTAGAGAAATGTTGCAGACGAGAATACTACAGGTGTACAGGTATTTACGTATCTAAATAGGGGAGACTTTGGATGAAAGGAACACACAAAATTTCAGGAAGAAAATAAAATATACAAAGTTTCAAATTTGACTCAATCGATGACGATACTTGTTCGGTCTTAATAATCCTTATAACTAACATCAGAAATTGTAGCGTTGTAGGTGATGAAAGCAAAACCTGTTTTCTATATAAAAAAGTAAATTTTGATGTAGGTTTTTCTTTGTTTCTTCAAAAAAGTAATACTGTGTTTAATATTACAATATTTACTATATGGAACCCGTCAAAACTTGATGGCAAACATTTTTGCCGACAATAGATTAAAATTATTTTTGGGAAACTGAAAAATACGCCCAAACCACTCAGAGGGTTAAAATATTTCTTAATTTATTTCTGAGTAATATTCTACCGAGTACTGTTTCACCTAGGTGTCCTGAACTCTGCAAATACAGAATAAATTATAAAAATAAAAATTTGTGTACACATAAGTGCACTCACATATTAAAGTATAAATTTAAAAAATATAAACAATGATTAAAGAGATGACTTGTAATATGGAAATTGCTTAAAAAACAAAGAGTGCAGATAAATTTTCTTCTTTGTACATTATATACAGCGTTCTGTTACTTTTTGATAGTGTCTGAACCTGTAAGTTCTAGAATGAAGGCACCCAGCACATTACTACATGATAAACTGTAGCATAGCTAAAAATACTCGAGAGTAAATAAATCTCTAGTCTGTCAATATACTATGTTGACTATTTACTGACATAACAACTTCAGTAAATCTGTGATTATTTGGTACTAATTTCATATAAATATATTCATATATACTACGATCATAAAATCCTTATCAGAATCGGTAGATGATAAAGCATGTAGTGCATACAAATGCATTCTGTGTGCACTAATGTTAGATAATGACAAAAGTATACTGTACAATATATATCGATATCATGGTGATCGATGGAAAAGAGCTTTTAAGTTATTTGCATTGAAGTACAGTCGTGGAAAAAAAAGTAAACACACCCTACTAACTCCTCAACAAATTATTGTAGAAGAAAGTTACTGGTACCAAATGATTGGAAATAAAGTTTAGTTTTAAATGATGTACATAAAATTTGCTAAGGGGCTATCTACATATTAAAACGAACCGAAACTTCCTTTTTTTCGATTGCAATATCCTTTTTTTAAAGAGATATTTTAAATCTTCGGTTCAAACTATGCCTATACACCAAATTTCAAGCCTTTTGAATGATAAGTTTTTGAATTATAAACATTCAAAATTTAGTGCTTCTAATGTTAAATTACTTTTTCATATTTTCATTAATATCTCCTGAAATTATGCTCCTAATGTGCTAATTTTTTGTGTAGCAATAATATTAAAATACCCAAACATAAATACATTGAATTTGAAAATTTTATAACTTTATGATATGAATTATGAATTATGAAATTAATATTCGAAAAAATTATGAATTGCATCCAACAATTTTTTTGATGGATTTAGATTTATTTAGTCCTGTTTTCTGGAAATCCAACATTTCACATTTTTCTTCCAAGTAGTTTTCAAATTATGCTTTAAAAACGGCAAAATGATGGTTTAAGGGGCCGTCTATGATAGAAGTGACTAGATATTTTGAAATTTCTTATGCTATCCTGTAATCTAGCAGACTCAATGACTGCTTGAGTGACGCTTAAGATACCTTGATCAAGAAGGGGGCTCTGTCAGTCAACAATCGAGTACCGAATTTGGATACAGTCCCCAAAATACACGCGTTTAAAAAAAATAATTTCTCGGAAACTTATAGTACGAATTGCATAAAAATTTGTTTTTAGGCAGATTGAAGGGTGTAGAGTTTATTTATGCAATCAGAATTGTGAACTGCTTTTGAAAACAACAAATTTATGGTTCGTATTAATAAGTAGATGGCCCCCTAAGCAAATTTTATATACATCATTTAAAAGTAGACTTTAACACCAATCGTGTGGTACTAGTAACTTTCTTCTATGATAATTTTTTGTAGAGTAAGTGAGGGGTGTTTACTTCTTTTTTCCACGACTGTACACACATACAGATTTTTACCACAGAAAACAGCGAAGGCTTATATGCATAAATACACTAAATTTTTTTATTACACAATGCAAATCAAACTTCTTTATACTTATTGATTGCAATATTTAAAAACATATATATATATTGTAAATATTTCTTAATTTTATTTTGTTTTTAATTTATTTCTGAATAATATTGTACTGAGTCCTGTTTCGGCCAGGTGTCGTGAACTCTGCATATACAGAAAAAAAAAAAAAAAAAAAAAAAAAAAAACACTTGTGCACACATAAGTGGACTCGCATATTAATGTATAAATTTTAAAAATATAATCAAACACTCAAGAAACAGTACAAAGTCTCTAAATTTTTAATCTGGATTACAACAATTCTGTAGATTATGTTAGCTTACTTATCATAAGGTTTTTTTTTTTTTAAATACACGACTTGATTAAAATTTTTTGCATTACAGTTTAATTGCTTTAAACCTACAAACTGGTTAATTTATTTAATAGAAAACTTACCAACTGCTGAATAATGATCACCATCTTGCTGGGGAAAAAATAGTGTAACCAGTTTTGTGCTTCACACACTAATTGAGGAAGCATGTAAAAAAAAAAAAAAATTACTACACTAACTAAAAGATATCTGCATTAGAGACCTGCATCAGGTCGGATTACTTGCTTTTTTCCGAACTGACTCGCGGTTCTGGTCGGATAATTGGTTGTTGCACGCCGGGTTCACTTTCACTGTTTCTGTTTGGGTTTTGACTCTAGCGGGTCGAACCGAATTTCAAATGATATCCAAAATATTTTTTCAGGTTAAAGATCTATGTACAATAAGACCTCTATAATGGCTTTTCTCCCGAAAGGCAGACATTTATATTTAGCGAACACTTTTTAATTCCTAAAATTTATATGTTTGAACGTTTATATAAATTTGAATAGCAGGTACCTCTCAATCTAAACACAGGTAACATGTGTATGTGTATATAAACTATCAAAAATATGATACATGTGTTTTTGTGTGTATCAAAAACAAAATAATAATAATTCTTTTCATATTTCGAAAATTATTTTTGCAGGTTCAGGTCGTGTTGACTTAAAATGGTTTTTGCAGTTTCATGTTGGGTTGACTTAAAATCCGACGTGGTACATGCTCAAAAAAAAGCTGAACTTTCACAGTCTCACGGATTTTTGACGAAATTCAAATTTTTCTGCCACATTTTGAGAAAATTTGCATTTATTCTGCGATTCTTTGACAAAATTGGTGTTTTCCGCGACCATTTGACGAAAATCGCACTTTTTCTGCAGTCCTTTTAATGAAATTCACATTTACTCCGCGATCCTTTGACGAAATCCATGTTTTATTCCACCCTCTTTGAATGAAATTCACATATTTTCCACGATCTTTCGACGAAATCTACATATTTTCCACGATCTTTTGATAAAAATCGCATCTTTGATAAAATTCGTGTCTTTTTCGTGATCCTTTAACAAAAATTTCGTTTTTCCGCGATCCTTAAACGAAATTCGCATTTTTTTCACGATTCTTTGGCGTAATTCACGTTTTTACCCACAATCTTTTGACGAAATTTGTATATTTTACACGATCCTTTGACAAAATCGTCTTTTTCGTGATCCTTTAACAAAAATTAGTTTTTTCCGCGATCCTTTGCATTTCTTACGCAATCCTTTGACGGGAATTGTATATTTCCCCGCGATCCTTTGATGGAAATCTATTTTTTTCCTGCGATCCTTTAAAGAAAATTACACTTTTTTCATGATCCTTTGACGTTATTTGCGTTTTTTCCGCGATCCTCTGAAAAAATTGTGTTTTTCACGCGATCCTTTGAAGAAATTTGCTAAATTTGGCACGGTTGGTACTCGCGTTTTTATTGTATTTCTTCCGGTATCCCTACCCCCGCCCATAAAAATGACAACAAATTTTAATGCATATTTGCATAGATCCAAGGGATAATAAAATTCAGTGCCAAAAAATCTCAATTCTGCAGAAAAGTAACATGTCTGTAAAATGCATTTTGCAGATCCATGTCGGGTTCTCTGTATTATATATATTTCTGCATTCATGGAATGAAAAAAAAAAAAAGAGGAGAAAAAAGAATGGAAACAGTACCCTCAGCAAACAGGAATCTGTTAATGCATGAATTTTGTCTATGATCATTGTAGATTGTAAACGTATGTAGAGAAATTTCTAAATCGCTCTTGTGAAGGAAACAAAATCGAAAAATTCACCAGTCGGTTACAAGAAATTGTTCAGTTTGTCATGCAAAAATTAAGTAAATAAATAAATAAAATCAATCGCAAAATTTGCTTATATTATTTCGACGAAATCTGCATATTTTCCACGATCTTTTGATAGTAATCGCATATTTGATAATAATCGCATATTTCATAATAATCGCATCCATCGCTTAAAAAAATCACAAAATTCATCAATCAGTCGCAGAGGAAAGAAAAATCTACAGTTGGTTGTGAGGGAAAAATCATGAAATTTGTCGGTTGGTCGCATAAAAAAAACACAAAAATTGCCCAATCGGTAGAAGAAGAAGAAAAGTACGGCAAAATTCATGAATTGAGGGAGAAAAGATGAAACATTCTTCCTTCATTCATCAGAAAAAATCGTGAAGATTGCCAGTTGATCATCGGAAAAAAAAATCTTTTAATCAGTTGCTTTAATATATTGTGAAGTCCATCTGTAAGCTGTCGGAAATTCTTCAAACAGTCGTTGCAAAAAATCGCAAAATCTGTCGCATGGTCGTTCTGGTTGATTAGGAAATCGTGTCATTCCATCTTGTGACTCACTGGCAAAATTCACAATATTTTTCTACAATCATTTGAAGAAATTCACAAAATAATTTTGCAAAATCGCGCAAAAGAATAAAAATCACTTATTTTCTCGGGGGGGCGGGGGGTCAGAAATATTCACCTACCTGTAGAATATTAAAACTGAAAGGTCGAAATTTAAGATTAAGACAAAAATTCGCTATTTTTCTGCACCCCATCGACAAAATTCACTTTTTTCTTTGCCCAATCGACGACATTCGACATTTTTACGCACTTGATCGACAAAATTCGCGACTTTTTTGTGCCGGACGAACGAAATTTTTTAGAGCCCGATCGACAAATTTGTGTTTTTTGCATGCCCAATCGACGAATTTGCGATTTTTCCACCCCTGATTGGCAAAATTCATGATTCTTAACTGACTGACAAAATTTGCAATTTTTTTCCAACAGCAAATTGACAAAATTCGCGTTTTTTTCTCGCGATTGATAAAAGTTATGATTTTTCAGCAGCCGATCAATAAAATTTTCAGTTTTTCCGTGCATCATCAACAAAATCAACAATTTTTCCATGCCCAATCAATGAAATTTGAGATTTTTCAAAGCCTTAATGCATTTTGCATGAACTGAAGTCTGACGACAACCTTGTATGATTTAACTGTGTTGTGCTGGTAAATGGAATATTAATTCTTAAGTTCTTTAAAACCTGGCAAACTGCACTGCATGCATAGATACATACTAAAATTTATTCTTGCATTACACACTATCCCTAAAATTCATTAAATTCTTCAATCAGTCACATAAAAAAAACTAAAAAAAATTGCCAACCAGTAGAAGGAAAATATTGCAAAATTCACCAACTGCAGGAAAAAAAGTTGCATCATTCTTCCTTCGTTCGTCAGAAAAAAATCGCGAAATTTTTGTCGATCTATCGCCTAAAAAATAGAACAATCGTCAATCAGTCGCAAGGGAAAATGCTAAAATCGAAAGCTGGTCGTGGGAAAAAAAATCCTGAAATTCTTCGATCGGTGCACGCAAAAAATCCCACAAAAATAGCCAGTCGGTATAAAAAAAAAATCGCAAAATTAATTGATTGAGGAGAAAAAAGTTGCAACATTTTTCCCACGTTTGTCAGAAAAAAGTACGAAATTTGTCAGTGTACCATTGGAACAAATCACAAAATTCTTCAATCGGTCGCTTTAAAATATCGTGAAACTAGTCTGTAAACTATCGTAAAAATTGTGGAAATTCTTCAAACGGTAGCTATGAAAAATCGTAAAATTTGCCAATTGGACATCTTGATTGATTAGCAAATCTTGTCCATTCATCCTGCGATTGACTGACAAAATTCACAATGTCAATTTCACACACAAACACATCCCTGCCCCTGATAAATTTCACTATTTTTTTCCTCAGCTAATTGACAAAATTTTAAAAAATGTTCATATCAATGTTCAGAGCAGTAAAGGGCCACTGGGTGCTGCTCGGCAAAACTGCCCTAGACTAAAAATACTGTAGTCATCAAGTTATCATGTATTTTCATGTTTGTTGGGTGCTTGTTTTGTAGATACTAAATGAGTATATTTTGTGGCTGCAGCTTTGAAAAAATAAGTTAATTAATAAGTGTCCAATTTGATATTTTATTAATTTTAGCGAATCCTAAGCTTATTTAATTGAGTAATATCAATTTAGCTAATATCATGCTACACTGTTCGCGAAATTTTAGCAGACAGAAATTGCTTATTCAGGATACTGTCCGTTTGTTTTCACATGATGCAGAATATCATTACTTGCACATGCACCAAGCAATTGTTAAACTTATTGTTGATAATTGGAATTCTTAGAATTAAATGGCAGCAACCAGAATTTTTTTTTTTTTTTTGTCAAAATGATAACTTTACAAAATAGAAGTCAATTTAGAATAACATCATAATACGGCATTACTTTAAAAAAAAAGACAAAGCAAAAACTCCAAGAACAAAATTAAAAATGCTAAGCAAAGTTTAAAAAAGCTTGTTATCTATCTCGATCCCAAAAACAAAAACGGCAATAGTTAAAAAAAGTATTATGCTCATAGAAAAGAGGTAGTCATTTTTAAAGCCATATAAAATTCAATACTACCGATGTGCTGTTTATCATAACATATTAAATTTATCTCCGTTAGATTAGTTCCATTAGAGGGGATATTCTTAATGTAATATATCTCAATTTAATTAAATGAAATCCATATGTAAAAGGCTAAAAAACGATGCATTAAAAAATATCTGAAGAACGTGAATTAACTTTAAAACAAAACAGAGTATGGCACCCTAAATGAGCAATTTCTATACGCTACGATTTCGCGAACATCGTAGGATGGTAAAATCCATTACTGAACTAAATAATCCTAGGATTCGCTACATAAATAAAAATGAACAAATAATAAGAGATCGAAGTGGACACTGAATAAATAATAATAAGTAACTTACTATTTCAAAGAAAGTAAATAAGAATGCAGCAGAATGATACGCGTTTGCTACTAACGACTGACTTCTGAGATACTGAACACAGACTTCTAATATAAGTAGACTACAAATCGGCAACCTTTTCTTGACTCCTATATCTCTGCCCTCCATCACGTGATGGAAGGCAGATTTAGCGCGCCAAACCGGTTTTTCTCCTCGGAATCTTTCTCCAGATTCCCGCCTAAACATCGTCTGTCAGCGTTTGTCTTGAGTTGACCGCACTTTTGCATTGCCAATAAAGGGATTATCGCCAAAATACGGCACCCTTTTGGCGATGAAAGCGAAAGATGTTGGAGTCAAAACCTTCCCGAAAGAACAATGGAATTGGGAGTCTACTTATATTAGAAATCTATGATACTGAACTCCCATTGGAGATCAGGGTTTGCACATGCGCTGTTTACTCGGATGACGATGATACACGGAGTAAAAGTTCTTACTCCGTGCGATGATGATTCTCTGTCTATGGTGAATCGTTCACTTCAGTGAATGAGATAGGATCGACCGGAAGAGGGTTCGTATGCGTAGAAGTTGCTTTTTAGTGGTCATAACTGAAAAATATAGCTTTTTCTTTTAATATATATAGGATGTTATTTAGCACTGTAATGTATCCACTTTATGTAAATATCAGTACATTTGTTAGCTAAAATACATTCATGCATGAATATATTTTTAATTTCGATAGGTGGGTATGGGGTTGAAAGGGTCAGAAACTGAGGGGTTGAAAGGGACAACCAGGTTGACACTCAAGTTGTTTTTATCAAGCTTCCTTCGGTGAAGCTCAATAAAGAGAGTTAGCTTCATGTTTGCTCCGAGCATCTAACATCAACTACTAGTATATAATCTCTTTGCATTTTGTTAATCAAAAAATATTATCCTTTGATTTTTGATGATTAGAACAAAGATATTATGTAAAGTACAGTTTAAAATCATATTTTAACTATTTCAGCAGGAACAGGAAAAGATCAAAGTTGCATTGATTTGTAACATATGTATACATATATATACACACACATATAATATATATGTATACAGTATAGGAAAAATTACATTAAATCCTATAAAATTTTTTATAAAATATTTTACATATTCATATTACTGAGTAGAAGTTTATTTTAATATATTATTTTCGACCCTATATGAACTTTGTGACTTACAAATTATTTTACTAATTAGAAGCTAATTTTGAACTATTCTGTAATACGCTAAACAGCAATATTTTGAAGATTTTAATCGTTCTAAAAGTAAATTGCAATTAATTGCATTATGACTTTTTCTTTCGATACAAACTTACTATCTTAAAATTCATAATTTTATCTGCAAGATAATTAAAATATGTTGTATAACTGTGTTATACATTCTTTATGTTTCAATTCCAAATAGAATTGATAAGAAATATTAATTTTATTTGCAATGTTTTAAAATCTGATAAAATTCATTAAAAAAGTACGATTACAGCAGAAAGCTTCTTTGTTTAAATCGGTCATAGATGGCTCCAAAAGAATTAGCAAGCAACATAAGCCTCCTGATTTCTCTCCTGATACACTTGAGGGCAGTTGCAATTGACGTCATGCTGGAGGTCACACACTGCAAATAGGCAGATCTGACTGGTGGAACTAACCTGACCTTCACTTGTACAATGGTTTATCAGCTGATTGCAAATTCCCTATTTTTAATTTATAACTTAATTGGATAGTTTTTGAAGGTTTTAAACAATTTTAAAATATTTAAAGGTTTTAATATACTTTTATAAATATTTTAAGAGCAGCATCGACGTTAACCTGTATTTTTTTAATGGATCATTCAAAGAGTCTTTTATTTGTTTGTAGAGTTACTGGAATTTGTTTCTAAATGGCAACATGTATTTTGTTTAGATCTGGTTTCTATGTTTAAGCTTAATTTATGTCATAGCTTAATTTTAATTTAGTACTTAATACATTATAAATGGATATGATATACGTGTTTTATGTGAAAATATGCTGAAGAGACGTGGTTTCAAGTAGACGAAATTATCTTTTAGCTGTCGTATGTTAGCATATGTTTTTCATTAAGCCAAACATGGCGTTTATCTACGGTCGATTCGTAGACCAGAATATTTATACGCCGTCATGGTTACCTACTCTGCACTCCGTGGTCTATCTACTCTGCACGCGGATTTTATCCCGAGAGTAGTCGCGACATTTTTTAGAACGTTAGTAGTCGCGCTCGGTCCATTTGCCGCCGTTACCAGCAGGCCGAAAACGAAGGGGAAACTTCCTGGTGTTATCAGATGATCGAAAACGGATAACGTAGTGTGAAAATATTCACTGAACTTTTAAGATTACAGCAATTATTCATTTTACAACCTTTTACAGCAATTATTTATTTCGCTTAAGTATATATTCAGTTGGCATCTAGATAAATGTTTTTAATCTTTCTTCGTTTTGCATAAATACTTAAAAGTAAATAGTAAATGATTTGATTGAATTTCTAATGTTAATATGAATCAATAATTAGTAGGAAAACATTTACGAATATGAATCTAAATTCGTGATAGGGGTATTTTTATTTATTTATTTATTTATTTATTTATTTATTTTTTTTGGAAGGACAGAACCAGAGTCAGGTTGATTTTTATGATACTCCGGCACTCTATATCCATTTAATAAAATAAAATAAATAAATTTAGCATCAATATATTACACTGACATTAAATTGAACAATTAAACGGAAAATAAAAATGGAACCTATGACATGCAACAGAAAATCAAATACAATGCCACTAATTCACCAGCATATTCCGGACGATTAATTCATTTAAAACATATGAAAAATCATCAAATTTGATCCAATGAACAATTAAAGACAATATATATATATATATATATATATATATATAAACTTTCTGTACAATAATATCATTGAAAAATAATGAAAATGACCAATAATTATGAAATCACAAACACCACATAAACCAAATATTATTAAAATTGTATAATTATATATTAATTATACATATATATATATATATATATATATATAATAAAGAAAAAGGTAAAAAAATACATAACTTCGAAATTATAAATGTAAATGTTGTAACTACTTTTTATATATTTATATAGTTTGTGTATGTATGAAGGGGGAGAGGAGGGGGTGGGGGCTCTCGAGATTTTGTGATTAAATCCATTTTTCAAATGAAAATTCACGATTTGTAGTTTTTCTACTTATTTCAGGGTGGGAGCCCTAGAAAAAAAACTCTGGATACGAACTTCGCTTTTATAAAGTAAATAATAAATAGTTATTGAAATTATATATTTAATTTAAATACATTTGCAAGTGTAGATTTAAATCCTAAGATGGATAAATTATTTTAATTAATAGAATCACTGAAAGGTTCATCTTAATAGGGATGTACTGTACAGCAACTGTTTAATTAAAATAAATATTCAATTGTACATTTCATAGTAAGGTATTAATGTTATAATTTATTGTTTTATAATACATTTCATTAAAATAATAAAAACAATAAGAAAATTTTCTCCGAAATTATAAATATGCAGCAATAATTTAATTTAAATGTATTTTCTCTCATATTCTGGAAAAAATTATTCTGAAAAATAGTTTGAACAATTGATGAAGGTCAACAAATTTAAATTTGTTCGATACCGTCCCCAAGACTCTATTGGATTTCAATAATAATAAAAAAAAAACATTTTCTGTGGCATTGTTTAAAAAAATGTGTTTTTACTTACAGTATGAAAATTTAAAAATAGATAAACTTTAGAAAAATACTTAAAATATATTTTTTTTTTAAATCATAGTATAAACATTCACTGAATTATCCAAAAGAGATTTTTATTTGCGTAATTTCTAACCTACATTATAAAATTCTCATTATTTTTCTTATTGTACAAATAAATTATATGTATGTTCTTCGCAGATATACATACAACATTTCTGAGAAAATTGTTTTATCTTTCGAATTTGTTTTATTGTACAAAAACAATACTTTCCAGATTTTGGAGATACGGCAATTTTTTTACTCATTCCCACAAAATTCTCTTCTCTCTTTTTTAATGGTTTGACAGTGTTATTGTCTGTTATCTTTCATTTCATGTTCCAGCAGGGCTTAATTTGCGCCGGAGCCCACCGGAGCCCAGCTCCGGTACTTCTCTGTTTTTACTAAAATTTTAAATTTTGGTTGGAAATCACCGGAGCTCATAAATACAGGGCTCCGGAGCCCAGTGCAATAGCGCTTCCGAAAAAACGAAGCCTAAATTACCTTTTTCTTTCCTTCCCATATCCAAACATTTGCATTCTTTTTTATCAAAACACTTACATGTGACGTAATTTAGAGGAAGTGAATATAAAACGGACTCAATTTTTATATCAGTTTTTGGGCTTGGACTGACTCAAGCTCAATCTGTCTTACATTCGAAATTTTGAAATTGAAAAAGATTGTTCCATTCTTCAGCATATAAATATTAATTTCTGTAAATTTCATTCATTTTATTTTCATAAAAATACGTAGCTGTGAACTATCTCTAACACTTTTTCCTGTATCATAATCCTTACCATATTTAATCGCAGAATTCTGCAATTAATTAACATTAAAATTTGGCAAAGATTACTATTCGGAAGGAGTGATAACTAAAAAGTGGAATTGTTGACAGCTGATAGATATGCTCATAGATTTAAAATTTTTATTTTCCTAAATAAAAAAAAGAATGCTTTAAATTTTGCAAATAATGTACGAAATAAAAATATAAATATATCCAGATTGCAGTGACGGGGGGGCAGGGGGGGGGACGGTACAGCTGTTAGTACCAGTACCGCAAAATATCAGGGCTCCGGTACTTTTTTTCCTAGAAATTAAGCCCTGTGTTCCAGTAATAAATGGAAAGCGAGTTCTTTCAAATAGTGATGATGAATTTCCCTTTTTTTCCATATTTAATCGATTATCAGTTTGAAAATTTATTCCTGCAATATTTGACAATGAAAAAAAAATGTAAGTGACCATCCACCAGTTTTTTGTGCGAACTGACTTCACAACTAATATAATAAAACAATTTTAAGTCACATTCTAAAAGTAAAAAAAGTACTCTATGAACGGGTAAAGTAGCAGAAAGAATGAAAGACGAAATAACAACAGGCAGAGAGTCCGTACTTCGAAGAATCATACACCACAGATTTCGCGTAAATGGGAAAGGATGAACACGAGGGGGAAAAATTGAACTAACGCAAGTGGTCGCAACGTGGTCATTTAGACCGATCGAAACTTAAGAATACGATAAAATGCTAAGAAATAGCAGGAATAACTTGCAATTTTACTACACAAGAGTGTGGACACTCAAGGTCAGCTACACGGAATTTGGCTATCGTAACTTTAACGGGAAGTGAGTTACAGGAAGATAACGAATTTCGGGCGGGGAAAAGACCAACGCGCGACTATTAACGGGTTATTATAAGTAGATGGTTTGACAACTGTGCATATGAGTATTCAATTGCTTTGAATACTCCAAATATGTCCCTATCTTGGCAAACAAATAGTCAAAGATCCGGCAGCACAAAAAAATATGTTATCAAGCACAAGAAAAAAAAAACTTTATTTTATGGGAGAGTAGAAGTAGGGGAATCTAATGATCCATGTCTGCCGGAAGGGAAGGTTTGCATAAGCTAAACATTAATACCACGAGTGGTTGACTCATAGGTATATCTTGTGTTTGTCCTTCAATTATCCTCCATGTTTTCATACCTTTGTTTGTAGGACAAACACAATGATAAAACTATGGGTCAACCATTGGTGGTATTAATTTTTTGGTTATGCACCACTTCACTTCCGGCAGACATGGATCATTAAATTCCCCTACTTCTATTCTTCCACAAAATAAAGGTATTTTCTTGTGCTTGATAACATAGGTGTTTGCGCTGTCGGCTTTTGGTCTAAAAAAAGCCAGCTGGAATTTAATGGTTCCAAGAGTTTACGGAACGAAATTCATTACTTTCTCTTAAGAAAGCTACAGCCATTAGTTTAACAAGAAGTACAAGTTCCAAAGCTAATGTTGATATATTTTTTAAGCCTTCAGTTAGTTATGGATCGCTATAAATTTACACATAACATAATATATAACTGTGATAAAACAGGCTTAATGGCAGAGCACAAACCACCTAATATAGTAGCAAAATGTAGTGAAAAACACTTTTCTCACGTAAAATCAGCTTAACTTGGTAAACATTTCGCACTTTTGTGTTTTGTTTCTGCATCAGGTAACTCTGCTCAACAGTATTTATTTTCCCAAAGAAAAAAATTCAAGGAGTTTATAGTTGGTGTTGCTCCATCCCAAGAACTTGGACATGCTCATGAAAGTCGGTCAATGACGGCAGAATTTTTTTAAAGCAATTGTGCATTAGCTAAATATTCCAGTTGTTCCAAAACTCATTGTGCGTTTCTCATTTGATAAATATGAAAGCAACATAAATATTAAGACAGTAAAATTTGCGAAAGGTAATAGAATAATTATGGTGATATTCCTATGCTGTAGCCACAAACTCTAGAAAAGCACTCGTAATGAATTGGTACATTTTTCAGAAAAAACAGGATAAAACCATTTTGTATTTACTGATATTGGGTGTAGTAAGAAGTTGTAAAGCAAATTTTATCAGACGTTTACTGCGAAATAGCACACCAATCAGTAGACCGCGTTTGTGTCATGTGATAAGACACAACTCAGCGTATCCAAATCGACGCAAAAGCTGGGAGAAAAGCGAAAGTAAAGTTGAAATTTGGAAGGGCAAAGGTGTCATACCATAAGTCATTTATTCGTCAATGCATTCGTTACGAATTTCACCAAGGTAAAAGTGCTTCAAAAGCATATCAATCAATCTGTTCTGTTCTTTTTGGGGAAATCGCATCGAAAAGCACATGCGTATTTTGGTTCCGACGTTTTAACCGCCTCACTGACAAGCCCGTGTTAATACGTTCACTAAGCTCCAGGTTTCACTGCAATACAAGCAATATTTAAAGTAATATAATTCTATTGATTTAATGTATTTTTAATACATTGAACAATGATTAATACTTCCAAGGATTGCACTCATATTCGTTATTAAGTTTTTTTATAAAATGTTCAAAGAATCATTTTTTTTAGCATTTAAAACAAAATGCAGAGAAAACAACATTACAATTTTGCCCTTTCCCAAGACAGTCGGAGGGTTAAAGATGGCGATTTCGATGTTAGCGATCGAGAACGTAGCGGTGCTCAAATGAATGCTAGTCATGAGGATTTGGAAGCACTTCTTGATGAAGATACATCTCAGACGCAAAAAAAAAACTTGCTGCACAATTAGGAATAGCACAAAAGACGATTTGTAATCGTTTACACGCAATGGGAAA
Source organism: Maratus speciosus (assembly GCA_963932465.1). Classification (NCBI taxonomy): domain Eukaryota; kingdom Metazoa; phylum Arthropoda; class Arachnida; order Araneae; family Salticidae; genus Maratus; species Maratus speciosus. The sequence continues at coordinate 247,163,727 of OZ010787.1, forward strand.
GATTCCGAAGGCATGAAGATCGGTGCCACATGCATTGAGCCAGAGGAACATGGATGAGCGTGTCTTGAAGTGCTTGAATCTGCTAAATAGGCAACAGAAATAACCTTTCTTGGGACAATCGTGACGAGAGATAAAAAAAAAATGGATATGTTATGACAAACCGAAACGCAAAAAATATTGGTTGAAACTCGGCAGAGAAGCAAAATCAACGCCGAAATGAGACATTCGCTGCAAAAAAAGTTCTTCTCTGCATCTGGTGAGATATGAGGGTTGTGCTCTATTACGAACTGTTGGGGGCTGGTGCAAGTATAATTGCTGACCGCTACAAGCAACAATTGCTTCAACTGAACCGGGAAATCGGTCGAAAACGTCCATTTACTGGCAAAGGTTTGCGCCACGTGAAATTGCTCCATGACAACGACAGGCCTCATGTTGCAAAACCAATCAGGGACACATTAGTAGTTCTTGGCTGGGAAGTTTTGGAAACCCGGCGTATATTCCCAACATAGGCCCTTCAGACTAATATTTGTTTCGGCCGATGCAGAATGCCTTGTCTTCTGTAGACTTACGGATAGTGAACGAAGTGAGAAACTGTGTTGACAACTTCATCACGTCAAAAGACAAATTGTCCTACACTACTGGCGTCCTGCAACTGCCCGACCGATGGCAGAAGGTGTTAGATAATGATGGAGATTATTTTGATGAATAAAGGTATTATTGTCAGCTCTTAATTGCATATTAATTTCTCTGAAAAACGCTTTAAAGTTTCTTACTACACCCAATACTATTGACATGAATGACGTAAATATTAATGATATAGTGGTGGAGTTACCTAAACCCGTAACTGGTGGTGAGACAGCTAGAGCTAAATCTTCCTTAAAATTTTTGGCTGATTTAAAGTTGTTTTATTTTAAGTAGGCCTAAACATGATATTTTTCTTGATTTTATTTTATGATATGTTGCAATATATTTTATTTTTATTTGTGTATCTTTTATTTTTGAACAATATAATCGCAAATAATAAGAAAAAAATTCATGAAAGTGCTTTATTTATGTGTGTCCCTTTCAACTCTGCACAGTGTCTCTTTAATCGCCTACAACGGGGTTAAAAGGGACATTTCTCCCAATTTAGAAAAATGCGTATATATTTTAAATTGCTATACTTGAGGATAAAAGGTTTTAGTAGTACCAAAGCAAAGATTTTAGACAAGAATTAGGCGCAAATTTGAAAGTGATATCTTTTAATATCATTATTTTATTAGATCAGAAGGACAAAATGTCCCTTTCATCACCAATCTCCCCTACACATGAAAGGAAATATATACGCATGTCTTACGGTTTTGAAAAAAAACCTTTCTTCTATTTAAGAAAAAAAGTTATTTTCATTGCTTTGTATCTCAATGGCTACCATGTTTAAAGATTTTGTTGACATACTTTAGTTTTTTGTTGTTGTTGTTTATTCAAAAAGGTTGTATACCTTTATGCATTTTTAAGGAAGAAAATCTTCTATCCAAGGTCTTTGCTTTACTGTTTACACAAAGTTTGTTTAAATATTTTATTTTGTTTTTAAACCTTCTTTATAAACTCGAGACTTTAATTCACAATTATATTATTCAATTTTCAGAGTTTGAAAAAGTTATTTTCACTGATTACCCAGCGTTTATTATTTACTTATTTAGTATAAATATTTATATAATAATATTCCATTTAATTTAAATATAAAAGTGCGCCCCATTAATTTTTGATTTTACATATTACGTTTACAATGTGTTTTAAAATATACAAAGTTATGATATTATAAATACTAAAAAAAGTTTCTCTTGTAGCTTGTTAATTTTTTTATGCTCATCAAAGATTTTATATTTTACAACGTAAAATGTCTAAAGACATCAAAATTATGAAATTTTTAATATTACGATTATTTAACTTTTCACGCTTGCTCTGAAATTTATGAAAAATTCCGCAGCTTTTTATGTTTAAAAATGTCGCAATGAACAAAAAAGCTTTGAAAATTTACATTTCTTCTTTTTTAAAATATTTTTTAATCTGAAGGTGCCTTCAAATATAGATTATAATCTTATAATTAAATATAATATATATATATACATCTATCAATCTTTTCTTTCTAGAATTTATGTTAAATATACAAATAAGTTTCACTTACATATTCGAGAGAAAATTAACGATATATATTAATCCTGGTAAACTCGATTAATTTTTTTTTATAAAGAATCATCATGACTTTAACTGAATTTTCAGACGAATATATGCTTGTTTGATATTTTAGGTAAAATGATAATACACTTAAGATGAACATATAAATGTTTAACATCTATAAAACTGAAGCCATTACAAGTCAAGTGGACTCAATTATTTATCTAGCGCATTCCATTTCTAGTAAATTTCTTTACTCCTATATACTGATAAAAATAATCCAAAGACACGAAATTTCAGTTTACAGGGTGTTCTTGAATTAATGGGCAAACTTTAAAGGCAGGTAAAGTACACATAAAGAAGCAATTTTGGTGTAAGAATTTGGGGTTGGAAATGAAAAGAGTTTGTGAAAAACAAGAAATGCGGAGGAAATTAAACAAACGTTTTATTGACATAACAATTAAAGTAAGTGCTCAAATGTGCCACCACCAACATCGATACAGACCTGGCAGTGTCCAGACAGTAAATGGCGTACTCTTTCGAAGATTTCAGAAGTTTTACGAACAGTTTCAGATGTGACTGAAAGTCTTGTAATCAGGTCCTCATCAGAGTCGATTGGTGTATCATATATGAGACACCTGGAATGTACAAAGGGGATCGCCAATCACTTGCCAGAAGCTGCAAGGCATGTATCGATGATGGTGGTGACAAACTTTAGCACTTATTGTAATTGTTATGCCAATAAAACGCTGGTTTTTATTTCCCCCGTATTTCTTGTTTTTCGTCAATACTATTCATTTCATACCCCACATTGCCGTGGGAAAATTACTTCTTTATGTGTATTTTACTTTTCCTTACTGTATGGCCAATGAGTTCAAAAACACCTTCTTTATAGCTTTTTAAAACTGATACAATTAGCCAAATTTTGTATTACTTTTCAATATCTGCATAAAGATTATGATTTAGAATGAAATTTAGCCAAGATGAGAAATGCCGCCTTCCTCTCTACAATATAGGATGATTCAATATGATATTATTCTATAAGAGAATATTCTTTAAAACCATAAACATTAAAATATTTATTTAAAAAATTTAAAAATTAGTGTAAAAAAGTAAATATCAATTCCTTTTCCCAAAAGAGTTATGTTGAATAACCCTTACTTCTATAATTATATATTTACTGTTGAATAATCTTTTGTTTAACGTTTCAGATTTTAAAGCCAGCGACATTATATATTAAAATTTCTTTTTATTTGCATCTATGTGTACTTTGACTATATTTATCGATTTTGAAAAATAACCTTATAACACTTTATATAATACCCTAGTTTCCACAAAAACGATTTATGTAAGACAATTATTCACATTTAATCAGATGCGAAAAATATAAATTAAAACAGTGTCAAAAGAATGGCTTAATGGAAGTTATCTGAAGTTTCAGTGAAGTTACACCGATGTAGAGTTGAAAGTCCAAGTTTGTATTACTTTTTTCTTTCTTTATAGAAGCATGATCATGAAAACATGGATTAATCTTACATCTTTTTAGTAGTTCATTTATTCGATTTTTTCCGAAATTTCTGCAAAAGTTATGACATGCACGCTTCAGGCGTAATAGTTTAGAATATATTTAAGGGGGTAGGATACCTTTAAATTTTCAGAATTTTCCAAAAAAATTACACATATTTTGATTCAGTAATCATTTCTGAACATTATGCAAAAAACCGCGTTAAAAAATTCAAATTAGCTTACCAATTATGACAGTTTTATTAAGACAACATATTAAGACTACAAATGATAATTAAACTTTGCGTTGCGTTTATTCAAAACGATGAATTTTGATACTACGCGTACTATTACTAAAAAACTATGCATGGCAATCAAAAGAAATTTTAACCACATATTCATGTATGTATTATCTACAACTTAAAACCAGAAAAAGGGTAAGATTTTATTATTATTTTTTTATTGTTGTTGTTTTTGTACTTTGAAAATATTTTTTAAAAGGTGAAAATTGTTAATTTTTCAATTTAGTCAATATTTTTTACAAATATTCTGGTTTTAGTATAAATGTAACACTATTATGCATTTATTTTCACCAACATTTCCTCTTTATATGCATTTTATCATGCGCGGAAGGTTTTTTTCTGTTATATCATATATTTTGAAACTTATCATTTCAATATTTATTTATGAATTTACACGTATGTATATATGTATATATATATATATATTTAAATATGAATTTAAATATGAGCTTTATATTTAAATGAAGTTTGATTTTTATTTTTGAATTATAAGACAAGTTTTGAAGATTGGAACATAGTGATATTTTTTTGCTTTCTCAACGTGTTCGAAGGTATCCTACCCCCTTAATATTTTTGGCAAAAATGAAAATATCTTTATAATTTTTTTAACGTGAATGATTTGAACTTTTCAAGAAACTTTGTTTATTAATATTTTTAACAATGACAGAATGAAAAAGCTCATATCTATTTTATTCAGAAAAATATTTTAACTGTAGAATCTTCTAAAATAGAACTTATTCCATTTTTAATATATATTTTTTAAAGAATCAAATTCTGATTCTGATGTGATTGTTTTTGGAAGCTAATCCTAAAAACACATACTAAAGTTACAATTCGAAAAAATATATAAAGAGCTTTTATAAAAGATGTTCTGAATAAAATGAATATATGAAAATATAAATGAAATAAATAATGAAATGAAATGAACAAATAAAAATGAAATAACAAACAAATAAATAAATGAACAAATGAATAAATGAAATGAACAAATGAAATAAATAAATAAAAAATATAATGAATAAATGAAATGTATGGATAAATAAAAATACACGTATGAAAATATATAAATACGAAGTATTATATGCAAAATTTAATATTTGAAATTGAGTTTTAGTGTCTGGAAAAATGTAATACTAATAAAAACTAGTTGCATGTGAAGATACCAAAATTTTCTTATATTTCCTATATTTTAATATTTCAAAATGCTGTTACAAATGTCAATATTTAATTTTTATTAGTTCAATACCATATCAACTTTGACTTAAATTTCTGCGTCAGGAAATTAATCGGAGTTAAACGAGTTAATCTCGATCATGATATTTATTAAAAGACATAGTTTTTCGTTATTCTGCTGTATATCAGCTGTTCGCGAATAGTCAGCTTATCAAAAGGGGAAGTTTCCGTCGATTCACTAGCCACCGACGTAAAATAGAAATACGAAAAATCAAGAAAATTAGTCAAAAACCGCTATTATAGTGCCCCATTTTGGGGGAATATTTCCAAATTCATGGAGGACCTTATTGCCATATCCAAAAACATACACAAAAAATTTGGTTCAATTCTATGCATAACTTCATACACTTTTCGATGGTACAATATTCAAAATGCACAAAAATTGCACAAAAATCCACATTACAGCGCACCCTACCAGCGGACTTTTTCCAAATTCAGGGAGGACATTCTTGCCATGCCCAAAAACATACAAAAAAAATTGACTCAATTCTATGCATAACTTCATAAACTTTTCGATGGCACATTATGCAAAATGTCCAAAAATCGCTATTACAGCGCCCCTACAGGCGGAATTGTTCCAAATTATGGGAGGACCTACATTCCATAGCCAAAATCTTTTTTAAAAAGTGGTTCAATTCTATGTATAACTTCATAAACTTTTTGATGGTACAATGGCGACAGACAGACATTTTCTATAAACATGATTTTTTGGGATCTATGAACCCAAAAACGTGTAAATCCGTCGAAAACCGGAAGTGGAAAAAAATCTCGATTACAATTCTTTCGTATATTAATAATCCTTATGTTAAATTTAAATTAAAAATAAAATGTAATATTTTCAAATCTTTCACTAATTAATTAAATAAGACAATTTAATTTTGATGATGCCTTATGATATATTTTGTTATTTGTAAGATCAAAGTTCTTTTAAAGTTGTAAAAATTTATTAATTAAAAAAAAAACATTTCGAATAAAATAAATTGCCCCACTTGATAAACTGTGAGCATAAATAGATTGTTTAGTCCATCACTTTACTTTTGGAGAGAACATTCGAGTTCCATTACAAAGAATCTGATGAAACAAAAATCTTCTAATAACACAATTTTCACCAATATCCTCATTAAAAAAAAAATTCAATTCCATTATAGCAGATGTATATATTGCTCCATGGAGTGTGTTCTAAAGGACAATTTACTAATGATATAAAACTTCAATAAGCAATTTAAAGGATGAGTTTTTACAATGGAGAATATTTGGTGTGATGAGTTAAATTACCCAAGATAATGAAAAGTTATGAATGAATGATCGGTTCGTCGACAAAATAAATTTCGAGAGATGTACACTATATGGCCATTAATGACAGGCAACTTTCAATTTTAAACATTTTGTCGAATATTTAGAAATATACTTGCCAGATTCTTCTGGAATTTTAGGATTAAAAAGAACAGGTACGACCTCATATTTATCAATGTCTATTTGATAAAGGGGTCAACAAAAAATAAAAGAATAAAAATAATGCTTTGGTAAATTAACTTAATTAATCACCCTGTAAAATAAAATGAACGAAATGATCGATTGCTACATAATATAAATAAAGAGACATTGTGCAATATGTGTATTCATTTGTATAAGAATAGCGTGCATATTAATAGAGATATACCGATTTTTTCAAAATAAAAAAAAAAATTCTCACATGTTTTTTGCTTATAACATGCAGTGTGTTTTCAACCAAAATTAATGCCGGTTTCAGAAAAATTGACAAATTAAAGTAGAAACAATATAGTGCAATTGGAATATAAGTATATTAAATATTTTAGGATATATGTGAAGTTGTATGAAATAATTTTTATCTGCGCATGCGCGAACGATAACAAGGATCATTTTACATAATTTAATAGTCAACTATATGGAGCAACGTATTAAAAAGAAATCTAGTCAAATATCGTAAAAATTCAGAAATATATCGGCGTTAGAATGAGCAAAGTTTTAGTAGTTCTATAAAAACAGCTGAATGATAAGGGATTTTCCACAAATTGTCATTTTTTATTAAATGACTTTTAGAAAAAAGTTAGTATTTAGTGACTATCAACGAGTTGATTTGGAAAAAATGCTTCGATTTTGATACTTTTTTTAACATGGTATAGGCTCTTTCTGGTGATTATACAAGAAGAACTAAAGCATCAATAAAAAAATAAAATTAAAAAAATAATAAAATTAAAATTTAGAACTTGTGGACAACCCCTTATCATTTAGCTATTTTTAGCGAGCAACTAAAAATTAGCTCACTTTAACGCTGATATCTTTCTGAATTTTAACGAAATTTAACTGTATTTTTTTGATAAGTTGCTCCATAGAGTTGACTGTAAATTATGCAAAAGGATCATTGTTACTGTTCGCGCATGCGCAGATAAAAATTAATCAACACAACTGCTCATATTTCCTAAAATATTTAATATATTTATATTCCAATTGCACTATTTTATGTCTGCTACATTTTGTCAATTTTTCTGAAACTGGCGTTAACTTTGGTTGAAAACCCTGCATGTTATAAGCAAAAAACATGCAAGAATTTTTTTAATTTTTTCAAAAAATCGCTATATCTCTATTAATATACGTGCTATTTTTACACAAATGAATACACATAATGCAGAATGTCTCTTTATTTATATTCTGTAGCAATAGATCATTTCGTGCATTTTATTTTACAGGATGATCCCAAGTATTATTCTTTTTCTTAGATTTTTAGTTGGCCCCCTAATTGTCCCCCTTGTCAAATAGACATTGATAAATAGGAGGTCACACCTGTTCTTTTTAATACTGAAATTCCAGCAGAATCTGACAAATATATTTCTAAATATTCGACAAAATGTCTAAAATTGAAAGTTGCCGCTCATTAATGGCCATATAGTGTATATTGGTAATCATATTTTAAAAAAATACACATATGTTGTCATAGATTTGCTAAAATAACTTAACATACATTATCAACAGATAAACAACTGATCTTTTTGAAGACTATCTGCGTACTTAATATATTCTATAGCATATTTTTATACAGGGTATCCACTCTCAACGGTGTCCAATGTCTAATCCCTAAACAGTTAGGCATAGATATTTAGTTTTAATATATATATATATATATATATATATATATATATGTTATGGATATATATCTATATAGTTATTTACATAGTTATAGTTATATATCTATAAATATATAGATATACATGTACATGTCCATGTTATACCTCTATGTCATATACTACACTATATGGCCCTTAATGACCGGCAAGTTTCATTTTAGACATTTTGTCGAATATTTAGAAATATACTTGACAGATTGTTCTGGAATTTCAGGATTGAAAAGAACAGATATGACCTCATATTTAGCAATGTCGATTTGATAAATTAGGCAATTAGGGGGCCAACAAAAAATCAAAGAAAAAATAATACTTGGGATCACCCTGTAAAATGAAATGCACGAAATGATCTACCGCTACCCAATATAAATAAATAGAAATTGTGCAATATGTGTATTCTTTTGTGTATGAATTGATATTAATGGAGATATAGCGATTTATTTAAAAAAAATTAAAAAATTCTTGCAAGTTTTTTGCTTATAACATGCAGGGTTTTCAACCAAATTTAACGCCGGTTTCAGAAAAATTGACAAAATATAGTAGGTACAAACAATATACTGCAATTGGAATATAAATATATTAAATATTTTAGGAAGTATGAGTAGTTGTACGAATTAATTTTTATCTGCGCGTGCGTGAAACATAACAAGGATCATTTTACATAATTTAATAGTCAACTGTATGGAGCAACTTAATAAAAAAATCTAGTCAAATATCGTAAAATTTCAGAAAGATATCGGCGTTAAAGTGAGCAAATTTTTAGTTGTTCTCTAAAAGCAGCTGAATGATAAGGGATTTTACACAAATTGTCACTTTTTATTAACTGACTTTCGGAAAAAAAGTTAGTATTTAGTGAGTATTAACGAGTAGATTTGGAAAAAAATGTTTTTATTTTGATACTTCTTTTGATTATGGTATAGGCTCGTTCTGGTGGTTATCCAAGAAGAACTAAAGTATCAATAAAAAATGAAAATAAAAAAAAATTAAAAATTAAAAATGACAATTTGTGGAAAATCCCTTATCATTTAGCTGCTTTTAGAGAACAACTAAAATTTTGCTCACTCTAACACCGATATCTTTCTGAATTTTTACGATATTTGACTAGATTTTTTTAACAAGTTGCTCCATAGAGTTGACTATTAAATTATGTAAAAGGGTCCTTGTTATCGTTCACGCATGCGCAGATAAAAATTATTTCATACATCTGCTCATATTTCCTAAAATATTTAATATATTTATATCCATATTGCACTATATTGTTCCTACTATATTTTGTCAATATTTCTGAAACTGGCGTTAAATTTGATTGAAACCCTGCATGTTATATGCAAAAAACATGCAAAAATTTTTTAATATTTTTAAATAAATCGCTATATCTCTATTAATATACATGATAGTCTTACACAAAAGAATACACGTATTGCGCAATGTCTGTTTATTTATAATCAGTAGCGATAGATCATTTCGTGCATTTCATTTTACATGGTGATCCCAAGTATTATTTTTTTCTTTGATTTTTTGTTGGCCCCCTAATTGCCTAATTTATCAAATCAACATTGCTAAATATGAGGTCATACCTGTTATTTTCAATCCTGAATTTCCAGAAGAATCTGTCAAGTATATTTCTAAATGTTCGACAAAATGAATAAAATTGAATGTTGCCGGTCATTAATGGCAATATAGTGTATGTTATATATCTATGATATATATCTATGATATATATCTAGTTATATATCTATGTTATATATCTAGTTAAATATCTATGTAGATATATTCCTGTTTATATATAGTTATATGTATATATACATATAGTTATACAGGTATATAGATATAGGCATAGATTTATAAAACGTTAGGCATAGGAGTATATATACAAATACAAAAATGTTTTACAGGAGGTAAAGAAGAATTTAAAAAGCGATTTGGGACAATTAAAGCATTTTATAAAAAATTTGGAAATTTAAATTTTTATACGGTCCCTCGGCCCTATAAGTCATATTTAGTAAAAATATCCTATTACACTAAAAAGTTTTAAAAAAAATGTCCCATTCATCCACGATTACAACTGATCGAGAAATAGCTGCTTGAAGTTCAAGCATCATTTTGCAGCGAAATAGTGGTCATTTGCAAATTTCCTAGAAATATAAATTATCGTCAGATAATAAAAAAAAAACTTGTAGAGAATAAAATGTCAATATAAATTTGAAATCGATTTTCATTCTGACATATTAAAGAAAAATATACAAATTGTACTAAAAAATAAGTTAAAAAATAACAGAATTTTCGTTAAATGAAATGATTAAAAGCAACAGTCGTAAAATGCTATTAGACGATCTGAACTAATACATAAATAATACAAATTAAAGTTATCGTAAATCTTGCTCGAAGTGCCTGCCTTTGGCTGCAATGCAGAAATGTACACGCAAAATTAATGCTTCTATTAATTTAAGCACTTAGTGTGCGATCCCCCCGAACATTGCTCAACTGCTCTATGTTCAGATGAAGAAAATTGGTATTAGTTATGGAATTCAAAGTTTCATAACTCGTTTAATTTTAATCAAATTTTAAAGTAATCTTTCACCTCATTTAGAACATTTTTGCAATTGGAACTGCGATATATGACCATTAATCACCGGACACAAACATTTTTTTGAATATTTAAAGATATATTTGTCGAATTTTTCTGGAACTTCAGGATTATGAAGAATATGTTCGACTTCATATTTATCAACGGCGATTTGATCAGAAGGACAATTATTGAGGCAACAAAAAATCAAAGAAAAATTATAACGTTTAGTGTTACCCTGTAAAATAAAAAGAAATGATCTATTGCTATAACTTACGAATATATGGATATTGTACAATATATGTATTCATTTGTGGAAGAATAGAACATATATCCATGTATCTATATCATTTTTTTAAATTAAAAAAATCCTTGTATGATTTTTTTTTTATATTATGCAGGATTTTTTTACCAAAATTAACGCAAGTTTCAGAAAATTTGATAAAATGTAGTAGACATAATACCCAGCAAAGAAAGAAACAGTGGGCCATCAGCTGGAAAAAAGATGGCAGCCAGCACTGCCATCAGCGGTAAAGTGCAAGGGTGCCATTACTTAAACCTGTCGAAAAGTGTCCGAGTCGAATGCAGCTCGCCCATCAGTGATGGTCAACAGCAGGCCAGCATTGGTATGCCATCACATTACTTCAACCCGGCACTTTTCCTGCAATGTTAGCACCTATCCCACTGCTATTCCTTTGCTGGCCCAGCACTTTCCCTTACAAAAATTTCTTATATAATTCTATAAAAAAACAAAGTATTATATAATTATGGCTCTTTTTTCTATAAGCTACTTTCACAAAGAGCTATAGAAATATCTGTAGAAGTGTCTATAATAGAAATGTCTATAAAAATATTCGTACTGCATGTGGTCACCCTCCCAAGTACTGACCGCGCTCGATGCTGTCTGGTTTTCGTGATCGGACATGAACAAGAGCTTTCAGCGTACGCTACGACTGCTCGTAGTTTTTCAGCTCTCATTACACTATTTCAAGTTTGTTTCTTTTGTGATTTACGTTTTCGATCATTAAACTGGTTTAGAAATTATTTTATTGTATAGAAATCCTACGTATTTTATAAGCTTTTTTTTATTATTGATTCTGAACTGCGTAGATTATGAAAACCGAAATCCTTTGTAACCTAATAAAACCAGATTTAAAGAGAAAAAAAAAAGTGCGTTGAAATAAAGAATTTATTTATTTTATTCATTTACTTATTTATTTTGTTGGTATCAGCGGTGCTATATTTTTTACAGTTAAAAAAAAAAAAAAAATTAGCTTCACAGCTTAAATTGTGTTAAGATATTCATTTCAGATTTGTGTTCAAATACTCAATTTCTTCGATATTCGCAGCGCCACCTAGTGTAAGGGTTCCCAGCAATAATACTGCAAAAGTTCGTACACTTCCATGTAGTGATGGGTCAGCGCATGAGATAAAATGGATGTCCACCAGAATTTTATCTGATGATTTCCAACAGCAAAGTTGACTGAAGCTGTCCAGCAGCGGTCATGCAGTGGTAGACCATCAGCCAGCACTTCTCCATCATTGCCAGCACCTATCTTGCTGCTGGCCAGCAATTTCTTCTTTGCTGGGTATGGTGTAATTGGAATGTAAATATATTAAATATCTTATGAAATATGGGCAGTTGAATGAAATATTTTTTATCTGCTCAAGCGCGCACGATAAAAAAATATTTTTTTTTTCATGATGAAAATGTAATTCTATGGAGCAACTCTTAAAAAAAAGCCAGCCAAATTTCGAGAAAATTCAAAAAGATATCGACAATAGACTGAGCTGATTTTTCGGTGTTCTCTAAAAACAGCTAAATGATAAGGAGTTTTCCATAAATATACCTTTTTAATTTTTACATTTTTTAATTTAAATTTTTATTGATGGTTTAGATCTTCTTGGAAAACCACCAGAACGAGCCCGTTCCAAGAAAATAAGAAGTATCAAAATCTATGCATTTTTTCTAAATCTACTCGTTGACATTCATTCAGTACAAACTCCTTTGCTGAAAGCCGGATAATAAAAAATGACAATTTGTGGAAAATCCTTTACCATTCAGCAACTTTTAGAGAGCAACTAAAATTCCGCTCACTATATTGCAGATATCTTTCTGAATTTCACGATATTTGACTAGCTTTTTTTTATGAGTTGCTACATAGAGTTGACTATCAAACCATGAAAAGAAATATTTTTACCGTGCGCGCATGCGCAGATGATAAATATTTCATTCAACTGCTCATATTTCATAAAATATTTAATATATTTATATTCCAATTGCGCCTGATTATTTCTCCTACATTTTGTGAAATTTTCTGAAACTGGCGTTAAATTTGGTAAAAACCCCTGCATGATATAAAGAAAAAACGTGCAAGAATTTTTTGAACTTAAAAATAAATTGATATACCTCCACGAATATACGATCTATTATTCCACAAATGAATACATATATTGTACAATATCCATAAATGTAATCCACAGCAATAAATGATTTCGTGCATTTCATCTTACAGGTTGATCCCGAACATTATATTTTTTCTTTGATTTTTGTAATAAATATCCTTCTGACGTTGATAAACATGAAGTCGAACGTATTCTTCATAATCCTGAAGTTCCAGAAAAATCCGACAAATGTACCTTTAAATATTCGACAAAATGCCTAAAATTGAAAGTGCCCTATAATTATAGGCCATATAGTGTATATGTGTATGAGTATTGGGTTTACAAATTAGCCATTGGACTCTCTGTACTAATAAAGGTTTCAATTACACATTTCTGAATGTTAAAACCGAAATATGTAGTTTTCACAGATTAATCTTTTCATTAAAGTATCACTCAACCTATTAATATCAAATTATTGAAAACATCAATTTGTTTTTAATTTATTTGACAGATTATATGTATAACAATTCAAAACTCTTTTCCTTTCTTTGTACGATATTTGGAAGTACAATAACAGTCATCTTTGTTGCAGCTTCCAAACCGAAAGTGTGCATTGAAGTAAGCAGAAACTCTTTTGAAAGGGCCTTAAAAAAGAAAAGAACTTTTAATGTTGATAATAGGAAATAAGCAACTTATAAATCTGTAGTTTTTTTAACTTGGGGTGAGTAATTTTAATAACTCTTAGAAAAGAAAGTTAAAATGAGTTTTCAAAAGAACATAATATTATGAATAATCAGTTGCCGAAAACATGTTATCTCTGAAAGGAATGGTTGTGTATATATATATATATATATATATATATACCGGGTGTCCCAAAAAGGACTGACTGATTTTAAAATTCAATGACTTCCAAACGGTGACAGATATTAAAAAAATTCTTCCAGGAGGTTTATGCATAAAGTCAAAAGTTTTTTTACAGTGATTTTCTATTTTAGTTCGAATTCCAAACAATAGATGGCGCTTCTATCAATAGAGGATAAATCCAGGCTCGATTTTTGGTACTTCGTGGCCCGGATAATACATTTCCATCTCCCTTTTCTGCATGGAACAACAGAAGGGACCAAAAATCGAGCCTGTATTTAGCGACTGTTGCTTACAGCGCCATCTATTATTTGTAATTCGAACTAAAATCGAAAATCACTGTAATAAAACTTTTGACTTTATGCATAACCCTCCTGCAAGAATTTTTTTAATATCTGTCACCGGTTGGAAGTTATTGAATTTTAAAATCAGTCAGTCCTTTTTGGGACACCCGGTATATATATAAAAATACTGTAATATTAATCGGTATGTTGTTTATTATTTCTATTTTATATCCTATAAATATTTAAATAGGTTTTATTGATTTTTCCATTTCATATTATTTGTTTCTATTCTGTTTTCATTTTTAATCTATTCACTTGATTTTAATGGTTGTTTGGGCACAGGGAAAAATAATTTTTAGCTTTAGCTTATTTTTCTCACAGAAAACAACCATATTGCTTATATCATTGAATTCTGTGCCCTTGATAACGTAATTCAATATTATAAACTTTTCCATTATTTGTCGGTGTCCACTTTCTTCTTTTTTCTTCCATAATAATTCTTATAATAAATTATTTGGCACTTTTTTATACTTACAGCTTTAATTCATAATATTACGGTTTTTGATGGTGGTAGGTTATGTTTAATTAATGGTTTTATATATATATATATATATATATATATATATATATATATATATCATCAATAAATAAAAAAATGCTAATACACAATAAATTTGGAAAGAATGTGTATAACAACAATATTTATAACATTTAAATATAAAAACCGTTGCCACACTTAAACTACACAGTTAAAAAAAACATGTAAATAACAGTGTGAGTTCTTCATCAGTGTGTGGACAGACAGACCTAACTCCACCCCAACTGTAAAAAACTTGCTGGTTTCTAAACACACGTCTATATTGCATTAAAAACAACAGAAAAAACTAAACTATTGTTGTTTTAGACATAAAATTTAAGAATTAAAAAGGTAAATAAACCAAACGTAAATAAAAAATATAGTATAAACAAAGCATAATTCTGTTACAAAAACAAATTGCCTGGAAAAAATGTCATTTAAAAAGTTAATTAAAAAATCATAACTTAAATACTATTAAAAGGTAAACAAATTAAAATTTTATAACGTATATAAATGCAGAGTGACGAGCGACCACCCAAACCTACAAGAAAAAAACACAAATAGACATGAACAGAAATAGCTACACAATGTCCTTCACCTGGCAATAACAAAAAATGATAAATTATTTCTCCGTATCCAAATTTTTAAAAAAAAAACGGAAATTAATAAAAAAAAAAAAAAAAAAAAGAAAGTGGATTAGGTAATACTGATTTTTATGTAAGGTTAATAATTTTAAAAGATCCTATTCTTAAATTTTTTTTTTCATATAAGATGAAATGTAAAAATATATTTTCCTAAAATGTTGATGTTTCTACTCATCACTGTTTGCCGTTTATTTTTTTAACACCCAAGTTCCATAAGAATCCGCTTAAATTTATGTTTATTTGCAGTACTTCTAAAAGTTTTAATAGAAATTTCAATATTGGTTTACAAAAATTGTTAGTATATATATATGGTTTTTTAAATGTAAATTTAAAATGTAGGGGAGATGGGGGCACATGTGAACACCGCAATTTTTCAATAGTTATTATAAGTTTTTTTATTTGAAATAAATTACTACATTTTTTAGCACCTGTAGACATATGGTAAAAATTTTTTGAAGCTCTTTGAGATTTTGTTTGTCCTCTGTAGCCAAAATACTGTTTATAGATCTCAAAAGTAAAATTTTTGTTCCAACTTGTTAAGCGAATAACTTTATTTATTTATTCATTTATTTGAATTTCAGTATTTTAACATATACTATGAATACTAATAAATATTTTTGATAAAGTTTTTTTTCCTTCTGAAACTGAGAAATTTTAATGACTCATCAATTTAATTCTAGCAGCCATGTGGGGCAGTTGTGAACAGACTAGTTGGGGCAGATGTGAACTGTACGTAAGTGCCCCAATAATCCTTCTGTGATTCTGTTCCTTTCAATTAACTTCATGAGAAATAATGTCAGTTCCTTTATCTATAATTTTCCTGAAATAGAAGATGTTTTCCTCACACAAAGTTTATTTTGTATTGAAACTTCCACAAACACATCTTTCAGCAAGTACATAAAGAGCAACAAGCCCGTTTACGTTCAATTGTATTTTAAATAAATTTAATGTTTTCTAAAATGCAATAAGTGTTATGTATTATCTTACTAAACGGTTTACAACAATATTTTTTATGCATTGTTAATAGAAAAAAGTATTACGTTAAACAACTTCGCAATTTTTTCTTTTACATTTGTTCTAAACTTGAAATGATGGCTTACTTCCCTCTCTAAAACAGTTATGTATATGATGCTTTGAATTTGAGATAGATATCAGTAATATTTTAAGAAAGTAAAAATTTTAAACTGATATCTACCGTAAAAATCCGGATTGTAACCGCCCCCCCCCCCCACTTTCAAAAGAAAACGAAGTTGGGGTGTGGGGGTGGGTGGGGGGTTATAGTCGACATTATTTTTTTAATGGAAAAAATTGTTAATAGAAAAAAGTATTACGTTAAACAACTTCGCAAATTTTTCTTTTACATTTGTTCTAAACTTGAAATGATGGCCTACTTCCCTCTCTAAAACAGTTATGTATATGATGCTTTGAATTTGAGATAGATATCAGTAATATTTTAAGAAATTAAAAATTTTAAACTGATATCTACCGTGAAAATCCCGATTGTAACCTCCCCCCCCCTCTTTCAATAGCAAATGAAGTTTGGGGAGGGGGTTATAGCCGACATTATTTTTTTAAATAACTAAAAAAAACTTTCTTTATCTATAATTTACAAGTAAATAAAAGGAGTGAGAATCTTTCGTATTGCGGCCAATTTCCGATAAATATTATGTAAATTCCCCCCTCTCCGCTAAAATTTCCCCCAAGCAAAAACCCCTAAGCAAAATTTAAAAGTTTTAATTTCTTTTTTAAAATTGCTTCATTTTTTTATTGCAACAATACTTAATTAATCATCTAAGCCAACCCTCTCAATCTACTTATTTTCCTTTTATAATCTTTTGCTTAAACATATCTCCCAGAAACAAAAGAAATATATATTTTTTTTTTCTTTATGGTGAACTTAACAGGTAATACAACTAATGATTATGTCGACAAATGAATAACAGAATAGAAAGCACGTCAAAGGATATTTTGTCCTTGTGTTCACATGTGCCCTACGAGTGTTCACAACTACCCCGCTGATGGGGCACATGTGAACATTTTTTTGATTCTATAAAACTGTTAAAAAATGTAGGAAAAACTATACAGGTGATTTAAAAAATTTACCATGTCTAAAAGAAAGTTATGTTCACTTATATTAAGTAGTTTTTGTTTATAGAAATAAATCCAGTTATGAGAAAAAGCTACATTTATGCGAACTGTTCACATGTGCCCCCATCTCCCCTATAGTTATTTCTGGTCGATTGATAATAGTATTGAAGTTTTTGACGAATTGCATTTTACTCTTCAGAAAGTACAGTTTTTTAACTTTAAAAATATATTCACGAATATACCTATTGACTGTATTTTTAATTTTTTAATGAACATTTTCAATTTATTTTGTTTAAATGAAGAATTCACTAATAAAGCTCGACGCAGTAGCGGCCGTTCGGTAGCTTCAGAGCCCTCCCTTCCCGCTTTTCGGTGCCGTTAATTTGTGTATTTTTCTTTTTAAATTTGTCCGGTTTTAATTTTTGATTTTTTTTCAACCTGGCTTCCGCTAGAGTCTCTTATACACGGAACGTGGCTGAGGACCTATGAATTTGGCTTCCGGAACATAGTCTGAATCAGAAT
Source organism: Maratus speciosus (assembly GCA_963932465.1). Classification (NCBI taxonomy): domain Eukaryota; kingdom Metazoa; phylum Arthropoda; class Arachnida; order Araneae; family Salticidae; genus Maratus; species Maratus speciosus. The sequence continues at coordinate 247,181,986 of OZ010787.1, forward strand.
AGAAAAGCTTAAATTAATGCAGTCGGAAAGAGGCGGCTCAACATGGCGGTTGACCAACCCACCCATCCCCAACCGCCGACCGAGTATAATAATACGCTCGACGCTCGCAGCGGTCGTTAGCCCTCCCTTCCCGAATTTCTGAGTCTTTAATTTGTCTAATTTCCCTTTTAAATTTGTCCGGTCTTAATTTTTTTTAAAACCTGGATTCCGCTATAGTCTTTTATACTCGGTACTGTATATTTTAATTTGTTTACCTTTTAATAGTATTTAAATTACAATTTTTAAATTAACTTTTTAAATGACATTTTTTCAAGACAATTTGCTTTTGTAATACAGTCGAAACCGGCTATAGTGAACCGTCGGCGGACCCAGCAATATGTCCACTATATCCAAATTCTTTGAAAAAAGTATTTTTTAGCATATGATATAGTATTGTTAAAAATAGTGATTGCAATAATACGTAATTTGCTTACAAATTATAAATTAATTAAATAGCAAAAAAAATAGTTACTTACTAAAACTTAATGTTATTTTTACATTCTGTCATGCAAACATTCTCTTTTTAACCTCTAAAGTAAAGTGAAGTGAAGAGACCGACTCCCCAACGGTAAGGATTTGAAGTGAAGAAGGGAGACCGGCAGTAGTGTAGTTTTCGTCATATCTGTAGGATGCGGGAAGGCATCCGAGGTAATATTGGTTTGGTTTTGAGGAATAATATGGGTAGTTTTGGTGGAGCATTGTTATTGATAAATGATAGTCATATTTTCAAGTAAGTGTAAATATTTTGTAAACAGGATTTTGTGTTTAATAAACTTTTCATATTCAATATCTGGTGCCATCCTCGGTTGTCATGACATCACAGCACGATCATCTTCCGACAACTAGAGATCTTTCAAAAAATTAAATAAAATGTGCATTCGATCCCAATGTTGGATTACTAAATAGAGGTGAGCGATTTATTTTACTTTTAATTGTGTAGTAAGATACTGTTAATTTTGTTCTAAAATGTTTAAGAAAGTCAATAAAGCAGATTTGCTTATTGTTCTGGAAGAAATCGGCGAAGAAGCTGATTCGGGTTTGAAAGTAGCTGAATTAAAAGATTTATTATAAAAATCTAAAGAATATTTAAATGATAAAGAAATTTTAACTGATATTTTACCGACTACAGTTACTGAGAGAAAAAATGCAGATGAAGAAAATAAATTGCGTTTTCAATAACAAATGGGAAATGAGAATTTGTCCCATAATGAAGCAGAAAGCACATCAGTATCATTAGATAAACTTATAAAAGCTGTTCAAGTTTTGGCTATTTCAGTGCCTAAGAAAAACGAAACATGGAATCTGTTCTTTGATTCTTTAGGAAGAGCGTTTAAACATAAAAATGTTCCTAAGGAATATAAATCTGAAATCTTATTGAAATTAATAGGCGAAAAAGCAAGAAATGTTCTTGTATACATTAATGATAAAGATTTGAAAGATTATGATTAAATTAAATCTTTAATTTTGAAAGAATATGAACCATCTCCATTCTCTTGTTTACAAAATTTTAGAAACACTAAAAGATTACCTGGTGAAACACATCAACAGTTTGCTTCGCGATTAAGATCCTGTTTTCTACATTATTGTAAAATTCGTAATGTTAAAGATTTTGATTCTCTTATTAACTTAATAATATCGGATAAAATTTTCGAAACATTGGATAGCGAGCTTTCAACTCATATTGCAGTTAAACAGGGAGAAAATTGGCTTTTGCCTGATCAGTTATCAAGAGATTGTGATATTTATTTTACTGCAAAAGCCAGATCTTTTGATGAAACAAAATTTGAAAAACGACCTACTTAACGTGAAATAAATCATGAAAATGCTAAATATGTTCCGCCACAACTAAGGAAAAATCAATTTACATCTGAGAACAAATATTTCTCAAAATCACGTGATTGTTACATTTGCAATTCGTCTTTTCACCTAGTTAGATTTTGCCCAAACCGAAGAAATAAATATGATAAACCAAATAAACAAAATGACGAGCAGGGTCAGAAAAAGTCTAAATCGCAGGGAGATACAAATAAATTGTACTTGAAAGATAATGCAGTAGTCACTAATGTTAATTCCATACATTTGCAGACTAATGATCAATTAAACGAAATTAGTTTTTATCCTTTAAAAAAATCATTCTTTATATTGAAGGAAACCAAATTGAAGCGATCGTGAATTCAGGTACAGAAATAAATATTTTAAATACATCATTAATTCCCAATTTGAATATCGAATCTAAAGGAAGTATTGTTTTAGAATCAGCCTTTAAAAAAAATACGTGCAAATTTGGCAACGATCCCTTTAAATTATAAATCAGACAGCGGGATTTATGTATGCGTAAATACACTTTTTGCTTTGACTGAAGACTTAAATGTTCCTTGTTTAATCACTCCCGATGTACATAATTCTTTAATCGAACTGCTTCAAAACGAAAATTTGCGCAAAAGTTCATTGCAGGTGCAAGGTCAATCTAAACATAGCTCAGCCGTGAAGGGGAATTCAAATGTTTGTTCTATTTCGACAGATGAAATACAAAATGATCGAAATGAACTATCAGAGTATAATAAATTTCGTATCGCACAAAAAGAATGCCCAACTTTAAATAATTCTTTCAAGGACGCTGGTTTAGAAAAAATAATTTTTTGATACGGGATGATTTATTGTTTCATAAGGAGACTATTTGTGGAGATAAAATTTATCAGCTCGTATTACCAGAGATTTATAGAAATAAAGTATTACAGTTAGCTCATGATTCAATTTTTGGAAATCATTTGGGAATGCGAAAAACTAGAGAAAGAATTAAATTATCATTTTATTGGCCAAATATTTCAAGAGATGTAGAAAATTATTGCAAAACCTGTAAAAACTCTCAGTTAAAGAGACTCGAGAAACAAACTGATAACATTCCCATAACACCTGTTGTTCGTCCACCATATCCATTTCATACTGTAAACATTGACGTAATAGGTGAAATTGTGCCGCCTTCAAACTAGGAAACATAAGTATTGTCTGACATTAATTGATCAGAATATTAAATGGCCGGAAGTTATTCCATTAAAGAATGTGTCCGCGAAAACAGCATGTGATGCTTTATTAGCTATTTTCATGCGTACAGGAATTCCTGAAGTTATATGTTCGGACTAGGCCACTAATTTTAGATCTGAATTGACTAAAGAATTTGAGAACCGGTTAGGGACATCACCCCGCTTCTCAGCTCCATCATATCCCGCCTCAAATGGTGCGATAGAAAAATTTAATAGGGTGTTTAAGTAAATGTTACATCATGTAATTCGTACAGATCCTGTTAATTGGGATAAATATATTCCCTTTTTACTTTTTGCCTATCGTGAGGTACCAAATTGTACAACTGGCGTGTCACCCTTTAAGCTCATGTATGGCCGGTAAGCTAAAGACCCCTCGGCAGTATTAAAGTCTTCGTGGTCGGGTGAAATACACTTACCCCTTAATCTTAGCAGCTCAGCAATAGATTATTTGCAAGAATTAAAAATAAATTTGGAAAGAGCCGCCGACCTTGCATCTGTAACTGCATCAGAAAAACAAGATAATTATGCCCTCTATTTCAATCGTCGAAGTAGAATGAAAGAATTTCAGAAAGGTGATTAAGTATATTTGCTCATACCCGATTCCACTAATGAATTGTATGCTAGATGGACAGGACCCGGTGAAATAGTCGAAAGAATAAATCCCCATTCGTATAAAGCGAAATTACCCGATGGTAGTTTAAAGCACATTCATGCAAATAAAATAAGAAAATTTAATGTAAGAGTACAAACTGTTGGAGTTATTTTTGAAGATGATGTTGAATTAGGTGAAATCCACCCAACACCAAATAAAGCTAATATTTGAACGAAACTAACATTGAGGTAGACCTTAGTCATCTGGAGATTAGAATTAAGTAAACTTATAGCAAAACACGCACCATTATTTTCTGGTAAAATTCAAGTTGCAAATGTTGGAAAACATAAAATTCGTTTATTACCGGGTGCGGAACGGAAGAAACCATATATTTATAAAATTCCGGAATCGCTAAAAAACGAAGTTGATAAACAAATAGAAGAGTTGGAGCATTTAGGACATATAGAAAAATGTGAGGCTGAAATAGCTTATCCTGTCGTCTGTATTTCAAAAAAGGACGGTAGCATGCGTTTATGCATAGATTTTCGTCTATTGAATGCAGTGACAAAGCATTTTGATTACCCTATGGAGAACGCAACTAAATTAATCAATGAAATTGGAAGTGCTAACATGATAACCTGTTTAGATGTATTAAAATGGTATTACGAAATTCCTCTTGAAGAACATAGTCTAGATCTAACTTCTTTTAAAACTCATCGTGCTTCATACCGATGGAAAGTCATGTCATTCGGATTGCGCAACGCAGCTGCTACTTTTCAGAAATCAATCAACGATGATCTGGGTGAACACCGTAAATATTGCAAAGCACATCTAGATGATATTGCTATTTTTTCATGTGACTGGGATACTCATCTTAAACATCTAGACGCTGTTCTGTCTAAATTAACTGAACTGAAGATCACCGTAAATGTCAAAAAATGTTCTTTCGGAAAAACCCAAATCAAATATTTAGGTCATCTCATAGGAGGAGGTTGACCTCAACCAGACCCAGAAAAGTGATGTGCCACGAAACGATAGAATCACCTAAAACGAAAACATCTCTTAAAAGTGCACCGGGTTTATTTAATTATTATCGTGACTACATAAAAAATTACGCTGAAATCGCTAAGTCTTTAACCGACTTAACGAAAAAGAAAATTCCAGAGATAATTCCATGGTCTGATGTTGAAGATAATGCTTTCCAAACTTTGAAACGCTTATTCTGTGAAGCCCCTAAGCTTTATACACCAGATCCTATAAAGCCTTATACTATTCAGTGTGATGCCAGTTCTTATGGAGTAGGTGCTTGTCTGTCGCAGAGAGGTGATAAAATAAAATTGCACCCTATTAGTTTTGCTAGCCAAAAGTTCACTAAGACGCAACATAATTGGTCGACCATCGAGTGTGAAGCGTATGCTGTGGTATGGTCAATAAAGAAATTTGAAGTTTATGTGTTTGGTGCTGAAATTGAGTTAATCACTGACCATAATCCCTTGGTATATTTACAGAAATCTGCACCTCAGTCTGCAAAATTACAGAGATGGGCATTATCTTTACAAAGATATAATATAAATATTTCACATTGCCCAGGTGCGCAGTTAAAAAATGCAGATGGTCTATCGAGACTAGTTAACTGTATAAAGATTATTTAAGTGATACTTTTTTTCATGTTTCATTTTTGTATCCAGTATTATAACAAGGATTATATTCATATGTTTTGAATTGTTTATTATATATATGTTTATTACTATAACTATTATAACAAGGCATCTATACGTCTGTTTTTAATTGTTTATTATATATTCGTTATGCTGTATTGTAGTATGGTTGCCATATGTCAGATTTTGCTTCGCTCTTCGTAGCAGAATCTTATCGGGTGGGGTGTCATGCAACCAATCTCTTTTTAACCTCTAAAGTAAAGTGATGTGAACTGACTCCCCAACGGTAAGGATTTGAAGTGAAGAGGGGAAACCAGCAGTAGTGTGGTTTTCGTCGTATCTGTAGGATGCGGGAATGCATCCGAGGTAATATTGGTTTGGTTTTGAGGAATAATATGGGTAGTTTTGGTGGAGCATTGTTATTGATAAATGGTAGTCAAAGTGTATATATTTTTAGGCAAGTGTAAATATTTTGTAAATAGGATTTTGTGTTTAATAAACTTTTCATATTCAATATCTGGTGCCATTCTCGGTTGTCATGACATCACACATTCTATGGAAGTAATTAGTGATTTTTGATAGAATACAATTCGATTTCAAGTAGAGTTCATCAATTTTCTTATCAACAATTAGTAAAGAGTCCAACATGTTCTCTTCCACATTTTCTGTAGAAAATAAAAAGTTCAGGATATTCGCTGCCGATTTCCATTCCGAGATAGAAGGTGCTGAAATTTCAAGTTCTTCTTCAACATCGTCTTCTAAGTCTTCTTCAGCATCGCTCTTTTGTTTGACTTCAGATACAATGTCATTATCTGTAGGGGTATCAGATGTGTACACTTCATCATCGCGAGATTCGTAATGCTCAGTAACGTCCCTTGGAAAAATGTTCGCACTATGCTTTTCCAGCCACAGAGCTATTGGTAAGTTTTCTTCGTCGTCTTCGTCCTCCACGTTGGCATATTGTCCTTTCAACAACACATCCTTCGAAAGACCTGCGCGTCGAAAACAGTTGCGGATTGTTGCTGATGTCACCTGTTTCCGTGACCTTTCCAACAGAACGATTGCTTCCAAAAGAGAGATGTTGTTTTCCGTATTTTTCTCTTCGAAATTCTCTAAAACACGATCACAAGCTGTTTCCTATAATGGAACTTCAGGCTGCGAATAACGCCTTGGTCCATCGACTGCAGCACAGATGTCGTATTTGAAGGCAAAAAAAGTGAGATTAATGTACTTCAGATTTTCTAAGTGGGATGAGCTGTACAATTGTCAACAAGAAGAACAATTTTACGTTTTTGTTTCAACAAATCATTGTCCCATTGTCGAAGTTCTTCTTAAAAAAAAATTGGAAGTCATCCAGGATTTTTGATTGGCTTTGTAGTTGACGGGCAGTTTTTTAATATTTTAAAAACACCTCGGCTTTTGAGATTTACCTACGACAGTTAATTTTCGCTTTTCTGAGTCATTCATTATTTGCACATACAAGAACGGTTATTCTCACTTTCGAGAACTTGCCGTTAGTGCACTTTTCTCCTTTAAATTTTAACGTCTGATTGGGAGTCACTTTGTAAAATAATCCAGCTTCGTCAGCATTAAAGTTATCCTTCTCTTCATAAACCTGGATTGCATCCGCCCACACTTGAGCTTTCCTCTTTTCCACATCCGATGTACAAACACTTGCTGCTTCACCAACAATCTTTCCACAATAAATATTGTTCCGTTGTTTGAACCTACCCATCCATCCGTTAGAGTACACAAAACTGTTTTCTCCGAATCTTTCGGCAAATTCATTTGCTTTAATTTGAAGCATGTGTCCGGTCACAGGAAGATTTCTATCCCGCTGAATGGTGAGCCAATTTAACAGAGCTTCTTGCACATTTTCCCTTTCAGCCCGACGTAATTTCTTCGAAGAATCTAATTTTTTTCCGTGTGCAGCTAGAGTCATACTGCAATTTTTCCAAATGTTCGAAACTGTAGATTTTGACAAGGAAAATTCCTTGCACAGTTCCGATTGATTAAGTCCATCTTCAATACGTTTAATAATTTTAATCTTATCCTCAATCGAAAATGCTTTCCTTTTTACAGAATTCGCCATTTTCACGAAATTGTTTCGAACGTCTTCTTATCTCGAATCAGTCATAATAATAATGAAAAGAGACAATGTAAAACGAGAGAAATTCTTTGGACTGTTCCGATTATACCGACGGAAGGGGTACAGAATTAGCAAATAAACACCAGGCGCTTAGATGCCAATCCGAAAATTAGGGAGAGTCGAAGAAGAGAGGTTTGTTCCTGAAACGGTTAGGGGGTGGGGAGAAGAGGCTTGTTGTATTTAAAAAAATCCCCACTCAACACTCGAAATTTTCTGACACATTTTCAGGCTCATTTTTAAAAGTAAAAACAGGAAACTTGTTGACATGATTTTTTGAAGAAATTTATGCGTTGTGTGTAACTTATTTTTCGTTCAATTAATTAGACCTTGATTTATAAACAATTATTTTCTCAGTGCGACCATTTTTTCCGTTCCCAGCTCTCTCGCTTAGGGAAATTCGGTTCAAAACGGCAACTTCCACAGTGTTTTTTGAAATATATTTTGTCTTTATCAAAAAAAAAAAAAATCGTCAAACACTGCAACTTATATAGTTTCGGAATAATAGAACCTGCCAGTTGGATGCGTTTGAGAGCAATAATGAGTGAGAAATAAAGTATATTGGATTTGAATACATCCGTAAAAACATTTTCGCCCTAGTTTAAGGCGATGAGCGTGAAAGAGTGAAATTTGGCACAATATAAAGAAATGCCATCATTTGCAAACACCACTAGTGCAAGGTTAAAGTTGGAGAACGGAAAAAAAATTCTGGGAAATAAAATTTGAGTCCACTATAAACGAACTACCAAATTCTCATCTGTCCACTATAAGCGTATAAAATAACATTAGTTATATGGGAGTTCGGACGGGACCGCTAAAAATGTTCACTATATCCGAATGTTCACTATATCCCTCGTTCACTGTAGCGGTGTTCCACTGTATAATTAACCTTTGTTCATACAACATTTTTATTTACGTTTGGTTTATTTACCTTTTTAATTCTTAAATTTTATATCTAAAATGAGAATAGTTTAGTCTTTTCTGTTGTTTTGAATGCAGGATGGACGTGTGTTTAGAAACTTGCAAGTTTTAACAGCGGGGTTGGAGTTAGGTCTGTCTGTCCACCCACTGACGAAGAACAAACAATTTTTTACCTGTGTAATTTACCTGCGTAGTTTACATTTGACAATTTTGGGATTTTTATAGTTAAATGTTATTGTTTATATACAAGTTCTTTCCAAATTTATTCTGTATTTGCATTTTTTGTTTATAGATAAAATACATTTTGTTGCATATAATATGACCTGCATTTGTGCCAGTTATGCAATAATTTTCATTACTTATATATGAAATATATGTATATGTATATACAGAGAGAGAGAGAGAGAGTAAGGAAAGTCTACAATTTTAGTGTAGATTCTAGAAATAAATGCAGCACGCGGTAGAAAAAATGTCACGGAGGGGAAGTAAAAGAGCATCATGCGATATAAATAAGGGCATTAGACGAAACAAACAGCATAAATTATACTAATAACTAAGTTTGATAAGCATATGCATGCAGTGGCGTACCCAGGATTTTATTTCGGGGGGGGGGGGACTTAAATTTCCATAATATTCTATATCTTACGAAACACGCTGAATTTCGTTGTAAACAGAAATCATTTTTGACAATAAGGCCCTAGTAAGAGTGGGGAAATGGGGAGTAGGGATAATTCTGTTCGGAATTTTCCGTATATTTTAGGTATGAGGTTCCATAAATTAAAAAAAAAATTCGTCATCAATCCCAAAATTCCGACTTAAAAAATATATCGCGATTTTTGACAAATTGTCGGCGAAAAACATCAATTTCATCAATCGTTCGCAGATAAAGAATCTCAAATTTCCTTACAGGATCGCGAAAAAAACCAGAATTTTGTCAAAGGGCTGCCGATAAAATGCGAATTTTGTCAAAGGGTCGTGAAAAAACGCAAATTTTGAGAAAGGATCGCAGAAAAAATGTGAAATTAATCAAATGGCCACAGATAAAACACGAATTTCGGCAAAAGGCCGCGAAAAAAACACGAATTTCTTCAAAAAGCAGAGGAAAAAAATACAAATTTCGACAAAATATCGCGACGAAAACGCAAATTTCGTGAAAAAGCCGCCGAAAAATACGAATTTCGTCAAAAGGCTGCGGTTAGAAACGCGAATTTGACAAAGAATCGCGAAAAAAAAAAGGTATCTCACCAAAGGGTCGAGGAAAAAAAGCGAATTTCGTCAAAGCATCGCAAAAATGCTAATTTCGCGAAAGGCAGCGGAAAACTTGAATTTTGTTAAACAAACTCGGAAAATGCTGGAATTTCGACATAAGATCGCAAAAAAACGCGAATTTCGTCAAAAAATCGAGAAAAACGCAAATTTCGACACAGAATCACGGAAAAAAATAAATTTCGACAAAGGATAGCGGAAAAAACGCAAATTATGACAAAGAATCGTGGAAAAAGCGCAAATTTCGACAAAGGATTGCGGAAAAACGCGAAATTTCGTCCAAGGGCCACGGGAAAAAATGCGAATTTCAACATCGAGAAAAAAAGGCACGTATTCCGCCAAAGGGCCGCGGAGAAAAAGCGAATCTCGTCAACGTATCGCAAAAAGCACGAATTTCGTCAAAGAGTCGCGAAAAACACGCATTTCGTCCAATGGCTGCGGTTAGAAACGCCAATTTCGACAAAGAATTGCGAAAAAAACACGTATCTCGTTAAAGGGTCACGGAGAAAAAGCGAATTTTTACATAGGAGCGCAAGAAAAAACGCAAATTTGGTCAAAAAGACGCGGAAAAACGCAAATTTCGACAACGAATCGCGGAAAAAAACCCAGACATCGACAAAGAATCGTTAAAAAAACGCGTATCCCGTCAAAGTGCCACGGAAAAAGGCAAATTTTGTGAAAGAATCGCCACGGGATAAAACGAGAATTTCGACAAAGGATCGCAAATAAAAGCACGTATTCCACGAAAGCCCACGAAAGCTAATTTCGTCAAAAAAACGAGGGAAAAGCGGGAATTTCAACAAAGGATAAAACAAAACGCGAATTTCACCAAAAGTCGCGAAAAAAAGCGAAAATTTTGTCAAAGGATTGCGGAAAAACGAGAATTTTGAAGAAGGTCGCAAAAAAAAACGCGATTTTCGTTAAAAAGCAGCAAAAGAAACGCAAATTTCGACAAAGAATCGCGGAAAAAACGCAAAATTTCGTCAAAAAAACAGCGGAAAAAACGCGAATTTCGACAATGAATTGCGGAAGAAACACAAATTTAACAAAGTGTCGCGAAAAAACGCGTTTTTTGTCAAAGGGCCTCCGAAAAACGCAGATTTCGTGAAAGAATAGCAAAGAAACACGAATTTCGTCAAAGGACCGGGGAAAAAAACGCTCATTTCGTCCAAGAGCCACTGGGAAAAACGTGAATTTTGCCAAAGCATAGCAAAAAACGTGAATTCCGTTAAAGGGCCGCGGAAAACGCGCATTTAGTCAAAATAGACGCGAAAAAAGAGAGAATTTCGACAAAGGGTCCAGAAAAAAACGCAAATTTCACCAAAAGCTGCGGAAAAAACGGAAACTTCGACAAAGGATCGCGGAAAATATGCAAATTTCGACAAAGGATCGCGGAAAAACCTGAATTTTGTCAAAGGGTCACGGAAAAAACGCAAATTTCGCCAAAGAGCCGCCCAAAAAATGAAGCGAATTTCGTCAAAGTATCATGGGAAGATGCGAAGTTCGTCAAAGTTTCGTCATAAAAACCTGAATTTCACTAAAGTGTCGTGGAAAAAAGACGACGGTCTCTTTAGAAAACGGCACATATATACAAACAACTATGTTTATTATTACAGGTATAGTTTTCAAACGGAAATAATATACTGAACTAACGTTCTTAAACTTAACGTCAGAACTTAAAAGTCTGGTTAACCCGAACCCACCTTGCACGAATCTACACTCAGCCTGAAATTGACGAGAAATGAAAACCCAAGTTAATGAAAACCAAGAAACAGAGTTAACCCAAGCTGCAACAAAAATAATTTGTGCCGGGAAGGGATTCCCCCCTTACCCCCTCTGCTGTAACCTTTAAGAAAATTTGCTGTGAATGTCAGAATTTTTTAAAACTCAGAATCACCCCTGGGAGGGGAGGGGTACGTGTCCGATCCTGAGGCCGCCCTACTCCGAAATAAGTTGAAAATTGTTAATGGGTTTTATTTTATATACTTTCATTTAAACGAAAGTCATTGTAACTTAAAATCTGTAAAATTGTTCTCCCCACCACTGAAAATAAAGTCTCCTTCAACTTCTTTGGGTATGCTGTGGTGTCTATGTAGACTAATATGGGACTGACGAGAATGACTAATCGGAGGTAAAACAGAACACTAAATTACAAATTTATCTCAAACAGAAAGAAAAAAAATCAGCAACTTTTTCATTTCATTTTCGACTATTTCGAAAGGGGGACCTGTTGGATAAACAGTGGTGTAACTGTTCGCTGATATGGAACTAACCAGAATGGCTAGTTTTTTTATATTGCAGATAACAAAGTGACAAATTTATCTCAAACAAAATGAATAAAATCATTTTTTTTTCATTTCATTTTCGACTATTTTGATAGGGAGTTGCAACCCCATTACCCCATTCCACTTCTTTGGGTATAATGTGGTGTCACTGTGCACTAATATGAAATTAAAGGGAAGAGATTGGCTAGTCTGTTGAAGGATAGTGTAAAAAATACAAATTTATCTTAAACATAAAGAAAAAAAACACCATTTTTTTATTTCATTTTTGACTATTTTGGAGGAGTGGACTGTAACCCCGTTAACTCCTTTCACCTGTTAGGGTATAATGAGGTGTCACTATGCACTAATATGGAACTAAAGAGAAGAGAGCGGCTAGTCTGTTGAATGATAGGGGGAAAATACAAATTTATCTCAAACAAAAAGAAAAATAAGCACTTTTTCATTTCATTTTCGACTATTTTGGGAGGGGGCTGCAACCCGATTAGACCCCTTCCATTTTTTTTAGTATGATGTAGTATCACTGTGTAATAATATGGATCTAAAGAGAAGAGAGCGGGTAGTCTGTTGAATGATAGGTGAAAAATGGCAAATTTATCTAAAAAAAAGTAAGAAAAAAAATTAGCACTATTTTTTCGTTTTATTTTCGACTATTTGCGAGATGAAGGAGCTGTCATTCCATCAGTTGCCCCCCCCCCCCCCTAATCTTATAGTATGTTGTGATGTCAATGTGGACTAATATGGGGTTAACGAGAATACCTATTTTGCTGTATGACAGAAGAATAAATTACAGATTTATGTAAAAAAAGTAAGGAAAAAAAACACCTTTTTCACTTAATTTTCGAATATTTCAGGAGGAGGGGATGTAACCCCATCAGTCTCCTTTCTCTTCTTTTGTGTCAATGTGGACTAATATGGGACTAATGGGAATGGCTAGTTCGCTGTATGATAGAAAAAAAATAAAATATTTTCCAAAAAAGAAGAAGAAAAAAATCATCAATATTTTCATATCATTTTCGAAAATTTCGGGGAGGGGGGGGGGCTGTAGCACCATTAGACACCCCCACCCTTGAGTACGCCCATGTATTCATGTGAGCAATATTGCAAACGCTCTTACAGTATTGCAAAAAAAGAACGAAACACCTTAAAAAAAAGAAAACCTTAGTAAAATCTAGTTACTCGACCATTGCAGTACTCTACATTTAAGTATTTTAATTCAATTCAACGATAATTATAAATTAAATTTAAGATGATCACAAACGTACTTATGAAAAAAAGAAAGAAAGAAACGCAATTCATGGAAAAATTGGCTTATCTGACCCGATGCGATTCTTTACACGAGATTTATCATTTTTTCCCATGAACATTTGACGAAATTAATTTTTTTTCCCGCGCTCCTTTGACGAAATTTGCATTTTCTTAAAATTTTTTATACTGATTAACGAAAAGGATTTTTTTTTTTTTTTTTTTTTTTTTTACGACCGATTGATAAAATTTGCAATATTTGTTCTTGGTCAACTGACAACATTTCCTATTTGTTTCCTCAATTTTTTGATGGAATTTGCAACATTTTCCTTTGATCGTTTATAGAAATTCGTAACCGCAATCGACTGACAAAATTTGCAATTTTTTGCGCGATCATTTGACGAAATTTGCGATTTTTTTTTGCAGCCGATTATTGAAATTCGCAATTTTTTTTTTCAGCGGCCAAACCGCAATTTGTTTCTGAGATTTTTAACACAAAATTCTTGATATTTTCCCACCATCATTTGAAGGAATTCATGAAATGATTTTGCAAAAATCGGCAAAAGAAATAAAATCGATTTTTTTCTGCAAAATAGAAAAAAAATCCTGGTTTTCCAGAAAAATAAAAAAAAAGGAAATCGCCACATGCCTGTGAAAGAATCAAAAGGGAAAAATGCACACAGTATTTTTTTATTATGCCGGATTTTCTTATTTTATGTTTCCTTTTGAAATAGCCCCCTAGCATATGAGGAGGCGAATTCATGACGTAAATATTCGTAGAAATACGATTTTCCCTTGGTGAATATTCATTATGACAGTTTTATGTTAAGAAAAAAAATGGGCTTTTTTATGTGCAAACTTTCTGACTTACGATCGATTTTCTTTTAATTTCGGACAGAATCAGACCTCGATCTTGGAAAATTGGAGCAAAGTTCCCAGTAAATCTTCAACGAAATTAAAAAATAGCACTGTGCACCCGAATAAAGCACGGCGCTCTTAAAATATAGAACGAGGCAATTAAAATATAACACAGGGCACTTAAAATATAGCACGGCGCACTTTAAAAAATACACCGCACACTTTAATAAACAATTAAATTTAAAAAATCAAAAAACCCGACTGCGTAAAAAACGAACTAATTAATTATTTCTCATCAATGTGAAACTATTTTTTTTTCAAATCCTACTATTAGCTCACACTCTCGCTATATATATCTTGTTCAAATTTTCAATCGCTAATAAAATACATATTATTCATCCAATCAAGCTCAAATAATTTTTTTTTAACTTGTATTGGATGACACTTCATGTTAATCCAGTTTTTTCCAAATATTAATTCATTAATTAAATTAAATTAATTATTTTGCAATAATCGAGAGAACCCTCTTCTTGATCAAGGTATTTTATGACCGAGAGAGCCCTCTTCTTGATCAAAGCATTTTAAGCGCCACTCAAGAGGAAAGAAGAATGGGAGAAAAAAATTCTCTTATTGACCTAAGTAGGAATTGACTTAAAATGTTTTCTTATATTACTGGTTTATATTACTTTTAACTTGTGTTTAATTCTTAGTTCCTATCTATAAACACTGTTTTGATGAGGTCTATAGATGTCTATGATGGTTAGCCTTGCAGTAAAACTAGAAATCCTACCTACACAAATTCCAGGTTGTATAATATTTTAACGGAGCTTCTGACTGTAAAATAGTCAATTAAACATCGTCTTCGTTTTGAAAGAACTATCCAATGATATGCCACTCATTAGGGTGCGTAATTTATTTTCTTCTCTACCGCTATTTTGTATTTTACGGCCGCCAATTTGAATTTATAAGAACAAAACCTATCGGGTCGTTAAGACGACCCGATAGGTTTTGATAGAGACCTCATTCATTAAAATCCATCCAGCCGTTTGGATGTTTCGAGGGTATAAAGAAATCCACTTACACGCGTGAAACACATAACCCTTCTGTTCAGTCGGGTAAAAGAGCACGGCAATGTGCAGCGCTGCGACGAACTAAATATGCCTAGTTTAATCTCTAAATTTCTGCTAACCGGTAAGTGTAATGATCTATTGGTATAAATATCTCTGAACTTCCTAAAGTTTTTACAGCCATTTTTTATAAATTAGCATAGAGCCAATATATAAAAAATCAACAGTATTGAATGGTAATACACATGTCAATATTTTTTATGATACAGGTGGTAGTTCATCACATACTTTAAAAAGTATCAAAATTTTTGTAAGTATCAAATATGGTAATGCTTTCCCATTTAAAAAAAATCTAAATTGCATAAAAGCGATTTTTTTTAACAAATAAAATTTTCTTTCTGTATTCTAAATAGGGATCCCCTGTGCCCTATATGCACAAACCCCCTGATATTCATAGAAGTCTTATGTTGCAAACTTGTTCCTAAGAGCCATGAAAATATTTATATTCAACCCTATTAACAAATTTAAATTTATTGGATTTTAGAGCATTTTAATAAATTAAACTTATGTATGGAAGTACAGGCCGGTTGACAAACTAATTGCTTATAACTTGAGTTTGGATTTTTTAAGTACCAACTTAATTTATTGCTTAGTATAAGTATTTAATTACTAATTTTTAGTTATTTCCATATACTTAATGTAAAATTTTGTTTGAATTAGAAATGAGTTTAAATTCAATGCAATCACCATACAATTGTTCTTACAGCCAAACATAAAAATATTTTATGTAAGCTTCAGGCTATTAGTTAGTATATTTCCCGCTAGTCGTCGCTATAAACACAAGAAAAAAGTGTTAAATAAGTACTACATACTTTTATCATGAGTACGAGAAAATCAATTTCATTTTAATTCGGTTATTTGGTTCTCGCTAGGATGCATTATCAACATAGAAGAAAGTTGAGTTGATTTCGTCCTATCTAGTTTTAACTTGCCACATGCGGAAACATAACAGGTCCACTTTAACATATTGGCTGTGCATTGTCTCCTCAGGGTTGCTACCATCGTTAACAACTCCTACCATGTGTACAATTTTATTAAAATATAAATTTACCAGTTGGAGAAACATATTCTAAAAATTGAATTAGAAAGCAAAAAAGTCAATTTCATTTAATTTTAGCTACCATATTTTCGACAGAGGTAAATATAAACGCCAAATATTCTGTTAAATCTGTGCTATATATTTTTAATATTAGTATAGCTGTCATACAGTGAATCATAAAAAAATCATCTTTATTTTAATTTGGCCACCCTATTTCCACTCTCAGAGGGCTGTAACTGAACAAGTTATTGTCTTTAGAGAAAGAATACATATGGAACTTGGTTCAACAATAAAATGAAGTTCATCCATTTTGTTCCTCAAGGATTCATTTAAACGATGCTAATTCTTTCATGAAAGTATTTTTGATGAATGCAATATTGATGCAACAATGGGTTCATATAAGGATTGTTTGTTTGCAACAAAATTGTAATTAATTCAATAAAAATAATGACTTCCTTCTAAAAATCGAGTTCTCCGTACCGTAAAATGGAGTTAATAGAAGGAGTTTTAAACTATAGGCGTAACAAATATTAAATTTTTCTTTAAAGCCCTACATTAAAAGTTAGATCTTATTTTGTTCTTTGATATAAAAAGAACAGAAAGTTATAAAATTAAGTGTAAATTATAGATAAAAAACATATATATTGCTCCTATATTCGTTCAAATTGGATCAACTGCATTTTACCGTTGAACCAAGCTTGATAGGTATATTTGCTCTAAAGACAATAATTGGTTCAATTCCATATCAAGCTATATCTTAGGTTTAATAAATATATGTTGTTCCTAGATCCCTTATGGTGTCCATACATTCGTTTCTAAAGATTATCATGAGTTTTTTTTTACATAAAGTTGTTTTAAAATTTTTTGTAGGAGTAAAAAGGATCCCTCAAAGTTGGGTGATTTAAATACATGTTTATACCGGCACTGTAAAAAAAATTCCGTAATGTTCCTGTGAAAAAATGGGCAGCTGAGTTGCCCATTATTTCCAAGAAACATTTCTTGAAAATGATTGGAACTTTACTGTATATGTTAAAAACTTTCTACAGAAATGCCAGAAAGTTTCCTGCGAAATACCAGGAATATTTCTGTTGACAGCAAAACATTACTGACATTTCACAGCATGCGGGATCCGCAGACGATTTTTACATTTCCAGTTGACAATTTTCGCTTTATTATCATTATTTGTTGGAATGAAAAAATATTTTGAAATTGACATCAAAATTATTATTTATAATTTACACGAAAAAATAAATTTTCTGTTAAAATTCAATAAAGTAAATATATATATGATATATTGTTTCTGAACTTTGCTTAAAATATAAAAATATATAAATGTAAATAATAATTAGAGAAAAAAAATCTAGACATAAAATATTTTGGATTTTCGTCAGTAATTATGTTAGTTTACAAGTTAGATAAAATACATATAAATTTTCATGAAAAAAAAAATCCTAAACGTAATTGTGTATTTTTTCCGAAAAAAAAAAAAAAAAAAAATTCGAATTTGCAGCAATTCAAAGTGTCAAATATATATCAAATTTAAATCAAATTGTAAAGTGTTAAAATAAAAAATTAAATAAAAAAGAAAAAAAAGTCAAAAGGTAACATCGAACTCCGGCCGTACGGGTGGCGTGCGGGTGGCGTCCACACCACGAAAGACACATTGAGAGCTGCAAACTAATGGGTATTTGAAACGTATGCTAAGCCTCGGCATCTAATTTCTGAAAATCTAAGGCCCATTTGAAGAAATCCTTTCACAAGAATAATTAGAGATAAGAAATCTAAAACATACATTAAATTAACCAAAATCGGTGAGAATCATGTTTGATGGTCCCCTGGTTAATGGAGATCCAAATAATAGGTGTATTTTTTTTACACGGTCTGCTCGTTAAACATTCCACAGACAAGTACGAGAGATAATCTCTTAGCGATGTCACAGAGGTATTGTATTTTCATCTGAATGGTCTTGACAATAGAGACGTAAAGGATTATGTCGTCTATTGATTTATTTGCATTCCATATTGATTTTTTTACATTCATTTAAGGAATTCGTTTTTGACACTCGCGCGCGAGCAACGGATTATAGCAAAAAAATAATAAATGGCGGCCACAGCGTTTTGCTGTTTCCAACTTTTGTTCAGGAACGTTTCAGATAAGAAAACCAGAATTTCACAGGAAAGAGTTAAATTATTCTGAAAACCCGAGAAAAGGCGAGACGTTCCTGGATTTTACATGGAATGTTACCATTTTTGTTTTCTTTACAGTGGGTTTCTACAAGTGTAAGAGCAAAGGAAATGAGTAATATTTGTAAGGTATGATAAAACATAAGTTTTGTATTAAAATAAATATGTGATGTTTACGTAAAAATATTTTCTTTACATAAACGTACAGAAACCTTGTGACGTTTTTTGATGAAAAGATGTTTTGTCATTTTCTGTCGGGTTCAATCTTTTTATAACGTATTTGGGTCATTCTACAAAAAACATTATATGGCTACATGATAGTTTGTTTTTCACAAAATATTTTATTTAAAGATTTTAAATAATCAAATATATAAAATATGTATATTTATAAAATGTATTATTAAAAAATATGTTATTTTATTTAAAATATTATGTGTGAACTACTGTTACAAGTGGTGATTTTTGTATCCTCCTTTGCAATAAAATTATCTGTTATAATGTCCAATTTAGATTAGTTTAAGATTAGTTAGTGATTTATATACTTTTTATATATTTTTTTAATAAAGAGTAATATATTTATATAACTCCGTTATATGTTACACCTAATTCCCCTAATTAGCATCTTCACATATTTTGTGAATTTGATAAATCTATCATTCCTTCTATAATGTATTTGCTTTCTCTTTAACTTCCATTACATGTAAATTAAAATTTATTATAAAAAAATACTATTTTTTTCCCAAAAGTTATGTGTCAAAGATATTCTTGTATCCTAAGTTACCATAAATTTCTGTGTAATAATTTCCAAAGTGTAGTAGTATTCATCACTTAATTAAAGTACTCATTTCTCTTTTGTTAAAGTTGTTAGCCGTGAATGTTCACACTAACTTTGTTTGTAAAAAACTTTGAAACTAGAACTGGTAATGAAATTTATGTATCCCCTCTCTTGATTTAAAATGTAATCATAATTTATTTAATAACAATAACATCATATATATTAAAAGAAAAGGCTATTTTTGTCAGTTCAGTGCATCAAAAATGAATATCTGCGCATGCGTCCAAAATCTCTTCCGGGCTGTCCGATCTCTTTCACTGAAGTGAACGATTCACCGTAGACAGAGAAACATGATCACATCATCGCAACTTTTACTCCGTGTATCATCGTCATCAGGGTAAACAGCGCATGTGCGGACACTGTGGTCCAATGGGAGTTCAGTGTGTGCACAAGACTTCCTGCCTAGATACAGATTTATTCTTAGGATCTTAGGCAATGAATAATTTATTCTCCCATGCTGCAGTCGTTAATATAGTAGCACGCACGTTGCTATCTCTAATATTATTTACTGTAAGGTGCTGCTTTGAAATAGTAAGTTTATTTGTTATTATTTATTTTATTTTGCTGTGTCCATTTCGATCTCTATTATTTTGCTCTGCTGTTTAGTTTTCATAGCGAGTCCTAGGCTTATTTAGTTTAGTTATGGATCTAGCATCCTACAATCTTCGCGAAATTGAGCCGGACGGAAATTGCTTATTTAGGGCGCTGTCTGTGTTCCTGTATGATACAGAAGATCATCACCCGCGCGTACGCCACGCCATTGTAAAACATGTAGTCGGTAATTGGGATGTTTATCATCCGTTTATTGTTGGTGATCTTTCTTACGGTGTTCCTATTACTCAGGTAAACGATTACATGAATATTATGTCAAGAAACAGTACGCATGGTGGACACTTAGAATTAAATGCCGCAACCGCAATTTTTAATATTTTTGTCACAATTATCAATGCACAAAACAATAACGTCACAAATTTGGGTGTAAATGCTCGAGGCAAAATAGAAGTTAATTTATTGTATGATGGAAATGGACATGATGGTCACTATACGGTATTGCTCAAAAAGGGCAAAGAACAAATTCGGCAGGAAAAAAAATCATCTCCCTCCAAAAAACGAAAACTGCAAGAGAGAAATAAAAAGTATTATGCAGAGCAAAAAAAGGTTGAATCATCTCCTTCCAAAAAACAGAAACGGAAGGAGCAAAATAAAAAGTATTATGCTAATAGAAAAAAGGTAGAGTCAGTTTTAAAGCCATATAAAATTCAGTATAGGTGTGCCGTTTCCGACAACATTTCAAATTTATCTCCGTCCAACTTAGGTAATTTAGACAACACATGTGCTTATTGTAATGCGTTGTATTTTTCATCAGAAAAGAATTCAAATGCCTTATTTAATTTGTGTTGTTCTAACAAAAAGTTCAAACTGCCCGAATTTCAAATTATTGATGACATAAGAGATCTATTCACTGGAAATAATGACATGTCGAAAAACTTTAGGCAAAATATTAGGCAATATAATAATGCTTTATCCTTCGTGTCATTCGGTGCCAATATAAAGTTACCTCCTGGTTACGGTCCTTATTGTTTCAAAATTCTAGGTTCAGTACACCACAAAATTTCCCCTTTGTATCCAAATAATTCGACCCATGCTTCTTATGGTCAATTGTACATTTTAGACTTTTCTGAAGCAAACGAAATTAGGTTAGAAAAGGCTGAGAATAGTTCTATTAGAGAGGACATTCTTAATATAATAAATCTTAATTTAATTAAATGTAATCCATACGTTAAGTGCTATAAAACGATGCATCAAAAAATATCTGAGGAACACGAGCTAGCTTTAAAACAAAACAGAGTGCCAGTTGATTTTGTTATGCGCTTTTATCATGAACCGCTATCAGATCCTCGCCGTTACAACGAACCAACATGCTCAGAGGTTGCAGCGGTTTTTGAATCTAATGATGGTGCTCCACCATCTCATAGGTACATAAATGTTTATTCTAAAGATGGTGGACTGAAAACTCTAGATTTTGATAGTATGCATTGTGATCCGATGTCATATGTACTGATTTGGCCTTGCGGTGAACCAGGTTGGCATATTTCAATGTCAGCGGGGCGAGAGAGGAAAACTAATGTTCGTGAAAATATTTCCATGAGAGAATATGTTTCTTATAGACTTATGGTTCGAGGATGTCCTCCTAAGGGAAATTTCAATCCGTTAATTAATGCTGGGAAATTAACTCAGCAATTGATAGTTGATTATTACTGTCGCATCGAAGGTGACAGATTAAAATTTATCCGTAGTCAACAGGCAAAATTGAGAGTAGACACATACGCTGGCCTTGCAGATGCTCTGTTTGCACGTGCTGATAAAGAAAACTTACGGGCGGGGCGGATTGTTATTTTACCTTCTTCTTTTACTGGTAGTCCTCGAAACATGATTCAAAACTATCAGGATGCCATGGCATTGGTAAGAAAATTTGGCAAGCCAGACCTTTTCTTAACGTTTACATGTAACCCTTTATGGCCAGAAATAACTAACAGCATACATCCTTTTGAAACTGCTAATAACAGACCAGATGTTACAGTTCGTGTTTTTCATTCAAAAATTAAAGAACTTTTACATTTGATAAAAGAAAGAAAAATATTTGGCGAAGTACAAACATACTTATATACGGTTGAATTTCAAAAGAGAGGTTTGCCCCATGTGCATTTATTATTATCTCTTCAAGATAATTGTAAATTTAGAGAAATAGCAGACATAGATAAAGTTATTTCTGCAGAAATTCCCGACCCTAATGATACAGTCTTACATAACTTAGTTAAATGCCACATGGTACACGGTCCTTGCGGTAGTCTTAATCCAAACTCAATTTGCATGACTGATGGTAAATGTAAGAAAGAATTTCCAAAAGAATTTGTTCAGGAAACTAAGGAAAATGTTAATGGTTATCCCCTTTATAAAAGGAGAAATAATAACAGGACTATTTCTAAACATATTAAAGGTAAAAATATTGAGGTTGACAACCGTTACATAGTTCCTTACAATCCCTTTCTCTTACTTTATTTTCAAGCCCATATTAATGTCGAAATTTGCGCGAGTGTTCACAGTATAAAATATATACATAAATATGTTTACAAAGGTCATGACTGCGCCAATGTGCAGGTAACTGCTGAAGGTGGTGTGCTTCATCATGATGAAGTTACTGCTTTCCTAAACACTCGATATGTCAGTCCATGTGAAGGTGCATACAGAATTTTTTCTTATCCAATGCATGAACAATCTCACACAATCATTCGCTTGCCTGTGCATTTGCCAGAAGAGCAACAAATATATTTTCAGGATGATAAAGCCGCGGAAGCTTTACTTAGATCAGAATTAAGAAGCACACAACTTATTGCATGGTTTAATTTAAATAAGGATCCAGAAACAAAAAGCCCTTTTATTTATCCAGAAACACCTCTTCATTATACTTGGGATAAAACTAAGTGTATTTCGAAAAAACGCTCTAACTTTCGTAGAGTAATTGGCAGAATGTATAATGTTTCTCCCTCTGAATCCGAGCGTTATCATCTTAGGTTACTGTTGCTTCATGTAGTTGGGGCTACAAGTCATGAAGATATAAGAACAGTTCATGATGTTGTTTTTTCTTCTTTCAAAGAAGCAGCTATGCAAAGTGGATTACTTCAGGATGATACTGAGTGGCTGCGTTGTTTGCATGAAGCATCAGTTCTTCAAATGCCATTTCAATTAAGGCAGTTATTTTCTTTCATTGCCATTTTTCAACAACCATCAAACACTACTCAATTATGGGAAACTTTTAAAGATTATCTTAGTGAAGATTATTTGCAGCTTCATGAGCCGAATAAAGCTTATCATTTTAGTCTCAGGGATATTAATGAAACACTTAAATTACATGGTTTTTCTCTTTCAACTTTCAACTTGCCAGTTATTAATGATTTCTTAATAACTGATCACAACATCAATTTCTCTAAAAATCCAAATCTTGACTATAATTTAATGATTCAGCAAGCTAATGATGAACAACTTTTAATCATTAACGAAATCAGTAAAGTAATCCAAGCGAATAATACAAATAAAAGCAATGCATATTTCATAGATGGTCAAGGTGGTACTGGGAAGACATTTGTATACCAGTGTCTTATACAAAAATGCTTCGATTTAGGTATAGAAATTATCTCTGTTGCATGGACTGGCATTGCTGCTATGCTCTTACCAAATGGTCGCACAGTACATAGTAAGTTTAAGTTACCTTTGATTCTGCATGAAACTTCAGTATCGTCTTTAAAAATTAATAGCAAAGCTGCTTCTGATATTAAGTCAGCAAGACTGATAGTTTGGGATGAAGCACCTATGGCAAATGTTTATGCATTAATGACTGTTAATAGACTTCTGCAAGATATAATGACCAATAATATTATTTTTGGTGGGAAGATAATCGTTCTTGGAGGGGATTTTAGACAGGTATTGCCAGTAGTTCCACATGCCTCACGACAAACAATAACTCAAAATTGCATCAAATTTTCACCTCTTTGGCCATATTTCAAGGTTTTTCGGTTATTTAAAAACATGCGAGCTAGGTCAGATGAATTGGAGTTTTCAAAGATTTTAAAGTGCTTAAAATTGGTGATGGAAGTTATCCATCAGTCAATGATGAACCATCATATGCTTCTTCTGTTATTGATTTACCTTTAGAAATTATTGCAAAAGAAGATATCGTATCTGAAATTTTTGGCAAACATTTTGCTTCACCAGATCATGTTGTTAATTTTTCTAAATTTGCTATTCTTGCCCCCAAAAATGAGCATTGTAATGAAATAAATTCTAAAGTTCTACATCTTATACCTGGCACACAGAGAACATACGCTAGCGTAAATAATCTCATAACTGATGATGAAAGCCAAATTCTTCAATTTCCTGCAGAATTTCTAAACAGTTTAGAGTTAAGTGGTTTGCCTCCACATAATCTCACATTAAAAGTCGGTGCAATTGTAATGCTGTTAAGAAACCTAAATGCTACCCAGGGTCTTTTAAATGGGACAAGACTAATTGTGAGGAATATGTATGACAATTGTTTAGATTTAGAAATTATCACTGGCGAAAGAAAAGGGCAAAGAGCTTTGATTAATAGAATCGACCTATCACCATCAGACACATCACTCCCTTTCTCTTTTAAAAGACGCCAATTTCCCATACGTCTGGCTTTTTGTATGACTATCAACAAAGCACAGGGACAAACTTTAGATTGTGTTGGTATTTATTTACCCCAGCCTGTTTTTAGCCATGGTCAGTTATATGTAGCTATGTCTCGGGTGCGTTCATTTGAGAACTTAAAGGTTCAAATACTACCAAAAGGCAATAGAACACTGAATGTAGTATATAAAGAGGTCCTATAATAAACAACTAAAGGGAACCTGGCATTCATGCATGTAGAATGTTTTGCTTGATGTATGTCTGTCGGAATTTCAGTTTGTAGAAATAAGTAAACAAATTTTAGGGTTACTGAGTAATGCAATAATAAATTTTAGTATGCATCAGTGCAGTTTGTCTGTGCTTATATTGTACAATAATAAATATGCTGGATAATGAAAAACCTATATGATTCATCGGTTCATGTCGATAAAATGGAAAAATGCTCTAAATGTACAAATAAGGTGACAAGGTACCAAGTTTTTAATGTTATTTATAAGGGGATAATCTTAGTATTTGCATTCATGCGTCCAGTGCGTTTAGCCTTGCACATGTCTGCCTATGCTTTAATTATAGAAATGTTCAACAAATTTGGGGCTTATATTGTACAATAATAAATATGCTGGATAATGAAAAACCTATATGATTCATTGGTTCATGTCAATAAAATGGAAAAATGCTCTAAATGTACAAATAAGGTGACTAGGTACCAAGTTTTTAATGTTATTTATAAGGGGATAATGTTAGTATTTGCATTCATGCGTCCAGTGCGTTTAGCCTTATGTGTGTCTGCCTATGCTTTAATTATAGAAATGTGCAACAAATTTGGGAGCCTATGTTGTGCAATAATAAATTTTTGTTTGTTCTATGCATGTAGTGCAGTTTGCCTGATCCATTTCACTTACTTTCATTTAAAGAAGGGTTAAAAATAAAATTGCGTAGTATATAAGAAAATTATTTTAGTACATGCATTAGTGCACTGGCCTGATGCATGTTTGTGTATACTCAATTCAAAGGTTCAAATAGGTCGAAGGGTTTTAAGAGATACAATGTTTTCTACAATAAGGTAATTTTAGTAATCCATTTTCATTCATGCATGTCTTGCTTTTTTGCATGGTCTGTTTGTAAATATGTGTGACAAAAATTTTAATGTTCCCAACAAATCTTTTTTAATAACATCGAAATGGACACAAATATCTGAGTATATATGTATTGTGTATGTGTTTTTTTTTTAGTGTTTTTTTTTCTTTTTCATTTTTTTTTTCAATTTTTTTGCTGATTTAGGAAATATGCCTCATGGTACATAGATACCAAGGATTTATGTGTTTTGAATACCACCATTTCAGTTCAATAACATTTTCTTTATATATTCAAACATTTAAATGTAAAATTAAGGCAAATATTAATTTTCTGAAATATAATGGTATTCAAATTTTGGATTTCTTGGCATCTCATGGGGGAAACCGCCTTTTTCAGCATTTTTCCTTTTTTGTTGTTTTTCTTTTCAGTAGGCATGCTTGAATATTAGTGTTTTTTTTATAAAATCTAATCTTTTAGAAAATAAAAAGTAGGGATGGAAATGTTTGAGAAACCCCCTTAAGTTCGGTACTTTTAAGTTAGCACAACACATAATTTTACATAATTTCCTACATTTTAGAGTCTTCTGCATACAGTAATGTTTTTTTGTTGTTTTCATGGGCGTGCAGTGCTCATACATGCATTAGCAACTGTAACATTTACATATTTAGTGTAGTTTATAGATTGATGCATGAATTTTCATACATCCAGCTTATTGTTTTTTTTTTTTTTTTTTTTTTTTTTTTTTTTTTTTTTTTGGGGGGGGGGGGGGGGTCGGTGGTGCACTAATGGGAAAGTCATTTTGGACTGGTGTGCTAACGAAAAAATACCCAAAATTTTAGTAATATCAATTTGTGACGATGGTTAAGTTAACTTTATGCAACTCGGTATTACTTTAAACGTTCTTATATTTCCTATATTCTTTGTGGAATACATCATAATTACAAAAAGTAATCAAGCAAGAAAAACTTTCGTAAAAACTATGACACTCACACTACAATTTTTATAATATTTTTTTTTATTTTTTGGTAGCATATTCCTGTTTTCCAATTTTTCCAGGAAAAAAGTTTTTTTTTACCCAAAATTTTAAACCTGTTTTCAAATAATTTGTGATAATGTTGTCATTTAAATCTATGCACAAACATCAATAGTAAAAAATAAATTTTAAAACCGTTCGTAGCAGGAAATTTTTTGAAAAACCGTCAACTTTACACGAGCATGCCTGCTGAAAAATTAAAAGGGTATAGCGAGTACGGGCACTCGACCTCTTGGATGTACATGGAACTGAGTGCAACAGTGACAGTCATTTTTATTTTCTGATTTCATCGTGTAAAATATGAATTTTGTCAAATATCGTGGAAAATATGCAAATTTCGTCGAAAGATTATGGAATAAAACACAAATTTCGTCATAGGATTGAAAAAAAACGTGATTTCATCAAAGGATCGCAGAGTAAACGTGAATTTCATTCAAAGGACTGCAGAAAAAGTGCGATTTTTGTCAAATGGTCGCAGAAAAACACTGATTTTGTCAAAGGATCGCAGAATAAATGCAAATTTCCTCAAAATGTTGCGGAATTATTCATGTTATGCACCTTCAGTGTCCCACTTCCCACTAGCTTTCCCCCCGCAGGAGGGCCTTTTTCTAAATTTTGCCGTCATACCTCATGTGACATATCGTTGCAAAGGCCTGTGAGGGGGCACTTTCCTAAATCGATATATCGGAATATCATGATATACAGATGCCGATTTATCATGATATTTAATTCTAGACATCGCCCAGCCTTTGCGGTAAGTAAACTTTTTTTCTTTAGTGCTATCAAATTGTTTGCCGTCAAGTTTTGACGGGTTCCATCTAGTTTAATTCTTATACATAAAGCAATTTTGAGATAGTTACGTCAAGTTTTATATGCTATCTAAATATGTATGACATATAATACAAATCATTATATATTTCTATCATCTGTAGATCCTGTGTATCCTGCGTTATAATGTTATTAAAGGAATTATTCCCTAATTGACAAATTAAATTAATCACCAAATAATGAGAAGACTATATATTTAAATATTTAAAACGGTGAAAGATGAACTGTGACCTTTAATATAAATCATTTCTTTAAAACTTTTATTGAAGTTATTACGCTCAGGGAATACATTTTTCCATTGAATGACTAAATACAGAACACAAAGCTCTCTTCTTTCGTTTCGACAAATTTCAAAGTTCGAGAAACTTTTATACAAAAGGAATATTAATAAAAATGCTTACTAATATTACTTAATCTTAATGAGATACAGAACTTGGCTACCAAAAAGCCGGACTATGTCCTTGGTATTACCATATACTTTGACAATAAGGATGCGTCTGTGGCGGTAAAAAGACACAGGCAATTTAGTGGTTTTGGAATTTTAAAGTCAGGTTCTTCTCAGAATGGTGTTAAAAATACAAACGCTTTGTCATTATCTTGTAGGGTGTAGTCCAGTTCATCGGTGACGAATGTTTTTGGATTTGTTTTCATTCTGAGGTGTCATTTAATATTTATACAGCTTCATAAAAATATATACAAGTTATTCACATTCATCCCACACATTACAGTACTATGACACTGCTACAAGAAAACATCGTTCATATAATTTTTTTAAATAAAAATAGGTGAACTAAAATAGGGTATCTTTATTTAGGCATATGTGTAAAAGAAATATTTAGTAATCCTAAATCTTTATTAACAGTAATTTTGTGCTTTTAGTAGGATATTTAGAGAGGTCAAAATGTTTTTTCTTTTATGGTTTACAATCTTCAAGGTATTGAAACAATCAAGTCAACAACTAAAAATCTCAACTTACTACTTTTAGTGAACTGAAAAAAAAAAGATTTCTAAATGATTTTCTATGTATGTTATGCCTTTTCTTTTCTCACGATATAAAGTTTTGTTTATTTTCATTATATCATTACTATATTTTTCTTAAAATTATTCTGCTTTGAGAAAATAAGAATTTAACAAAATATATTTCATCGCCCTTATCTGTCAAGGTTATTGTTAAATCCGTGATCACTACTTTCTCACACATTCACGAAATACATCAGAAATATTCTTTAGGAAAAAATAATAGATACCATTTTACCAGTACAACTTCCATGTTTTTAAGAGATACTTTTATAACGTAAAGTTGTTGCTACAGCCCAGTGTTCTTTTCAGTAAATTTTATATATCCTTTATGAAATTCAAAAGCAATATGCATATTTTTTGTTTTTGTTTAATGATTTTGTTTTTAGTGTGACAATAATATTTGATCACCCTTCATTCCTCATTCGATTACAATTAAAAATAACGCTAAAGTTGTTACTACTTTGTAACTCCAAAACGTTAAATTAACTGAAAACATTATTTAAGTAAATGTGTGCAACAAAATCCAGAGCCTTATACGTGGCCTGCCTGAAAAAGTATCAGAGCATTGTCCAAAAAAGTATATGTTACCTGACGATATTGGTACCCTAATCCCCTTCAGGTAGGAACCCTCCACACAATTAGGCCACCGCTCCTGCAACTGCCAAAAATACTTCTGGAAGGCTTCTTTTGTAATGGTATTCAACTCCGCCGTCGCATTCTGCGTATCTCATCTCTACTCACGAAATGGGATTCTTACAATAGATCAGTTTCAACCACGTGACCACATGCCCACCAATTTCCCCCCAACCAATCTTTTAGCGTTCAACCAATGAAAGTGGAGAAACCTGTGGAATTTGGAAGCCAAACAAAAAACATTCACGAGGTTACTAAGCTGGTTACTAGGATGTGACGTCAGTTGAAACTGATCAATTTCGTGAACAACCAGAAGTCGCAAGGAGCCATGTCAGAAGAGTAGGGATGTTGGCGAACGTTTTGAATTCCATGTTTTGCTAGGAACGTCAGAATCAGGTGCGCTGAATGAGCTGGAGAATTGATGAATCTTATGAATTGTTTCCCTTTGAGAATCACCAATCTTTGACAAAGATTGATGCAGTACCTTTGCTCAACCCTTTCAGTCGTCTTCAGAGAAATGAAAATCCGACGAACACCTATAACAGTATTTTACTCAGCAGCCAGCAGGAAACGACTGGCTCACTGGAATTCCTGGAAAAATTTCAAGCATGCGCATTAAGCCGCCTCCTTCCAATGTGCACAATGGCTCCGCCCTAGAACCAATATTGCGCCCTGAAAAAACAGAGGTCGGCTACATATCAGAACCTCGTGTATTTGTCCTTACAAATCACATTTTTCATTTTAAAAAATATAGTTTTCATCGTAAAAGTTTTAACTGAAAATTTTGATATTGAGTGACTAAATTGTAACATGGTAATTTTCATATTTTTAGATATTTTCTAAAGTGCTAAAAATTAAATTTCATTAAATAATTTAAACAAGTAAGAAAAATCATGCGTACAGCATAGATTATGAAACACTTTCCAACACTCTCTGAAAGCTTTAACGAAACTTCGTTACTTAGGTAAATAAGGTAAATAAGATAACTAAGTAAACATTTAAAAATCTGATTTTAGTAGTTACCACCCATAGCCAAATATGTATTCCAATTGTTTTGAACAGCCCTCTATTCTATCTGTATGTTGATATATATGCTATATAATGGGAAAATTTAGTTTAGCAAGAAAATGCATAACATGTTGAAATTCATCTTTCAGAAATTTATACTAATAGATGGAAACATACTTGAATACTTTTGTACAGCCCTGTAGTTTACCTAGTACCTTTATTATATGCCACTATATAGCTAAAATTTAATTCAAACTAAAACACGTTTGAAACAACTGAAATTACATTTCCAGAATTTATCACACATAGACGGCCATGTATCCAACTCTTTGCGTGGCCCTGTATATCCTTTTATCTATATTATACAAATATTTCTTAGTACTCTAAATTCAGTTCAGCGTAAAAATGCATAACTCCTTTAAAACCCACCTTTAAGAAATTTATGCTCATACTCAGTAACCTTTACGAATTCATTTCTGTTGCTCTGTATATGAACTATAGCATTTATACGCATTTTATAATGTGCATAAAATTAGGGAACAAGTAGGTAAGTGTGATCACAGATCGCACAGATGGTTTCGTTTAATATTCCTTTCAAAACACTTTATCATTTTAAAAAATCTGTTAGTTCCACATTTCGCAACCAAGGGCGCACTCTATTCTAAACAAACCTCTATCCGAACGAAACTCCGTTTTATATACTATTCGTAGATATATTAGTCGAGGGGATTGGGCCGATAGCACCTGAGATAAGTAGGCGCCCCTGGAGGTAAGAAGTGGAACTAAAATGTGTAAGGCTATGGTGCATAATATGAAAGAATAGTCAAAGGGGTGTAGGCAAAAGTTGGAAAAGTGCTCCCCTGGTGAAAAGGGCGGAGTTTAGAAAAATTGCTTAAAATACACAAGTTAGAGCCCGGAGAAGTAAATAATATAAGACTTTTTGAAAATTTTATGATTTGCATTGTGGTCTGAGGTATTCAGCTATACCTATGCAAAAATTCATGTCTCCAACTTAATTAGGGTCTCTCTTAGAAAGAATTGCTGAAAATACATATGTGGTAGCTCAAAGGGTTAAATGTAAGACTTTTTCAAGATTTTATGATTTGTCGCCTGGCCTCAGGTGTTCTGCTATACGTATGCAAAATTTCAAATCTCCAATTTAATAAGGGACTCAGTTAGAAAGAATTGCTTAAAATACGCATGTGGGAGCCCAAAGGGTTAAATGTACGATTTTTTCAAAATTATGATTTGTCATATGATATGTTATGTTCAGCTATAAGTATGCAAATTTTCACGCCTCTAACCTAAATAGGGGCTCACTTAAAGAGAATTGTTTAAAATACACATGTGGGAGCTCAAAGGGTTAAATGTACGACTTTTTCAAAATTTTACGATTTGTCGTTTGATGTGAGGTGTTCAGCTATAAATATGCTAAATTTCACGCTTCTAACCTAATTAGGGTCTCACTTAGAAAGATTTGTTTAAAATACACATGTGGGAGTCCAAAGGGTTAAATGTACGACTTTTTCAAAATTTTACGATTTGTCGTTTGATGTGAGGTGTTCAGCTATAAATATGCTAAATTTCACGCTTCTAACCTAATTAGGGTCTCACTTAGAAAGATTTGTTTAAAATACACATGTGGGAGTCCAAAGGGTTAAATGTACGACTTTTTCAAAATTTTATGATTTTCCGTTTATGTGAGGTGTTCAGCTATAAGTATGCTAAATTTCACGCCTCCAACCTAATTAAGGCTCACTTACAAAGAATTCTTTAAAATACACATGTGGGCGCCCAAAGGGTTAAATGTACGACTTTTTCAAAAATTTATGATTTGTCGTATGATGTGTGGTGTTCAGCTATAAGTATGCACAATTTCAAGTTTCCAACATGTATAGTTTCTGAGAACGGGCTCTGTGACAGACGGACAGACAGTAGACAGACAGAGGATCGAGACGAGCAGGGTTTCGTCAGATGAACGCAACCCTAAAAAAGCGCATATCATAATTAAAAATGCATTTCGAGCAATCATTACTAATATACAGTAATTTGGATACAATATAGTTTCGGAAATCTTTTCAAATACACCGCAAACAATTTCCCCTATACAATTATGAACGAAATCTTTGTGTGGCCCTGTAAATGAACAAAAACTATACTTTGCACCGCATATTCAACAGAATGCTTATTTTAGTGGACTTCATAAATCAATATCAATTTTACTTTGTTTGAAAGAGTGTAACACCATTAAAAATCATTTGAAACGATTTTTTCCCATTGGCCGTAATGTGACGGAAAAATTTGACTGTCCCTGTAAATGAACTAAACATGCTACAAACTTCATTTGAAATAGGGAACGTGTTATGGTAAAGATCACTAACACACAAAAATTTCAGAACGATCCGAACATATTTACGAGAGTTAGAGCGGGGACAAACGGACAGAGGACAGACAAACCGAAGCCATAAACACTTTTCAACTTTGTTGGAAAGTGTTAAAAAGACAGAATTAATTGTCTGTGGCTTGCATTTTAGGATATACGTTATGTTATACAGGGTTCGTGCGGGTCCTTCAATTTCCAAACTAAGAAATGTTTCGGTACCGTTATTTTCTTACAGAAAATCTCTCCTGAAATAAAGCGAAATTTTGAACGTTTAAACTAGATTTATTTTTCTATAAAAAAAATACACATATTTTGCCTTGAAAATAACGGTACCCGTTCGAACCCTGTTATATTTTATAAGGGATATTTTTATGCATATTACATATTTTTTTTTACTTGTTTCTACTCTTGTTGCTAGAAAAAAGAGGATATTTAATTTTCTTTCGCAAAGTACATTGCATTTGCTTTTTAAACTATTCCCAAGCTCCACTAAAATGCATAAATATATTTTTTTGCAATTTGTAAAAGCATAGTTGATTCAAATTCCTGTCTCGTTCAAATGTTTAAATCATAATCGTAAGGATTTTTTTTTTTTTAATTAAAAACGTTTTCAACAAAGAATTTCTTTGGGAGAAGTTAATTTAAAATAAAAAATATCAGAGCAATCGCAACTTCTTAAAAAATTGATTTTCAAAAACAAATTAAATAAAGTATCTAATGAACAAAGCAATATCTATTGATAAAGATACTGAAGAAATATAAAATATTTTACAGTAATTAACTTTCATTTTTTTTTTAATTTTAGACATTATGTTTAAAAAGTTGCTTTAAACAAACAAGCAAAAAGTTATTATCATTAAGTTTTATCACAAGTAACCCAAGTAACTTTCTATACAAGAACATTTCAATTTGCTTATTTTTAATTAATTTAATTACATTTCTTTCAGTAAAGAAAAAAAAGACAGTAAACAACTTTATCGGATCTTTGACTTAATTACATGAGTGCTTGATTTTAATTAAAATTTAAATCTGTTTTTTTTTCTACCTCTCTTTGAAAGATTTATTCCTTTATTTCACAATTTTCTGTTTTGGCTTGTGAATGTAACTATTAAGATATTTTTCATCAATTCTATAAAAAAAATTTAACCGAACATAAATGTTATTATGGGGTACGAGAGCAATAAGGGAAGACTATACTTATGAATTAATTTAGATTGATCGAATTATAGATTTATTTTTCATCATGGTAAGAAAGTCAACATAATTGCACTTTAATTTTACAAAATAATTTTGCAGCACCATTTTGTTATTTTTAAAGATTTTTTTGCGTTTACTACTCGTAACTACTGTATTCTATTTTCTTATGAAATTGTCTATGCACTTTTAATAGCTGCACTAAATTATACGCATAAACGAATAATGATTGCTGATTTTAAAATAGTTTTAAATTAGATCTTCTTTTGCTTATACAACACAATTTTCAATTTACATATCTGAATTCATTCTAATGATGTAGTACACATTATTATTTGTGAATCGTAATTTAGCACCGCTATTTTTTATAAATAATAATAGCCTTATTTAATATCATATGTTCAGCAATTAAATAATTTGAAGATTTTTAATATAAATATGTTGTAGCTTTTCGGCCCATGGGATGCATACTGGCTACCACTGTCTTTCTTTGAATAATCAAAAAACCGAAAATTTCTGTATCGTAAATTTGAAAAAATATATACATAAGTGGTTTTTTAACTCGAATTTTGTTTCGTTTATGTAATTAATTCCAATTTGTCATAATTCTATTTATCAAATGTGAGCATATTTACTAAGATATCTGAAACTGATCTTAGAAAAACAAAATAGTGTATTGAGTTTAACTGAGTATGCAAATGCTTCAGGGAATATATTATTTATTTACTTCGAAAAATAGATTCACAGATATAAAGATTTGTTTTTATATCACAATCAAAAAACACTGAAACCATTAAAACATTTTGACAACAGCTTTCTTTTTACTGAAGCATTTTTAATATTTTATTTTATTTAACAACAGTCATGTATTTTCACATATGAAATTGCTTCTGTATGTATAAAAGATAAAGTAAATTATGTGCAAACTACAAATATTTCTGGCTTTGACAATATTTATAAAAATAAATTAACGCTTCATGTAGCGCGAATACGTATAAAACATTATAATAATAATTAAAAAAAATCAATGAGATTCTAAAGTAAAAATTAATTTGAAAATTGAGACAGAAAATTAGACAATGATTCCGAGGTGATGAGATATCGTTTCGATTTTCTAAATCAGAATTGCCGTGATTACAGTTAAAGTATGCTAACAGCATTAAATAAATATCCCGGTGTTGCGATCATAGAAAAAGGATAGCGGTAGAGAGAGTTTTGGTAACCCTAATGTGCAGCAAATATAGGGTAGATTGGGTGAAGATGCCGTAGATTTTGACTTAATTGTTTTAAAAATCGCCTGTTGTTTATATTTGTTAATCATTGATTTCTTGTTAAAGTTTAGATTCTTATGTATGATTTAAAAGCGTATTTCATTTTACAGATGTTATAGAAAGCATAGAAAATTTTATTTTTGTAAACACTTGCATTTCGGCATCTTACCAATAGGTATGATGCCGAAATGCATGTGTTTAGGCAAAGATAGTTGGCCAACTTATGGGTAAGATGGCCAACAATCTAGGGGTAAGATGCCTTTTGGAGTTTCAATGTACACAATAATTTTTGTGAAGCAGTATAAAACATAATGGGACGAATAAAAATAACTTTAATATTTTAGACATACTAAAGTTGTTAACTTACTTAATATTAGGAAATTACAAAGATATGAATGTACCAAACGTTTGCAATATAATAAAAGAACAAAGTAGTATTTGTTACATAATTATTTATGTTATGTTGATATATTTGGTTGTGTAATATTTATTTAATATATTATATTCTACTTAACATTTAAAAGAATTATGGCTCTTAAGTATGCCTATTTTTAAACATTATAACGAGTTTAACTACGGTAAAGCCACTGTGATAAAGTGCTTTAGAGTCAAGCTTTTCTGTTAATGTTTTTCATATGTGTCCCTTTATTCATTTTAGCAATATCTCTGGTCTGCCACAGACTGCACATTTGTTTAGGAACTTTGAGCGGTTTTTATATAAGCAATATTTTCACTGAATGCACTTGATCCCATCACAATTTCCCGAGGTTTTATTGCACTCTGCCAGACAATCTGAACAATTATTCTCATTCACTAAAAAAAAAATCCTTGTGTTCTGAATCTTGGAAGGAAATTTAATCATCGTCCATATAATCGTCAGTTGAATATTCTCTATTTCTACCCTTTGATTTCTTATCTAATTCCTTTTTAGAAAAGCTTAAGACACCAGGAAATTCGCCGTTACTATTCTCACACCGATTTAGTTTGGCTTTTATAAGACTTTAAAATTATTTTTATTTGAATATTAAAATGTGGAAAAAAAAACCTTGGTTAAAATTACGTCGTACTTAAAACGATACATTTAAAATGACTAATTAACTAAATTTAAATAAATTTCTTAGAGCGTCTTTATAAAATTGTTTAATTAGACATTTTATACAGCCTAAATTTTAACTGTTGAGTTGATCTTATTTAATGAATCACGAAAGTAGCAGTTAGCTGTCTCGACAGCAATTGATTCTGTCTTAAAATCCCTTGGCCAAAAGGAAATGAATGGGAATCTGGTTACAGGAGATCGCCACTAGTCGTTCAATTACGATTTAATATTCCGTAATCTTTTCAAAGCTGGTCAAATTAGCGTGTTTTTTGAGTCTGCGGTGTCTGGGTGGAGATTGGCGAGAATAGCTCATAGTGTGCAGAAACCCCTAGTTATCTAAAACTATATTACATAGTACACTAGATTAATTTTAACACAATTATTCTAATTGGTAAATAAATCATATTAGATGTAAATTTCCAACTGGTCGAAAAATGACCGGACCAGGATTCGAACTAGGGACCTCATGGCTGAAGCCGCCAGGTTTTTAATTTTTTGCTTGTCCATGGCGGCAATCTTTGTTTCATCGTCTGCAGCAATTTTCTCACATGAAGGGTTTACGGAATCGTAAATAATTCATCATTAGCAGAAGGAAAAGCCGGTTCTGCTTCACCATGAGGTGTGAGGAGGGAGGCGTGGCTAAAAATGATTGACAGGTCGGCGGAGTCGAGACAGAGGGGTGTCGGGGGCGTGGTCGAATGATGGACAGTTGGGCGGAATCGAGACAGCCTGGCGCCCTCCTCCTCCTGGCCTGGCCTGAAACTGAAACTGGCGGCATACAGTAAGAGAAGGGTTAGAACAAAGAAGAGATAATGAAAAGCATAGGTAATGAATGAATGTCTGTTGTAAAAGAAGGGTTAGAACAAAAAAGAGATAATGAAAAGCATAGGTAATGAAGGAAGTTTACTGTTAGAGAACGGTTAGGACAAAGAAGAGATAATGAAAAGCATAGGAAATGAATGAAAGTCTGTTGTTAGAGGAGGGTAGAACAAAGGAAAAAATAATGAATGATTACGAAGATATAGAGTGTATTGGAAGAGAAGGGTTTAGAAAAGATCGCATGCAAACCATTAAAAAATCTTACCACGGAGCAGCGTGCAGACACGTCCAATCTCTCTGAAATCTACCGGTCTTCTGAGCTTGAGGGTGTCATGAAACCGATTAGGTGGGGTCGACACGAGCGCCCTCTACTTTCTTGTGATTGGTTTAGTAGATGACTGGAAGCAGCAGGCGTGGACTTGCCTGAGGTGGTCGACACGAGCGATAGAATGTCTTTTGCTTTCTTTTCCCATTTACACTCTACTTTTATTATCTACATTCAATAACATGGACTTCACGCGTTTAACACACCCCAATAGTTTTTTTCACCTCGTGAATGACATGTGAGTTATCTTTCTTTAAACACTCTTTTACTGTTTGTGGTTTGTCTTGAGGGTTAGTTGCTTTCACAATAACAAACATGTAGAGATAGTAAATTTAATAGTAATTTATGTATTTTAACAGTAACTTTTTTTTAATTCTTCCGATTTGTGTTAGTTTTTCGGGTCTTTCATGTATTACGCTATGCTTAAAAGTGAGTATTTTTGAAGAGATAGATTGCTTTCACGATATCAAAACAAGAGCAGACAATTTTAAACAAAAAAATTTCCCGATTTTGATAGTAGGATTCATTTAAACTGTGACTCCAGCGTATAACATTTCGCCCTAATTTTCGTTTTGTATCAGTATCTTCTCGAACTTGTGTGTTTAACTAGTTTAAAGTCTTTTGTGTGCCAAATTTTGAATTCTAAAAGAAAGATGGATTTCTCTCAAGAAGTAAGATTTTTTAAATTCTTTATTTCACATATTTATTTTATGATTTTATTTATTTTAACATATTTCTTTATTTTAACATATTTTATAGATCAATTATATATATTTAGTTAAAAGTTGTATAAGATTTTAATAGTTTCCCGAATTTATATACAGTAAACTCTGTCTAAGGCGGAACCGATCGGGACCAAGAAAATTTTCCGCGGCAGACAATATTCCGCCTTAGACAAATTTTACTCTATGTCTACGGATTCGCAGGGACTTGAAAATCTTTCCGAGTTAGACAAATTTCCGTCTTACACAGTGTCCGCATTACAGAGATTTCACTGTATATACTTCTAGACAAATAATTTTTGATTTCATTATATTTTAATCTAATATCATTTAATTTTTCGATTTACCTAATATTTATTTTTAAAATATCATTTATTAGCTCATATATATTTGGTAAAACTGTTCAAGATTTTTTTTCAGTTAAAACTAGGGTAAATGATTTTATTTTTCAAGCTTTTTGTTTGAAGCTTATATTTTAATGTTGGACAAATAATTATGTGAGACAAATAATTAGAATATTATTTAAGGTTTGATGTTTTAATCTATCTACAAACCGGTTAAATATTTTTATTTGTGTAACTTCTTTGACAATCTGTCTTCACAGGATTTGAGACAGATGTACAATATTTTCCAAAATTTTTATAAGATTTTATTTTATTTCACATATTTATTTTATGATTTCATTTATTTTAACATATTTCTTTATTTTCACATATTTTATTGATCAAGTATATATATTGTATTTATTTATAAATTGTATAAGGTTTTAATATTCTCCCGAATTTATATATACTTCTAGACAAAAAAATTTATATTTCATTATATCAACAATATAAATTATATATTATATATATAAATTACACATATATATATATATTTATAAATTATATTAATTATATATATATATATATATATATATATATATATATATATATTTATAACTTACATATTATATATATATATATATTATAAATTGTATAAGATTTTTAATATTTTCCGGAATTTATGTATATATATATATATACTTCTAGACAAATAATTTTTGATTTCATTATATTTTTATCTAATATCATTTAATTTTTTTTGGTTTACCTAATATTTATTTTTGAAATATTATTTATTAGTTCATATATATTTTGTAAAACGGTTCAAGATTTCCTTTTTTTATGATTTCATTTTATTTTCACATATTTCTTTTTTTCACGTATTTTCACAGGATTTGAGACAGATATACAATATTTTCCCCAATTTTTTATTAGAATTTTTTTTTAATTTCACATATTTATTTTATGATTTCATTTATTTTAACATATTACTTTATTTTCACATATTTTATAGATAAGTTATATATATTTATTTATAAATTGTATAAGTTTTTAATATTCTCTTGAATTTATATATACTTCTTTACAAATATTTTTTGATTTCATTATATCATTTTTTAGTTCATATATATTTTGTAAAACTGTTCAAGATTTTTTTTTATGATTTCATTTTATTTTCACATATTTTATAGATCAATTATATATATTTAATTATAAATTGTATAAGATTTTTAATATTTTCCCGAATATATATATATATATATATATATCAGTGGTGGAAAATTGGCGCAGAGGCGGAGCCTATTGACACCACTAAGTTTTGGTAGTATTTTTCGGCTTATCTAATAACAGAATTTCCGAGTTTTTATTAAGGCGAAGTACACAATAAAAAATTAGTGGTGCCAATAGGCTCCTCCTCTGCGCCAATTTTACACCACTGATATATACATATACTTCTAGACAATTAATTTTTGATTTTATTAGATTTTTATCTAATATCATTTAATTTTTTGATTTACCTAATATTTATTTTTAAAATATCATTTATTAGTTCATATATATTTGGTAAAACTGTTCAAGATTTTTTTCCCGTTAAAACTAATGTAAATTATTTTATTTTTCAAACTTTTTGTTTGAAGCTTCTATTTTAATGTTTAACTAATAACTATGTGATACAAATATTTAAAATATAATTTAAGGCTTTGATGTTTTTAATCTATCTACAAACCGGTTAACTATTTTTATTTGTGTAACTTCCTTGACAATCTGTCTTATCAGGATTTGAGACAGATGTACAATATTTTCTCAAATTTTTATAAGATTTTTTTTATTCCACATATTTATTTTATGATTTCATTTATTCTAACATATATCCTTATTTTCACATATTTTATAGATCAATTATATAGATTTATAAATTGTATAAGACTTTAATATTTCCCCGAATTTATATATATATATATATACTTCTAGACAAATAATTTTTGATTTCATTATATTTTTATCTAACATCATTTAATTTTTCGATTTACCTAATATTTATTTTTAAAATATTATTTATTAGTTCATATATATTTTGTAAAAGTGTTCAAGATTTTTTTTTTCAGTTAAAACTAGTGTAAATGATTTTATTTTTTTCTAACTTTTTGTTTGAAATTTCTATTTAATGTTGAACTAATAATTATGTAAGACAAATATTTAGAATATTATTTAAGGTTTGGTGTTTTAATATATCTACAAACCGGTTAACTATTTTCCCAAAGTTTTATAAGATTTTTTTTAAATTTCACATATTTCTTCATTTTCAAATATTTAATAGATCGATTTTATTTTGAAAAATTGTAAAAGGTTGTAATATTCTACCGAATTTATACATACTTCTAGAGAAATAATTTTTGATTTTATTATATTTTTATTTAATATCATTTAATTTTTCGATTTACCTAATATTTATTTTTAAATATCATTTATTAGTTAATATATTTAGTAAAACTGTTCAAAATTTTTTTTTCAGCTTAAACTTGTGTAAATGATTTTTTAACTGTTATTAAAATTATTAAATAGATTTAGAATTTTCAGTTTTAACAGTGATTTTTTTAATCCAAAGGAAACAAATTTATTTTTCAAACTTTATATTTGAAGCTTTTATTTTAAATGTAGAACTAATAATTATGTGAGACAATTAATTAGAAAAACCCTTTAAGGTAAACTAATTTAATTAATTTTTAAGGCTTTTAGAAAATAATCTTTTCTGATTGGATTTAGTTGTTTTTAAACCGTATAACATAACAGTGAATGAAAAAGACCAGCTTTCATTTGTTAAGAATTCTTCAATTAATAAAAAACTAATCTATATTTAAATTTTTAATTACATGATATTTTATCCTTTATTTTATTTTAAGTGTAAAAAACAAATTGTATTTGTTTAAAATTAGTTGATCTATAATTTTATTTATACATTTTTTTAGAATATTATTAAAGGATTAATTCACATACAAACCGGTTAACTATTTTCTTTTTTTAGGTTAACTTTGTTGATAATTTGTCTTCACAGGATTTGAGACAGACTTTACAAAATGCAGGTGTTCAAGAACAGGTGCGGGAATACTTTTAATTATAAACGTAACACATCTAATATGTATATATATATATATATATATATATATATATATATATTAGATGTGGACAGATTACAGGATTGCATACATATGATTTTGAGGGTTTGTATAATAACATAAATTTAGATGATTTGAAGTACAGAGTTACGGATTTTTTCAAGAAATCTAAAGAGAAGGATATCAGTATTGAACTATTCACCGATTTATTTCAATTTGTTGTTTGCGAAAATTATCTGTTTGAAGGGAAACAAATATATAAACAAGTGAGAAGCATTCCAATGGGGGGCAGTTGTAGCTCCATCCTTGCAGATATTTATCTGTTTACATATGAAGCCGATTTATTGTTGGAAAAGATTTAAAGATATACAGATATATAGATGATGTTTTGATGGTTGAGATGAATAACAATAAAGAAATTTATCAATTTAAATGTTATCCAGATACTTTAAATTTAAAGAGTGCTTCGGATAATCAAAGTACCGTCAACTACTTGGATGTTTAATTGGAAATTATAAAAGGATTTTTAGTAAATAATATTTATGATAAAAGAAATTATTTTGATTTTGATACAATAAAAATATTAAACTTTAATATTAACGTGCATGTTTCAATTTTTAGAAATATATATTTAAATGGTTTAAACCGTATTGCAAATTTGTGTTCAAATGTTTATAAATTGGTTGGTGAAATTTTTAACTTTTACCTAAACGCCAGTAAACAAAATTACCCAATACATTTTCTGAATGTTTTAACTCTCAATTTTATCAAGAAAAAAAGCTATCGAAATAAAACATTGGAATTGTTCGATGATGGTGATATATCGATACGTGATTTCTATCGAAAATAGCTTAGCGGTGAGGATATTCATGGATTTCATTTGACAGCTTTGGGTTAGTTTGTGGTTTTCATTTTTTCAATTTCTATTTGTTTGGTCTACGCGAGTGATGGGGAATGTTGTGCACGTAAAACACGTTTAACCCCACAGCGCAAGTCATAAGCCTTGCCACTTGTCTTCATATTTAGTTTTTTCTTAGTTACTCATGGTTTTGTTAATTATTGTTTTGGTTAGTTTGTTAGAGGTTTTTTTCGTGTTTTAAATTATATAAAATTGAATTTTTCAATATATATATATATATATATATATATATATGTATTTTCATTCTTTTAATTATTTTCTAATTAATTGTGCAAATTAAATTTACTTATTTAATTTCGTATTTCTCAATAAAATTTCTGTTTATTTTATTATTTTAATTTGTATTGTTATTTCAGTTTTTTCGTTTAATAATGTAAAATAATTGTTAGCACGCGATGGGGTACGAAAGGGGAAGCCTTCACGCTCGTGTACCTCGGAGGAGGAATAATGTCAGTTCTATTGTTTTTATCATTGTTGAATTGATTTTATCCCTTGACTAATATCCCCTATTGGTAATGAATAAACAAAAACTTTATTAGCATTTTTCTTTTTTCGGTTAAGGAAAAAATGACCCTTCTACAAAAAAGATTAGAAGCTCAAGCTTTCACTTAGAATTTTTTTCCAACTTTTTTTTTGTTATCACTATTAATTTGACTTTTAATTTTGTTAAAACATTTTTTTACTTTTAAATTTTGTTAAAACTTTTTTTACTTTAAATTCTTTTTAATTGTGAAAAATTTTTTACTTTAAATTTTTATAATTTTTAAATTTGTTAATACTTTTTTTAATTTGTTAATACTTTTTTTAATTTGTTAAAACTTTTTTACTTTAAAACCTTTTTTAAATTGTGTTAAAACTTTTTTACTTTAAAACTTTTGTTATTATTTTTTTTTTACTTAAAAATTTTGTTTAATTTTTTTTAAATTTTTTTTAACCTTTTTTACTTTTAAACTTTTTTTTGTTGTTAAAACTTTTTTTGCTTTAAAATTTTTCTTAATTTTTATATTTGTTAAAACTTTTTTTTTAATTTGTTAAACTTTTAAAACTTTTTACATTTAAACTTTTGTTAAAACTTCTTTTACTTTAAAAATTTTTTAATTTGTTAAAACTTTTTAAATTTTTTTAAATTTGTTAAAATTTAAAAAAGAATTTGATATTTTCTTAAAACTTTTTTTTTACTTTAAAAGGTTTTTTTTTAATTTTGTTAAACTTCTTTTTTGTTGAAACTATTTAAACTCTTTTGAGGAGAACAAGTATATGTTATTTAGACTAAATGAGTGGAGGTTTTTTTCCAAAACATACTTTTATCAATACATTTTCTGAAAGATATTTTAAACACTTACTTTTTATAGGATAGCTCCTTTCAAAAGACATTCTTTCAGACGTTTGTATACTGTTTGTTCTTCCACGTATAATTTTTTTAAAGCAGCAGGATATTATCACAATATAAATGAGCGGAAACTGTTTAAATATACACTTTTTCTTCAGTTAAAAAGGTGGTCATAAACATGTACCTAAAATTCAGAGTTAAAAAGCTGAAAAATATTTAAATTAAATGTAAGTCAGCGGTAATTTTCTTCAACGTTTTGCCGAAAAACTTACGGATGGATACCGAATAGCACTAAGTAGAATAATCGGTCACAGACAGAACTGAAAAACGTCTGCACAGATCAAGAGAAGGTGAGCGAATGACGTGTACAGGATATAACACCTGTTGATAAGACATGTGAACACCGTAGAATTCTTAACCAATCATAATAAAGTATGACATCATCATGAGAGTACCCACC
This sequence comes from Maratus speciosus, assembly GCA_963932465.1. NCBI lineage: Eukaryota > Metazoa > Arthropoda > Arachnida > Araneae > Salticidae > Maratus > Maratus speciosus. Next base: position 247,225,983 of record OZ010787.1, read on the forward strand.
GCCTGCGATGACAACAAACAGGTTTAAACATGTTTCAACTTGTCTGAACATGTCCAGACTCGTCCGATCATATTTGGACAGGTGGTGTTGCTAGCTCCGTTCAAAGTCATTGTGAATAAATCAAGGTCATTGATAATGCATCACGTGACGTCTGTCGACCAGTCACAGATGTGTAAAGACGATGCTCTGTGGTAAATAATGTTTCGTGTTTGTTAACAGTATTTTGTGTTTAAAAGACTGAAATAATGAAACTTTGTTTCAAAGTTTAATGAATTATTTATTTAATAGTTTTCCCAAATGAGTACATCAGATTTTCTTTTCTTTCTTAATTCTTTGACAGAAGTACTAGGTGTTCTGACATGGGGTTTTCTTGGTTTTTGAACCATTGTCGACAAACGTCTATTTTTAATTATGTTCTCGGGTACATGCATTTCTTTCAAAGTCTGTAACAATTCCTTCTGTGCTTTAATAGGAGTTTTTTTGTTCACAGGAAAAAGCAGATGAAATAAATCAGCTACATTCGAATCCGGAATGCTTTTTCCTTCAAACGACACTTGAATTTTTTTATCCCACTCGAATTTTCTAGAGTTTTTCTTTAAAAAGTCCAACAACGTATGAGCTTACCTCTGCATTGAACGAGGTAACAAAGACAAAATAAACGAGACATCTTCTTCAGGTTCCGATGATGATACATCTTCTTCAGGTTTGGACGCAGGTGATGTTTTCTCTAAAACAGGTTTCTCGGTTTCTTCTAGATGTTTTGATGGATGAGGTGTGTTAAACTCTTGCAAATCCATTTTTCTTTTTAAAAGTTCGTAATACTGAACAACTTTTTCATGATCTGGTAAGTTGTTGTTTAATATGTTTGATATGGCTGTATCAAACTCATTCATTTGCTTTTTTGAAAGAATATGTGTGGAGAAAGATTCCTCTGGCACCAAAGCAAATTTTTTAACGTGTTCCATGAATCAAACTTGTTAAAATAGATAAGGCGGCAGGGATTAAAATATTTAAGAATCCACCGTTCTGAATGATATGTCTTTTCTTTTGTGATAGGGCACCCTTTTAATACTTATTTTTCGAAGGCTTGACTTGTATTTCCTTAAAGACTTTTTCTGTTATAATGAAAGTGGAATGTTTCCTTTTAAAACATCCAAACTGCACTCGCAGATGGCTTTCAAAGAACGTAGAGGTAATTTTTTAAAGCACTGTTTACGTAATGGTTTAGGACATGTCTTAATCAACTTCAAATCACGCAGTTGTTGACTTAACAAAGTCATCTTTCATACTAAACAAAAACTAAATGTCACGCTATTTTATTTCAACTGATAAACGTATTGGATTTGATTGGGTAAATTCTGCGATTTTAATCGCATACCTTCGTCCGTTTGGTTCTTTAAATCGATGAGAAGGAATGCAAAAGGTATTTTGTTGCATCATCAAACACTTCTCGGATAAATTTCGTTTTACCTGTATATAATTGTCGTGCTAAATGCATAACTTGACTTCGATCACGTCGATTTTTAAACACGATCATGTATTGGGAGTTGAGAGACACATCTCTCATTTTTTCTCCTTGATGAAATAAATTTTGTGTTACAAAAATAACACTCATGTTTAAGTGATGACATCCTCTTGAAAACAGATAGGTGAGTCGCTTGTCATTTTCAAGTTCAGTCATGAGCTCATCCAGAATACTTAAAGAACTCGTTCCTAAATATTCTCTAAAATTAGAAGGAAACCCTTCTACAAAGCTTACTTCGGGAATTTCATTAAACAGATCTTGATAAATACCATAAAAACAAATCACTTTATGAGACGGAGGGTGAATCATTTCCCTTTTTAATAAAGAAACTCTTTTAAAAACGAACTTTTTCCAGCTTGTATCGGTCCTGCACAAGTGGAAGTAAACTGGTGTTGAAAACGAAGAAAATCAACAAGCTCGAAATTCATGACGTTCTTCACAAAAAACAAACACAGAATAAACACAGAGACTAAAAAGTTTACTTTAAATTTCTATTTATTGAAAAAAATTCACAGACACATGAAATCGCTTCTTGACAAAATTAAACACTTTTCGATCGTTTGAAATATTTTTCGTTACAAAATGAGATAAAATATCTTTTAAAGTTTTTTCTCGACATCGAGAATATAGATAAAAAATACAATATTGACCACAAACAGCCATGACAGGACTTTGTAAGGTGAGTGGATTAAACATCACTCGAGAAAAATGAGTTGCATAGTTTGATACAGATCCTCGAAAAAAGGTGGATGCGTTTCCATAAGAATCGAAGAATTCCGCTCCATCAGGTGAAAGCAAGTAGTAGGAGATCCAATGACTTCCAGGTTCCGATGACTTGTCAACATTACAGATGAAGCATGCAGGATACTGTTGAGTTCTTCTCGGGAGTTGATCACTCGCGAAAGCATCCCAAAAAAGTTTCGGGTCTTTGAATCACGTGATAAAATCTTGTCGATTTGTAATGGATTCATTTAGTTGGGAAAGAACATAAAATATGTCGAGATTTGGTAATTTCTAAAATGTTCTTAAATTCTGCATAGACCAACACAGAATAGCGTTTTCTTCAAATCTTCAGCAAATTTAATTTCGATTCGTAAATTCCCTTGATGTTGTAAATTCAGGTGGGATCCGTCACAAAGGTCAGGTATCAGATCAAATGCGTACAAGGTATGTCCGTCGGCAAATTCTTCTCGTGTTAGATAAATACCAGCATCGTGATTAAATCCAGAGAATAAACGATGATAAGCTCTTATATAGTTGTTTTCTTCGAAATTCAGTTCGAGAGGTTTACTAGGAACCGGCTGACCATCCATGTAAACACTTAAAAATTTGACTTTGTGATGATAAAAGTGGAAGGGATTTAAATCATATTGTCCGTTTATAGATGCATTTTCTAACAATCCAATAATAACACGTTTCGGCATGGCTCCCGAAAACACATTATCTTGCAAAAAAGATCGACTTCCACTGGATATTGAATAAGTCTTGCACAACACCCGATCGATAGGATATTTATCAGTGCTTTTTTCTAAGGCCTTTGCAAGACCTATCAAGACCCCTGTAGATACCTTGACTTTCCGTACAAAAAGAGAAGCTTGTTCTAATATCACTTTGAAATTGGGTTCAGGTGTGGTAGAATTTGAAGGTCTTACAGCCATTAAACAGAAGTTCGGTTTGCTGCGAATAAGTTTAATTTTCAAATCCACCATGTTTAATAACAATCTGTTTTGTTGAAAAATGTCGCATTGTAAAAGGTCTAATCAAATCGAAAGAGTTGCTATTTTTAGTCAGTTCATAATGTTTTTTTCAATCCGGGGTTTTCGCCGGTGGTAGGGTCCACAGTAGCCAATTTCTCATCTTTGTAAAAACACTCACATCCCAGTAAAATTTTCTTGGCATCTTCTCCATAATTCAATAATGTTTCGATATAGTCACGGTAGGGGTAGCTGTTGTTTGAAGAAGAGATAGCTCTCTCATTCAAGATTACATCAATTTGTGAAAACAAAGCTTGTAAAACTAAATTAACTGGAGATACACGATCCTCTTTGGTTAAAGCTGTTCCATCTGATAGGGTGATTTTCATTTTCGCATAAAGATAGGATGAGGATAAATCGATGTAGTCTTCTCCTTTTCCAGAAATGTTAAACTCCACAGGCTCTCCATCATGAATATTCGTAAAGGGGTGATATTCTACAAAATATCCTTTTTCAATAGCTGTTTGAGTAGCCGGAATCAAAAATAAATCCAATTCTGATTTAGCGCAGGCAACAGAATCCTTATGAATAAGTCCTGACATCTTTATGCAAAAATGTCACGTGCTTCTACTTTCCAGGCTTTACGTCGAATGATGATTTTCCTCAATTTCTTTCGCTTTTTCTTGCGTCGTCCAGAACCAAACATGGTCTTCATCTTGGTGGCAGCTTTATCTGTTAAAGTTTGACCTGCTTCTTTAAACATGCGCTAGGCAAGGACCTTAACATTTTCAATGCGTGTTACATCATTTAAAACATTCACTCTTGTTGATTACAATTGTTTACCGACTGCTTTAGCTCTTGATTTGAAAAGAGGAACCGCGGCTCGAAACAACGAACGAAACAGTCCGCCGAATCCATATCCTTTCTGCAGTGAAGTTCCATGATAGTAATTAAAACCACTCCCGGATTGATGAGTGTAATAATCTTCAAAAGATTTCACACAACACTGGTAAGGTACAATCATTATGACAGATACTTTTGACGGAAAGGAAGTTTCACGATCAACTTCCCACGCTCGAATGACATTAATCGACCTGTGTGCGTTTTATAACTGTTTCAATGGTCTCAAAATTCTATCGAGTGATGGGAATGTAATGCGGTCTGTCAAACGTTTCGTGAATCATCTCACCGTCTTGTCCTTTTCGGGGATCACTCGAAGTAACAGGGCAACGGTATCCCCTACAATTTGAGGTTCGACTATGTCATTGTAAATGTACATTAATTTAAAATCAGCATGAGGGTCGGCTATAAAAGGACTATCGAAAGACATTGAATGACCAGCAAAAGGTTCTCTTACATTACCAGGTGGAAATCCTAAACTTTCTGCTAACCCTAAATCAAAGTTGATTTGTGCATTTTTCTTTCAAAGTCACTCGTACTTTTTCAGAATTTTTATTATAGTTTAGCGAAATTTCATCATTCAATTTTTGATAATTAATCACTTTAATAATAACGTTCGGATTTTCATAATATCCAGCTGGAATTCTAACTTTTTTTCACTTCAAATGCACCTATTTCAAATTCTGCTTAATTTCTGGGTCTTCCATTCGTCCATTCAATATTCTCTCCCAAAACATATTCATATCCGTTAGTATATTCCGTAATATTAGTCCACATGTGCGGGTAAATGAGTTCTGTTAAACCCACTTTCCACCCGCCTTTCAAATCCAAAGCTGAAGGCCATCTTGTAATAAATTGTGAAATTTTATTCTCTGGGAAATAATTCAATGAACTGTCAGAAGGTAACGTCACGTAAAAAGACATGTTTCCAAATGATGAATAACAGTTGAAAACAAAGGTTTTATAGTGAAAATAAATCCGAGGAAGGAATCCATTGGTTAAATTTTACAGGATATCCTTTAAATTTTACTTTATATTCCACATTACATTTTCGTGTTCATTTTCCTAAAACCTTTTCAATAGCAAAGTTTTCCTTCGGTTGCACTCTTTGCAGTTTTTGAGCAAAAAACGTGCATTGGATGGGTTCGTCCATCAAATCTTTAATTCGATATACGGGAGGATCTCTTGAAATGCAATCAGTCACCAAAAACAATTCTTCAATCAAATAGGTTTCATAACCCTTATCAAAGGTTAATTTATGTTTCGAAACGCGAACGATTTCACCTGTGTGAAGCACACAGGGTTTTCTTTTCGCATCTTGTAAATCTCCAAAAAGAGTTTACCAAACATCGCTTTCGTTCTCAGGTGTGACGTCAGCAGGGCTCTCTTGATACTCGAATGGTGCGTGTGGTTATAACTCTCTATGAGAGAGTCTAACACATCTATATAATTACAAGTATGATTATAAGTGAAATATTTCCACATTTTGGTTTTTAAATTTCGGTTAAACCGTTCCACCACTAAAGCTTTCGTATTGTTATTCGTCGTGAAAAATCGCACTCCTTATTGCTTTAAATATCTTTGAAAGTGTTTGTTCTTGTACTCTTTTCCAGCGTCCGATTGAGAAAGACTTGAGTTTCAAAGGCTTTCACAATTTCCACCCCTCGTTTCGCTTACAGTAAAATCGGCCATGCATATTTTCATAAAAAAACAATGCAGGTTGAAATATATCGAAATCCTTGATTGTGTTTTTGAAGACTGTTGAGATCCACTAAATCAGCTTGCCATTGTTGATCGACGGAATAGACAATCACGTGATTCATTGGGAACTATCTTCGAACCGGTTTGTGAAACGTGTACGAGTCGACTCCACATAGCCATTTTTTAATGGTTTTCTTGGATACTTTGCCTTGAACAGCACGATACAGTGCATCGACACCGCCAAAACTTCCTACTGCATCTGGGTTATTGTACGTTTCTTCCATGACAACAAAAATGTGTGGTCTCAGAAAGCATAATAAAGTCTAAAAAGATAAATTTCCTGTATCATTTAATTTTAAAATAAAATCAAATGCAAACGTTTCACTTCCAGTTAAAATATTAATTAAAGAAAAAATAACACACACTATGCTGTATAAACAGATAACACTAACGGCTCCCTCGCTCAAAGACATATTGTAAAATGATTTAACTCTTCGAGCACACTTCTATAAAATATATGAAATATAGTTTTAAAAATTGTATTAATCTCTGAATGTCAACACCTTCTTCAAAAACAGGATGACATCATCTCATATGAGTCAAAAATTCCACCAAGAAAGGGCACTCGTGTCGATCCCCTCAGGCAATTCCCCCGCCTGCTGCTTCCAGTCATCTTCTTAACCAATCACAGGAGAGTAGAGGGCGCTCGTGTCGACCACCTCAGGCAAGTCCACGCCTGCTGCTTCCAGTCATCTACTAAACCAATCACAAGAGAGTAGAGGGCGCTCGTGTCGACCCCACCTAATCGGTTTCATGACACCCTCAAGCTCAGAAGACCGGTAGATTTCAGAGAGATTGGACGTGTTTGCACGCTGCTCCGTGGTAGGATATTTTAATGGTTTGCATGCGATCTTTTCTAAACCCTTCTCTTCCAATACACTCATTATCTTCCTAATCATTCATTATTTTTTTCCTTAGTTCTACTCTACTCTAACAACAGACTTTCATTCATTACTTATGCTTTACATTATCTTTTCTTGTCCTAACCCTTCTCTTACCGTATGCTTTTCATTATCTCTTCTTTGTTCTAACCTTTCTCTTACAGTATGCCGCCAGGAGGAGGAGGGGACCAGGCTGTCTCGACTCCACCCACCTGTCCAACATTCGACCAAGACCCCGGCACCAATCTGTCTCGACTCCGCCGACCTATCAATCATTCGACCACGCCCACCTACCAACCATTTTGGTCACGCCACCCTCCTCACTCATCCTGGTGAAGCAGAACCGGATTTTTCCATCTACTATCGTTTATTTCTCCAATTCAAGTGCGGATTAAAGCAATTTGTACAAAATACATTGGGCTAAAAATTTGGTAATAGAGTAGTTTCCGAAACTAAATGCTTATATGTGAAATTTAAGCATACATTTTCAGTTTTTTTCCAAAATTTGTCCGTTTACAAGAGTAAATTTTTCTATCAAGGAAAACTCTGAACATGACAATTTTTTTTTACTATTAGGCCGAAAGTACTTGTACTCACACTCCAAGTTTTAGATCTGGGACTTTCTTTCTCTTCGCTAAAAAAAATCCGAAAACTTCAAAAATGTCAAAAATCGCACTTTTGAGGCTTTGATATCTCTGGTGGGGCACGTTATAAAAATCTGAAGTTCTGGTTTCTGAGAGTATTCTATAGTAGTGTTATGCAAAAGGAGTTTCAGGATGGTGATTTGACTACAAGCTGAGATATGGCAAAGGCGACATGTCAGAAGAATTCTGCCAAACTATTGTTTTGTTGTAGTCATATGTAAGTATCTATCTCAGAGTGTCATTTATTTTTTTATTATTATCTTTAAATAATAGTAACAGAAAATAAAGCCTTTTGCAAAGCTTAGCAATTCATTTAAAAAATAATTATGCCTAAGGCCTACATTTTTATGGTTTCAGTAATTTTTGTTGTAATTTGAATAACTAAAGGAAACCTCAGGTATTTTTACAGAAAGGAAAAAAAAATATTTTTATACAAGACCTGAGACAAAAACAGAATAGGGAAAGAGAAAAGCTGTTAATGTTGGCATACTTGTTGAGACATGATCAAACGTGTCAAAACACATTCCTTCTTGTTGATTTAAAAACCACAATTTCAATGCTGCTTGCCAGTCCCTGAAATGTTTTCCTACCATAAGTATGTTCCTGTAAATAAAACTTTATACGATGTTACCTCAAGTAATTTTCAGAAATTAAAGATATCCAAAGCCATTTCAAAATTTATACTGCTGAAAAATGACAATTTTGCCTAAGAATTAAGCTAGGAATTATTAATGAAGTGAGACTTGCACATATTGATTTCAAAGTTTATTTCTATAAGCCAGCAGGGCCAAAATCTTCGATCAAGTTATCAAGAGATGACAAGAGTTGGTTCCTACAATTAAAATTTTGAGAAAGATCAAAATTGTGGTTTTTAAACCAACAAGCAAGAATGCGTTTTGACACGTTTAATCATGTTTCAACAAGCATGACAACATTAACATTTTTCTCTTTCCCTATTCTGTTTTTGTCTCAGGTCTTGTATAAAAATATTTTGTTTTGTGTGTGTAAAAGTGCTGAGGTTTTTTTTAGTTACTAAAATTACATACAACAAAAATTACTGAAACCATACAAAATGGGCCTTAGGCATAATTATTTTTTTAATTAGTTGCTAAGCTTTGCAAAGGGCTTTATTTTCTGTTACTTTTATTTAAAGATAATCAAAAACTTAAATTTAAGTGATACTCTGAGATAAATACTTAGCAGTGACTACAACAAAACAATAGTTTGGCAGTATTGTTTTGACATGTTGCCCTTGCCATATCTCAGCTCGTAGTCAAATCTCCATTCTGAAATTTCTTGTACATAACACTACTATACAATACTCTCTGAAACCAGAACTTCAGATTTTTATCTCGTGCCCCACCAGAGATATCAAAGCCTCAAAAGTGTGATTTTTGGTATTTTTGAAAATTTTGGGATTTTTTTTAGCGAAGAGAAAGAAAGTCCCAGATCTGGAACTTGGCGTGTGAGTACAAGTACTTTCGGCCTGTAAGTAAAACAAATTATGTCATGTTCACAGTTTTCCTTGATAGAAAAATTTCCTTGTGTCAACGGACAAATTTTGGAAAAAAACTGAATCTTTATGTTTAAATTTCACCAATAAGGATTTATTTTCGAAGGCTACTCTATTAACAAATTTTTAGCCCAATGTATTCTGTACAAATTGCTTTAATCCGCACTTGAATTGGAGAAATAAACGTTGAATTATTTACAATTCTGTAAACCAATCTTGTGAGAAAATTGCTGCGGACGATGAAACAAAGACTTCCACCATGCGCAAACAAATATTAATAAAATTAAAATAATAGTCATTTTGAACTTCCATCATGTGAAGGTTGTTGTACAAAACATTTCAGATTTTTCAAAAATGGTCAAGCAACGAATAAATGATTTTCTGGACAACTTGAAATGGACTCACCCTATATAATGTATTATTCCTGAACGTTGCTTAAAATATAAAAATATATGAAATTAAATATTCAAAAAAAATTCTAGGCATAAAGTAGTTTGGATTTTCGTCCATTAGTATACAAATGAAATAAAATATTTTTTCACGAAAAGAAATGATAAACGCAATTGTAGATTTTTTAGTAAAATATAAAACAAATCAAAGTTGAATCAATTCATAACCATACATAGAAGTTGTAAAGAGACAAAATATAAAATCAATTTTAAAAGTCAAGATGTAGCACCGAACTTGGGCCGCTGGCTGGAAGACGAGCACTCTGCGTCAACGCCACGGTCAACACTTTGAAAATATCGAACTAATGGGTATTTGAAACGTATGCTGAACTTTAACACATAATTTCTCAAAATCTAATGCCCATTTGAAGAAATCCTTTCACAGGAATAATCAGGGATAATAACTCTACAACATGGGTTAAATTCATGAAAATCGGCTCGCATCATGTTTGGTGGTTCCTTTGCTAGATATGCAATTTTTATTCTGAATTCTAGAATCTTTTCGTAATCTGAAGAAAAAAAAAACAGTTATGATATTGCAGTTCATGAACATGCTTCACCTACGGATGATAGCATTAATATGTGAATTCCGAAAATTATATAAAATTTAGTTGTGAAATGTTTTATTAAATTACTTCATTAATTATTAATCAGCATTTTTGCTGTACTGGAATGAAATTTTCAATTGATTCAGCTTTAAACTTTAATAATAAAATACAGAAAAATGCGAAAATATACACGATCTGATCAAAAGTATACCGACACTTTAGATGTTATACATTTTGTCGAGAATATATATGAATAAATCCTTGACGATTACAATTGAAATTCCTTTGTGCAAAAATGTAAGTACGATGTCTAATATCCTATATTTCAATGAAAATTTAGTCACGAGAGCAATTAAAGTATCAACAAAAAATTTAATAAAAGGATTATGATCACCTTGTGTCATAAAATTCTCGGAAGGATCTGTAGCTGTAACAAATGATAATACAGATCCTGTACAAAGTGTGTATGCATTTGTGTAAACTCAATGTGCAGTCGAGGGAAAAAAAAGTAAACACCCCTACTAACTTCTCAACAAATTATCGTAGAAGAAAGTTACTGGTACCGAACGATTGGAAATAAAGTCTACTTTTAAATGATGTATATAAAATTTGTTTAAGGGGCAATCTACATATTAAAACGAACCATAACATTGTTTATTTCAATAGCAGTACACGATTCTGACAGCATAAATGAACTCTACACCTTTCAATTAGCCTATAAACAAATTTTTACGCAATTCGTGCCATAAGTTTCCGATAAATTAATTATTTTAAAACGAACGTATTTTAAGGGCTGTATCCAAATTGAAGTTCCGAACTCGATTCTTAACCGAGGGAGCCGCCTTCTTGATCAAGGCACGTTTAAGCGTCAATGAAACCTGTTTGTTTACAGGATAGCAGAATAAATTTCAAAATTTAACTCATTTCTATTATAGACGGCCCCTTAAACCATCATTTTGCCGTTTTTTAAGCATAATTTGAAAACTACTTGGAAGAAAAATGTGAAATTTCTGATTTCCATAAAGCAGGACTTAATAAATCTAAATCCATCAAAAAAATTGTATGTTGCAATTCATAATTTTTTCGAATATTAATTTCATAATTCATAATTCATATCATAAAATTATAAAAATTGCAAATTCAATGTATTTATGTTTGGGTATATTAGTATTATTGCCACACAAAATATTAGCTCATTAGGAGCATAATTTCAGGAGATATAATTAAAAATATGAAAATGTAATTTAACATTAGAAGTACTAAATTTTAAATGTCTATAATTCAAAAACTCATCATTCGAATGACTTAAAATTTGGTTTCTAGGCATATTTTGAACCAAAGATTTGAAATATCTCGTTAAATTTGGGTACTGCTATTGAAAAAAATGAAGTTTGGATTCGTTTTAATATGTATATGGCCCCCTAAGCAAATTTTATACACACCATTTAAAAGTAGACTTTATTTCCAATCGTTCGGTACCAGTAACTTTTGTCTACGATAATTTTTTGAGGAGTTAGTAGGGGGTGTTTACTTTTTTTTTTTCCACGACTGTACTACCTTTCTCAAAGTTATAAATGTTTCATTTAAGATTTCAAAAATTTTCCTCGTGTTTTTAGGTAGATTTCGTATGAAATACTACCTATTACATTCTCCCTTATGTTGGAATTTCTGAAAAAAAAATTGCAGATTTACACCGATCATGGCCCCTAGAACCCAAAACCACCCTCAGTAAAAAACTTATATATGTAAATAAATAAATATATATATATATATATATATATATATATATATGTAACATTTTGCTACCGACTTTCAGATATTTAGGCGACACCAGTACACCTCGACATAAAATGTAGTAGAACAATCAAAACCATCCATCCGTTATATTGAAAATACCGGATTGCAGTCAAGGTGGCGAGAAAAAACAGGCTCAAAAAACATTGATAATTTTCCTTACGTAATGAATATAGAGAGTCATCTTCACTTTTTAAACTGTTTTTATTGACAAAAACATAGTAAAACACTTCCAGTAGTTATTCCATCCACTCTCAAAAATCGATCATCACTTCATAAGACTTTAGTTGTTATAAGAATATGATACACACATCAGAACGTTCACTCCAAGCGACGCAACTTAATTAGACAACCAGAAAAACGTAAAAAGCTTCTCTCCCTCGCCGATGTAACGATATTTGTACTCCGAACAACAACGCGCGGACGGTTACAGAAAGGTAATTGACCAATGCTAGAAGAGAGGTGGGGGAGGATGGGACATAGAACAAAATTACGATTCGATGGGAAAGGATGACGTCGATAAAGAACTCTTTAAATAATAAATAAGTCGGAATAAAAGCGCAAATAGCGCTGGCGGACGCATGGAATTGTGGGTATAGAACACGAAAGAATAAATGATATTAAAACATTCGAAAGAAAGAGAATTTAGTTTTAGAATAAAATGAAAAAGTAATTTAATGGGTTTTATAAGATTAGGCGAATGGATTAAGGTTTTTTAGAATAATAAAAGAATACGCAACTTTGAATGCATGAAATAAAAGACAAAAGATATTAAGATATTATTAAAGATAGGTAAAAAAGGAAAAATATTAAGAATTTGAAATAGTTTTACTAAGAAAAAGAGGCGAAAATTTTTATTATTACATATATATATATATATATATATATATATATATATATATATATATATATATATATGTAATAATAAAAATTTTCGCCTCTTTTTCTTAGTAAAACTATTTCAAATTCTTAATATTTTTCCTTTTTTACCTATCTTTAATAATATCTTAATATCTTTTGTCTTTTACGACACGATAACTTCCACAATTCTGCTCAAATTCTGCACAAATCTCTTCCAAACTGATACATAAAATCTCGGTTAAGTTCATTAATCGGCAAAATCGAACCAAGGGGATGGAAATAGGGAGGCGTTAATGAAAACCGAAAAAAAACTTCTTAATTTGTGTACATATCAAATCAGTTTAAAGTTTTTATTACTCTTAAAAATTGGGCTAAAAATTTATGTAATCACAGATTTTTGATAAAATTAAAAATGGGCTCAAGGGGCGCAAAAAATAGGGTTTTAGAGAGAAAAAAAAATCATAACTTCGCTAATTCTCAAGATATCAAATCGAATTAAATTTATTATAAATCTTCTTAATATTATCTACAACTTTTATATTGACAAGTTTTTGATAGGACCAATTCGTACCGCAAAAAAATTTAAAGACAAAAACAAAAAGGGGGAGTTCAAGAAGAAAAAATTCATAAATTCGTAATTTCAAAAGATATAAAATCTGCATGCACTTGTTATCTTCTTAATATTGCCTACAACATTTATATAGACAAGTTTTTGATAGGGTCTTACAAACAAAACAAATTAATCTTACAATTTACAAATTTATCTTTAATCTTAATCTTGATCTTACAACAAAAACAAATTAAAAATACATACCGGTTCAAGAAAAAAATCATCGTATTATGGGTGTATTCAAATCCAAACTGCTTACTTTCTTACTCATTTTTAAATTGATTTTTGCTCTAAAACGCATTAAAGTGGTAGATTCTCTTATTCAGAAACTTTATAATGTACCGTAATGATCGATCTTTTGATAGAGGCAGAATACATTTCAAGAAATGATGTCAAAGTGGGTATTTTGAACAGAATTTCTCGAAGCGATTGTGTTAGAAACGAAAAATATTGTCTTACTGAGAAAATAATTGTTTATAAATAAAGTTTTAATTAATTGAACGAAAAATAAAAACACAGGTCGCTTACAAATCTCTGCAAAAATCACGTTAGCAAGTTTCATATTTTTTCTATTAAAAATGAATCTGAAAATGTGTCGGAAAATTTCGAGTTGTTGAGCATGGAAAAGTATTTTTTTAAATACCGCCTTAACATAATTCTGATAAAACGAGCTCTTATATAAAAATGAAATAAAAACTCGTCAAAAGCGGCCAGATAAAATTGTTAAAGTGATTTTATCGCTATTCATGATTTACTTTTTGCTGGTGAGATTAGTATACGTAACTTTGAAATATCCCCCCGCCTGTAGGCCGGGCCGGCAAGGATTTTTTGTTGTTGGTGTTGTTGTTGGTTTATAGAATGAAGAGCTTACGTCCGAATTTGACAGCAATTTTTTCACATTTGTAAAAGAAATCTGGTTTAGTAAATGTTGTTCACTCTTAAATAAAGATATTTGAAATTTATGCAGTGATTTTTAAATTTTCAACTATTTTTTATTAAAATATTTTAATACTTTTCACCGTGTGCTATTTTTTGACGGGCCCGTATAACGGAGGGTGGTACACCTAGTGCACTAATAAAGTAATTCTTTATTTATTTTTATTTTTATTTCGATGTATACAAACATGGTATAAATGTCACGTTTACATTCCGTTTAAAAATAAATAAACAGAAAACTACAGCATAAGAAATTCAAGAAAAACCAAACAAACAAGAGTTTTAAAAAACATTTAGCGAATTTAGAAGCTTCCCATTATACGCCTATAAAGAGATTTAACTGAATTTAGCAGTACAAATGAAAAGTTATGCTTCAGTTAGTCATTAGAATAAATATGCTTAAAACTTAATAACTCATAATTTACTTTTTCTGTTAAAGCTACCTTAAAATATGAAGTTTTTAAAACGAAAAAAGAATATAGTAAAAACTAAAAATAAAATAATGCTTTTGCACAAAAAATGGTTTAATTAATAAAGGGGTTTTTATAAACAAGAATAATTAAATTGCAACTTTATTAAAGATAAATAAAAAATAAAATAAAAATAAAGATTACAGTTTTTTTATTGTTAATTTTATAGTTAGCGTATATCCGGCGAAGAACAGTTAAATTAATCTTTTTTTTTTAATTCTCTGAATAAATTTAAATTATTTTTGCCAGTAAATTATAAAAATGTGACGTTAACAGTAAAGGTTTGAATAGTCACTTTTCAATGTCTGGATTATTATTTTTACATTATTAAATAATAATGAAAAAATATTGATGGTCACACAAATTTTAGAGAAAGTAATAACTTTTGTTTTAAAAATTTTTCATGTAAGCTCCATATCTATGCTGCAGTTTCTTTCTTGCAAAATAAATTATAAAATTTTTAACACAAGAATATAGTAAATAAAATTAAAAATGAGAAAAAATTTCAAATGAAATTTAATGCTAAACATACGTAAACACAATAATAAAGCTAGAATAATATATGATGATAGATGCCACTGACCGGAATATGATGACAATCATTAAAGATGTAATTTTTTTGACTAAATTGAAAAACTTTTACAATGATAAAATAAGTTTCAAGTAACTACTTAATTAACCCATTAAATATTGATGTTGCGTTTTCGCAACATTATATTTGTGATTATTTTTTAAGTAAAATTTGCCTTATTTCATTAACACATTTCAGCGATTCATAAAGTAAAAGTAAGGGTTTAACAAAAAGTGATGTAAACTGAATAAAATTCCTGTAAAACATGCTGGTCCTTAATGCGTTAATAAAAATGTAAAAACTTCTATTATGTATTTTTCATTAACTGATATTAAACATGATATTCTGAAAAATAATCCCAATGATAAATAATGAAAAAATAAATTTTGAAAAGTGAACTTCACTCTGAATCTCTTTTGTCATGGGTGTCAAAAAATTAAATTTTAAAATTAAAAACTTTGAAGAAGCAGTTTAAAAACTCTCTTTCTTTTATAGACCGACAAAGATTATCAAAAAGTTTTCCTAAAATCAACAGTTAAGTGCTCAGATCTATTTACATCATAAGTAAAAAAAAAGGAGTATTAACATTTACTTTGAAAATTAAAAAAAATATTATAAATTGAACTAAAAACACATTTTTTTTGATAAATTTACATCTTTCGCTAAATTTATTTTAATCCAAAGATACTATTGATTTTCTTTCTGTTAATTTTATGCTTATATTCAGAAAGGAAATGATATCAAAAGCCTTTAATATGCAGAAACATCTGCATTTGACACTAAAGGATTTTACCAGATTGTAGCCAAAGGGCTTCTCTGTAACAATTTCTATCGAGATTTATGAAACAATTTCCACAACCCTGAGGCAAAATTATCACAAGCTTTTGGATTTGATAGTATGGCAGTATACTCATCTATTCCTGATTCCAAAACCAATTTCTGCTGAATAACCAGAGGGTTTACTAGACTTCATTATGAAGTCAAAAACTGTGATTTACTTTAATTTCTGTTAAAACAAAATGCACTTAGTCAATGTAATAAAGGAAAAGGCTGCTACATTTATCATTAAAAAGTCGTACTTAAATGTTATGTCTATAAACAGTTTATAAAATGATCTTTTTAGCAGAAAATAACTTGCTCTTATACAGTTGAACGTACTTTGTAATGCTCAATACTTCCGAATTTTTCATAGAGGCTTTATCGTACAATTTTGATTGCGATCAAAATTTTTACATTATTTTCTATTTTATTTTTTTTATTTTAGTTGATTGCCTTTCTTCTTTGAATTCGGTTGATCTTTATATTACATTTATTTTAGAAATTTTGTTAAGCAATTGATAATTAAAACTAATTTTTTATAATGTTGCATCCGGTCAGTTGAAAGTTGACTTTTATATAATAAAATATATTCTTGAAGTCATTGAAAGATGTGAAATGACGTTACAGTAGACAAAATGGTACTCTTATTCGAAACGCTTTGGCCCTAAATGGTGCGTTCCTACATGTTATGTTTGTATAGATTAAACATGAAGTTTCCCCATAAAACATTCTTATGTTGACTGTTTACTGGCCAGCTTTCGCATTTTACTATGTAAATGAATTGAGTCTCACATCGCTGCGTTTTTACGACTTATAGAGAACGAATCATTTTCCCAATGGAAACACGCGTGAGCGCTTTTCATTACCTCACTTTATTTTCCAAGCTTTTTTCGTGCTAATAGCACCTTAAGTGATGGTTAGAGATACCTCAAATTAATTAATATTTACCATTAATGAATTTTTACATGAAATGACGATGACAGTTATTGTTTACTTGAAGGGGCGTTACCGTACATGTTTTTTCCAGCACAGGTCATTACATTCTGTACTAACAGATTTCCAACATTTATTTTTGATGAGACAAGAACCTGCATCAGTGTTTATCTGTGTTAAAATTATATCAGTTATTTTCCTAACAAATTGCTAATAATATAATGAAAGACGCTCCTTATAGCATAAATTACTATATTTTTAATCATATAGAAATAAAATTAAGTATAAATCTTAAATCAAGAAATTTTGTGAATTAATAATCTAGAAATTAACAAAACGAAAATTCGAAACATTAAAGAATTAGGAAAAATATATTGAGATTATCTTTACTTTCAATTTATCAAAAAACAATTATTCAAGAAAAAAAAAAACCAAATTCACAATTTTTTTATAATTTTAAAGGCACACTTGCCTTAATTTACAATAAAACCATTTTTAAATGAATTAAAAATATTAGCATTATTGGAGATTAAAGAAATCTTTTTTTATGAAAACAGTTGAAACAATAATAAGAAGTCACAAAACTGTAGAATAATTCTATTAATTAAAACTTACAATATAAAAATCCTAAATATGTGAGGCATTCCCACAAAATGTTAACTTTAAGGAATGAAATTTTAGTGAAATTAAACTTAGTAAAATAACATTTTAAACTTATAGGTGAATGCCTTAATGATTCAAAATAAAGAAATGATGGTCAGCAACAAAGATTTTTTTTTTTTATTGAGGTTTAATTTAAACTTGCGAGTTTATTTTTCCTTACCGTTTTACCTCTCTAACTTTTAATTTTCTTCTCAATTTTTACTTATAATGAATTTGCATAGTACCCACATAACATTAAAATACGAAATAATAACAATGTAGTATTTTTAGAACAAAATTTTGGTATAACATTGTCTTAAAGGGGTGTTAAAGAAGGGACGGTAAGGGAAAAAATGGGGTCTGTAAGCGAAAAAAGGGACGGTAAGGGAAAAAAGGGATGGTAAGGATGGGACGGTAAGGAAAATTACCACCTATGTTTAGGCAAATCATGTTAAGACAAAGTGATAGCCACAATGTTCATTTATTTTTACAAGCAATTATTTACATTGGATTAAATTAAAAAAAAATTACCTCGAAATGTGCAGGAATGAACCTAGGGGACTGTAAGACTACCAATAAATCCATTGTGCTTGAAATTTAACAGTAAATTTCCTGTCAAAGAATTTTAGCCATTCTTTCTCTAGTATATTTAGGCATGAGAAAAAAGGTGAAAAAAATTCTGTGGCTGCATCTGAAATGATTTTCTGTATAATTTTAGTAATAGAGACGGTAAGGAGACTAAAATTCAAGGACAAAGTTAAAATAATAATAACAACCGTAAAAATGTGTGCAGGTTAATTTTTTGCTACATATTTATATAAAACAATAGTTCCGGTTTCGGAGAAAAATTACATCGAATTTCTTTTATTGAAACAATTTTATACAGACAGCTCCAAACTAAAAAATCAGCATCAGGGACACGGGACGGTATAAGTATTTCGTGGTATTATTTGGACCCTCAATATCGTCTAAAATTTATTTATCTCGTTAATATTGTTATACAGTCATGCAATGCGATGTTTCCCAGTATAAGAAATAAAAAACCCACAAGAATATGTACTAAAATAAAAATTATTTTTCAGGGACTTAAAAGTCAAATTTATGTGAAAATGCCTCATGCACACGGTGTGCATACTTTAAAAACAATGAGTAAAATTGGTAACATTTGTTTCATAGAAACTTACAAAAAGAAAAAAGAATTATTTTTAAGCAAATCAAACAGTTATCATAAAACGATCTTGAAAGCTTCATCTTCAATTTTGTGTAAGAATGAAATAATACTCTAAATTACTTTTGTAAAGTAAAATCATTTTCTAATGACAATTCTATTGCCCTTCAGTTTATTACACGTAACGCATTATATAGGTCTTCACTAAAAACATTTTTGATAATAGTTGCTGTTTTTAAAGTGTTTTTCGAGCTTAATTTAAAAAATACACTAAAAATCGTCTTTCACGTACAGTTATATTTGCTTAAACTTGACTTAAGTAATATTTCAATCTGCTTTTTGTAATTACAACGCCTAATTTAAATTAAAAAGAAAACTTAATTTAGGAAAACATATTGTTTTTTTATAAAGTTAAATCAATTTAGTATTATACATTCCATTAAAAAGTATTTCACTTATTTTCGAGGGGTGAGGGTTGGCCATGGGTGTATAGGATTTAATGATATCGTCTAAACTAAAATATCTACTCAGATTTCATATCCCACTGGTATGGCAGGAGGAAGGTAATAACGACATTGATGATTCTCTATTTTGATCATGGGATGTTAGTGGCTATACATCTTAAAACGATGCATCTTTTATGTACCTAAACCGTCGTCGACATTAGAACATGTTCCACATATTCCAGAAAATTCTGATCCCTTTTTTACAATATATACTTGAAGACTCAATTGATTCGGATTCAGAGAAAGCGGTTGCTGATGATTTTTGGTGTAATGTAGAAATTAACTGTTAAATCAATACGAAAAATGTTATTTAATCAAACCTTTGGGGTTATCTAACGAACTTTATAAAATTTTAGACTTCATACTAAAATAATATTTTTTAAATCCCAGAAATCTACAACTGTGTATGTAACCAGACAACAGTAGCGTCCAAAAATGGAGATTTTTGAATGACTATTCTGTAAAGTTATAATAGTATATAAATTTTGTTTTACATAATGCGAATAAACTTCTCTCCGTACTGAATGTATCAGAGTCACTGGAATATATGATTACCGATATATAATAGTGAAAACCGAACTCATTACATGAAGGAAAAAAAAGACATAACTATAAATAAAAAAATAAATGAATTTTAATATATTTTCTTTAAATTTCTATGTGTACCAAGATTAACTTATTGGTATAAGTACTTTTTACCAAGATTTAAAAGAAATGTTCAGTTTTATTAATTCGCCAATATTAAATTCTACAGACTATAGTTATCATTTTCGAATAACAAAACATAACCACAACAATTAAATGTTAAAAAACATTTAATTATTTTCAGCCATTTAAAGAGACTAAAAAAATACTCAACTATATCACAGAATAAAAAACAATTTTTATAATCGCTTGAAGCTCCAAACAAGCCCCTCATCAGCACAGTGTCAATCGATAACCACAAAAGTTGTTGTTCAATACGCTCATTGTCAAAATATGCAGTTAAATCAATAAGACACTATGGAACATACGTCAGAGTAGAACTGTACAGGTGGATCCGTACAAACTTCTATAAGGGGAGATCTCTGTAACCGCGTAAACAAGCCTTCTAAAAAATCTCTTTTTACAATCGTTGCATTTGGATTTCATTATTTTGATATTTGGAAAATCTGGTGTGTGGTGAGTATTTTAGGAATGCTGAAAAAGTTTTCATTAGGTTTCCAGATTTGTAAAAGCGTTTATGTTTAACATAGTTGATAATGCATGTTCTACCACTTTCACCATTATAAGCAATACCTAGTTCCAATCTGTACAGGAGATACTATAAACTACGCCGGATTTTTGTTAGTTAGGGAGGATAACAGGTTTGGATTTGAATAACGTGTATTTCTTAACATTTTGAGGTTTAAAAGCTGTACTAGTATTATTTGATTTGCATAGATTAGGCATTTTTTTCTGGCAGACTTCTAAAATATGGAAAAAAGACATAATTAGTAGGACTTCTATGGTTTGTAGCGGATGATGCATAATGCTCTGAAAAAATTCTTTTTGGCCATCGTATAGTGTACATTATGTTTTAAATTGTTAAAGATTTCTTCTTTCTCTAATTGAAGACCTGCGTACAATATTTTTTTGCTCTATGAGCTAAAGATTTAACAACAGCGATTTTATGAGAAACAGGATTTTTGGAATTTGAATTCCAAGAACTGACCAGAAAAAGTTGCTTTACGGTATACAGATGTTAAAATTTCTTGACAGGTAACTTTCTCTACACTTTCAATTAAAATATCAATAAATTGGAGCTTAATTTCTGTTTCAAATTCAATTGTGGACTGCACTGCTGGACAAATATATTTAGCAATTTCCAAAATTTAATTTTAATGGTCTTGTCTGACAATAAGGAATACATATCTTTTCCAGATCGTCATCATACTGAATCATACATAAATATCAAAATTTCAATCGGACATATAATTTTGAAATCATATTTTTTTTTTCGGCACATTTTATGAGGACACCAAATAGGAAGTCCTTCTGTAAAGTAGTTTAGGATATATAATTTGAAAAATGGAATTGCTAATGATCAATCCCTTTGTAACTATTGGAAAACACATAACAATGCGGGTAATATTTAAGCATGCCTCAAAAACTATTTGGCGGATTAATCTGTAATTTTGGATTCGCTTGTAGGAAACTTTTAGAATTCGATTTCATATAAAAAATCCATAGGTTACAATATTTTATTTTTTCGAAAAATAAATTTCAATACATATATATACACTATATTGCCATTAATGACCTGCAACTTTCAATTTCAGACATTTTGTCGAATATTTAGAAATGTACTTGACAGATTCTTCTGGTATTTCAGGATTAAAATAACAGGTATGACCTCACATTTAGCAATGTCGATTTGATAAGAGGGGCAATTAGGGAGCCAACAAAAAATAAAAGAAAAAAAGTAATACTTGGGATCACCCTGTAAAATAAAATGCACGAAATGATCTATCGCTACCAAATATAAATAAACAGACATTGTGCAATATGTGTATTCTTTTGTGTAATAATAGCACGTATATTAATAGAGATATAGCGATTTATTTTAAAAAATTAAAAAATTCTTGCATGTTTTTTGCTTATAAAATGCAGGGTTTTTAACCAATTTTAACTCCGCTTTCAGAAAAATTGACAAAATATAGTAGAAACAATATAGTGCAATATGAATATAAATATATTAAATATTTTAGGAAATATGAGCAGTTGTATGAAATAATTTTTATCTGCGCATGCGCGAACGATAACAAGGACCATTTTACATAATTTAATAGTCAACTCTATGGAGCAACTTATTAAAAAATCTAGTCAAATATCGTAAAAATTCAGAAAGATATCGGCGTTAGAGTGAGCAAATTTTTAGTTGTTCTCTAAAAGCAGCTGAGTGATAAGGGATTTTCCACAAATTGTCATTTTTAATTTTAATTTTTTTTATTTTCATTTTTATAGATGCTTTAATTCTTCTTGGATAACCACCCGAACGAGCCTATATCATTATAAAAAAAGTATCGAAATCGAAGCATTTTTTCCAAATCTACTCGTTAATAGTCACTAAATAGTCACTCTTTTCTCAAAGTCAGTTTATAAAAAATGACAATTTGTGTAAAATCCCTTATCATTCAGCTGCTTTTAGAGAACAACTAAAAATTTGCTCACTCTAATGCCAATATATTTCTGAATTTTTACGATACTTGACTAGATTTAATTTAATAAGTTGCTCAAAGAGTTGAGTATTAAATTATGTAAAATGATCCTTGTTATCGTTCGCGCATGCGCGGATAAAAATTATTTCATACAACTGCTCATATTTCCTAAAATATTTAATATATTTATATTCCAATTGCACTATATTGTTTCTACTATATTTTGTCAATTTTTCTGAAACCGGCGTTAAATTTGGTTGAAAACCCTGCATGTTATAAGCAAAAAACATGCAAGATTTAAACTCTTTTTAAATAAATCGCTATATCTCTATTAATATGCGTGCTATTCTTACACAAAATAATACAGATATTGCACAATGTCTGTTTATTTATATTCGGTAGCGATAGATCATTTCGTGTGTTTTATTTTACAGGGTAATCCCAAGTGCTATTTTTTCTTTGATTTTTTGGTTGGCCCCCTAATTGCCCCCCCCCCCCCTTAACAAATCGAAATTGCTGAATATGAGGTCATACCTGTTCTTTTTCATCCTTAAATTTCAGAAGAATCTGTAAAGTATATTTCTAAATATTCGACAAAATGTCTAAAATTGAAAGTTGCCGGTCATTAATGGCCATACAGTACATATTTGAAATCTGTATATATATGGATATATTAAGAAATATATATGAATTGTAACCTATACTTTTTCAAACAGATATCGGTGTCTAGAATCTTTCTATATAAAAATGGAAAATAACAGCTCATTCCGCTAAGTACTTCTTGAATTAGGCTTAAAAGCTATTGGTATTACAATCTGTTTTTCAAAGGTTACAAATGAATTTAACATTAGGAGTTCCAAAATTTAAACCTTCATAATTACAATCTATTTTATATAATGTCTTCTTGTCTTGTATAATAAGGCAAAATTTACACAGCAATCTATATGTGATATCAAAATTAAGTTTTAGTATTAAATATTTTCGATTTTGGTACAATTTCGGGGTAAACGGAAGAATTCACCACTGTTTGGCGCGCAATTTCATAACATTTTGAGAGGTGTCGATAAATTCGCCAAGTCTGGCAACCTAAACATTCAGATCAAAAGTACCAATGAAACTTGTTTTTGATGCCGTGTTTTTACGTTCTTAAGTGATTCTTAATTCAACGTTTATTTGCATTTTAATGGACGTTTTACTGATTTATTAATTCTATTGTTAATTAAACTAACAATTACGCCATTAAACGGTGATGTCAGAATATTAAAAAAAGTATTGAAAAAAATGTTTTGAATCATAGCTGCGTTAAGTAAATCACTTTCAAAAATCATCGCAAATGTTTATGAACCAGTCGAGAGGGATAATTAAGAAAACAATTATGTAAATAACTGTTCAAGATTAATTTTTATGATTTCATTAATATATTCACAATTTTATTCTTGAAAGTTACTGATAGTTGGCACTTTATTCATAGTGGCATTGCCAAAATTCTTTTACTTTTTAAATTTTGGGGCATTTTCATAAGCGCTAAGTGCTGAAGATGAGTTATATTGACCTCAGCACTAACATTTTTTTTTTAGATTATAATAAACGAGTTTTCTTCTTCGAGTGATTTTTTTTATGATCTGTCATACGTACGTTAGTGATGCGGCTTTGATGGATTGCATGCATTTTTTTAGATTTCTACACAACGAGGTTGCTGCATCTAGTGATATTTCAGTTTAGTTTTCATGTGCGAGAATTGCTCATACGTGCCTTATGGATCGAGGCGTGAACGAATTTCATGCGATTTTGATATTGCTACTCAACAAAGTGGCTGAATTAAATGATTTTATTTTTTGGTTTTCATGTTCACGATGCGCTCATACGACAGCTACTTATCACGGCTTTGACGAATTTCACGCATTTTTGAGATAGCTACATACCAAGATTGCTTCATGAATTACTTTTTTCTTTGGTTTATAAAATACTAATTTACAAACCATTCAGTAACTACTGATGCATCCTTTCGCTTAGTAACCGAATAGGTATGTTAGAAAATCTTCTGTTGTTATTTTGTATAAAGTGTATACTGTTAAAAACCATACTTTTGACAATTTAATGACAATTCTCAATAACTGAAAAAATTCTCATTCGTGCGTTACAGACATCAAAGCATCAAAAAATTTCATGCATTTTCTTTTTTTTTTTCTAAATTATCCTTAACATTTTTGTAATACTGTTGAAATATGCATAAAAAGTTGTTTCTTTCTAATCATATTATTATTTTTACATCTATCTATCTTTTTTTTTTTTTTGTAAATTTAAGAAATAAATCATTTATATTTTATTCGTAAAACAATATGTCAAATCGGTTTATGGTTTAATTTAATAGTCTGCATTTAAATTCTTAAATTATTTTTAGTATTCCTTTGTCCAAAATTAATTCAACCATTCAAATTTTATATCCGGTATATCGCCACTCTCAAATAATGGCATTCTTTTTTTCAGTTATGTTTTTATTTCCAAAATCACTAATTTTACTTTCTGTAACTTTTTAAAACTTCATAATGGAAACATTCTTCAATTTGCAATTTTGGGGTTAGAGTCTGATAAATGTAAACAAACAATTAAGCAATCGCCAATTTGGAAAGTTTTTGAAATCACGCCAAGCAGGTGTGAATACTCTAGTCACACCCAAATTTGGTTTTGGAACGACCCTTAAAAATTGTTAAAACATAATTTAAAAGAAAATATAATTTGCAGTGGAATGACTTTTTCGGGTTTTTTCGAACAATTTGGTGATTAAAATGTGTGGGTTGTTCACTTTTTCCTTGTTGGAATCAGTATTTGTAATATAGATTGTTTTGTACTCTATTTTTTTAAACTTCGCAACAGTAGACAAAGTTTTATCAGACTGGGTAAAAAACAGATATATACATCTGCTAAATGTTTAAGCGTATATCTTAGGCTGTTTTACTGTATTTCCAATCTTCAAGGTTTAAAAAACTCTGGCTCATTTTATAGATAACGATCTTTAAATTCAAATACACACTCAATCTTATTCATGTAAAACATTTCCCATTTTTATTCTTATACACGGAATAATTTTATTTATTAGAAAATTAATTCTTGTAAAATAGAGCCTTTGATGATGCAAAGAAGTCACTTCCGTCAACTAAAACCAGTCCTGTATTCTACAGGGATGACAAGGATGACTGCCCTGGGAACACAGCTTTCGCTCTAGAGTATAAGTGCAATCCCGGGTGGAAGACTCAAATCCACTGCATACATTGAGATACATTAAAAATGACTAGCTTCTACAATATTAAAGAATAGTTAATAACATAAAGAAAAATAAGTCCAGTTTGCTAGTTTTGCCTCTGAAACCCATAACATGTGTCATCCATCAGTACATACATTGACATGTATTGTACTAAGTTCTATACATGCATAAACAGTAACAAGATATAATTATTATAACAATTAAGAGCCCATGAGATATGCAGCGTTGCACAAATCACTGCGTACATTAGCATTAATGTACGCAGATACGAATACTTGCTTCTCACTGTTGGTCTTCCAGTCATTGTTTCAATTTCTCCATGGCCAAAATTATTTCTTCCCCTGCCTCTCCCTCTCACTTGGATTTTCATGAAGCATATTTTATTTCTAAAAATTCTGCTAATCTTGTCAATGATCTCCCATCATCTCCTTTCCTATCTCCAGCGTGGAAATTACTTTTGTAATTCTTTTCCCTTTTCTTTTTATTTTGTTTAAAAAAAAAGGGATCTTTTGTTTTTTTCTTATTTTATTCTTTTATATTTCTTTATTTATTATTATTATTTATATTTTTTAATTTACTTCTTTTATTTTATTTTAATTCTTTTATTTCCATTTTTTCCCTATCAATTTCTCTTCTATTTTTTGGCAACACCTTTCTCTTCTGCATGTCCCTCTTTTAGCTAGCGCCATCTGTCGGAATCTTTACAACGTTCTTTACCTTCAGTTCATTTTTTACCTTGTTCGCTTGCGGACACGTGTTTGTCGTAGCTGATGACGAACTGTTATGTTTTTAGCTCGAAACGCGTCCTGTGTAATGTTTTATTTTATGGTGATTTTTTACAAAGTTTTATTATTTTAATTACTTCAAATCGCCAGTTTTCGGTGCTGTGTCGCTACAGGTATCTGTTAGTTATTAAAATGTTTTGTGAGACATCCTCTATGAATTCTGGGGTGTATTGATCAACCTGCTCGGTAAACAAACGTTGTTGCCAGCGGTGTAACGTTTGTATTTTGAGTTCTTATTTTAATGTTGATTGTGGGAATGAAAGAAGTGTTAGTGGAAAAGTAAAACCATCCACTGCCGACCTCGCCAGCCGATCGGCCAGTTCGTTGCCCGTTATACAAAGAATGCCCTTTCACCCAATAATGAAAGAACGATTTTTCTGAACTCCCAACTTTTCATTTCTTTTTATTTAGTTTTTGTAGGATGATAAACTTTAATTTTCGTGATAACGGAACAACAAAACGACAGAATAAAGATGCTAAAGTAATAAAAACAGACTGTTCAAAACGACAGAATAAACATGCATTTTTTTTTTTTTTTTTTAACACACCAGTAGTCGCGCGTCGGTCTTTTTCACGCCGAAATTCGTTATCTTCCAATAACTCAGTTCCCCCTAAAAGCTACTTAAAGCTATCCCCTAAAGCTACAAAAGCGAAATTCTTCATAGCTGACCTTGATTGCTCGCACTTTTGTGTAGTATAAAATTGCAAATCATTCCTGCGTTTTTTCAGCATTTAATTGCATTCTAAAGTTTAAATCGGTCCAAAGACCGCGCTGCGTTCACTTGCATTAGATGATGTTTCCCCCCTTCTGTTTCTTCTTTCCCATTTCCGAATTCTGCGGGGGAAAGTTTTTGGGAAGCGTGAATTCACTGCAGCTTTCTCGTTCCTCTTTCTTTCTTTCTGCTATTCTTCCGTTCACAAAATAGGGTTTTTTATTTTTAGAATGCCTCGTAATTTTTTAAACTCTTCCTGAAGCTTTAAAATTTTTGATAATTTAGAAAAGGGTTATAGGGGTAATTCCGGGATTTATGCCGCGCATTTTTTTGAAGTTGTGTATAAAGTCCCATGGTGGACATAAAATAAAAAAAATCATGCTGTACTATTTAGAGTTAAATATACAACGCATGTATTTCGACAAAAAATTTCAAAACAAACTATTAATATTTTTTAACATTTTTTTCTAAAACACTACACTGCGGCGCGTCACCCGTACAATCAGGCTGAGACGCCGCACTTGTGCGGTAGTTATGCCGGGCTTGTAATAAGAACAGAATGAAATTATAAATAAAAATATTTAAAAAAAATATTCATATCTGGACTATAATTAACGATGTAATAACAAAATGAAACTAAATGAGTACAATGAAAAGTATTAGTAAATTCAAATTAATAATTGTTGCTTACTTTCACTATTAAAATTATCGACTTTTTTTTTACGTTAAATTTTAATTGTTATTTCAGCAACAACGTAACATCAATGTATTAGAAAGAGGGGGGAAAGTAAAATTCTGATTAAATAATTTATTTGTTAACCCTTTAGGGACCAATGGCTTTTACACAAATTTTATTCTGTTGTTACTACTTTTTTAAAAAAAGTTACCTTTACTTAAATAATTATGAAAATGCTCTAATTAAACAAAGCAAATATTACTTTTCTTTTTTAGTGGCGCCAAAAACAAATTTTGTAAGTTCTTTATGAAGGTACTTATATGCACCTATGGTCCCGAATGGGATATAGGACCTGTTTTTTTCGACACTTTTTCGGTAGATGGTAGTCTTTATGTAACTACATTTAAACACATGATGCAACCAAGCCAATTACACTTCCTCTTCTCTTAGTAGTTTTCTAAACATTCCTTCCAAAAAATGTCTGCATTGCGCGTAATCCAATTTTTTTATTATTATCATCTTGACTTCATCTTTCTTGCACTTCTTACTTTTTATTTTCCCCTTTTTCACCTTTAGTTTTAGTATACTTGATAACATGCCTAACATGGTTAGTCTATGCAAAAAGAAAAGGAAAAGTTAATAACACTTAATCATCCCGTACAAAAGAAACTGCGGCATGTATACCGGATTAGAAGTGCGGCATGTATCCCATTTTGCATGGTGCAGACGTCGGCCATTACAGTTACATGCATTCGCTAAGTAAAATGGCGTGACCACACACACAGTACTCTATACAAACGCTACACTTAGTTTTGACTTCGAAATCATGCATGCATTTAGTAATTAGTGTAATAAAACTATTTAAACATAACGTGTTTAAAAGTTTGGACAGTGAAATCATGTACGTACGTAAAATTAAGGATTGTACTTCTACAAGTAAACATCGAAATGGGATTCACGCAATACACTGGTTAAAATAATGCCATTGCGCACCTATACTGTGCGTTTGACGACCATCTATCGAGAACTACATGAAATACAAATGGTGCGGCATCTATCCCGTATGCGGCGTCTCTCCCGGAGTTACCCTATTAGTGAAGAAATCACTTCGCACGAAAAACTAATAGACGGCTGCTTACTTTTTTTTTCACTAATAAATATGGAAGGAATAAATTCGCAAATTATATTAAAAAAAAAAAAAAAAAAAACGGGAAAAAAGAAAAGTCGTTGTTATTATTTTTTTTAAGAACTTGCTTTTCGGAACATATAAAAAAAAATAAGAAAGAAAATAGACAATAACACTGCCAAACCCTTTAAAAATAAAGATACGAGAATTTTGTGGCGAATTAAAAATAAAATTGTTCGATTTCCAAAATCTGAAAGTTACCGTTTCTGTACAACAAATCAAAATAAAAAGCAAAACAATTTTCTCAAATGAGGTTTGTACATCTGCAAAGAACATATATATATCTATTTCCTACAATATACAAAATAATGCATATATATATATATATATATATATATATATGCATATATATATATATATATATATATATATATATATGCATATATATATATATATATATATATGCATATATATATATATATATATATATATATATATATATATATATATATATATATATATATATATATATATATATATATATATATATATATATATATATGTATATATATATATATATATATATGTATATATATATATATATGTATATATATGTATATATATATATATATATATATATATATATATATGTATATATATATATATATATATATATATATATATATATGTATATATATATATATATATATATATATATGTATATATATATATATATATATATATATATATATATATATATATATATATATATATATATATATATATATATGTATATATATATGTATATATATATATATATGTATATATATATATATATATGTATATATATATATATATATATATATATATTATATATATATAATGTATATATATATATATATATATATATATATATATATATATATATATATCAGTGGCGTGGCGTCCGGTCATCGCTGGATGCGGCGATGACCAAGCAATATTTTAAAACTCTTAATAAGCTTTTAAAACTTTACGATCCAGTTTTAGCAGAACATTTGGAGTTCATGTATAAGTGAAGGTAAGATTTAAAGTTTCTTTTTTGAACATTCAACCATTGAATTTTAGAGTTAACAATTTTTCACCACAAACTTAAATAATTGCGATGACAACCGAAAATTTTCACGCCACGCCACTGATATATATATATATATATATATATATATGCCGTAGCAAATCTGTTTTTTTTTTATTATTATTACTGAAATCCAGTGGGGGCCTGATGTTGTTATCTGTCAAATTTAACTTTGTTCATCAGTTGTTTAAACTATTTTTTAGAATAATGTTTTTAAATCTACCCGTAAAAATTAATTCAAATTAAATTACT
Organism: Maratus speciosus; assembly: GCA_963932465.1. Classification (NCBI taxonomy): domain Eukaryota; kingdom Metazoa; phylum Arthropoda; class Arachnida; order Araneae; family Salticidae; genus Maratus; species Maratus speciosus. Next base: position 247,256,315 of record OZ010787.1, read on the forward strand.
GTTGTATATTTATTATTTCAGAATAAATTTTCTTATTATTTTTAATATTTTAATGAATATTACTAATAAACAATAAATTGTAATATTAATAGCTTATTTTGAAACAACCAATTGAATATTCATTTTAGTGTGAACTACACCACTTTAACTTCAGTTGGCCGTTGAACACCATGAAAAATAATTTTCGCGGGTTATGTTCTCTAAACTAATTTATCTATTTCAAAATTTAAAATCTACTTGTGAAAATTCATTTCATTAAGCGATTGCTGCATATGTATAATTTTAGAGAATTTTGGTATCACCGTGTTTTTATGAGTTTTATATGAGCTGTTAAAAAAAGTTTTAAATGAATTTTTAATTGCATGGATTGAAATGCATACTTGAATATTTATTTTAATTAAGTCCAGAGTAGCACAAAAATGAACTTTTCAGCGGATCAATTAATTTAAAAAAAATATCCATGTTAGGATTTAAATTCTACAATCGGAAATGTATTTAAATGAAACATTTAATTTGAATATTTTTTTTATTATTTACTTTATACGAAGTTCGTATCCAGAGTTTTGATCCAAGGGCCTAGCTCTCATTCTGAAATAAGTAAAAAACGACCATTTATATATTTCCATTTGTAAAAAGGGATTGAATCATAATATCTCTAAAGTTGCCCCCCCCCCCCTACTCAAAACACACCACAAAAAAAATAAGTAAATAAATATGTAGTTACAACATTTATATTTATAATTTCATAGTTAGTGATTTTTCATCACCTTTTTAGAATTATATATACATATAGATATATCATATAATCTTTTTAATTTAAATTGGTTTCTAGTGCCGGAGTACCGTCAAAACCAACCTTACAGCGGTTATGTCCTTAAAAGAAATGTACAACGATCATGAATTCAAATTTATAATTCTAAATTTAATGTATTTAGTAGTTCATTGTAACATCAGAAATTAAAATTTTTATTAATATTATTCATTTTTATCATGTTTTGCTGAACGAAAAAAGAGTTATTAAAAACTTTTATTTAAATTTCTACTGAAAATACATTTAAATAAACTAAATAATTGCTATAAAATTTATCTTTTAAAGTTTAATCAATATTTTTCTCCTATGTTCTCCGTTTTCGACCTTCTGGTAACTCTGGCAAATTTCCCCATCTGTTTTCGGTCTACTGGTAACGGCGGCAAATAGACCGAACGCGACTACTAGCGTTGTATAAAAGGACGCGACGACTCTCGGGTTAACTAAAATAAATGTTAAAACATTTTATAAAATTTTTAACAAGATTTTAATTTTCCAATTAAAGGTACTAGATTCATAACCATATACAGGGTGATTCATAAAAGATGGGCAGAACTTTAAGGGGTTATAGTACACTTAAAGACAAATAATATTAAATAGGAGACTAAGGGTCCCAGACGTATTCCCAAGGAGATAGGGGGCATTAAAGTTTAGGGTCCGAAATTTCAAATGATTATAAAACATGGAAAAATTGGTCGATTCGTTTGCGGTTTTTGCAAAAAATTTTCTTTATGCCAGTATTTTCTTGAAATAAAATTTTAAAGTTCAATTTCAAAAAATGCCGATAGGGGGCGCTTTAGACTTTGGAGTAACAAACAACTATTTTTTAACGTTATTTTTTGTATTTCTTTAAATGATTTCGAAAGCTTAGACTTAAACTTAAATTTTGATCTAAAAATCTGAGTCCTAACGAGTAGTTAAGTAGCGTAAACTGAAATTTGAAATTTGAAACCCTTCTCCCCCCAGAACAAAAATCAGTTATTCCCGATCTTTGTGTCGTAGATTAGGCTCTAACTACTGCCGCGTTTTGCTAAAATTATTCTTTATGTCAGTATTTTCTTGAAAATAAATTTTAAAGAAAATTTTCAAAAAATTCCGATAGAGGCCGCTTTAGACTTTGGAGTAACGAACAACTATTTTATACCGTTATTTTTTGTGTCTCATTAAATGCTTTCTAAAGCTTAGACTTAAATTTTCAGCCCAAAATCTGAATCGTTAGACGTGGTTAAGTTTCTGGGGAGAGGGGTTTGAAATTTCTACTCCTGAGCACAGTTCAGTTTACCATGTCCACACATGTGTGCTGTGATACGAGGTAAAAAGACACAAATTAGGATTATGTTACCAAAGCATATTTATTAACATGTAATTACAATAAATGTTCAAAATTGTGACCACCAGAGGTTATGCACGCAGAACAACGGCGAAGAATGGAACGGCGAACATTCGCGAAAACATCAGGCTTTTCGAGCACTTCCCCTACAGCGGCGGAAAGTCTGGCGACCAGTTCCTCGGGGGATTCAATGGGTGTCTCATACATAAGAGCCTTCAATCGTCCCCAAAAAAAGAAATCGAGGGGTGAAAGATCTGGCGAGCGAGAAGGCCAAGCAACAGGACCACCTCGACCAATCCATCTGTTCGGAAATGTGATGTCCAGATAGTTGCGGACGTCTCGTACGTAATGGGCTGGCGCTCCATCGTGCTGGAACCACATGACCCGCCGGATGCGTGGAGGAACAACGTTTAACAGGTCTGGCAGCACATGTTGCAGAAATGTGAGGTATGTTTTACCGTTGAGGCGTTCAGGAAGAAGGTACGGTCCGATTAGGTGGTCTCCGAGGATTCCTGCCCAAACATTGATGGAAAAGCGTCTCTGATGAGCATGTGGATACGTAGCATGTGGATTGACATCCGCCCATACATGTGCATTGTGTGTGTTAAATGTACCTTCACGTGTGAAGGTACATTCATCGGTGAAAAGCACAGTTCGTCCAAAATGTGGATTTAGCGCGTTCTGCTGCAGAAACCAGCGGGCGAATTCAATACGATTTGGATAATCCCCTGGAGACAGTTTCTGGACTCGTTGCACATGAAACGGGAGCAAATGTTCATCCTTCAGTACCCTCCAAGTCATGGACTGTGAGGTATCCACCTGCCTAGCCACTGTTCGTGTACTTGTACTTGGCTGCGCCGCTACTACATCCAGAATGGCTTCTGCAACAACTACTGATTCGTCCTTTTTTGCACGACCTGCATTCGACCGGGAAGCGAGAAATGATCCCGTCTCACACAACTGTCTGTGCAAGCGCTCGAAAGTTTTGCGGTTAGGCAACCGCCTGTTGGGAAATCGCTCTCCGTACATTCGTTGTGCCTCTGCACCATTTCCATCTGCCGCTCCGTAAATTAAATGCATCTCAGCCTTTTCCTTATTCGTGAAGGGCACCATCTTCCGATTCATTACTACAGCGACTTACACTTGACTCACCGTTCAGTGGTTTTTATGCCTGAATCGTGTCGAAATTTTGCATACGTGTTCTTCTTCTTCCCCATTTGACATTTGCATACTTTCTGTTTCCTTCTTCACCCGGTGACTAGCGTCAGGAATGGAGCTTTAACGTTTGCATGAGCGACGTTTCCAACTGTGCCAGTGCCTTTATGAGTGAATTCCGACTATGCAGTCCTTGACGAAAGTTCTATTTTTGCCTCGTATCACAGCACAGAATCGTTGGGCATGGTTAAGTAGTGCAAACTGAACTATGTTCAGAAGTTGAAATTTGAACCCCCTCCCCTCGCTACTGAACCACGCTCAGCGATTCAGATTTTGAGCTGAAAATTTAAGTTTAAGTCTAAGCTTTCGAAATCATTTAAAGAAATACAAAAAATAACGTTAAAAAATAGTTGTTTGTTACTCCAAAGTCTAAAGCGCCCCCTATCGGCATTTTTTGAAATTGAACTTTAAAATTTTATTTCAAGAAAATACTGGCATAAAGAAAATTTTTTGCAAAAACCGCAAACGAATCGACCCATTTTTCCATGTTTTATAATGATTTGAAATTTCGGACCCTAAACTTTAATGCCCCCTATCTCCTTGGGAATACGTCTGGGACCCTTAGTCTCCTATTTAATATTATTTGTCTTTAAGTGTACTATAACCCCTTAAAGTTCTGCCCATCTTTTATGAATCACCCTGTATATGTTAAGTCATAAAATCTTATTTCATCAGGTTTCTACTTCTGAATAATCAATATTATTTTCTATTAGATTACATTGACTTTATCTAAAATCTTTTATAAATACTCGTCCATGTGTGTGCGCATACACTTTATAAAAGTTTGGATAAATTAATGCTTGTATTTAATTTGTGCTGTAGTTCTTTACACTTACATTTAAATATGGTACGTTTCGTATGGGATTTCTGTGAGACTAAATATTTTTATCTTTCATCAGTATATTTTTATTTATTTACCATAATTTTCCGGTTTTTAAACACTACCTATATATTTTAAATAGAATGATAAAGATATTTTGCATTTACTTTAAGAGCGGAAAAATTATTCTGCACTGCCATAGTCTATACGCTGTGAAATTGATGATATTATCTGAAAGTGATCATATTAAATTGGCTTACAAATAAAAAAATATGTACAATACTTTCAAAAGATAAGAAATGTCTACAATGGTCTTTCTTGTTTCTTTAAATTATCCATATTTATTTTTAAAAATAAATTTAATTGCATGATTAAATCTTCATAGAATCTACATAATCACATGGAACTCTTCTGATAACATCAAAAAGCGGAAGCTGAAATATTAAAATAAAATGTAATGTCTTATTTCCGTTTTTTTAGAGCAAAGCATTATTAGTGTTTATAATTTAAAAACGTAGTCATACTCTGCTAACTTCCGTTGTTTAATAAATTCCTTTCATGTCTTCAAAAAATGCAGCCCTTGTTTCATATCCGTTCTATTAAAATCTCACAAACCAATTTTTTCCGTGTAAATATTTTTTATTAAATGTAAACTACAAAAATGATTCATATTGTAATGTTTTGTTAAAAACCTTTCAGCTATATATAACTGGCATTAAGTAAGGAATGATTTAGAAGATTACAAAAATGCTTTAATTGGCTAAAACAGCAAGAATAAATATTAGTAGGGTAAAATTTAAAATATGTTAATAAATATTTCAAATGAAAAGCAAATTTCCTATTATTTGCTTAAAGGGCGCAAAGGCCAATCTAGTAAAAATGATTCCATGCCGGAACTCGAACCCGGGCCATCAGTATAGCGCTCTGATGTTCTACCGACTAAACCACATGGAACGATACCCAGCCTGGAACTTCTCACTATTACAGGTTAGCAAGACTACAAACTCAGCACAAGATGGAATATTTATCCATGAGCCACCGACATGGGGCAAACAAAGACTCATAATTATATCCAGCATCGATTGAATCTATATTAATATTTGGAAAATTTTCCAGAGAGAGAGACATTCGCCTTGCATACAATATTTAAAATGAAAATCAAATTTCATATTATTTGCTTAAAAGGCGCAAAGGCCAACCTATTTTCATTCGATTTTTCACTACACAAATGTTCATCGCATTCTTTGAGACCAACCTCGGACCCTCTTCTTGTTAGACACCAAGGCGCGTAAATGAAATCTTTCAATGGGGCAGTTGTCTTTTGTTTTTTTCTGAAGCATTTTAAGTTTCAACTCCTTCTTTTTATACCAAAATTATGGATAAACATTCATTACGTTACACACATTGTAATAAGCCTGCATGAAAATAGACTGAAGAAAAAGATCGAAATTTTCCAATTAGCCTAAAACTGCATAGGCTCTATTTAATGAATCTGAAAAATGAAAAATAAATGGTCATTACGTAACTAGTCTAAATCTGCATAAGCTATTTGCAATAAGCGTAAAAACCGTCAGTTTGATTCGTTAAATACAGCTGATTCTCCAATTATCCCGGCTTGTTGAAAGCAACCTAAGCTATTTCCAAGAAATCGGATTTCTTAATTAGCCTATGATAAGTACATCTGAAAATAGTATAGAGATTTTCGACTTTTTTTTCAACCTGGCTTTCGCTAGAGTGTCTTTTACTCGGGACGTGTCTGTGGACCTATGAACCTTGCTTCCGCAAAAGAGTCAGAATAAGTAGTAGAATAAAGGGCTGTGGACGAAAAGAGGCGGCTCGCCGCGGCGGTTGACTCACCTACCCACCCCCAAATGCCGACCAGTTAATAAATCACTTATATGCTACAAAATATACATTTAATTCATATTTTTCGCAAATTTCAATAATTAAACATATTTTTCAATTGCGGTTCTAAAATGATTGATAAAAATTTTCGTTCCGAAAAACAAGTCCCACCCGGATTCGAACTCGGGCCGAAAACACGCAAATCTAGTGTGCTACCGATCGCGCTACCGAACAGTTTGCCAAAGAAGGGAATTTATCCGATTATGAACTGTAGCTCAAATTTTGTGTATTTTTTTCTCAAGACCACCTGGGGGTTGCGCTTTATGGCGCTCATATATTTATATACTAACTGTACTCTATCTATACACAAATGTTCATCGCATTCGGTGATACCAACCTCGGACCCTCTTCTTTTAGACACCCAGGCGCGTAAATGAAATCTTAATAGGGCAGTTAGTTGTCTTTTGTATTTTTCTGAAGCATTTTAAGTTTCAACTCCTTCTCTTTTATACCAAAATTATGGATAAACATTCATTACGTTAGACACATTGCAATAAGCCTGCACGAAAATAGACTGAAGAAAAAGATCGAAATTTTCCAATTAGACTAAAGCCGCATAGGCTGTATGTAATGAGAATGAAAAATGAATGATCATTAAGTAACTAGTCTAAATCTGCATAAGCTATTTGCAATAAACATAAAAACCATAAGTTTGATTCGATAAATACAGCTGATTCTCCAATTATCCCGGCTTTTTGCAAGCAACCTAAGCTATTTCCAAGAAATCGGATTTCTTAATTAGCCTATGATATGTACATCTGAAAATAGTATAGAGATTTCTGATTTTTTTTAAACCTAGATTTCGCTAGAGTGTCTTTTACTCGGGACGTGGCTGGGGACCTATGAACATTGCTTCCGCAAAAGAGTCGGAATAAGTAATAGAATAAAGGGATGCGGACGAAAAGAGGCCGCTCGCCGTGGCGGTTGAAGCACCCTCCCACCCCCAACCGCCGACCGAGAGTAATAATAAGCTCGAGGTAGCAGGAGTCGTTCGGTAGCTTTAGGGCCCCAAGCCCACACTTCGCGCTTTTCGGTGTCTTTAATTTCTGCAATTTCCCTTTTAAATTTGTTCGGTTTCAATTTTTGATTTTTTTCCCAACCCTGCTTTCGCTAGAGTGTCTTTTACTCGGGACGTGGCTTGGGACCTATGAACCTTGCTTCCGCAAAAGAGTCGGAATAAGTAGTAGAATAAAGGGCTGCGGACGAAAATAGTACACTCGCGTAAGACGATGTGTAACAGATCAGTCAATCGCGTACTGATATAATCGCAACAGTCACCGTCAGTTGGGAGCTAGGACATGAAGCTACCCTATAAACGAAACTTATGCAAGCTAACGAAACATGCCGATGTCTAAGCGAATGTAACTAATTTATTTGGAATTAACCTTTTAAGGGTCAAACAGCGTCTGTTGCTAAAACGTTAAAAGGAATGACTTGATCACGATTGATTACGAAGATTGATTATTGGTTACCGATCATGACTGATTACGAATAAATTTATTTGAAAATATAAACAAGTACCACAATATATAAACATAATATGTAGATATTATTATATCTTCATGTAGCACTTTATAAATGAGCGATTTTATTACAAAATACTGGTGTCATCGTGGAATTTGAGGATTAAAATTAGAAAGTAAAAAAAGTACTACCATCCTTCAAAGAGCTAACTTCCAGAAAAACAAGTGGTGCTTCCTTTAAATAAAATAAATAACTTCTGATAAAATAGATCTGAAATACAAAAGTTACAGCAAAGAAAACTATTAAACAAAAGGTAAGTTTTAAACCAGTTTAAAGATATAAGCTTCACATATAAATCGTTGGTAAAATAACGCCATACTTGGTTTTAGTAATTATAATGGGTACCTTTTCTGTTCATTATTTAACAAGGTGGGTATTGAACTTGGGTATTTTGGTTCGCAGGGCAATTTTTTGACACACAAGTTCAGAAGAAAAAATGTAAAGTATGCAATATTAAAATTGTAACACCATTGTAATTATCAAAGAGGAAAAATAGCAAGTGCATTTCTATTTTCATAAAAATATTATCAACAAATTATTTTGATTAAAAAATACATTTACCGTTAAATATGCAAATAATTAGTTTTACGAAAATATAAAATATGAGCTGTCATACAACAGAACTATTTAAACACATCTCCTTCAGATATAAAGGCAATTCCTTATATATAAACCTTAACTACTTGTTTATAAAAAAGGTGTAAGTAGCATTTTGCGGAAATATATTAAGATAAAAACTAACAAATACACTAATAAATGTTTTTTTATTGGTTCTGTGTTCAATACCTCATAGGTATATATCGTTTTACATGGCTTACATTTATAAAAATATCACCGAGGTCGAAACATCGGTATTTTAATTATTTATCAGCTTAAGAATAAATAGTTTTAAAAGACTGCTTCTTTCAATAAGAGCCCCACCAGTGGCTGAGAGGTTCTGCTCTCGAAACTGGTAGACGGGAAGTGCTGGGTTCGATCCCAATCGCGCCCGTCGGCCTAATCGTTCGGAGTTTTCGTGGTTTTCTTCGAACCATGGATTTCCATGCGTTAATACGGGTGAGGTTCCCTTAGAAAGACCCCCACGAAGGGCACTCCCCCTCGGGCCTATATCCCTAGTGTAGATAATCGGCCGTCACAAAATCAACCAACCTTTCAATAAGACTTAACATAAGAATTTAGTAACATAAGTATTTATTTTTAACATAAGAATTAAGAGCATAGAAATCAAACTGCAATTTATAGAGACTATTCATTTTGAAATCTATCTCGACTGATGCACTAATTATAGAATGCCATTAGTAATATACATTTATGAAAAATGTTTTATGTTTATGCAATTTTTCTGTGCCTAGTTGAGAGATGTCAACATAGTAAAATGATTATTGACAATAGTGATCTTTTATACGAACTGAATATTTCCAACTGAGCGAAAAAATGCCCAGGCTGGGAATCGAACCCAGATCCTTGGCTTACAAGGCCAATGCTTTTCCGTTTAAGCTAACTGGGCCGACAACCAGCCAGCATATTTCGCTCAGAAAACCTTATTGGTAATAACATCTGGTCTGTCATGTAGACAGCTCAACAGAATAAACCACAGGTAAAGGAACTCCATATAAACGATGGATACGTATATGAACTATTATTTTAACACAATCAAGCTGATTGGTAAAGTTATCATACGAACTGAATATTTCCAACTGAGCGAAAAAATGCCCAGGCTGGGAATCGAACCCAGATCCTTGGCTTACAAGGCCAATGCTTTTCCGTTTAAGCTAACTGGGCCGACAACCAGCCAGCATATTTCGCTCAGAAAACCTTATTGGTAATAACATCTGGTCTGTCATGTAGACAGCTCAACAGAATAAACCACAGGTAAAGGAACTCCATATAAACGATGGATACGTATATGAACTATTATTTTAACACAATCAAGCTGATTGGTAAAGTTATCATACGAACTGAATATTTCCAACTGAGCGAAAAAATGCCCAGGCTGGGAATCGAACCCAGATCCTTGGCTTACAAGGCCAATGCTTTTCCGTTTAAGCTAACTGGGCCGACAACCAGCCAGCATATTTCGCTCAGAAAACCTTATTGGTAATAACATCTGGTCTGTCATGTAGACAGCTCAACAGAATAAACCACAGGTAAAGGAACTCCATATAAACGATGGATACGTATATGAACTATTATTTTAACACAATCAAGCTGATTGGTAAAGTTTTTTCTTCGCTCAGTTGGAAATATTCAGTTCGTATGATAACTTTACCAATCAGCTTGATTGTGTTAAAATAATAGTTCATATACGTATCCATCGTTTATATGGAGTTCCTTTACCTGTGGTTTATTCTGTTGAGCTGTCTACATGACAGACCAGATGTTATTACCAATAAGGTTTTCTGAGCGAAATATGCTGGCTGGTTGTCGGCCCAGTTAGCTTAAACGGAAAAGCATTGGCCTTGTAAGCCAAGGATCTGGGTTCGATTCCCAGCCTGGGCTTTTTTTCGCTCAGTTGGAAATATTCAGTTCGTATGATAACTTTACCAATCAGCTTGATTGTGTTAAAATAATAGTTCATATACGTATCCATCGTTTATATGGAGTTCCTTTACCTGTGGTTTATTCTGTTGAGCTGTCTACATGACAGACCAGATGTTATTACCAATAAGGTTTTCTGAGCGAAATATGCTGGCTGGTTGTCGGCCCAGTTAGCTTAAACGGAAAAGCATTGGCCTTGTAAGCCAAGGATCTGGGTTCGATTCCCAGCCTGGGCATTTTTTCGCTCAGTTGGAAATATTCAGTTCGTATGATAACTTTACCAATCAGCTTGATTGTGTTAAAATAATAGTTCATATACGTATCCATCGTTTATATGGAGTTCCTTTACCTGTGGTTTATTCTGTTGAGCTGTCTACATGACAGACCAGATGTTATTACCAATAAGGTTTTCTGAGCGAAATATGCTGGCTGGTTGTCGGCCCAGTTAGCTTAAACGGAAAAGCATTGGCCTTGTAAGCCAAGGATCTGGGTTCGATTCCCAGCCTGGGCATTTTTTCGCTCAGTTGGAAATATTCAGTTCGTATGATAACTTTACCAATCAGCTTGATTGTGTTAAAATAATAGTTCATATACATATCCATCGTTTATATGGAGTTCCTTTACCTGTGGTTTATTCTGTTGAGCTGTCTACATGACAGACCAGATGTTATTACCAATAAGGTTTTCTGAGCGAAATATGCTGGCTGGTTGTCGGCCCAGTTAGCTTAAACGGAAAAGCATTGGCCTTGTAAGCCAAGGATCTGGGTTCGATTCCCAGCCTGGGCATTTTTTCGCTCAGTTGGAAATATTCAGTTCGTATGATAACTTTACCAATCAGCTTGATTGTGTTAAAATAATAGTTCATATACGTATCCATCGTTTATATGGAGTTCCTTTACCTGTGGTTTATTCTGTTGAGCTGTCTACATGACAGACCAGATGTTATTACCAATAAGGTTTTCTGAGCGAAATATGCTGGCTGGTTGTCGGCCCAGTTAGCTTAAACGGAAAAGCATTGGCCTTGTAAGCCAAGGATCTGGGTTCGATTCCCAGCCTGGGCATTTTTTCGCTCAGTTGGAAATATTCAGTTCGTATGATAACTTTACCAATCAGCTTGATTGTGTTAAAATAATAGTTCATATACGTATCCATCGTTTATATGGAGTTCCTTTACCTGTGGTTTATTCTGTTGAGCTGTCTACATGACAGACCAGATGTTATTACCAATAAGGTTTTCTGAGCGAAATATGCTGGCTGGTTGTCGGCCCAGTTAGCTTAAACGGAAAAGCATTGGCCTTGTAAGCCAAGGATCTGGGTTCGATTCCCAGCCTGGGCATTTTTTCGCTCAGTTGGAAATATTCAGTTCGTATGATAACTTTACCAATCAGCTTGATTGTGTTAAAATAATAGTTCATATACGTATCCATCGTTTATATGGAGTTCCTTTACCTGTGGTTTATTCTGTTGAGCTGTCTACATGACAGACCAGATGTTATTACCAATAAGGTTTTCTGAGCGAAATATGCTGGCTGGTTGTCGGCCCAGTTAGCTTAAACGGAAAAGCATTGGCCTTGTAAGCCAAGGATCTGGGTTCGATTCCCAGCCTGGGCATTTTTTCGCTCAGTTGGAAATATTCAGTTCGTATGATAACTTTACCAATCAGCTTGATTGTGTTAAAATAATAGTTCATATACGTATCCATCGTTTATATGGAGTTCCTTTACCTGTGGTTTATTCTGTTGAGCTGTCTACATGACAGACCAGATGTTATTACCAATAAGGTTTTCTGAGCGAAATATGCTGGCTGGTTGTCGGCCCAGTTAGCTTAAACGGAAAAGCATTGGCCTTGTAAGCCAAGGATCTGGGTTCGATTCCCAGCCTGGGCATTTTTTCGCTCAGTTGGAAATATTCAGTTCGTATGATAACTTTACCAATCAGCTTGATTGTGTTAAAATAATAGTTCATATACGTATCCATCGTTTATATGGAGTTCCTTTACCTGTGGTTTATTCTGTTGAGCTGTCTACATGACAGACCAGATGTTATTACCAATAAGGTTTTCTGAGCGAAATATGCTGGCTGGTTGTCGGCCCAGTTAGCTTAAACGGAAAAGCATTGGCCTTGTAAGCCAAGGATCTGGGTTCGATTCCCAGCCTGGGCATTTTTTCGCTCAGTTGGAAATATTCAGTTCGTATGATAACTTTACCAATCAGCTTGATTGTGTTAAAATAATAGTGATCTTTTAGTCAACAGGAAGCATTTTTTTAATCCCTAGAGAATTATAATCATATCATTTGCTCCCTTTTAGTACAAAAACACTTTTTCTAAAATTTTCTGCTGTAGAATTTTTGTATGAATGACGGTTTATTATTCGCCTAGTTCTGTGAAAGCCAATAAAAAAGTGTTTCATTAGTCTTCAATATTGTATTTAAAACACAAGTATAAATTTTAGGTTGTGATATTTTCTGTCCATATAATGATCAGTTTCATTGATTATAACTATATTTATACTTAAATATTTTTTTTATATTATTATGTTTCTAAAACACATGGCTAAATAAGAGTATTCTAAAGATTTATCAAATGCACATTACTAATATAAATTGAGATTAAAAACTTATACGGTATAAATAATTCAATTCATCATACACTTATTTTTGTTAACGTTTCTATTTTCAGATTTTAACTTAATATTATACCGCTTTTAAGCAGTGGACTAATTCCCTTTAACACCAAAATTTATTGTTCATTTAATTTTTACAATCATTATTTATAGCATATGGGTGTCATTGCACATACTTTAATTTATAAATAATTATAAACAAGGTAAAGTCATTAAATAAATAATAATATTAAATGTACTTTTATTCAATTTCTATCTCATTAATTCATAATATTTTACAAATATTTTGATGCTTATTAATGATATTTTGAAGCTTTAACAAACTTTTGTCGAATGCGGCATATGTGAGAAAACGAGAAAACTATATAGCAAATATTTAAATTAAATAAATAGTATGTAATTAATTATTTTTTTGCCTGGTCCTTACATTGATGCTTTTATTTATATTCTTATTTTATTCTAACATTTATCTTTTGAGGTTTTAAATTTGGTAGTTTATATCAGTCTACAGCATTCTAGAAAAAAGATTCTCGTATAAAAACACCAGTGATTAATTTAGAATCTACTACCTTTTCTGCGAAAGTCTAAAAAGAATGGGACTGTGATCAAGAGACAAAATAAAACAATAAATGATTTAATTATTGAAAGGTAAAAACTTGTTGTATATATGGTATAAATATAGTTAATATAAAAGCCTGCCTGGAGGGTTTCTTTTTATAAAGAAGAATAAAAAAATACATCGTAAAATTGAAAGTTTACTAAAAGATACTTGAAATATTTACCTCATTACGAGATAAATTATTGAGAATTGTTTCCACTGAGATGGTGTATCCGAGCAGCCGAAAATAGAAGATTTGATTTAAGTGTCATTTCGCTCTATTTAATCTTCGCAAAGATCTCTTGATGATAAACTGTCTGGAAGAAAATTTTTTTGGAAGATGTAAAAATCCTACAAAAGCAAAATTCTATTCCTTCCATCAATTATAAGAGATCAATGCAACAGTTAATAACACTTATATTATGTTAGAGAAGTTAAAGCTTTTAATGATTAAGGCCAATGTGCCTAAATGTGATGCTAGTAACATGCAACAAAATCCTTTTGGAATTGAAATCCTGAGGCAAGAATCTATATGTATAGTAATATAGAGGATGTTCGGGTATTATTGAATACCATTTACATTTTTATTTTTAAGGCGACGCAAAAAGAATGAGATTCATTAAAAGTTAGTAAAGAATAAATTTTGACTACTTCTGAACACAATTTTAATGCGTTTAAAGTGGAAGAAAAAAATTGCATCTTAATATTATGCATTTAAAAAAAGTTACACTTTTCGAGTAATGCTTACCAGTCGGGTAATATGGAACAGGATTATAAGGAATATTAAAATTGCAAGAAAAAACAGGATTTACAAGAATAATCAAAATTATTTGTTAACTAAACCGTTATATATCATCTATACATTATCATATTCTTTGAAAAGTTTGTTTTAATTAAAAAAACCCACACACGTATATAGTCCATTGTTTCGGCCCCACCACAATCAACATGATCCTACATTAGGCCTTATATCCAAACATCCCCTCATCACTCCTCTGAATATTTTCCATTGGAAAACGGGCACACTGCATCTTCCTCATCTGGTGTACAACCTGGTACAATTTCCATCTCAAATGATATGTTAGAGTTGAATGATTGTTCATCTTCACTAGACTCGTTTTGAAGCGGTTATCTATCTGATATCCCATATTACCCGACACTCCATCTTGTAAAACATAACCTCTTCACTCTTCAACAAGTTAGCATAGAGGAAACCTGACTAAATGAGCAATAAAAATAACTGTTCAAATTTATACTGAACTTGGTTTTTATCACTGATAATGATATGTTATAACTAGTACATTTTTTATAAAATTTTATACGAATTGAATATTTCCAACTGAGCGAAAAAATGCCAGGCTGGGAATAGAACCCAGATCCTTGGCTTACAAGGACAATGCTTTTCCGTTTAAGCTAACTGGGCCGACAACAAATAAGCATATTTCGTTCAGAAAACCTTATTGGTAGTAACATCTGGTCTGTCATGTAGACAGCTCAACAGAAAACCGCAGGTAGAGGAACTCCGTATAAACGATGGATATGTAGATGAAATATTATTTTAACACAATAAAACTGATTGGTACAGTTATCATACAAATCGAATATTTCCAACTGAGCAAATAATGCCCAGGATGGGAATCGAACCCAAATCCTTGGCTTACAATGCCAATGCTTTTCCGTTTAAGCTAACTGGGCGAACAACCAGCCAGCATATTTCGCTCAGACAGACCAGACTACATGACAGACCAGATGTTACTACCAATAAGGTTTTCTGAGCAAAATATGCTGGCTGGTTGTCGGCCCAGTTAGCTTAAACGGAAAAGCATTGGCCTTGTAAGCCAAGGATCTGTGTTCGATTCCCAGCCTGAGTATGTTTTCGCTCAGTTGGAAATATACAATTCGTATGATAACTTTACCAATAAGTTTGATTTTGTTAAAATAATAGTTTATAAAATTAATCTGAAAAATGCTGCAAAAATTGAGAACAAGATTTTATTTCTCTGCCTCACTCCAACAACAGGTATCTGAACAGAAATGAGCACAGTACCTCATGTACGTACTAGGAAATCGTTTGATAGTTTTACGCTTGACTTTAATTCCGTACGTACCATATATTAAAATTTTCCATCTTGTCCGACCATTGCATAATTCCAAACTTCTTCTATAAAATTAAAGTGTCTGCCGACGGTTTGATAAGGATGCTATTTGTAACTTCATTCGGCTATTTAGACTACGTCAATAATAACATTTAAATGAATTTAGTCCGCATGTCTGTTTCCCCGCAATATCACTGCAAATAGAAGCGTCTTAAATTCAGACACATATGTGGCTGAAAAAGTATTTCAGACACTTAAGTGCTGAATATAAAATTTCAGACATCACAGATGTCTGAATTTAAGACACATATGTGTCTTAATGGGATTATGGTATGGATGAACTGAAAGAAGTGTCTGAATTGTGATGAACCGTCTGACATTAAGACACTTGAAAATTCAGATACTTAAGTGTCTGAATGCAATACAATTGTATCATATGTATGATGGCCGTATATACAATTGCATTACAATATATATGCCAGGACAATCAAAAAACGTTTTCGAATGGATGTCAGATGTTTAAAATACTTTTCCATGCACTAAATTTGGTATTATTTTATAAAACAATCAACGCGATTAGACCATATTATGTCTGTGAAAATTATAAAAATCCGATTATTAAGTTTTGGAAATAAGGTATTTTTAGTGCAATAGTTAATTAACGAATTGTCTTTCTCAAAATATAAAATTTTCCAAATAATTATATTAAAATAATCTACCAGCTACCATCCCTCTCCACCCCCCCCCCTCCACAAACACACAATTTCCTAATAATGTCTTAGGATGGGTTTCGCCGACCAGAAGCAATTTAAAATAGTGCGACCCTACCCTAGTGTGCTATTGTAGTGTTTTTAATGGCTTGACGAAGGGAATCGCTGTATAGAAGTAATCCCTGGACTTTTCTAAATATAAAACAAAAATTTCAAATACAAAAATTATTTAAAAGTGTAATGACAAAATTTTTATTTAAGAGGCACTTCAGTCAAATGACAAGATTCGTTCGCTAATACTAATCCTATGGAAAAAATTTATAAAGTTTTCTCGGTTGCATTTCGCTCTTTTTAAATGACTCTTTTTTGCATTGGATAGCTGAGTTCGATCTGTTCAAAGGCGGTTTTTTTACATTTACGATTTTGATTTTACATTTTTTTTATGAGGATGGTTTGTTTCGAAACCGGTTTCGAAAAAGAAAGTGTCCTCATTAAAATTATACGCAATGAAAATCGAAAAAGTGAAGTACGGCCGTTATACAGACCGATCTCAGCTATCCAATGCAAAAAAAAAAAAAAAAAAAAAAAAAAAAAAAAAAAAAAATTGAAATGCAACCAAGATATCTTTATAAATTTCTTCCATATGGTTAGCATCAGCGAACGAATCTTTTCACTTGACTGAAGTAACATCCTATTGCCTTCGCCTGAAAGCATCATAATTGTAATAATTATATCTTATAGTGGATAATTGTAACGAAATAAACAAAATATTAAAGGAGGATTAATTTAAAAAAAAATCTGTTTATATTCGTGCACCATTTCACTTCCTGTGATAAAAATCTAATGATTTGAACTCCCTTCTCTGGTAACGTATTTCCAATCCTGTCCAGTCCGAGATCAAAGTCAATGATTACGTCACTAACGGAAAGCAGAAAAAAGTGCTGACAGGGGTGAATTATATTTTGAGAAGACACATTAAGCCTGTTACCTCGTTAATATTTTAAATGAAGATATTTTCAACGAGTGTGTTTGGAATGGTTTCCTGATTTTTTTAGTTTAAAATATCGTGAAATGCTAACAGAAATATTCTTATTAAAATGGATTGTATGGATTGGGACTATTCGGATTTGGAAACTAATACTCATATACGATATTATTACGGCAAGTCTGTCTATTGTTTGGCGTGTGTTCAAAATTAGGCATATGGAAAAAGAAAAATTGATTACTAATAGAGAAATTGCTACGGATTTTAGAAATTCGCATTAATATTTTTTCATTATATCTGTTATGCATTAGTGCATTAGGTAGAAGAATGCAGTGGCAAGAATATTTAAAAAAAAACATACAACATTTTTCAAAAATAGCGCTGTACCGGTACTTTGTGAAATAGTTTATTCATCATAATGGATTACACTTTAAAAGGTAAGAAATAATGCATTTGTACGATAATGTGAACTCAATTTCAAATAGAAATTTTATAGTAAAATAGTGAACTTTATGTAATGCTATTTATCATTTACATTATTTTTTAAAAATAATTTGCATATTTAAGTTTTTTTTTTATATACAATAAATATTTTTTGTTTTAAAAGGCTCGTGTGTTCATTTGTGTGTTTTCAATAAATCATGACTTTCAATGTAATGAATTTGTTTAATATTTTTTAGACTTCCGTTTTATAAATTAATAAATATTTTATAGTCTCGAAGTAATTTTTCCTGCTTGTTATATATATATATATATAATTAATGATTTCTAAATAGCTCGATCGAATTGCAGTTTTCATTTAACCTATATAAACAAAGCTTTTATATATAAATAAAAAGGATCTTTCTAATGATATTTCATTATTAAGTTTTTTCCTTACAATTCCCAGTTATTTTATATTTATGATATAATTTTACATATTAATTTTTATTTTTTGCAAAATTATGATAAGAGTATCATTTCATTTAATTCTCTTACAGAGTATATTTTCGAAATAAATATTTTAATATTATCAAATTTAAATTTATATATGGTAAATCTTTTGAAAATGCACAAGCTTTATATGACGGATATAGAACATGAAAAGAAATCGTGAAAGCACCAGAGTGAAGTTATTGTGAATGTCTAGATATTTTATTTAAAAAAAAATTATTTTTTCCGATGGTAAATAAATCCTGCTTATATAGTATTTATTTCTTTTTAAATAATCTTTCTGAAAACTTGTTTCAAAAATACAAAATCTTCTTTGATTTTCTGTGTTCCATATCAATAACATATTTAATTTTCAAGACACTGAGACATCCTGAAAATATACTTTAAACAAGGAATAAAAAACGTTGTAATTAATCCAAACTGTACTAAAATTATTTAAAGAAATCAAGTTGCATAAAATCCTATTAAAAAAGTGCTGATATAATATTTTGAAAGGTGATGATGTTTGAAGGTATAAATATTTTTATAATTATGTTCGATCTGAGTATATATTTTTATACTATTGTTAGACATGTTTTCTCTCTTCTTAATTTATTTCTGTATTAATTACCATGTATTTTTCGAAATTTTAAACAACTCCCCCCCCCCCTTCCCTATGTTTTTTAAGATTTGTTAAAACAATAGTCTTTAATTTTCGTTCTAATATGATTATACCAGAACCTCTTGTTTAATTGTTGTGTTTTTTCCTCCTACCATTGAGTTTAGAATCCTGTAGGACTTTATAGGTGGTGCTGTCTAAGTCTTGTCAGTATTTTTCATTTTTACAATTGGGCTGGAAATGTGTATTAGTAATTAAAATCAAAAGAAATGAATGTAGTTAATTACTATTTAGCGTTTAGTCATATACAGGATTCAGGGTATTGGTAACTCAGTGTTTAATGAGAAAATCCCACAACACTATCATTTATTTTTATAAGTTATTTTTATCGTCATGTTAACTGAAAAGAAAATATGTTTTTGACTTCTTTCTCAAGACACTTTTTATGTATTTAATGGGGAGATAGAGGAGTGATACATGAAAAAAAAATCTGATTTGGGGAAAACAAAAATCAGATTTTTAGGATTATTTTGTATATGATAGTGTAGTATCTCAACGCACGTTATCATACTTAAATTTAAATTTAGTATGTTTTTATAACCAAAATAAATAAATGAGATATACGCGCATTGAGATGCTACAAGTTAACTCTTGGTATCATCGCGTTGCAGATCTGCACCATACGCAAAAGCCAATGTTACTTACACAGTAAGCTTTACAACACGATTTTATTGTTCCTATTTCCCAACACAGCAGAGTATGAATTGATCATAGAATTTTCAACAGATGGAGATAATGAGTTAATTTTTCATACCAAAGATTTTTTATCATTTTTAATCATTTTTTATAAATGGGAATACTTTGTTACATAAAGCAGAGCTGACTGCAGCATGGGCAAACTGGGCTCTTTCTATGAGCCTTTTGCTTTACGGGTCCCTAAATTTGGTATGAAATTTCCATAAATCTGATATTTTAAATTTGCTTTGATATACTTATTTTAAGAAATATTTTGTACTTTTAGAACATGATTAGGTTAAAGAAAATGATATATTTATCCAAATATGTATTTGACGGCATCGAAAAGGCTTAATTTTTTTGAGTAATGAAAAAAGTTTAAAAATGATTCAATGTGGTCAAACATGGCTGTGTATATGGCTTAGAAAGAAAAATGGTCAAAGATGGCTTCATATTTATACCCCCTCCCCCCCCCCCTAAAAAAGGCTCAAAGATGGCCGCAATTGAGACATTTGAAATGTCTGAAATCCAGACGTAAGAAGTGTCTGAAAATTTTAAGACGTTTTAAAATGTCTGAAATTTGAACACTCTTGTTTCAGATGCTTAAGTGTCTGAAATTCAGACACAAGAAGTGTCTGAAAAATTTAAGACATTTTAAAACGTCTGAAAATTGAACACTGCGTTTCAGACACTCAAATGTCTGAATTTCAGACATTTCAGTTTACAGTGTGTTCAGAAATACTTGCAAAGGAAACATTTAACTTATCAGTGGATGGTAGAGAACGTTAGAAAGAGCAGTTTGTGACATTCCGATATTTGAAATAGCTTTAATTAATCAGGGAAAAACCGATAATTACAATCAATCAAATAATTTTTAAATACTTAAAATCTCGGGATATAAGAATATACATTTTTTATAATTTTCAGTTAATTTTTGTTTCAGATATCGTATTTAAAGCTTCTTTAGCATATTAAAGTTTATGTAAAATGTGCACTTTTGTGACTTTAATATACATATTATTTGGTAATTTATTATTTTATATAACGTACAGTCGTGGGTGAAAAAAGTAAACACCCCCTACTAACTCCTCAGCAAATTATCGTAGAAGAAAGTTACTAGTACGAAACGATTGGAAATAAAGTCTAGTTTTAAATTATGTATATAAAATTTGCTTGGCGGGCATCTACATATTAAAACGAATTCAAACTTCATTTTTTTAAATGGCAATACCCAATTTTAACAGATATTCCAAATCTTCGGTTCAGACTATGCCTAGACACCAAATTTCAAGTCATTTGAATGATAAGTCTTTGAATTATAAACATTCAAAATTTAGTGCTTCTAATGTTAAATTACATTTTCATATTTTTATTTATATCTCCTGAAATTATACTCCTAATGTGCTAATTTTTAATACTAATATACTCAAACATAAATACGTTGAATTTGCAATTTTTATAATTTTATGATATGAATTATGAATTATGAAATTAATATTCGAAAAAATTATTAAATGCAACTTACAACTTTTTTGATAGATTTAGATTTATTAAGTCCTGCTTTATGGAAATCCAAATTATCACATTTTTCTTCCAAGTAGTTTTCAAATTATGCTTAAAAAACAACAAAATGATGGATTAAGGGGTCATCTATGATAGAAGTGACAAGATATTTTGAAATTTCTTCTTCTATCCTGTAATCTAGCAGTCTTCAATAACTGTTGCCCCACCAGTGGCCGAGAGGTTCTGTTCTCGAATCTGCTAGACGGGAGGTGCTGGGTTCGATCTCAATCACGCCCGTCGGCCTAATCATTCGGAGTTTTCGTGGTTTTCTTGGAACCTTGGTTTTTGAAGCGTAAATACGTGTTAGGTTCCATTAGAAAGACCCCCACGGAGGTCCCCCCCCCTTTGGGCCTATATTCCTCGTGCTGATAATTTTCCGTCATAAATACAACCAATCAATAACTGTTTGAATAGCTCTTAAGATGCATTGATCAAGAAAGAGGCTCTCTCGGTCAACAATCGAGTACCCAACTTCAATTTGGATACGGCCCCTAAAATACGCTCGTTTTAAAATAATTAATTTCTCTCAAACTTATCGTACTGATTGCATAAAAATTTGTTTTTAGGCTAATTGAAGGGTGTAGAGTTCATTTATGCTGTCAGAATAGTGTACTGCTATTGAAAAGACAAATTTATGGTCCGTTTTAATATGTAGAGGCCCTCTTAAGCAAATTTCATATACATCATTTAAAAGTAGAGTTTATTTCCAATCGTTCGGTACCAGTAACTTCCTTCTACGATAATTTTTTGAGGAGTTAGTAGGGAGTGTTTACTTTTTTTTTTCAATGGTTGTTCATTCATTTCCTTATAAACTAACTTGTTCTTTTCTTTTCATTTTTCTTTCTTCATTTTTCATTCATTTTTTCTTTTCATTTTTGAATGCACATGATTCGACTTCCATTCAAAATAATACATACTATATTTCAATACGTTAGAATAACAGATATTTCATATAGGGTGTGCAAAAAGTTTGTATAAATTAGTAAATTTCATATAAAGAGCACGTAATTATATGAAAATTCCGCTTGTACAAATTTCAGTGTTAGGACGCGTGGTTTTTTCTTATGCAGTTCATAATGACTTCTATAGAGGTCAGGTATGGGAATTCATCTTCCGTAAGTTTAAATTTAAAGGATCTGAGTACTCGAAGGAGACCTTACTCATTTTTTGTCGATTTAGTTTACAGAATAATTTAAATAGCGGAAGTTGCCAGTAAATTTCGTAAATGAAGAAAAACGCATGTTTATCAAAAATTTTGACCACAAAAACTTTGAAAGAAACACATGATTCATGGTACAGATAATTTGGTGCAAAACATAAACATTTATGATAAACTGAATTGTGAAATTTTAAATTCCACAACAGCACTTAATTTAAAAGTAATGCCAAAAGATAATTTAATCCCAAATACAATTCAATATTTACATGATTGACATTTCTAAAAAAATATCAGCGTTCGGAAAGAAACTTTAAACGTATTAAAAAATATATATGTATACACAAATTTACACCAAGCCAGTAAAGTCTAATTTGAGTAAACATTAAAGTTGTAGCAGTCTTAAAACGCCTTCCGATGGAGTAATGGAAATAACTTAGTTTTGATATTCTCTTAGTATGAAATGAACATTCGGCTCTTGTTTATGTTATGTTTAATTGTTGAGTTGCTTCCAACATAGTAGTTTCATTATTTGTCTCCATATAATTTTATATGATTTAAAATTTGGAATATTGTCAGTCCATTGCAGTTGTGCGATGTGATTATCTTGAAACCACTTTTAACCTATTTCAGCAACATTACATGAAACAATTATTTTGAAATATAAATACATCATTATTTGGTAAAAATCACGAAATAAAGTCTATACGTTTGATTTAAATATGTCATTTATGTTTTCGTTGTACTTTCATTACCGTTAAACACACAGATTCTGCTCTCAACTTTCGATATCATTCAAGACAATGTGATAACACTGTTATGTTTAATTGCAGAGTTGTTTTCAACATACTAGTTTCATTATTTGGCTCCATGGAATTTAAAAATGAGCTAAAATTACATTATAATACATCGTTATTTGGTAAAGATCAGGAAATAAAGGCTACACATTTGATTCAGGTATATATAATAAATACATCGTTATTTCATAAAGATCGGGAAATGAAGGCTACACATTTGATTCAAATAATCCCATTTATGTTTTCCTTGTACTTATATTATCATTAAACTCACAGATTCTAACATCATTTATCGATACCATTCAACAACAGGTTATAACACTATTATGTTTAAATGCTTCTGTTATGTTTAGTTTCAGTGTTGTTTCCAACATACTATTTTCAATATTTGTCTCGATAGAATTTCAGATGAGTTAAAATTACATAA
This sequence comes from Maratus speciosus, assembly GCA_963932465.1. Taxonomy (NCBI): domain Eukaryota; kingdom Metazoa; phylum Arthropoda; class Arachnida; order Araneae; family Salticidae; genus Maratus; species Maratus speciosus. Next base: position 247,279,676 of record OZ010787.1, read on the forward strand.
TAATACATCGTTATTTGGTGAAGATCAGGGAATGATAGCTACACATTTGATTCAAATATTCCATTTATGTTTTCCTTTCAGTTACATTAAAGTTGAATGCACAGATCCTGCCCTCATATTTCGATATCATTCAACAACAGGTCATAACACTTAATGGGAGTTTCAATGTAGATCTAATGCACCCAGAACTTTTCATGCCTTTCTACTTACATACTTCATACTATGTGCAACAAAATTGAAAATGCTTATCTCATCACTACAAATAGCTTAGTTCCAGTATTTCATTGTCCAGTTTTTCATACATATTATCCCATTTTAATCCTTTCAGCCTTTTTTGAGTGATAAAAATATATATTTTCATGTAATTCCAGCATTTAGATCAAAGGGCACAGAATCTGCACAGAGGTATCTTTGGTTTCAAATTCCACTTCACCATTTCAATATGTATACATGCATTGATACAAATTTTTTTCTGCCACTTTAACACACCTCTTTTAATTTTGTACAACAAGTTATTGTAGTGCACCTTTCCCTGCCTTTACCCATCTAGTTTTGTGTGACTAAAACATCACATAGTTAACTTTTATCCACTTTAGCATCGAATGTCTTCTTACATGAAGTCATCACTACTATCCATTGCTTTCTTGGTAACTTGCAAATTATTTACGGGATTTTTTTTTAAAGTTTTAATGTGTTTCAAAATCTCACTAATTGGATGGACAAAAAAAGCAATATAAACATAGGGTAAATATGGTAGAGATGAACCAGTCAAATATTTAGATAATGCGGCGTCCCACTGATGACATAAATATCTCAATCAGGCACTTAAAAAAAATTGTAAGGCGTGCAATTTTTTACTTTTCAAAAAACAATATTTTTCCGCTAAAAATCATAATCGCTTTTGGTAAGTCAAATATTTTTTTTCATATGGTTATAGTTATGCATTTAAAGGTCTTGGTTTACATGTGGTCTCTCTAGGTTTAATGAGTAATCTCGGGGAACATTTAGGTTTCTAAATAACCTAAAACGGCGATGTAATGTCTACAGTGTAGAGTCGGTGGATTATACTTTTAACCTAGGCGATTAGGATAGATGGACCATGTGTAAAGTTGGACCAGTTTTTCTGTCGGGAGAGATGGACCACACAGTCCTAATATCAAATTTAACTTTTTAAAGAGTTGAATTTAACGCTTAAATGCATAGTGATGCATATCTACATAACTTTTTAATTAATTCCTAGCAATCAATATATTTATATAGGAATATTAATCCTGTAAAAATTACAAAAATATAAAGTTTAAAATATATCTTAAAATTTCTGATATCTAATCTTTAATATAAGAGTATAAAACATAACTGTAAAAAATAATTTATGCATTTATGGGTTGAGTTTTACAAATTAATAAAATATATAAAATAAGGTATTTTGATTCATACTTATTAAAATATTTACTAATTTGCAATATTTTAGTTTTTACTTGTATTGCAGATGTGCAACACACGAAAAGGTTGCCGTATCATACGAAAAATATATCTCTGATTTTTTCATTATTTTTTCTATGTTATAAACCTTTTAGAGAATCAAATATATTTTTTTCGAAACAAAATAAAAAATCATACATTTAAGGGTTAAAATACTAATGCATTATATTTTCTGTTATCAGAAAATACGGACTACTTACATTAGAAAAGTTTCGTCTACACGCGGGGAATTGACTGAAGATAATTTGAAAAATGCTATTAACCCCTTTCAAGGGCTGTGGTATGTTTAAGAAACCACTTAATTTTAATTCCTAAATGCTACAATGACACCAGAATTTTAGTAAATAAATTTTCGGTTTGTTATGTATGCGAAAAATAGCTTTTTCTCATTTTCAAATTAATTAGTTCATAAATTCCGGTGTGATTAATTCATTTCAACATTTTCGCAATTGAAGTGCTCTGCCTCAGAAAGGGATAAAACTGCTGAAGAAAAGAATATGAGTGTCAATCGAGCAGGACATTCCTAAAGCTACTTTAACATTCTTTTAACATTCCTAAAGCAACTTTAAAGAGAAAAATTAAAACACATACTTTACCTAGGGTTTTTTACATCCTTCATCAATATTGGTCTCCGAAAACGAAAACGAAATAGTTGCTCATATAAATAAACTACAGAACCCAGGTTTTACACAATGTAGAGACTCTGTAAGGCCTATGAAGTATGAACTACCGGAAAAACTTAAGATACCTTATATTTTAAATAAAGAAGCCAAAATGTCTGATTATGACCGGTCATAATCATTCCTTGCTCGAAATCCAACACCCCCAGTAAGGATAGCAGAAGGCGTGTTAGTCGCTCAAGCGAAAGGAATGAACAGAAATTATTTATAAATTAATTAGATACAGAAATTAATTGTAATTTTATTTAATTTTCATGTAATGAAAGTAAACTTTTATAAATTTAATATTATATGTGCAATTATTTCAATATTTTATTGTGGTCATCACTCTCATTCATATGAATCATTTCATCAGGAGTAGTTCGGGTGAATGTACCACATAGCGAAAATTAAAAAAATATATATAAAAGAAATTCCTTTAAAGATATGAACTTCTGCATTAGGACTTTTTAAGAAAAATCATACACTATACATATATACTGTGAAAAGTAAAATATATGTAAATATGTGGATTTTAGAGCGCGAAGAACAACGTGGTCATTCTCTCCCTTAATTACCCTATATTATTTATAAACCACACTGATAAAAGTTCTTCTCTCAGTTTCAATACAAGAGTGGTGGAAATCTGACCCTTTACTTGATTGACTCATAACCAAATAAAAATAGTCGGATGCACCAATCCCAAAACTTTCTTCTATCTGGTACATGTTAATACTTCAAAATTCGCTAGTACACTGTCAAAATTAAATGTCAATCTATGTCCCTCATGAGGATTCTAAACATATGGAATTCCGTGCATTTGTTCTGTAGATGTGACTATAGCTGAAATCATATAAATCCAGTAAAATTCACCTAACAGCGCCACCTATTGTGTGATTTATATCAAAACCTAATCAGCAACATCTTCTGTCAACGTCTGGCGGAATCTCATGCTTGGAGAAAATCCGTGCATTAGTTTTTGAGATAGAGCTATTGCGAAGATCTTGAAAATTGCAGCATAGCCTCACCACCTGTTGGACGATTAATGCCGAAACCTAATCCGCAACAACTTGTGTCAAAGTCTAACTAAATCTAAAATTTGTTGAAAATTCGTGCATTAGATCTTGAGATAGTCCCAGATACCATACACATTTATCAGCAAGCTTGATTTTTTCTGATATTATCTTGCCGTGACAAATTTGAATTGAGAAATTCGCAGCAAATCTCCCGCAAGGTGTATCATCACCTACTTGCGTGAGTAGTTTGTTGTAAAACTGATGGCAAGACCGTCTTTAATTCACGAAAGTGACAAAAGCAAAAAATCCCTCAGTGGAGAGAATAGACAGTCAACACATACGCAGAAATTGAAGAAATTTTATTCGGTTGGCACCGCTTTTTCAAAACGCTATACTTATCAAATACCAAAAAAGGCTTCTTATTGAAAAGTACAAATATCTTGTTTATGGTGGTAAAAACAATGCATACGTCATCTGACGGGTGCGTCCGCATATCAAAAGACCAGATCATGTCTATGGACCCCTTCGAAGGGGTTAAACTTAGAGTGTAACATTTGTAAACAGATATTGTGGTATGGAAAGATTACTACTTTGCAGTATTTTTGATTACTTGTTTGCCGTTAATTTCCAATAAATTCGATACAGCATGAATTTAACTTGCACGGCAAATTAACTGCAAGTTCAAAATGTGGTGACTTCGGCGTTTGCGTTGTCTTGCTGCAGTCTTGTTATGAACTTTCAGTCTTGCCATGCTGAGCTTGCTGCAACTTTTCAAGTTTTCAAAGCAAAACTGCTGCAAATTTTCTGCAAACTGAAAATGCTATGTGGGGAGCTATTGCAGGAATTGTGAAAAAGGCAGCACAGCAGCGCCACCTGTTGGAAGATTTACACCAACACGCAGTCGGCACCAATTCATATCAAGGACTAACTGAATCTCAAGTTTGATGAAAATCCGTGATTAGTTCTTGAGATAGAGCTATTTCGGAAATCGTGTAAATCCTGCAAAATGCAGTATAGCAGCGCCCCCTATTGGGCAATTTATACTAAAAGGTTATCAGCACCAAATTATATCAATCACTAACTGAATCTGAAGTTTTCTGAAAATCCGTGTGTTACTTCTTGAGATATAGCTATTGTGGCAATCATGAATAATGCAGCATAGCAGCGCCACCTGTTGGGCGATTTGCACCAAAATTTAATCAGCATCAATTTGTATCAGGAACTAACTGAATATGAATTTTTATTAAATTCCCTGCATTAGTTCTTGAGATAGAGCGCTCACAAAATTTGTGTCACATACAAACAGACAGACTCACGGATGCACAAACTCACATTTTGTAAAAACATGTTTTTAGAAATCTCTGACCCCTAAAACGTGTAACTCCGTCGAAAACCGGAAGTCGAAATTTCTTACGAATCCAATACTTTCTTCTTGTAAAGATAGAAGAAAGTAATATTATATGTTTGTCACTTTCAACATTAATGAAAACTGGCTACATTCCTCTGCGGGAAAGTTGATTTACTTACCTAAAAAGTTTGACTCTTCTTTTACTGATTTTTTAGCTAAACCTTTTTAATGATATTAAAATTGTCTTTGGAAAATATTAATAACTTTGATAAATTAATAATATGAATAAAACCAATTATTGGACAAACTGTATTGCATTACATTATAGATAACATTACCATTTTCAATTATATAAACTTTTATACTATTACTAAAAATTGTAGAGTGCTGATCAATGAAACAACAAAAATGTGTTATTCCAAACGGTTTCTACAAATTTGGCCATTACAGTAACTTATTCTACAATCCAAAATGATTATTCCAACTAATATTGGGACCACTGAATATTTCGTCCTTTTATTATCATTCTCATTTTCATACTTCCGGAAGATGCTATCACATGAGCTCTCTCTACCTTAGATTTTTTTAAATAAAACTATGTTTTATGTTTAAAATCTTTATTTCTGGGATTTTCTTATCTTTATATTTTTTTTATAGATAACTATAATCTAATTTTTTAATTAAAAATATCTGAAATCCTAACAAAGCCTTTACTGGAAACAATATTTCCACATTAATTTTCTTCTTTGTTTAATCCAAACATTTAATTTATAAATAAATTTTCTTCACACTCTCGATATGTCTCTTCATAATAGGTTTTTGGGTCTTGAAAAACATCTTCAGAGATAGTTCCTTTTGTAGACAAATAGCACTTTTTTCACAGACGAGAGCTTATAAAATATCTTAAAAACACTTTCCAAATAAAGAAAGAATCTTGAATAACTCACGACATAGAGAGAAATATCTAGGTTGTTTGGGACAGTTTCCCCCAATGCGACCTATTCTCAGATGGTAAATCTCTTTACTTTATCACATATTTATCCACGACGTTTATGTGTAAAAGTATTGAACAATTTAATGCGTTTTCTAAAGCCTACAAAGAAAAAATATGTATCAGATTTTCAAAATGCATTTTGTATAGTCTTTCCTAGTTTTTCAAAAATATAATTAAACTTTTATATTGTTCAAATAGACGGTAAAACTGATACTAATTTTAGTATAACAAACAATTCCACAATGCGTACTTACATAAAATATCATGGTAAAGACGATAAAAACATTTACATTTAGTAAGTTTGTTAATTTATGTAGGCATATCTAAAATCTGAGTTACGGTAAAATATTAAATTAAAATTGCGATTTTTGCTTAATTCCAGTGTTTCTGCCCGATATTCATTTACACATGAAACGAAGTTGGGCTTAATATTGAAATTTATATACTTTATTTCTGTGATTTTCTAATCTTTATATTTTTTATTGATAACTATAATCTAATTTTTTAATTAAAAAAAGTATTAATATTTTTAAAGGAAAAATTTCGCCGAAGAAATAGAAGTAGCTGTTTAAATTTAATGCATTTTGGAACAACTGAAAGAAAACTCAAAAGTGTTTTTGTTTTCTTGATTTATTAGTTTGAGCAAGATAGCAGCCTATTCAGATTTGAATAGGAAAAACCACATGATTTTTATCGTCTGCATTGAAGTTTATGTTGCTTTATTTAAAAACCATGAATTTCTTTGGACAGCTTTTAATGTAGTTATAGAATATATATATATATATATATATATACACGGTGTTTCAAAATTCGACCGACAAATTAAGAGGGGCGATAGAAATCATCAAGGTGCTGAAAAATTGCCATAGATCATGGCGTCGAAAACCACCTCATGTTCTATTGAGTGGTTAACTTATTGTTAATTGTTATACTAAAATTTGTATTAGTTTTACCGTCTATTTAAACAATATAAATTTTTAATTAATTATATTTTTGAAAAACTAGGAAAGACTATACAAACCACATATTTAATCACAAATACAGGGTGTTTCATCCTAACTGAACTTCGGTTGGGAACAACAATTTTGCAAAAAATAAAATCATTGCAATGAAAATGCAACTATATGTTCCTTGCTTTGTGTAAAATGTTATAACATGATAAATTTTGAAATTACAGGTTGCTCACACAATCGATGATACCGTATGAACTGATAAATTACAGTCAAAATTTGGATAGACAATTGCATGCTGCTGGCGCGTATAATGGAAATTTCTACCATTTTTTTCTGGTGTTGTTTTATGTATAACAAAAGCCCGTATGTCTATTAAAAGTTTTCCTATAATATATTTAAGTTTTCTGAAAGTTATTACCGTCAGCCCAAATTGAGTTAGGGTAGAATTTCCTGTATTTTTGATTAAATACGGAGTTTACGACACCATCTTCTGGTTCAGTAGTAATTTTTCATCCTCTTGATGCGTTCTATCACCACTTTTAATTTGTCCGTCGAATTTTGGAATACCCTGTATATGTATGTGTGTAAATATAATATTTTTTAAGATTCTGTTTTTTCTGATTTAATTTACTTTTTGCCGTCTTATAGGAATTTTGTTTGCTTTCTGATAAAAATTAATTTTTTTTAGAATTTTTTTTTGCCTCTTCTAATCCGCGTTTTCAAATTCAAGGGAAGGCGTTCCAAGGTTTTCGTACCAGTTTCAATACGTTATTACATAATTTTTTACCACGCACCATTAAAGAAAATCTGGAAAGGGCGTTGACTGTCTGACGCCATATGATTCCATGCGGTTTTACATTTTCTATGTGTTCTTAAGGAGACACTTCACTCACTTGAAAACACCTGCTCGCTAATGCTAAACCTATGGGCAGGTTGTTTTTGAATTTCTCGTTTAATATTTAATATTTTTAAACGATTTTTTTTTGGATAGAATAGCTGAGGTCTATCTCTAATATGGATATACTTTACTTTTTCTACTTTGGTTCCAGATTTTTTAAATAAAAGTACTTTCACTTTCGGAAATGGTTTCGAAAATGAAAGTACCTTTATTAAAAACATCTGCAACCAAAATCGAAAAAGTTAAAAACGGCTTTATTAGGGATCGAGCTCAGCTATCCTATGCAAAAAAATCGTTCAAAAATATACAAATTTAAACGAGAAATTCGAAAAGAACTGGCCCATAGATTTAGCATTAATGAGCGGGTATTCTCAAGTGAGTGAAAAGTCCCCTTAAGGCCCTAACCAACAAAAGATTATGCACCTCCTCACAGAGAGATTTGTTGATGTTTTCCTTTGACATTCACACCAAGTCTTTTATCATAGAACTCTGGAATTGGTGTTGGTTATAAAGACTTTTTTTAGATAGATTTTAAAATGAGATTATATTATAAAATCTCGTAACTTCTAGTTTTATATTAAGTTTTAATTAAATTAAATTACTGATGCAGTGGAAGCATTTAAAAGACTTAAATATTCTCAAGAGTTTTTTGTCACAGAGAGTCATCATGTCAAGCTTGTAAGATAGTACTATGAGAATAAATATATGATCATAATTACAGTTTTATTCTTGGCTCGAGAACAATTAATTTTATCATACTTTACTTTTCGACTGGATAAACAAGTTCCTATTAGTTTGAATGCTGATATCCCAAATCTCTTTGTTCAGTAAACGTAACAATATACGAATGTGTTCATACTGCGACATCAATATAAAAACTCACAAACATCGAATTAAAATCTTTAACCATGATAAAGCTGGTTTCTTCAAGTAAAACATCATAGCTTAAAAAACAGCACCGTCTGAAAATAAACACTGAAAATGTCACAGATGCTAAAAAATAAATCATCACACACATATGTGCATACACACGCATATACACGCACAGTGAAATCTCCTACAACGGTCACTCCGAACAACGGTAACCTCCGAATACCGGCCATGTTTTAGTATTACCGAATCTCTTCCATAGAAATAACATTACACTAAACCTCCGAACAACGAATTCCGAATAACGGCGACCACACAGCTTTTTTTTGTTTTTTTTTTAATTATAGCTGACATTGAAAAGAATGCGGAGGTGGATTTTCTTATTTAACGTCCTTATCATTTCCTTACTAATCTCTAGTGGTTGCTTAGCAAAATTTCGTTTGTAAATAGGTGTGGCGAGAGGAGGTGGGGGTGACGAAATTTAAGTTTATGTGTGAGGAAGCGCAGTAGTCAAATGACTACTGTCAAATGTACTCTTTTTGAATCGCGTGATGATATTTCTTGTCTATGTGTAGCACGTGTTTTTGGTTAAAAGAATGAGTTCAAAGTGAAAAAATTTTAACTTTAAGTGATAAGTTGAAAATTATCTAGGACAGCAGAAAAGGTGTAAGTGCATGAAAATTAGCTGAAATGACATTTGCGGAAGGACCCAAACAGATGACATTTTGAAAAAAAAGTGACTTTTATTTAGAACAAACATTTCAAGGTGTAAATTTGGAATCTAAAACTAAGCTTCAAAAGAACTAGTTATGATAAGATTCATAAGTTGCTTTTGGAATGGCTTTCGAACTCTCGAAAGAAAAAACTCCCAATTTCTGGACTATTGTTGCATGAAAATGGCCGAGACATTGCAGAGAAACTGGACAGAGAAATTTTGCACTCACTCAAAATGATAACGAATTCTACAACAAATCTGTGGAAATGATTATGCATTTAGAGAAAGAGATACGCTTTATAAAAAAAGTGCGAATAACTAGAGTAAAACCTCCCTAAAGCGACCACGTTCCGTTCCAATAAAAATTGGTTGCTCCGAGAGGTGGTCTCTTAATGGAGGTCATGTTTAAATCTAGATTTGAATAGTAGAAAAAGGCTAGCAATTAATGTTACTAAAATTTATTTTCCAGATTAGGAAAAAATATGATAATTTAAGCATCAGAACAAAAGTTAATTACATAAGTTAATTATTGCAGAATTTAAAAATCCGACATTTGCTTTGATTTTGCGGTTTTATCTCCTTTAACTTTCATTTCCAAGTCCTTTCGAAGTTCAGTAAATAAATGCAATTTTTTTTTGGACGGGAGCAAATAATGACGATTTCATTAATTTATCTATTTCTTTGAGAGTTTCCTGACAGAATAGGGCTGGGGAGTTTATGGACCATGATCCTTGCTTTGTCATCAGAGTTAAATTCATTGCATAAAAATACACAAAGGGGTTTAAAAACTTTGAAGTTACTGGAATAAATAAAAATTGTAATCTTAGTTTAGAAGTTTGATGAATAATATGCTCTCCGGAATTATTATTCTAATAAAACCTTTTTCAAGCGACCAGGAAAAAATGGAATTTGTTTAATTTTCTTCAAAGAAATGGGTCGGTCATGGAGGGAGTTGAAATGGGGTGGTCTCTGAATAGAGGTAAAATTAGTATTAAGCTTATGGGAATAAATTTCGTTCCTTGAAAAAGTAGTCGTACAGGGAGGTGGTCGCACAAGGAGGTTTCACTGTGATTTCTTTAGTGTAAAATAATAGTATGTGTTTTTTAACTGTAAAAATAAAATAAATTTGGTCAGTTATTGTTATTTTAATTTAATGTAATTTTGAGGTTTTAAAATGTTGAACCTCTGAATAACGGCAACCTCCGAAGTACGGTCACTTTACCGTGCTTCCAGTGGTGGCCGCTATTCAGAGGTTTTACTGTATATATATATCAACGGATGAGATTAATGAGCATTTATGGTCTAGAAAATTCGATTAATTCAGTGACTGAAGATATTAAAATTCTGTATCCGTTGAGTAAATGCGCATTTATGAACCATAAAAAGTATGGAAAATGATGATCCCTCTTATTCTATAAGTTCAATTAACTGCTAAAAACCTTAATTTTATGATGAAATTCCCTTTTATGAATTTTCGACTTTTTCTAGCCGTAAAAACGCTTTTTCGGTTTTTAGTTCAATAAAAAGCTAAAAATTTATAAAATTCAAAGTATCATAACATGGTAACTTCTGCTCGGTGAAGATTGGAATCCTAACTGTTTTACTTGTTAGAGCACGGAGAAAGAATTTCTAAATATAATTTATGGTAGTCATCAGATACCATAAAAAATTAAGACTTCGTAACAGTTTTAAGAATAAGTTTTTTGCAGAAATTTATTTTTCTATGATGAAAAACAACATTTGATTTTTTGTTTTGCAAATTGAACTGTACCTTTAAAGTTAAAGGTTGAGGAATTAACTATTTGTCATCGATAAAATGAACACCCTGTATATTACTGTCTAAACGAATACAATTCCATATTATAAAATAGGCTAAAATAACGTTTTATATGTACATTTTAGCTCGTTAAAGTTACATAAGTGCAAAGTTATGAAAATGATGGTGTTACATTTTTATTATTTTTATTTATGATGAAACATTAATGTATGAGAGAGAAGTATGTAATTATTAGAAGCTGCATTAGAGAAAGATGAATAAAATTTATGCAAAAATATACATATGTAGAGTGGAAAAAAATCTGAAATTTTAAATTTCCATTAATGAAAATACAATGGAAAAAAACGGCTACTCTTCTATCTCGTACTATAAATTTTGCTTTATATACCAACATTGAGCCAAACGCTTGAAAGATCAATGCACAAAAATGTTATTTAAGTTCAAATACCGTGTCCAAAATGTATTAAAGAAATAATAATGATTTGTAGATAAACTCTGTAATACTTCACACAGCGCTATTCAACATGGAATTAAAACGGTGATCCGCCCAATACATGAATTTAAATTTTGTGCATTCATGTTTATTTTATAAATTAATGCATATCGTATCGTAATCACGATGTGCAAAGAAAGAAAGTACAAAATATAGCGAAGGTCACAGCAGAGATGCAGAAAGATGTAATAATATTTTTCCAGCGTACAATGTGTTAAATGTTTCACGAAATTTAAACCAATGGTTAATGTAATGTAAATTATTGAAATTGAAAATACTTCAGTGAAATTTTAAGATTAAATTTAATTAGATTTGAAAATTCAATTCTTGTTTGTATTAGGTGAACAACATATTAGTATGTACATGGCGTAATGAATTTTCAACTAAGAATTATTCGTTAGAAATTTATTGTACTAATATTTAAAAGTTTATCCTTTTTTCATTGAAGCTTGAAATTAGATATCCTAATATTGACACAGACATGAAACACATTTTCCCTTGTGTGAAAGAGTTTCTTCGAGACAGCATATATAAAATTTATATTTATGGTATATAAACATGAAAATATAATGAAAAAATATGATAATGCATTACAAAAATTAATATAAATAAATAATCTCTTCAATCCCTTCAGAGAGCGAAATCATAAGATAAATACAACAATCGTAAACAAGAAATTGTGTGGGTTGTTTAATTCTGCTACGATAGATCGTCTTGAATTCAAAGGGCAACATTTTTTAGGCGTAGTACTGTTTTATAATTTAATAAAATTGTTTTTGAAATAGGAAATTAATAATCTGAACGCAAATATTCTCATGCCTATCAAATACTTATAATACGAGCAAAAATTGTGTGTGTGTGTGTGTATGTAAATTTTATCTTAAAACCCTCATAGCATGCATGGTCACAGTGACGTCATTGTGACGTCACTGTGAGTCACTGTGGTCACGTCACATCTGTGACCAAAATGCCACCACTCAGTGATGTCACATTGTGACTGAGATGTGAACTTCTTAGAAAACTTTAAACAATTATAAAAATTCTTCAAAACATGTTACTTATTGTAAAATTTTATTTTTCCGGCAATTAAAAAAATGTTGTAACGTCACTGTTATGTCACTGCATGTAACGTACGTCACGTCATATATGTGACAAAAAAAACCCACCATATTGTAAATCACAGTGTGACAAAAATATTAACTTCAAAAATATTTGAAAATGAAGAGAAATATTTAAAACATGCCCTAGTTACAGCGGCATAAGGAATGAATATTAGTGGACAGCAAATAGTAAATTCGGACACGAAAAGAAGGGGGAGGGGAGAAAAAGAAAAATGCACGGTACAAGTATCAACAAACTAGATTTCCATGCTATATTTTATCAATTTGATATCTAAGAAGTGAAAGTATACTTTTTTCATGATTTCAATTTTATCTAGCATTGCAATTTAATATAATAATACATCACGGATTGTCATTATTATAAAAGTATTTCTCAGAAAAATGCTATGTGCTGGAGCAATTTGAAACATATTTAGAATTAGAAATATTAAATCTATACTTTTTACATATTTAGTTTGCAGGGAGGAAATTTTTTAACTTTTTTGGCGACCACTGGTCGAAACACTTCTGTGGTTTCAAACTAAACATTTTCTATTACAGTTAAGTCTGCAGATTTTAATGAGCACGCACAAAGAATCTTCAGAGTTTAGTCATATATGCATTTATTGCTTTATAATTTGCATTCAAGTCATATTTTTTTCCTGTTAATCTATTTTTAGTAACTGCTTTTTAAAAAAAAATTTACTTTTTTCAGCCTTTTTAAATAAAATTAGCCTTTTCCGAAAAAAATATATATATACAAAATTTATGCAAAACACATGATATAATTAATTTTTCGCATTTCCAATTTGTGTTTTAGAGGTATGACTTTTAAAAAAGTTATTTTACAAATTGTTTTCTTCTGCAGAAAATTAACATGAAAATATTGACAGATTGACAAAGAAAAATTTTTTATCCTCGAAAACATTTTTTTATTTAATAAGAAGATATTTTTTATTTATTACGCATGAAACAAACTTTACTTAAAAAAAGGGGGGTGGTATTATTACCATTAAATTTATTTTTACACATTTTAAAAATTTAAGCAGTGTTTTATCTAATAAACTTCCGTTTTCAAATGAATTTTTTTGAAACTGATAAAAAAGAAATGGTAAAATGCATTGGAAAATTCTTCAAATAGAAAATTTTAATTACAGACTAACTCATAAAACTATTCCGCCTGAAAGTTAGGACTGTAAATAAACAGTAAAATCAGCTGCTGAAGATCGTCTGCGTCGGATTATATGACCGCAACCGCAGGGTAAACAGAGAACTTTTTGTCATACACGCGGGAAAAGAACATGACCAAGCCTACAATGTCAGCTTTTGTTTTTGCTTTTTTAAATGTAAGAAAAAGACGTCTGCCATTTTCGGGCAAAAATACTCGGATATTATTAATTTACAGCAAAAAAAGGTAAGTCTTATTTAATTTAAATTTTTTATTTCTGTTTGTATATTACGATTATGAATTAAATAGATTTATGTTATACATATAGAAAGTGACTGATCTGGAATTGTCTTGAAGCGAAATTTTCCTAATCGACACTGTTTTGTAAAATGTGTTAATCGGTCATCGCTCAAAAAAAAAAAAAAAAAAAAAAAAAAAAAAAAAAATTCATGTCTACATTCATAGTGGGATGAATATAAACATTAATTTGCAGTTACTTGATATTGAGACAGTGATGTGGAATTTTTTTCGGCTTCTTATTTTTTTTTCTGATTACTAACACTCATATAACACTATTTATCGTCATTATTGTTTTGGAGTTAAATATTATATTCGAATAGTATGATATTACGAAACTGTTTCAGTTTAGAAATTAACATTATAGTGGGAAAATGTCTTTTTACTTATTATAATAGCGTAACTTTTGAAAGATTTTTTTTTTTTTTTTTTTGCTAATAATATTTTAAATTATTATTTAAAATCCTGAATCTTCATACCAATGTTTTCAGATTTAACATTTGCCAAAATTATAAAATAATAGGAATTCCTTATAATATATGAAAAGATTTTTGAGAAATTGCTAAATCTAATAATGCATTTAATTCATCTATTGCAGTTAGTTGTTGTTTAATAGTACAATTAAAAATCCTAATTATTATTTTTAGTGTTTTTCAAATTGGTATATTTATTTATTTATTTTTAATTGTATGTAAGCATTTTTTTTCTATTTGCGATTTTAATCAAATATTTAATTATAGACATTCAGAATCAGTTATTAAATTTTCTTCGATTGTAAACTCATTTTCTACGTTTTCGATACACATAAATATTGGCATTAAATGTGTATTCTAAAAAATATTTTTCCACCTTCAACAGCTCGATATTTTCTGAGACATTTTCAGACTCATTTTTAAAAGTAAAAACATGAAAGTTGCTGAGGTGATTTTTGAAGAGATGTTTAAGAGGCCGTGTGATTTCATTTTCCCCTCAATTCATTAGAATTTAAGTTTTAAATAATTATTTTCTCAGTAAGACCCCCTTTTTTTTTTCATTCCCAGATCTTCCGCTGTGAAAAATTCGGTTCAAAACGCCTACTTTGACAGCATTTTTTTGTAATATTTTCTGCATTTATCAAAAAATCGAGAAGCACGGCACATTAGGTAGTTTCTAAATAAGAGAATTTTTCAGTTTGATGCGTTTGAGAACAAAAAGGAATTAAAAAATGAATCATAAAATAAGCAGTTTGGATTGAAATACACCCTTAAAAAATAAAATATTATATTTAAGCATTGAAATAAAGTGTTTTTCATGCCTGATAGGAAGCTTATAGATTAAACTGCTTTAGTATATATTTTTTAAAGTTCATTATTTTACTTTTATATTTCCTTTCAATCATTTATTTTACTTTTATATTTCCTTTTTAACACCTTTCAACAAAGTTGAAAAGTGTTTATGACTTTGGTTTGTCTAGCCGTCTGTCCGCTCTCTAACTCTCGTAAATATACTCGGAGTGGTCTGAAATTTTTAGATGTTATTGACCTTTACCATAGCACGGTCCCTATGTGTAACGACGTTTGTAGCATGTTTAGTTCATTTACAGGTACAGTCAAAAGTATTCCGTTACATTACGGCCTCTGGGAAAAAATCGTTTCAAAGGTTTTTTCATGATTTTACACGTTTTCATACAGAAGAAAATTGATATGCATTTATGAAACGTACTAAAATATGCATTCTGAAGAATACGAGATGCAAAGAATAGTTATTGTTCATTTACAGGACTAAAAAGAAATTCCAATACATAATGATATAGCGGTGGAGGGAATTGTTTGCGGCGTACTTTAAATATGTTAATCTATTTCATATATAATGAAAATGATATACGTCGCTGAGGTTTACATACTTTAAATTTTTCATGTAGAATATGAAGTGTATATAGCATTTACAGGCACACACAATATAGTTCAGATACTATATTGTATCCGAAGTACTGTTCATTTGTGATGATTGCTGGAAATGCATTTTTAATTATGATATGCGCTTTTATGATTCACTATATTTATGCATAGTATATGGTGTATATAAATGCTATAATTCATATACAGGGCTACACAAAAGTATTCGCAAGGATTACTGGGTATGAGCGCAAGTTACTTAAAGGTGGTTTTTAAATGAGTTGTGCATTTTTACGCTGAACTGAATTTAATTTACTGTTGTATAATATAGATAAAATGGTATACAGGGTCATGCAAAGAATTGGATACATGGCCGTCTATAAATTATAATTTCTGGAAATGTGATTTCAGCTGTTTTAAGTGTGTTTTAGTTTGAATTAAATTTTAACTAAACGGTGGCGTGTAATGAAGGTTCTAGGTCAACTACAGGGTTGTACAAAAGTATTAAAGTATGTTTCCATATATTAGTATAAATTGCTGAAAGAGAGTTTCAACCTGTTATGCGTTTTCTTGCTAAACTAAATTATCCCATTATATAATATATATATGAACCTACAGATCAAATACAGGGCTGTTCAAAAGAATTGGAAAATCTATTTAGCTATGGCCAGTAACTGCGGAAATGAGTTTTTCAAATGTTTTATGCGTTTTCTAAAATGTTTACTTAGTTCTCTTATTTACCTTATTTCCCTAAATAACGAAGTTTTTTAAAGCATTCGGGAAGTGTTGGAAAGTGTTTTATAATCTATACTTAACACATGATTTTTCTTATTTGTTTTTTCTATTTTCCAGATCAGTCTTTTCCTATAGAACATACCAAATCTATTTAAGCTCATATTCACAAAATACAATTTACACGGAAATAAAAAATTTAAATAAATATGACTTACGTCGTATTTAATAAAGCAAAGACTAATCACAACCACAACACCTTAAAATCTTATACATTCTTAATATCAAGCTTGAACTCAAGATCAAGCTTAGAACTTAATAAAAAATGATGTCAGTTGACAAACATTGTTTTTTAAGTGGAAAAATTAAAACTATTTTAGAAGAATAGGACTCCAAAATACCTATATTTTGCTAAAAAGTACGGTAAAAAGATACGAATTTATATCTCAAACAAAACTTTATTTTAAAATTCATCACAATATTAATACTTGGAAATTTTTCCACAAAGAAATATTCGGTTTGCATACAATATTTCAAATGAAATTCAAATTTCAAATAAATTGCTTAAAAGGCGCAAAGGCCAACATAGTGAAAAATATCCACGCCGGGACTCGATCCCGGGTCATCAGTATAGCGCACTCACATTCTACCGACTAAACCACATGGAACGATACCCAGCCTGGAAATTTTCTCCCTATTACATGTTGGCAAGTCTACAAACGTAGCACAAGATGGAATATTTATCGTGAGCCACCGTCATGGGGCAAACACGAAACTTAATTAAATCCAGCATCGATTGAAACTATATTAATACTTGGAAAATTTTCCAGAGAGAAACATTTGCCTTGCATACAGTATTTCAAATGAAAATCAAATTTCAAATTAAAATTGCCTTTTACACTATTAATTTGAAATTTGATTTTCATTTGAAATATTGTATGCAAGGCGAATGGTTCTCTCTGAAAAAAATTTCCAAGTATTAATATAGTTTCAATCGATGCTGGATTTAATTAAGTTTCGTGTTTGCGCCATGTCGGTGGCTGACGATAAATATTGCATCTTGTGCTGCGTTTGTAGCCTTGCCAACATGTAATAGTGAGAAATTTTCCAGGCTGGGTATCGTTCCGTGTGGTTTAGTCGGTAGAATGTAAGTGCGCTATACTGATGGCCCGGGTTCGAGTTCCAGCATGGAATCTTTTTCACTAGTTCGCCTTTGCGCCTTTTAAGCAATTAATTTGAAATTTGATTTTCATTTGAAATCATCACAGAGTTTATGACAAGTTCGTCACAAATGACACATATTTCACAAATTGGTCACAGTGTGACTTCAAAACATTGTCACTTTCGTCACAGGTTCGTCACAAAGTTAATGCCAAAATAGTCACAAATGACACACTTTTCACAAATTAGTCACACCGTGACTTCACAGAGTGGTCACAATGTGACGTCACAAACGACCTCTAAAACGGCCATAACGACCTCGCATTGTAGTCACTGTGACGTCACATCCACGTCACGTGACGTCACATCCACGTCACGTGACGTCACATCGACGGTCACAAAGTCACAGTGTGACTTCACAACGACGTCGCCGTGACGTCACCATGCCTTACGGGAAACGGCACTAACGATTTTGACTAAATTTCATATTTTACCATTTTCGGGCACCCGAAGACCATTGGGCTAAGTCATGTGTTCCAGAAAATTTGATTAGTGGGTCATTTTGGGTCGTAATGGCTCAGGGACAAATTAATTATATCTAAAAGACAGCTGAATCGATTTTAACTAAATTTTATATCCAACCGTTTTGGAGCACAAGAAATATATTGGGCTGGGTCACATGTTCGAGAAATTTCGATTAGTGGGTCATTTTTGGGTCACTTCGGGTCAAGCTAATTTTATCTAAAAAACGGCTCTAACGATTTTGAATAAATTGTGTAATCTACTATTTTATATTACGAGAAGACCAATGAGCTAAGTCACATGTTAGAGAAAATTTGATTAGTGGGTCATTTTTGGGTCATTGTGGGTCAAGCTAAGTTTATCTAAAAAACGACTCAAACAACTTTGACAAAATTTTGTATTATGCAGTTTCTGGGCATAAGAAGACGATTGTGCTAAGTCACATGTTCAAAAAAATTTTATTACTGGGTCATTTTTTGGTCACTCTGGGTCAAGCTAACTGTATAAAAAAAGGCTCAAAACATTTTGACAAAATTTTGTATTATATTGTTTCTGAGCATGAGAAGGCCATTGGGCAAAGTCACATGTTCGAGAAAATTCAATTGGTGGGTCATTTTGGGGTCATTGTGGGTCGCAAGTTGTAGGTCGCATATTCGAAAAAATTCGGTTAGTGTGTTATTTTGAGTCAATATTTCTGAGGATCATACCAGTCTAAACAGAAAGAATGACACATTGAGAATAAAATATCGAATTGAACACAAGGTTAATTTCGACCGAGCTTAGCTCGGTTATCCTGCAAGTAAATGAATAAAAAAAGTTAAGATTACTTAGCAAATACATGAAATAGCTCCATTAATATAAACTATAAAATGTAAAAATATAATAGTGATGGTAGGCAAAATTTAAAAAGATTTTTTCCTTCTAAAGAAATTTGGAACAAGACTGCGTACGAAAAATTATAAATGTATTCACTACACTTTAATGTACAATAAAATGAAAAAAAAAAATGGACTGAGAATTTTTTTTCTGTGAATTAAAAATCGTTACATTTATCAAATCAGGATGAGATTTCGATAAATGTCTTATGATAACATGATTTTACATATTTTTTTTTTTTTGTAAAATTTACTAAACGCATGAAAGCATTACACACTAACATCTTTTGATAGTAATTAAAAATTGCATCGGGATTTTTCTCATGTTTTATTTATATAAAAAGCATTTTTCCTTCGACACAGCATTTTAAAAATGTCAAAGTAGAAAAAGTATTTAATGTGCTTATTATTTATGTGCTAGTTACTTAATATGTTACAGTCACTTCTGTACAGTCGTGGAAAAAAAAGTAAACACCTCCTACTAACTCCTCAACAAATTATCGTAGAAGAAGGATACTGATACCAAACGATAGGAAATAAAGTCTATTTTTAAATGTGTACATAAAATTTGCTTAGGGGGCTATCTACATATTAAAACGAGGCATAACTTTGTTTTTTTCAATAACAGTACACAATTCTGACAGCATAAATGAACTCTACACCCTTCAATTAGCCTAAAAACAATTTTTTGTGCAATTCGTATGATAAGTTTCCGAGAAATTATTTTATAACCAGCGTATTTTAAGGGCTGTATCCAAATTGACGTTCGGTACTTGATTGTTAACCGAGAGAGCCCCCTTCCTGATCAATCACCTTAAGCAGTCAATGAAGCCTGCTAGATTACAGGACAGCAGAAGAAATTTCAAAATATTTAGTCACTTCTATCATAGACGGCCCCTTACACCATGATTTTACCGTTTTTTAAGCATAACTTGAAAATTACTTGGAACAAAAATGTGAAATTTTGGATTTCCATAAAGCAGGACTTAATAAATCTATATCCATAAAAAAAACTGTAGGTTGCAATTCATACTTTTTTCGAATATTAATTTCATAATTCATATCATAAAATTATAAAAATTTCAAATTCAAGGTATTTATGTTTGGGTATATTATTATTATTGCTACACAAAAATTAGCACATTAGAACGATAATTTCAGGAGATATAAATAAAAATATGAAAGTGTAATTTAACATTAGAAGCACTAAATTTTTAATGTTTATAATTCAAAAACTTATCATTCTAATGACTTGAAATTTCCGGTCTAAGCATAGTTTGAACCAAAGATTTGAAATATCTCCTTAAAATTGGGTATTGCTATTGAAAAAATGAAGTTTGGATTCGTTTTAATATGTAGATGATGCCCTGAGCAAATTTTATATACATCATTTAAAAGTAGACATTATTTCCAATCGTTCGGTACCAGTAACTTTCGTCTACGGCAATTAGTTGAGGAGTTAGTAGGGGGTGTTTACTTTTTTTCCAATACTATACATTGAAGGTGTTCTAAAACTTTCAGTGAATGGATGGATTGCTAAATGGCAAAGTCACCAAAGTATAAAATGTACGCTTGGACATAGACTGAATAGCCTCAAAAGGTCAGCAAGTGGAAAAAAGATTTGATTGTTGCAGGTAGTGAGTGTAACGTAGTGACTGTAACTCAAACGTAGTGAGTGCAACTTAGTGATTGTTAACTCAAACGTAGTGAGTGTAAGTGCTAGTTACGGAATTTTTTTTAGAAATCTCGACTAATGAAATGTTTATACATATCGTATTAAATACTACATCGATATCCGAAAAAATTCGAGCATAAAATAACTATATTTCAGTTTCTTGGCATATCGGTTTATTTTTACTGTTATATAATGTTTTAGTACACGGAATGAAATATACAGGGTGATTCATAAATATCGAAACAATAGGCTATCTCCTTAAATATTGCCCCTAGGCACATACTTCCAATTGCAAAGTTTCATAAAAAAGGTGCAAAATTTGATGAGATAAGTTTCAACTCTATGGGGCAGGGGATCTATATGAGAAAATATGAAAATTAAATTTTTATACGGCCCCTGTAGGCTAAAATTTCCAATTACGAAATTTTTCCTTATCCATTCCTGAATTTAAAAAAAAAAATCCATCTTGATATCTGCAAAAATTCACAGAGATCTTAAAATCCAAAATTCGTGACTTACACCATTTAAGCATACATCTGATATATATTTATGAAATATATTTTAATACATTACGTAGAAATATTTTCAAAAATCTACCTTTTGTTATACAGCCTCAAACGTTATGTTGTTTTTAAACCTATTTTTCATTTATTCCAAACGATATTGTTTTTTAAAAATAGCATTTATTCGAATGTTTAACACTAGAACCGCCACAGCGGTCATTTTGACTGGTACCGAATAAAAATATGTCGATTCTAGCCAAAAATTTTTTTCTAAAATAATTTAAAAATATACCATAGAGAAATAAGTTAAATAAATGAGTTAATTTGTTTTAAGTAAAAATTCTGCTTTAAAATATTTTTATAACACTTGAATAAAATTTCTGGCGGTTATAGTGCTAAGTCTAAGAGTATAAATAATCATTAACGTTGCAATTGCGATATTTTTTTAAAGCCAACCTCCTACTAATCTTCGGTTATAGGTGTGTTTATTTGACCAGGTTTAATACGTTCGAACAAGAAACTCTTTTATGAAATCCAATTGAATAAATTCATTTTAAAACCTTTAAATTAAATAAGTCAAAGATTCATTAAATAAATTTTCTGGTTTAAAAGTGTTTAACTGGTTCAATTTAATCTACACATTACGGAGGATTAGTTGGAGGTTTCGCAGCTAAGTTTTGTCATGCGAACACATAGTAATCTAAAATATACTGTAAAAATTTCTTATAAATATGTATGTAGTATTCTCTAAAATAATCTTAATTATATGTTAAGAAAAATGAGAATTTTTTGTGCAAATTACGGCCCATGCAGAAATCTAAAATATGCACAAACACCTGTCTAGATAATTAATTAAAAAAATTAAGTGCATCGTCCATGAAAATGGTTCTCTTTCGCATCATATCAATAAACCCATCTATTATCTTAAACATAAAGTGCATAAAAAATTTTATATCTCTAGTAAACTTAAATTTTGTAACTTTGGCTGTATACCCGATTTGTATGATAGACTAGGGCATCCGTTAAACAAATTTAATATCTGTACCCGAGAGCCAAAGTATTGAAAGTCAAATTTCACATATTTTTTAATGAGAACCAAAAGAAAGAAGACAACTGTGCTGGACAATATGTGACTTACAATGTTATAAAACAGAACATCTCTGAAATAATTTATGATACAAGTATAGCGATAGTTTGGCTCGAAAGAGAACAGTTTCTTTAGTATTAAACGTTGATAAAATAAAATTTGTTATTTTTGGACACGATAATTTGGTTCTCAGGTACAGATATCTTGTGGTTAAAAAAACAGGACAGCTATAATACTTAATCCATAACATGACATCCCCTAATATGAAATCGCGTGCGTACACATATACATAATATTTTGATAACAGACACACAAGAAAATAAAGTATATTTGGAATGACCACACTTTTTTTTAATTGCTATTTTAAATATTTCAATTTTTATAAATTAATATTTTTAAAAGGCTGAATCAAGATTAAAACTTGCATATTTTTGTTTAATTAAAAGAAAAAAAAATTAATTCGACACATAATATTTCGAGTTATAACATTTTTAAATTACTCTGAATTTTTTGAAAAAAAAAATATTATTTTTATTTTTATTTTGTAAGAAGTCTTATGATGTGATTCTGTATACAAATTATACGATTAGTCATCACAAACAAATTCAGAATTCTAACTCTGTAAATAAATAAATAAAAATGTTTCCCGAACACCTTACAGTAACATTGTTTCTTGAATTACACACATTTCAATTTGTGTCTGATCCCTTGAAACCTCACGAATTATTAAAACGGACATATCTCTGTGAATTTTGCTGCTATCAAGATGGAATTTTCTTTGTTTAATTCAGGAATAGAAAAGGAAAAAATTCCTAGTTGGAAATTTTATCTTACGGGTGCCGTATAAAAATTTAATTTTTCTATTTTCTCATTTAGACACCCCATGGAGTTGAAACTTATCTCATCAAATTTTGCACATTATTTTATGAAACTTTGCAACTGGAAGTATGTGCCTAGGGGCAATATTTAAGGAGATAGCCTATTGTTTCGATATTTATGAATCACCCTGCATATGTTTTATTTAAAAAGTGCTTTTAAGCTTTTTATACACATGTTTGGGCCCTTCATTTTTAAAAAGTTGATGAATTTTTATTTCAGGTAATTTGTTTAAAAATAATATAAGCTAATTGCAAAGCTAATTTAATGTCTAATCATTTTGATGTTAAAGCTAACATAGTTTACTGTAATAAAGTATCAGATTTTTAACATTGCTATTTTTTTGGTTTAAAATGGTCTTCAACATAAATTTTATTAATTTTATTAAAATATATTTAACCATCACTTTAACAATTGATACAAGTTTTATAAACTTGTTGTAAAATAATAAACAAAATTTTAATGAAGACAAAATATCCACGTTCTTGAAAAATACATACGGAATATCTTTGACACCTTGGTGAGAAGAAACATCATTTGAAGCAGTCGAAGGGAAAAGGGAAGGGTAATTTGCCTAATCTGATTAATCAATCTGCTAATGATTTTTAATCAGAAATTATATAAATTATAGCGGGATGCTTTCCTGACTGCGTTAAGGTATTTTTACATTACCAAAATTCTTAGACATGTTAAACCACTAATAAAAAAATTGATTATTTTAATAAAGTCTTAATTATTTTTTTCACAAAATAAAATCAATTTCTTTTACATTTATCTAGAAAGATAAGTAAAAAAGACGTAAAGTTGATTTTAAAAAAGTTGAATACAGCAGCAAAACTTAACCATTTAATATGGTGAAAGATGATATCTATCTAAACAATGTGAAAAACGCATAATACATACGAAAAACAAATCTCGGCATTTACCATCTACAATCGGTAAACTATCCAACTCTGGTCTGCAACCCTGTATATCATCTATAGATTTCCATATGTACTACATCGTATTCAAAATTATATTTCAGATCGGAAACGCATTATGCACTTGGCAATTATTTACTATAGCAGTTTTCATCAATAAACAAAACTGCACTTGGATTATTTTGTGTAACACTACAAATGATCTATAGGAATGATACATGCCAAGCAATATTAAAAAAATGTTAAACTTAAAAGGTCCTTCTGGCCTGTCTCGGGAGGAAAATGTAGCTTTCACATTCCTTATTTGTAAAAAGCCAGCTTATTTCACTCAAATAAACGAAGATGCAATTAGTGGAACCTGATTGTAGAGCATCTAATACTAGTTTTCGTCAATACTGAATATGAATGAGAATTTCGCCAAATTAGTCAGCTATATCTAAGTTGGCTTCATTTAGAGTGATTTATGTTTTTCGCCAAATTTGGCGATATCTTGAAATGCCCGCCGTTTTAAAAATCAATGATGGATAAAGCTAAACAATGAACTTTGCCAAAAATTTAGTAAATCTTATACACATGCTCACTCACATCGAAATCGGTTAATATACGAGTGCTGTCGATTGACAAAAAATCACATTGATAAAAAATGTTAGCTGCATTAGAAATTCAAACTGCTACATTTCAGCCAATTTTCAAGATAAAGATAAAACAAAAAATGATCCAGAATCCTTGTATCAAGGTCAAACAGTTAACAAAAAAGTTTTTTTTTTAAATTTCCAAATTTTTTGTACCCCTTTTTATCGAAATTTTAGGTGGCATTGCAGCAGTTTGGAGGAAAGCGATTCCGAAAATTTTTAGTATATTTTCACCGATCATGACTCCCAGACCCCGAAATCACCCTCCGTTCAAATGTTGATATATATATCCATATCTATCTATCTATATATATATATATATATAAGGTAGATTTGGTGAAGATGCCGTAGTTTTTGACGTAATTGTTTTAAAAATCGCCTGTTGTTTATATTTGTTATTCATTGATTTCTTGATAAAGCTTATACTCTTATGTATGATTTAAAAACTTATTTCATTTTACAGATGTTATAGAAAGCTCGAAAATATTGTTTTTGTGAACACTTGCATTTCGGCATCTTACCCTTAGGTATGGGTATGATGGCCAACTATTTAGGGGTAAGATGCCTTAAGGAGTTTCAATGTACACAATAATTTTTGTGAAGCAGTATAAAACGTAATGGGACGAATAAAAGTAACTTTAATATTTTAGACGTAATGAAGTTCTTAACTTACTTAATATTAGGAAATTACAAAAATATGAATGTAACAAACGTTGGCAATATAATAAAAGAACAAACTAATATTTATTTGTTATATAATTATTTATGTTATGTTAATATACTATTTGTTTGTATAATATTTATTTAATATATTATGTTCTACTTAACATTTAAAAGAATTATGGCTCTTAAGTATGCCTATTTTTAAACATTATAACAAGTTTAACTACGGTAAAGCCACTGTGATAAAGTGCTTTAGAGACAAGCTTTTTTTTTAATGTTCTTCATATGTCCCTTTGTTCTTTTTAGCAACATCTCAGGCCTGCCACAAACTGCACGTTTGTTTAGTAACCTTAAGCAGATTTTATATAACTAATAATTTCACCGAATGCTCATGATCCCATAATAATTTTCCGAGGTTTTATTGCACTCTG
The DNA here is from genome assembly GCA_963932465.1 of Maratus speciosus. NCBI lineage: Eukaryota > Metazoa > Arthropoda > Arachnida > Araneae > Salticidae > Maratus > Maratus speciosus. Next base: position 247,305,397 of record OZ010787.1, read on the forward strand.
ATAGACACTCTGAACAATCATTCTCATTCAATTTTTAAAAAAATCCTCGTTTTCTGAATCTTGGGAAGTAATTTAATCATCATCCATAGCATCGTCAGTTGAAGATTCTGACTTTCTGCCCTTTGACTTCTTATCCAATTCCTTTTTAGAAAGGTTTGAGGCACAGGACATTCGCAGTTGCTATTGTCACACCGATTTAGTTTGGATTCTATAGGCATTTAACATATATATATATATATATTACGCTAACGTACGTAGCACAGAAATCGCGATTATTTGTTATTGTTTAATGGCAACGCACAAGAAACGCATCTCATTGGTTATTGTGTAAGAGTCCTTTGGCAGGATTTAGGGTGATCGGGTTTCTTTACGTTTTGCTTTTTCGCTGCAATTATGTAGCTTCAAAACATTATTTGAAATGCTCGTAAAAAATCTCGGCGAATGCTTAAAAGTGAAGAAGACGCAGAATTCAATTCGAATCGAAATATTCGAAATCCAAATAGAATTGATCGAGAACGCCGTTAAGCGATCGGCAAAAAAGGCTTAATAACTCTAGCATGCACGCGTTGCTTCTGAAATCCAAATTACTGATTTATACGTTCGGGGGCAGGCATAACTGTGGGTGAAACGTCAATATCTGCAAAACACTGTATTGGAAATGCGAATTAAACAGCAGTAAGAAGTTTACAAAGTTTTGTCATGACGTAAAAAGTAATTTTGTACGGACAGGTAGTTTTGACCGTACGGACCTGCGATACGAATTTCAGGTTCATTTAAGAATATTATTACAGGACCCCGAGAAGTAAGATACAATAAAACCTGCTTCGACGGAAACAAAAACGACCAGTGATACATTCCGTTTTATGCAGGTTATTTAAATTGAACAAGAATAATAGCATTTTTTTTTGGGGGGGGGGGGGGGAGAGCTGGAACTTTTTTTTCGTTTATTGCGGGATTCCGTTATAAACAGGCTTTACTCTATTAGAAAATAAATATGCTGGATGGTACTTTAAAAAAAAAAAAAAATTATAGTAATATTTGCTTACAATTTTATTATTTCTTTTTCAGTACTACACTTTATGCTGTATTTGTAATTGCTTTTTCATATAAAGATTTTAAATAAAAAATTAAATTATGGAAAATATAATTACATTTTAATTAAATTCATCAGTTAATTTCGAATAAAAAAGTTAAAGTATAAGACATATAAAAATTAAAAAACTTAACCTTTGACTTTACACAACTTTGGAACTGAACAAGAGTCGGGCCCTGATAATTTGCACCGTCTCCACCCGCCCCCTCTCTGTACGGACCTGCGATAAAAAATTCAGATTCATTTAAGAATATTATTACCGGCCCGGGCAACGCCGGGCGGGTCATGTAGTTATTTTTATTTGAATATTAAAATGGGAAACTTTGATCAAAATTATGTCATATTTAAAACGATACATTTAAACTGACTAATTTAAAATAAATTTCTTAAAGCGTCTTTTTAAAAATCTTTACTTAGCCATTTTATACAAGCTAATTTTAAATTGTTGGTTTGATCTTATTTAATCAATTACGAAATTAGCACTTAGCTGTCTCCACAGCAATTGATTCTGTCTTAAAATCCCTTAGCCAAAGGGAAATGAATGGAAATCTGATTACAGAAGATCGCCATTAATCATTTAATTACGATTAAATCTTCCGTAATATTTTCAAAGCAGATCAAATTAGAGTGTTTTTAGAGCCTGTGGGGCCTGGATGGAGGTTGGCGAGCATTGCTCGCAGGAGGCAGAAATCTTTTTGCCCTACATTTTCGACGATATCTCTGAAAATGTAATACCTTAAATTTAAATAAATGCATTTTTGAGTTCCGCGTTACGAAAGCTTTCACACGATACCGCACACGGTATACAAAGAAAAGATTTTTTTTCAAGTAACTTAATTAGCCCCTGTGCATTTTACCTAAACATATTTGTGAATGTTTAATAATCTGTAAATATGTGGGTCTTTATTACGTATTACAAATTGAACGTTCCACGTTCCATAGTTTCCGAGTAAAATGGCTGTGACAGACACAGGAGTGATCTTATAATGGTTCAGTTTTTACTTTATAAGTGCGGAACTCTAAAAATGGCTGAGATATAGCAATTCGAATTTCTAATGTGGGTGACATTTTGAAAAGTCTGATTTTTTGCCTGCGACAGTACTCGTATATGTCAACCGATTCCGATGCGAGTTCGCATGTGCACAGGAATTACTAAAGTTTCGGCCGAGATATCGTTGGATTTGGCGACCAAATATAAATCAATTTAAATAAAATCAGCTTGGATAAAGCTGACTAATTTCACGAAATTATCATTTTATATTCAGTATTGTCAAAAATTAATATTTAATCTTCTATAATCAGTTTCCACTAATTTGAGCTTCTTGTACTTGAATAATATAAGCTGGCTTTTTAAAAATAAAGGATATGAAAGCTACCTCTTCCAAATTTTTAACAGTGTACACTGTTAAAAATTTTGCAGCATTCTGGCAGGTCATTCGACTGTTTTTTTTTTTTAAATAAACGGTTTCATAACTATAATTTAACTATATTCTGACCATAAAATGGCCAATAATATGGTCAGAATAGTGTTAAAATTAAGGTTGTGTAACCGTTTTCGGAAGAAAAAAAACGGTCAAATGACCTGCCATAATGCTGCAAATTTTTAACAGTGTAGCAATTATCGCATACACCGTTAAAAATTTGCAGTATTCTGTCCAGTCATTCGACCGTTTTTTGAAAAAAACGGGTTCATAACCGTAATTTAACTATATTCTGACCACAAAATGGCCAAATTTATGATCAGAATAGTGTTAAATTACGGTTGTGTAACCGTTTTCGATAAAAACGGTCAAATGACTGGACAGAATGCTGTAAATTTTTAACAGTGTATAGACAGCACTATTACCGAATTCTTTTCTGAATCTTTGTAAATGAACGACAAATGTTACGCACGCCATAGTCTGCAGAAAGTATCTTGTGGTGCACATCATTGATGCATAGATAGTTCCAGTTTATTTCAAATAGTCTAACATTTATAAACACATATTGCACATTATTTTTTCTGATAGACCATAATGAAACGGAATTATTTGAGTGTAAATAAACTAAAATTGCTACAAGCTTCATTTTTAACACTGATCATAGCATAAGGGTCTCCAATAACATAAATCAATAAACAATTAAATTTAAAAAATCAAAAAATCCGACTGTATAAAAAACGAACTAATTAATCATTTCTCATCAATGTGAAACTATTTTTTTTTCAATTCCTGCTATTAGCTCACACTCTCGCAGCATATATTTTATTCAAATTTTCAATCGTTAATAAAATACTTATTATTCATCCAATCAAGCTGAAATATATTTTTTTAAACTTGTAGAGGATGACACATGATGTTAATCCAGTTTTTTCAAATATTAATTCATTAATTAAATTAAATTAATTAATTTTCAATAATCGAGAGAGCCCTCTTCTTGATCAAGGTATTTTAAGACCGACAGAGCCTTCTTCTTGATCAAGGCATTTTAAGCGCCAGTCAGGAGGAAAAAAGAATGGGAGAAAAAAAATTCTGTTATTGACCTAAGTAGGAATTGACTTAAAATATTTTTTTTTTTTTTATATTGCTTGTTTATATTACTTACATATATTTTTTTATTTATTTGTATTGATGACTTTTAAGTTGTGTTTAATTGTTAGTTCCTATCTATAAACACTGTTTTGATGAAGTCTATAGATGTCTATGATGGCTAGAGTTGCAGTAAAGTTCGAGACCCCACATACACAACTCCAGGTTATATAATATTTTAACGGAGCTTCTGACTGTAAAATAGTTAATGAAACATCGTCTTCATTTTGAAAGACCTATCCAATAATATGCCACTCAATAGGGTGCGTGATATATTTTTTTTCGTCTCTACCGCCATTTTGTATTTTGCGGCCGCCATTTTGAATTTATAAAAAGAAAACATTGCCTATAACCATCGGGCTGTTAAGTCGAATTGATAGAGACCTCATTCATTAAAATTCATCCAGCCTTTGGGATGTTTCGAGGGTATAAAGAAACCCACATACACAGATACGCGTGAAACACATAACCCTTCTTTTCAGTCGGGTAACTATATGTCAAATCGAGTATTTTTACGTGGGTTGTAGAACGGACAGTCTGTAAGACGGACAGACAGACGACCAAAAAACCTGAAGTCATAAACAACTTTCAACTATGTGGGATAGTGTTAAAAATGAAATGCGAGTATATCTTCTTTCTTTGCGATAATATACTTTCATCATTCATGGTATGTTTTAGCTCAAAACTTAAAAAAGACACTTAACTCTGTATTCTTATTTTCTAGTTTTGAGAAAAACTTTCCTCTAGAGTGATAAATAATGCTAATATTTTTCTGAAACGTAAAAAAAAAAAAATTAAAATTAAAAATATTAATTTATTCATGTACTGTTAAGTTATGATTACTTTCTTTCTATTCTTTTTAGATTAAATTTTTAAAAAGTGTAACTCATTTAACATTAAAATTTGAGAATCACTTTACTGCTAGAAATTAAACATGCTAATATTTTTTATTAAATTATATAAATTTTAAATGATTTACTTTTTATTTCACGTCAATTCGAACAAGTATGCCAGCGTGTCATGCACAAATGCAGATCTTCCGGAAACATAAAGAAAACTCTTTTTGTTTATTATTAAAAAAAAATCTTTTATACTATAAACTTTTCTATATAGAGAATTTGCCTGTATTTTTAGAGGTTTTTAAAGCTATTAACTTTCCAAAAGCGTGATTCAGGAGTCTTATTCTTTACTGGTCTTCTGGGAGTGCTTACATGCAAAATGAAGTAGTGTTGTAATGATAGTCTCCAGTTGTATAAATGGAAGATTTATTTCCTAGTCTTGAAAACAATTTAACTGAAAGCATAGTAGCTATTTTTGTAAGTAACGTGATTCATAGCTTTAGCGATCCATATGTTTTAGTAAGAGGAAGCATGTGTATACTAGAAAATAATTATTTCTTGAATAGTTTATGTAATCCATGTAATAGAATATAATAAGGCAAATACGCGTTAGCTATTATTTATCAGAAAAGTGTGAAAATATATAACGTCATTAACTAAAGTTTGTTATACTAAAACTTTGGAAAGATCAACCTATAAATTGGAAACACTATGCACCATAATAAATAATATAAAAAATAAACCCATGAGAAACAATAATTTGTTAATATCCCCACTATATCTCAAACTATCGCATTATAAATAAAACCTCCTAGGATTAGTCACCAAATGTAAAGGGCGCGTACCATGCGAAAACATTTGAACGGGTGAATGGAAAAAGGAAATCATTCCAGCTGATGTAAATATTGAGGGCACAAAAAAAGCATTTATATAAAAACAAAACCTGTCAATTTCGGAGAAATGTCTACCATTATTCTATTGTATGTCTATTTACTGAGTGTATATATTATAAATTTCAAAGAAAAATACTAATTAATTTATTAATTATTTTTATTATACTACCTCTGTTCAGTTTTCTTATTTTTAGAATGTTATCGTTATTCTTCTCAATTTCTTAATACAAATTAGCATTCTTTCATCTACGTGCATCAATCGAAAAAACAAAATGAATCATTTTTTTTTATTACAAGAAATATAACTAAAGAAATAACATTAAAATAGCAATTAAAGCCTTTGAGCAGGAATATTAAAAAAGCAGAAAACCAACGTTTAAAAATGCACAAATAATACGTGAAAAGCAGCAAACAGCTGTTTCGAATCTACTAGCGAGATTCTTCTTCAGTGAATCTTCAGCCGTGCTAGAAAAAGCAAGGCTGAGCAAAGTTCAGCCTTCCTTTTTCTAGCACGCTGTGTCTTGTTCTACCTTGCACTGAAGAAGAATCTCGCTAGTAGATTCGAAACAGCTATTTGCAGCTTTTCACGTATTATTTGTCCATTTTTAAACGTTGGTTTTACTTCTTTTTAAAGAAATAACAGTCTTTTAATCAAAAATTATTAATTATTTGAAACAAGTTTCACTCCTTAACCTTATATCGGAACTGCAGCATACAGGAGAAATTTTATTATTGCTGCTACCACTATTTAAAAAAAAATATCTTCGTGATATATTTATATTGCATCCGTAAATGTAGTTTACTCCGAATATAATTTATTAGTTATACTGGGAGGAACAAAAATATTTTCCTACTAGTATATAATCCCCGTCAAAAATGACGGAAAGTGAATGATAAATCTTCAAAATAATAGTTAAAAAAATATTTTTCTGACTTAAAAAAGAAAAAAAAAAGTCCTTCCGGCCAGTGCCGGGAGGAAGAGGTAGCTTTCAAATACCTTATTTTAAAAAAAGCCAACTTATATTATTCAAACACATGAAGCTCAATTTAGTGGAAACCGAATGTAAGAGATTCAATACTAATTTTTATCAATACTAAATCATTATGAATGAGAATTTCACAAAATTAGTCAGCTTTATCCAAGCTGCTTTTATTTAAAGTAACTTATATTTGGCTGAGATGTTGATGTATACTATCCACATGCTTTCTCACATAGAAATAGGCGAATACGCGTGTTATCGCGTGACAAATACAAGATCGTTTCAAAATGTTAGCCATACTAGAAATTCAAAGTGCTATAATTCAACCATTTTTTAAGATATAAACAAAAGAACAAATTTTCAGAAACAAAATCTGCTCCGGAATCTTTGTATCAAGGCCAAACACATAAAAAAATCGTTTTCATTTAACAATTTTTTAATACCTCATTTTAAATTTTATATTTAATTTTTTTTAAATGGCAACCCTTTTGAAACAAGATGGCGAATAAAGCTGGCCAACGAACTCGGTCGAGACATTGGTATGTACTATGTACAGACCAAGTAACATCCAAATCGGTTCATAAATACGCTTGTTATCGCGTGACAAAAATCAGGTCGTTTTAAAATGTCAGCCACAATAGAAATTCAAAACGCTATAACTCAGCCATTTTTTTAGATATAGACGAAACAAAAACTGTTCCGGGATCTTTGTATTAAGGTCAAACACATACAAAAAAAATCTTTTTCATTTTCTAATATTTTGGTATCTCATTTTAAATTTTAAATTTTTTAATTTTTTTTAAATGGCCGCCATTCTGAAACAAGATGGCGGAAGAAGCTGGCCAACGAACTCGGGCGAGATATTTGTATGTACTATGTACATACCAAAGTACATCTAAATCGGTTCATAAATACGCTTGTTATCACGTGACAAATATCAGGACGTTTCAAAATGTCAGCCACGCTAGAAATTCAAAATGCTATAACTCAGCCATTTTTTGAGATATAGACAAAACAAGAACTGCTCCCGAATCTTTGTATCAAGGTCAAATACATAAAAAAAATATTTTTTCAATTTTCAATTTTTTGGTACCACATTTCAAATTTAAATTTTTCTTAAAATTTTAAATGGCTGCCATTTTTAAACAAGATGGCGGATGAAGCTGGCCAACGAACTCGGTCGAGACATTGGTATGTGCTATGTACAAACGAAGTTACATCCAAATCGGCTCATAAATACGACTTTTATCGCGTGACAAAATTCAGGACGTTTCAAAATGTCAGCCACGCTAGAAATTCAAAATGCTATAACTCAGCCATTTTTTAAGATATAGACGAAACAAAAACTGCTCCGGAATCTTTGTATAAAGGTCAAATACATAAGAAAAAAATATTTTCCATTTTCAATTCTTTGGTACCACATTTTAAATTTAAAATTTTTAAGAAAATTTTAAACGGCCGCCATTTTGAAACAAAATGGCGGATGAAGCTGGCCAACGAACTCGGTCGAGACATTGGTATGTACTATATACATACCGAATTACATCCAAATCGGTTCATAAATTCGAGAGTTACAGTATGACAAAGGTCAGATATATATATATATATATATATATGGATATATATATATATATATATATATATATATATATATATATATCAACTTTTGAACGGAGGGTGGTTTCGGGGTCTGGGGGTCATGATCGATGAAAATATACCAAAATTTTTTGAAATCGCTTTCCTCCGAAGGGCTGCAATAGGTAGCTTTTTGTAATGAAAGCTACCTAAAAGTATGCCTCATGCCTTTGTTAATCCAAAAGTATTATCCCTTGATTTTTTATGATTAGATCAAAGAAATTATGTAAGCTACTATTTAGTAACCAGCACTTAAATGCGCCATTTCCAGCTACACATTCTATGATGAAAATGCTTGTTTAGGTTCCCTCTATATTACAAATTTATTGTTTAGGGGACTTTTTTCTTTTTGCTACAAACTATGTTAAAATACATAATTTTATCTGCAAGATTATTAAAATATTTTGTACCGATAAGAAATATTCCTTTTATTTGCAATGTCTTCAAATCTGATAAAATGCATTGTAAAAATAGTACGATTATAACAGAAAGTTGACGCCAAAAGAATTAGCAAGAAACATAAGCTCCTAATTTATTGGGAATTTTCACGACCTACAGAGGCGCTGCTCGCAGCCTTCGGCACAGAAAAAATCGTCCCTTTAACCCTTTAATTTCTTTCTTTCTAACCGATGACCAGGCCCCTATCTGCCGGGATGCCCCAGCTTAACGGGTTTAGTACCTGGCATCGGGGCGAAAGACCGCCTAGCCGCCGCAAAGCTGCAATAAACATGACATCATTGCCACGATCGTCATCCTATCTGCAGTGCCTACTGCTCGTTTGTGTATACTATGTTTTGCCGGTTACTTAACGTTATATCCTGTTGTTCGGCACCTGCACATTGCTACTCATGTTGGTCTCGTAATTTAGAACCTTGATCAGATGACGAGACCTTCACCTGGCAAGGCACCTCCAGAGGTATAATTCACAGGTAACTTGGAGGACTTTGCACCCACGACGGATTTTACATGCACCATGCGCGATTAGCGTACACGGCAGATTATAGCCGGCAGTAGGCCTCGATCCCGCGGCCTTAGCTGCGGATTCGATGCTCTGCCAACTGGTCCATCGCTGCCCGAACTACTTCTGAATGACCTGGGATTTAGAAGCCGAATTGTTGGTGCAGACTTGTCATAAGAAAAATGATTGGAGGGGGGTGAGGAAGCAAAAAAAAAAAAAAAAATAATAATAATAATAAAAATAAATAAATTTAAAAAATGGAGCGCCGCAGATAGACAAGTTGCACCGAAAGTTAATTTTGGGCCGAAATGCTAGGCAAACATAACGATGCAGGGGGATGAGACTCCGCCTATCTACCGTACCCCACCGCGTAGAAATTGACTCCGTAGACTTCCCACTGGAGAGGGTCCGGTAGTTTGTGCAGGCTATAGCCTATGTGCAACTAAGAATAATAAAGAGGCGGTAGTCAAAAGAAAAAAAAAAGCAATTTAGCAAATTACAACGACCATTTGGAAAATGATTTTTTCAAAGACTAAAATTTAAGGCCTAAAAAAATCGCACGGAGTTGATCATACAGTACGTACGCCATGAATTAAACATTAATAGTGTTATTACACGTAAAAACTCCAAGCGACAGAAATCGCGTGCGACTCGTATTTGGTGTGGAATATTTATATGTATTCATTCCTGTCCTATTTATCTTTTTTGTTATTTTTAATTGGCTTATTCCATGTTTCTTTTGCATGTGAAAATCTTACAAATTAAAATTAACTCTTTGGCGGAAACTGTTATTCATTTTCTTTCATTTTCATTACTTATTATCCACCTGAAACTTGCGTATTATCCAAGCATTTCATTGGCTTTTCGGGAAAAGGCTTTTTTCCGTCGTCAGATTTCCAAGAAATCTGATGACACATTTTAAATGAAATTTCATTCTTAAACTTCTAAACATCCCACAATATTACTTTTTACATTGTCGTGTAGAGAAAAAAAAATGTATTTGTTAATGCAATTTTTTTGAAAGCTGTATCTCAATTTGTTTCTGAGTTATTAATTTTTTTTTTGTAGTTTTTATTACTTTTTTGTCATAGTGGCAACAGGTCTCTGTTGAAAGTAAAGGGAACAGTGGCGTGGCGTCCGGTCATCGCTGGATGCGGCGATGACCAAGCTTTATTTTAAAACTCTTAATAAGCTTTTAAAACTCTACGATCCAGTTTTAGCAGAACATTTGGAGTTTATGTATAAGTGAAGGTAAGATTTAAAGTTTCTTTTTTGAACATTCAACCATTGAATTTTAGAGTTAATAATTTTTCACCACAAACTTAAATAATTGCGATGACCACCGAAAATTTTCACGCCACGCCACTGAAAGGGAAATACATATTACTGTATAGACCAATCACAAAACGAATAAAATGCGGATTAAACCAATAAAAACCTTCAGATATGCTTTTCATTTCCTACCCTGACGAGAACAATAACCATTTTTCCAAATGGTTAAAAAAAAAAAAACTGAAAGGGAAAGGGGTTAGCTTGTATATGTTATTACACTTAAAACTTACTTATAGCTATTTACTTAACTATCATTTATTATATATATTGTTTTAATATTATCCTATAGCAGTAGGTGACACTAAACTAATTAGAGTAATTTACTTTAGATTACTTAAATATTGCCTGGCTATTTAAAATGAATTTATATTTTAATCATTTCTAATATTAGAATCAGGATTTTATTTATTAATTATTATTATTATTATTTTAATATTATCTTATGACAAGTTAACTATGAATTGGCATACTATTACTTAGCTAGGAGGGTCCCTTTAACCCTTTATCTACTGACGGTACTTATAAGTACCGATAAAATAATTTGTTATGAAATTAATTTAATACATCAATTAGTAGTAATAGAGTTTTGAATGAATTATAGATGCATTAATTTATCATGTTCCAAAAGCATTATGGATAACACAAAACAAAAATATTTTTTAAAGGATGATTTCTTTGTCCTTTGCATTTTTTCAGGTTTCTTGGCGTTGGAAAGGGGGGGGGGGATTTTTCAAAGCAGAAATTTTTTTATATTTCTATTGTAAGAACATTATATTTGTAGATTTCCTAATTTTACAAAATCCTAAGAAAAATATTTAAAATAAAAGATTTGAGTGGGGTTATAAATATTACACAAAATCCTTCTAAATTCAAATTTAATTAATTCTTATAAATCCTTAAATCCTTCAAAAATCCTTCTAAATTATTAAATAATTATGTAAATCTTCTAATTTAGTTTCAAAAATTCACGAAAAATGCTTTAGAAGATGAAATTTTGATGAATTCATAATTCAGTACATAAAAGGTTATTTTCCCTTTAAATAACGCTAAAGTGCCATTGAAATAATTCTTTATTATAAATGCATTTGAAAGTTTTAGATATTCAAATTCGGATAATTTTTACTTTTAATTTAGAACTTGTTGTTGATGATGATTTGATATGGTATTTGGAGACTTGCTTAATAAAATATTAGTTTTTGAAGGTTTTAAACAAAGTTAAAATATTTAAAGGTTCTGATATACTATTACAAATATTTTAAGACCTACATCCGCGTTAACCTGCATTTTTTCTAATGAAGCGTTCAAAGAGTCATTCATTTGTTTGTAGATTTGCTGGAATTTGAATCTGAATGACAACAGTATCGTTTGTTTAGATGTGATTTCTATGCTTATAACAGCTTAATTTTAATTTAGAACGTAATACATTATAAATGGATATATGTTACACACGTTTTATGTGAAAATATGCCGAACAGACATGATTTCAAGTAGGAAAAAAATTATCATTTAGCCGTCATATGCTAGGATATGTTTTTCATTAAGCCTAACATGGCGTTTAGCTACGATCGATTCGCAGAAGAGTGGTTCGCACTTCATGGTTCCGACAGTTTCCTGCACTCAGATTTTATTATAAGTAGATACGCTGTGAGACTTGACCAAGTCTCTGATGAAGTACTGTCCAGAAACTACATGAAAATTGCGCTTTCCTCTCAAATGAACAAGAACGCGTGCGTAAATTTTGAGTAAAATCGATTCGTTAGATAAGTTTATTCAATAGAAAACGTTACAACGTTTTTGTTCCTAGTTTTGCCACTGATGTAGTATGGTGTCAAATTTTTCGAATGCCAATGTAACTTTTCTTTTAAATATAAAGCTATTTTCACTGGTGGATGCCTGTTTATGTTTGGAGTTTGCGATCAGGAAAATTGAATTTTAATTTACAAATAAAAACGACTAGAGTTAAAGGATTATTATTAATAATGTGTTTTTAATTTACACATTTTGTAATTTGTCTGAACGAAGCAGTCTAAAATCGTGTCCTGCTATCACATATTGATTTTATTTACTGTTCTGTGTTCTGTACAATCCTTAAAAGTTGAAGACTATTATGAATTTTTCAACAAAATTACTTATTTTTGCTATCAGTTATGTTTGAGCTATTATAGCCTGGTGCTGTAATCCTGCCTTCCCGGAAAACAGTGCATGTGTTGAAACCAATATTATTTTTTTTTACATTTAATATACACTAGAGCCCGAAAAACTGGTACAGGCGTGCGTATGAAAATAACGTAACTATGCGACCAATGAGCTTAATACGATGCGGTTGGCAATGTCATTGTCTGGCGAAGCTGTTAGAACAGTTCCTGCTACTACAATGGCAGATTATCATGATTTGAATGACTTTGAACGTGGTGTTATAATCGCCACATGAGATATAGGACATATTAGCATTTCCTTGGTAACGGTGCAATTTAGATTTTAGCACACGACCATTTCTCGAGTGACCGTGAATATGATGTATTTGGTAAAACATCAAATTTCCGACACAGATGTGGGCGTAAAAAAACTTTGAAAGGAAGGGACCGTCGGTGACTTACGAGGTTCCTTAAATGAGATAGACGCACAACACTTCCTCAAATTGTAGCGGATCTTAATGTTGGGGCATCAATAAGTTTCAGCGTGCGAACTATTTAGAAAACCGTCATTGATATGGGCTTTCGTAGCCGCAGACCCACTAGTGTACCGTTGCTGACTGCAGGGAACAAATCTTAACACCCCGCCTGGGCCCATTAACACCTCTATTCAACTGTTAATGACTGGAAACACGTTGTCTGATTAAAACACGAGTTTTTTTTTCCAGTTGTATCGGGTGGACGAACGTGCACAGGTATTGCGACAACCTCCTGAATACATATACCCTACATGTCAACAGGGATAGTTTAATCTGCGGTGCCCCACACGTACTGAGTTGCTACCGAATGACTCCAGAAGCAATCTTCTGAATTTAGACATCTCCCTTGGCCACCGAAATCCCCAGACAAGAACATTATTGAGCATATCTGGGATGGCTTGCAACGTGTTGTTCGGAAGAGATCTCCACATCCTTGCACACCTGTGGATTTGTGGGCTTCCCTCGCAGGACTCATGGTATGAATTGCTTCATGAATACCATTATTTATTAGTCGATTCAATGCCACGTCCTATTGCAGCACTTCTGCAAGCTCGTCGGAGCACCAGGTATTAGACAGGTTATTAGGCTAATTTATTAGGCAGGTGTACCAGTTTTTCAGGAACTTGAGTGTATTATTTAGATTCCAACTAAGAGTACCAGGAAGATTTTCTATGAAGAATATCAATTATGCTTTGAAATAAAGTTTTAAAACTTTTTTAATAGCCCGAAGCGATACTTTTGTATTTGCCGCATGCCAGGAGTTAATATGCGAAGAAATCGCCAAATATCGCTACTTACAGCAGCTTTATTTATTCTGATTGTTTGAGTGGTTTAAACGCATACTTAGATTACGTACCTGTTAAATTCGTATTTTATTATAATTATTATACGATTTTATATATTTAGTGATGTACATTTTATTTCGTTAAGGAATATTAGTCGCAAACATAAGTTACACTATTTATATTGCTTTAAATTCAAACGAAGTAATCTATCGTAATCAGGCTTAATATATAAAGATAGTTTTTTTTTTTTTTTTTTTGCTTGAAAAGTATTTTAAAAACAGAAAAATTATCGGTAAATTCAGATAGAGTTTTCAAAAGTAATTGCATTTGAAAAAACATTTTTCCCATTTGACTATGTAAATATTTAAATTCTGCGACGTCTAGAAGTTAAAAAAATTGCAGTAAAGCGAAATGTATTGGATAGGTAGTGCCATCGTCAATATGACCTCAGCGTTACTCACGGGCATGTTTTGATTTATAATATAGATATTTACGTAACGTATTGTATTTTACCTGCCTACACATACGTTATCAATCAATTATATTAATAATTATTATAGATGATATGTATTTCAACTGTATTTATTCCTTCTATTAGGAACAAACTTTCTGCCGTTTAAAAAGTGTTCAAAATGAATTTTTGTTTTTCGTTTTAATGTATGCTAGTTGCGTCAATATTCTTTTATTTAATTATATATGATTTATGTTCAAAAAATCATTTAAAATAATTTATTTAGTTGTAATTTTAATCATTCTTTTGTTTATAAATCATAATCGTGGGTGTAAAACCATTATTTTTATTGGTATTTTCATTTAAGATTTGGATGAGTCCTTTGGATGAAGATTTGGTATATATTTTATTGGAGGCTAAACGTAATGAACGATAATTTAAAGTTATTTATCTCGATAAATGTATCCAAAACTAATTATGTTTGGATCAATTGTAAGAGATTTCACGTATCTTTTTAATTTAAGGGGACGGTGGACGTTAATTTTTTTTTTTTTAATTTTCACCATAGAAATATAAAATTTTGTGCATATATACATTTCATCATAAGTACTTAGAACACCTTAAAAGAAATTTCTAATCGTATTATAATTTTAAAGTTTAAAAAAAAAATTAAAATTTTAAAGTGAAATTTTAAAGTGCTCCGGTCGTCTCAATTTTTGAGATATGTCCTTGCTTTTCCATTTTAATCACTTAAGACTATATCACAAACAAATCTAAGCATCGAATTTTTAATATCTTGTATAGTTATTTTTTTAGAATTTTTTTTCTGAATTTCATGTCGATTTTCATCATAATTTTGCCTTTTAATACGTTAAAAATCAAATTTAATTATCTTAATGAAGTCGAATTTCAAAATGCATGCTTAGTTGCTTTGTCAACAATATCAGTATTCTTCCTTATTAATTTCATGAATTTTAATCAAAAATTAAGACGCCCGGAGAATTTCAAAAATCTAAAAACGTTGAAAAATCAGTTTTGAGAAAAACAGATTTAAAGTATATAAATACACTTACCTTTATTATTTACTTCTTAGAAGCTTCATAAATAATATTTTAATTAAAAAAAACTATTTTGGTACTATTATACAAGAGAAATAGACTTTTATTTACAAAAGTACAATCAGTATGACTATAAAAAAGATTTCATTGCATTTTAAAAAATCGTTGAAATTCGATATAATTAGTGTGCATGTACATATCAGTAAAATTTATTACTTAAATTTACAACTATTCTTATTTTATCTTTTCAACAACTAACTACATATACGTGTGATTAAAAAAAAAAAAAAAAATCAGGTGTAATTTTCCCTCTAGTTGATTTATGGACAGCCCCCCCCCCTCCCAGAAGAAAAAACACGAAAGAGATAATATCATAAACCAAAGCATATTACTTCAACATAAAACCATTGTTTCTAATTTAGACTCTCGAAAAATAAAAGCTGCTATTGGCGAGTAATAAATGCTATTAGCAATAGTTGCACTTGGCTAGCATAAAAGTACCGATTTATGTAACATTCTAAAAACATTTCATTATAAAATCTTCAATTTACTGTAAATATTTTCCATAATATAATGTTTCGTAATACATATATATATAATGATTTTGCAATTCCTCGTAAATGAAAATCCATAGCTTTTACTGCCCCCCCCCACACACACACACCACCACCACAAAAAAAAGAAAAAAAAAAATCAAAGACTGAAAATTTTTATTTCAACATCACAGCACTGTTGATAATTTAGAATCGCAAAAAACACAAACTGCTATTGGCAAAATTAGCACCTGGCTAACATAAAAGTACCGATTTATGCAATGTTTCATTATAAAATTTTCAATTTACTGTAAAATGATGGCTTTTACACCCCTCCCCCCCCCCTGTAAAAAAACAGGAATCTAAAGAAATATCAAAAACAAAAAAATTTACATCAACATCGAAGCACTCTTAGTAGCATCGCTAAAAATAAAAACTGATATTTGCAAAATTTGCGCTTCACTAACCTAAAAAGTACCGATTTATGTAACATTCCAGGAACATCTGATTATAAAATTTTCAATTTACTGCAAATGTTTTCTGTAAAATAATGTACATACATATAAAATGATTTTACAATACCTTGTACAAAGAAAATCCATGGCTTTTACGCTCCCCCCCCCCCCCACCCAAAAAAAATCGAAAGAAATATCAAAAAACAAAAAAATTACTTCAACATCAAAGCACTGTTTTTTAATTTAGCATCGCTAAAAATAAAAACTGCTATTTGCAAAATTTGCACCTGACTAACCTAAAAGTACCAATTTATGTAACATTTCAGAAACATCTGATCATAAAATATTCATTTTACTGTAAATGTTTTCTGTGAAATATTGTACATATATATAAAGCAATTTTACAATACCTTGTACAAAGAAAATCGATTGCTTTTACACTAACTCCCCCCCCCCCTCCCCCCAAAAAAATCGAAAGAAATATCAAACAACAAAAAAATTACTTCAACATCAAAGCACTGTTTTTTAATTTAGCATCGCTAAAAATAAAAACTGCTATTGGCAAAATTTGCACCTGACTAACCTAAAAGTACCAATTTATGTAACATTTCAGAAACATCTGATCATAAAATATTCATTTTACTGTAAATGTTTTCTGTGAAATATTGTACATATATATAAAGCAATTTTACAATACCTTGAACAAAGAAAATCGATTGCTTTTACACTAACCCCCCCCCCTCCCCCCCAAAAAAAATCGAAAGAAATATCAAAAAACAAAAAAATTACTTCAACATCAAAGCACTGTTTTTTAATTTAGCATCGCTAAAACTAAAAACTGCTATTTGCAAAATTTATACCTGACTAACCTAAAAGTACCAATTTATGTAACATTCCAGAAACATCTGATCATAAAATCATCAATTTACTGTAAATGTTTTCTGTAAAATATTGTACATATATATAAAGTAATTTTATAATACATTGTACAAAGAAAATCTATTGCTTTTACACTAACCCCCCCCCCCCCAAAAAAAAAAAAAAATAATAATCGAAAGAAATATAAAAAAACAAAGCACTGTTTTCTAATTTAGCATTACTAAAAATAAAAACTGCTATTTGCAAAATTTGCACCTGGCTAACCTAAAAGTACCGATTTATGTAATATTACAGAAAAAATTCATTATAAAATATTCAATTTACTATAAATATTTTTTGTAAAATAATGTTTAGCATATATATAAATGATTCGTCAGTACCTTGTACAAAGAAAATTCATGGCTGTTGCAAGAAACATACGGCTGTTCAGAATCGGGGAAAAATATCGACACATTTCATCACACAATAGATAATAAGCAATAAATAGTAGAATCTGTGTTGGGCGGGGGGGGGGGGAATCTGACTTTTACAGAGAATTAAAATCCTCCAGCCGAGTAAGTGTTGCCTTCTTTTTTAACTTGTGCATTATTTTTTATTGTTTTTGAGAATTTTTTAGCGTTTCTGCATTTTTTCCATTCAACGGAACTTTTTTTTCGACTTTGATTCAGACGGCGTTGATCACGCTTCTGGGCAATTTGTAATGAAAATGAATTTGCCGCTTCCTGATCCATTTTTAGTGTATTCACACAACCAAAGTTAAATTCCCCAATAGCTGCTACAACAGCGATTTCAAGTCTTTTCCTTGAAACAAATGTTTCTTTAGGGCAATTTTTCCAAATTAAGCTGTGCAAACTTTCATTGGCATTCTGAGTTTTTCCCTTGGCGCACCTCGACAAAAGTTCTGTACTTGCCAGTCTTTGATACACTGGCAATATTTTTGATACAATGCCTTCAGACAGTTTAGTTTTCATTGTAGAGTGAGACTTGGGTTTTTCATTTTTATATTGGGCTCTTTGAAAAAAGCACCAGGATTCAGGACCAGTGGGGCACTTTGAGTGTTTCGGTGAAAGGTCCGTAGAAGAGCAATGCAATAAAGTTGCATAAATTGCCGTTTTCATGCCATTCACATCATTAACATTTTCACGAATAGCTTTGCGATAGAAGTTTGTAAGTTTTACGATTGTCTCTTCTTTTAAATTCCCCTCTTTTCTTCCTCCTATGCATACGTCTTTAGCCCGCCATTCTTTCACTTTATTACGGAGCCCTACTCCAAGACGCTTTGCAACATGATTGATGCATTCTTCTTTCGCAAGTTTTATACCAACACCATACACATTTAGTCCCTGCAAATGCTGAAACGTTTTAGCATCACCATCCGAAAGAATAGTAGTATAATGAATTGCATTTTGTGCTGATCGTTTCCAGATTACTTCAGCTGCTGTCATTTCCATGGCATTAGATGATCCATAAAAGTTTTGCGAACATTGTTTATTATGGCCTTCAAACCATACATAAAATTCAGCGCTATCTGAACCTAGATCTCTCTTGGAGCAAATACATTCAGAACAATACTTCGACAAAATTTCAAAATCGATCACAAGTCCAGTTAGTATATCAATAGCGAAACCTATACCATATAAAGATGTATGACCACGTTTGTGCCACGTACCATCATATGAAACTGCTACATCAATAACATCCTCATTCTCGTTGCTACCCAACTCTTCATGATTGCGATATACAATGTTGCGAGAAAATTCAAGAACATCATCTTTGAGTTTTTCTTTTTCCTCTGATAATTCATGAAGACAGTGCGAAAATGTCTTTTTATCCATGGCATGCAAGCCCACAACCATTGAGAATATTTCAAGCGCAGCATGGCCTTTTCCTATCTTTAAAAATGCCTCAACAAGTTTTTTATTGATGTCGAAACAGTTCGACTCATTTCCACGAGTACTAGAAAAACTTGAACTGAATATTTTCCCACAACTTTTACAAAATAATTTTAATTTTGTGGAATAGCCATACATTCTTTCAGTGTCAACATCTAAAGAATTTGCTTCACATTTATCACATTTTACATTACACAGGAATGAAGCCCATGTTTTACTTTGCATTATAACTTAAGAAACATTTTTCACATCTTCAACTTCATTGGATAGACATTTTGATGACACCTGTAAAACTT
This sequence comes from Maratus speciosus, assembly GCA_963932465.1. Taxonomy (NCBI): domain Eukaryota; kingdom Metazoa; phylum Arthropoda; class Arachnida; order Araneae; family Salticidae; genus Maratus; species Maratus speciosus. Next base: position 247,324,714 of record OZ010787.1, read on the forward strand.
CACTTAGTTTTTTCTCGCTAGCAGTTGCAGGAACAATAACAGCTGAATCATTTAAACTCATATCACTATTTGAAGAAGAATTAAAAGTTTCACTTATAACATTACTGTCTTCTCCAGGTTTGTTTTGAAGAGATGACCATCGTGCATTAGCTCTTTTTCGAGTTGCAAGTTTTTTATTGGTAGGTCTTCCTTTAGGCTTTCGCCACCGTTTATTAATAGCTTCCATAATTCTTCAAATACTAAAAGAATTGACCAAAAAACAGGCTATAATGAGCAATTGAAAAATTTTAGTTCTGAAAAGAACAGTTGTGCAAAAGATAAATATAACTTCTCACTTTAGATATCATAAACGAAGAAAATTTCCAATAAAAATCACACTTTTTGCCGCTAAAACAAGTAAATAACATGTAAACAGTGAAGAAACGGTTACAGTTAAACTGAACTGTTGCCACATATCCTTAAATTATTTATTAAAAATGTTAATTATTTAAAATCTGGCGATAATTTACATAAAACAGCTGTCACATGCATTTGTTTACATTCTAGACGAAATTTAAAGGGCCGAAAAATTGTTTGTGTACAAAATTCAAAAGCTTGTAACTTTGCGAAAAATAGTCACAGCTGTATGCGGTTTTTTGCAAATGGCACAGAACAAACTGGAGAATAATAATATGCACAAAAATAATTTCCGATTTTCGGGTTGATTTTCGCTCAAATGAAGATCCACCGTCCCCTTGATATTCTAGATTTCCTGAAATAAAGAAACGAATGTCAAGCTTTTTGCTTTGAACAGTATCCGCCTTTGTTTCTGCATGACCAGCAATTACATTGGCATTCAATAGTGATTTCCACTGTATTACTTTTAAAATCTAACGTATATAATGTGGAAGTTGGGATATAACATATTCTAATCCAGTTACAAACACGTAATTTATGTTAACAGAATCATTGATGCTTTGAAACAAGGCTTAGTTGTTATACAATAACGTAGAAATTGTAGATATTTTAGCCAACATATTATTTATGATATATATATATATATATAAAGGTTACAGATCTCTAACTGCAGGATCATTGTACAGAATGTTTGCAGTTTATTTCAGAAATAAAAAACCTTATCTAAATTTTGAAATATTTAAACTGTAGAAGTGTTATACGAAATATCTATTATTTATTTTAAGCGTTTTAAATCCTATGAAATGTTTTCTTCCTTCAATATATATAATAATAATAACGATTCACAACTAACCGTAACAGTATTCGAATTTACAAGAGAAACATTTTGTTATAGTGCATAGTGTTTTGTTATAGTACAATAAAAGAAACAAGTGGGTAAGTGTGATCACAGATCGCACAGAGGGTTTCGTTTAAGATTCCATTCAAAACACTTTATCCTTTTGCAAAATCTCATAGTTCCACATTTCGCAACCAGGGGGTGATCTGGTTCATCACTTCTATCCAAAAACAACTATATCAAACCTCTATCCAAACGAAATTCCGTTTTACAAACTATCCGTAGGTATATTAGTCGAGTTGATCGGACCTATAGCACCCGAGATAGATATGCTTCCCTGTCGGTAAAAATTGGAACTAAAATATGTACGGCTATGATGCATAATATGAAAGAGTGGTTAAAGGAGTGTCGGTAAAAGTTAGAAAAGTGCGTCTCGGGTGAAAAGTGTGAAAGTTAGAAAAATTGCTAAAAATACAGAAGTTAGAGTCCGGAAGGGTAAATAATATAAGACTTTTTTAAAATTTTATGATACGTCTTTTGATGTGAGGTGTTCAGCTATAAGTATCGAGAATTTCAAGTCTTCAACTTAATTAGGGCTCAGTTAGAAAAAAAAAACTTAAAATACACAAGTTAGAGCCCAGAGGGGGTAACTTTATCACTTTTTCAAAATTTTATGGTACGTCGTTTGATGTCAGGTATTCAGCTATAAGAACCTAAAATTTCAAGTATTCAACTTAATTACGGGCTTAGTTAGAAAGAAAAGCTTAAAATACACAAGTTAGAGCCGTGGGGGGGGGGGGGGGGGTAAAATATAAGACTTTTTCAAAATTTTATGATTTGTCGTTTGATGTGAGGTGTTCAGCTATAAGAATCCAAAATTTCAAGTCTCATTCATATAAAGTTTCTGAGAACGGGCTCTGTGATAGACAGACAGAGATACAGACGGACAGACAGAGTAGTGAGACTAGGGTTTCGTCGGATGAATGAAACCCTAAAAATATGAATAATGAACCATTACAACGATTACTAAATTCATTTGGATTAAAAAATATACATAGATAATTTTTATGAAGATTGGTTGAAAACAAATTGAACAAACATTGAATTTGATAAACACACCGAAAGACAAACTTTCGTGATAAAGAGAGCGTTGATGTAATGCCGAAAATATAAAATATTAAACACACGATTTGAAATTACCTAATTAAAGAGTTTACAGTATAATATAGTATAAATGTCTACTAAAGGATTAAAAGAATTATTAGAAATCTGAGAGAGGTAGATAATACAGAAGAAAGAACGAGAAATAACAAAATAAGGTTTATAAAAAAAATTAATTAGCTAAAAGTAAAGTTGCTGGAACTTAATGATAATGAAATAATGATTCTTAACGCATCAAATAGCTTAAAATAAACAAAAATTAACCAACTAGCTTTGATGTGTCAAATTTAATATTAATCCTAAAGTCATAAAAGATTTGTGCTCAACTGGTGTCATGGCGCCATTCTAAAAACAACTAGTATTACAAATTATTTAAAAATGACTTTCTACAAAAACTATGGCATTTTTGCATTATTCTATTTATCAGTCGAAAATATAAGTACGCATATCATTTATATATTTACTATTTTATCTCAATCTTATTGATTTAACAAGTAACTATACGAGTAGGAAAAGCACGGGGACTAAATGGCGTGACAACGCCAGTTAAGGATTAAAAACTTTAATTAGAATACAGCTTAACAGGGAAAGTTTTTTTCTTATTAAACACTGTACAGCGGAACTTGAGTCACTCCAAAAAATGTTGCATACTTGTTTCAAGCATAAAATATATGATATAAAAAAACTCCAAATCTTGATTATAAATTAAACTTTTTAACATATCACAGCATAATTGTACTGATTTAAAGAGAAAGAAAATGTTTTAGCATTGAAATATCACCCCCGCCTCTCTCATAAAACACAAGATAAAATAAGCTTTATAATTAGACATACGGTAATTCTGAAATGTGTGGGAAACTTTCCATTTTAATAAAGTTTACCTATTAAAAAAATAAGAGAAATCAATGTAATTATTTTTATTCGTTGAAATTTTTGAAAAGATGGATATAGAAAGAAGAAATGCGAGGGCAGAATAAAAACAAGATTCCTTTAACGTTTGAGATTATTTTTAATTTGTAAGATAATTAAAAATATATAAGCTTAAGAATTATAAAAAGTAGACACATTGCCATTTCGGAAGATATGAAAATTCCTCTAATATTATAAAACACTAAGATACACTACTTGCATCATGAAAAATGACATGATAACTCCTAAGTTAATTTTTAAAGTTTCATAAAGTATAGTCGTTAAATATTCATAAAAAAAAATAATTACAAGTTCCACTGCGTACGTTTACCCTGCATAATAGAGGGTTGCATGGTTCTACTCTTTACTACCACTATTTTGAAATAGTAATCGTCCTGTTATTTAATCTGAGAACTTATAAAGCGATGATCACATAAAGCCGTGATTTTCGGAAGCGATGTTTCTCAAAAATCCACATATCATTTACTTAAACATCTATAATTAAACAAAGGAGGAATATCTGTTTGTACGTCAAAAAAAGGTCATACTTTAGGAATTTTTATGGGTATGATTAACACCGTAAACAGTTGGGGGGAGGGGGGGGCTACAACTTAATAGATTACGTTCGGAGTGTTCCGTATATTTTTTAATAATGAAAAAAAATCAAACTATGTCCTTGGCATACATATAAGATGTGCTGTCCTGAAAAGGCTGTATCAACTGGCTGCTTATAACGAGCAATCCGAAAACAACAAATAATAATATAAAAATATTCATGGGAATAATCTTTAGCTTATTGGCTTTAGCAAATTAAGATAGGAACTGCGAGAATGTTTTAAAATTTAAATACATTTGATAATGAAAGCAATTTTTAGTAATAAAAATCAACTTGGTCTTAAAATGCCTGTAAATATAGTATTAAAATCATTGTAAATAATCGAAAAGAAAATCCTTCATACTCTCTATATAGAAATAAATTCTGAAAGTTTGGGTTAAAATCTAAAGGAAATCGGTTAAATGGTTCTCGGGCACTTTAAGCGGCCAAGTAAAGAACGTCGTTTTGGAAAAAATATGTGTAAAGCAACAACTTTCTAGTTATCTGCAACATTCTCACCTGCGACGCTTATTCTCCTTATATAACTAGTTTTAAACAATTGCCGACATATTTGAATTTTTCTATATCTGTGTGTCTGGTCGTCTATCTGTCTGTCCGCACTCTAACTTTTTCAAATGTGCTTGGATTTCCAACACAATTATATATACATTGTTATGGCTATTTATAGTATGTTCTGTAGTGAAAAATGATGCATGTAGCGGTAATAGTTCGTTTACAGGGACAAACAAAAAAATTCCGTTACATTACGCTCTTTGTGAAAGCGTGATTTGCGGGACATTTCAATAATATTAGGATACACATAAAATAATTAAATTTATATACTTGACTGAGGTGAACTGCGAGATACTTCCTGTTTATAAATTTATTGTAAATTTTAAAGTTTGTTGCAATTCTTAGAGACAAACCTCGAAACTTGATTTAAATATAGTATTAGTTTAGTAGGTGTTATTACTACTGTTGGTACCAATTGAGTTTTTGTACCATGATTTGCGACAGTGTAATTTGGGGGGGGGAGGGGGGATTTCTTTTTATGCAGCTATTGTGCATTCATTTTGAAACTCATTACTAAATGAACTTATTTTTTTCATGGCTTAATTTAGAACAAGATAAAAATTTGAACAATCGGTTTAAAAAAAAAACTGCCACATGTATTATCCTCATGTATACTCATGAAACGCTAAAATTATCTAAACTGCCAAATAATACTAATGTACTGTATCAACAAACATTCGCATTATTGAGCTCTTTTAAGGATATATTTTATCTTTTTCAACTAATATCACTCTGAAATCGAGTCCTATAAATTTTAATTTTAAATAGTCATTTTAGATTATTTATATTTCCGACTTAGTGTGTGTGTTTATATTTTAATACGTAAAAAAATAATCACTTAATCTGAGGCAAACAAATTAAATAAAATTATCATTACTTTTTAATTTATTGATAAACTAATAAAATCAAAAAATTCTGATGGCGTATGTCTCTAATCTGTTTTCATTAGAATTTTCTATATTTTTATTAAAACTAAAAAGATTTAGCGATATTCTTAAACTGTTAAAACAAATAAAATACATTTAAAAAAAATACGTGTTTTAACCTTTATGAAAAATCAAATTACTTGTTTTATCTGAAGGTCTCTAAAAGTATTTAAAATTATACGTTGAATTTTATTTTATTTTTAATTTTATTAAAGGAAATACATGTAATTTTACATTATTTTTCTTATAAAAGTAATAGTCTCTGTTATTTAAATGGATATTACAGGCTTTTTTATTTTAAATCAGTGATAAACATTTATAAATATAATTACACTTTTAAACGAAGAAATGCACATTTTTTAAATTAACGTTTTAAAAATATTTATAGATAGTACATAAAGCTATTAATAAACATTTTTATGAAAATGAGACAGTGAAAGAATATTTAGCTTAAACAGTTTCGTGGAAGAATTTCATTTTAAATTAAAAACAGAAATGGCGACATATTTTTTGGAAATTATGTCATTTTCAGTAAGTTTTGAGAAATGATAAATGAAGAGTACAAACACTAATTGAAGGAATCTGTTGCAAGGGGGTATTTTTATTTACAGTAATTAACTTTCTATTCGAGATTTTTAAATGTCCTTCTTGAAAGTGTTCCGTTCAAAAAGATGATATTTTTTAAAAAAGCATTGCATTTATATTACTAATATTTCTTTTGACACGTCTGAAAAAAATGTAATAATATTTCTTTTTATAGAGAATTTTTTTCAAAAAAAAAAAAAAGCTCTTTTTCCAGTATTTGATTAAATTTTACGCATGCTTTACTTTCATTTAAATAAGTCTTTCTCAAAAAAATTTTTTTTTAATCTTAATATTAGTATTTTTAAATTTTAATATTGTTCGTAAACTGTTTAAGTATGCATGCATTCAAATAACACACTTAAAATATTTTCCGAGAAAATAACGTTAAGAAAAATCTATTTTTCAATTAGAAGCAAATGTGGAAGCAACTACTTTATTGAAGATTACAAACCCCAGTCGGTCTTGTACCGGTCCATAAAAAGATACCGTTTATCTGTTTGTGTCCTTTTTTTTCCCTCGGGGCCACGTGAGGGTCAATTTTGAGCTTTAATTAAAGCCAGAAAATGTGAAATTGAGCTTCAGTTTTTTGTCTTTTTTAATTTTAAATATACATTTTTTAATGATAAAAACCAGAAAAGTGAAATAGAATTTCAGTTTTATTTGGCTTTTCTTAATGGTAAATATACATACATTTTTTAATAAGTACCGTTGCGAGTAAAAATATACATTCAATCTGTTTATCTTTGTGATTTTTTTTCACTTGTATTTCTATACAGATTACGGGGATGGAAATTTAAATCTGTAGAAAAAAACGAACAGTATGAATACGATTTACAGAAACAAAACATTGCAATAGTAAATATTCATAAAAAAGGCACACTCAGTACAACACAGGTATCAACTAAACTTTTTTGTTTGTTTAAATCCCATTAAGGCTCCGGCGATCGCGATTTAAACATAAATAAAATACAGAAAGTATGAAAAATACCCCCAGATAACATTTTTTTTGTAAAATAAATGATGCCCATTTTACTGCTAAAGTATCTTCTAAACGTAAGCAGTTTTTGTATTCATAATTCCACCTGAATACCGGTGATAGCGATTTTAAAATGCACAAAAACAGAAAGCTTATGAGAGCTATACGCTTAAAAACCACGTTCTATTTGGAAATGCGTAGAAGCAATTATAATGCGGGGAAACTGAAAGAAAATAAAGCTCGTTCATTAGCGCTCACTGAGGATTTTTAAATAATATTTCTTCACATTGTAATAATAACAATAATAATAATTCTTAATTTATTATTAAAAGTGTAAAATTGTCTCATATGCATTCGGACAAGAGATGAACAAAATCGCATTTTAAAGTAATGAAATTACAGATTACCATTAAATTATAATATCCTCACATTCAGTAAATTGACATATAACGCAATATAGGGCAATTTCGATTATGTTTTTTAACACTTTGAGGCTAAGTCAGAGTGTCATTCGGGTTGCTGGTTTCAATGAATCTAATTAATCCCGAAAGTTCCTCGGTGTCAATGTTGAACGCTCTGAGCTATAAAAGTACCTTTTATATATGTTCGCGGTCTTTTCCGATATTAACTGCGAGCCTTTTATTTTGAAAAAATATATAGGCAGCAAAACTAAACAGAAGCAAGTATATGAAAATATCTACAATCCGAGCTTAATTGGACCTTATTGTGAACCTTGGCCGTTTGCGCTTTGAAATGTACCATACTAAAGCAAATTTGACTAAATAATATTTATATGCTAATAAACCTATTTTCAGATATTTCTACAACATTTGGGTAAGGTTTATTCAAGTCTGTAAAATTTAATGTTAAAATGGGATGTTTTCTTATGCGGAACTTTTTTTTAAAACATAAAACATGCTTTTTTCAATAACTTCTCATTAAATATTCCTTTTTAGCACATTTAAATAGTTCCTTGATTATCAATAAGTACATTTTGAAGTTTATGAAAAAAGAAACTTAATAAAATACATATGTCCCAAGTATTTCTTAAAACATCATGAAAAGTACTAATACCCTCAGTCCACAGGAAGATATGCGGTTGAAATAGCTTAGTCCTCAAAGTGTTAAATGAATAATCCAATAAACGTGTAACGTATTACAAATCAATTCTAATTACATCGCTTACAATATAATTTGATTATTCTGTAGTAGATTACTAATAAATTAAAATTTATAGAATTTAAATTAACGTGTATTATGTTGCAAAAGAACAAAATTAACTTCTGAAAAAAAATGCCCAAACGCAATTGATATTAACTTATACTCCATTACAAATGAGTAGAATTATATTTTAATCCATTACACATTATCGGACTTATACATTTAAAAATCATAATAAAGATTACCTTGTAATGCATTATATGTTGATCGATTGCTTGGAACAAGAATACAATTTAACGCTTTATATCCCAAATTATGAATTTAAAAAACTATCTCCTCGAAACTTTCTTTCCTTGCATTACTATGATACATTAGAAGATATATTCATTAAAAATAAATTATTTTATTTTTTTGTTAACTACGGCTAATTCCTTGATGTGTTATTTCAAAGTACCGTTGGGTCATAATGCTTGGACAAAAGTCGAAATTCATATATATGGGGCATTCTCACAATATTTTGACTTTTCCCGTAAGGCATGGTGACGTCACGGCAACGTCGTTGTGAAGTCACACTGCGACTTTGTGGCCGTCGATGTGACGTCAGTGACTAGAATGCGAAGTCGTTATGGCCGTTTTAGAGGTCGTTTGTGACGTCACATTGTGACCACTCTGTGAAGTCACGGTGTGACAAATTTGTGAAAAGTGTGTCATTTGTGACTACTTTGGCATTAATTTTGTGACGAACAAGTGACGAAAGCGACAATGCTTTGAAGTCACATTGTGACCAATTTCTGAAATATGTGTCATTTGTGACGAATTGGCATAAACACTATGATTTCAAATGAAACTCAAATTTCAAATTAATTGCTTAAAAGGCGCAAAGGACAACATAGTGAAAAAGATTCCATGTAGGGACTCGATCCCGGGCCATCAGTATAGCGCACTAACATTCTACCGACTAATCCAAATGTATGAAAAATATTTGGATATGAATTGTCAGATTTGTTATCTTGAAATCCTACACTCAAACAATTTGACCACCACAGCTTCAGAAGTGGATTTTTTCGTAGGCCATAACAATGCCTTTTTTCAGTTTTTATTATGTCAGTTCACAACCCTCAATCGCGACAACTTTTGTTAATTTTACACAAAGTGTTAATTTTATACAATTTTAATTCAAAAATATAAAATTTTAGTTCTTTTTAGATAGTTATCTTTACAACGCCAATCGGAAATCACTAAACGTGCCTTGTGTCCACGGTGTTCTTTTTTAAAGACAGGGTAATTAATCAACGACGATCGTGAACCTGAACAAATTACCGATAATCCCGTTTTATAGCAGTAAATAGCTTTCAATATAGTACATATATATTTGTGGTGTGGCACCCCTGGACGTACTTCTGGTTCAAATTCTTGTATGTCTTGGCAGAAAATAAGTTAAAAGCATACATATCGCACCAACATAGAAAATATTAAATTAATGCTGTGGTAATGGATCTTTATTTTAATTCAATTTATTTAATATTTTTTTTGTCCCAATAGCATTCCAATTAAAATGTATATTAATTTTTCCTCATACTAATATCTTACACTTAAACAAATGTCGACGATTAATATAATATATAATATAACATATTAACATTAATATAACATATAATGTATATATAACATAAAACTTTAAATCTCCAATATTCACAAACTTCTTGTTTGAATTTCTTCCTATTTTGTATCAAAAAGTAAAATGCGAGTCAAATCAAAACATGATGTCAAACCTATGTTTTAGTTTTTGAAAATTCTATAGTTTGTTACAATTTCTATATGTAGACAAACCCTTAATCAAATTTTAAATATAGAATTAATTACTAGACATTATTAAGAATTTATTAGTATCGGTCGCAATTTAAGACAATGATAGTCGGGATATTTCTTAGGAAATAGTTACTTTTTTTTCTCAAGTACTGAACATGAAAACGGCATTTTCATTTTGTTAATAATTAAGATTAATTATTTTTTACACCGGTAATTCTAGTACATACATCTGTGTTTTACGTTACTAGCTTACTACTGTTAGCTTAAAATTGGGTAATTAAAACTGAATTTCAATGAAAAGTTTATTATGAAGATTTTCTAAGGTAATGTAATAAAATATTAAAAGAAAATTGGTCTATGGTTAAATCCCATTAAATAAACATTTAGACTTTCGAAAGACCTAATGAAGTACACATTTGTATTTTATATTTTAAAAAAAATATTGTTTAAAATTAAGCATATAAAAAATATTCTAATTCCATTCAAAGTTGGTTTTCAGTTTAAATTTACATTTGAAAAGCAGAATTTATTTTCATATCTATTTTTTTCAATAATGATATACAGCACAGAGAAATAATTTAACACTTTTAAATATCAAGGTATATATGAACCATCGTAATTCTCAAATAATTGCAGATTGATAATTAAGAATATTTTACGTATTTTAATATTGATAAAATCAATGTCATAATCGCATGAATGTTTATTTCTATTTAAAAAAAATAATTCCAAGAGATATAGACTATCATTTCTAAACAATTCATTAGTGTTTTTATTTTTTTATTAATTAGTACATAAAAATGTTTATGCATAAGTTTTTTTAGGAAAATATAAAAATTATAAAAACAAAATCTGAAAAGAAATTACAGAAATAATTATATATTCGTTAAAAGACAACTTTCTTCAGATAATACTTTTCATAGAGATATAATTATTCAAGTTTTGTGTTACAGTAGAATGTTTTTTCAAAAATAATTTTCATTTTCAAATTCATTTATTGAATACCAAACAACATACCCGGATAAACATGGAGAACTTGCGTTTTAATTAATTTTCCTGATTTTTTTTTTTCAGATGTTGCTACCAATCTCATAGTAATTGTACTCTATTATCACCTTATAGCTATCAATGTTTTAGAAGATAAAAATGTTTTTAAAAATTTATGAAAACCAATTCCTTCAAATACTACTGCACCAAATTTTATGCCATTAAAACAGGTTATAGAAATCAGCCTAATGTTTCATGACGTTGCAGCTCTCGGAATTAATGCTTTAGGACTACGGAAATACCAGTGGATTATATTATACAATGCAGCAGTGATAAGTTTGATTTGAAATATGACGCAATGTAACTTGTATTTTCCAGGTATTGGATGCATATTTAACAAAATATGTATTTATAGTACCGTCTTTCTTCGCTGTTTCCGTCAAATACGATATTCCGTGAATGTATTTCAAGAAAAAGTGATTTTTAGGGAAGAATATGTCAGCTGACAATTCTTTAATGTATTATTTTATTTTATATAAAGCACAGTAAATACACAAAAAAATTTAAAAAAAACGGTTGCTGTTGATGAATATACAAAAACACAAAAATCATCAATAAACAAAAAATAAACATATTATTGCTATTATGGATCAATTTTTTTTTTATTCTATTTCGGTCATTTTAGGGAAACCCAGTAAGTCCGGTGACGATAATTTAATAAGCAGAATCTTTTACGCAACCAGCTACATAGTTAAACTTCAGTCACATTACATTTCGATATAGAAAGAATGTTGTTGGTTTCCATGGTAAAATTATTCTTATCTATTGCCATATCCGACACGAACTCAAACTTTCGACATTGAACCAGATTTGAGGATGGCGTCCTATATGTTTATTTAAATCCAAAATCTAGTAATTAACACATAACCAGTTTACTTTATTAGAAATGTTTTAAGAATGTCGAATTTGAATAGTTCCGCAACAAATATGCCGCCTTCATATGTTTTTTATGATTTTTTTTTCGAATAGTTGTAAATATTTATATGTTATGCTCATCAAACTATTCCGGAATTTATATATTTTTATTAGGTAATTTTTGACAAAAAAAAAAAAAAAAAAAAAAAAAAAAAAAAAAAAAGGAGATTTTTGTACTAATATAAGATATTATTATTTTTTTTTTCGTTACATTTATTTCACACAGATTTTATTAACAAAAAATATGCAAAAGTTCTAATAATGCGTCTTTAGTAATTCTATATCCTATGTTAAAGGGCTGTTATTCGGGGTCAGTATTATTTTTTATTATACGGGGCAGTACTTTTTGAGAAATTGGATTTTATTAAAATAGAAAAAAATATTTTTATCTGATAAAATATAAATATTTATAAAGTGATAAAAGATGATATTTACTGTCATACATCTCGGAAAAAGATGAGGAATGTATGATTGAAAATTGATTGAAAGGCATGTTGTCCAAGCTTATCCGGCTAAACCTTTTATGACAGCAAATGGAAAGATGTTATTTCGCACATTGCAAATCGTTCCGGATTTGAATACTATTATTTCCAAATGAATATATTCACTTTATTGAATAACAGAAATTTCCGATTAAATTAGACTTTAATTACTAATTTGAAATAGTGGTAATCAAAACACGCAATGTTCTGCATCAATGTATACAATTTCTTGTCTTGCACAAATATAATGATTATTGAATTATCAAACAAAGGACATGTGTATTCTTTTGTATTAATATAATTTTTTAGTCAATTGAAAATATACCTCTGACCTATACCCGTCCATCTGAATTTTAAAAAAATTATTGTAACGTGTCATCAAAGATACCGCTTGCTCTAAAACATATCATCCTGCGAGAACCATACACTTACAGCTGTGCGTTTTTAGTTTTAAATTTATTCTGATTTACGTGGTTCATATTAGACTTTATTAGGCATATTAGATTTACGTGGTTCATATAGTGACGACTAATATCAAGATCTATATTGATAAAAATTATTTCCGCAAAAAATGTTTAGACTGAAACTGGTAAACAAAAATCACGAGATCGCGGGCATAATTAAAGAAAATAAAATGTTATTAAATCTGTTATTTCCCATCCATTTTTCTAGAATCAATAGAAATATTTTTACGCAGCAAAATATATGCAATGATTCAGACTCCTTGAGAAAGAGATGCTCTACAAAAAAAAAAAAAAGAGGATAAAATAAGCAACGTTCACAGATGTCCATTTTTAATAGAGTACTTGCTTTCATTATACCTGTGATCTCGTAATTTTTGTTTACCAGTTTCAGTTTTAAAAAAATCGGAAAGAACTTTTATCAGTAAAGATCTTGATAAAGTCGCTGTTTGTGCGATGAAACATGTAAATAAGAAAGAATAAAAGGAATTTATATGTTTTAAATATACTTTTATCACTTTTAGCATGTTTTACCTTTAGTTTAATTAATGTTAATGCTTCCAATTTATCATTTTTGAACGTAAAATATTTTTATTGAACATGAAAATGTTTACTTGAGAATGTGTAGCATCCGATAAACCTATATTTAATGGTTATTTTATATATTTTTTAATATCTGTATTATATTTTCGTAGACTAAGAATTTTTTGTCTTTTTTATAGTGTATCATAGAAACTCGACAGAGTTTCTCGCCAAGCAAAAGAAACAGCAGTGCAATGAACTGTAACTGAAGAGAATTTCCGCCAATTAATGCCAAACTATATTTAAAAAAAAATTAGTACTCTTTCAAGTTTATATTTTCCGGACTTACCAAAGCGGGATTTTGCCCCCTCTATATCTCCGGTTCTATTTAATTAGAAACAAAATTCTTGTTTCTATGGAATGTGGCGTGCCACGTGACTCAGAAAACGAAAATAAAGTTGAATCCGGCCAATAGGTTTTTAGTAAATGCGATTTTAAAAGTGCTGTTTTTTGCACTTTTGAAATTCTTGTTCTGGCCAAATCTGTTGACAGGGCTACAGCAATGTGTAATTATCGGATTTTTACGTGGTTTGCTGAATTAGAATTGTTTTTATGAGTAGTTTAAACCTTTGAAAGTTTCATGTAAAAGTATTAATTAGTTTTTGATTTATACCACTTTAAAGTCTCTTTATTTTTGCAGCGTGGCGTGCGTCATATGTGAGGCATTCTCACAATCTTTTGACTTTTAAGTCCCAGAATAATAATTTTTATTTTTTAAAAGAATTATCTTAATACCCGCTAGCTTCTTATTATTGCAGCGTGGCATACGTAATATCTGAGGCATTCTTACAATCTTTTGACTTTTAAGTCCCTGAATAATAATTTTCATTGCCTCTATCTTTACAAGAAGAAAGTATTGGATTCGAGAAAAATTGATCCGAGCAAGACAAAATAATTTCTTTCGACACGCAACCGGAGCAGAACCTGATAACAAAAAACCGAAATCTGACACGAACCAAATATGATGATCGACAAAAATATTCTAAAGCACCATAAGCCGATCCGAGTAAGACAAAATATTTCCTTGAACACGCAACTAGGAACCGAACATATTTTTTTTTTTTTGAAAAAAAAAAAAACAAAACAAAATATGACCCGAACCTAAAATGATAACCGGCGAAAATAATCTACAGAACCATAACCCGATCCAAGAAACACAAAATAATTCCCTTGGTCGCAACACGATCCGAACCTAAAAAATCCATTAGAAAAACATGAAATCTGACACGAACCGAATCCAAACCCGATAAAAATATTCCAAATAACCATAACTCGATCCGAGCAATACAAAATAATTTCCTTGGACACGCAACCTCAACCGAACCTAAAAATTCCATTAAAAAACCCCGAAATCTTACACGAACCAAATCTGAGACCCGACAAAAATATTCCAAAGAACCATAACCCGATCCGCGCAAGACAAAATAATTTCCTTGGATACGCAACCTGAACCGAACCTAAAAATTCGATTAAAATAAACCCGAAATCTTACACGAACCAAATTTGAGACCTGACCAAAATATTCCAAAGACCCATAACCCGATCAGCGCAAGACAAAATAATTTCTGTGGACATGCAACTCGACTCGAACCTAAACTTTTTTTGAAAAAAAAAAACGAAATATGAACCGAACCTAATATGATAACCGAAGAAAATAATCTAAAGAACCATAAAGCGATCCAAGAAACACAAAATAATTTCCTTGGATGCAACACGACCCGAACCTAAAAATTCCATTAGGAAAAACCCGAAATTTGACACAAACCAAATCTGAATCCGATAAAAATATTCTAAAGAACCATAACCTGATCCGAGCAATACAAAATAATTTCCTTGGACACCAAACCCGAACCGAACCTAAAACTTTCATTAAAAAAACCTGAAATCTAGCCCGAACAGAATCTGAATCTGACAAAAATATCCCTAAAAAACATAACCCGATACGAACAAGAAAAAATAATTTCCGCGGATGCAACACGACCCCAACCTAAAAATTCCATTAGAAAAAAACCGAAATCTGACACGAATTAAATCTGAACCCGACAAAAACATTCCCAAGAACCATAACCCGATCCGAACAAGACAAAATAATTTCCGTGAACACGCAACCCGACCGGAACCTAAATTTCTTGAAAAAGAAAACGAACTATGACCCCAACCAAATTTAATAACCGACAAAAATGTTCTAAAAAATCATAACCCGATCCGAGCAAGACAAAATAATTTCCTTGGACACGCAACCCGAATCGAACCTAACACTTCCATTAAAAAAAAAAAACCCTGAAATCTGACCCGAACCAAATCTGAATTCGACAAAAAATACCCCCCAAAACAATAACCCGATACGAGCAAGAGAAAATAATTTCCGCGGACGCAACACGACCCGAGCATAAAAATTCCATTAAAAAAACCCCGAAATCTGACACGAACCAAATCTAAACCCGCCAAATAAACTATTCCAAAGAACCATAATCCGATTTGAGCAAGGCAAAATAAATTCTGTGGACACGCAACCCGATCCGAACCTAAAAATTTAGGTACCTCGTTTGAAATAAACACGAAATATGACCCGAACAAAATATTATAATCGACAAAAATATTCTAAAGAACCGTTACCCGATCCGAGCAAGACAAAATAATTTCCGTGGACACGCTACCCAACTCTACCTAAAAATTCCATTAGAAAACCCCCAAATCTAAACCAAACCGAACCAAATCTGAATCCGGCCAAAATATTCCAAAGAATCATAACCGGATCCAAGCAAGGCAAAATTATTTCCGTTGTCATGCAACCCGATCCGAACCTGAAAGTTCTACTTGAAGTTAACCCGAAACCCGAACAGTACCCGAAATAAAAATACATCAGGCCGTACCCGATCCGAGCAAGGCAAATTAGTTTCCGTGTACACTCACTAGGAACAGAATATGAAAATTCTATTTAAAGTCAACCTGAAACCCGACCCCGAACCCGATCTGGAAAGGACAAAAATATTTCAAATAACCGTAACCCGATCTGAGCAAGACAAAATTATTTCTGTCGACACGCAACCGGATTCATTTGAAAACAACCTGAAAACCGACCGTAACCCGGTTTCGGATATAGTTCAATTATAACTTTCTGGTTCAGATCGGGTTATAGTTCTTTGGAATATTTATCTCGAGTTAAGATTTGGTTCGGGTCTGGTTTTAAGTTAACTTCAAATGGAATTTTTAGGTTCTGGTCGTGTTGCGTTATTACGGAAACTGATTTGCCTTTCTCGGATCCTGTTATGGATCTATGGAATGTTTTTGTCGGGTTCAAATTTCGGGTTTCTTTCAAATGAAATTTTCAGATTCAGATCAGTTTGCGTGTCAACGGAAATTATTTTGTCTTGCAAGTATCGGATTATTGACCTTTGGAATATTTTTGTCGGGTTGAAATTTCGTTTTTTTTTCAAATGAAATTTTTTGGTTCGGATCGGGTTGCGTGTCCACGGTAATTATTTTGTTTTGCTCGGCTCGGGTTATCGTTAAATGGAATGTTTTTATCGAGTTCAGATTTGGTTCGGGTCAGATTTCGGGTTTTTTTTCAAATGGAATTTTTAGATTCGGATTAGGTAACATGTCCACGGAAATTATTTTGCCTGTTGGGATCCGGTTATGGTTCTTTGGAGATTTTTGTCGGGTTCAGATTTGGTTCAGATCAGATTTCGTTTTTTATCAATATTTTTTATAGGTTCGGGTCGGGTAACTTGTCCACGGAAATTATTTTGTGTTGCTTGGATCCGATTACGGTTCTTTGGAATATTTTTGTTGGGTTCAGATTTGGTACGAGTCAGATTTCAGGTTTTCTTCAAAGGGAATATTTAAGTTCATGTTGGGTTGCGTGTGCAAGGAAATTATTTTGTCTTGATCGGATCGGATTATGGTTATTTTCAATATTTTTGTCTGCTATCAAATTTGGTTCGAGTCAGATTTCGGGTTTTTTCAAATGGAACTTTCACGTTCGGGTCGGGTTGCGGGTAGACTGAAATTATTTTGGCTTGTTCGGATCGGCGTACAGTCTGTTGTAATTTATTTTTGGGGGTTCGTTTCGGGTTATGGGTTTATAAGTCTAAAAAAATCACCCTGATTGGGAAATAAGTGGTTACTTGTCAATTAGTCTAACCGCTGCTGTCTAGGCTCTATGCAATAGACCTGAAAAATATTAGGCTAATTGGAAAATGAGACATGATTCTCCGATTAACCTACGACATGTATATCTCACATTGCAGTAAACATTTGAAGCTGGTTAGAACTCGCGCGATTACGGGTTGAACATAAAAAAAGGCAAAAATTCGCAAACGTAAAATAAAAAAAATTATTTAAAATTTTCGAATTTTTGGCCTTAATCGTTCATGAGCCTCCTACAAGCAACCCGTGTGCCAAATTTCGCAGCCCTGCTCCCTGTGGTTTCCGAGTTTGTGAGGTTACATAGATAGATACGCGTACGGATTTTAATGGGATAGATGTTATTGCATTCGACCCAGTTAAGCTCTCTATTGAAAAGCGCCATTGAAGCATTTACAGTTCGTTTACAAGGTCACATTACAACCTATAGGTATTTACTGAGTGGCATGTATTTTAATGAATTTGTACCTTTTCAATCTCTAGGCAATTTTAGGTTACTTGAAAGTTGAATATGAATTCAGTTTGTTCATCTAAAGGCTCAACGATCCAAGTTTCTACTTTATGAAAGATGTTTATATTATCCACTTTATTAAAATGCTTCCAGATTTCAGCCCATACCCTTTTAAACTTTCAATACTATGGGTATTTTTGCACACAAAATTTAGATTAAAATTAAATGAACTTTTATTTTCCACGAAATCGGAATGATGTTTAACGAAGGTACTGCGCACAATAATCATTACCGAATGTCCTGCTGATATTTGAGGAGAAACTGGATTATAGAAACGTGCCAGTGGACCTCGATTATGGAAAGATTCTAGGTAAACACTGACTACTGAGAAACCACAGAACAGGCTCAGAAAGATAATGTAAGTACTTTAGTGAATCACAGAGTGCTTATAGTCATGAAAATAATTCGACAGAACTTAAGGATCACTGTTTATCATACTGAAATAAGCGGGAAAGTGTTCAATTCTGTATTGCTTTTATACTAAAACTGCTTTTATACTAAATTATTCAGTCTGTTTTTAAATCTTTACACATTTTGTGTAAAATGATGCGAATTTTGAAAATGTAATGTCAGTTTTTCAAAAGTTATTAAAATAAAACCCTTACTGAGTTAATTTATGAATCACCCTATAGCTTATAGAACAACAGCTAAAAATACTGCTAGTTAGTTCGAAACGTTTTATCATTTCTAAAAAATAAATTATTTCTTCTGAGATTTGTAAGGATGGATAAAATGTATTTGAATTGTTTTTAAAAAGTCCAACATTATGTCTTACTAGATATATTACACTTTTGAAAAGTTTATAGCCTCAGTGTTAAATTATTTTTTTTTTACCTCTATCATCTTTCGTTTATCTTTTCTTTTTTGAATTAAAATAGAATATGTATAATGCAAATGAAATACCTTACAAAAAGAAGTGATATCTAATCAAAAACAACTCGTTGTAAATGATGCCACCAAGCCACACACTTAAAACGTCAGACATAAAAAGAAGTGATATCACATAAAAAGAAGCGATATAGAAGTGCATACTCCGAGTGCCGTGTAAAAATCTATCACTACTCATAATGTTTCCAAAGGACTCGGAGTGAGGTACGGTATGTGAAAACTGCTTGGCGACTTTCATATTTAATATATGCAGTACCTATACCAATTTCGAAAAATTGTGAAAGTCGAAAAAATTAATTTTAATTTATCATTATATCACTCATATAAATATTTGTAGGAGGAAGATTTGTTATAAATCAGAAAGATTTGTAAGACAAGCAGAAAATGGTATGTAATTGTGGTAATCATCTATTATTATAATTATACTTTTAGTTATTTTAAACATAATTTTTAATTACATAAATACGTTTAATAATACACTGTATTAAAATTAAAGGGAAAACTGGTAAAATGGATCCTGTTTATGGCAGTTTTATTTTTTATACGTAAATGTCGTGTTTACAACATAAGGGATATTATATAATACTAGTAGCCTTACTAGATCAAATTTATTATTATTTTAGTATTATTTTAGTATTATTTTATTATTATTTTACTGTATTTTATTATTATTTTACTATTATTTTATTATTATTTTACTGTATTTTTTTATTATTTTACTCTTATTTTTTTATTATTTTATTATTATTATTTTACAAACTCAAAATATTTATGACATGTTTACTTAGAATATCCTCCTCATAAAAGTGATCTTTCTCGTTCAAATAATGGTAATCAACAAATCGATCCCATGATGTTAAATAAGAATGGGCATGTAAACACCATAAGCTTAGAATTTTCACAGTATAATGGGAGAAGTAATACAAGAAGAAAATTGTTAAAGAAATAGTCATATGTAAGTGCAGGAAGAACAAACATTATAAAAGCCTGCAGGTCGCCAAGCAGTTTTCACATACTGTACCTCACTCAGAGTCCTTTGGAAACATTATGAGTAGTGATAGATTTTTACACGGCACTCGGAGTATGCACTTCTATATCGCTTCTTTTTATGTGATATCACTTCTTTTTATGTCTGACGTTTTAAGTTTGTGGCTTGGCGGCATCATTTACAACGAGTTGTTTTTGATTAGATCGACGATATTTCACCACTTGCGAAAGCAACCATTCCATTCCCAGAGTACTATAAAATATAGAGTGATGCCAGACATAAAAAAAAGTTTGGTTGTCAATTCGAAGTCGGGTTGGAAGGATATGTTTGCTTACGACAATAAACAGTAGAATTTTCAAATGCATCGGGTGCCATATGTGAAAGTACCATTACTATTATCTACAGTACTAAACTAGCGGAAGGCAGAAGTATCTAACATATATGCTAGAAATGTAAAACAATGTATGAGCTTTTAATACAAAGGAACTTGCTAAATTTTAATCTGTTTACATTAATTGTGTAAATTGATAATTTCTTTTCACCGTTGTACAGTGCTTTTTGAGACAATTCAAATTTTATTAAAGCCATTTATTCCGAATTAAAAATGTAAAAAGGAAAACAGTTATATATTGGACAATCTCTGTTCTAAAGAAATGTAAATACATTTATCGTAGTAATAAATCAAGTAGCACAAAATGGTTGGACCAATGTTTGTTAATTATGGAGTCCCACTGTTACCAAGCTGTCAGAAATGTCCGCCATGGCGTGCCATTTGCAACAAATCACATGATAACAAAGAAACAGCGATATATTTCTAAAATAGCCTAACAGTTTCTTTAAAAATTTCTGGACATATTGTTCCCTGGCGTTTGAATTGTCAATACAATGACAATTTTACAATAGAACTGACCATTTATTTGGCATGTTTATTTAGTTAAAAGCAAAATAAAAAAAATCAAATCACGTAATATGCAAGATAGTGCACACAGTAAACTTTTGGATACACCAGAGGATACCACCATTAGTTTACAGAACATTGTGAAAACTAATTTATTATATTCAAAACTCTAAATTTTTTTTTACATTTAATGTATATTTTTAGACTGCCCAATATTGACAAAAAGGTATATTTTAATGGAAAATATCAATTACGTATTCCAATTTTCTTTATTTATTAAAAGCAATACTTTCATATGAGCCACATGCCTAGGGTTAGCCAAAGAAATTGCTAAATGTTTCGCTGCTTACAGAAGCCATTTTCATTATAATTATTTCAGCGTTGAAGCGCGAATTTCTGTAAAATGTCTGTTAAATAAGTGTTTTTTTATGTTATTTTCTTTAATTATTGATGAAATTTTATTTTGTTATAAATTATTAGCCATACAAGTCCTTAAGTAATGATAATATTTTAAGTGCAGGCGAGTTAATATTTCGTAATCAAGCTGCACGCAATAGCTAAAGAATTTGAATGATGTCTTGCGTTAAAATAATTTTACAACCATAAAAAAATTAGTAAATAGAGATACATTTTTCAGACTAATTGCATTTGGAAATTAGGTCTTTTTTATTATTCGACGATCTAACAATTGACATTGTGCGATGTTTAAAATTACCAAAATTTTAGTATAGGGTAACTCCGGGAGAGTCGCCACATACGCGATAGATGCGCACCCCTTGTATTTCTTGTAATTATCAATAGATGGTCGTCAAACGCACAGTATATGTGCGCAATTTGATTATTTTAACTAGTGTATAGCGTGAAACCCGTTTCGATGTTTATTTGTAGAAGTATAATACTTAATTTGACGTAAGTGCACGATTTCACTGTCCAAACTTTTAAAAACGTTATGTTTAAATAGTTTTCATACACTAATTATTAAATGTATGCATGATTTCGAAGTCAAAACTAAGTGTAGCGTTTGTATAGAATACTGTGTATGTGGTTACACCATTTTCCGTAGCGAATGCATGTAACTGTGATGGCCGACGTCTGCACCATGCAAAATGAGATACATGCTGCACTGCTATTCCGGTATACATGCCGCAGTTTCTTTTGTATTGGATGATTAAGTGCTTTTAACTTTTCCTTTTCATTTTGCACAGACTAACCATGTTAGGCATGTTATCTAGTATACTAAAACTAAAGGAGAAAAGGGGGAAATAAAAAGTAAGAAGTGCAAGAAAGATAAAGTCAAGATGATAATAATAAAAAATTGGATTACGCGCAATGCAGACATTCTTTGGAAGGAATGTTTAGAAAACTACTAAGAGAAGAGGAAGTGTAATTGGCTTGGTTGCATCATGTGTTTAAATGTAGTTACATAAAGACAGAGATCTACAGAGAAAAGGTTCTGATACATTCACACGATAGGAAGCAACATTTTCTAAACACACAGTAAGGCACGTACAAGATAATAATCTATATTGTAATTTGTAATATACATAAACAGATGTGAATGATAAAATAGAGGCAAAAAATTATTAAAACACAAAATAAAACAAGAAGTGATTAAATATTATCATTATTACCATGCAGTGGGCATTTTCAGTACGGCAAAACAAGAAAAAAAAAAAGAAAAGAAAAAGAAATAAAAGAAAAAAGAAATTGCTGCCTTTTTAATCCAGTGTCTATTTATTTGATCTGTATGAATCTTAAAATGCAGAACATTCTTTGAATTTCTAATGAAAAATCTCTAGCTGTGTTTACCATTTAGATACCAATAAGTTTTCTCCCATTATATTCTTTCACAGTAAATGTTTAACACATGTTATCATTCAGCAGAAGCTATTTAATTGCCCTTTATAACTAATACTGTTTGATGTATTTATTTTTAAATTAAGTGAAAGTAGGTGATTAGCAGCGTATTCTTTTAGTTTGAGCATTTTACTGTGATAATTTTATAAAAAAATAATTTCATTACTCAAAAGAAGTTGTTTTGACACTTTTTTTTAGTTTTATTTATAAGACATTTAAATAAACACCAGTTTTAAACTAATTTTACTAAATTTTAAAGAAAAGTTTAAATTAAAAACATTAAGTTATACGACTTGCATATAATACACCAAAGTCAGGTTAAATACACATAAACTCGAAAACTATTAATAACAATCATGCAAAGGGTTCTGCGATAAGCAAAGAATGGGGGCTCTTTCTATTGTTGGATAGCACTATTTAAGCATGCGAGGCATATTATACAAAAACCATTGTTGAACGAGAATGCCCCAACGATTTTTTTATTGTCCAAATAACCCTAGAAATCAGAGAGCTGTTGTATAATATTGTTGCCATATGAACTCTACCATTTCCCATGGGTTTCCACAAGGTCCAAATGCCCATGGTGCTATTGAATGTTTAGTGGAAAGCTGCAAAAATTTACATAGATCATACTAAATAAATATTTTTCTTCAAAATTTTAATATTATTATTTTTTTCCTTGATCTAGATCATAAATAAAATCATGTATTTTTCGCATGGAAATTAAAAATCGTGCTTTGTAAGTTTAACATGATGAAAATAATTCGGTGTTTTACTCTTGGGTATAAAAAAGCAAATCTGAGACTTATTGAGTTGTGCAAAAACAGTTTTAAATAATCTTGAGATTTGAAAAAAAAAAAAAAAAAGTCAGCTAGATTATCAAGGCTTTTGTCCCTGCTGGCGAAGACACTCACAAGCTAATGCTAATCCTATGGGGAGTGATTTTTCTAATATCTTGTTTGCATTTTGACATTTTTAAATATTTTTTCTTGCATAGGATAGCCGAGGTCCGTCTCTACATCGCACCTTTTTTACTTTTTCGATTTTGGTCGCAGATATTTTTTAAAAAGTTACTTTCACTTTCAAAACCCGTTCTGAAAATGAAAGTGTCATTCTAAAAAATATCTGCAACCAAAATCGAAAAAGTAAAAAAAGTGCGATATAGAGTCGGATCTCGGCTATCCAATGCAAAAAAAAAAAAAAAAAAAAAAAAAAAAAAAAAAATTAAAAATGTCGAAATGCAAACGATATATTAGAAAAATCTCTCCCCATACGATTAGCATTAGTTCGTGGGTGCCTTCGCCGGCAGGGACAGGAGCCTTAAATACAAAACAACTACTTTTTGCTTTAAAATAAAAAAAAATATTTTCTAAGTAAAAAAAAAAGTTTATTTACCGTCAATTACAATGCCATTTGTATTTCGTTAAAATTAATAGATTTTTTGCAAACCAATGACAATGAAACATATTACAGTAAATGCACTGATGTATTTTTTAATATAGTATAACTCAAAATTTAATATTATGAGCCTTTTTCTTGATTTCCGTGAAAAATAATTACTCTTACATAGCAAATTTCTTAAGCTTGAATATAGAATCATTCTTCGAGTTTAATTTTTCGAATGTTTACCGCATTTCATATTATGGAAATTACTTTTTTCAAGATCTGATAAACAGTTGTTGTTCAAAGGCACTCCGTTCGAAAAATGCTGATTTCCCAAGGGAATGACGAATTTAAAGATATAAGAAATATTAAAGTAACTTTCAATGTTTTCTTATTAGTGCCTGTACTTTTAAAGTATTAAATGATTAACCAGGAAAAGATTTTAATTACAAAAAAAACATAGGACAAAGAGTTAGAATGCATATTTAAAAGCACTTTTTAAAATTAAGATTTTATACTAATATGTATTACAAAATTTAAATTTTTTCGACAAGGTTAATATTATTCTACATAAATTTCCCTTTTTAGTACTATTCCATATATTATACCGGTTTATTTAGTTAAAACCGTAGTCTAATAAACTTCACAAGATCCTAATCCGTATAATAATATTTATTCCAAATTGCGTAACTCTAAAAATTGACTCTAACTATTTATATTTCTTAAATAAAACCTTTTATTATTTAAATTTCTATTAAAATTCGCTATTAAATCCCGGTATATTAAACACCTCTAAATTATTTATTTAATTGCTAAAATATTATAACCAATAATTTATCCCGTCAAAAAACCTATTTATTTAAAATCATTCTTTTGTTAAAAATTATCCAGGTACCAACTAGAATATTTCAATGATTAAAACTTTTCCGCGACAGTAAATTCATTTTTATTTATCGTCTGGCGGGGGAAAAGCTATTTTTAGATGCAATCTGGACAACAGAGACTAATTTTTGTTTACACCTTGCGCATCTGGGGTCAGAGATATAGAAAATTCTGGATCAATTTATTTCGCGCATTCAACATATTTCGTGTGCCGGAAACTTAATTACTTCCAAATCAATCCGAGCGGAAATGTAAATAAACCATCAAAAATGTGATTATGATTCGGAGAGAAAGGTCAGCTGACATAATTTGTAACGTTGAGCCGAGATAGTATAAATACAATAGCATAACCGGATACGAAGAGCTTTTGTGTGTTTTTTAGGGTTCCACACTTAAAAAGTAAATACGGAAACATTATACGTTCACTCCGCTGTTTATCTGTCCGTCTGACACACCCATTTTACTCGTAAACTATGGAACGTGGAAAGTTCAAATTGGAGGAAGTATTAAAGATTACTGACCCACATATTTACAGATTTTTAAACATTCACAAATATATTTAGTAAAAATGTAGAGGGGTAATTAAGTTACTTGGAAAAGAATGTTTTCTCTGTATATCTTTAGGGGTATCGTGTGATAGCTGCCGTAACGCTGAACTAATTTCTTTTAATTTTAGGTATTATAATTTCAGAGATATCGTCAAAAATGTAGCTAGCAAAAATATGTGTCCCTCCCCTGCCCCTGTCTATTTCCGAATCTACTGAAACTAAAATTAAAAAAAAAAAATAGAGGTGTTAGACGTTAATATAAACCTTGCAGGAAAATTATAGCGTTTGCCCTTCGTTACATAATTTTTGAGAAAAGCGCATTTTCCGTTACACACAAATGTCGATTTGCAGGCACTCAGCAAATGTGTCGATGAGCACTTAAGGCACCTATCGTAGAAGAAGTATAAAAGCATTGTTCATAATGATTTTCGAAAAAAGTCGTCGGTAATTAGCCGATATATTAACCCTTAAAGGCACGGGCGGTTTGGACATACATAATGATAGGGGCGGCATACTCTATGTACCATCGGCTTTTAAAACTCGGATAACAACTTTGATGATATAGTTATGTAATGCAGTGCCCAGCAGCAGTATAAAAGGAATAAACCTCAAATTGTTAAAAACAGAATAGTTAAATTGGAATTAATCACATAAATACTATACGATTTCCGACTAGACTGCATTGATTGGATCTCTCAATACGCCTCCCATATCTTTGAAAGTTAATTAAAAAACCTATCTGGAAAAACGCAGCACGGACCATGGCGGCGTTGCAATTTTGCGACCTCCTTTCGAAGTGTGTTTAGGACAATGCCAAGTTTAAACTTTGAACAAGAGTTTTGTTTTAGCTACACTGTTAAAAGAAAAGGTTATTACTATGCTAAACTTAGTTTTATGAAAGGCCAAATGAAGTTTAAATATCACTCTTTTTATTGGCAGTACCAAATTAAGTTCATCATTATCAGATTAGGATAAGATTAAAAAAAGAGTTATAAAGAATTTAAATATTTGATATTATTTAGGCTTCATATCTCTGAACTTTTATGGCATAACCATTCTACTTTTCTAGTATATACATCTATACCCAAACCTACATTTTATAGTTTTTTACAAAGTAATATTTCTCTTTTAGCAATGATTTTTTTAATAATACAGTTAATAATTCATATATTTATTGTACAGAACCCTCTGAGCACGAGTAATACTCGCACTTGACCATTCATTTTAGAGTTCTTTGAGAGTTTTTGAGAAGTTATGGGAGATTTTGAGAGATTATGAGAGAGGATAATCTGTAGGATCTGTATCTGAAAAAATCAGTCAGTTTTTGAGTTGCTCAGTTTATGGAAAATGGAGATGTGTGGACAGTTATGCTAATGAGTTTACGAATGTAGTAAGAGTACGGCGGTAGAATGGAGAGAAAAAGATATCGAGCTGAGTACGGCGATGTTTACGGAATATGTGCAACAAGAACGGAATAAGTAGAACTGTGAAAGAGCGTGGAAAGCAGAGGAGAGATGGAACTTGGTTTAAATGAGTTATTGATGCGAGTGATGGGTTGTTTTGAGCATTTCCCACTAAAGCCAATTATGAGTATGTCAAAGGAATACATATCAATCTACTGCATTATTTTTGTTAATCGCCTGTTTTATTCTCAGCAAACCAATCGGCCTAAAAAGCCTGTGCTGTTTAAACTGGAAACCTAAGTAATTTCGATAAACACCCATATCTTTTAGTCAAATCGTCAAATATATGTTTTACGTTAAATAGTGAACTACCTTTTTCCGAAGTATAACGCATGTCTTGTTTTACAAAAACGTATAAACATATCATGAATAATTTTTCCTAGCTTTTAGAACAATCGAAATTCTAAATTTTATATAAAACAACTAGAGAATATCATATATAATAGATAAAATATACAAAATTAGCTAAACTATATTTTATTTGATATAAATAAAACATATATTTTACTTTATCAAAATTGGTTAAATTACGAATTGAATTTTTCCAACTAAGCAAAAAAAAAAAAAAAAAAAAGCACCAGGTCGGGATTCAAACCCAGAAAATTTGACTTAAATTGTCAATGGTCTACCGATTGAGCTGCCTAGGCGTCGTACATATTTCGTTTAGATATAGGTTATATGAGCGAAATATACCAACCATTTGTCAGACTAAAATAATACTAATAAAATAAATAAACTAAAATCATACAAAACAATGATTTAGTATATATGTATTAAACGCATAAGATAAGATTGACGGCATTTAGCTATAAGAGATATTTAATATGTTTTATTTATGGATGTATATTATACACCACGGAATGAATGTGATATATATATCCTAATATAACACTATATTTATGAATATAACTCAATATACATAACTATATCTATGTTACATTACATTATATTATTACATATAAATGCTTCTGTAATTGCTTTCAATATATCTACTACACAGTATTAACTGTACAGTTACAATGTAGAAAGAAAAAAAAAGGTTACTGTAGTTATTATTATTGGCACCGCTGTTGGCTTAGTGTATTTACATAGCACGGATAATACTTAAGTTCCAGTTTTTTAATAATAGGTTAAATAAAATTTTAAAACTCAGGGAGGAGTAATCACCATTCCCTGCCACTCTTGTCGGCACTCATGCTAAGAGAATATACATTATTAAGACACCCTAACAAGAAACCTCTGTACGCCCATGGTTACTTTTCTAGAATATGCAAACATGAGATTATCAATCACAAAATATCAAGGTTCGTAACAGGGTTTCCACGAATCCTTGAATTTCAATACCACTGAAAGACAGATTATTCTTAGAGTGTTGAATTATAACCCGTTATCACTAATAAAAGCGAAGTAATTCTACGGAAAATAAACTTTTGATCGACTAAAAAGTCCTTCCCGCCAGTGCAGGGAAGAAGAGGTAGCTTTCATATTCCTTATTTTCTAAAAGCCAGCTTATATTATTCAAACACACGAAGCTCAGTTTAGTGGAAACCGATTATAGGAAATTCAATACTAATTTTCATCAATACTAAATCATTATGAATCAGAATTTTGCGAAATTAGTCAGCTTTATCCAAGCTGGTTTTATTTAAAGTAACTTACATTTGGTTGCCAAATTCGGCGATATTATGAAGTGCCTACCATTTTAAGACAACATTGTGGATGAGACTAACCAGTGAACTTGGTTGAGACCTTAGTAATTCCTGTGCACATGCTCACTTACATCAGAATCGATTGATATATACGAGTGCTGTCGCAGGCAAAAAATCAGATTTTTCAAAATGTCACTATGCTGTAGACCATGATCTGTAGCGAAAAATATTTTAAACAACTATTGCATTTTTAAGATAATCACCTTTTTGGAAATCCAGGTTCACAAGTCCTTGAATAATTAAAGACAGGCACAAAATAATAACTCTGCAAATTTGAAGACAGGATGAGTTTATTGGATATGGACATGAAGTATGCAAATGCCAGAGAAGGACACTTTCAGTTAGCTGTTGACAGTACGATGTACAGAGAAGGAATGATTAATTTGTCAGAAATTGTTGCCAATGTGTCGAGCCAAAATCTTGGTACCCTGGACCATTATAACCCCAAAGATATATCACTTAATGGAACTTTGAATTAAAAAGTGGCCAAAAGGACCGTTGATTGGCGTTTAAACATTTCAACGTACAAATACGAATGCCAAAGCTAAATGATGGGAAATATGCATTTAGAAGCAGCATCGGAGATGCAGGGCGCCGATTTTAATATAAACAGAGTATAATATTTGAGGCCGAAAAGACAGTTGTATTGAATATCAAACTGAAAATTAACACTGAGTGTATAAATAACTGCTACAATTGGAACATATGGTCAAAGAATATCTTTTTTTATATATATTCGTTAACCGAAGGAAAATATGCACGAACAGTTAATGATTTTAGGATGAGAAAAAGATTTGTTTTTGATTTATTTTATTAACGGCTTTGGGTGAACTTGGGAAAGTTAAGTAACTGAAAAGTAAAGCGCAAGAGAAGAAGAAATAGATATATTCTTTTTAGAAAGGAAAGGAAGTTTTGATTCACTTTATAATTATGAAAGGAGAAATTAAATTTTAAAATGGGGAATTTAATTAAAAAAAGAAGATAAATAAGGATATGAGATGATATGTTATATTCAACATCACAGTCACCCACATTAGAAATTCAAACTGCTATATCTGAACCATTTTTTAAGATAAAGACAAAACAAAAAATGCTCCGGAATCTTTATATCAAGGTCAAATACTTAAGAAAGAAAACTTTTTCAATTTCTAATTTTTTGCACCCCACTTTAAATATATATTTTTTTATTTAATGGCCGCCATTTTGAAACAAGATGGCTGATGAAGCTGGCCAGCGAACTTAGTCGACACATTGCTATATACTATCCACATGCTTTTTCACATTGAAATAGGTTAATAAATACGCGTGTTGTCGCGTGACAAATATCAGATCGTTTCAAAATATCAGCTATGCTAGAAATTCAAAGTGTTATAATTCAACCATTTTTAAGATATAGACGAAACAAAAACTGCTGCGGAATTTTTGTATCAAGGTCAAACACATAAAAAAACATTTTTCATTTTCCAATTTTTTGATACCTCATTTTAAATTTTAAATGTTAATTGTTTTTTAAAATAGCATCCCTTTTGAAACAAGATGGCGATTGAAGCTGGCCAACGAACTCGGTCGAGACATTGGTATGTAGTATGTACACACCAATACGCCTGTATTCGCGTGACTAAAATCAGGTCATTTCAAAATGTCAGCGACAATCGAAATTCAAAATGCTATTACTCAGCCATTTTTTAGATATAGACGAAACAAAAACTATTCCGGAATCTTTTTATTAAGGTCAAACACATATAAAAAAATATTTTTCGTTTTCAAATTTTTTGGTACCACATTTCAAATTTTAATTTTTTTTTTTAAATTGAAATGGCTTCCGTTTTGAAACAAGATGGCGGATGAAGCTGGCCAACGAACTCGGTCGAGACATTGGTGTGCACTATGTATACACCAAGTTATATTCAAATCGGTTCATAAATACGAGAGTTACAGTGTGACAAATATCATACATATATACATATAGTGGGGACTAGGGAGGGTTGACCCACTTTTAACAAAAAATGATTTTTTATTTTTTAACTATTAAACGTAGAATAAAGTTTTATATATTATTTTATTCGTTATACAATGAGCTATCAAAATAAAATTGCTACATAAGTGTAATATATTAGGAATTTGAAAAAATGATCGATTTTAATCATGAGAAAATACTGGGTGAAGGCTCACCACCTATGGGAGGGTTGACCCACTAAATGGGAGGCTTGACCCACTTTGTTTTATATTTAAATATTTGTAAGAGAAATAAAATCAGTATAAAACAAGTTGGAAATTGCTCGTCAAACGTGGCAAATTAGGTGCGTTCGTACTATAACTAGTTTTATATTTTTTGCTCCGCACATTGTGCTGAATGTATATTTTAATGCACTTCATAAATCATAAGTGCATATCAATTTCATTCTGTTCGAAAGACTGTAACATCATTAAAATACACTTGAAATATTTTTTCCCATTGGCCTTAATGTAACGGAAAAATTTAACTGTCCCTGTAATTAAACTATACATCCGATTTTCATTAAATTTGAAATGGCTAGACGAAATTGTACAAAAATTATATATTTAAAATTCCAGACCATTCGGAAGGCTGTAACATCATTAGAATGCGCTTGCAATATTTTTCCCCATTGGCCGTAATGTAAAGAAAACATTTTGTCTGTCCCTGTAATTAAACTATACATCCGATTTTGATAAAATTTGAGATGGTTCGACAAAATTTTGCAACAATCATATATTTAAAATTTCAGACAATTCTGTTGGGTAGTTTTTGCTCTGTTATATGCGGACGGACAGACGGACGGACGGAAGGACAGACAGACGGACTGAACGACGACTATAGGTGCTACCTATTTATATACTTACGAATGCACCTAAAAAGCAAAATAACATTATGATACATGCTTTAATTATTATAAAAAAATATTGTTGAAAATATGATGTTTAAACAAACCTATTTAGCCGCAATAACAAGTCAGAGGAGAAAAATTTTGTTTTAAACAGGATTTTGACTGATCAGATATAATTGTACAGCAGGGAAAAAGAAATTTTAACATTTAAGACAGTATTCTGTTAGAGACATGTTCTGTTTTCATAGGGATTCGTGTATTATTATGTCTGGATTTAAGAGCCACTTTCCCGCTTTTTTTTTTTTTTTGTCTCCATTTCCTACATTTTGTGACACTCGACCTGACAATTCTAATTGAGACATAGTTTGGCTTCATCTCACTGTATTCATGCTGGTGAAATTTGTCTACATACCTTCCAAAAGTTTTTCGATCAATGCTATGTTCTTTTGCAGCTGCATGTGCACTTAACCCTTTCAGGGGCAAGGCATTTCTGCTCAAAAAATGTTCACATTATTAATTCACACCGCAATTTAAAAAAAAAAAATTATTTGAAAATAATCAAAAGCCCTTTTTCATGTTTATTATGAGATCGAAATTGTAAAAAAAAATTACTGGTGCCATTTGAATATTTAGGCATTAAAATTAACCGTTTGCAGACTGCAAACGGCGCCCCTCAAGGTGTTAACTGATCATTATCTTCCTTATCCCTTTCACTGGCAAAATACTTTTAGTACTAAAATGTTGAAATAAATGACTGGCACCGGAATTTACGAAATTTATTTAGAAATAAGAAAAAGGGTATATTTCACATACATATTAAATGGAAAAGATTTGAGCAAAATCCTGGTGCCATTGTGGCGTTTGGGAATTAAAATTAAGTGGTTTCATAAGCATACCACTGCCCCTGAAAGTGTTAAGACTGCTGTTTTCATACTTTCTAGTCTTTCACACAGTTTCTATTTATCTATTGTAGTAATATTTAAAAGGAAAAAAGTTCCTATCAACTTTCCCATTATATCTCATTAAATTTTTTTCTTGCAGTGGATACTATAGCAATTTTTCAAATCTTTCTTTAATCCAAACATTTTCTTTTCTATCACCCAATGTTACCGTGGCTTTACAGAATAAATTTACATTCTTTGCTTCAATAACCAATAACCTTTCATATTGCATAGTGTATAATAAAAAGATTTCATCTGGTCAACCCTCCCTCACATTGACAGGGTCAAGCCTCCCTACATAGCCCTTTTAAAAGAATAGCACATTGTTATGTTAAGCCTAACTTACTGTACGATCTTTATGCCTGGAATGAAAGCTCGATATTTTTGCACTACTTAGAACCTACTTACTTAAATTTCTATGATATATTTTATCTGAAAAAAGCTTACAAAGTATTTCTAAAAAACACAACTTTTAGATTGAAAACGTCTCACAATTTATTTTTTTCCGCACCTATTTCGATTATCGGTATGAAACAAACTATGTTGTTTGAGCATTCAAGTAGCTTTGGCTGACATCTAATGATAAAACTGTGAAATTCTTTTAAATATGAAAACTGATGGGTGGGTTAAGCCTCCCTTATGATCAACCCTTCCTAGTCTCCCCTATATATATATATTTCCGATTTTAACTTTTTACTCACAGAAAACGACTATTTTGCTTATATAATTGAATTCTGTACTCTTGATAACGTAATTCAATACATAAGCTTTTCAATTATTTTTACCGGTATCCATATTTTTCTTTTTTTTCTTCCATAATTATTCCCGTGATATAGTACAAGGGATTATATTTTATACATAGCAGCTCGTATATTCTATGTTTTTAGTATCCATGTTAAGTGTGTTGGGAAAACTGTATTATTGTCATTTCATTCATAATCACAATTTTTTTTTGGTGGTCGGTAATGATTATTTAATGGTATTATATATATATCAACATTTGAACGGAGTTGGTTTCGGGGTCTGGGGGTCATGATCGATGAATATATACCAAAAATTTTTGAAATCACTTTCCTCAGAACGGCTGCAATAGGTAGCTTTTTGCAATGAAATCTACCTAATATAATAAACTACAGCTCAGTTGATCTGCGCGGAGACAGCTAATGCAATATATACCTTGTTGTACAAATATACTAAATATAATATATTGAAAAGAAACGGTTCAATAAAGAACGTTTGCTCATATTTGTGCTTCGAGATTTAAAGTTCAAAATATTAATTCCAGATTATGGAAATTATAAATTTCAAGTAATTTATTTCGGATTTATATAATAATATTAGCTTATGAATTAAAAGTAAAACAAGTATCTTAAGTACAAACTAACACTAAGAAGTACAAATTTCCTTTGAAAATAATGTAGTAGCAAAAATGCTACCATGGACTCATGACCACTAACGCCCGTGGTAGCAGATCTGCTACCTTGATTTTATCTTGATTTTACCTTGATTATACCGTCATTTCATTCATAATCATAATTTTTTTTTATGGTGGTCGGTAATGTTTATTTAATGGTTATATATATATGTAACACAAACAAAATATCAAAATCCATCACTCACCATATCTAAATTGAAACTCACATCGAAAATATTAAAATAACCAACATAAACTTTAACTCTTAAAATCAAACTGAATAACCAAACTAAAGAAAATATATATAGTTGCAAGACATAACAGAACAGAACAGAAGGGATGTATATATATATATGTATACATATATATATATATATATACATACATATACATATATGTATATATTATATATGCATATATACATACATATATATATATATATATATATACATATATACATATATATATCAACATTTGAACGGGGGGGGGGGGGTTCGGGGTCTGGGGATCATGATCGATGAAAATATACCAAATTTTTTTTAAATCGCTTTCCTCCGAACGGCTGCAATAGTAAGCTCTTTGTAATGAAAACTACCTAAAAGATGTGTCGCTACTCATCCGGTTCGAATACTCTGTTTGACTACGATACGTGATCGTTAAAAAAAAGCATCGAAAAATTTTACGCAGACTAAACATCCGAATAGTAAAAAAATTAAATACATCTCGCTATTAATCTAGTTTGAACGACGTCTGAAATAGTTTTCACTAATAACAACTCTCGAGTACAATGTATACAAATGAATCATTTGATTCTGCAAAGTTCTCGAAAACTAAGGTTTCGATTCTCAAAGATATCGAATCGGCTCATCACTAGACAAAGTTTTTACTTTCAAATACTTTCAATTATAAGGTCATTATGTGTAAATAAGACGCAATTTCCCATACTTTTGTCGCATTTAGGTTAGAATTTGCATTTATTAAATAAATATATATTTTATAAAGCAGAAAATTATTAACGACTGTTCTTTTAGCTCAAACTATTTTGTTTTCTAGAAATAGAATCATTATCTGTAGAATAAGCCCACAATATATGATTGTCGTATTTGGATTATTTTGTTGAAACCTAAATGAGATGTCTAAAGTCCTAAATGTGACAAAGCGTTTTAAACATGCCAGTTCATCTAAAAATATTAATTTAACTATTAACTTCTTTGGCAGCAATCAACACATAGAATACTATTTTTGCGCTAAATTTTTTGTACAGGATTAATTCTAATTTCATCTATTCAAATATTTCTAACGATAGTACTAGGATTCCAAACGAGTATTCTAATAATGAGCGACTAACTCAATGAATAACGTTTCTACACTAAACTTTTTGTACAGAATTAATTCTAATTAAATTTTATTCATTCAAGTATTTCTGACGATAGTACTAGGGCTCCAAACGACACCAAATTTCAGTAGTAACTATAGTTAAACTGGAAATTTCAAGTTAAACTGTGAAAATTAAAAAAAATCAGCGATCAGTAAAATCTTTAACAGCAGTCAGAGGTAAAAATAATCTTTTCGTCCGCGGTCCGCTTTTTTCCCCTTACTCCGACTCTTATGCGTAAGCCAGGTTCATAGGTCCCCAGCCACGTCCCGAGAATAAAAGACTCTAGCGAAAGAAAGATTGAAAAAAAAAAATTAAAATTAAAACAGGACAAATTTAAAAGGAAAATTACACGAATGAAAGACACCGAAGGGAGGGATAGGGGCACTGAAAATACCAAACGACCACTGCTGCGTCCAACTTATTATTAGTCTCGGTCGGCGGCTGAGGGCGGATGGGTGGGTCAACCGCCGCAGCGAGCGGCCTCTTTCCGTCCACGGTCCGCTTTTTTTTTCTCTTACTCCGACTCTTTTGCGGAAGCCAGATTCGTAGGTCCTGAGCCATGTCCCGAGTATAAGAGACTCTATCGAAAGCCAGATTGAAAATAAAATCAAAAATTATAACTGGACAAATTTAAAAGGAAAATCATACAAATTAAAGACACCGAAAAGCAGAAAGGGGTGGCTAGGGCCCCTGAAGGGGCAATATAATAATAATGAAATAAAACCACATGATTCCTATACTAAATGAAATAAAGAATCTCACAGGGATATTGATTTTTATCTAAAATTTAATTTTGTTGATTAGAAATAAAAATGAATTAAAGCATGTTTTAAATAACGCCGTCATTTAAAATTTTGGTTGGTGTGAATCCCCATTAGTGAAGAGTTCACGGATTAACAAAGTATTTACGAGACAGTTATAACATTGTTAACAAGAATATTTATTACATATAACTCTAGTTATTATAAAATATCACATGATAAAAATATTAGACGTAAAACAGATAAAATCCTGCAATGTTTCTAATAATTCTATTTAAGTGAGCCTTATTAAGCAAAGAGAAGCTCAATATCTGATAATCTGTTGTCTCACTTCCCTCTTCTTTCTTACACTTTCACAAAAAAATTAATATTTTATGTTCCTTAAAATACATATATGGAAACATAAATACTCATTTAGTTTTTATCTTATTCTAACCTGAAAGTAGAAAATGTTGATTATAATGAATAAAAGGTGAAAACAGATTTAAAATATCAGATTTAAGAAACGTTCACGCGAAAATTGGAGTCCAAGATGTACCGTACATTAATCGAATTTGACATTTATGATACCGAATGTTATATGTTTGTAAAATTAACTTAATCGCATTAAAATAAACATAATTTAAGTGTTTTCAATCTATAAAAGATTTTTCAGAACATATATTAGTGCAGCTGGTGTTATGTTTGTTAATTGTATTGGTGACATGTTCTAAATACATTTTATGTTTAAGGTTTTTCCTGATACACCATTCATTGCAACAAAGCTACGGCTTGCTGACAAAATCAGCATGACTTCGATTCGTTGCTCGATCGTATTTTTTTGTGTAGCTGAAGATTAAACAAGTTCTTACGGCTCAGTCGGAAGGGCATAGGTTGATTTTGTTTTCTTTTTTAAGGGTACATACATAGCTTTTAATAAAAATTAACACATTTTTCTTACTTCTTCTAATTTTTCTATTTGTACCGAATGTAATCGCAATGAATCAATCAGAATCTCGAATTATCAAATGTAGCTGAATAGATATCAGGCAGTTATATGAAAAATATTGAAATCATAATTTTAAAATTGCCTATAGACTAGAATGTATTTCCGATGTTCAAACGATAATTCAATGACTTCAATGAACCAGTCAATGGATGTCATCGAAATTTTGAAGTATCTCACATATCAGAGTGAAGAACTTCTAAATTATATTTTTAAAGTCATAAGCGCAACATTTCTAATTACCTCTCTAGAAACAAGCTTTCTTCATGTTCTAGGACGAATACTAAACGATCGCGTTTCCTAAAATTTCTTGATTATTTTTTGTAATCCCTTCGCAGTTCGTCGAATGTTTTTTTCAAAATTCGAAACCGCCACAAAGCTTCTGGTGTGGAATCACCTTTTTAAAGAAAATTTCACCATTAAAGAAATCCTGTAAACTGCACGAAATTTTCATTGAAAAAGAAATAAGACTGAAAAGAGACTCATTTCAAATTTTTATTTAATATGTTTCATGGCGCGCGAGCAGATATATAGCGTAGTTTCTACAATTCCGATATATACCGGAATTTTATCAGAAAACACCATATGTTGGCAACTTTTTAAATTTAATTTTTATTCTGTTTCATGTCTTTCGCATCCATTCTTTTAGAGGCATTTCAAATTTCGCATTTTTCTAATGATTAGTTTCGACTACGGACAGCTTTGTGTATTCGAACTTTAATTATACACACCCGGTACTTTAAACACAAAAGTCTTACATAAATTTATATGTTTTGCTCTTAAGTGTAAATTTGAGAATCATTTAATAGTGTAAATGAAAATGGAAAAAGAAATGTTTTCACTTAAAAAAATTTTATTGCGTGCAGCTCTTTTAAAGTAATCAATTCTTTTAACTTTAAATGTGCTTAAGTTCAGAAAAAAATAGATTCAAAGACGTTTCAAAGTTTATACAGTGCAACATCTCCAAAAATCGTTATTTCAGTAAACGTTTAAAATGTGACTCTTTTTATTTCGTTAGATTAGTTTTCGTTGGATTAAATTGTTTTCTTTTTATTGCAGTCACTATAGAAACAAGTTGAGCTCTTAATTCTGTTACAATATATAGTCAAACTGAAAATCACTGCATAAACTGAAAATGCAGTAAGTTATTTTTTATGCATTTATATAATTCTAAAATATATCTTTTTTCATTCCACTTTATGAATGAGTATAACTCAGGCTATTGCTGTAATCGTCCCGAGAAATTCGAAAGTACTCACCAAGAACAACATACTTTGAATTTATTCAATAACATTTTTATTTACGATTTCTGTCAGGATAGATTTCAGATATTTTAATGAGGCGTATATTTTCAAAAATTATGCTTTTCAATGTCAGACGGAGTTTTCTATCCTGCACTTTTTTTTTGCCCTATATGGAGAAATTTCGGTTTCATGTGCATGGTCTTTTGAAAAGAATGATAAATACGCTTCAATATATATAAATTTATTCATATAACATGCAGGTATTTCAGAGATACATTTTTCATCTCTTCCAAAGAGTTTTCGAGAAAGTTTGATGTTATTCAACTACTTTTAACTTTTTTATTTTCCAATACACTGAAAGAACCAAATCATTTTCATTGTTAAAATAAATCTGATAAAATGAATTTATTACGTTTCCATGACATTTCAAGAGTACTTCATGAAAATAAACTTCATAGTTGGATTGTTTGATATTTTTCTAAAAAATATGAATAGAAATTAATAGAAAAATGTGTACTAAATAGAAATAATAATTATAAGATATAAAATTTCATTCTATTTTTAGACTTTTAATGGATTATTTGCATCCATTTTTATAATTACAAACTATATTATAATTTGTAATTCACTTATTTAATTCTTTTTACCATTCAGGCATGAAAAAGAAAGAAAAGGAAAATTTCTAAGAAATACGTAGGCAAAACTTAAATAGAAATTCTAATCTTATAACATTAATACACACAAAAATATCAAATTATTATATATAGCCATTTAGTAGCTTACTCGATTAAAATTAGTTCTATTCCTGGAATAATATCTATAATCAACCGATCCATGGCCTAAAAAAATATTTTTTCAAAAATAGAAAACCTTCTTTCTGCACAGATCACGGCCACATGCTTCTCATTGGTAGAAATTTTATGCTACTGAACGAAATCTTCGTCTTTTTACCTGAAAATTTCTAAAAATCCTGAGCTAAGATTCGTTAAGATTACATGATTTGAGCAAAAAAAGACATGCATAAATATTACATTTCTTAAACATCTCCATTGCAACACAGTTGTCTAAACACCCTTATAATTTAACTAAAATAAAGTATAGATGGAATAATTTGTTGTAATTTTCACTTATATTCACTTATATCAGGTTTCACTATTTTATTGAAAAATAGGCAAATTAAAACCGAAAATATTTGTGATTTAACGGAATATAATAAACGGAAAGTTCATGTAAATCCACGGAATTGTTTCAGTGCTATTTCAGTATGGCACAGATATTCTCAAAACGGATGATATTGGGCTATCTAGAAGGCCGGGTATTTAAAACGCGCTGAAATGCTTCTTTAATCAATCCTTTCCGAATAGTCAAGAATATTGATGCACATTATTGTATTGATAGATTGTATCTGAGTAAGAGTTTCAGATAAAAGGAGTAAATGATCGATAAAATGATGAGTATGATAGCATATCCTGTGTTCTAAAAAAATCCGTGAATTGACATTTGTTTTCCATTTATTTGAGAATAATTTCCGCTTATTTTCTCGTTTTCCTCCAAAAACACTAATCTATTAATATTTTAAGCAAAATATTGCCTGAAACTTCCCAATCTAAGCTTCATTTTTGCCAAATAACAAGTGAGTTCTGCAATAAATTTACTGTGCTGAATAAATTTACGTTTTTAAAACGGGCATTATTATATGTCCTTTTTATCTCAAATCAGAGGAACTTCGCGAATCTAAGTTAAAAATTTCTTTGCATCTTCCAGTCAAATATAAAATAACTTATTCAAATAATGGGGCAGCTGCAGCATCTGTTCTTCCATTAATTTTTACATTATTTGAGAATTTATGCTAGATTGTGGACTCATTAAGAAGAAGGTATGAAATCTGAACGATGCCATAAATTTAATATCGCAATATATCAAAGAGTTAATATTGATATTGTTGATATATCACGATAACTACCTTAAAGTGTGCTGGAATTTTAAAAAATAAAAAAGAAAAGTGTCCAGTTAAACTGATGGCACTGAGCTCACAAGCTATTCACACTAATTGTATATTACTCTCTTATTTCAAAGAATAATGCCCTCAAAAAATAAATGAAGGAGATTAGCCCTCGTTTCCTCTTCTTTATACTTAACCAATGAACCTCAAATCTAATCAGAGAAGCTCCTTAACATAATAAACCGGTATACCAAATTTGGAGCAAATCAAATAATTCAGCATGAAAAACCCATTTATCTAAATTAAGAGGGGTGGACTAGCTCCCCTTTTTCCCCTTTATCCTTAACCAATGAACCCTCAAAACTAATCAGTGAAGCTCCTTAACATAATAAACCGGTATACCAAATTTGGAAAAAATCGAATAATTCTGCCTGAAAAACCCGTTTATCTAAATTATGGGGGGTGGACTAGCCCCTCTTTTCCCCCATTTTCCTTAACCAATGAACCCCCAAAACTAATCAGGGAAGCTCCTTAACATAATAAACCGGTGCACCAAATTTGGATTAAATCGAATAATTCTGCATGAAAAACCCATTTATCTAAATTAAGGGGGGTGGACTAGCCCCCCTTTTCCCCTTCATCATTAAACAATGAACCCCCAAAACTAATAAGGGAAGCTCCTTAACATAATACACTGGTATACCAAATTTGGCGCAAATCGAATAATTCTGCATGAAAAACCCATTTATCTAAATTAAGCGGGTGGACTAGCCTCCCCCTTTAACCCCTTTATCCTTAAAGAATAATGAATCCCCAAAACTAATCAGAGAAGCGCCTTATCAGAATGAACATAGAAAAAAAATTGAAGCAAATCGGATATTTCTATCAAGAGTTATCACGTTACGTACATACGTACACGCAGAACCGGCGAGCACATAAGCTCTCAGGCTTTGATAGCCTGTGAGCTAAAAAGGCTAATTTTGAAAGATAAATCGCATAGTATGAGCAATTAATGTACAAAAAGATGTATAAAGCAACGAAATAATATTTATATTATTTGTAATAGAAATATTTTAGAAATAGGAACTAATGTTTGATTTATTTCCACTTATATCATTGCTTGCAAGGCGTTTTTCTTTAAAAATACTATGTTCCCTATTCTTCCTACTTTATGCATTATTTATTACTAACATTTTCAATATTTGATCTTTTAGCTTTAACGAAGAACATTATATTAAATAAACTAGAATAAAATGTTCTTAAATTTATAACGTTGATGATTTTATATGATTAAAATAAGGGGAAAGCAAAAGCATGAACTGAAACTGATTTAATGCTACTTCCATGCTTATATACTACTTGTAGTTAAATAGCTTTCAATGGATGATAAATGAAGCCGAAATGTTGTCTTTGAATCTTTCTCTAAGGTATAAATGCATTCCTAAAAGTAAAAAATTAAAAATAATTCACTATATTTATACCTTCCTACCTATTTACTGGATGAAGACAACACTGAAACCCTTTTTTAAATATAAATATTCAAGTCACATTTGGAAATATTTTTATAATAATTTAAATTTAGTTTTTTGATAAATATTCATTTAAGCTGAAATATTAAAACAGGATATATAAAATTCACTCGGGAAGAATTCAGTCTAATTATAATACTCCAGAGACGATACAATTTTAATGAGCATGGAGCGTAGGCAATATCATATTAGACGTTAGTAAGGTAAACGCATCGGTAGTGGGCCACGTACCTGTAGTTGGCCCCTAACTTTCAAAGTTTAAAAACAAGCTCACAATCCACTTCAGAAAAACGACTTAAAGAAATCTGATTAGCTAAAGTCCTTAAATGTTAACTTTCCATAAACAGTTTGGAATAATTGTTATTTTCCTTGAGATATATTTGTTTATCTTCTAGAGTGTCTTCAAACACAGATTTTTTGGCAAATTCTTAGTGATTTCAATAAGAGAGAAGGTTTTATTTAAAGCATTGTTTCTTTAATATTATGTTTTATTTTGAATTAAACTACCGTTGATGTACTTGATTACATTGTAAATAATTTGTTAGATTAGCTGAAAACTTAAAAATTGAGTATTATACTGATTTTAAGGGGTGGCCCACTACTGGAGCATATGCCAAAAAAATTTAGGTGTAATTTATTTAAATTAAGTATTTTTTGAGGCTCTAAGACTTTTTATATAATTTATTTAGTTTTTTGTTCATCAGAACCAGTAGTGGGCCAGGGGCCCACTACTTGTGCACAAGTGGCCACCTTCTGGAGCAGCGAAAATACAACTTCACTAAGCTATCAGACATATGATTATTAAAATAGTTCATCCTTCAAAGGTTCAATACTCAATACAAAGGTTCAAAATTTTTAGCCATATTTAAATAAGCATTGCATAGAGAAACCTTTAGTGTTATTTATGGATGGACATACTTCTCACATATCTTTGAATCTAAGAATCTTCTGTTCGGCTCATGGAATTGAAATGGTAGCTTTTTCCTCAAATTCCACACACCTAATGTAACCAATGAACGTTGCTGTTTTCCATACTCCTAAAAGTGCTTCGCTACCGGAAGTAGTGAAATTCAGAAAAACCCATGAAGGCAAACAGATGCAGAAACATGACTTTCCACCAACCCTAAAAATCAGCACTAGACCGTTTAACTCCTGCAACAATTGTGAATGGATTCAAAGCAAGTGGACTAGTTCCATAGGATCCAAAGAAAGTAAATGTTGAATCCACACTAACATCAAAGAAAGTGATAATATCACTAATAAAGGAGAGAGAAAGGGCTTGTTTCTTGGAAGTTCTTGAAGATAAATTTGGAGACGAAAAAAATAAAATATTTCTAAGAAAATAAAGTCAAATGGAAAGGCCCTGTGGAGCAAACTGATCTTTACTACTTATGGTTGGAGATGAAGGAGACTTTGAACATGGAACCAATTTCCCAGGTAATCTATCGCAAGTTACAAAATATAACATACTGCTATTTAGAGAAAACAAAAAATATGCATTTCGATAAAAAAAAAAAAAAAAAAAAAAAAAAAAAAAAAAAAAAAAAAAATATGTTGCTAAATTGTCTACTATTATTGTGGATAAAAACTGATGATATTTTTTTCTACCATTCGTATCATTCTGGTACAAAAC
This sequence comes from Maratus speciosus, assembly GCA_963932465.1. Lineage (NCBI taxonomy): Eukaryota > Metazoa > Arthropoda > Arachnida > Araneae > Salticidae > Maratus > Maratus speciosus. Next base: position 247,368,079 of record OZ010787.1, read on the forward strand.
ACAGAAAACGCTGAAAATTCATTAAATTCATTGTAGCACAATTCAGAAAGCTTTGATCACGGAATATGGGTATACTTATTGTTTAACAAGTGAAGCATATAAGCAGATTTTCTAAATATAACTTGTAGATCACAAAAACTGTACAAAAAATAAATTTCGTAACATTAAGAAAATGCAACTATTTTGATGAAAATGGATTTTCACCTGATGAAAAACATGTGAAATAATTCAGCAATTAAAATTATGCCTCTAAAACTAGCTTCTTGGGAATTACCTATTTTTAAACGATAAGAAAGGACACCCTGTATATAATCTAAAAAAAAATCACTTTGCAGCTCGTAGAACATTAGCTTTGATGTAAAGTGAGATAAAATTAAAATTGATTTACAGAACTGAAGTTGACGCCCCTGATCTGCAGATTTACTAGTCAGATTATTTTACGTAATCATCTAAACTTCTATGTATGATTTTATTATTGTGTATATTCAATTCTAGAACTGTAAAAAAAGTATAACTTCAGTATTTTCACACTAAACTCAAAACTGGAATGGCCCACTTCTGGGGGACCCACTACTGGTGCATCAAAAAATTTACTATGCCCACTACCGGAGCATCGAGGAAGATAACTTTTTTTATTTTCCATTTTTTCCAAATAATATATTTTTAAACTTCAAATGTTTATTCCGATACATGAAGGTTAGTACTAGGTTAAAAAAATATATGTCATTTAGAATTCATTAATACTTTTATGATAGTAAGATAAATGTCCTTAAGTGGCCCACTACCGGTGCGTTTACCCTATCTTGGAAGCTTAACACAAGAGGCTTCGTAACAAGGTGACAAAATGCGACCATTTTACCGTTAGTGGACTCTGATTGGTTGCTCGCGAGCCAAGCTCTCCTGCTGCTAAGCTTTAGTATTACGATTGAATCTATGAATCCTACATACTAAAGTAAAATGTTTATTTTTTTTTATTACAAAGAATTGACAACTGACGAACTGACACTTGAAGAACTGACACAAAGATTACGTAACGCATCTCCATACTCTTATCTTTTATTTCGACGTTGTATGCCACTCATGAAGTTGAAATAAACAATGTATTCCCTATATTTTGTAAATATTATGCTGTAAATAAAAGATTATTCAAAATAAAATGGTGATATATTTTTCTGTATTATTAGAAATTCTTAAAATGCTGAATGAATTACGAAACAGGCTATGACAGTACTGGTTTAGAGGGAATGCATTTTTTTTCTAAAAAACATTAATGACAAAAAAAAAAAAAAAAAAAAAAAAAAAAAAAAAAAAAAAAATCTTATTTTACATCAACAATTTCTGAATTTTGAAGTTAAAAGAACTTTTCTCCTTTTTTTTTAATTCTTTAAAGAGAAGCAACCTTTAAATAATTCGTGGATATCGAAATTGTGACTTTTGATGCGCTATCTACTATTTTGATGCGCTAACATTTCTAATTAATTTTTTTAATCAATGTGGGTGCTACTTTCTTCGTGCCTTAGGTTTCATATATATATATATATATATATATATATTAATAAAAATGTATCCTTATATTCTGAATGAATGCAATAATATTTGTAAATAAATCAAATCCGAATAATTTAAAGTTTTGTTGTCAAAAATGAGATAAATATAACATAAAATGCCTTAAAAAGTGTATCTGTCTCAAATTGTCGTAACTTTCATATTAACGAATGACGTTTTTTTTAAAAATTTATTTGTAATATGATATGTTTTAATGCACAAGGACAAACATAACAAAATATAATATTAAATCGTCATTTGTTATTGACATGACAAATTTTGATGCATTACATGAAAATGTTTTTTGAGACGTAATTAAATTTTATCTGTCCTATTTCATTACCTGTATATTTGATTGAATTACTTTTTACACGTTCTTGTATATTGTACCGAAGTTTCAAGTGGTTTGTTTTACTTCACAGATGTTTGAATTGAAAATAAATAGTTTTATTTTTTGTAATAAATATATAGCAAGCTAAAAGACTATTGTACAAATGATGGAAAGCACACAACATTCTTATATGCAATATTTAAGCAATGAAATAATAAAAGAGGAAATCATTTTACTGATGATATAATATTTAGAGGGATAAAAAGCAGTCTTCATTTGTAATAAATATTTTAATATACATTTTTGCATGATGCAACAATGTATATTAAAATTTGCTTGTTATTAAAATTTGATCATTTCTCATTCATCTAACATTAAAATTGACCGAGTTATGAAACTTTAAATAATGACTTATACCACTTTTTTGCATATCAAAACAGATGATTTCGGCGATGCTTTCAGGGGTCGTATATAAAGTACTTAAACTTATTTTAAGGTATCTGCGCTTTGAAAGAAATCGTACAAATAATACGATTGAGTTAGTTACGTTTCAGATTAGTTAAAATAATTGTATTTTAACCTATGTTTTATTTTGTAAGGATTTGAGGCTATGGTTTCTTTTAACAAAAGTTGTGTTATTTTCATAAGGTTTTAAATAACTTGCAACGATCGTCTTTCCAGTTTAAAATTGGTACTCGAACTTTAACTCACTTTCAAATGTCCGATCGAAGTTAAATTTTACATACTGACTTAAATCCGATGGCAATGTAATATTATTATTATTTTCGACGCTTACCATCTTATACATACTTATAATAGAGGATAACACAAAAAAATTCTGATAGATTACCGTCAACAAGTTTAATAATGAGTTTTAGATTAGATAACATAAACCTGTGATGGTTGTGTTTTTTAACTTTTATAATTACGTTTCATGTATTATTTAACTCTGAATAAAAAAATTTCCTTCACTTTTAACCATCATGTCAAGATTTTTCGCAAATCGTAAATTTCAAGGTTAAAAAATAGCGAAAAATCTGATACTATAAAATAGATGTAAAAAAATTTTTATTCAGTTTTATTTTATTTAATTTAATAATTTATTCATTTTGTTACCTTTTACAGGGTTTTTTACAGCTAAACAGCTCAAGGATCCAATGAGGTTGGGAGGGGAGTGGGGAACAATTTTATCTTTGAGCTTTTTAACTTTGGAATTACCGATTTGAGAAAAATTCTGACGTGATGGTTTAAAATGGAGGCCATTTTCGGATTCTGAGCTAAAACATACATAAGAATCAATTTTCAAAAGCTAAAAAACTTGGCACAACCCAAAATTTGAAAGACAGTGTAATCTAACAGTATTTTAAAATATGTTTCATTCTGTAAAGAATTGAGGCTGTTGTTCTTAGACTTTTCCTAACAACAAAAGACTTTTTCCTAACAAAAATTCTGTTACTTTTTTATCCTCCTACATGTTCAAAATAAATTGTTTATTTTGCAGTAATATGTCAGAATGATTAAAGATTTCAAATTCATATTGTAATGCTAATTTTACTCGCAACCATTTTTTTAATATATCTGACGAACTTATATTTCTAATAAATTTGTGAATGACCCCTAATGACAGCAAAAATTACGCTCCAAATTTAAATAGGAATTACTCGGTCAGTTTTAATCATAGAATAATCAATTTCTGCCTTCCTTGTCAGTGTATCAGAAAAATTTTACTAAATATAACTTATAGGACCGGGGGATCGTATAAGAATTTAGATTCTGTAATTCTTAACTAAATTGTTTTTTGTTTTATTTTGCTTCAAACTTTTTTAATCGTAACTCTATACCTAATTTTGACCACTTTTGTAATTGGAAGTATGCATCTAGAGACCAACAGTTGCGAAAATAAAGGTCGGTTAGGTGATACGTGGACATACTGTATACCGTAATATCCTTTTTAATGTTCATTTTATAATGCTTACAAGTATTGAATTATCCGATTAAAAATATATATAAGTTATCTGTAATTATGATAGTTTTCGAATATGTGAACGTGATTGGAATTTTATGAGATTTTATAATGCATCATCTTAGATTTTGAATTTATATTACAGTTTTAATTTATATTACAGAATTTATAATACACAGTTTTTTAAATTTATTTGCAGAAATAAAAAGACTATCGACCAATGCAGAATTTAGAAGAAAGAATAGTATAAAGCAGTATAATGAATCAACATAGAAAAAAACCAGACAAATTGCTTTTTTTCCTGAAAATAAATCCCAAGGCGATTAATATTGCCATATTTTGAAAAACAAAGTTTTTCAAGAGTGGGTGGGAGGGATTGATTCTTGTTAGATCTTTTCAGTTATGTTCGAATACTTTAAATTCAGATTTATTTGAGGAGCTAAAATTAAATCTACTTTAAAATTACATCAGAATAACTTCACATTCGTTATTCTCATTTGAAATAGGGTTAATAATACTATGATTAAACTTATTCTGCTATTTCATTTGATAGTTTGCAATTAACTAATTAATGCCGGTTGGCAAAATAACTTGTCATTCGAAGTTTTTTTTTTTTTTTCAAGTCACAAAAATAACTTTAAAAATGTTTTTAATTTAGCCTGTGTACTCGAATATATCTAAATTTTAACCTATGGAATAAAAGGTTTAATTATTTAAAGCTCTTTATTAAGAGGTTAAAAACGTTACATCGGTACTTATTTGCAAAGATTACAGTTTTTGATTGATATACAAAAGTTAGTAAAAGACTAAATTTGCAGTTTTAACTAACAATAAAATACTTTCTTGAGAATATTTTATCTAACAGATATTCAGTGTAATGCAGGGAACAATTTAACAAGATTTGAGTAAATTAAATTAATAATTATAAATATCTCAATGACTACATTATGGATATAATAATGATTTAAATGATGTAAAGTCTGTTTCACCAAAGTTTTGTATATACCAAATGCTAGAATTGGATTAATCATTTCACATAAATACATCCGCATCTATTTAAAAAGACATCCGCATCTATTTCATGCGTTCTTTCATTTTGTAGAAAACTTTGAAATAATTATTTTCGTGTTTACTCTACCAATTAAGCTTTGCTCTCTGAAATTTCATGTTAATGTAATCATCACAATTTCTTTCATTAAAATTAAACATCATACAAACGCAATCATGTATATAAGGACAAACTGGACTGCATAATGAAACTTAAACAGCAACAGTTAAGAAACTTGCTACTAAAATTTTAAAATACTTAAATTTATCTAATTAAAAAAATATGTTTACGCAAAATAAGAAAATATATAATAATAAAGGACTTTACGTTGTAATATCGATCCAAAACAAATAGGTGTTGCTATCCAACGTACAATTTATTCACAAGTTTAACATAAAACTCTACGTTTCGGTTTAATCTTTAAAACCTTCATCAGGAGAAAAAATTTCTAAAATATAAATCGACAATAAACTCTTTACATGCTACATTTTGAAATCAATTCAAAATACCTTTTGAATTGATTTCAAAATGTAGCATGTAAAGAGTTTGTTGTCGATTTATATTTTAGAAAATTTTTCTCCTGATGAAGGTTTTAAAGATTAAACCGAAACGTAGAGTTTTATGTTAAACTTGTGAATAAATTGTACGTTGGATAGCAACACCTATTTGTTTTGTAAGAAAAGATATTTCATATGATAGAACTTTAACAAAAGAGTAGCAGAAAATTATGGGTAGATTAGTACACAAAAAATGAGAGGGTACAAATTCTCCACCTACCCCGAATAAGCCGCATGTTTTGCTTAAATTTAAAAGAAAGGATCTGTCAATATGATGCGACATTTTCATCAAGAATTTCTTGTAATCTCCACGTCATTGATTTAATGAAACTATTAGCAATATCAGGATTTATTTTGTTAATTTGCATGGCACATGAACGTAGAAAGGATTCGTTTTAACTTAAGATCGTGGGTTACTGAAATAAGTTTTACGCTTTGTTTACATCGTAAGACAGACTTACGCTCTAAGTTGATCCTAAACGAGGCACCGTAATCCCAACCTAAATGCTTCAATAACATGAGTAATATATATCTACTAAAAAACAACTTTTCAAAAATAAAAAATAAGCCAAGCAAAAAAAAAAAAAAAAAAAAAAAAAAAAAAAAAAAAAAAAAGAAAAGAAAAAAGGTGAAAGTTGTGGCTAAAAAATAGTGTGATATCAAATTTCCAAGCTTATATTGCGGTACTTATTTAACATTTTTTGATAAAAATTTACCATATGTAAGTCGAGTACCTAAGTATGCGTTGATAGAAAGCCTTTTCTCCTTTGCTAAATACATCATAACGTGTTTCTGAAAATTAATTTTTTTTAAATTATGCATGATGGGCTTGGCGGCCATCTTTCCATATTTTACACAAATTTCTAAGCACACAAGTTCATTGTTAAGATTGGAAGTTCGAAATTGTTACTAAAGCAAACATTTTATTCTTTTAATTTATGGAAATGAGTGCCTAAAAATTTGTGTCTAAAAATAAAGCTGAAGTAACTTCAGGTTTCATCTTATGATTCTCTTTTTTCGGAGGGGGGTTAATTAATTAGTTAAATCAGTAAAAATCAATTTGTTTTTTTCAAAATAAAAAACTTTCTTAATTTATCTGTCTGTAGCTAAAACTATAACTTCGAAATTCTTAATAATGCAAATATGTTACGAGCTTGAGTGCTTAGAAATTTGTGTAAAATATGGAAAGATGGCCGCCAAGCCCATCATGCATAATTTAAAAAAAATTAATTTTCAGAAACACGTTATGATGTATTTAGCAAAGGAGAAAAGGCTTTCTATCAACGCATACTTAGGTACTCGACTTACATATGGTAAATTTTTATCAAAAAATGTTAAATAAGTACCGCAATATAAGCTTGGAAATTTGATATCACACTATTTTTTAGCCACAACTTTCACCTTTTTTCTTTTCTTTTCTTTTTTTTTTTTTTTTTTTTTTTTTTGCTTGGCTTATTTTTTACTTTTGAAAAGTTGTTTTTTAGTAGATATCAGTTCTTTTTTTAAAACAAATGATATATAACTGAAATAATTCTACTAGCTCAAATTAAAATTAGTCCTTGTATAGCCTTTATAAGCAGGAAGCAAACACAATATTATACATTTTGTTTACCTATCATTCATTTTTTATAGTGATTAATAATTTAAAAGTAAGGAAAGTCAATTTCTTCTTTCAAAGTATCAGTCTTTCTCAATTTATATCTCCTTAAAATTTTCTACGAAAGATGAAAATTTAGTAAAAAACAGAGTCGAAATAAAATATATATTTACAGTTAGTCTGTCAGTTAATTGTTTTTTTCTAACTTTTTTTGCTGACGGTTTTGCAAAATAAATTTACCTTTACAAATACCTACGGTTAATCCGAGAATGAAAACCCGCAGGCATCTAAAGAATCGAAGATCTGTAAATCTAGCAATTCTAGACATAATAAAGGAACATTTTTGACAAAAAAAATCTAAAAATTTAGAGATATAAACTGTACATATAACTTCATCTTCATTTAGATCGTGTTATAGAGAAGAAAGAATAAATATGTAATTTTACTCAAGTCTGTTTATCCATGCCTATTTGCATAAATGTGAGGATATTAATTTACTATAAAATTTCCCCTAAATTGATTAGCTTTAATAGTCTATTATTAAAGTCGCATATACATTAGAATTAAATATTTTTCGGTTAAAAATTGCCTGAAATCTATAGTCTTATCGTTCGTTAAATTTGTCTTTTTTATGCCCAGACTCTTTTTCTGAACTCTGACAAAAGATCACAGACATATTGAAGCTATCCAAATTCTTATATCTTTCTATCGTATTTCCTTTTTTGAGGGGGGTGTGAGGAAGAGCCTTAAGAACTTCGTTTTGTTCTCAGAATTCTGAATTATTCATTCAAAAGGTCTACCTACATAAGTCTTGTTGCAGAATTTTCATTAGTTAAGAGTTGCATCAAGTTATACATCATGTGAATCTATTAAATTAATTTTGTGAAATACTAGATGGGAGCCATTGATATTTCCAGACCATTTGCCTACATTTTAAACTTGAGTCATTTACTACTAATAATTAATTTTCTATACGAATTAAATAAGTCGTTGTTTCCATGCCAACTGTACCTTTCACTATTGATTGCTTGTTTGTTTGTTTGATTTATTGAACACATACATCATATCACATGCGGATCACGGCGGGATTCGAATCTGCTTCCACCTACGCTCTCAAGCGATTAGCGGCATTGTGGCTTATCCACTCAGCCACAGTGGGCCACTATTGCTTTCTCTAATGCCCAGATACTCAAATTTAACCAACTGCACTTAGAATCATGGTCATAACACAGAACATTTATATGTTAGAGCAGTGTTGCCAGTGGGCTACTTTTTTTTAATTCAGATTTCTTGATTGCCAGCACTTATTATAAACGGTAAAATTCCCATTGTTTTCGCCTTAATTAATATGTCATTAAATAAGGCACATTTAACAATTTCAAAAAAGTGGTGCCAATCAAGTATCTGAGTTAAAAAAAGTAGCCCATCTGGCAACACTGTGTTAGAGTGGTGACATATGCACAAGTCGTGTACTCATATTCAATTTTTTGTCCAAAGTACGGTAACTCAGTTTTCAGTAATAGACGAGCAAGATTTCAATTAAACTAACCAGAAAAGTTAACAAACATTGGCTTCCTGATTTGATTTTATTCAAAATTGTTTTAACCAACCAAAGTTAATGTCCGAGATCCAGATAAATTTTTCTCTGTTAATAAAATTACATTGACCAATCAGTAGCCTTTATCCTTGCAAGCTTTTCGGTGTTTACTGCAAACATCAAAAAGTTCGGAAAAATGCAGACGTCTGATTGATCAATCCCATCCCGCTAATAGCGAAATATCTATCTTGATCCCGGCCTATTTAACGCCCTTTAAATATTGGAGAAAGCCTTGACACGTGTCAGAAAATCGTCACACAAAGCAGGCAAAACAAAGAAGAAAATCATTCATTGGCTCGTTCATATTCACGAGCCGATGAATGATTTTGTTTCTTTGCTTTGCCTGCTTTGTGTGATGTTTTCGTGACGCGAGTCAAGACTTTCTCAGATATTTAGGATGCTTTGGCGTATTTCACCACCATGAAGTTATGAAAGGAGAGGAACAGACATGTCAATCTTCCCGTGTGAAAAACTAGTTAACAAAAAAAACGAGTTATTTCCCTCTCTTCTACCCTTTTCTCTCTTGATTTTGACCGATAGCAGCCCATTTAGCAGTCTCCAGTACAAGATGCCGCTATATACGGTGGACGCAGGAGGGAGGGTGTTAGCGCGACCAATGACATAATAGGCCAGTTCATGATGTTTAAAAGTCACACGCAGTTGGATCGTTGCTAACGAAAAAGACAGGCTACCGCGGTGGTTCCGATTCTTCTTTTTTTACAAACCGCTGGAGTCACGTGATGCTCTTTTCACGCACCTTCTTTGGTGCATCGAGCATCACGTGACTACAGCGGTCTGTAAAAAAAGAAGAATCGGACCCACCGCGGTAGCCTGTCTTTTTCGTTAGTCTCAGAGTTGGATCATCTTTACACGATGATTAGTACAAAGCTGCGAGCCGATTTTTTTTGTGTCCATTGCCGTGTACAGATAATCAACTCCGTGTGACGTTATGAACTGGCCTTATACACTCACTGCCATAAAAATTTGCGCACCAAGAAATAATTGTGGGATTGTAACGAAACTTGGCATGAAGGTACATATCAGGCAGATATGCAAATGATTAGATATGCAGCGTGATTGCGCATTGAGTAATGCCACTAGAGGACGTTGAACTTCTTCCTCCTTGGAGTATAAAACTGGTAAGCAGAACTTGTTTGAGTGTACCTTTTCCTTTTCAAAGGAAATGCTGAGGTAGACATGCCCTTACGCAGTCATCGAAGACAGTATGAGCAGTTGTCAGAGTTCGAGAGTGGAAGAATCATCGGGATGATGGAAGCTGGGTGGTCAGCTCGGTGAGTAACTCGTCAAGTAGGCCGTTCTGATTTTACTGTGAGGAGGTGTTGGGACCAGAGAACTGAAGAGACGTCATTTACATGGCGAACAGGCTCGGGACGCCCTCGACAGACCAGTCGTCGAGAAGACCGTCACATCACACGCAACGCACGCGTAGAGCCAACTGCCTAATTGGCCGCTATCCAGACACAGGCAGCACCTTCAATACGGACCCCTGTGTCTTCCCGAAACTTCGCAAGGCGTCTGGCTGAAGGACATCTGGTATCGCGGCGCCCTTACGTGTGCAGCCAATGACATCCACCCACCGACGCCTCTGTTTGGAGTGGTGTCGCGCACGACGGGATTGGACTGCAACGGAATGGAACCAGGTCATCTTCAGCGACGAGTCTAGATTCAATCTGAGCAGCGATGACAATCGTGTTCGTGTGTGGAGGCCCCGTGGTGAACGCCTCAATCCTGCCTTCGCTTTACAGCGACACACCGCTCCCACAGCAGGTGTGATGGTATGGGGTGCCATTGCTTACGATACACGGTCATCCCTAATATTGTTCCGTGGCACAATGACAGTCCAGCGGTACGTCCAGGACATCCTTCAGCCACATGTGTTGCCACTTGTGGCAGGGCTCCTAGGAGCCATTTTTCAGCAAGACAATGCTTGGCCACATATAGCAAGGATGTCACAAGCCTGCCTCCACTACATTACCACCCTTCCCTGGCCTGCTCGATCCCCAGATTTGTCACCAATCGAGCATATGTGGGATCATTTGGGAAGACAAGGTGGGCACCCTACGAGTTTGGTTGAACTCGAGGCGCGTTTACAACAACTGTGGAACGAGATGTCTCGGGACATCATACGGAATTTTTATGTCTCAATGCCCGCTCGTACCGCATCGTGCATTTGCGCTAGAGGGGGTCCAACCGAGTACTAAAATTTCCGTTCATTTGTACTTTTTTCTGCAATAAATGATCCTTTTTCTTTGGTTTTCTACTCACTTACTTATATCACAGTAGTATACACGCGTGTAAAATTTCATTTCATTTGGACGTCTTTTTCTTGGTGCGCAAATTTTTATGGCAATGAGTGTATGTTGTTGGCCACAGTTTAGGAACAGCTACAAATGACTTCATCTATATCTACTCCGAGGCAAACGAAAAAGACAGGCTACCGCGGTGCTACAGCGCCTAGAATATATAGTGTGGAAATCAGCTATCCCAGTAATACTTTAAAAAAGTGCTAATATATTGGATCTCTTAAATTTCAAATGATGCTGAAATCCAATGAGTCGATCACAGCGATATCTGCAGGATATTTCCTAAAACTTCATGACGATTTGGTAACAGCGTCTAGAATACCTAGTGTGGAAATATTTTATTAAACAACGCTAAAAATTTGTATCCCGTAAATGATCGACGATACTGCTAAAATTCCAAGTGTCGATCGCAGCGAAATCTGCGGGATTTTCGTATTACATTGTATAGACTAGCAATATCTTTCAGTTATAGAAAATATCCTGCAGATGTCGCTGCGATTTTTATATTTCAGCAGCATCGTTGCACATTTAAGGATACAATATTTTACCACTTTTTTAAGTATTACAGGGATAGCCAATTTCCACACTATATATTCTAGGCGCTATAATTTGGTCTAGACGCTGTAGCGTTTTTTTTTTTTACATTTTATTAACATACATCTGACCTATGTGCTTGGCGTCAAGCCCGCTGTAATAATACGATGTTTACTTTGAAAGTTTATCACAGATGTCGCTGCGATCAGCTCCCTGGATTTCAGCGTCAGTGCACATTTAAGGGATACAACTTTTTAGCGCTGCTTGGTTAGCAAAATTCCACAGTATGTATTCTAGACGCTATAGCGGTGCATTAAACGTGTCTCTTTCTTCTTTAAATAATATCCTGCAGATGTCGCTGAAAATGACTGTTTGGAACTCAACATCGTTGTACATTCAAGAGATTCACTATTTCCGCGCTTTTTTAAGTATTGCTGGGATAGTCGATTTCTACAACATATAATCTAGGCCTATAACGGAGCTATAGTACAGCGCCTAGAAGATACAGTGTGGAAAACGGGTATTCCTATAATGCTTTAAAAAGTGCTAAAAACTTGTATCCCATAAATCTCCAACAATGCTCAGCGGCAATATACTGATACGAGCGCCATCTCGTAACTCTTTTCAATATAAACACTGAGTTTTCAAAAATTATAGAATGTTAAATATCGGAAACTATAAATATAAGATATTTTGGTCTGTTATAAGCTAATTTAGTTAAGGAATGACGTGAAATAGGTTAAAGAGTCTCTTTTAGAATGACTATCGTTTTTAAATCACTACGATGGCGCTACTATCGACATTTTGTTATTCAGCATCGTTGTACATTTATGGGATTCAATTTTTTAGCACTATTTTGTAGCCGTTTTCCACACTGTATCTTCTAGGCGCTGTATATATAGTGTGGAAATTGGCTATCCCTGTAATACTTTAAAAAGTGCTAAAATATTGTATCCCTTAACTGTGCAATGATGCTGCTGAAATATACAGATCACAGCGACATCTGCAGGATATTTTCTCAAACTGCAAGATATTGCTAGTCTATACAATGTAATACTAAATCCCGCAGATGTCGCTGTGATCGATACTTGGGATTTTAGCAGTATCGTCGCACATTTAAGGGATACAAATTTTTAGCGTTGTTTGGATAGCATATTTCCACACAAGGTATTCTAGACGCTGTAGCCATACTTTTGGCAAAAACTTGAAATGAGCATGCTTCCTGTGCATATATCACTACTCTTATGTATGAAGGCTCTCTGTTATGGTGTTGATTCTGAGCGCTCTTTGTTAAATTTCTATATTTGTGTTTTAGAGAAAGCAATACAGAAAAGTACAGTTACTATGGAAACAACAACTTCTTTAATACTGAAAGGTATAGCAAAGGAGTTCAGAATCAGTGCCTTAAATAGTTTCGAATATGTATTGTTGTTATGACAATTAATACCCTACCTGGATGTGGAAATGCAAAATTGTGTTCAACATAATGGAGGTTATTCCATCTACATTTTGATCACGTGGTCAAGGTAAAATCTTCTATCGTAAAGAAGGGAAGGCTCCGTAGACGTGTAATGTAAATCACCGCTAGCCAATGAAACGGTTCATGAGGCAAAGTAGTAGTATCTTCCCTTCTTATCAGATAGAAGTTCCTTGGATAAATTACCGGTATCACGTGACTTTTGCAGCCTCGAACCCATATTTGGAATATCCTCCATTGTGCGCAATCTAGATAGATTTTTGGCTGTCAGAGAAAAGAGATTCATCAATCAGAAGCCTGCATTTTTGTGAACTTTTCGCTGTTTGCAGAAATGCAGGCTATTGATTGGCGATTCTCGTTTCGCTAACAGCGAAAAATCTATCTGGATCCTAACCTACATTTCTACAAACATTGCACTTCATCCACGGCACTAAAAAAATGACTCAAAACTTTCATGACATAGGCCGGGATCCACAAACAGCAAATATTCTCAAACATGCAGGCTTCTGATTGGTCAAACTCATTTCGCTAACAGCGAAAAATCTATCTGAATCTCAGCCATAGTTATCTTCGATGAAATCACTGCAAAAGGATAATATAAAAGAAAAGTATAAGATTTCTAAAATATTTTGGCGGGTTTATCGCCATTTGGCATAATTTGTAAACTTTAGAACTAATTAACAGTTTTTCGCTAATTATGAATAGAAAATTAATGTTTTTAAAGCTGAATTTTATAAAAGCACGTAGATTGAGTAAATATCTGTCCAAAAATGCAATCCTTACTTTTTTATGTCCAATAATTAAGTCTCTACCTCGATTTAAACATAAGTTGTGACGAAGAAAATAAAATGATCATTTTCAGTATCTCGACGTTATTTTAAAAAATCTATATCTCTGTTTATAATTAATTTATGAGGATGCATTTGATCTCAAATTGAAGATCTTCTTTATTAGGTCCTTCTAGTGTTGGTTTTATTTTTCTGCGATGATTGCTTCTTTTGATATGGGAAATTTTACGCTGGCATATTTCGTTCATTTAACATGGAGAAGTTGTCATCAGTATAATAAGCAGTTACGGTGTCTTGCCTTATTCTTGGCGTTTGTTTGTTTGGCGGGGTTAGCATTTTTTTCAGCTTGGCTTGGCAGAACGACCGTCCTGCTTGATAAAAAGTGCTAAAATATTGTATCCCTTAACTGTGCAATGATGCTGCTGAAATATACAGATCACAGCGACATCTGCAGGATATTTTCTCAAACTGCAAGATATTGCTAGTCTATACAATGTAATACTAAATCCCGCAGATGTCGCTGTGATCGATACTTGGGATTTTAGCAGTATCGTCGCACATTTAAGGGATACAAATTTTTAGCGTTGTTTGGATAGCATATTTCCACACAAGGTATTCTAGACGCTGTAGCCATACTTTTGGCAAAAACTTGAAATGAGCATGCTTCCTGTGCATATATCACTACTCTTATGTATGAAGGCTCTCTGTTATGGTGTTGATTCTGAGCGCTCTTTGTTAAATTTCTATATTTGTGTTTTAGAGAAAGCAATACAGAAAAGTACAGTTACTATGGAAACAACAACTTCTTTAATACTGAAAGGTATAGCAAAGGAGTTCAGAATCAGTGCCTTAAATAGTTTCGAATATGTATTGTTGTTATGACAATTAATACCCTACCTGGATGTGGAAATGCAAAATTGTGTTCAACATAATGGAGGATATTCCATCTACATTTTGATCACGTGGTCAAGGTAAAATCTTCTATCGTAAAGAAGGGAAGGCTCCGTAGACGTGTAATGTAAATCCCCGCTAGCCAATGAAACGGTTCATGAGGCAACGTAGTAGTATCTTCCCTTCTTATCAGATAGAAGTTTCTTGGATAAATTACCGGTATCACGTGACTTTTGCAGCCTCGAACCCATATTTGGAATATCCTCCATTGTGCGCAATCTAGATAGATTTTTGGCTGTCAGAGAAAAGAGATTCATCAATCAGAAGCCTGCATTTTTGTGAACTTTTCGCTGTTTGCAGAAATGCAGGCTATTGATTGGCGATTCTCGTTTCGCTAACAGCGAAAAATCTATCTGGATCCTAACCTACATTTCTACAAACATTGCACTTCATCCACGGCACTAAAAAAATGACTCAAAACTTTCATGACATAGGCCGGGATCCACAAACAGCAAATATTCTCAAACATGCAGGCTTCTGATTGGTCAAACTCATTTCGCTAACAGCGAAAAATCTATCTGAATCTCAGCCATAGTTATCTTCGATGAAATCACTGCAAAAGGATAATATAAAAGAAAAGTATAAGATTTCTAAAATATTTTGGCGGGTTTATCGCCATTTGGCATAATTTGTAAACTTTAGAACTAATTAACAGTTTTTCGCTAATTATGAATAGAAAATTAATGTTTTTAAAGCTGAATTTTATAAAAGCACGTAGATTGAGTAAATATCTGTCCAAAAATGCAATCCTTACTTTTTTATGTCCAATAATTAAGTCTCTACCTCGATTTAAACATAAGTTGTGACGAAGAAAATAAAATGATCATTTTCAGTATCTCGACGTTATTTTAAAAAATCTATATCTCTGTTTATAATTAATTTATGAGGATGCATTTGATCTCAAATTGAAGATCTTCTTTATTAGGTCCTTCTAGTGTTGGTTTTATTTTTCTGCGATGATTGCTTCTTTTGATATGGGAAATTTTACGCTGGCATATTTCGTTCATTTAACATGGAGAAGTTGTCATCAGTATAATAAGCAGTTACGGTGTCTTGCCTTACTCTTGGCGTTTGTTTGTTTGGCGGGGTTAGCATTTTTTTTCAGCTTGGCTTGGCAGAACGACCGTCCTGCTTGATGTGGAAATCGGCTATCCCAGTAATACTTTAAAAAGTGCTAATATATTGGATCTCTTAAATTTCAAATGATGCTGAAATCCAATGAGTCGATCACAGCGATATCTGCAGGATATTTCCTAAAACTTCATGACGATTTGGTAACAGCGTCTAGAATACCTAGTGTGGAAATATTTTATTAAACAACGCTAAAAATTTGTATCCCGTAAATGATCGACGATATTGCTAAAATTCCAAGTGTCGATCGCAGCGAAATCTGCGGGATTTTCGTATTACATTGTATAGACTAGCAATATCTTTCAGTTATAGAAAATATCCTGCAGATGTCGCTGCGATTTGTATATTTCAGCAGCATCGTTGCACATTTAAGGATACAATATTTTACCACTTTTTTATTACAGGGATAGCCAATTTCCCCACTATATATTCTAGGCGCTATAATTTGGTCTAGACGCTGTAGCGTTTTTTTTTTTTTTTACATTTTATTAACATACATCTGACCTGTGTGCTTGGCGTCAAGCCCGCTGTAATATTACGATGTTTACATTGAAAGTTTATCACAGATGTTGCTGCGATCAGCTCCCTGGATTTCAGCGCCAGTTCACATTTAAGGGATACAACTTTTTAGCGCTGCTTGGATAGCAAAATTCCACAGTATGTATTCTAGACGCTATAGCGGTGCATTACACGTGTCTCTTTCTTCTTTAAAAAATATCCTGCAGATGTCGCTGTAAATGGCTGTTTGGAATTCAACATCGTTGTACATTTAAGGGATTCACTATTTCCGCGCTTTTTTAAGTATTGCTGGGATAGTCGATTTCTACAACATATAATCTAGGCCTATAACGTAGCTATAGTATAGCGCCTAGAAGATACAGTGTGGAAAACGGCTATCCCTATAATGTTTTAAAAAATGCTAAAAACTTGTATCCCATAAATCTCCAACAATGCTCAGCGGCAATATGCTGATACGAGTGCCATCTCGTAACTCTTTTCAATATAAACACTGAGTTTTCAAAAATTATAGAATATTAAATATCGGAAACTATAAATATAAGGTATTTTGGTCTGTTATAAGCTAATTTAGTTAAGGAATGACGTGAAATAGGTAAAAGAGTCTCTTTTAGAATGACTATCCTTTTTAAATCACTACGATGGCGCTACTATCGACATCTTGTTATTCAGCATCGTTGTACATTTATGGGATTCAATTTTTCAGCACTATTTTTTAGCCGTTTTCCACACTGTATCTTCTAGGCGCTGTATATATAGTGTGGAAATTGGCTATCCCTGTAATACTTTAAAAAGTGCTAAAATATTGTATCCCTTAACTGTGCAATGATGCTGCTGAAATATACAGATCACATCTGCAGGATATTTTCTCAAACTGCAAGATATTGCTAGTCTATACAATGCAATGCTAAATCCCGCAGATGTCGCTGTGATCGATACTAGGGATTTTAGCAGTATCGTCGCACATTTAAGGGATACAAATTTTTAGCGTTGTTTGGATAGCATATTTCTAGACGCTGTAGCCATACTTTCTGCAAAAACTTGAAATGAGCATGCTTCCTGTGCATATATCACCACTCTTATGTATGAAGGCTCTCTGTTATGGTGTTGATTCTGAGCGCTCTTTGTTAAATTTCTATATTTGTGTTTTAGAGAAAGCAATACAGAAAAGTACTGTTACTATGGAAACAACAACTTCTTTAATATTGAAAGGTATAGCAAAGGAGTTCAGAATCAGTGCCTTAAATAGTTTCGAATATGTATTGTTGTTATGACAATTAATACCCTACCTGGATGTGGAAATGCAAAATTGTGTTCAACATAATGGAGGATATTCCATCTACATTTTGATCACGTGGTCAAGGTAAAAACTTCTATCGTAAAGAAGGGAAGGCTCCGTAGACGTGTAATGTAAATCCCCGCTAGCCAATGAAACGGTTCATGAGGCAAAGTAGTAGTATCTTCCCTTCTTATCAGATAGAAGTTCCTTCGATAAATTACCGGTATCACGTGACTTTTTCAGCCTCGAACCCATATTTGGAATATCCTCCATTGTGCGCAATCTAGATAGATTTTTGACTGTCAGAGAAACGAGATTCATCAATCAGAAGCCTGCATTTTTGTGAACTTTTCGCTGTTTGCAGAAATGCAGACTATTGATTGGCGATTCTCGTTTCGCTAACAGCGAAAAATCTATCTGGATCCTAGCCTACATTTCTACAAATATTGCACTTCATACACGGCACAAAAAAAATGACTCAAAACTTTCATGACATAGGCCGGAATCCACAAACAGCAAATATTCTCAAACTTGCAGGCTTCTGATTGGTCAAACTCATTTCGCTAACAGCGAAAAATCTATCTGAATCTCAGCCATAGTTATCTTCGATGAAATCAATGCAAAAGGATAATATAAAAGAAAAGTATAAGATTTCTAAAATATTTTGGCGGGTTTATCGCTATTTGGCATAATTTGTAAACTTTAGAACTAATTAACAGTTTTTCGCTAATTATGAATAGAAAATTAATGTTTTTAAAGCTGAATTTTATAAAAACACGTAGATTGAGTAAATATCTATCCAAAAATTCAATCCTTACTTTTTTCTGTCCATTATTTAAGTCTCTACCTCGATTTAAACAAAAGTTGTGACGAAGAAAAGAAATCTGTCATTTTCAGTATCTCGACGTTATTTTTAAAAATCTATATCTCTGTTTATAGTTAATTTATGAGGATGCATTTGATCTCAAATTGAAGATCTTCTTTATTAGGTCCTTCTAGTGTTGGTTTTATTTTTCTGCGATGATTGCTTCTTTTGATATGGGAAATTTTACGCTGGCATATTTCGTTCATTTAACATGGAGAAGTTGTCATCAGTATAATAAGCAGTTACGGTCTCTTGCCTTATTCTTGGCGTTTGTTTGTTTGGCGGGGTTAGCATTTTTTTTCAGCTTGGCTTGGCAGAACGACCGTCCTGCTTGATATATATATATATATATATATATATATTTAAAATTACGCTTTTCTGCACATCATAGACGTCCCTTTAAACCAGCATTCTGAAGTTTTTTAATCATAACTTAAAAACTACTTGAAAGAAAAATTTGAAATTTTCGATTTGAATCAAGCAGGACATAATAAATATAAATCCATCAAAAAATTGCAGATTGCAATTCACATTTTTTCCTAATATCAATTTCATAATCCATAATTCGTATTAATTTTTTTTAATTAAAAATTCAATGTATTTATGTTTGGGTTTCTCAGTATTATAGCTACACAAAAAAAAATTCACATTAGGATTATAATTTCAGAAGATATTAATAGAAACATGAAAATGTAAATTAACATTAGAAGCTCTAAATTTTGAATGTTTATAATTCAAAAACTTAGTATCAAAATTAAATGAATATTCGTTTCCAGGTGTTGTATGAACCGAAGATTTAAAAAATCTTGTCAAAATTGGGTGGTGCCATTGCAAAAAACAAAGTTTTGGATAGTTTAGATTTGTAGATGGCCCTCTAAGCAAATTTTATATACATTATTTAAATGTAGACTTAATTTTCAATCGTTTGTTTCTAGTAACTTTCTTCTACGATTATTTGTTGCAGAGTTAATAAGGGTGTTTATTTTTTTTTTCCACGACTGTACAAGATATTTATGGAAACAGGTTCAGTATTAAAAAATGTAATGAATGGACCAAAATATGTATAAAAGGAAAACGTAGACGATTATCGCTTTGATGTACTTCGTGCAACCAATAGGACACATATAGAGGTTTATTATTTGATGCAAAAATGTTTTCAATGCATGCTCCTAAACTTCTGCTCGATATAATGTGGCCCTTTATTTGTGTTTGTAATAACACCTTAAAATTGTAAAGAGATTTTGCTGATACCATACATATACTATATGTAAAGAGAGAAAGATTGGTGGGTCGCGGGGGGGGGAGGGGGGAGAGAAAATAAGAGAACTACAAAATTTGTTAAACTTGTAGTTTTTCAAATGATGGTCTAAATATGGGCCGCAAATAACATTCGTGTAATAACGTAATCAAATTAATGAAGACAATCAACAGTATTGAAAATGACATTATTAAATCCTATTTGCTGTAGGCGCACATAGATAATTTTTTTTCTTCCCTCTATCTTATGTGTGTGCCCATACTTGGCTTGAGAACAATGCACCTATGTTTCTTGTTTCGTGTCTGCAGAGAAAATTCCTTCAGAGCAGATCCAGATCGTATCGCTCTCGTCAGGCAATATGTAACCTGTACAGTTTTATGTCAGTATCATCAATCTTTTGTTCACTGTGTTCTTCCTCAAAATCGCAAGGTTGATTCTTAGTAAATTCTTTGCGCCATATTGAGCTTGATTATTTCTATGTTGATTCAGATTTTTGGGTTTTTGAGACTTCTATAGGCCAGAACGTAGAATCAGCTTCTTCTTGGTTTCATTTAGTGCTAAATTGCACAAGAACCGAATCAACTCATTCCTCCAGCGTCAGCCAATCACAAATCATGCCTTTAAAGAATTTAGACCTGAATAAGTCTTTTCGTTTGAGAGGGATAAAGGGAAACTCTTTCACTGAAGGGTTGTGAAATGGTTTCATCAGTAAAGATGGCAAACAGATGGGGGTTTTAATGCTAGGACTTTGAAGGCTAGAACTTGTAAGCCAAATTTATGTTAAACTTTTACTGAAAGGCAGCCATTATCAGTCAAAGATATCTTTTGATATTGGATTTCAAGAAATAGCTTATTATATTGTAGATGGCGTGATAACAAAAAAACATGCAATAGTAATCGATTAAAATGTATAGAAATTCTAATTCATTTATCTAATAAAGTTTAAGGTCTGACAATACGTGATTTTCAAAAACAAAGCAGCGACTGCGAACGGCAGCTGTGCGACAGCTGTTCTTTCTTTCTATTATTTTTTTTCTTACCAAAATGTAATAGTTTCATGCCTTCGGCGCCAGATGGCCGAACATTTTAGTATATTATTTAGCAGCTAGCCCATTTCAATAGCTAACCTACATTTGCTACTGCTCCTCTCTCTCTCTATGTATATGTTTTCCCAATGAAAATAGTAATGCATTGCGTTCTTTAACATTTTATCAATATTAAATATAGCTCTTGGCTCACAAAATGTTCTCTTTATTAGGTACATGAATTATTTTATTTCTATTTAATTCACTATTTGAATAAAAGAAAACATTATGCATTGTGATGCGTAATATAAATATAAATATTCCGTAAAAATTCAATATTAAAATAATTAAATTAATATAATTAATTATAAAGCGGAAAATATCTTTCATGTAACAGTGATATTTTCAATTCGATGAAATTTTTTATTTCGGTACGTGTGCAGAATTAAAAGTATTTTTTATTTAAATAAAATATTGTAGTATAAACTAAATAATTATAACTTATGAAATTAATAATTCTTCTTCCTGTGAAATTTAATCAGAATTTGCAAAGACAAATGCCATAATATTTTCTCATTTCATTTTTCTAGATGAATTAGTTTAATTAATATTACAGTTTCACAGCAATTGCATTTGACATTAATTAAGATATATAAGTTAATAATTTTATTTCATTTTTCTACTTTCAATCAAATATTTTATTAAGATTTTCGTGTTTCTTTGGTTGCGCATTATAGAGAGAATATAGAACATGTTTAATAAATCATGATGCATGAGAAAGGTAATATTATTTCAAAGCCATTCCGTTAATCATAAGTTGTAATCCTTTAAATTTGTTCCGTTTAGCAAGCTATAACGTTTAAAAATAATCACGAATTATGAGAAAGATATTATTATTTGAAACTCATTGTTCTCTTTATCAACTGGAGTCTTCGAAATTTCGTTCAGTTTCGCAAGCTAAAACTTTTCAAAATGAAATGAAAAATAATTCAAGGCTTCCCTGCAATAGTGAATTTTTCTATTTGAAAATCTTTAAAAACTTAAATTAAATTTTACATTGCTAAAGTAAACAAGAGCCACATATTTAATATAAAATAATGAGTAACATTAAATAAAGTAGGTTCTTTCGAAGACGTTTTATGTAAACATTGTGAAATAAGAAAAAAAAAAATCTTACAATTTTTTCTTACCTCACAATATAGCAAACTGCGTTTTCAATGAAATATACTTTGAATTCAATTACAAAACGCTAATATTAAAAAATATTTTGAATTTATTTAAAAAAAAATTAAACTGTTTCAGTTTCAAAGGATTCATTATCATTTCATATGCAAATAATGAAGAAAATTTCACTCAAATCAATAATAGTAAAAGAAAGATATTTATTAGTATAGATTTGAATAGTATATACTAAAAAATATCGCACATAGACATAGTATAGCAAAGTCAATGTGCGATGGCTATTAAAAATCTACCACGCCCAGGTCGAAATTCATGCTAGCATTTGTTTGCTAGACAAGCATTAAATGCTGTATCTCAGCAATGTAAAATAGCATAAACTGACATAACACATTTGCTGGTTCCACCATATTTACCAGCAAGTCACGGTGTGTATTGGAACACTTTACTGCTTGGCCAGCATACATATTCCAGCTTGTTCTGCTTCAATATGTTGCTGGCCAAGGAGCAATCAAGATCACCACTTGCTTGTAATTTCTACTATTCTAGTAGTAATTCACAAGCAACAGATATTTTTTTTTGTTGCTATTCTATCATTACATTTCTACCATCGGTTGCTTTTAATTTTTGCTTTTCTAGCATCATTTGCTTTTAATTTTTCCTAGGCTGGCATTACATTTCTAGCACCACTTGCTTTTAATTTTTGCTATACTAGCATTACTTTTCTAGCATCAATTGCTTTTATTTTTACCTATTATCCCAGTAAGAAAAAAAACTCTGGTGGCGCCATCTTTGGAGGATTTCTAAAGTACCTACATTTTTTAGAAGGAGAAACTTATATCGGGTTTTCTTTACCTCTGAGAAGGACAGAACTCTCTACTTCCAGTTTGGGAACATGATGCTGTACTTACTTTGCTAATGGGGTCGTGTTTGTAAATGATTTTAAATGCGGTTAATGGGTGTAGAGCTGATTCTGCTGTGTGTTGATATTTTTATGAGATAAGGGTGAATTTATCGATGCTGTTATTCTAAAAGTTCCAATTTATAAGATTAATTTATTATTAGGGTTTTTTCTATGTTTAATGTATAATTAGAATATGGTTTGACTATTATAATTCATTAGTGGAATTTTCTTTTCTTAATGAATGGTTTGAATATGGTTATAATTATGTGTCGCAGTAAAATAAAAGATTTTGAAGTGTATTTAGGATAGAATTTAACAATTTCAGATGGGGGTTAAGATTTTAAAATTTTAGTCCTTATTGGAGGGGGAGGGGGAATTGTACATAGTTTCAATTCGATTGTTATGGACTTATTTCTTAAACGAAACAGTGCTCCTTGGATTTTGAAATTTAACTGACTTTCTCTTTTTGAAAAGCACGAAATTTTTTTCTTTTTGTATAATTAAAATACTACACTAAGAGAATAAACAGCTATGAATTTTACGATGGGGAAGTGGAGGGGGGTACTTTTCCCAAAAAACCTTCATGGAAATTAATTTTCAGATTTGTTTTTATATTTATGTGTTAAAATTTTATCTAAAACGGGGGGGGGGGAAGGCGCTTTTTCCCAATAAATCCTTTATAGAAATTATTTTTTTTTTATTTATGTGTTTAGTGTTTATCTAAAATGGGTGGACGAAGGCAGTATTGAATTTACGTTCTAGTGGTTCTAAAAGGAAATGTACCGCCCCCGGGATTTTGAAATTTAACAAAGTAATATTTTTTTTTCTCTGATTTTAATAAACACGGTAAATTTAATCTTTTCAAGAAACTTAAAAGAATTAATTACTAAAAGAAAGTTCAGTATGAATTTTCTTCCAATTCTGGGGGGGGGGGGTAGGGGCTTTTTCCCTTTAAGTCTACTATGGAAATTATTTGTTAATTTTTTTAAGGGGACGGTGGACGTTAAAATGTTTATCTTTGATTTTCAAGATAGAGGTATAAAATTTTGTGCAAATATACTTTTCACCATAAGTATGTAGAATACCCGAAAAGAAAATTCGAATCTTATTATAATTTTAAGATTTTTTTTTTAATTTATTTGTAAGAGAAATTTTAAAATGCTCCATGCGTCTTCAGCTTTGAGATACTTCGTCTATTTTAAATTTTAATCACTCAAAACTCTATTACAAACAAATTTGTGTATCGATTTTTAAATACCTCGAATAGTCAATTTTTTAGAGGGTTTTTTTTTTTTTTTTTTTTTAAATTCTATATCGATTTTCACGAAAATTTTACCTTTAAATAAGTTAAAAATCAAATTTAATTACCTTAATGAAATCGAATTTTTAAATGCATACACGGTTTCTTAGTAAGCAAAATCAGGTTTCTTACTTATCAATTTCGTGAATTTTGATCTAAAATTAAGATGCATGGAGCGGAGCATTTTAAAAATCTAAAAACGTTTAAAAATCAATTTTGAGAAAACATACTTCATGTATATTGAAAGTCCAAAAAACTATTTGTGTACAAAATTAGAACACTCGTAACTTTTTGAAAAATCATTGCATCTGCATGCGATATTTCGCTAATGACTCAGTGCAAACTGGAGAATAATAATCAACACCAAAACATTATTGATTTTGGGGTCGATTTTTACTCAAAAAAAGGTCCACGGTCCCCTTAAGTATATGCGTTAAAAAATTATCTCAAACGTGTTCAAAGGACACTGTTTAATTCAGGTGGCGGTGACAGAGCCCTCCCACCCCCCTCCCAGCTTTTGAAATTTAATAAACAAAATTTTATTTTTCTCCCATTTTTAAAGATATAGAAAATTTATAATTTACAGGTAACCTAAAATAATTTAAAAGTAAGGGGAAGATCAGTTTAAAATTTTCCGTGTGTGTGTGTGTGGAGGGGGGGGGGGGGGGTGTACTCTTCTATATCCTCTTTGGAAATGAATTTTTAGTTTTGTTTCTTTTGATATTTAGATGTTAAAAACTAATCTCAAATAGGTGGTTTAAGAAAATATTGAATTCAGGGGAGGGCCAGCGCGGATTTTAGATTTTAATGAACAAACTTTTCTTTTTCTCCGTTTTTTAAAGACATACTGCAATTTTTTCGAGTAAGTTAGAATATTTAAATACTAAGAAACAGAAGAAAAAACATTCCTTTATAGGTGGGGGGAGGGGAGGGCTCCTCTAGAAGACTCTCATAAAAGTTAAATCCTTCACAGAATTTAACCCACCCCATAGAAGTTTAATTATAAAAAGAGAAGTTATACTTTACATCTTGCAAAATTGTAATGTACAGTGAAACCTCCATAACGCAAACTCCTGAATATTCCGTTAAGGGAAGAGGGCTTAGGTGATTAATTGAGCGTCCCTCGAATTGTAAATTTAATTAATTTTTTCTCCGATTTTGAAAAACAAATTGAAATTTGATCTTTTCTCTTAGCTTAAAATAAAATAAAAAGTAAGACTTTTCTGTTAGGAGGGGGGGGGGGAGGAGGAGTTTGGAGGTGGAAGAAAGCTATTGTCTCGCCCCGGATTTGAAAAATTAATTTAATTTATAATTAAAATTTCCTTTTCTTCTATTCTCAAAAAACATAGCCAAATATATACTTTTCGAGTAAATAAAAAATAAAATAAAATAAAATAAAATAAACCTTTGATGCTGCGAAGCATCAACAAGAACACAATGCTTCATTTAAGTACCTACCTCATCATTACTGGGAAGAGACAAGCAAATCAGCACATGTTACTGGCACATAGTGCGTCATGCTGTTTTCTATCAAAGCTGGTTGCATAGCATATTATGCTGGCAAGCATAAAAAAGCGTATAATGGCATACAAAATTAGCTACCTCTCCATGCTTTGACAGAAGCTTAAACAGCAAATAAGCACATAAAATGCTTGTACATAGCTTGTCATGCTATTTCTCCCTGAGCTGGCTGCATAGCATATTATGCGGGAAAGAATAAAAAAGTATATAATACAACGTTAAGGTACGTACCTCTCCATGCTTTGAAAGATGCTTAAAAAGCAAATATGCATAAAATGCTTGTACATAGCTTGTCATGCTATTTCTTCCTAAGCTGGCTGCATAGCATAATATGCAGGCAAGTATAAAAAAGCATATAATAGCACGTTATGGTACCTACCTCTCCATGCTTTGGAAAAAGCTTAAACAGCAAACAAGCATAAAATGCTTGTACAGTCGTGGAAAAAAAAAAGTGAACACCCCGACTAACTCCTCAACAAATTATCGTAAACGAAAGTTACTGTTACTGAACGATCGGAAATAGTGTCTACTTTTAAATGATGTAAAAGAAATTAGCTTAGGGGGCCATCTACATATAAAAAACGAACCCAAACTTCATTTTTTTCAATGGCAATACCCAATTTTAACGAGATATTTCAAACCTTCTGTTCAAATTATGCTTAGACCGGAAATTTCAAGTCATTTGAATGATAAGTTTTTGAATTATAAACATTCAAAATTTAGTGCTTCTAATGTTAAATTATTTTTTCACATTTTTATTTATATCTCCCGAAATTATGCTCCTAATGTGCTGATGTTTTGTGTAGCAATAATACTAATATACCCAAACATAAATACGTTGAATTTGCAATTTTTATAATTTTATGGTATGGATTATGAATTAAGAAATTAATATTCGAAAAAATTATGAATTGCAACCTACAGCTTTTTTGATGGATTTAGATTTATTAAGTTCTGATTTATGAAAATCCAAAATTTCACATTTTTCTTCCAAGTACATTTTAAATTATGCTTAAAAAACGGCAAAATGATGGTTTAAGGGGCCATCTATGACAGAAGTGACTAAATATTTTGAAACTTCTTCTGCTGTCCTGTAATCTAGCCGTCTTCATTGACTGCTTAAGGTGCCTTGATCAAAAAGGTGGCTCTCGGTTAACAATCGAGTACCGAACTTAAATTTGGTTACAGCCCTTAAAATACGCTGGTTGTAAAATAATTAATTTCTCGGAAACTTATCATACAAATTGCATAAAAATTTGTTTTTAGGCTAATTTAAAGGTGTAGAGTTCTTTTATGCTCTAAGAATTGTGTATTGCTATCGAAAAAACAAAGTTATGGCTCCTTTTAATATGTAGATGGGTTCCTAAGCAAATTTTATATACACCATTTAAAAATAGACTTTATTTCCAATCGTTCGGTACCAGTAATTTTCTTCTACGATAATTTGTTGAGGAGTTAGTAGGGGGTGTTTACTTTTTTTCCACGACTGTACATAGCTTGTCATGCCATTTCTACCTAAGCTGGCTGCATAGTATATTATGCTGGCAAGCATAAAAAGGCATATTATAGCACGTTAAGGTAACTACCTCCCCATGCTTTGGAAGAAGCTTAAACAGCAAACAATCTTAAAATACTTGTATATAGCTTGTCATGCTATTGCTGTGTAAGCTAGCTATATAGCATGTGATGCTGGTTAGCATTGTAAAGCATATACTAGCATGAAAATCTAGGAGAGAAAGCAATACATAGCAATAACTAGCACATTTTTTAAGCTGGTACTAGCAAGAATTTTGACGTGGCCGCATGGGGGCTTGGAAATTTTGATGAAGATAATCCACGGCACCGTGTTCACATTTTTGATTTCTAGAAAATTAGTCGAGATTAAGAACGTTGGACGGTGCGTGCCAGAAACCCTGATTTAGAGATAGATTTTAGAGAAGGCGAGAGGGTGCTTTTTCGCTAGTGGTTATTAATGCACATTGGACGAACTGTTAGAGATACCGAAAAAAAAAATTAATTAAAAATTTTATTATTGCATTCAAAACGCCGCAATCCTTTTGAAAAAATATTATTGTTAACTATTTTTAAGTAAAAATTGGAAAACCGTTCGAGTTCAATATCGAAGATAAGGAAAAACAAAAAAAATAACCGCATAATTCTTATACTCTCTTTAATAAGAAGATGCAAATTGTTTTTAAAAATAAAAATATTAACGTGACTGGAAGTTATTTTGTGGCTCACGGAAATTACTGTACATAGAAGGATCTTAATAGTGATATTAGGTATATATCAGTGGATGTAGGCGGTGAGTCGTATGAGGGGGTATGCATAAGACTATCACATGTTTCTTTCTTGCCGCCTTTTCTATATTTTATGAGTACTTTAAGACTTTTTACGAACCGATAATATCCGACTTCCAATACCACCGTATTTTCCGACTACGATATTAATGAGAATGAATGGTTTATTATATTTCAAGATTCATAAAAAAAACTCGTTTAAAGTATTAAAATAAGTGCTGTTTAACAGAGGCTGTGCATACCTAATATAAAACATGTAGCAATTACAAACTGCAGATTAAAATTGTTGGAGGAAAAATCTAAATTTTTCCACTGCAAATATAAAAAAAAATCGTCATCGTCAAACATTTCAATGCCTTTCATTCATTTTCAAATAAAATTACTGTTTTCTGCAACTAGTTAATGCGTTTCTAGCAGATACAAACCGTACACCGCTGTATCTCTATTTTATTAAACTGCCTCCTATGGAATTTTCAATGAGCTTACAATATTTTCTTTTATATTTAGTTTAAAATTTCCAAAAGAATCATTGTAATTGTTAATGTTGGGTTTAGTATTTTAAAAAAAAAATAAGCTTGACTACGGTTTGAGACACAGCTGTATAGCAAAAATAATTATTCATATGAATAAAAACGTAAAGCAATAAAATTGGACTAAAAAAATAAAAAGAATAGGTTTTATTTACAGCGCTTCATTCTAGAACTAAATAACAAAATATTGCTTTTGATTACATCCGTAATTTTGGTGGAAGATTCTGCTTTTTTAGTTTAGATACCCTTATCAAAGTAATTTGATTTCATTTATCAATACTTTAATATGATGCATGTTTTTGTCTAATATTATATGAAAAAAATGGATAGGAAAGCCTTATTTTATAAAAAGCAACAATGTTGGCAATACTTTTAGGAGTCAGAATAGCTTTGTTTTTAAAATTTTCTTGAAACAATGAATAGAAAGAGTAAAAAATCATGTTCGCAAAGGGATTAATTATCAAAATGCCACAATGTTTTTAGTATTTTCTATTTTTATAGTTTAACCCTTTGTAAATCTACAATCCCGATTTGAAAAATATTTTCGTATCTATAAGAATACATTTTTAAGCATGTACATAATATTAATGAAAATGAAGAACATAAAAATAAATATTAACTACATTCTTCACATCTGCAACAAAGAGAAAATTGCATACTTCACATAAATATTCTCAATTTTCTAATACAAAACTGTAAAGTATAAGATCTTACCTGTGTGAAAATTCTATTTTAAATGTCTCCAGCCATTGTAATGTTGCAAAATTTACAAAGTTCCTTTCAGCAATAACAACGAGAAATAAAAATTTGTTATGAAGCATTAACTCAATATTTCTGTCTGTTGAAAATTCTGTCTGTTGAATAAGTTATATTACTCGTAAATACTGTATTTAGAGATAGCAGCAGTAAATAAAATCTTCTTTTAAAGCACCCTGTATAAGTAACATTTACTTTTGTGTATGTTGCAGATATGAAACGTGGTGAAGCAAAAAGTAAAATTTAGATGCACAAAATGCATCAGCGTTTCGTTTTGCATTTCAAATGTCTATATTTTTAGTCGGGATTCTGCTAGTTGTGAATAGCATTTTTCTTTTAATTTTTTAACATAGTATGAAACAAATTTCACATTATACTTTTCCCAATATTGCTAAATGATGTTAAGAAATATATTTTACACCTTTTTTGAACAAGGCATTCTTTTATAATTCATTAAATTTATACATTTTCAAAATCTTTCGTCAATATTGTATATGTGCATTTTGTTGACTTAATTTATCAGACAAACGTATTTGGAAATTTTCAAATAAATCTATCATAACATTATTATACCCTACATATCTCAAGCTTTCAAGTTTAACTAAAGTATTATAAGTGAAAAAAAAACTTTTAATATTTTAATTATGTAAATCCTTTCGAAATAAATTTAGTATTCATGTGATTGAATCAATTGCAGTTGTGGTCTCAATATCTCACAAATTCATTCACGTAATTAGCCATAAATGTTTTCAACTAAACTATTTCTGATTTTTTAAACAAGTGGCTATAACCAAGTGCATTGGTTCATGTATGAATGCTCTCGTTTAACACATCTTTTTATGCAAATCAAGCCTTAAAGATTCACCATCTGATAATTTTATAATTAATATTAGGGTAGACCGGCGCTAGTTGGCACGCTTTTACTTCTAATAATTAAAAAAAATTGCAATTCAACATTTTAAATTTCTTTTTATATTTCTACCATCAGTGTATTTTGAGGAAGAAATCACAATAGTAAAATCTGAAAATATTTACTATAAGTATTAATTTAGAAGCTCAAACTGACACCAAGTCACTTGGGCCAACCTGCCCCGATTGCGTGGTAAGTTAGACCACGCCCCTTTTTAATGTTCGGATAATGTAGAAGTTTAAGAAATGTTCAAAATTTTACCAAATCTTAATTTTTATTTCGTGCGAACGAAAACACAATACAGCGTAAAGAATATCTACCATACAACGTTCCTTATGAAGCCATAAAATTATAAAAATGTAAAATTATTAATTCGAGAAAAAGGGGCTAATTAAGAAAAATCAATTTATAGCTATAAATATAATTAATTGCCAAACTCGATATATTTATCATACATCTTCTAACTATTATCTACAGCTTTTATATTGACAAGTTTTTGATAGCACATACTATTACAGCAAAAGAAAATAATAATTAAAAAAGTGGGTTGAAGAAGAAAAAAATCCATAACTTCACCAATTCACAAGATATCAAATCCGTTTAAATTTATTATACATCTTCTTAATATTATCTACAACTTTTATATTGACAAGTTTTTGATAGAACCAACAGTAAAAAGAAATTAAAAACAAAAAACAGTGGAGGAGTGGGGTTGCATAAGAAAAAAATCGCATTTCCCTTCATCCGTTAAATTGTTGGTGAAATTAGCGCTACGAAATTTACAAGCGCCTGTAGGCCAAGCCAACAGGGATTTTTCTTTAATTATGAAAGTTATAAATGTTTTTGTACAACATAGCAGCTGATTTAATGTGGAGAGGAGGTAAACAAGATTATAACTTAATTTTTTTTAAAGATTGACTGGATTAAGCAGGAATTCAATTAATAAAATAATTCTTTACAATTAATTAATAATAAATTAATTAAAATAATAAGAAATGTTTATTAAAATAGTTCATTAGAACTATCAAAATTCCAATCCCCGAGTCTCAAATTCCTACGGGTCATCTTAGCCCGCCCAGCGAATCTGCCCGGCGGGTCCCAAAACGTGCCAACTAACCCCATATCGTCATTTAAATTTTTCATGACTGTAAGGAATTATTCTGAAAACATTTCAATGAACAATCATTCCCTAAAATAACGACGAACAATTATTTTTCTGAATACTATACATCAAAATCTAAAATGTAATCTACAAACAAATAAAAAGCGCTTATTTATAAGAGGGGAAATTTACTCACCTTCGCAAAATTTTGAAAATTCTCGTTGGTTCTTTAATGGATGCTGCGACTTAAATGGTGCTGATCTTGGAGGAGGAAAGCGAAGCAACGCATACTTGGCTGGACTGACAATGCCATCTAACGGATAATTAAAAAAGAGCACGATTGGGCCAACATGTCCCTATGGCCAACTAGCTCCGGGATACCCTATATTTTGAAGTTTAATTGCGTTAATCGGGTTTTACAGGTTTCTTCTTTTGTGAAGCCATGGCATACATAAATAATGATCATGTGTTTTTAAAAGATGTGTTTTGCAGTTTCTAACAAACAGAATTCATAAACATTTTTCAACTATGATTGAAAATGTTAAAAATATGTGGAAGTTTCGAAAACGAAAAAAAAAAAAAAAAAAGAAAGAAAGAAATAGACTTTTAAATTATCATATAAACGTGATTGAATTAATATTTATTTTAGGGTTACGCGAATCGCTCGTGTAGAATGTCAATTAAATATATTCATAGTGTTTTACATTATAGAGAGATTATTTGGAGAAATTACTAAATTATATAGAATCATTTAAAGAAAAATTATGGCAATACTATTCCTTTATTCACGCTGTGAGCATTTAGACGAAAATAGACGAATTTCTTTTTATTTAAAAGCGCATAAAAATATTCAGTTACATAAAAACAAATTATTTGTATTTATTTTTTCATTCAGCCAACTTCAAAGATTCGATAGTTCATACTAATAAATTTAGAAGCTCGCTTCAGTTTTCAAAGTGAGTAATCTCAGGTATGGAAAGTTGTATAACGCTTCAAAATAATCCAAAAAGTAAAATGCTTTTTTTTATTTTAAATTAAATATTCTTCTCAGATTTATATGTTTCAAAGATATTTAAAACGTTATAATTCAACACAATGTAGATAAATGATTATGTTCAGTTGCATTATTTAATACAATAAAAATACTTTATTAAAAGTCGGAATATTGGAGAGTTCTAGTTGAATTCGACATAATAAACACTTGTGATAATTGGATAAAAAAGCATATTGAAATGAAAGACTAAAATATAATTTCACATTTCAATTTCGGCTTTTCTTTCTCCTCCGAAAGTTGAAATGATTATCGTTGGAGACCGGATAAAACTTTCAATGAATAAATACAAATTTCAAAGAATATTATTTTACAATAGATGAAAGAAATTTCCTTACTGAAGTTTAATTTTAAAAAGTCTTGGCTATGTTATTTTTTATTATAAAATTGCTTTCATTCTTGAAGATATTTTCTACAATATATAATTACATGCTACAAGAAATTTAATATTACGGCTTTGCAATATAGTCCATAATTGCAGAGTGCTCTTTGTTTTGTAATAAGGGACTTCATATTCCAACATTCATAAAGACGGTGTTATACTAAATTGTGTTACAGAAGAACACTTAAAATGAAACTCTTTCAACTTATATTCACAGATTAATTTTTGTCATTATTATTATTACTTTGAAATACAGAAGGTTCAAAATAGATTACTTAAATTGCACACCAAAGTTTCTTTGTACTACAAATAAATATACAGCATTAGATATATGGTTTGTTCCAAATACGAAGACACACAAATTACGTAAAGATTAGAATGAGGGACTTATTCTCTCTTTGTAACATTAGAGATTTTTAGAGGGAGAGACAGTAAGATATTCGTGTCTCTTATTAGTCATGGAAAAGTAGAAATAGGTTAATAAGAGGCATTTCCGGAAATACGTACATAAAAAAAAAAAAAAACTTTTCAGAATTTACAAAATAGGATATGAAATAAAATGTTAATTTTCAAAAGCTGACTGGTTAATTATGTCTAACATTTATGGAACAGGTACTGGTATATTAAAGGTAAAATCTATAATTTTAGCACACATTTTTATTTTTTTTTCATACAAATTTAAGATGGGTTTTACTACCCTACATTCTCATCACTCCACATGTCATACTATCCCACATTCCTCTAAATAATTTCTGGTAAACAGCGTAGTTTAAGTTAAGAATAAATTATCTATAAAATATATTTTACATATAATTAAGTCTTTGGTTCTGTTTCTTATAAAATGTAAAAGTTTTAAAAGGAATACAATTAATTCTCAAAAAAGTGAATTATATGAGTTTTAAGTTAGTAAGCAACCACATCTTTTGTTGAGATTTATTATATGTTAATAACTATCTAGTGCATGTATCAGATTGGTTAATATAATTCAGTTAAATTACGGAATAAGCTTAAGGAGTATATGTTGATGTTCTGTGACACAAAAAGAAATTGTTGATTCACAACAAGTGAAGCAGGATTGCCACAGTTTCTATTTCTATATTCTATTCATACCACTATTAGGTAGCTTTCATTACAAAAAGCTACCTATTGCAGCCGTTCGGAGGAAAGCGATTTAAAAAAAATTTGGTACATTTTCATCGATCATGACCCCCAGACACCGAAACCACCCTCCGTTCAAAATTGACATATATATATATATATATATATATATATATATATATATATCCATATATATATCCATATATATATATATATGTATATATATCTGACATTTGCCACACTGTAACTCTCGTATTTATGAACCGATTTGGATGTAATTCGGTGTGTACATAGTACATACCAATGTCTCGACCGAGTTCTTTGGCCAGCTTCATCCGCCATTTTGTTTCAAAATGGCGGCCATTTAAAAATTCTTAAAACATTTAAAATTTGAAATGTGATACCAAAAAATTGAAAATGGAAAAATATTTTATTCTTATGTATTTGATTTTTATACAAAGATTCCGGAGCAGTTTTTGTTTCGTCTATGTCTTACAAAATGGCTGAGTTATAGCCTTTTTGAATTTCTAGCGTGGCTGACATTTTTAAACGTCCTGAATTTTGTCACGCGATAACAGGCGTATTTATGAACCGATTTGGATGTAACTTCGTTTATAGATAGTACATACCAATGTCTCGTCCGAGTTCATTGGCCAGCTTCATCCGCCATCTTGTTTAAAAATGGCGGCCATTTAAATTTTTAAGAAAAATTTTAATTTGAAATGTGGTACCAAAAAATTGAAAATTGAAAAAAAATTTTTTTCTTATGTGTTTGACCTTGATAAAAAGATTCGGCAGCAGTTTTTGTTTTGTCTATATCTTAAAAAAGTCCTTCCGGCCAGTGCCGGGAGGAAGAGGTAGCTTTCATATTCTTTATTTTAAAAAAGCCAACTTATATTATTCAAACACACGAAGCTCAATTAAATGGAAACCGAATGTAGGAGATTCAATACTAATTTTTATCAATACTAAATCATTATGAATGAGAATTTCGCGAAATTAGTCAGCTTTATCCAAGTTGCTTTTAATTAAAGTAACTTATATTTGGCTGCCAAATTCGGCGATTTATTAAAGTGCCTGCCATTTTAAGACAACATGGTGGATGAGGCTAACCAGTGAGCTTGGTCGAGACCTTAGTAATTTCTGTGCACAAGCTCACTCACATCGGAATCGGTTGATATATACGAGTGCTGTGGCAGGCAAAAAATCAGATTTTTCAAAATGTCACCCACGTTAGGAATTGAAACTACTATATCTGAGCCATTTTTTAAGATAAAGGCAAAAAAAAATGCTCCTGAATCCTTATATCAAGGTCAAATACTTAAGAAAGAAACCTTTTTCAATTTCTAATTTTTTTGCACCTCACTTTAAATATATATATTTTTTTTAATTTAATGGCCGCCATTTTGAAACAAGATGGCTGATGAAGCTGGCCAGCGAACTTGGTCGAGATATTGATGTATACTATCCACATGCCTTCTTCCATCGAAATAGGCGAATGCGTGTGGTATCGCGTGACAAATACAAGATCGTTTCAAAGTGTTAGCCATGATAGAAATTCAAAGTGCTATAATTCAACCACTTTTTAAGATATAAACAAAAGAACAAATTTTCAGAAAGAAAAACTGCTCCAAATCTTTGTATCAAGGCCAAACACATAAAAAAAATCTTTTTCATTTTCCGATTTTTTAATACCTCATTTTAAATTTAAAAATACATTTAAAAAAAATCGCAAACATTTTGAAACAAGACGGCGAATGAAGCTGGCCAACGAACTCGGTCGAGACATTCGTATGCACTATGTACAGACCAAGTAATATCCAAATCGGTTCATAAATACGCCTGTTATCGAAAGACAAAAATCAGGTCGTTTTAAAATGTCAGCCACAATAGAAATTCAAAATGTTATAACTCAGCCATTTTTTTAGGTATAGACGAAACAAAACCTGTTCCGGAATCTTTGTATTAAGGTCAAACACATACGAAAAAATCTTTTTCATTTTCCAATTTTTTTGGCATCTCATTTTAAATTTAAATTTTTTTAAATTTTTTTAAATGGCCGCCATATTGAAACAAGATGGCGGATGAAGCTGGCCAACGAACTCGGTTGAGTTATTTGTATGTACTATGTACACACCAAGGTACATCCAAATCGGTTCATAAATAGGTCTGTTATCACGTGGCAAAAATCAGGGCGTTTCAAAATGTCAGCCATCTTAGAAATTCAAAATGCTATAACTCAGCCATTTTTTAAGATATAAACGAAACAAAAACTGCTTCCGAATCTTTTTATCAAGGTCAAACACATAAGAAAAAAATATGTTTCCAATTTTCAATTTTTTGGTACCACATTTCCAATTTAAATTTTTCTTAAAATTTTAAATGGCCGCCATTTTTAAACAAAATGGCGGATGAAGCTGGCCAACGAACTCGGTCGAGACATTGGTCTTTACTATCTATAAACGAAGTTACATCCAAATCGGTTCATAAATACGCCTTTTATCGCGTGACAAATTTCAGGACGTTTCAAAATATCAGCTTCGCTAGAAATTCAAAATGCTATAACTCAGCCATTTTTTAAGATATAGACGAAACAAAACTGCTACGGAGTCTTTGTATAAAGGTCAAATACATAAGAAAAAAATATTTTTCCATTTTCAATTTTTTGGTACCACATTTCACATTTAAATTTTTTAAAAAATTTTAAATGACCGCCATTTTGAAAGAAAATGGCGGATGAAGCTGGCCAACGAACTAGGTCGAGACATTGCTATGTACTATGTACACACCGAATTACATTCAAATCGGTTCATAAATTCGAGAGTTACAGTGTGACATAGGTCAGATATATATATATATATATTACCATTAATTAAACATAACCTACCACCGTCAATTATTATGAATTAAAGCTGTAAGTATTAAAAAAAAAAATTATAAGAATTATTATGGAAGAAAAAAGAAAAAAGTGGACACCGACAAAAATTGAAAAGCTTATACATTGAATTACGTTATCAAGGGCACAGAATTCAATGATATAAGCAAAATGGTTGTTTTCTGTGGGAAAAATAAGCTAAAGCTAAAATTAATTTTCCCCTGTGCCCGAACAACCACTAAAATCAAGTGAATTTATTAAAAATGAAAGCAGAATAGAAACAAATAATATGAAATGGAAGAATCAATAAAACGTATTTAAATATTTATAGGATATAAAATATAAATAATAAACACCATACCGATTAATATTTCAGTATTTTACAAAAATCCATGTGCACATGTCTACCAGTATATCAAAAAGATTAAGGTGAATAAAACAGTTAAGAAATCACAGTAAATGATACCAAAGGATGCAGTTAATACGTTTTGAAATAAAATTTGAAATACCTTGTAAAACAAATTTAATCTAATATAAAATAAATAGATATTAATTACATTATTTAAAATGCACTATTAAATTAATAGATAACAGTCAATAGATAACAATATCGTCAAAATTTAGCTAAAAATACCCCCTGGTGTATAAATTATAACTGAAATGGAGCTAGAAAAATCAAAAATTAGAGCAATCTGAAAGAGACAAATTTGGTGCTGCCATCTATTATTAATTATATTAAACATCTATCGCAAGATAAAAATTTGTAAGCTTTTGAATGTAAATAACTGTTTAAACAGCAAAACCAAACAAATCCTTATATATAGAGAATTATAAACCTAATATAAATCACACAATGTATTTAAAACTATTGTTAATAAAATTTAAAAGCATACAATATATTCTATTAGCTTACTTATTTAAACTAAACTAAGAGTTTAAATAATGCTAGAACATTGATAATATATAGCATATAGCTATATGCTATAAAACAAAATAAATTCAGTAATAATTAACATAAATAATTATTAAAAATAATATAAAAATTATTTTTGAATTATATATTAGATATTTATAAAATGAACAGGAAATAAAAAACATGTGGAAGTATATAGAAGGTTAAATAATACTTAAAATCCCATTACTTAAAAAGCACAAATATAGAATGTGGATTATTATCAGACATCCATATAAATCCATAAAGTATGAATGTGGGACATTCAAAAACATTAAACCGATAATAAATATTAAAAAGAATAGAGGAAAAATAATAAAAATAATTACCCAATTTTAATGCATACAGTATAACTATATTTATATTAAAACCACTTATATGTATATTATTCACTATAAGAGTGGCATACTATTAGTAATTAATATGATATTGTCCTTAGTAAATTAAAATTTAATAACAAATAATTGTAAATTAGATTAATGAGTAATTAAGCTAATTATAATATTAATGAAAATCTCCAATTTACATATAAAATATCAAATCAACATCCACATAAAATACATAACAAAAATATAGTAATAATACAAGAGCCCCGCTTTTTTTTTTTTTTTTTTATAAATAATTAACCATTGCGTATTATCCAGACAACACCACCCTCCTCCGTACTCTAACATCTGCCCACCCAACCAACCTATAATATTTTTATATTATTTTACAATTTTTAATTTTTTATAGATATTTTTTTTTTATAATTACTTTCTTCTATCTTCAATAGAAGAAAGTATTGTAATCGAAATTTTTTTCGACTTCCGGTTTTCGACGGATTTGCATGTTTTAGGGATCAGAGATTCCAAAAAACATGTTTATAGAAAATGTCTGTCTGTCTGTGTGTCCGTCTGTCCGTCTGTCCGTCCGTCTGTCTGTCCGTCTGTCCGTCTGTCCGTCTGTCCGTCTGTCCGTCTGTCTGTCGCCATTGTACCATCAAAAAGTGTATGAAGTTATGCATAGAATTAAACCAAAATTTTATTATAAGTTTTTGGCTATGGCAAGCAGGTCCTCCCGGAATTTGGAAAAAATTCGCCGGTAGGGGGCGCTGATATAACAATTTTTGGGCGATTTTGAATATTGTACCATCCAAAAGTGTATGGAGTTATGCATAGAATGGAACCAGATTTTTAGTTTAAGTTTTTGGATATGACAAGCAGGTCATCCCTGAATTTGGAAAAAATTCGCCGGTAGGGGGCGCTGTAAATGCGTTTTTTGTGCGATTTTGAATATTGTACCGTCCAAAAGTGTATGAAGTTATGCATAGAATTAAACCAAATTTTTATTTTAAGTTTTTGGCTATGGCAAGCAGGTCCTCCCTGAATTTGGAAAAAATTCGCCGGTAGGGGGCGCTGTAATAGCGATTTTTGTGCGATTTTGAATATTGTACCGTCCAAAAGTGTATGAAGTTATGCATAGAATTAAACGAAATTTTTATTTTAAGTTTTTGGATATAGCAAGCAGGTCCTCCATGAATTTGCAAAAAATTCGCCGTTAGGGGGCGCTGTAATAGCGATTTTTGTGCGATTTTGAATATTGCACCATCGAAAAGTGTATGAAGTTATGCATAGAATTGAACCAAAAAAAATTTTAAGTTCTTGGCTATGGCAAGGTTGTCCTCCCTTAATTTGTAAAAAAATCGCTCGTAGAGGGCGCTGTAATAGCGATTTTTGTACAATTTTTGTGCCATTTTGAATATTGTACCGCCGAAAAGTGTATGAAGTTATGCATAGAATTGAACCAAATGTTATGTGTTTATTTTTGGTCATGTCACGAAGGTCCTCCCTGAATTTGGAAAAATTCTGCCGGAAGGGGGCACTATAATTGCGATGTCTGTACCATTTTCATTATTGTACCATCGAAAAGTGTACGAAGTTATCCATATAATTGAACCAAATTTTTTGTGCATGTTTCTGGCTACGGCAAACAAGTCCTCCCTGAACTTGAAAAAATTCCGAAAGAAGGGGGCGCTATAATTCCGATCTCTGTGCCATTTTCATTATTGTACCATCGAACAGCGTATAAAATTATGCATACAATTGAACCAAAATGTTTGTGCTTGTTTTTGGCTTTGGCCAACAGGTTCTCCTTGAATTTGGAAATATTGCGCGGTAAAGGGGCTCCGTGCTAGCGATTTTTGTATACTTTTCTTGATTTTTCGTAGTTCTATTGTGCATCGGCGGCTCATGCAGCGGCGGGAACTCGCTCCCTGCTATGCCGGCTATTCGCAAACAGCTGATAACGACAGAATAAGGAAAAATTAATAATTTTAACAAATATCATGATATAGATTAACTCGTTTTTAGTCCGTTTAATTGACTTGAGTAGAAATTTAAGATGAAAATCAAAGTTGGTATAGTATTGAACTAATAATATTGAAGTATTAACATGTGTAACTAGGTTTTGAAATATTAAGATGTATAAGATAGAAGAAAGTTTTGGGATTGGCACATCCAACTAGTTTTTTTGTAATTTTGTTTACGCATGTGTTAATTTGTGTTTATAGATCATGTAAGAAAAGTACTAATTGTATATTAATGAATATATGAATTTTTTTGGAAAACCATGATTTAATGCATCATAAATTAGTTTTTTAATATTATTGTTAATTAGAGGAGAAGAACATAAACATTTTATTCTATATAAATGATTAAGTATTATATTACGAAATACAGAATGATGTAGACAAGATTTAAAATTTGTAAATGTATTAACTGTGAATTTAAATTCTTTACGTTTGTCATATAAATCTGTGATTGTTTTATTGTCTTTTATTGTAATTTTAAGATCTAAGAAGTTAATTGTATTGTTAGATAAAAGGTTTTCCGTTAATTCCAAATTAGTGGGATAATCAACTGGAAATCGAGTAATTGCAGATTGATCAGTTTCAATTAAAATGATGTCATCAATATAACGATATAAATGTAGATTATTATTAGTAAAATTACGTTCATAATGAGATAAGTATAAGTCTGAGAGTAAACTGGAAGTACAACTGCCTTGTGGTATACCGACATGCTGTAAATATAAAGTATTATCTTGCAATATATAATTATTATAGATAATGAAGTTAGTTAAAGATTTAAAATATGCAATATCTATATTAGATGGTAATTCCAGTTTTTTATAATACTTTTTAAATAATGCATTTATAATTTTATGTAAATCTAATAGGTCTATATTATTAAAAAGATCTTTGAAGTCATATGTCGTTATATTACAAACAGAATGAAGATTTTTAAAAATATTAACAAGTTGATAGCTATTTTTTATACAATGTGTATTATCATTGTTTGTAGTAAGTTCATATATTTGATTAAGAATTTTTAAGAGAAGTGTATTGGCTTTATTATTATATGTATTACAACCAATAGTAACAGTCCTAAATTTAAAAGGAGTATTATGAAATTTGGGAATAAGAACTAAATATGGATAATTAAAATTAGTAGATAAAATATTTAATAGTTTATAATAACTTCGAATTTTACGATTATTTACAATTACATTTTCATTAGTTTTTTGAAAAGACTTATTAGAGGAAATAGAATTTGTAAGAAGTTGGTGATAATATGATTTACATATAATAGCATAATTGTTAGGA
The DNA here is from genome assembly GCA_963932465.1 of Maratus speciosus. NCBI lineage: Eukaryota > Metazoa > Arthropoda > Arachnida > Araneae > Salticidae > Maratus > Maratus speciosus. Next base: position 247,409,371 of record OZ010787.1, read on the forward strand.
GATTTGTCTACATATGTAATAACGAAGTTTTTTTGTAATTTAGTAATTTGTTGGAAATAATGCTGTGTATTAATAGAAACCAAATCAGCAATATTATTTTTTAAAGCCATAGTTAATTTATCAATTACTAATATCTTCCATTGATTAAAATATTCAATAGGCTTATTATAAGAGATAGAAATTTTATAAATAAAAATATCAATATCATATGTAAACTGTTTGATAATAGATTTAACATTAAATTTAGATGGAAGTCTATATTTAGTACCATAACCCATTAGTTGTTTCAATTTAAAATCATGAACAATATCAAGATTTCCAGTGATTATATGTCCATGATCATTGTTTATGTATTTTTTTAGAGTGGGGTCTTTGCAGTTACACGGAAAAGTACTTGCAGCAGATGTATTTTTTGAAAATGTATTGTAGTTAAAAAATTTTCTCCCAATTGTATTCGGATATTTAAAGGTTTTTGATATATGAAGATTATTGATAGGAAAAAAAACAATTTTTATCATTAATTATAGAATTGATATTAATTTTATTAAAAATGTGATTTGAAAAAGTAATTATCATTTGAGTATTCATGTTCTGAATTTTGTGTTTTTTTTTTGTATATTAATATTTAAAAGATTAACCCTACTCATAATAAGGTCAAAGTAAATATCAGAGAAATGTTTAGAGAAAGATTTACTTAGAAAGACATTTAAATGTTGTACCAGCTGTTTCTTTTTAATAGCAAAGATGTTTTTACGAATTAACAACCAGTTATAATTCTCTAAGTAATTTCGTTGAAGATCATTAATTTGTTTTGTGATAGATTTTTTGGAAACTACAACTGATGATGAACACTTTCCGCGTTTATTACGTGTTGTTTTAGCATTTAAATTATGATTAAGAGTAGGATAAATTGGAGAATAATCAATATTGTTATTTATAGATGTGAAGACTTTGACAGGTCTGTTAAATACTTCACTCTTAAGTCCATAAGGATAAATTGTGTTATAATATTTCATATATGATGATTCCATATAAAGACGTTCTGATTTATTTTTTAGAATTTGAAGGATTTCAATTGTCGTATTTTTAAATAGATGTTTATGAAAATGTTGAATTTCAGCTGTAGATATATATATATATATATATATATATATATATATATATATATATATAAATTTTGAACGGAGGGTGGTTTCGGGGTCTGGGGATCATGATCGATGAAAATGAACCAAAATTTTTTGAAATCGCTTTCCTCCGAACGGCTGCAATAGGTAGCTTTTTGTAAAGAAAGCTACCTAAAATGGCTGAGTTATAGCATTTTGAATTTCTAGCGTGACTGACATTTTGAAACGTCCTGATTTTTGTCACGTTATAACGGGCGTATTTATGAACCGATTTGGATGTACCTTGGTGTGTACATAGTACATACAAATATCTCGACGGAGTTTGTTGTCCAGCTTCATCCGCCATCTTGTTTCAAAATGGCGGCCATTTAAAAAATTAAAAAAAAAATTAGTTTAAAATGAGATACCAAAAAATTGGAAAATGAAAAAGATTTTTTTTGTATGTGTTTGACCTTAATACAAAGATTCCGGAACAGTTTTTGTTTCGTCTATATCTAAAAAATGGCTGAGTTATAGCATTTTGAATTTCTATTGTGGCTGACATTTTAAAACGACGTGATTTTTGTCACGCGATAACAGGAGTATTTATGAACCGATTTGGATGTAACTTGGTCTGTACATAGTACATACCAATGTCTCGACCGAGTTCGTTAGCTGGCTTCATTCGATATCTTGTTTCAAAAGGGTTGCCATTAAAAAATATTTAAAATTTAAAATGTGGTATTAAAAATTGGAAAATGAAAAAGATTTTTTTTTTATGTGTTTGCCCTTGATACAAAGATTCCGGAGCAGTTTTTGTTTCTGAAAATTTGTTCTTTTGTTTATATCTTAAAAAATGGTTGAATTATAACACTTTGAATTTCTAGCATGGCTAACATTTTGAAACTATCTTGCATTTGCCACGCGATAACACACGTATTCGCCTATTTCGATGTAAGAAGGCATGTGGATAGTATATATCAAAATTTCCACCAAGTTCGCTGGCCAGCTTCATCAGCTATCTTGTTTCAAAATGGCGGCCATTAAATTAATAAAAATTATATTTAAAGTGAGGTGAAAAAAAATAGAAATTGAAAAAGGTTTCTTTCTTAAGTATTTGACCTTGATATAAGGATTCAGGAGCATTTTTTGTTTGTCTTTATTTTAAAAAATGGCTCAGATATAGCAATTTCAATATCTAATGTGGGTGACTTTTTGAAAAATCTGATTTTTTGCCTGCGACAGCACTCATATATATCAATCGATTCGATGTGAGTGAGCATGTGCACAGCACTTACTAAGGTCTCGACCAAGTTCACTGGTTAGCCTCATCCACCATGTTGTCTTAAAATGGCAGGCACTTTAAGAAATCGCCGAATTTGATAGCCAAATATAAGTTACTTTAAATAAAAGCAGCTTGGATAAAGCTGACTAATTTCGCGAAATTCTCATTCATAATGATTTAGTATTGATAAAAATTAGTATTGAATCTCCTATATTCGGTTTCCACTAAATTGAGCTTCGTGTGTTTGAATAATATAAGTTGGCTTTTTTAAAATAAGGAATATGAAAGCTGCCTCTTCCTCCCGGCACTGGCCGGAAGGACTTTTTTTTAAAGGTAAAGTTTGAGCTAGAATTCTCTTGAACATATTGTCGAAAAATAAATTAAAAAATATATATTTATAGAAAGTGGTACAAATCGAATAGGTAAACAATCGCCATTTGCAGCCTTGACTTATACTACACTGAATAAAAGAAACTCTACCTTAATCAAAACAGAACGTTTATGAAATTTTAATATCAATTCTTTCATGTTCCCTGCGATTCTGATAAGCGTCCATTTATACTTAAAAGTTAAGAAACGAACAAATTTCCGATATCTAAAATGCATTTCTTAACACTTATGTCAATATACCCCGTTACCTTTTTTGTCTTTTAATCCCGATTTCAGGGTGTTAATATCAAAATAAACTAAAATGAAATCATCATTATTTGTAGTACTCACTGTCCGTTAGTACAATCAGTTTATAATTTGAATTTTTTTAATTACTATTTTTGGCATTAAACATTTTTATGTCTTTCATCAATGACCAGGATACTCATGTACCCATGCAAATTTTCTGTGTAAAAAATACAAAAATTGATAGATTATTCAGATTTAGATCAATAAAACTTGAAATTAATTTTACACTAAGAGTTATACATATTTTTTAAGGTAAAGAATATTTTATTTACGTGAAATATTTTATTTACGTGAAGCTTTACAATAGCAAAATGTGTACGAACGTACATCACGTACTGGCTTTCCACATTGTTTGCATGATCTTCTGCGCCGTTTTTGAAACTCTAACAAGCACATCTGACACCAACTACTTTTGTCTTTCCTGTTTCATCCCGCTTTAAGCTCTTTAGACTGGGTTCTGAATGTGTGGCAACTTCAGATACGGTCAAAGATATATTCAGTATACTTCCAAACCCTCATTTGGTCGAAAAATGTCTCATAGACTCTACATTTGCGATTGATCTTGAACTGCTGGATCGCTCAAGGTCTCACCTAATTCCCGCAAATCAGGCGACGATTGTCTGTTTTGTGGCTAACTGTGTCATAATTGGCAATATGTATAATATAAGCAGGAAGTCCTGTTATATCCACAATATTAAAAAATTATTTAAGTGATCATGTCGTTGCACGCACATGTGTTGTATATTGACCCAATAATTTATCCATTATATCAACTACGTATTTCATTTTGTTATAAAACTGACTCATTTTGGTTTTCTCTTTCGGTCCCGTGATGGTTTTATTATGATGCATAGTAGACATTAGCATACTTGCCAACATTCAACTAAACTTCTGTAAAATGTGAGTTAAATTGACCAAGGTTATACATGTTACTAAGCAGATAAAGTTATTTGATGTATCATTATACATTTAAAATCATGTTTTTTTTATGAAACCTATTTGAATTAATTTCTTTAGTAAATTTCTGGTTCGAAGCGTGTTTAACCTGTGTCAGTTTAACTCACATTTTATGGAAGTTTAAACAGATTTGTTCCTTTTAGGAACATACGAACAAATACTTACGTCATCACGAAATCCACATTTTGTGGATGAAAGTTGCGCGAAATACATGAGCTGATTTCTTGGGGTGCATAAGGTTTGTTTCTTTTCAAAGTGGATCGTGAGCTTCTAGTATAATAATTTCTTGTTTCAAGAAAGAGAAGAAAAAAGTTGTCTATCGTAATGTTTCGTTCAGAGTCCTTCAGTGGGGCGGCTAAGTTTTTCACAACTCTTTCCCCTTCGTTTCTTTCACGGTCTGTACCTGTTTTTCTGGTGCATAGTTGGCAGTTGAGAGTATGATAAATTTTTGCTTCACATGTCCACCATATTTTGATCCCATATTTAACCGGCTTAGACGTAAAATATTGTGGGAATCATGTTCTTCCTCGATACGAAAATAACTGATTGTCAACCGTCAAGTTTTCCGTCAGTTCCTTTCCAATTAGTGTACTTTTTAACTAGCTTATGATTTAGCATAGTCCATAAAGCACGATTTGCTGCAGCTTTATCATTCTGAATACGTTCCACCCGTGTGTTCTGGTTGTCAAACCAAATAAATCTAAGTATACTCCAGAATCGAGTTACACTGATACTTGTTCGCTATAACGGATATGAGTTTGTTTCCACACTTCTAATGTGTGAACTGTTTGTTTGTATTGATGGCAACTGAAATAATTAATATTCCTAAAAATATACCAAATTCCTCCAAAGGCGGGCTACTTTAATTCTATCAAATAGGGATGTTTTATGGATCGCGTATGTTAAAATTGAGGCAGATACTGCTTGACCAGTTTTAAAAGACCGGTCTTGGCATACTGCCAAAATAATAGACCTTTCCGGAGGTAGGGAAGCATTAGGAGGAGACGAAATTCAGGTTTTTTCTTACCCGTTCGGGACGGCACGTGCATTCAGAAGTGCGCATCTGAGGACGGAGCGGGAAAATTTGATTTCACTTTCTGGGCCGAAGGATTTGGTGAAGAAAGTCTAACTCTTGTAAAGTGCTCTTTAAAAGACTATAAAAGGTTCATTTTTCCATGTAACCTTTTGAAATACCCATACGTGGAATAATTTATTATTATACAGGGTGATTCATAAAAGATGGGCAGAACTTTAAGGGGTTATAGTACACTTAAAGACAAATAATATTAAATAGGAGACTAAGGGCCCCAGACGTATTCCCAAGGAGATAGGGGGCATTAAAGTTTAGGGTCCGAAATTTCAAATGATTATAAAACATGGAAAAATTGGTCGATTCGTTTGCGGTTTTTGCAAAAAATTTTCTTTATGCCAGTATTTTCTTGAAATAAAATTTTAAAGTTCAATTTCAAAAAATGCCGATAGGGGGCGCTTTAGACTTTGGCGTAACAAACAACTATTTTTTAACGTTATTTTTTGTATTTCTTTAAATGATTTCGAAAGCTTAGACTTAAACTTAAATTTTGATCTAAAAATCTGAGTCCTAACGAGTAGTTAAGTAGCGTAAACTGAAATTTGAAATTTGAAACCCTTCTCCCCCCAGAACAAAAATCAGTTATTCCCGATCTTTGTGTCGTAGATTAGGCTCTAACTACTGCCGCGTTTTGCTAAAATTATTCTTTATGTCAGTATTTTCTTGAAAATAAATTTTAAAGAAAATTTTCAAAAAATTCCGATAGAGGGTGCTTTAGACTTTGGAGCAACGAACAACTATTTTATACCGTTATTTTTTGTGTCTCATTAAATGCTTTCTAAAGCTTAGACTTAAACTTAAATTTTCAGCTCAAAATCTGAATCGCTGAGCGTGGTTCAGTAGCAAGGGGAGGGGGTTCAAATTTCAACTTCTGAACATAGTTCAGTTTGCACTACTTAACCATGCCCAACGATTCTGTGCTGTGATACGAGGCAAAAATACAACTTTCGTCAAGGACTGCATAGTCGGAATTCACTCATAAAGGCACTGGCACAGTTGGAAACGTCGCTCATGCAAACGTTAAAGCTCCATTCCTGACGCTAGTCACCGGGTGAAGAAGGAAACAGAAAGTATGCAAATGTCAAATGGGGAAGAAGAAGAACACGTATGCAAAATTTCGACACGATTCAGGCATAAAAACCACTGAACGGTGAGTCAAGTGTAAGTCGCTGTAGTAATGAATCGGAAGATGGTGCCCTTCACGAATAAGGAAAAGGCTGAGATGCATTTAATTTACGGAGCGGCAGATGGAAATGGTGCAGAGGCACAACGAATGTACGGAGAGCGATTTCCCAACAGGCGGTTGCCTAACCGCAAAACTTTCGAGCGCTTGCACAGACAGTTGTGTGAGACGGGATCATTTCTCGCTTCCCGGTCGAATGCAGGTCGTGCAAAAAAGGACGAATCAGTAGTTCTTGCAGAAGCCATTCTGGATGTAGTAGCGGCGCAGCCAAGTACAAGTACACGAACAGTGGCTAGGCAGGTGGATACCTCACAGTCCATGACTTGGAGGGTACTGAAGGATGAACATTTGCTCCCGTTTCATGTGCAACGAGTCCAGAAACTGTCTCCAGGGGATTATCCAAATCGTATTGAATTCGCCCGCTGGTTTCTGCAGCAGAACGCGCTAAATCCACATTTTGGACGAACTGTGCTTTTCACCGATGAATGTACCTTCACACGTGAAGGTACATTTAACACACACAATGCACATGTATGGGCGGATGTCAATCCACATGCTACGTATCCACATGCTCATCAGAGACGCTTTTCCATCAATGTTTGGGCAGGAATCCTCGGAGACCACCTAATCGGACCGTGCCTTCTTCCTGAACGCCTCAACGGTAAAACATACCTCACATTTCTGCAACATGTGCTGCCAGACCTGTTAAACGTTGTTCCTCCACGCATCCGGCGGGTCATGTGGTTCCAGCACGATGGAGCGCCAGCCCATTACGTACGAGACGTCCGCAACTATCTGGACATCACATTTCCGAACAGATGGATTGGTCGAGGTGGTCCTGTTGCTTGGCCTGCTCGCTCGCCAGATCTTTCACCCCTCGATTTCTTTTTTTTGGGGACGATTGAAGGCTCTTATGTATGAGACACCCATTGAATCCCCCGAGGAACTGGTAGCCAGACTTTCCGCCGCTGTAGGGGAAGTGCTCGAAGAGCCTGATGTTTTCGCGAATGTTCGCCGTTCCATTCTTCGCCGTTGTTCTGCGTGCATAACCTCTGGTGGTCACAATTTTGAACATTTATTGTAATTACATGTTAATAAATATGCTTTGGTAACATAATCCTAATTTGTGTCTTTTTACCTCGTATCACAGCACACAATGTGTGGACATGGTAAACTGAACTGTGCTCAGGAGTAGAAATTTCAAACCCCTCTCCCCAGAAACTTAACCACGTCTAACGATTCAGATTTTGGGCTGAAAATTTAAGTCTAAGCTTTAGAAAGCATTTAATGAGACACAAAAAATAACGGTATAAAATAGTTGTTCGTTACTCCAAAGTCTAAAGCGCCCTCTATCGGAATTTTTTGAAAATTTTCTTTAAAATTTATTTTCAAGAAAATACTGACATAAAGAATAATTTTAGCAAAACGCGGCAGTAGTTAGAGCCTAATCTACGACACAAAGATCAGGAATAACTGATATTTGATCTGGGGGGAGAAGGGTTTCAAATTTCAAATTTCAGTTTACGCTACTTAACTACTCGTTAGGACTCAGATTTTTAGATCAAAATTTAAGTTTAAGTCTAAGCTTTCGAAATCATTTAAAGAAATACAAAAAATAACGTTAAAAAATAGTTGTTTGTTACTCCAAAGTCTAAAGCGCCCCCTATCGGCATTTTTTGAAATTGAACTTTAAAATTTTATTTCAAGAAAATACTGGCATAAAGAAAATTTTTTGCAAAAACCGCAAACGAATCGACCAATTTTTCCATGTTTTATAATCATTTGAAATTTCGGACCCTAAACTTTAATGCCCCCTATCTCCTTGGGAATACGTCTGGGACCCTTAGTCTCCTATTTAATATTATTTGTCTTTAAGTGTACTATAACCCCTTAAAGTTCTGCCCATCTTTTATGAATCACCCTGTATACATTCACGCAAAAAAAGAGCTATTTTTTCCGATATTTTTGTATAAAAATGACTTTTTAAATATATATTATTCATATTTTAACTTCTTTTTTAGGTTAAAAATCACAAAATACTACGTGTCTTTAATATAGAAACATATGAAACGTTTTGCTCAAACAAAGGATAATTTTGTTAAAAAAATAAGTTTTATTTCTATTTTTAACACATTCCTTAAACAAAATAAGTGTTTTAATAAAGCTGATTTATTCACAAATAAAAATAATTAAATAAAACTTGCAAGCAACTTGTACTACTTTTTAATACTTATTATACAGACATACATATAAAATAGTTTGAAAATTCTTAATTTAAAATATTTTGAAAATTCAAAAATTATATGTAAATATATTATCAATCATAAAATATCTATCAAATAAAAAATATTGAATAATAATAAGTATAATAGAACTATTATTTAAAATATACATCTCTAAACAGTTATTAAATGTTAAAAATATTTTTGAAAATAAAAGGAAAAAATGTATAGTAATGTATAATAAAACCAAATATCAAATAAAGATTATTTGATTATAATGAGTAAACTTGAATGTTAACTTAAAATACATTCATCGAACAATTTGTTGATGTTAAAATATCTTTATTTATATCTTATATATATATATAAAATATATAAATAAATTTATGAAATTAAAAGTATTGAATAATAATTAATAATATTGAATGAAACTGAATAATAATTTTAAATATACTGATAAAAAATGCCATTAATGATAAAAGTATTTTTGAAATTAGAAATATATATACTATATATAATTAAATATATCGAATAAATGTATTTAATTATAACGGGTAAAACTGACTATTAATTCGAAATATACACGCTAATGTATGCGTTTATTTATAAAAATAGTCAGAGTTCAATGATTCTGTTAGAATCACTAACTCTCAAAAATTTTACTTTCTGAAGACTGCTATTTTTGACATTTTAATGAGTTTAGGAACAAAAATAGATTCAAAACCGGAACATTGACGACATTTACATAAAAATTAATTATTTTTATGGTAAAGCTGAAAACGTTGTTCGATTTCGGGATATCTAAATAAGAACGACTGCAATTTCTCTATATTTATGGATAAAAAGGTCTTCGTATAAATATCAGGAAATTGAATTTGAAAACAGATTTGAGGCAAGTGAATACGAAACTGCTAGTAGTATTTATTCTGCTCTCCCTCCATTCCCCACAAAAGCAATACTAGGGGAAACTCCCTTTTCATTGCCCTCATTCCTATTATGAAGAATAGACTCTTCTTACTCTGATCTGTTACTCACGTGACCGGTCTTTAATGCTTGGCTCAGCAGTACCCGGGTACATAGGTAATTGGAGACTAGGGCAGATTTTGGTCATCGACATAAGAGTTAAACTAAAGTTTCTGTTAATGCCTGTACTTTACGGAAAGGTTTCCTAGTAGTTTTTACAGTATATGGCAGATCCCACTCTGGACGACAAGCGTGCTACATGCGACAAGTTGCAGCGTTCAGACTGATTTTAACAAAGAAGAAACCTGTTTGAACGCTACAACTTGTCGCATGTCGCACGCTTGTCTGTTCAGTATGAGATCTGCCTATTAATCTGTATTCGCAACCGGAATGTTAGGTTTTCGAATGCTATCAATTCTAAAGTAAGCATTTGGAACTACGTAACACAATTTTTATTTGCAAGTGTAACAAAATAATGTTAATGCTAATGTTAGTGTTAATGCTAATACGACTATAAAAAGATAATAGTTTCTAAATTTACGAAAATATACAATAATTGCTTTCGAGTAACACACGATGCAGAAAAGTGATGCTTATCATTAGAAACTTCGGAAATCAATATATTTTGGAGATTTAAAGAAATATTAATAAAAACAAAGTTCCTTTTCTACTAATGATTTTCGGAATGATTTTGGTTTAGTTTTTATAGTTTATTATTCATTTTTCTCAAACTAGAATTTTGATTATTAGAATGTTATCAGCTCTCAATTAATCGTTTTCAACTAGTCTAACTGAAATTATATATGGAAGAGTAACAGAATAATATGTATTTTAGTGTTTTAATGCAGGCGTTTCTTATTATATTTGTTTGTAAAACGTGTTTGTTTGCTCGAAAAAATTTATTTCATAATTAATAGCATGTTCATAAATCTGATTAATGCATCATAAACACTAGGAAAAGTTTCTGAAAATCAGTGGCAGCAAAAGAAACTTTGTTTTTATAAATTCGTTTTTATATCGCCAAATTATATTGGTTTCCGTGGTTTCTGAAGAAAAAGAACGCTTTTCTGAATCGTGGGTAACTCGGTAGATGTTATTGAAATTTTTTGTCTATGATTATAATATATTTTGCTAAACAAGGAAGCATTTATCTGTTTCATGTTTGTTGAATATAAAAATCTTTAGATAGTTTATAATTGATGCTATTAAATTTGGTGCGAATTTATAGAATCTAAAAAACCGTTGTTTTTGCGTGATGAATAATACTCTTTTACCACTACATGAAAACGTTTCTGAACTTTTCAGACGGGAAAAGATACATTTTTTTTTTTCAAAAATGTTTGATTTAGTCTTGGAAATATATTACTTCTAGAGGTTACTGAAGATAAAGGATAGCATTTCAGAACAGTTGGCAACTCTGAGGACACTATATTACATTTTCCCAAACCTTCTTACTAGAAATGGGAAAGTTTTTCTTTACTTACAGTGTAGTTTCTGATATTGTGATGTATAAATGATATGACCAATGTAGTTTGGGAACATAGATCTTAGAAACGGCCTATGACAAAATAATGTATCCAATTATATTGAATTTATTTACATCTATAGCCACAAACCCTCTTCAAACTCTGAGTAGTTCTATTTTATTCATCATTGTGTTTATTTCGGTAGTTAACAAACTACGGAAAATCCAGTTGCTGAAACAATAAATGTTATTCTAAAGAATAAGAACTTTCATAGAAAGGGAATTCAAATTATTATCGAGGTAGTTTGATGGAAAAAAAAAATATGAATTTAAATTTTTATTAAGCGAAAGTAGTAAACTTTGCTTTAACTAATAAATATTTTTATCCTATCGCAGATACCGTTTAGAAATGTTAACACTTGCATTACAAAAATTTTATTTTTTTCCTGTAATTATATTAGTTATTAATTAATAATTTAATTAGATATTTCTGTTAATCTTGTATATTTAGGGAAATATAAATTATATACTTAATAAAGAAAATTATTATTTTGCTATCAAATTATGATAGATTCAAACACACATGTTTGATTCGAGAATTAAAAATTATCTCCAATTACTGATTTTCAGGTAGAAAACGTTTCAGAAATGTTTCAAAATCCATAAGAAATATATCTTAATGTAACGAAAAACTTTAAGAGATCAATATATTTAAAGATCTTAAATAATTTATAGTAACTAACTCTTAGAGCTGCAATTGGATGTATTACAAAATGCTGCATTATCTGTATCTATTTGCAATTCATACTTTAAATTTTCTAAAAAGATACAAATTATAATAAAATCAGACCTTCTTTTGAAAAGACATTCAACATATTGCCTCTTTAAAAAGCGTCGAGTGATACATTTTAAAAAAATTACATATAATTATTGGAATTCCTTAATTGCATATAAATGATCATTACACGTTTTAAATTTTGTTATATGGGAGATTCTCAAAAGGTGGGATCATTAATTGTTAACTATATGTAATTTTATGTTTTAATGTATAATATTTTATTTTATTTTAATATAAATGATCATTACACGTTTTAAATTTTGTTATATGGGATATTTTCAAAAGGTGGGATCATTAAACGTTAACTATATGTAATTTTTAAAATTTTCAAATTTAAGGCCAATTTTTTAATAGTATATAAGTCTACAAAATTATACACAAACATTAAAAGACAGCAACTATTCTGGAAAATTAATTATTAAAGCATTTAATTAGCAGTTGTGTACGTGACAAATTTCGGACATTTTTTCCGCACGTACGTTACAGATTTTGGACATTGCTGACAGATTTTGGACGTTGCGCTTAGTATTTAAAAAATTCTTAAGACTAAGAATGTAGTAAATTTGTCCTATAATTGTATGTGTATATATATATATATATATGTATAATTAACTATTTGCTATCCAGTAATAATAATAATAAAATCAAATGTTAATCTCTGGTATTAAAATATTTACTACTTTTTTAGAAGTAATATCTTAATTTTATAGGAATTACACATTATGCAAAAAACATACCTTTACATAATATTAGAAGTATCAAACATATAATTTATTCTTTTTTTTCTCAAAAAAAAAAAGTTATACTGCCATTTTTTTAATGCACATATTTATAATTTCTTTATCAAAAGAAAAGTCTCCTCTTGCTGTCACCGGGTGAGGTGGATTTGGTGATTTCAACAAAATATCTTCATATTTTAAATTTGTGCTGTCTTTTTTAGATGGATAATGAAACTTGTTAAAATGAATGTCTGCCTGAGGAGTCAAAAAATACATGGCCATAAGTTTTCATCATGAAATAATACAAAGTACCAGTCACCAATGTCAATCTATATTCAACTGTGAGGAGTCGATTGTAGAAACAATATTTTTTTCACCAGCTTCACTGGTAATGCATTATTGATTGTTTTTTACAGAGATTGTGAAAATCAGATTTATTTCTTATTTGAATAGTACCAAATTTGTTTGTCGTGTGTACGGAGTGAATATTTTGAGTACCTTTAACAGTTTTCGCTGGCTGTATTCTATACTTTGAATAGTGTCAATTTCTGTTTTTATTTATTTATTTATTTTTATTTTTTTTTTTTTTTTTTTTTTTACCAAAGTTACAGCACTAAGTGGCTTAAACTTTTCATTTGCCTTGCATTTTGGGGCGGGAGCAAAGAGGAAGAATGGAATTTTAAGGAGATATGATTCTTAAACCATGAATTTAAAAAAAAAAAGAACTCAAGTACAATAATTTAACAAAAAAATATTCATTTTATTTTTTTATGTTAGAACAATGGACTATGTTATAATATTATTTATTTATTTATTTAGAAAATTAAAATTATTAGTGTTTAGATCGTTCCACGATTTGGGCGTGTTTATTAAATAATTTTTGGGGGTATATTTGCTGTAAAGAAAACTTTGCAAAATATATAAAAAAGCGTAAGATCGCTGAAGAATTACTTTTGAAATAAGTAAAAGAAGTTTTGATATTAATTTTAAATCATACTTTTAAATAAGCATGTCCGAAATTACGTAACGCTCGCAGCGGCCGCCATTTTGTGTCCACCGTACATACGTAAGTTGAGCATACTTCTAGTGAAGTTATAATATTACACGTACTAAATAAGCTTTATTTATACAAAACGAGGTAATTATTTACTATAAAACATTATAATAAATATCTTTTTATACGTTTAAGGACATCGAATCATCTTTAAAAGTAAATTTACCGAAAATAAAATCGGCGTTTTCATCGTTACGCGATTCGGACGTTCCAGTTTCTTATTTGAGAAAAGTACATTTATTGCAAAAAAAAAAAAAAAAAAAAATGTTACAAAAACACATACAAATACTTTAAATTTTCTTATAAATGATTTTAAAGTTAGATAAAAGAGTTTAAAGTACTTACTTGATGTATTTTTCGTCGAAAGGATAACTTTGTTACGTACGTTACTTTTGGACATAACAAAATACAGAAAAATTCTTTCTAGAAAAGTCTTTCTAACTTCAAAAAGACATACGGCAGACTGCCATCTGTTAATGAAATTATCAAACAATCATCCGTTTCTTTTATGCATTCGTTGTTTACCATTAGAACCACCTGGAAGCAAGTTAAAACTCTTTTTCTTGGTGGTACATTAGAGCAGTTAACGTTATGAATGTCCAAAATTGGCCTCTTTAGCATAAAATAATAAAATTTTAAAATATTTATACTAAGCTTTTACAATAAATTATGTCATTTTCTGTCTCTGAATAAAATTAAAATCTCAGTGTAAAAAAAAAAAAAAAAAAAAAAAAAAAAAAAAAAAAAAAAAAAAAAGTCAATGATAATTAAAGTTATTTTTGAAAGGCTTAAAGTTATGACGTGTGTCCAGTGCCCACCTTTTGAGAATCGCCCATATGAAGTTTCTTTTAGATAATATATAAGCTTTACGATTTTTGAAATTTTCATCTGTGATTGTACATAAAGGCTGTTCTTAAATACTCTGCTCAACAAGCGCAAAACGTTTTAACATATTTACAAATTCATTTTTAACGGAAAGATATGAAATTGGAAAGCCTGAGCATGGAAGTGATTTGAATTGAACTGTTTTTTCCATTTTTTGATCAATCAATTACCTATTGAGTTATAAGCGATTTCGATCACGTGACAAACACGTTTTTCGCCCACTCTTTAGTGATCTTTCTCCTTTCGCGCAGAAATTCGTTTCAAAATGTCCACTTTGACACTATTTTCTAAAAGATCTCTTGCGTTTGGAAAAAAAAACAGCTGAATTACATAGATTCTGAACAACAACACCAGCTAGTTTCATGCATTTTCGAACAAAAATAAATTAAAACTTATGTAGAAAGTTGCCCTTTTGAATTTTAGAACACCCTTAAAGCATTTGGATTAGCTGTTGTAGATGAATCTTACAGAATTGCCTTTTAAGCATCAGAAAGTTCTTAAAATACATATCAATTACATTAATATACATATGAAATATATTATGAAATACATCAATATACATATGAAATATATTATGAAATACATCAATAAACATATGAAATATATTCTGAAATACATCAATATATATATGAAATATATAATATATACATTTTAATTTTTCTTCTCAAACTGACTATTTGTCCAAAATTGCATAACTTAGTTACAATATATTCAGTGCTATATTTTTAAAAATTCACCTAAAAGATGATACTATAATATCTCTTCTTAAAACTTTTAAAATAAATGGATACTAATATCATATTATAACATGTTATTTTGCATGAATTCGTGAGGATTTGAAACGTAAGTTAATGTCCACTTAAAGAACATATAGAAGAGAAATTATAAAATATTTCAGAAAACTGCTCATTTAATCAAAAATGCATGTTTGGTAACTTCCAGTAAAAAATTTAAAATAGTGCACACAATTCATATTTTTACTATAGTTCGTGATTTTCAATGAAATAAACAGCAATTTAATGCAAAAACGTTAAATAAATATACCATATGTTGCATGCAATATTAATAAATAGCTCTTTTTCTTCTTTTTATATTTAAAAATGAAACTTTGATTGATATAACAATTTATAACTAGTTGGATGTGCCAATCCCAAAACTTTCTTCTATCTCATGTATATTAATATTTCAAAATGTTGTTACAAATAACAATAATTCATTTTTATTAGTATTTTTATTAGAATTACGCATAACTTCATACACTTTTCGATGGTACAATATTGAAAATTGCACAAAAATTGCTATTACAGCGCCCCCTTCATGTGGCATTTTTTAATATTCAGAGTGAACCTTCTTGCCATGATCAAGAGCATACACAAAAAATTTGGTTCAACTCCAGTATTGGGTACGCTCACAAAAAAAAAAAAAAAAAGAACTAGTTCAAAATCAAACTCAATTTCTCAAAAATGAGTCAAATTCACGTTCAAATTCAAAATTTTTCAAACGAACTCGTTCAACTCAAACTCATCTATGAAAGTGAGCGAAGTGCACTAAAAACTCGTTTTTTTTTATTTTCATTTATTTATTTTTTTAAATGTACTAGGGGACTTTGCCCCCTCCGAGCTACGCTCGCCAATCCCCGTTCAGACACCGCATACTAGAGGTCTTCATGGGCCAAAATTTCCAGGCCCGAGCCCGGCCCGATACAAGAATTAAAAGTTCGGTCCAAACCCGGCCCGTCGAAAAAAATACTGGCTCGGCCCTGTCCGGTCCAATAAAAAACTTAAAAGTTTGGCCAGAGCCCGACCCGGCCCGGAAAAAAGTTAAAATCTCGGCCCGAGCCCAGTCCGGCCCGAGTGAATGTCTACAAAACATTCATTTTTACGTCTATTTGGTTAAAAATTTATTTCGTACGGGGAGTAGAGGTCTGCACGGGCCCGGGACTCGCCCGAGGCTCGTACCCGGCCCTGCGCGCGAGCCGGGCCGATAAAAAAATGATCGGGACTAGCGATCCGATATAAAAATTTAGACGAAACGGATAAAATATGAGCTATTTTCAATGAACATGACTTTCGTGAGAATAAGTATAAATGTACGTGACGAGCCGATGAACAGATCAATACAGAAATGTAATATGTCCAGCGTAGACAGCGGCATCGGACTGTTACATGGTGTCTGACTTGGGCTTCGTTGTTTTTTTCTGCAGACTCGTTCCAGGCCGAGATCAGGCTTGCATTTTTTTATTTTTTTTTATTTTTTATTTTTTACATTGACCGGAACTGGACTTAATTGCTCTCAGGATGTGTAGGGCAGGCAATATGTTTTATAAATATATTAATAGCGATAATGAAATTCTGTTAACTTAATCTTTGGAAATATACCTTATGGTGGTTCTCAAATTCACTGCTCAACAACATGAAACTTTGACACATTTTCTAACTAATTTTTAACTGTAAAGTCATGAAATTGACAAACCTGAGTATTGAAGGGATTCGGAATCGAATAGAATGTTCCATTTTTGATAAATAAATTACTTGTCGAGTTATAAGAGTTTCTTGTCACGTGGTTGCAGGTTTTTCTCCTTTCCAGTCGCTTCCGGAAACTAGATTCAAAACGCTAACTTTGACAGTGTTTTCTCAAAGATATATTACACCTTTATAAAAAAAAAATGGATAACGCCATTCGATTGCATAGTTTCTGAATAAGAATTCCTGTCAATTCTATGCGTTTCCGAATAGAAATGAATTCAGAAATGTGTCAGAAAGTAGCTCCTTTGGATTTGAGAAAAGCCTTAATCTTTAATAAATGACAGTGAAATATTTTCACAAATCTAATTTTTATTATACAGCTTCAAAAGTTATGATGTTTTTAACCTCTTTTTTTCTTTTATTCTAAAGTACAGTAATCTTTTAATGATTCCTTATTTGAATGTTGAAACGTCTAACAAAACTAAGTAATCATTAAATTTGCTAATGTGTATTTTCTGTCATGCGCAAACATCGTAATTTTAAAATATACTGTAAAATTATCCTATAAATATGTCTGCTGCATTCTTTAAAGGAATCTTAATTATATGTCGGTCCAGATCGGGCCGGTCCTGTTTTCACTGATTTATGTACGGGCCGGACCGTGAACTGTGGAAATATAAACGGGCTGGGCTCGGACCGAACTTTTAATTTTTACACCGGGCCAAGCCAAGATAGCTTTCGTTCGGGCCGGACCTGGAAATTCCGGCCCGTGCAGATCTCTAACGAGGAGTTCTGACCAGAAATATTTATCTTAACTTTTTTTTTCATGTTTATAATCTCCATTTTTATAGAAGTACCGTAGTCTACGATATTTATTTTTTTAATGAATCTGTATTTCTTGTATGTAAATGCTTCAGTTATCATTAATATTGTTAATCCATATTCCATGCATGTTAAAAATCTGAAAAATGCTACACAGTAAATCTTCTAAGATGGAATTGCATAGAAAAAGAAAATAAAGTGCGTTTTATAGACAAGATCATATCTTAGTAAGTGTAAATGTATTATATATTTTTTTTCTTACGTATTAGTATAATATTTTTGTATGGATCAACACGTTTTTCAGTTTAAAACAGAGTTCCGTCATAGACAGGTTCTTCTTCACACGTTCTACTAAATATTAATTTAGCTAAATTTTAATAAGCGTAGATATATTACTCTTTAAAAAGAATAAATTTTAATGTTTAAGTGTACACTGTAAAAAAAATCTGTGAAGTTACTAAAGTTTTTCTAGGAAACTGGGATTCCTAGAACTTTTCATGTAATGTCAACAACAAAATTTCATGTAACAGACACACTTTTGCGCCGAAAATAAAAAAATCTGTAAGGTTACTAAGAATTTTTTTGGAAACTGGGATTCCGAGAACTTTTCATGTAACTGCAGCCAGGGTTACAAATAAAAGTTTAGTAAGATTACTGAAATTTTAGCAGATTCATTTGTAAAGTTACAGATTTTTGTAGCTTTACAAAAACTAGTTTTGTAGATTTGCAGCTTTTTTCGTACAGTTACAGGTGAAAGTTTAGTAAGCATGTATTTTTACATCTGTAGAACTACAGATTTTTTTTTTACAGTGTAGAATACTTAAAAAAATGCATGCATTTTTTGCAAACATTTTTGGGCCAGGCCTAATTTTACTGATCTTTGAATAGATCAGGCCACGCTGAGACGATGATTTTCATACGGGCTTGGTCAAAACTAGGACTGAAAATTCTGGGACGTGAAGACTAGGAATGAAACCAGTCCCGTCTCCGTACAGAAAAAATAAACTAGGCCCGGCCCGAGCCTTCATAAGAAAATATGGCTAGGGACCGGTGCAATCCGAAAAGAGTGGAGACCAGGCCCGTCCCGGCCCGAGGCTGGCCCGTAGGCCGTCCCGTGCAGATATCTACTGCAGACTCTAAAAGCAGGTTAATTTCATCGGCTTTAAATATATTTCGGAAGATTAAATTATATATATATATATATATATATATATATATATATATATATATATATAAACAGTGCCGATCTCCCTGTCAATGGATTTCCATTCGTTTCCTTTTGATCGAGATAATTTTCAGTCAGTCCAAATCAGCTGCTATTCAGAGCTACAATGGCTGTTTTCGTCTTTGATTAAATAAGATCAATTTTAATCATTTGAAAAAAAAAAAAAGCTAATATAAAATGAATTTAGTAAACAGTCTTCTTTTCGCGGTATTTTTTAAAAACGCTATAAGAAAGTTCTTTTAAATAAAATATTTTAAATGTATTGTTTTAAATCTGACACGATTTTCACCAAAGTTTTTTTTTTTTTTTAATATTCACGTGAACATACTTTTGTTGCTAGAAGGGAAATATTTTTATTTGCACTGCCTTAAAATTGGCAGCAATAATTTAAAAGATCATCTAGAAATGTGAAATGTCTCGTGTAAATATATTTTTAAATTGAAACTGCTTGACATTATTATTATTTGGCCACTTTAAATATGATGTAATTTTCTTCATTAACGACTTTTAATACATATTAATGAATTTATTATTTTACAATTTTCTTTCTCTTTTAAAATTCACGATTAAATATAATTTTTATGACTTAATCTTCAATATTTTCCTGTTTTTACGGTTCCGTACTTAAAAAGTAAAAACGGAACCATTATAAGATTACTCCTATGTCTGTCCGTCTGTCACAGCCATTTTACTCGTAAACTATGGAACGTGGAAAGTTCAAATTCGGGGAAGTAACGAAGACCATTGACCCACATATTTTCAGATTAATAAACATTCATAAATATATTAGGAAAAAAGTAGAGGGGCTAATTATGCTACTTGAAAAAAAAAATCTTTTCTTTGTATACCATGTGGGGTATCCTGTTAAAGCTTTTGTAACGCTGAATTCAAAAATACATTCCTTTAATTTTAGGTATTATATTTTCAAAGATATTGTTGAAAATGTAGCACAAAAATAAGTTCCCCCCCCCCCCCTCATCTAATTCCGAATCTACTGAAACTAAAATTATGAAAAAATTAGAGGTAGTAGACGTTAATATAAACCTTGCCGGAAAATTATAGCGATTGCCAAAGGTCACATAGTTTTTGAGTAATTAGCATTTTTCTGTTATACACAAATTTTGATTTATGGGCATTCAGAAAAATTGTTGAGCACCGCTGAATATACCTATCGTTGCAGAAGAATAAAAGCATTGTTGATAATGATTTTCGAAAAAAAATCATCGGTAATTAGTAGAGATATTAACCCTTAAAGGTACGGTCAGTTTGGACATACACAAGGACAGGGGCGGCGTACTCTATGCCTAGTTAACAACTTTTAATGATATATATGTGTAGTGTAATGTAATGTCCAGTAACAGTATAAAAGCAATAAACGTCAAATTGTTAAAAACATACTAATTTAAGGGGTCTCGGGACTCAAAAAAGAGAAAAAAAAATGAAAAAAGACCATTTTCAACATTTAATGACTTAAAATGTATATGATTTTAAAACACAATTTTAATTGGGATGAAAGATATAAGTATGTTCTTTCGTTTCATGTATTTAAAAAATTGCAAGATACAGAATTTGCATTTATAGGGGGCTCGAAACTGTTAGACATTTGTCGAACAAAAATTTGGAACAACAGTTTACGTGCAAGATTACAAAATAAATATTGCAACTAGAATGAAAATTTTGGTACTTACTTATACTTCAGATTATAATAATCTCCCTGAACTTAAATAAATTTGTATTTAAAGCATTTTTATATTTTTAATGCAATGCTGCATTTAGCTAATACAAAATTTTGAAAATTTCAACAGTAAAATCACCTAAAAAAATATTTTTTGAACAATAAAAAGGAAATTTTAGGTTCAGTTTATACAGACTAACATGAAATATATGTTTTGAAAATTTCATTTAAAAAATATTCAGAAGTTTTTGAGGCATCCTGCGCGTTATGCCCCAAAAAATCCATTTGGAAAATAATGACTTTAAAGTTTCAGTAACGCCGCTTCAGCTATTGTGCGGGTATAATTCTAAAAGCCAAAACTTCTGTTCCAATGGAAATTTCAAGGAAACAATTATATCAAAATATTCAGAAAAGATAGGAGTTTTACATAAAAAAAAATTAAAATTTCTTAAATTTTGAAGCTTTATGTGTCCTGCGACCACTTAATCATTTCCAGCACGGAGTAATTTTATTTATAAACTTATGAAATAATGAACTGACACCAGAATTTATAAACGAATTTATTAGAAAATGCGAACTTAATTATTTTCACGTACATGATAAAAGGAAAATTTTAATTAAATATTCTTGGTGCCGTTTGTCTGTTTTGGAAGTAAAATTAGGTGTCCGTTTTTTAAGGGCATCGCCCTCGAAAGATTTAATTAGAATGAATCGCATAACTACTGTGGGATTCGCGATAGTTTGCATTGATTGTATCTCTCAATACGCCTTGAGTGACTTTAAAAGTTAATTAAACACCTAACTGGAAAAACGCGGTCAACTGACGCGGTCAAAACTGATCAAGGCGGTGTTGCATATTTGAGACCTCAATTCGAAGCGCGCTTAGCACAATGCCAAATATAAACTTTGAACGAAAGTTTTGTTTTAGCTACACTGTAGAATAAAAGGTTATTACTACGCTGAATTTAGTTTCATGAAATGCCAAATGAAGTTTAACTATGGACTGCTTTTATTGTCAGTACCGAATTAAGTTCATCATAAACAGATTAGAATAATATTAAAAAAAAGAGTTATACGGATAGCTATATTTGATATTATTTAGGTTCCATAAATCTTTGAACTTTCATGGTATACCAATTTACACTTTTCTAATATATACAGTTACTAGCAGGCTATGCCCGCTGCGCTGGTCAATATTTCCAAATGAACCTTGGATTAAACTAAATGGTGAATTTGAACTTGTATTTTAAACAATATGGATCTTCAGCTTGACCTTGCACATTACTGAAAACGATGCGAACGCCATTGCGATATAATGTTATCTTAAGCGTTGGACAAAATTTAGCAATTAAGAAGTAATTGTTTTAGTTGATTATAAACAGCGCACTTATGGTCGGGTAATGAGACCGTTATGACAACAGGAATTAATGCCTCTGTAACTAATCAACATATAATGAAATCGTATATACTAACACCATTCCTAAAAGTCATGCAACAGGGCCACTTGTAACAAAATATGTTCTGTAGATTTTTTTTAAAAAGGCTAAACTTTCATAATCAGGTTCACTTAATTTTTGAACTTTTACTGTTGCTCTATAACTAAGTACCCTTGAACAATATGTATACACTAAAACCTTTCCAAAATTATTACCTAACTAATTGTGGTATATCTACGAAAGTATTATAAACAATCGGAATGAAATACAAATTTCCATTGTAAATAAGTAGTAGATGATGATGATGCGATTTTGTGGAATAGAATTCATAGTAAAGTTTTCGCTTCAAACAAAAACTATGCTTTCAACATTAAAGCTAATACAGCAATATGTGAAGTATCCGATTACGGAAGGTAAACTTGAATTCTCATGAGCAACTACTCAAAGAAAAGTGAATATGTGGCTTTTGTGATACTTTTATGTCAGCAGGGCGCAGGTAATAAATCAATAAAGATTGTTTTAATAGCATATTCTTATTTTATTATTTTCATTTAAAACACAAACCTTTCACTCATTTAACTTAAAATGCATGCCTTATACTAATTTCATTTAAAAAACTGAAAAGATAAACAATAACAGGAAATAATGCCATAATTAAAAGCAAAAAAATATTTTTAATTTACATACGCAAAATGTAACTACTGCTACTGGGAATTTTAAAAATGCTATCAGCGAGATGTGCGCACGGTTGTTATAAATGTACCCATTTTTTCTTCTTATCGAGGAGCAATTTATAAATCGCACAATATTATTCCAATTCCAATTTCTTTCATTGAGGAACCTATGACAGGAAAAAATGGAAAAAGACTCTTGTAGATTCTTCGGATGACGGCATCTGACGCCATAAACCGAGTTTATATATATGAAAATAATTTTTAAGTCGTTACAAACATTGCTTTCATACTTAAATATTTTCATTGGTACTACCCTCATAGCATGCATGGTCACGGTGACGTCGCTGTGACGTCACTGCAAGTCACTGTGGTCACGTCACATCTGTGACCGAAATGCCACCACTCAGTGATGTCACATTGTGACTGAAATGTGAACTTCTTAGAAAACTTTAAAAACTTACGAAAATTCTTCAAAACATGTTACTTTTTGTAAAATTATATTTTTCTGGCAAATAAAAAAAATTGTGACGTCACTGTTATGTCACTCGTCACGTCACATATGTGACAAAAAAAAAAACAGCATATTGTAAGTCACAGTGTGACAAAAAATATGAACTTCAAAAATCTTTGAAAATGAAGAGAAATATTTTAAACAGCCACGAGTTACAGCGGCATAAGGAATGAAAATATATTAGTGGATAGCAAATGGTAAATTCCGTCACTAAAGAGGAGGAGGGGGGGGGCATAATAAATAAAGTGCACGATACAAGCATTAATAAACTAAATTTTTAGGCTATATTTTATCAATTTGATATCTAAGACAGTGAATGTATACTTTTTCATGATTTCAATTTTATCTAGCATTTGGATAATATATTTACAATTACGAATATTAAATTTATATACTTTACATATTTAGTTTGCTAGGAGGAAATTTCTCTCTTTCTTTCTTTTTTTACCGACCAGAATTATTCGAAACACTTCTGTGGTTTCAAACTAAAAATTTTCTATTACAGTTAAATCTGCACCTTTTAATGAGCATGTAGAAAGAGTCTTCAGTGTTTAGTCATCTATGCATTTCTTGCTTTAGAATATTTTAATAATTTGTATTCAAGTCATAAATTCTACTTCTTTCAGACTTTTAAAATAAAATTAGCATTTTCCGAAAAAAAAAGGAAATATACAAAATTTGTGCAAAACAAACTTTACTTTAAAAAAATAGAAAAAAGGGGGGGGGGTTGTCGTTATTACATTAAATTTATTTTTACACCTTTTAAAAATTTAAACAATGTTTTATCTAATAAACTCTAATTATGAATCAAATTCCATATTTCTTGCATACAAAAACAAACAATCTGTAACAAACCATCTGCTCGAAAATCGTCTGCCCACAGAAAAATAAATATGAGAATACGCGGGAAATAGTTCACTTGTTTTAGAACAACACGTCTACAACACTTTAAGATAAGGAAATGACCATTTTAGGATACACGGATATTAATGGAACGTGCATGTAAGTTTTATTTAATTTAAATATTTTATTCCTGGTTGTATATTATGAGTTAAATAGTTATATTTGTAAGAGACTGATCTTTAACTGTCAGAAGCGATATTTTCCAATTTGATAACTGTAAAGAAAAATATTTTAATCTGCCATCGCTTGAAAAAAAAACTGCGCAGAGACATTCATGCCTACATTCATACTGGAATTAATATAAACATTAATTTACTCTTACTTGAGATTGAAAATGTATGGAACGACAATGATTTGGAATTATTTTATTGGCTTCTTACTATTTTTTGATTACTAACATTTATAGTTATTACTATTTTGGGGTTAAATATGATGTTCGATTATCATGAGATTACGAAACTGTTTCAGATTAGAAATTAACATTATACTGGGAAAATGTATTTTTAATATATTACAGTAGTGAAACATTTGAAAGAATTTTCTTTTAGTGCTAATAATATTTTAAATTATCTTTTAAAATCCTAAATCTTCAAACCAATGTTTTCAGATTTAACATTTGCCAAAATTATAAAATAATAGGAATTCCTTATACCATATGGAAATATTTTTGAGATATTGTTAAATCTAATAATGCATTTAATTTATCTATTGTAGTTTGCTGTTGTTTAACAGTACAATTATAAATACTAATTATTATTTTTAGTGTTTTTCAAATTGGTATATTTATTTTTTTAAATTGTATGTAAGCATTTTTTTTGTTTGTGATCTTAATCAAACATTTAATTATAGACATTCTGAATCGGTTATTAAATTTTCTTCTATTGTAAATTAATTTTCTACGTGTATGATTCGGGTAATTATTGGCACTAAAAAGTAAAATATGATATTTAAGCATTGAAATAAAGAATTTTTCATGCCTGATAGGAAGTTATAGATTAAACTGCTTTAGTATATATTTTTTAAAAGTTCGTATAATACAGGATACATAATGTAGGACACAAGTTGAAAAGTGCTTATGACTTCGGTTTGTCTCTCCGTCTGTTCGTCTAGCAGTCTGTGTGCACTCTAACTCTCGAAAATATACTCGGATTGCCCTGAAATTTTTGGATGGTATTGACGTTTACCATCGCACGGTACCTATTTGTAATGAAGTTTGTAGCATGCTTTGTTCATTTACAGGGACAGCCAAAAGTTTTCCGTTACATTACGGCCTATGGGAAAAAGTCGTTTCAAATGATTTTTTATGATTTTACGCACGCTTTTAAACAGAATAAAATTTATATGCATTTATGAAGTGCAGTAAAATATGCATTCTGTTGACTATGCGATGCAAAGAATAGTTATTATTCATTTACAGAACTAAAAAAGGAATTCAAATACATAATGATATAGAGGTGGAGGGAATTGTTTGCGGCATACTTTAATTATGTTAATCTATTCCATATATAATGAAATTGATGTAATGTCGCTGAGGTTTACATACTATAAATTATTTCATCTATAATACGACTAATACGTATATAGCATTTACAGGGACACACAAAATCTTTCAGATACCATATTGTATCCGAAGTACTGTTCATTAGCGATGATTGCTGGAAATATATTTTTAATTATGATATGCACTTTTATGATTCACTATATTTATGCATAGTGTATGATGTATATAAATGCTATAATTCCTATACAAGGCTACACAAAAGTATTCGTAAGGACTACTGGGTATGGGCGCAAATTTCTTAAAGGTGGTTTTCAAATGAGTTATGCTTTTTTTCGCTGAACTGCATTTAATTTACCAAGAAATATTTGTAGAATATAGATAAAATGATATACAGGGTCACGTAAAGAATTGAATACATGGCCGTCTATATATTATAATTTCTGGAAATGTGATTTCAGCAGTTTTAAGAGTGTCTTAGTTTGAATTAAATTTTAACTAAATAGTGGCGTGTAATAAATGTACTAGGTAAACTACAGGGCTGTACAAAAGTATTCAAGTATGTTTCCATCTATTAGTATAAACTGCTGAAAGAAAAATTTGAACCTGTTATGCGTTTTCTTGCTAAACTAAATTTTCCCATTATATAGTATATATACACTTAAAAAAATGGGTACTCGAAATTGAGTAAAAAGTACTCAATTTTAAATGCGTCACATACACAAAATAGCTCCGATCCAAATGTACTTAAAGTTGAGAAACACATGTACTCATTTTTTATTCCATGGCTGTGATCAAATATGAATCGTTATGTACTGCCCCCCCCCCCCACCCACCCACCCCCCAAAAAAACAAAAAAAAACCTAAAATGTAAAGTAAAAATGTACTGACATTTATACCGTTCAAAGTTCTTAACAAGAAATGTTTAATTGATTATTTATTAAGAAAAATAGCAAACTTCTTAACAAGATACTCAAATCGAATATTTTTATGACAAGAGCATTATTTCCAAGCAATTATTTTTAAAATGCTGTGCATAATTTAATATTTACATTAATAAATATCATTTATGCCGCCATAAATGAAATGAACCATTACAGGGTACAAAACTATTCGTTTGTTTGGGTTTGATAACGTGTGATGCTTAAAAATAGAGAAAGCATAGGTTCATTTTTGATCCAAAAATATTCAATTCAATATGAGTACGTCGGTTTGCTCATTTTTGAGTACTTCATTTTTTTCAGTGTATCAACCTACAGATCAAATAAGGGCTGTTCAAAAGAATTGGAAAACATATTTGGCTATGGACGGTAACTGCTGAAATCAGTTTTTCAAATGTTTTATGCGTTTTCTAAAACGTTTACTTAGTTATCTTATTTACGCCATTTCCCTAAATTTCGATGTCTTGTTAAAGCATTCAGAAAGTGTTGGAAAGTATATTTTAATCTATGCTTAACGCATGATTTTTCTTACTCGTTTTTTTTTTCTATTTCCCAGATCAGTCTTTTCCTATAAAACATACCAAATCTATTTAGCTCATATTCACAAAGTACAATATACACGGGAATAAAAAATTTAAATAAATATCGCTTATCATGCCGCTCTATAAATAATAGTTGTATTAATATCCGTTAGTTTCCATGTTCGTATTTAATAAAGCAATGACAAATCAGTACAAATTAAAAAACTTACACATTCTAAATATCAAGCATAGAACTTAATAAAAAAATATGTCAGTTGATAAGCATTGTTTTTTAAGTGGAAAAATGTAAAATGTTTTAGAAGAATAGGACTCCAAAGTAGCGATATTTTGATAAAAAGTACGGTAAAAAGATAAGATTTTATATTTACAGCAAAATTTTATTTTAAAATTCATCGCTGTATTAATACTTAGAAATTTTTCCAGAGAGAATCATTCGCCTTATATACAATATTTCAAATGAAAATCAAATGTCAAATTAATTCCTTAAAAGGCGCAAAGGCCAACATTGTTAAAAAGATTCCATGCCGGGACTCGAACCCGGGTCATCAGTGTAGCACACTGACATTCTACCGACTAAACCACATGGAACGACGCCCAGCCTGTAAAATTTCTCACTATTACATGTTCGCAAGGCTACAAACGCAGCATAAGATGGAATATTTATCGTGAGCCACCGACATGGGGTAAACACGAAACTTAATTAAATCCAGCATCGACTGAAACTATATTAATAATTGGAAATTTTTCCAGGGAGAAACATTCGCCCTGCATACAACATTTCAAATTAAAATTGCCTTTTAAGCAATTATTTTGAAATTTGACTTTCATTTGAAATATTGTATGCAAGGCGAATGGTTCTCTCTGGAAAAATTTCCAAGTATTAATATAATTTCAATCAATGCTGGATTTAATTAAGTTTCGTGTTTGCATCATGTGGGTGGTTCACGCTAAATATTCCATCTTTTGCTGCGTTTGTAGCCTTGCCAACATGTAATAGTGAGAAATTTTCCATCCCGGGTATCGTTCCATGTGATTTAGTCGGTAGAATGTCAGTGTGCTGTACTGATGGCCCGGGTTCGAGTCCCAGCATGGAATCTTTTT
This sequence comes from Maratus speciosus, assembly GCA_963932465.1. NCBI lineage: Eukaryota > Metazoa > Arthropoda > Arachnida > Araneae > Salticidae > Maratus > Maratus speciosus. The sequence continues at coordinate 247,437,606 of OZ010787.1, forward strand.
CACTATTTGCGTCTTTTAAGCAATTAATTTGAAATTTGATTTTCATTTGAAATCACAGTGTTTATGACAAGTTCGTCACAAATGACAAATATTTCACAAATTGGTCACAATGTGACTTCAAAGCATTGTCGCTTTCGTCACAGGTTCGTCACAAAGTTAATGCCAAAATAGTCACAAATGACACACTTTTCACAAATTTGTCACACCGTGACTTCACAGAGTGGTCACAATGTGACGTCACAAACGTCCTCTAAAACGGCCATAACGACCTCGCATTCTAGTCACTGTGACGTCACATCGACGTCACGTGACGTCACATCGACGGTCACAAAATCACAGTGTGACTTCACAACGACGTCGCCGTGACGTCGCCATGCCTTACGGGTACTTGTTATCCCGTCGACCAATTTCGCCAAATTATATAAACCGCCAAACCATTCACCAAATTATATAAATTGACATAATCTTTATTTTAATTAACGAAATAACAAATAAATTAGTATAACATTAATAAAAATACAAATAAAACGTCGAAATTAAAATCACTTGATGACGTAAACACGTGTAGTTTGTTTAAATTCAAGTGAATTTGATATTTACGATCAACCATTATTGGCATTTAATCTTATAGTTTGACGATAGATTTTTGGTCGACGGAATATCTAAGTAGTACCTTTTTCATTTTTGTTTTATAACGCTAAATTCTCAGTAATTTTTTCCCTTTTATTTTACATAAAATCACTATTTTTTAAAAAAATAAGATGCTTACATTTTTATTTCAAACTCATAGATCCGTTTTTATTTTTTAGCCAAAAGGGTTGATTTGAATTTTTTCCGTTGCTAGAGTAATGGATGTAATGATAGATATTTTGAGGTTTAGATGCCAAAGACACCGCCAAATTAGAAAAATATGAAATGTGTCATGAACTGTTGGACTTATAAAAATTTATTTGGTAGCATTCGATTCAGCATACAAAACTACATTAAAATATGCTATCATTTGACGCATAATTTTCATATTCGATTTTTTTCCCCTCCCCGTGCAAAAACCATTAGGGGTGACGCTTTAGAAAATCCTTTCTTAGCAGAAGTTTATGTCATAAGAAGTATTTTTACTACGATTTTCAAGATTTTAGGTTCAGTAGTTTGCGCTGTGCGTTAATTAGTCCCCTAATCCAGACTTTATTTTATATACTATATTAGATATGCGATTTTGCGGTGAATCAATGATCGAAAATTAGTCCAATATCATTTGAAATATTACATAACAGAGGAGAAAGTACGAAGAAAGATGAAGAAGAAATCACGAATTACAAAAGACTTGTAATTTTTTTTTTTTCAAAATGTTGAATTTTTCCATAGTAATAACGTATTAAAACATAAATTTCCTTAAAAATTATCTTTATTTCCTAGATTTCTAATCTGTGAATTTTCCTATAAATGAAATTGGCAATATGACTTGATAAAATAGATAATACTTGCTTAAATAAAATGGGTAATATTCGTTGATCTGAGTTCGAGTTTATAAATATCACATGCTTTCGGAATTACGGCGAAAAACATTTTAAAAAGTATGAAATTATTTTACAATATGTATGTGTGGCAGAAATTCACACTGAAATTTAAGTATTCGATTCCATTTTTAAAATATTAACTGATATCTATATAAGTTACAATTGAATATGAAAATGTACTCAAAAAATGATCTCTTTCACCTAAAAAAACTCCATTTGTGAGAACATCCCCAAGCTAATGTCACGCTTATGCATTTTTGGCTTAAAATCACAATGTTTGGCGACAAAAGAAAAATAAAAAATTGTAAAGAAACAAATAGTAATTACACATGTGACTCACAATTCCATCTGCTTGTTTCTTCTATAAGTCACGTGATGGGACAATTAGATATAAAAAAAAAAAGAAAAGAACAGAACAGAAAGAAAATGTCGTTAAAATTTCATCTAATCAAATTTTCAGATTTGTTTCCATATCTAACGCAAGCGATACAGAGCCAAATATTGCGTATCAAGTGTAATATTTCTTATTAAATTAATTTTTAAGCATTACAAATATTTTTTTCAGGTTTTGATTAAATGTTTCCGTTTTTTTTTTATATTATCACTCACTAAAACGGATTTTCTTCTTCTTTTTTTCATTTTTTTTCATTTAAATAAAATTAGTAACAGTTTTTCTTTTATTTTTGGAGCTTTAATAGCCGTTTCAATTTTTTTTTTATCAACGATGAATTTCGCCAAGAAATAAAATGGTAACCTTATCACCCAAAATAACAGAATTTTCCGTCATAATTCTAAAACTAATATAGGTAGAATAATGTGTTATAGCTTAAAACCTTCCCTGAAACAATACCTATCTAACGGTATAGGTTCCATAAAAATCCATGCAGTAGAACTCGAAATCTAGGCGTTCGGAACGAAATTTCCGTTTGGATTTTATATATATAATAGATAATAGAATAGATAATAGATTTTATATATATATAATAGAATAGAAAATAGATTATGTGTTATGAACTATCTCAAAGTTTAAAACAGATCGCATTGTTAGATTTCCTAATTTTAACAATATCGCGTTATGTTAGTTCCACATTCCACCACCAGTGAGCGCACTCTATTCTTAACGAAAGCGTATCTGAACGAAACTCCTTCATGCAACCTTTCCGTAGATACATGAATCGGGAGGGTGGCGGTCTTAACCAATAATTTAAGATAATTGCTGAAATTACTACGAAAAATATTTTAAAGGGGCCCTACGCGGTCCCCTAATAGAGTTAGAGGAAATCGGAAGACGGCAAAATAATCGCGGGGAAAAGTTTGCTTGGGTGCTTCGGAGCTACTTTTGGCGCGAGATCTAAGCTCTACGACCAATAGGAGCCCAGATACTTAAGGAAATATGAAATAACAAAGTCCAAAATAATAGAATTTTCCGTAATAATTCTATAACTAATCTAGGTAGAATGATGTGTTATAGCTTAAAACCTTCCCTGGAACGATACCTATCTAACGGTATAAGTTCCGTCAAAATCCATGCGGTAGAACTCGAAATCTCGGCGTTCGGAACGAAATTTCCGTTTGGATTTTATATATATAATAGATACCCAACACTATGTTGTATGGTTTTTTACAAAAACTTTAGTATTCTTTTAGCAACTTTTTTTTTTAATAATACAATTACAAATTCGTATATTTATTCTACAGAACACTCTGTGCGCGAGTAATGCTCGCACTTGACCGTTTATTAATATGTAATCAGTTAATCCTAATTTAAAAACTTTTTTCCTGTTTATAATAGTCACGTGTAAATGAGATTTTAATTTGAAGGAAATATTATTCTTAGATTATAACAGTTAGTATATAACAGTTTAAAATAATACTCTTTTCTAAAGTATGTGAAAAATATCTCTCGAAATGCTGAAAATTTGAATTTAAAATGGAAGTAAATCCTCAAAAAATTAGTCAAAATAAAAATGCAGTCTACACGAGGAACTTCGAATGTATGTCCTAAAAAATGATTTAATTCCTATATAGTGTTCCTGCTAGGCCATTTTTGAAGGGCGCAGAGCCCTGCCCTTTTTAAAATCGGCAAATTGCGTTCTTTCCCAGTCAAATGTGTCCAGCGATCGGTCATGAAAATTTTCCTCGTTCCACGAATTTTGAGAGCATTGTCACCACTGCTTCAGAAACATCCTGTTTCTTCTCAACAATTTGTCATAGCATCTAGCTAAATTACGTAAACATTCCCCGCCCCCTTCCATCTGATGCTGGGTGGTACCTCTGGGTGGTCGATAGAAATTTGACCAACAGAGGAAATAAGAAACTCTATGGGAAGTTAGGAACTGGAGAATTCCGTTGTCCTGTTGCCATTGTATCCTGTTCCTTGCATTGTGGGCCCAACCAGTGGCCAAGAGGTTCTGCTCTCGAAGCTGGTAGACGGGAGGTGCTGGGTTTGAATCCAATCGCGTCCGTCGGCCTAATCGTTCGGAGTTTTCGTGGTTTTCTTCGAACCTTGGATTTCCAAGCTTTAATACGGGTTAGTTTCCCTTAGAAAGACCAGCCACGAAGGGCACCCCCCCCCTTAGGGCCTATATTCCTCGTGTTGATAATTAGCCGTCATAAACACAACCAACCAACCAACCTTGCATTGTGATACTACCTCTCAGATCCAATTCTGGTTGCTTAAAAAAAGAAGGAAAAGTCTATTTTTATTTTCGTCAGTTTTCTTCCCACGGCTATTGCTATGGGCAAGATTATGCATAGTCGTACAAGAGAGAAAATAAAAGAGCATAAAGTACATGTGTGAAGCGACAAATTGTCGAAAAAAAAAGTTATTTATTTTAAATGACATTTTACTTCCCGCCTATAGTGATAAAACTCCTAGCATATGGCCCTGCTTCTTTCTATATGCTTTTATCGTCAGAAGTAAAAAAATATGTATATACCATGTGAAAATAATCTAATCTGGACGTTTACCCGGAAAAGAAAACAAACATAATGTAAGAGAGGTAAGCGAAAGGGTAATCAGTAAAAGTATCTAACCTTTGGCTACTTCGAATCACATCTGAAGAAAGGCCACACAAGCATTGAAAGTACTAATACAGTCGAACCTCGTTAACGCGAACACTCATGCGGAAACTTATTTTATTCGTGTTAAAAGTAGTTCGTGTTATCCGAACTTAAATACATTACATACAACAGGACGGAATAATCGGAAACAGTTCGTGCTAAAAGTAATTCGCGTTAAGCGTGTTCGTGTTAACGAGGTTCGACTGTAATAGTATGTTTAGCCCGGCCTACTTCTTATAGTGGTCCCAAGCAAGGAACATTTTCGGGGTCCTGCATTTCTATATTTAAAAAAAAAGTCTTAAGGGTGTTCTCATATCCAAAAGGGCAATTTTATGACATAAGTTTTAATTTATTTTTTTTTTTGGAAATGCATGCAACTAGCAGTTGTTGTTGTTCAGAAACTGTGTAATCGAGCTGTTTTTTCCATTTTTTTGCAAACGAAAAAGATCTTGCCGAAAATAGTGTCAAAGTGGTCGTTTTGAACCTAATTTCCGCGCGAAATGAGAAAAAACACTCAAGAAATGTTGAAAAACGTGATTATCACGTGATCAAAATCGCTTATAACTCAATAGGTAATTTATGGATAAAAAAATGGAAAACACAGTTCGATTCGCAATCGCTTCCATGGTCAGCTTTTCCAATTTTATATCTTTTCTTTAAAAAATGAATTTGTAAATGTGTCAAAATATTTTGCGCTTGTTGAGCAGAGGAGTTGAGAACAGCCTTAACTCTCGTCGGGAGGCGGAGGAGGTGGGGTACGAGGGTTAAAAGCGTAAGTGGCTAGGTACTAGCCCAGATACAAACCTTTTTCAGAAGTCCCTTTTTAAAAAAGCATTTTAGTCTTGTTGGGGCCCCTATAAACGCGTATCTTGAGTACGTTGCGACTATCGGACCTTTCGTATGGTTAGTCTAGCATATAATTTCGAAAAAATATGCAAACATCTGAAACAAACTATAATCTTTGAATTATCTTAGTTATGTCACTGTATGAGTTAAATTCTAACCATTAAAATAAAAAGCCCGAATAAGAAGTTTTCATTTGATGTCAACTCAAACCCAATAGAAAAAAAAAAAAATCAGCTAAGCGGAAATCGACCTAAATCCGCAAAAAAAGAAAAAAAAATTGTCAACCTACAACTCATTGTACTTTTACTGATTCAACTGAATTCGATTCAAAATGAAAGAAAATTAATAATATATTTAAATGCAATTATAGAAAAGTTTCCTACAACTATATTTCTAATATAAATATTGTTTCTTATCAAGTATAATGAATATCTATGCATTATACTATATATACTATCTATGTCTGTTCAAATGTTTCGTTTTATATCGGAAACAATATTCAAGATTTCCTTTTGCAGAATTGGGTTAGCTGAACTTAAACTCCCCCCAACCCCTCGTTACTCTTTATCCAAAGAAAAAACAAACCACTAAATCAAAAGAGAAATGCGAACTACAACTTTCCAACTTCTTAGCACCCTCGGCCTAACCCTAACTCCGTCAGTCATATCATGCCTAATATATCAGAAAAGCTGCATCTCCCTTTTTAGACTAAAACAGTGTATGGTAGCAATCTAGCAATATATAAATATCAATGGAAAAATACCCTGCTTTCCTAACAGATGCACGGCCCAGCAGTTGCTGAGATGTTCTGCTCTCAAAGCTGGTAGACGGAAGGTGTTGGGTTCCAAAGCCCATCGCGCCCGTTGGTCTAACCGTTCGGAGTTTTTCGTCGTTTTCTTCGAACCTTGGATTTACTTGCGTAAATACGGGTAGGGACCTTTAGAAAGACCGCCCATGGAGGGTATCCCACCCTCGGGCCAATATCTCTAGTGTAGATAATCGGACGTCATACACAACACTACACCCAACAGATCCAGATATATAGAAATACGAAACACTATTAAATGCAATCGAAAATAGAAAATACAGCTGTAAGGTTGTTTATATAACGAATAAGTCATGCCTTTGATAAACAAATTAGCGCCAACGTGGCACAACTAACACAATCAACTTTGCATTTTGTGGATTTGTCAGCAGTTTTATCGGGAGCAACATATGTTCTTTATTTTCAATTTAAGCATTTAAAAAAATTAACTTGGTGACGTCTGATTAGAGGTCTGCATGGGCCCAACCCATAGAAAAAAAGCCCGGCCCGGCATAAAATTTAAAAGTTCGGCCCTAGACCGGCCTTCCACGGAAAAAATAAAATCTCGGTTTGGCTGAATTTCTGCAAAACATGTATTTTCACACCGATATGGTTAAAAATTGACTTGTTCGAGGAGTTCTGACCAAAAATACTTAAGCTTTTTCTTTTTTCATGTTTATAATCTTTAGTGTCCTGGGCTGCAATATTTATTTTTTTGATGAATCATGAATCTATTCTCTATGTATTGGAGACATACTACTAAGACGGAATCGCGTAAAAAAGAAAACAAATGCGTTATAGACAAGTTCCCTTCTTAGCAGGTGTAAGTCATTTCAAGTTCGAACCATAAAATAACTAATTTACATTTATTTTATTCACGAAATATTTATATTTATAATAATCGAAAATAACTATTCAAACTTTCTGGGAAGAATTTGGAATTTCTTAATGATAGTTTTTATAAATGACGCATAAAACGATTCAACAACCCGTACATTGTTAATTGTTCTGTACAGATATTTATTTTTACTGCGATATGTTTAAAATTTTGTTTGTGCGAGGAGTTTTGAGAAAAAAAAATGATCACAGTCTCTTTTTCATGTTTATATTGTTTATTTTAAATAAAAGTGTCACAGACTGCATAGTAGAGGGAGCCTCCGTTTCAAAGTACACTGATTTTACTACATTTCTTTCTATATATCCTATTGTAAACTATATTGATTTTTTAATGGATCTCTATTTGTATTAAATATCTGAATTATTATTAATGCCATTAATCCAGTTACACGGCTTGGAGACTTAAAAATCTAAAAAATTCTATATCGTAAAACCTTCTAAGACGAAATCACATAGGAGAGGAAAAAATCGCTATAGTTAAATTCCTTTTTTACCAGGTTTGTCGTTTCTTGCAAATGTATTATTTATTTTCAAACGGATTATTATATCCATTTTTAACCGATTAAGAAAATTTTCCGTTTGAAACAGGATTTCGTCAGCTACAGATTCTTATAGCAATTTTTACAGTAATGTATAAATTCCCTCCAGAAATGTATATGTAAATAGATTTAAAGGAGATTTTTGCACGAGTCAGATAGGGACGGGTCAATGATTTTCATACAAGGAGGGTTTTAAACCGGGTCAGAAAATTTCTGTCGGTGCAGACTTCTACGAAGAATAATAAAGCACAAGCTTAGAAATAAGTCCGGTTCGGCCCGACCTGATCCTCCAGAGAAAGCAAGACCACGGCACGACCCAGATAACCGGATAATCAGGCTCATATATCACCGGACCAGAGCCGTCGTCTTCTAAATGGCATTGGAATGGGGAAATGTGTTATTGAAGGCTAGAAAAATTATGAAAAAGATTGAGTTTGAGTTGTAAATTTAGTTCAAACTCACGGATTTTTTAAGCTTTCGTTTATCGAAGTTCGTTTATCAAAAAGTGAGTCAAGTTCAACTCAACGTTCACGATAGTGAGCTAAGTTCGTGAGTTTCCGTTCAATGAACGCGTTCATACCTCACACTGTTCAATTCTGTGCATAACGTCATACACTTTCGATGGTACAATATTGAAAATGGCACAAAAATCGCTATTACGGCGCCCTTTACTGTCGGAATTACTCCAAATTCTGAGAGGACCTTCTTGCCATGGCTAAAAACATACACAAAAAGTTTGGTTCAATTCTATGCATAAATCCATAAACTTTTCGATGGTACACTATTCAAAATAAACAAAAATCGCTATTACAGCGCCCCCTACCCGCGAGAATTTTCCAAATTCAGGGAGAACCTTTTTGATATGGCCAAAAACATACACAAAAAATTTGGTTCAATTCTATGTATAACTTCATACACTTTTCGATGGTACAATATTCAAAATACACAAAAATCGCTATTACAGAGCTCCCTACAGGCGGAATTTTTCTGAATTCAGGGAGGCTTTCTTGCTATGGGCAAAAGCATACACGAAAAAATTGGTACAATTCTATGCATAACTTCATACAATTTTTGATGGTACAATGGCGACACACGGACAAACAGACATTTTGTACAAACATGTTTTTTGTAATCTCTGACCCCTAAAACGTGTAAATCCGTCGAAAACCAGAAGTCGAAAAAAATTTCGATTACAATACTTTCTTCTATTGAAGATAGAAGAAAGTAACAAGCAATTTGTACCCGACTGAAAAGAAGGATTATGTGTTTCACGCGTATCTGTGTACGTTGATTTCTTTATACCCTCGAAACAGCCCAACGGCTGGATGGATTTTAATGAATGAGGTTTCTATCAATTCGTCTTAACAGCCCGATGGTTATAGGCTGGGATTTGTTTTTATAAATTCAAAATGGCTGTCGTAAAATACAAAATGGTAGTAGGGACGAAAAAAAAAATTACGCACCCTATTGAGTGGCAAATCTTTCAAAATGAAAATAATCTTTCATTGACTACTTTACAGTCTGCAGCTCCGTTTAAATATTACACAACCTGGAAGTTGTGTAGGTAGGATCTCTAGATTTACTGGAACTCTAACCATCATAGACATCTATAGGTCTCATCAAAACAGTGTTTATAGATAGGAACTAACAATTAAACACAAATTAAATGTCATCAATACAACTAAATAAATAAAATAGCTAAGTAATATAAACAAGTAATATAAAAAAAAAAATATATATATATTTTAAGTCAATTCCTACTTAGGTGAATAAGAGAATTTTTTTCTCCCGTTATTCTTTCCTTTTGAGTGGAGCTTAAAATGCCTCGATCAAGAAGAGGGCTCTCTCGGTCTTAAAATACCTTGATCAAGAAGAGGGCTCTCTCGATTATTGAAAATTAATTAATTTAATTTAATTAATGAATTGATATTTGAAAAAAACTGGATTAACATCAAGTGTCATCCACTACAAGTTTAAAAAAATTATTTGAGCTTGATTGGATGAAAATAAGTATTTTATTAACGATTGAAAATTTGAACAAGATATATATAGCGAGAGTGTGAGCTAATAGTAGGAATTGAAAAAAAAATAGTTTCACATTGATGAGAAATAATTAATTAGTTCGTTTTTTACGTAGTCGGGTTTTTTGATTTTGTAAATTTAATTGTTTTTTAGTTATGCAATTAAAAGAAAGTAAAGCATTTTTATAAACTTTCCATATGTACCTGAACAATTTTCCAAAATTGCTACATGTCAAAATAACTTTTAGGCGGTATCATGTGAGAAACGTAGATCTACCTCATTTTTGTCAGGTTAAGTGATACTAGATTTTACTGACACAAAGAAATGATAGAAATACACAAAGAAATAAAAAGAAATGCATTAGTGAAAACTAGAAAGATTGCCCATTTGCTTTTATCACGTAGAAAGTGTAGGGTGATGATATCTAGAAATGAGTGAAGAGCATTAGGGACAAAGTCATGGATATTGATTCACTAAGTGATATGACAAAACTGACTGGTTGCGAATTACTTTATTGATATTTCTATCCACTACGTAATAGAGCATTAAAATACTTATATTTCTTAAATATTGAAGGGTAATGTTAAATGTTAGGTAATGTTAACGTGCGCATTTTTTATATCAACTGACTAAAAGAGAATAAATAATGAATGCGAAGTGTGGGGATACCCTTTCAAAAACTATAAAAAAAACGTGCATCATGGTAATGAGTACATAAAAGTTGTTCAAAGAACCATACCTCTACGGCGCATATTGTTTGAGAAAAATTAATAGGAATAAGACCGAAAAAATCACTTAGCGGAATACATTAGCACTATGCGAAGATTGCCAATAGTTTCATGTTGCCGTTTGTTAAACAGAGCTGGACGTCGGCTGTTTATTTGTACATTAGCCACGCACCTACCGTCCGCATATTTCAAAATATTTTCATATTTTCATTTTTCCGCATGTTTCACTTTCACAAGAATAAGGGGTATAGTTTTTATCTTTTAAAGTTTTTATTTATTTTAAAAAACGTGTTTTTCTCCTGTTTGCAATTTCATGAACTTAAAAAAAGGTTGATTCCGCAGTGCTTTTAGTGTGACAGTTTTTCTTTCGTATTTCTGGAAAACTTTGCGTTTAAGAGGTATCTTTGGATACTTTTCATGTGCTCTTAGCGAGGATATTCGTTTTGATAAAAATGTGCGGTAGTAACGAAGCACCCTGCATTTCGAGATTATTCGTATTTTTTTTTTTTTAAATCTCCTTATTAATAAAATAACAAAGTACCATAAGTATCGGAGAAAAATAATAAAACTATTGAAATTTATCACAAAACAATCACAAGATGGTAAATACACACTTTTACCCACACTAGTGGGAAATGTTACGCATACGTTAAAAAGTTGAATATTTTGAGTTACCACAGCGTCATTTCTTTATAAAACACGGATTTTTCTCGTTCGTTCCCAACGCCTACATACTTTTGTCGCTTACAACAATCACGAATTTATTAGAAATACACAAATATTTAATCATTACAAATATTAAAAACAATTATACATAAGAGTGCTTATATTAGTGCTGATTTACATTTTCTTAAATATTTTTGTTTCAGGTATTTTACAAATGCCTTTTCTTTTATATATTATTGCGTGTTTTTTTTTCAAAGATATTTACCAATTCCAATAAAGAACAAGTAAGGATTAAATTAAAAAATAAAAAAACCCTACTGCCGAACTAATTATTTCTCATCAATGTGAAAAATTTTTTTATATTACTTATCTATTTTTTTTTATTTATTTACTTGTATTGAAGACTTTTCAGTTGTGTTTAATTGTTGGTTCCTACCTATAAACACTGTTTTGATGAGGCCTATAGATGTCCATGAAGATTAGAGTTGCGGTAAAGCTAGAGATCCTACCTACGCAACTTCCAGATTGTGTAATATTTAAACGGAGCTTCTGACTGTAAAATAGTCAATGAAACATCGTCTTCGTTTTGAAAAAAATATCCAATGATATGCCACTGAATATGGTGTGTAATTTTTTTTTTCGTCTCTACCACCATTTTCTATTTTACGGCCGCGATTTTGAATTTATAAAACAAAACTTAGCCTGTAACCATCGGAAGGTCAAAACGAAACGATAGAGACCTCATTCATTAAAATCCATCCAGCCGTTTGGATGTTTCGAGGGTAGAAAAAAATCCACATACCCAGATACCCGTGAAACGTATAACCCTTCTTGGCAGTCGGGTAAAAACTAACGAATTATGAAAAATACATCTCATTTTTAATAACTTGTAACATCTTTAATAACATGCATGAGTGCCTTTGTCTCATAAAAACAAAATAAGAAGGGCATAACTGGATACAGGAATCTCATTGTGTAGCAATCTCAAAAATACGTGAAATGCGCCAAATCTGTGATTACTAACAAATGTATGCACGTATAGTGTCCCCCTCTAAAATAAAAAGAAAAGAAAAATTTTATTCAGTAAATATAAGTCACCATGCTAAAAAGGAAATCAAAAACAAGTTCTTTAAAGTTTGAACTGGATTTTCGTTGAATAATTTAAACTAAATATGACTTGCACATCTTTTTAATGCGTATTTTATAAAGACCCCGGATTATGCTATGCGTCATCATGGTTTTCTGTTTCCATTTATTTAACTCGAGAAATCCACAAGAGAACGAAAATTAAACTGATACGTAAAGTTAAATACATTTTATTTAGTATTTTTAAGCACTGTCAATCTCCGAACAATCGCGTGTTAAGTCAACGAACGAAATAAGTAGGGAAGACCGGGGCAGATTTTCCAACATTTTAGAAATTTATTTTTGTATTTTTTATTTTTATATATTTTGAGGTCAGTAGGATATCATTGTATTCCCTAGACCTTTAATTACAAGCTGGCGTAATTGTTTTTCAAAAAACTAAATATAATATTTCACAGAAAATGGTTAATTCTGATTATGTAACGTTGGAAAATGTGCCCCGTATGCGGAGCAAGTTTTCCAGCCTACAAAAAATGTACAGGGGAAAATTTTCCATCTATGCTTTAAATGGTAAAACATAGGAAATACATCTTGCTTGCTAATTAATATGTATTTTTTATTGTTAACTAGCAATAATACATACAAAAATTAAGTAAATATGGAAAAGAAATGCCACTTAAGGATTTTACAAAAACTGTCATTTAACAATTTTATAAAGACAGATGTTTTTTTAAACAAAAGTCTTCATCCATGTCTGAATAACAACGAACGAAAACAAAAAAAGAAACATCTTCTCTGGTGAAGACTTCAATGCGGCCATTTCTTGTATTGCACCCACTTTTCATTCGCCTTTGATTCGGAGTAAAGTTCAAAGCAATAAATGCAAAGGCAATCCTCATCTTCTTCATCACTTGAATGTAATCTTTTTATACTTTTTTAGGCTTTGATGTTTTAACGGATTTTACATTTGAAGACGAATGCCCAACTCCACACAGCTTCCTGGGCAGAATTGGATTTTGTTTTTTCGCACCCGTTTTATCTGATTCCTTTTGCAGTTTACCCTTTTTAGAAAAATCTTTTCTCATTTTCAGTTGATTTTTAACGGGAGACTCAGACGGTATAGACGACTTCATTTTCTTTCTTTCCACAGCGTGTTTTCCTCCTGTTTGAAGTATTCTCTTAAAACCTAACTTCTTCTGGTGTAGGGAAAGTTTGTTTGGATGTAGAAGGAACGCCATAAGCAACAAGGAACGTTTGAGTGTAACTTGAAAGAACAGCTTCTTCTGCACAAACTCCTAACCTCGGTTAGTGTAGAAGGATTTGACGCTTTCGGTGGTTTTGAATTAAGGCTATGCTGGAAACACTATCTAGCAATAGTCAGTTCTCGAAACATTTAGATCAAGAAACAGAACATTTGCGTGATTTCATGATATTGATGTACAAATATATTTTTATAAAATATAGTTATCAAATGTCAATTGTAATAATTATATATATGGGTAAAATAGGAATGAACGTTCTTATAAAAATTATTAATTTAATTATAAAAATTAAATATGTATTTTTAAAAATGGTTTTATATTAAAATACATGTCAGATTTCGAGTATGCAAGTTTGGATCCCAGTGAATAACAAAAGGTGGTCCTGACTAGACGCACTGGCGTCGTGGCATGGCTGCTAAAAGAACGGGATGTTTTGTGACAGGATATCGTAAATGCATAATGTGTCAGAATAAGTTTATGGCTAGGGACCACCTAGATTTTTATGGATATGAACTTTGACACAGGGAGGAGACTTAAAAAATAAACATATGTGTGGGACAGTCCTGACTCGATTTTATAGGTCGAGCCAAGCACCATACAATTTATCCCACAGCCAATAAAATAGGGGATCTTTAAAATAAATACGCCTTCCAGCAAGGTAGGATTTGGTAACAGGGATTTTTATAGAGGTCAGTCTTAAAAAGTTTCTCGAAGATGTAAGTCCCTAATGCATCAGCGGAGCTACGAGATGAAGAAGGATGGAACCAGTGATGAAGATGTCTCGATAGCGCGATTGAACGAGAGGATGCCGCCCGATACCTATCCGGGGTTTATGCTAAAGGCCCTTCCTATTGCCTCAAAGTTGAGCTGAATCTTCATCTAATTTTGGAATATTGTCCCATGCCCCTCGACAGATCTGGAGTGCGATGTGTTAAAGCAGCTGAGTCTACTAATACAAGGTACTTCTCTAAATTTTTCTTTTACCACAAAATCTCTACCCATAATCGGTAATTTTGAACCTTAAAAATATATGGTAATTGTGGTTAAGTGGGATACAAATGAATTAAAATAATGTTTATGAATAATGTAATTAAAAATGTGAAATTTGAATTTTTACTATATAAATGAGAAAATAAGTTAAATTATTTTGTTAGAGTTTGAAAAATTCAGGTTTAAACCTAAACTATGAAAAGCAGTCTAAAATCCTGCTTGTATTATTTAGTAAATTGATGTATTAAAGTGTGTTTTTAAATATTTATGTTTTCTTAATGTAAATAAAATTATTTAATCAAGAGTTAAATCTCTGTTAATCTTTTAGTGTTAAAATTTAATGTGTGCCATTTTCCATTCAGCTTAATTTGAGTATAATTCATAGGTGGAAGAGCCCTCGTAAACAATCACATCGCAAGCTTTTAATTTTTATTTTGTAATTAATTAATTTGATAATTAAATTTTGTACGCCAATTTTTATTTAACTTTAAGATAATAATTCGCGTTCCTCTTTCACTAGAATTAATATTAATTTACGATCACTTGTTCTTTATCAATTATTACGGTATATAGATATTTTTACCAAGTACTATGTGGTGCGTGGATGCATAAGTTTGAATAATAAATTTTATGGTGTGTACTAGACAAGTTAAAATTAGCTGTAATTATCTGTCCAGCAGGCTATGAACAGTCAATGGTTCTGGCAATTTTGAAGTCTGTTCAGAATTGTAGGTGTTTTCAAGATTTGCCACGGCATAAGCTGGCCTTTCAGAAAATTAAGATGGCATAAAATCCGAGTTGAAATATTTCAGGATTCAGTGAAAAATTCTCGAAAATTTAAAAACCACCATAATATTAACTGGTGTTAGCGCTAGTGGAGCAGCTCTAACCCAAATAGACGGGATGTCATACATTGCCTCAGGCCTTTTATTTGTACATACCTTACCCAGGCATCGAAAGCAGTATTAATTTGTTTTTTGAGAGGTTCATACACACTGCGATCCATAGTTTGCAGCTTATGACTACAGTGAGGTAGGAATGACAATAAAGGCATAATTAACATAAAATGGATTCATTAAATGATCCCATTTTAGAAAATAGTTTAAAAAAATTATATATATTTGAATTTACCTTCGTTTTTATATTGGTAGTTTTACTTAAAGGACTAAATGATCAAAAGGGTTCGTTTCATGCACGGTTATTTGGTTGATTTTATTGCACATTAAATACGCTTTTGGTACAATAAGTATAACTGATTTAGGACGAGGTACGTTTTCTAACGATACACATGTTGGAATGCGTGCCCCGTATGCTGTTGGAAAACCTGCCCCGCAACCATATTGCAACTTTCACACTACCTCGAAGAATAGCGGTAATATAACTTAACTGTAAAACAAACACATAGTTACGTGAAGAAAGAATCCCTTTTTTAGTACATGCAATGCCAAAACAGTAAGATTAACGCTAATACGTTTATTTTACGTTTCAATAAAAATCTGAAATTTTACTCATTGTTGAAAAAATGAAAAACAACTCTCCAGACGAAGTGACAGCAGCTACTAAGTTATAACTTTTGTAGATGGTGTGTGAAGTATTGCCACTTCAACCTGTTCATCCGCTGTCCTCAGCTAGAGGCTCGTTTAAAAATTAAAGCTAGTTGAAAAACTTGCCCCAATGGAAAATGCGACCCTGTCTCCCCTACTTTTATAAATAATCAAAAACCATTGTACACTGGTTTTCTCAAATTACCCAACAACAACAATCGGAATAAACAAACTACATCAACCAATCAAGCTACCGTAATTTTTGCCGTAGGTGTGGTCACCTTATTCGTAATAAAATTCTCTTGGAAGAATGAATGATTTATAGATAATCGGATTTTGCCTAAAAAGTTGGTTCAACGGTATATTAGAATTGTCTAAACATATTTTACAGTTTTTAAGCCAGTAATTGATTCTGTCGACGTTGGCACTTTATCTGTACATTCATATTCATATACATCACCAGTATAATTAGAAGGAATTAAATCATGATACGAGTCGTAAACACAGTTTAAAATTTATTTTTCACTCTTTCACTCTTTTTGGAGTGGGTTTTACAAAGGAGTAAAATATTTCACTCCATTGTCAAGAATGAAAGTTATCACTCCTTTGTCGAGATTGAAACATCTCACTCCGTTGACGAGAGTGAAAGCCTGGTATTATACACTTTGAAAATATTCCGTTCAACTTTGATCCAATATATGGAATAAAATAATGAAATGCACCTAAATTGTCACTTTGTAATTTTCAAAAACTCCATTTCATAATGTAGCCATGGAAATTACGCTGATTTTTCACTAAAACGCACTCCTTTTCAGAAACGAGTAGTCACTCTTCTGAATGAGTGATTAGTCACCCCTGCTTAGAGTGAATATTCACTCTGAGAAGGAGTGAGTGTTGTATGTAATGGTATCACTCATGAGCCAATCAGAACAGCAAGTCTACAACGCTTTTATAAGATAAGAGAAAGACGTCCGCCATTTTTGGATTAAAGTATACGATTATTATTATACGATTATTAAGTTATTATTTATGGAACGTAAAGGTAAGTCTTGTTTTATTTTAATATTTTATTCATGTATGCTTTGTATGTAATTACTATGAGTTAAATAGTTTTATGTTATAGACAAAAAGATTGATCTTGGATTGCATTCCTGATTTCAGAAGCGTTTTTTTCCTGCTCGATACGGCGATGTAAAATATCATAATTTGCAGTCGCTCGAAAACAAAATGCTGATAAAGAGACTGGTTCATGCCTCCATTTATACTAGAAAGTAAACATTAATTTGTAGTTACTTGTGAATGGAAATGTGTTCAGACAGTGATTTGGGCTGTTGGATTTTTTCCGGGTTTTTGCTGTTATCTGATTACTAACACTTATTATTTTGTAGTTCAAAAAGGTATTTGATTATTATGATATTAAGAAACGGTTTCATATTGAAAATTAGCATTATACTAGAAAATGTATTTTTACATATTACACTAGTGACACTTTTGAAAGATTTTTATTTTATTATTACTAATAATAATTAATTTAAATTATTATTTAAAATTATTATAATTTAAATTATTATTTAAAATCCTAAATCTTTATACCAATGTTTTCAGATTTAGCATTTACCAAATTTATAAAATAATAGGAGTTTCTTATAACATATGGTAAGATTTTTATGAAGTTGTTAATTCAAATAATGCATTTAATTCAACTATTGTAGTTTATTGTTGTTTAATAGTACAATTATAAAATGCTAATTATTATTTTTAGTGTTTTCAAATTAGTATATTTACCTTTTTTAGAAATGTAACTAAGCACTTTTTTGCTGTTTATGATTTTGATCAAACATTTAGTTATAGACATTCTGAATCAGTTATTAAAATTCCTTTTACTGTAAACGCATTTTCTATATTTTTAATGCACGTAATTATTGGCACAAGAAAATTGAAACATGATATTTAACCATTGAAATATTGTGTTTTTTATGCGTGATGTTTATAGATAAAATTGCTTTAGTATATATTTTTAAATGTTCATAGTATCAATTATATAATATAAGATTGAATATATTTTAAAGAGATAAATAACTACTTTTTTACATTAAAAATGTTTTTTAAACAATAAGAACAGTAGATATGTATTTCTTTTATTTTTATATTTCCTTCTTTTTTCTATTTCCTCGATCAATCTTTTACTATAAAACATACGAAATCTATTTAGCTCATATTAAAAAATTTCAATACATTCGGAAATAAAAAAATCAAATTTAAATTGCTTATCATATCGTCCCATGCGTTGTATTAGTATCCGTTTTTCAGCAATAGCGGAAGAAAATTCGAAATCAAGATTAAGTTACGGAATGAGTTTAAAAGAAAAAAAATATATACATATTCCAGAGAATATAACATTCTAGACTCCGTGTTAATATTTAATAAGACACTGAAAAATCGCAATAGAAAAAAAAAACTCACACATTCTTAATATTTAGATCAAGCTTAGTGTTGGGCAGATCCAGGTCCATATACCGGCACCAACTTAGCTACCCAGACATACCTTGGGGATTGGGGACAGGGCAAACCCCAATCTTGAAGGTGGGGGAAAAATAATTGGTATAGCATTGATTACCCTAGTAATTAGAGGTTAACTACTCCTCAATTACTGTACCTGAATTATTATAGTGGGTATTTAAAAACATTATAATTTATAAACAAACATTTGTGATCGTAATTATCTAATAATGGTCCTGGCTATTCCTGATAATTAAACTAACCT
The DNA here is from genome assembly GCA_963932465.1 of Maratus speciosus. Taxonomy (NCBI): domain Eukaryota; kingdom Metazoa; phylum Arthropoda; class Arachnida; order Araneae; family Salticidae; genus Maratus; species Maratus speciosus. Next base: position 247,456,332 of record OZ010787.1, read on the forward strand.
TAATTATCTTAAATTGAGGCGGGAGAAAACACATCTCCAAAAATGCCCCAAGCTGCGTTGTGTAATTTTAGTGAAGAAATAGCGTATAGATCGCGTAGTTATATCTAAATAAAACCTATCGAAACTACGCATAAATAACATCATAAAGAAGACTGTCATCTGAAATAAAACTTACATTAGAGTAAAACAATGGACTCATGTTGTATTAAAAACATAGCCAAAATTTAACAATAAACAAAAAGTTTATTTACAGTTAATTTACATATTTACACAAAATAAAAAATAGAATAGAATTGTGTCACAAGACACCAGCGTTCCAAAAAACGGAATTGAATTAGTAATTGCATCAAATTTACCTTTTAAATTATCATTACAAATATTACTTAAATGCTTGAGTACCATAAATTGTATATCCCTAACGCAACATAGACTATTAAAAGAATGGGAATACAAAACATTAAATAGCACATACGTTCTGTAGAGGAGGATTACTCGTCGCTTAAGGTTTCTCTTAAATCTATGGCACATTGAGTGTTTTTTCACACTCTATGAAAAAGTTCACTAATTTAAATACTTTGATGATGTAACAATGTCCGAGGGCTGTCGATCTTAGGGCCATCCCTTAGCGGGAAAACACGACCCGAATAAAACGTAATCATCGTAAAATTTCCTTTTAAAACACTTAGGAAATCTGCGCTGGACTCAATCCTTTAAAACCATTCTGGTTGAGGATTCGAACGCATCTCGGTTAAGTCATCATGGTTTGGAAACTCGAGTCGATCTCTGCTGAGACAAAATAGTTTAGGGACTAGCATCCATCTCTGTTAAAACATCATAGTTTCTGATCTCGCATCAATCTGCTTATTTTTAAGACTTCATAGTTTTAAAAGCTCGAACTGATCTCACTGTTTATTTTTAAGTCATAGTAATTTGGGAGCTCGTCTTCATCTGCCTATAACTTCCTTCTTCAGTTACGAAATCACCTCGTGATGACAATATGGAGGAGGGTCCTCTGCCCCCTTCGTCAAATGGTCAGTCAGCCTTGCTGACCCCCTCTTCTTCCTTCAACTTGCAGACCTCTGATTCGGTATTACACCCTTTTCGGGGTATATCTTACTCCGCCCCCTGAGCGTCAGCGATCAGAGACCCTGGACCCCGGGTCTTCTTACCTCGCCTGTGTGGTCCTTCTTTTTACGACTTCTATATTAGGTCCCATAAATAAAGTAACATCCAGTCATAAATTCGACTTGGCATTTTATGTCAAGCTTTTGTTAGGCTTGGAGACTTCGTGTCTATCTAAAAAGATCCCCTCTACAGATAAGACCCAACTGTGCAGTCCTTCACTTATTAAGGCTTTACAGCGTAAATACATATATGAGTATATTTATATTAAATAATAATAATAATAATCAAAATAAATACATGTAAGAACACACTCTAAATATATATACACATTTTATAAAATAATAATAGTAATCAAAATATATAAATAATGGTATTTTTTATGACATTAAAATAAAATAACAACCTGCTGAAGTGGTATCAAGGGTGTTTCTGTCAGTTATATGATACCCTTCCAGCATATTCCTCGTTTTTATGGGAAAAAAATTATTCATCAATTAATTTTTTTTCGGTACTCCAACCACTCTAGGTTGAGTGACAACGGTCTTTGTTGAAAGACAGTCCTTTCACTACTCGACTGATCCGTTGCTGGCGACCACTCCTTGATCATGTAAGAGTGAACTGCAGCTACACGCTGCCTGTATGTCTGCACTGCTGCAAGATAGTAACTGTCCTTAATGTGGAAGTAAAGTTCAAACTAAAAGTCACACTGGTGGATCACAGTAGTGTGGTAACACACAATTTGTCCTTGAGTAATATACCACTAAATGGAGATTCTGGACTGGTTATCACACTGTTCGTTATATGTAAACACTATAGTTCTGTGGATATACAGTTCTGTATACTTGTAGACTGGTGATGTATGTCACTGGATCACACACACTTTTGTTTCCCAAAATTTTTCCTATCTACTTTAATAGCCAATGAAACACATAGCAATAACAATTTAGAATAATTCATAAGTCCAAAAATTATTTAACTAAATTAAAAACATGTTTCTGACTTATTTTACAAATACAACATACAGTATGGCTTTTACATATGATTATCAATTTAAAAAAACACATTATATAATAGTAACGATAATTTCAATATGATACCGTACTGTATATATATATACACTTTAACTAATCAACATGAAATATACACCTTATTTCACAAGATTTAACCACTCTGCAAAATATACATTCTTTTGCATTATTTTATTTTTTTTTAAGTTATGAATACTAATATTAATTTTCATAACACCTCTGTCACGTTCTTTCCATGAAGTATTATCTATGATTAAAGAATTGCCGTATTAAAAACCCTAAAATGACTAGCTTACTAACTGCTTACAAAATCTGTAAGTCTAACCGTAAGTCTACTGTTTCATTTATTTAATTCTTTCTTATTTCTTTTTCTTTTAAAAGAAAGATTTATTATTTAACTTCTTATTTTATTAGTTCAACATATATTTCAACACAAATGGTAGATTTATTCTTATCAACCACAAAATACGTAACTTAACGTTTATTACTTCACTCAAAAGATAACTGTCAATCTCTCCCACTGAGAGTAGGCGCATGAAAAAATCGTAATATCTGTCATCCGCGGTCTATCTATCTCCAAAGAAATCGCGATGCAGTTTTTTTCTGCATATCTGAAAGGAAAACAATCATGCGTTACTTAGCAACCGCTAGGTATCACCTTGGCTGACCCCTTAACACCTGGCTGGACCAGGTCCGCTTATCTGCAATCTGCTAATCGCTTTCACCCCCCCCCCTACTTAACAAGCGAGGGACGCTGGACACAACTGATTATACGCCAATTTTGTCAGGTGTGTAAAACCATGTTTTATACTGTAAAAATGACTATATTCAAATGCAATTTTATACTAGAATGAGGTACTCCTTATGAGCTTTCTAATGCTGTAAAAATTATTTTAATACAGTACCGGACCTCAAATCCGGACTGGTCGGGACCGCGGCCGTTCCGGATTTCGGAATTTTCCGGATTTTAGGTCCTCAACCAAAACAATAAATATACAGATACAGTACATGCCCTTGGCAAAATTTTACATGCCACGAAGCAATCTATACCGCGAATTGCCATGTTAGGCTTAGTGTAAATAAAACCAAAAATACAAATTACAAAAAATAATTCAAAATAAAAATAAGTTTAAAAAAAATACTATTACTGCATATTTTTAGAAATATTAAAGTATTTTTTAGAAAATGAAAATGCGTTGTTGCTCGCGAGTTAGGCCTAGGAATCTATGTCGCGGATTGCCATATGAGGTATAAGTAAACAAACATAAACATAAATTAACAAAAATAATTTAAAATAAGGATAAGAATTTTTAAATCCTGTATATCACATTATTAGAGTTGTATAATATAGACGTGCGCGGAAAATTTTCCGCAAAGTTCGGAACTTTGCGGAAAATTTCTTAGAGAAAAAAAAAAAAAAAGTAAATTTTGTTCTTTAATACCGAAAAATTAAAAATGTTCCCAATTTTATGTACGATTTATTTATTGTTTGACAGGGGTGATTCTGTTCCGAATTTTCCGAAAATTTAAGGCATTCGGTCCCGAAAATCAAATCGGCCGTCAGTCCAAAAATTCAGATATAAAAAATATCACTGAAATATATTGCGGATTTCAACAAATGGTCGCCAAAGATAAACCAATTCCGTCAATCGTTCGCAGAAAAAATACCCACTTTTGTCAAAACATCGCGGAAAAAACGCGAATTTCATTAAAGGACCGCGGAGAAAACGCGAATTACTTTAAAGAATCGTGGGGAAAAAATATTCTTTTATCAAGGAATCGCAGAAAAAAATGCAAATTACGTCAAAGAAGCGCAGGATAAAAAACGAATTTCGTAAAAACATAGCGGAAAAAGCGCGAATTTCGTAAAAGCATAGCGGTAAAAGCGCGAATTTTGTCAAAGGTTCGTGAAAAAAAACGCAAATTTCGTAAAATAATCGCGGAAAAAAACTAATTTCGTTAAAGGATCGCGAAAGAAACACAAATTTCGTAAAAGGGTCGCGGAAAAAGCGCGCGTTTCGTCAAAGAATCGCGAAAGAAACACGAATTTTCTAAAAAGGCCACAGAAAAAACGCGAATATCGTCAAAGGATCGCGAAAAAACAAATTTAATCCAAAAATACGTAAAAAAAAAACAAATTTCGCAAAAGCATAGCGGAAAAAGCACGAATTTTGTCAAAAGATTGCGAAAAAATGCAAATTTCGTCAAAGAACCGCGGAAAAAAATTAATTTCGTTAAAGGATCGCGAAAAAACGCAAATTTCGTCAAAAATATCACGAAAAAAACGCGAATTTCGTCAAAAGAACGCGAAAAAAGCTTGAATTTCGTCAAAAGATCGCGAAAAATGCAAGTTTCGTCAAAGGATAAGAGAAAAAAAGCGCAAATGTCGTCAAAGAATCGCGAAAAAAACCCGCAAATGTCGCGGAAAATCGAAAATTTCGCTAAATGATCGTGGAAAAAATGAGAATTTCGTGAAAATACCGCAATAAAAAAATCATCTGTCTCTTTAATGATAATACCTATGAATGAACCTCTCCTTACAAATTGTGATTCAATTGTTTCAGAAGCAATGTCCATTATTGCATTTTGTGAGAAGAGGTCAAAATATTAAGGATTGGGCTGTTTCTAAATGCATTGGCTAAATAACTGACAAGAATTCACCCCTTCTTATCATGGATTTTTAGCTTTATAATTTTTTAGCCAACATAATTATTCTGTAATTAATATTAATGCATTTTAAATTAAATTAAATTATTTATTATATTTAATTATAATATTGTCGTAATTATTTTGAAACTACTGTTTAAAATTCATACCGTCAAAGTAGCATAACACGTTATTTTATTAAACATTAAATTAATTTGCAGAAAATTTTTGACCCAATATTTATGTGCGCAGAAAGTTTTTGGTTTTATACAAGTCTGCACATTATTAGGAACATAAAAACATTTTTTAGAAAATGAAAATACATCGTTGTTTGCGAGAACCGAATTAGGCTAATTGACGAATTTCTTTCAAATTTTCAGCAAGTTACAATAATAGTGAATCAGCTTGCGTTAACAAATTTTTATTAAATTATGATAAGTTATAAGAAACCTAGGGTACCTCTAAAAAAAAAAAAAGGCCACTAGATGAAAAGAAAAACGACATATCTATCCGCTGTTTGTTTTGCTTATTCAACATGTTTATTTAACTGCGTGAAGTGGAAAGTCAACGTTATCAGAATGTGATCATTAGCTTTCGGTGGACAGCTTGTTTTGTTATGGAGAAAGGAACTTTGCATAGATTTTTTTTTCTCTTTGAGTTAAAGGAAAGAATTTTTTGGTACGGTGCTTACAAACAGAATTTTTTCGAAAAATGAAATTTGTTGAACATATTAAAAGTGGAGGGAGGGCGTTGTAAAATATTTTTATATATAAATATTATAAATATATTCTACGAACCTTTTTAAAAATAATTCTTTCTTGTGGTTATTTATTTATTCTTTTTACATTTTCTATATAAATGAAGAAAAGGGTTTCTTTTTAAAATAAATTTAAAATGTGTGCACACACTAACTACGATAATTCTGTTAGAAAATTTGGTTTAAAACTAATGAATGAAAAACTTTGCAATAAAATAAAATTGCTGAGTCTAGTTTGGCTCGGCACTGTGTTACGCGCGCACGTAGCGCCATCTATGGACATTTTTACGGAATATTTATTCGAGATCATCGCGGAATTTTAGTTTTCTTTTTTCCATTCCGGATTTTGGGACGTCCGGATTTTAGGATTCCGGATTTGAGGTCCGGTACTGTACGCCCATTATAAATATTAAAACTAAGTAAAAGAAAACTTCAATCTAACAAAATGGTCAAGATAATTCCCTGATTCCAATCTGCGTTGGAAACGAGGCGCTACAAACCTGTTCTACGAAGATCTTTCCGGTTTCTAAAGAGAACAGCTACCGTACTTATCCGAAAACCTGAAATCTGTGCTTCCCAAAATCAGTGAAATACCCGTATTATTTTATTTCAATATATAGCCTGGCTAGCCCCAATTTTTTGCTATGCTCATGACTTTATACACTAAATAAGAGACCTATTTTTCTGGTCTCTAACATAAAATACTTTCCCAAAACAAAAAAACCCACCAATTTATCCTTAATTGAAAAAACCTTCCTATAACGCAATCTTGTTTTCCCAGATTAAAATGACACATTCTACTGTAATGTGTACTGTAGATACTGTTGTACAGACAATTAGCCTTCCATTTACGTACTTAACTAATTCTGCAACATGTGATACCAATAAACTCAAAATCAAGCATCTTCCTATAGCGGAAATCCCATCGCTGATTTAATTGAGTCATTACGCTACCTCGTGATATTCAAAACACTGTTGAGCTTAAAATTAGAGATTTATTTACCCTTATCTAATATCCGAACAGTAAATATCACCCTATACCTTTTATTTACTTGTAAATACACACATGAACACGGGACATAACGTGACACTGTCTAAGGCGGAAACACAGTTCTCTACCTGTTGTCCTACCCTGACCAATTATAAAATGAAGTGATTTTGCTTCCGTAACTACCAATACTCTTTATATAATAAACTCCCTTTTAACAATTTATAACTCGAATTTTAAAACTGTTAGCACCAAAAATAACCTGATTTAAAATTTACGCTTTAGTAAACCAGATAAAAAAAAAATTATTATTTTAAAATTAAAATTACATCTAAACCCTATCTTTTTACTTTTATTTCTTTAAAGTATTTAATTTATTTATATTAACACACCTTCGCTTTTATTTTTTTATAGGTAAAATAGAAGTACTCCAATGCGGTCGACTGTCTGCCTATCCGAGTTTCCGGAAAAAGAATACCCTCGACCCGCGAGTGTGGCCCTACACGGGTGTACAGCCTCAACCACCTTGGATTACCAAACTTACCAGGTAAATATTATTACTACTCTACACCTATCTTTTAATATTAAAATTACTTTACTGTTTTCGAAAGTGCTATTAATCCCGAGAGTTTATTTTATTTTTAGTTTTTTTCTTTAGCGACTAAAAATTGCCAATTCTGGAAAAAAAATTGGTGACTGGTATACAACTTTTATTTATTTATTTTAATGCCTAATAATTTTGTTCTTAAACCAATTGTTAAATTATATTTTAATAACCTAACCGAAATTTAGTTTAAATTTTATTTTTAAACATTTGAATTTTTACAAGTGCTAACGATAATTTATAATTAAATTATTTAATTATACCCTTACTTGAATGAATTTTATTTAAAATTAATTTATTTAGAATTTTCCTACTAAATTAATTTATTTAACTAATTTTTAATTAAATTTAATTAGCAAGAATAATACATTCATCAAAACACAAAATTTTGTTTGTTTTTTTAAATTTGCCTACCTGCAATTTACAAAAATTTCTTTATTTATTCTGCATATAATTTGCTCAAATAAATAAAAATACCCTCAAAAAAAATTTGCTGAATTCGTTATCAGAATTCCGAACTTTATTTAAAACGAAAACCTCCATTCTAATATTTTAATTATCACTTTTTATTAAAACTTTCTCAAAAAATTTCTTTTATTTTTTGATTTATTTATTTATTCAAAATTTTAATCCTAATTTAGAATATTTTTCTTTTTTATTTATTTATTCAGCTTATATTTTAATAGCAAGCCTGAAATAAATTAACTTTTCGTTAAGTAATTGGCTAAACGCTACAAACCTTATATAAACTTTAAAATTTTTATTTAATTGTTTTTTATTCAATAAACTCATTTATTTTAACCTCATTAACGCTAATATATGTGCCGTACCAAATAATAGTCATTGTACTTTAAAATACGCAACTTCTATCAAATCCAAGATAATAATATTTCGCTGGTTTTTCTTTCAGATAATGACATATGTCAAAGAATTTCAATAAGGGGAGGATCTATGCCCCCAATGTAGATTATGTCGCCCAAAACGACACCACGGGAAACCACGCCTCTGCACTGGACCCTGTAATTAGGCCTACTGAATCATTATCCTACTTATAGATGCATGAAACAACTATCCTGTCTGCAGGGGCACTCCGCCCACTGTCTGGACGAACACGTCTACTCCATATTGTTTACCAACATGTCCCTTTAAATTTTGACACAAGAGTCGATTGATAACAACATACCACTTTGTGCATTTGCACCGGAACCCATTTTAAAATTTTAATACACATATAAATATACTTATTTACACAAATATTATATACAATTATTACCAAAAGTAGAATATACCCAAAAAACTACCTTTTTAGGTACTCTTAACCAAAATTCACATGAGTTATTTTAAAAATAGTTCCACTGAAAAAAAACCCCAAATTTTGGTACACCTGTACCGCTACCTAAAAACTTGACAATAGCAATTTTAATGCAAACCATGGCTTACGTAACCAATATTTGTTACCGCTGGCTTAAAATTCCTATCATTACGCATTTATTTATAAGTAAACTTCAATTTTTTGTTTTACCCATAAAAATACACTTTGCATGTACAATACTTGCCTGCCAATGCATGAAAACATAAATTTTATTTTGCTATATTTAAATGCCTGAATTTTCTTTCTAACACGCATGCTGTCAAAATTATTTATTTATTTATTTAAACCTGCATGCTAACACCTTAGTACTGTATCATACTGTGAATTTCAGAACAGATGAAGATGATGATTGTAATCGACAACCAATATTTCTATTTATTATTTATTTATAACTTGTCATTATAAATTTTATTTATCATATTTTAACAATGTGTCCAAACTACCGTAAAATTGCTACTAGCCTAAAATACAACTCCTACTTTTAAACAGGCCTTGAGAAAAAAAAATCCTCAAAAAAATCCCAGAGTAAGAATCCTAGAACAATAGCTAAATTCCCATATTTTCTGCCACTTAAAAACCAAAACTAAAGGCTGTCTTCGAAAACATCCGGTTTTGATTCCTTAAGTCAAACGTGACCGCTCAACAACTCTCCCCCGGCAGAATGGGCGTGTGAGTCAAATCCATCATTCTCACTGCCCGCTTTTCCTCTTGATTTCTGAGTTGACAACTTGAAAACACGATGCATCCTACATGCGGGGATGGAGTGAATTCTCCACGGAAACCTAGCATCTTCCTGAAGAATAATATTTCTCCCAAACCTACAAAACTGTTTCCACAATAAATTATACACCTTTAAAAAAACGTTTGGACACCATGCAATTATACACTACCAGCAATATTTTATACTGTTGAATGCTTACATATTTATTTATTTACTTGTAACTAAATGTAAAAGCTGGTATTTATATCTTTTCATATAAATATACATTTACACTTGATTTATTTTATATTTTATATATTATTTTTATATAATTTATCTATACCATTCTCACAATTTTATCCTAAAACGAACATTTCTACGCTGAACAAAACACTTTTAATTTTGACCAAAATACGTCCTTATTTTTAGAAAAAATCTAATTTATTTTCCATGAATCATTTTGTATTTTATTTGATACCTATAAAATTACCGTACTATATTTTTATGCGGAAGCATACCGTACGCCGAATTTTTTTTTTTTTTTGAAAAAACAAATTTATTTATTAATTTACTTATTTATTTTTGTCATATTCTGAGACCCACAAAATAGTTTATTTATTTTGTAACATTTACAAACCTACTTCCTTACGAATTTTCGTATTTTGCAATTTTTTTTGTTTATATTTTTGTTGCATTTTGAAATCTGCATTTTTTTTTTGTATATTTACCAGTATACATACCAGTATACAATTACCAGTATACCTTATACATATAATCTTTGGATTAAAAAAAATAATAAAGCTAGGAATAAAATAGAGGTGATTACTGCTTGCTTAACAAATGCGATTACAGACTAGTAGCTTGTATAGAGAGCAGTAAATGTTAATGTATATTACTTGATAATTAATTGCATATCCTTTGAGGGGGAGAAGGATTTAAAAATATATTTATCATTGTTTGTGTTACTTCACGAAAACAGTTTTCAAAGCGTTGTTCTGTCCATTAAATATTCAAAATAAATAGTTCAATTTAAATTCAATAAATATTTTGAAAATAAATCAATTTACTGAAAAGATAATTTTTAAAATTATTAATTAGTTTTTTATTTACAATTTAAGTTGTTTCATGCATTCGAATGTATTTTCCCGATTTTATCACCTAATAATTTAAAAGAGATTAATTAAAAAATATGCACGCACTTTTTGATCCGACAGACATCAATTTAAATAAAATGAAAAAAATTTACTTTCAGAAAATGAATTTTCATTGAAAATTCAAAAGTTAAAAGATTTTATTATTAAACTGAAGCTTTAAATAAACTCAACATTCTAAAACGGATGCACGGCTTTATTGTAGTATGTAAAAATATTGACACAAATATATATTGAGATCTTTCGAGGAAAATGAAACAATTAATTTTAATATTAAATTTTATATATAAAATGAGAAACATTTTGTGCAAAATGAATTCGTAAAGAATTATGAGATGTTATTTTAATTACTTACCTTTAAGCAATATGAAAAGATACTTTCTGCCAAATATATAAAAAAATATTTGTAATCATAATAAATTAATAATACAAAAAGGAAAATTCATATTATTAGTTGATATTTACTCATTTCAAAGTCCTTCAAAATCCTGATTTTCGCATAGATAAACTCCCACTAGTATTTTTCGAAAATAAATAACCCTTTTAAAAAGCAGTATTCTGTGAATATTGACACTTAAGTGTCAGAAACGGAGTGTTCAATTTTCAGACATTTTAAAAGTCTTAATTTTTTCGGACACTTTATTCGTCTGAATTTCAGACACTTCAATCGTCCTAATCACATCCATTTTTTTTTTTTTTTTTTTTTGTAAGCATCATTCGTAGCCATGTTTCACCACGTTGAATCTTGAAAAAATATTTGGCTGTGGTCCTAACCCGTCCACCCCCATACAGCCTGATTTTTTTGGTGCTCCCAATTTTGGTATGCAATTTTCGTTAAGGCGATAATTTAAATCTTTTACGACATTGTACTGATTATAATCAATATTTTGAACTTCAGGAGTAGAACAAGATTAAAAACAAAAAAATATTTATCTAAATATTAGATTTTTTGATTTGTTTTGTTTTTAATCTTACGTTACTTTAAAAGTTCAAAATATTGATTATAATCAGTACATATTCCAAACAGTATTAAAATATAAGCTTTACAAATATTGCACATCAAATTTTGGGGCACTAAAATCGTAGGCAGATGGAGCACGGCCTAGTATGTCCATGGTTTAATCGAGAAGTTCTTTTGCAAACAAATGCAACACTGCATTATGGTTATCTAAATTGAGGTGTCCGGTATTCGGGAGTATCCGTTGTGGAGGTTAATGGTTAATATACGGAAACCTCTATTTAGCGAATACTTTTTTATTCCGCAAGGCATACATATTTGTATATTTTTACTTCACAAAAGCAGACATCTCCGATTATCGGACAAATTCCGCGGTCCCGAAGTGGTCGCTTTTAAGGGCTTTTAAGGTACATGGATATATATATATATATATATATATACAGGGTGATTCATAAATATCGAAACAATGGGCTATCTCCTTATATATTGCCCCTAGGACCATACTTCCAATTACAAAGTGTCATAAAAAAGGGTACAAAATTTGATGAGATAAGTTTCAACTCCATGGGGGGGGGGGTATATATGAGAAAATACAAAAAATAAATTTTTATACGACCCCCCCCCCCCTACAGTAAAATTCCCAATTAGGAAATTTTTCCTTATCCATTCCTGAATTAAACACAAAAAAATTCATCTCGATATCTTCAAAATTCGCAGACATATCAAAATCCAAAATTCGTGACTTACACCATTTATCAATGCCTCTGAGTGACGAGTTTTGACTCATTTTGAATTTAAGATAGGGATCATCCACAAATTGTACATTATTAAAAGTCGACATAAGACAGTGCTTCTCATTTGGACATAAAATAGGCAGCTTATAGATTTTACGTTGAACCTGTTTTCAAAGTATGCTGGTGGTCTGCCCTAGAGGTCTGCATGGGTCGAAATATCTAGGCCCGGTCCCGAACCGACCCATAGGAAAAAAAAGTTCGGCCCAGCCTGGAAAAAGTTCAAATCGTAGCCTGGCCCGGCCTGACCGAATTTCTAAATAGTTTTTTGCATCGATATGGTTAAAAGTTTTTTCGTAGGGAGGAGTTCTGACAAAAGATACTTACATCTTTTCTTTTTCCATGTTCATAATTATTATTTTTAAAGAAGCGCCAAAAGCTGTGATTATTTGTTTTATTAATGAATCTCTATTTATATGGAAAAGATTCACTTCTCCTTTAATATCGTTAATCCATATTAACTGTAAGAACAAACAATCTTCTTGAAACACGATCAAAAATATGTAAATGCGCTAGGCCTTTCGAAAGATCTGAGTCTTTGTTCGTCAGGCGCAAAAAAGACGTCCTTCTACTATGAAAGCAGAGGCAAGACTCAAGCAGAGGCAAGCTGAGTCTTGCCTCTGCTTTCATAGTAGAAGGACGTCTTTTTTGAGCCTGACGAAGAAGGACTCAGATCTTTCGAAAGGCCTAGCGCATTTACATATTTTTGATGGTTTTTCAAGAAGATTGTTTGTTCTTAGTCATTCACACCAGTTTTAACTTATTTTCTTTCCATATTAACTGTGTTGGAGACAATGAAAAATGCTATAAAGTTAAATCTTTTAAGATGGAATCACATAGAAAAAGAAAAGCGCTATAGAAAAGTTCCTTCTTAAAAGTTGTAAATGTTGTCTATTTTTTCTCAGGTATTATTATATTTATTTTCCATGGATCAACAGATTTTCCCGTTTAAGAAAGGATTCCGTCATAGGCATACTTTTTTTAACTAGTTTTACTGTATTTTAATTTTTTTGCCTTAAAATCTACTATCCTTTAAAAATATGAATTTTAAAGTTTTATTTTAAAATAATGGCCATTTAAAAAAATATGCATCAGTTGTAAAAATTTTTAGGGCTGTGCAAAATTTTAGCTATTTTTGCACGGATTAGGTCAGTCAGAGATAATGATTTTAATACGGGTTATCTCGAGACCGGGTCTGAAAATTTCGCGCAGGGGAGACCTTGAAATAAGGAAACCAGTCCCGATTCGGTATAACCAGTGGCCGAGAGATTCTGCTCTCAAAGCTGGTAGACGGAAGGTGCTGGGTTCTTACCCAATCGCGCCCTTCGGCCCAATCGTTTGGAGTTTTCAGTGGTTTTCGTCGAACTTTTGATATCCTTGCGTAAATACGGGTTAGGTTCCCTTAGAAAGTTTTCCACGGAAGGCACCCCCCCCCCTTTGGGACCATATCCCTCGCGTAGATAATTGACCGTCATAAATCACACCAACACCCGGTTCAGTATGAAAAAATATGTTAGGTCCGACCTGGCCGAGTCTGCAGAAAGAAGTCGCCAATCCCGGGTCTGTTCCTGCATAATACAGACTTTTTTAACGGCCTCGCCGGAGCGATAAAAAGCCTGAATTTGTGAGGGAAAAAATTATGAAAAACTCTTAATCGGCATGTTAGAAAAATCATGATTTCAAATTACACATTACACATTTATCTATGGACATTTGAATAGTACAAAAAGGAGGTGGAAAGGGCAAAGTTAAACTGAATCAGAAGTTTAAGCTACCGAAAGAAGTTACTTTTACACGTGCAGTTTTTTAAATAGCATTTAAACATTTTATTAGGAGCCAATCAATGTTTAAAACTTTAAATGCGTTTTTCTGCATGATGATTTCTTTTTTTTTTTTTTTAATCCATTTCTTGTTTTTAAATTATTATCAATCAAGAATCGTAAATAAAAAAGGCGCAAATTTGGAACATGTCTTTTTTGATTATTTTACATTAATTTTGTTTCGGCAAATTTGAAAAAAATTTTACTTTTGAAAATATGATTTTTTTAAAATAAGTTACATAATTGTTTAAATAAATATTTTTAATATTTTTAAAATTAATATTTAAAAAAATCCCGAGACTTTTAATTATTTTAATTACTTAATTTTTAACTACTTTTAATTACTTAAAATTATACTTTCCTTTTTAATTAAATGAAAAAAAAATTGAAATCCGATTAATAATGTTTCGAATCATAAAGATTTTAAATTAAATCCAATTAAAAAAATACTAATCATTTAAATTTTTTGAAAACTTTATGATAAATATTAGGATGTGATTTTGTTTGCAAATAATATGGTTAAACATCACAAATAAGGAAAAAAAAATCTAACTCAACAAATATGTTTTTTACATGTTTCCTAGAACTCTTAAAGTAACATTGTTTCTTGGATTGCACACATTTACATTTTTGTCTAATCCCTTAAAATCTGATGAATTATTTAAACGGCCGTAACACTGCGAGTTTTTCAGATATGAAGACGCAATATTTTGTGTTTAATTCAGGAATGGATAAGGAAAGTTTTCCTGGTTGTAATTTTTACACTACCGGGGCCATATAAAAATTTAATTTGCGTATTTTTTTCAAATAGACCCCCAATGGAGTTGCAACTTATGTCATTAAATTTTGCACCTCCTTTTATGAAACTTTGCAACTGGAAGTATGGGTTTAGGGGCAATATTTAAGGAAATAGCCTATTGTTTCGATATTTATGAATCACACTGTATATATATATATATATATATATATATATATATATATTATAATCTTGTCTTACTCTATTTCATATAATTAAAAAATTAGTTAAAAAAAATTATATTGCCACATAGGCAATTTTACATATATATCAGATGATAATCACAACAGCTACTAAACTATGAATTAAAAATAAATAAATGAATATCCTATTTTAATATTGAGAAAAAAAAATACTTCCGTATTTTGTGTTTTTAATCTTGTCCTACTCTAAAAGTTCAAAACTTTCATTATAATCAGTGCAACATTTAAGATATCAGCTTTACGAAAATTTCAATTTCATACAAAATCCACCTGCCCCTCCAAGAAAAAAAAAATTAAAATCCTTATCATTTAACACTAGAACGGCGGTAGGGGTCATTTTGACACCTGAGTACTTTCGTCCGTTGATTACTTTTGTTTGCTTGGGCGAAATCGTTTGAAATTTTTTGACTTTTCCTAAATAGATAACATATATTTCTAAAAAAAAATTCAGCTTTCTAGATTTGTTAGTTTTTGAAATATGGACTTGTATTCCTAGAACGGCGGACGGGGGTCATTTTGACCCCATTAGTAAAATACTCTTTGTACTCGAAGCTGCTTTTGTTGCTATACTATATGTTCGAGGAGCAATAAAAAAAAATGGTTTAGATTTATATTCATTGTCGTCCAAGGCATGAGGAATACTATTTTGCAAATAAACTATCTCAAGAGATAGGTTCAAAGAAAGAAAAATATTTTTTAGGTTTGATGAAAAGACAACAGAATCTAGCAGACTACAGACTGATAAATTTGCTCTTGCATCTAAAATGTGGAATAAATTTATTGAAAATTGCAAAACATGCTACCGACCAGGACAAAATATTACAGTTGATGAACACTTGTTCGCATCTCAGGATAGATATAAATTTACGCAATATTTGCCAAATAAATCGGATAAATATAGAATAAAATTTTGGTGATCTGTTGACGTTGATACTAAAAACCTCTTGGATGAATTTATTTATCTGGAAAAGGATGAAACAGCAAATCCTTAATTACGTTTATCGGAAAATGTTGTCATGAAATTAACAGATCCCCATCTAAACGAAGGGAGGAATATTACGACAGATAGCTATTTTACTAACATCAAATTAGCATAAATGTTAAAAGCTAAAAATACAACTTTGGTTGCACAATGAAAAAGAACCGAAGAGAAATTCCTATATCATTGAAAAATATGCGCAGTACTCTTTATTCATCGAAGATAGTGGAATGTGATAATATGACACTTACCATCATCTATCAAGCCAAAAGAAAAAAATGTGTTTTTCTACAGAGCTCATTACATTCTACTGTAAAAACTGAAGACGGTCTCAAGAAGTTGAACGATTCAATAGAATATTACAACGCAACGAAGTATGGTATGGATATCCATGATCAGATGTGCCGAAAATACTCCGTGAAATCGGCTTCTGGACGATGGCCTGTACATATCTTTTTCAATATTTTGGATCATGCAGCTTTAAATGCCTGGATAATTTTAAACGCCTGGATAATATATAAAAGTGTAACAGGCAAGCCTATCAGTAGAAGAGATTTTCTATTAAATTTAGGAGATGTGTTCAGAATGGATCTTATGGTTTCAAATCTCCCAAAGATCTTTCCTGAGTCTTCAGGAAAAAAAAAAACACGAAAATAAAATAGATATCAAGAGAAAAAAATGTCAAGTAGAGACATGCAATGGCAACAAATCTCAAGAATTTTGCACACCATGTTTCAAAGTTGTGTACTGGAAAAATTGCTATTTTTTTTTTGTTACAACTGAACAACTGAATTAATTCCTAATACGTGTGAACAATTTGGAGTAAAATGTACTGGAAAAATTACTTTTTTTTTTTTTTACGACTGAATTAATTCCTAATACGTGTGTACAATTTGGAGTACTATAAGCATTAAATAAAATTGAAAGAGAATGCTTAACATATTAACCATTCAGCTACACTTATAATGAAAGAACGAAAACAACAGAACATATTTCTCATTTATGGATTTAGAGAGTGAATCATTCGGCGAGTAAGTAGATGAAAATATAAATATATATTATTTTATAAATTGTGTTTCATTTTAGTTAACATTAGTTTGTGAAAACATTAATTTTAAATCGATTTTTATATCAAATTAATGAGTTTTTTGAGTAGTCGTAGTATGATCCAATTAATCGCCCTGTTGGCGTTACATATACAGTACTTTAAAAATTCAATAAAT
The DNA here is from genome assembly GCA_963932465.1 of Maratus speciosus. NCBI lineage: Eukaryota > Metazoa > Arthropoda > Arachnida > Araneae > Salticidae > Maratus > Maratus speciosus. The sequence continues at coordinate 247,473,473 of OZ010787.1, forward strand.
TATCGAGTAATATTAAATATAAATTATGAAATACACGTAAATTACATATTTGTGCCAATGTATGGCATTTAAAATTGTTTTAGCGTTGTTATTTCAGTAGTTTCATCGAGGGGTCAAAATGACCCCTTCCCGCCGTTCCAGTAGGTAAGATTTTCCCGCCGTTCTAGTGTTAAAAATCAGATTAAAAAAATTATATTGCCCCATGGGCAAGTTTTTATGTAGATCAGAGGGTGATCACAACAGCTATTCAACTAATAATGAAAATAAATATTCTGTATTAACCCTCTCGCTGCGCAGCATGAGATATACTCGGGCATGCATTTTTTCCGTCTAATTAACTCTCCTTGATTATTCCCACCAGTAATTTTTTTATTGTAAATTTTGCCTTATTTAATCGGAGCATTTTCCCGATTAAATTAGACAAAATTTTTTGTTTTGAAAAACCGGTGACAAAATAATAAAAATTCTTAAAATACGCTCGTCGCGAAGGGTTTTTTATAAAACAATTACGCAGCGAGAAGGTTAATAACATGAAGAAAAAGTAATTTATAGTTTCTAAACTTATTTTGTCTTAAATTATATATCTTAACATCTGATTGTCATTTTTGTATTTTTCGTATAAGTGCATATAAATAAAGGTATAAAAACCACAATTTTAAGTGTAAATTCTAGTTAAAATAAGACGTTATTATCTTAAAATAAGACGTTTGGGGATATTTTAGACTCAATTCTCAGTTCGTTTACACCATGATCATAGTAAGACACTTATGTATCTTAAATAAAGACATCTATAATTCCTTAATTTTCAGATTAAGACACTTGAGTGTTGAAAATTCTTTTTCAGTCACATATGTGTCTAAATTTAAGACGCCTCTATTTGCAGTGTAGTTGTCCTGATTTGTATTATACTTTCAGTTAATTCACCATCTTAATCAAGTGCTTCTATCGTATCTTCAATGCAGAAAAACATCGGTTCTACACAGTGACTAAATCTTGGGAAACAATTTATTATCAACACAGTGATATAAGAGTCGAAACTTTTTGGGCATAACACCGGATTGGTTTCAACTACCCATCTGACCTCTTTTACATTTCGTGACACATTATTTTCTTCCGTTACTAGTAGATATTTATTGAATTTAAACGCCTGTAAACTAATATTAAAGTACTTTTTCATTTAGGTACTTCTAAAAAACGCGTAGCCCTAGATCCTTAATATTGTAGGAGTAATGTTCCAAACACTTTGTATAAAGAAGTTTTCGAACAGAAATGGAACAAAAGAAAATCTACATTTTAATAGCTGAAGCTAAGTGAACGTTTTAATTTTTCTTAAATAACTGGAATGTATGAATATGGTATGAATGGAATGATATGCTTGCAAAAATTAGGTCACCTAAACTTCTGTCTAAGAGAAACCAGTATTTAGTCCCAGATATGGACAATCCACGTTAAGCAATATGTATGAGTTTTGTAACAATTTTTTTATTAAAATCTGTGCTAATTTACTGACTTTTTACAAGTTTGCATTTCTTACCCGCTCTCCGCCCGTCTTTTTAAATAGAGTAACTTTTGTCTACATCATGTTGTAGGCCCTATAACATTCGTTTTAACACATGGGCCAATGTTACACAATTGAAGGTAACATTGGTTCAAAACTTTCAAAAACTCTTTTTGGTAAAAAAAAAAAAATTCAATGTCAAAATTTTTATGACAATCGTGTGATTCCTTATCTTCTTAGCAAACAAAAAATCAACATGATATTCATTTTTTAAATAAAATAAAAGATTGGAGATGCTGAACAAGCCATGAAACAAATAAATTTAGGCCAAAGTTGACGGTACTTGTTATGACTTTTTTCATTCAAAGACCCATCTTTTCCTTGTAATAACAGGAAAACATTAGAAATGTGTCTCTTCTGCAGATTTAATTAATACAACATCTATACTTTATATATTTTTATAATTATTTTCATTACGCAATCCATTTGGTTAACGTAAATCTAAAAACACACTAAAAATCTGTTTAATCTGCATAGCATTTAAACAATAGATAAACTTGCTTATATATTTTATAATTATTTCATTCAAAACCTCATTTTCTCTACGTAATGCTGAGAAAACATTAAAATTATTTCTTTTTTTATAATTCTGCATGGGGTGATTCAGAAAAATATACCCGTAAAATAAAAATTAATAACATTCCGGCATGTTAATAAAATCTGCAAGACAGTTTTCTTATACATTTTATAAGAATTTTAAGTTCCTGGTCCTATTTTTGAAATAAAAATAAGCATAAACATTGACTATAGTTGACTTCTTACAATAAGACTTGGCAAAACTAGGCTAATTAAGTAATCAAATGGTAATTTTCTAACTTTCTAAAAACTGCATAGACTCATTGTCATGTGGCTGAAGATAATGAAGCTGATTGAGGAAAAAAATGCCATTTTCTAATTAGCCTATCTCTGCATAAGCCTTCAAAGTATCAAGATGAATGGAGAAAGGCAGGTGGTTCACAAATTAGCCTGGCTCTTTTCAAATATCCTAGGTTCTTTGCAATCAGCCGAATTTATCAATTAGACTACGACAAAATATGTATTGATTATATTCTTCGTAAAACCGATGACAATAGTATTCAGCGTTACTATTGTCAATATCTAAATTGTCATCACATAAAAGAATGTTGTTCGCATGTTACCGCTATAGATAATTATTTATCATATGTGCGCTATCTACCCGGAATTTTACGTCTGCGGGAAGTATTAACAAAAATACTTGAAATGGAAAATTTCTTGTCATTATGTAAATAATACTACTGACTATGACTATTTGACTGACTATTTTATTATGATGATGATATATTTACGATGATGACTATTTTATAACAGATTTAATTTATATATGTAAAACATTCTCTTTAATAGAATTAATAATAAAAAAATAGTATATATTCTCCATTTTATACTTTATTTGTTGCTATCAAATTCATATAAAAATATGATTTGTATAAGAAAAACACCTTTTCAAAAGGAAGGTGGGTATTTGTTCCATACAAAAAAGTGTGTGTGTGTGTGTGGGGGGGGGGGGGGGTACTTTATATTATATTTCTAACTAAATGTTGCACAGTTCTTTTAAATACAGTTTATAAATTTTTTAGTACTGAATGCAGTGGCGTAGCATTAGGCTCGGGGTGAGTCGATCATTTTACTACCAGCACTATTATATAGAAAATTTTGCTTTAATTCTTGAACGTTCTAGGATAAAACAAAGCAAAATTAAGCATACAATATACTGGAGTAAAATGATTGACCCCTTCCCCCTGCTAACGCTACGACGCTAACTCAATTAGTCATTTAGACACATTTATAATTATATAAACCATAAAATTTTGCAAAAATATCTGTAATAAATCACTTTATGAACAAAAATATATTATATCTGTGTTATTTTATATCAATTGTTATATTAAATAAAATAATTTTCCGTGAACTAACCATGCTTAAATATAGAATGTAGTATTAATATCGGATATCTCTAACATTTATTATCTTTAGGGGAAATTTTGAATGTTTATTTAAAAAAAAAAAAAAAAAAAAAAAAAAAAAAACGCGGCGAAAGAAGGGGGAAAAAAGGAATATGCCATCTGTGTATAGGTATCTTTTCAAAATAGTTTCCTAAAGCAGCCAGATGTTTGTTTTACTATTGCAGTATATCTGAGAAAACAGCCTGTCTCAAAAGCTTTATTGGAAAATATTACGAATCGTCTCTAAGGGGAAGAAAAGGTTTGTTTTGTGCACTGACTTTCACAAAAGTTATCTGATTCAGAAAATTTTCTGTCAGCCTTTTACGGAAAAATTAATCGAAATAAATCAGTAGGTATATAACAATATATAAGTAAAATATTAATTAAGAAATATATTCTCTAAAATGGATTATTTTTTGTATTTGTCTCCAAAGGAACATAAAAAATTGCAACTTTTGACGTTGCAGATATATCTTTTTTCCTTAAAGAATTTTGAATTTATAGCTTAAATTTTAACGAATATATTGCGAAGTACAGTTTCTTCACAGCAAAAAAATAAGCAATATCTAAATTAATCTAAATGCAGTTTGCTATGTTTATCATTATGTATTACTTTTCTATGACTTCTTTGGCACTGATTTATTCATACAATATAAGGAGAAACTGAAGATGTTTGACTAACTGCCTATGTTACATTTATTTATTTTGTTACTGATAAACACAAGAAAGAAACATAATATAACTTTCTCTGAAAGTTAAAGTTCATTTTCATACATTTGTGGTAATAATAAAAAATAAAGTGAAATTTTGCTATTTCCCTATAAAACCCAAACTATCTATTTGCCAGTCGTACTCTCATATGCTTGTTATATATAAAGGTAAATAAGATATTTTTGTTTCATAAAGTATTTATAATGATTAGATATGCTTTATTATTGTTAACTTAATCATACTGATTGGTAAAGATTGGTTTTACCAATCAGTATAATTGAGCTAAAAATAATAAAATGTATCTGAGTATCCAACGTTTAATGGAGTTCTATTTTACCTATGGTAAAGTTTGTTGAGCTGTGAACATGGCAGAACAGATTCTATTGGTTATAAGGTTATCTAAGGAAAATGTGTTTGCTGGTTGTCGGTCTTGGTAGATCAATTGGCAGTGGGTTGGCAATTTAAGCCAAAGAGTATAGGATTCGACTTCCGGCCTAGGCACATTTTCACTCAATTAGGAAAAAATTCAGTTCGAATGATAAGATAGTTAATTTTAACATGATATAGCTAATTCCACGTGTCATTATGTTTTCTTCTAAAATGGCAGTTGTGAAATGTTTGCATGGGTTAAATGAAACCCCATTGTCAATAGTACAAGTAAAGTCTTAAATGCGTTTGAATATTTCAAAAAATCCATTTTATTATTATTTTTTTATTTAATAGTACAATATGTCTAGAATATTTTCCCAATTTTTCAAGTCCATTGGAGTAAAAGTCTAAAGAGAGAGCCTTTGGAAATTCCCCTCATTAGGTTACCTTGATCAGGAGCGACGCAGGTATATTGAGGCAGCTGCTAGCTGTTTGTTTGTCTCTCTCGTCCCTTCTACCACTTTCTAAGTGTCACCTCCCATTGCGTACCTATTTGTTTGAGATAATTCTTGCGTTTGTATCGGATTTTTTTTGCTGATGCAAAAACCCCAAACGAACTCTGGATACTTCGTAAAGTGCGAAACAAGAACTTGCTCCTGCTTTGGAGTCCGGCACGGATATAAAACATGGCCGAAATGGTCACGAATACACACAGAAAGCGGATGAATATTGCATACTCATAGCTGAGAAAAAAAAGATGAGACTGGGACTCGAGAAGCAAGAATTCGTCTCAGGCAGGTACAAAAGCATGACCTAGACATCGAAGCTTCAGCAGAATCTTTGCTTTATAGATGGAATCAACAATTCTATGTAATTAAAAAAACTTTGTTCTATTCCAACTTAAAACTGTAATAGCTTTTATCAAAAGACACTAATTTTGAAGACGGTGGACACGATTTCTCTAAAACTAATGCATCGATCTTATTGAAACAGTGCACACTTCTTCAAAATAGGATTGACTCGTGATTAAACGAAGGTTTTTGGTTTTTTTCAATTACAACTAATTTTACAAGGCTATACGAACCAAAAATTGTACTGTTTTGCTTACAACTCTGCGGAAAATCCAAATTTCAATGTTTATTTAAATCAATCATTAAATCATGAGCTACACTTATCAACTATATTTAGATGTTGCGATCTGAGATTTCATTGTATGTCAAACACAAATTACCAGCTTTTTAGTAAATTTAAGACATCGACCATTGGAGCTGGTTGAGCCGGTGCATTTTCGAGATCATTATACAGTACCGGACCTCAAATCCGGACTGGTCGGGACCGCGGCCGTTCCGGATTTCGGAATTTTCCGGATTTTAGGTCCTCAACCAAAACTATAAATATACAGATACAGTACATGCCCTTGGCAAAATTTTACATGCCACGAAGCAATCTATACCGCGAATTGCCATGTTAGGCTTAGTGTAAATAAAACCAAAAATACAAATTACAAAAAGTAATTCAAAATAAAAATAAGTTTAAAAAAATACTATTACTGCATATTTTTAGAAATATTAAAGTATTTTTTAGAAAATGAAAATGCGTTGTTGCTCGCGAGTTAGGCCTAGGAATCTATGTCGCGGATTGCCATATGAGGTATAAGTAAACAAACATAAACATAAATTAACAAAAATAATTTAAAATAAGGATAAGAATTTTTAAATCCTGTATATCACATTATTAGAGTTGTATAATATAGACGTGCGCGGAAAATTTTCCGCAAAGTTCGGAACTTTGCGGAAAATTTCTTAGAGAAAAAAAAAAAAAAAAGTAAATTTTGTTCTTTAATACCGAAAAATTAAAAATGTTCCCAATTTTATGTACGATTTATTTATTGTTTGACAGGGGTGATTCTGTTCCGAATTTTCCGAAAATTTAAGGCATTCGGTCCCGAAAATCAAATCGGCCGTCAGTCCAAAAATTCAGATATAAAAAATATCACTGAAATATATTGCGGATTTCAACAAATGGTCGCCAAAGATAAACCAATTCCGTCAATCGTTCGCAGAAAAAATACCCACTTTTGTCAAAACATCGCGGAAAAAACGCGAATTTCATTAAAGGACCGCGGAGAAAACGCGAATTACTTTAAAGAATCGTGGGGAAAAAATATTCTTTTATCAAGGAATCGCAGAAAAAAATGCAAATTACGTCAAAGAAGCGCAGGATAAAAAACGAATTTCGTAAAAACATAGCGGAAAAAGCGCGAATTTCGTAAAAGCATAGCGGTAAAAGCGCGAATTTTGTCAAAGGTTCGTGAAAAAAAAACGCAAATTTCGTAAAATAATCGCGGAAAAAAACTAATTTCGTTAAAGGATCGCGAAAGAAACACAAATTTCGTAAAAGGGTCGCGGAAAAAGCGCGCGTTTCGTCAAAGAATCGCGAAAGAAACACGAATTTTCTAAAAAGGCCACAGAAAAAACGCGAATATCGTCAAAGGATCGCGAAAAAACAAATTTCATCCAAAAATACGTAAAAAAAAAACAAATTTCGCAAAAGCATAGCGGAAAAAGCACGAATATTGTCAAAAGATTGCGAAAAAATGCAAATTTCGTCAAAGAACCGCGGAAAAAAATTAATTTCGTTAAAGGATCGCGAAAAAACGCAAATTTCGTCAAAAATATCACGAAAAAAACGCGAATTTCGTCAAAAGAACGCGAAAAAAGCTTGAATTTCGTCAAAAGATCGCGAAAAATGCAAGTTTCGTCAAAGGATAAGAGAAAAAAAGCGCAAATGTCGTCAAAGAATCGCGAAAAAACCCGCAAATGTCGCGGAAAATCGAAAATCTCGCTAAATGATCGTGGAAAAAATGAGAATTTCGTGAAAATACCGCAATAAAAAAATCATCTGTCTCTTTAATGATAATACCTATGAATGAACCTCTCCTTACAAATTGTGATTCAATTGTTTCAGAAGCAATGTCCATTATTGCATTTTGTGAGAAGAGGTCAAAATATTAAGGATTGGGCTGTTTCTAAATGCATTGGCTAAATAACTGACAAGAATTCACCCCTTCTTATCATGGATTTTTAGCTTTATAATTTTTTAGCCAACATAATTATTCTGTAATTAATATTAATGCATTTTAAATTAAATTAAATTATTTATTATATTTAATTATAATATTTTCGTAATTATTTTGAAACTACTGTTTAAAATTCATACCGTCAAAGTAGCATAACACGTTATTTTATTAAACATTAAATTAATTTGCAGAAAATTTTTGACCCAATATTTATGTGCGCAGAAAGTTTTTGGTTTTATACAAGCCTGCACATTATTAGGAACATAAAAACATTTTTTAGAAAATGAAAATACATCGTTGTTTGCGAGAACCGAATTAGGCTAATTGACGAATTTCTTTCAAATTTTCAGCAAGTTACAATAATAGTGAATCAGCTTGCGTTAACAAATTTTTATTAAATTATGATAAGTTATAAGAAACCTAGGGTACCTCTAAAAAAAAAAAAAAAAAGGCCACTAGATGAAAAGAAAAACGACATATCTATCCGCTGTTTGTTTTGCTTATTCAACATGTTTATTTAACTGCGTGAAGTGGAAAGTCAACGTTATCAGAATGTGATCATTAGCTTTCGGTGTACAGCTTGTTTTGTTATGGAGAAAGGAACTTTGCATAGATTTTTTTTTCTCTTTGAGTTAAAGGAAAGAATTTTTTGGTACGGTGCTTACAAACAGAATTTTTTCGAAAAATGAAATTTGTTGAACATATTAAAAGTGGAGGGAGGGCGTTGTAAAATATTTTTACATATAAATATTATAAATATATTCTACGAACCTTTTTAAAAATAATTCTTTCTTGTGGTTATTTATTTATTCTTTTTACATTTTCTATATAAATGAAGAAAAGGGTTTCTTTTTAAAATAAATTTAAAATGTGTGCACACACTAACTACGATAATTCTGTTAGAAAATTTGGTTTAAAACTAATGAATGAAAAACTTTGCAATAAAATAAAATTGCTGAGTCTAGTTTGGATCGGCACTGTGTTACGCGCGCACGTAGCGCCATCTATGGACATTTTTACGGAATATTTATTCGAGATCATCGCGGAATTTTAGTTTTCTTTTTTCCATTCCGGATTTTGGGTCGTCCGGATTTTAGGATTCCGGATTTGAGGTCCGGTATCCGGCTACAGGTAAAATTATAGTTGAATCGAGATTAGTTTAAGGATATTAACTAATAGTATTTAGGCAGTACCACAGATTTTCCCATAAAGGCTGAGAAAGACACTGATTTTATTTTTGTAAAAAAAGCTTACGAAATAGTTGTAACTATTACCTTGAGCTAGAATTATAATGGCCCGAAAGCATCTTACTATCCTATATAGAACATACTGTGACAGGAACTGCAGCAGAAATTCCTTATGATGATGTGAACAGTATCTGAAAGCAATTCGAAATAATGATATACGTCAAAACAAAGATTGTTATCCTAGATGTTTCCGAAATATTAGCTGCTCCATCTGGAAAAGGTGCTTTTGGGTAAAAAAAAAAAAAAGCAAATAGTTTAAAACAGATGTCATGATGATGCAAAACAATAAAAATTACTAAACTACATATCCGAAAAGTCCGTTTTTATTCAACGTCGTCTAGACCAATCAAATTTTAATGGCCATATGTCTGTTAAAGAAAGGTACTCTATCGGAAGGTAAACAGATACGTACACTAATGAGACTTCCTCAAAGATTCCGTTTTATTTTTCGTTGAATGATTCAATGAACCAAAATATGTATACTATTTTACAGGAAAAGGTTTGAAATAACGAAAATTGACTGGAGTTTGGTCCATTATTTAAACTATCAATTCTTTTTGCATTTATCCATTTGGGTTTTATACAAACAGAAAATACGTGTTTAAATGTGAAAATCATCAACACACGTTTTATTTGTAAAAAGAAATTTATCTTGCAAAACTACTTTTGTCATGATTTTTATGTCCAGGTTCCATATTTTTAAGACGTCATTATTTCAGCATTTTGAGTGGCGATTATACCTGAAAGGGAAACAAATCGTTAAAAATTAAAAAAAAATGTAATAAAAATTTAAAATCATTAAAAATGAATCATATTTTGTGTTATATACTTGTGGGGGGAAATATTTTTTCTTGTTTTTCAGCTGCAGTTCATAGGGAATTTAATTTCCTTTATCTAAGAAGCTCAAATATGTGAATGCTGTAACTTGATCAAACGTTGTGGCAAAATCGGTGAAAGGAATGTTTCGCGATAGTTGATTTTAAAGTTTAACTTATCAGGAATCGCCAATCTGCGCGGCTCAACTTCTACAGCGGAAATTTATGACAGTAGTGTTAGGACCTTTTCTATTGGACTTATTGTAAAACATTCTTAAAGATTCAAACATTAATAAATAAAATAATAATAAATGCATTTTTTCGTCATTTCAAAACTTTCTAGTCTCCTTAAAAACTTTGCTGTAAAATGAAGTGTTTCTTTCATGCAGACTTTTTATCTGAAATACTGATTACAATTTTGAAAAACATTGAAATATACAAAATAGAGGCAAACGCATTTGAATTAAAGGCTATGCCTATAACTTAATCTTGTTTGTCTGACGTAAAGCTTATACAGACATGAAGACTTAAAAATCAGCGATTAAAAATTAACCATTACTTATTTAGAAGCCATTTAATTTTTACGAAATCCCTGGGAAAATATTTAACGCCCTATATAACCTTGCCTTTCATAACTGGTACGAATTTTTCTGCAGAGTAAGATATTTGCGAAATAGCTTTATTATTGCTATTCGATAAACGAGTGTGTGATGACATAGCTTAACAAAGAAAGTGCGTTTTAAGGTTTATATAAGAATATCTAATCATAATACTTACTAGATTTTTTTCTTGCTCCTAACTTCTAAATGTGCCCAGGGTCAAGTTGTAGAATCAAACTGAGCGCTATTTATTTTTTACGTTGCTTTTGAAATGCAATTTCTTTCATTGAAAAGCAACATTTTGAAATGTATTGGGATGTTGTATATTTGTTTTAATGCCCAATGCATATAAAAATGTAAAAAATATTTTATGTATTAAAACGTAAGCAGAAGAATATTGTAGTGACAAAAACAAAAAGTTCATTTGCCAAATCAAAAGGTTGCATTCAGGATTTAACACTAAACATGAAGTGCGATCTTTTTATATTTTTTTATTGTAGTTTTCAAAATTATTTTCATCAAAATACAGCCTGATCATTATTTTCAGGGTTATTTCATTCTAAAATTATATTGGTGACAAAAAAGTAAAGTTTAAACTACACAGAAATTTGTTTGAATCGTATTTAAGAGGATCGCAGTTGGAAGATAGTAGGTAAAATAGCTGACATCGATGCACATTTCCATTGGGAACTTCTGAAACCAGTTCATTACTTTTTTTTCAGTAGGTAAATTATAAATTTATCGTTCAGCAAGAAATAAAAATTTAAAATACAATAATTACGATGTTTTACAAACAGAACAATTAACATATCTGATATCGATGTAAATTTTTTCCCAAAGATGCTGAACTGGATTTAATATTTTTAAAAAATATTTTAGCAGTAAATGAACTACAAATTTATTGCCCGATAAGAAAAAAAAATAATAAATACAATAGTTATGCAATTTTTAATTAAAAGTAATTTGGTTTCTATAAAAATTAACTTAATTATTGATATTTTTTTATTAGGGTATTAGGGTCAATGCTTTTGGCCAAGGATTGTGTGAAATAAAGATTTATGTGATATCTATCACTTTAACATCAAATTTCTTTGGAAAGAACTATTTTATTCTAAACACAGAGTTGTAACCGAGGATAAAATCCAACTGTTGTGAATTTAGAATAAAAGAATTCATGTAGATATTTATTAAAATTTTAACACATGAAGAAATTTTGATTTAAAATTTCGCAAACTTTCCTGACGAGAAACAATTTGCATACCGCTGCATTGAATGTATATAAAATAATTAAAGAATTTATTTGGGGAGAAAGAATATATTCCAAAGATTTCCAAAGCTAGTCTTCTACACACTAATTCGAATGAATTCACGACACTGTATTTCAGTACTATTTAAGAATTAAGATATACATTTCTAAACAATTTTCTTTTACCATATTCAATGAAACAACGGGAAAAGTTTCAAAAAGAAAGAACTTCTCTTTCATAATTAAAGGACAAACTTAGAGCTTGAAAGAATTTAAAACTAGTCGCTGTTAAAATAGAATGCTTGTTCATAAAATGCCCGAGATCGATATTTAGATGAAATAGAATCTTTCGACGGGAAATAATTTTTAGACTATGTGCTTTTGCATAGATTGTAATTAATTGCCATTCTTTTTCCGCAACTATCTTTCTGATGATTGGTGAATTACTTGAGGCTGAAGATTTAGAACTTACAATTAAGAAGGATGAGTAGGGAAATTACTTCGCTGAATTTTTCTCTGAACCTTACAACTTTAAAAGGAAATCGCCGGCGATACATGTCTTACTAAAATCCCATTCAGACTATATATTTTCAAAAAATACAGAACTAATTAGTTTATAGTGAACGTAATACTACAATAAGATGAAAAGGGATTAGGGTTGCAACTTTTGAAGTTGAATACATGTTCTTTTGTTTGTTTTTTTACTTATAGGATTTTTTAAACATATTTGAATTTTTTTCTTAAAACTTTATGCTACTTCTAATGTGAATGTTAGACCTAGATGTTCATAAAAAAAGACATTTTCTGACAGTGTAAATATTTCTCTAATAGCCTCTAATAGCGTTTTCATATCACTAACATTATTATTTCTACAGTGCTAATACTGATAAGGAATATCTCTATAAAGCGCATACTCAGAATATTTTGAAACAAATGCTAATGAAATTACTTATCTAATAAATGATCAGTCAAATTTAGCGGTGAAATTCCACTAGAAAATCTGTCAAAAAATTCAATACATTTGACGCGGAAAGACGAACGCTCCACGCGGTTTGGCGAGCAATACTTTTAATCGCCAAATGCAAGTGCCTTTAAGGCTGTTCTCAGCTGCTCTGCTCAACAAGCGCAAAATGTTTTGACACATTTACAAATTCATTTTTTAACGAAAAGTTATAAAATTGGAAGACCTGACTATGGAAGCGATTTGGAATCGAATTGTGTTTTCCATTTTTTGATAAATAAATTACCTATTGAGTTATTTGAGTTATAAGATGTTTTTCACCCTTCCTTGGGTAGTTATTCTTCTTTCGTGCAGAAATTCGGTTCAGAACGCCCACTTTGATAATAGTTTCTGAAAGATCTATTCCGTTCGAAAAAGAAAAAAAAAAAAAAAACAGGTAAAACAGTTCGATTACATATTTTCTGAACAACACCTACTAGTTTCATGCATTTCCAAACAAAAATAAATTAAAACGCGTCAAAAAGTTGCCCTTTTGGATTTGAGCCTTAATGCATTTGATAATTGCTAGTTAAATGAGTGCTTAAATACGCAGTACTTAATAAATTTAAACTTAATAGATGAAACAGTTTGTTGATTTTTCTATAACATTATGTAATATATACAGTTTGTGTGTTGTTGAAGTTATTTAATTTTACACGGTTTTTATGGCCGGATAAGTTTTAAGTATATTTTAAAAGTAACTGCCGATTAAGAAAGCTCGTATTATGCATTTTGATATTGAATAAGTCGTTGTTTCCATAGTAAAAATACTATTCTGTTGTTGCCACTAATAATATCAAAGTCAAATTGACAGTGCTCAGAATCGGACCTTAATTTTCAGTTTGAAAGAATTTTAATCAATTTAAATTTTGTTTGTCGCCAAAAGTTAGAAAAGTGCGCCTCGGGTGAAAATAGTGAAAGTTAGAAAAATTGCTAAAAATACAGAATTTCAAAATTTTATGATTTATCGTTTGATGTGAGGTGTTCTGCTATAAGTATCCAATATTTTAAGTCTTCAACTTAATTAACAGCTCAGTTAGACAAAAAAAGCTTAAAATACACAAGTTAGAGCCCAGAGGGGTAAATATAATACTTTTTTTAAAAATTTTATGATTTGTCGTTTGATGTGAGATGTTTAGCTACAAGAATCCAAAATTTCAAGTCTTCAACTATATTAGGGGCTCAGTTAGAAAAAAAAAGCGCAAAATACACAAGTTAGATCCCAGAGGGTTAAATATTGTCGTTTGACGTGAGATGTTCAACTATAAGAATCCAAAATTTCACGTCTCCAACATATATAGTTTCTGAGCATGGGCTCTGTGACAGACAGGCAGACAGAGGAGTGAGACGAATAGGGTTTCGTCAGATGAACGAAACCCTAAAAAAGATACAGGAATAGATTATGATGAATTTAAAGAGGCTGAAGACAATAATTATCATGATTTATAAATCATATGAAACAATGCGAGGTGGATTATAGTTTAAAGAATATACGCCTGCAGAGATTTTTGGAGCATTGCAAAGATGCTAGGAGTATTCTACGAGAAAAATCTTTATTAAACAAAGGAATCAGGCAAAATTAACAGACATTTTCAGTAATTACATTAAAGAACACTACTATTAATCTATACTTATTATTACTCTGAAATAACAAATACAGTATTATCATAGAAAATTAATTAAATAAAATTAAATATAAAATTATTTTCGTACACTTAAAACACAGTCTATGGCTGAACAACAATGCTGTTTGATTTATTTTTATTTTTTTACATTTTTATGAATCATATAACTAAAAGAATGGGATGTAATTTATAAAAAACGTAAATAATTATTCATTTATATGGTATTTAGTGTTTATGAATTTAAAATTTGTTTGTTTGTAGTTTAAAGTACTTTAAAAGAAGAATTTCTATTAATTTTCCATATAACGAATATTTTTGCTGGATTTACCAACTTTATTAAATAGTGGTCTGACTACAACTACAAATAAAAAAGTATGGTATAAACTTGAATATAACTTATAAACATACATATTAATATTTGGAAATATCTAGAAAATAATTATTTTAAAATAACTTACATTCATAAAAATGTTCGTATATATCAATTTAAAAAGTCAGAAGTATAAATATGCGCGCAGATACGTTTACTTTAAGACATCTCACTGCTATAAAATTTTCCAAACCCAATAGGATATCACAAGTAAAAATTGATTAAAAGAGGGGGGATTCTCTCTCTCTGAACTTAAAAATGTGTATGGAAACAAAGGTTATACGAAATTGCTTACGATAATTACTAAATATGTCCTGGTTTAAACATTATGCATTGGAATATTTGAGTTAGAAAATTAAACAAAAATTCGAAAAACAAAACTCTCGTAATACTAATTTATTTTTATTTTAAACACATGACATTGCACCAGATGGCCACTACGAATTTAGATTTTTGAAACATTACTGCAATGAATTGTTTCAGGAACAATAAAATGTATGTCTAAAGTTATGGAAGAACATGGTAAGGATACCTTTTATATAAAAAGATGTACACAATTTGAAGAACAGCTAAATGCAGATAAAAATTATAACGAAATCTTTTTATTATTATTGTAGCTATTTTATTCTCTACTATTTGCGCTTATGTGAGATCCTGTGTACCTTTAGATATTATACACAAAAATAAAGCTTAGATTTTATCTAAAATTTCCTGTATATAATCGTTCCACATCTTCGCAGCATCATGATAAAATAGACATAGAAATTATTCGTATACAGATAGGTCGCTAAATTCGTGCATTGGTTTTATGGCTTTTTACATTTTCTGCTTTAGAAAACGCATTGGATTTAACGAAGGAAGATTTATTGTGTACTACTGAATATTTCTGGGCAAAAAATATATTAGAAAACATTGCTTATTCATTAAAATGGAATTAAGATTATAAAATTCCTTAAAGACCATAAAAACTTATTTTCTTAAATGAGTTTTTAAAATACCAAGTACAGTAAACTCTCGATTACTCGCGAGCGGATTATCCGCGAGTCTAAATTTCTTTCTTTCTTTTTTTTTCTTTCCCATCCGTGAGATGTAACTTATTTCTGCGATGTAAGACGTATTTTCCACCCTTTTTATTATACATAAATTCCATTTGAAAATGTGGAACAGTTGCACATGCAGAGCAGGTGCAGCTAATCCGGTCGCAGGACCACGCATCTGTTGATAAACAATGTACGGGTACTGAAGGCTGAAGGTCAACTTCCTGTGCTGTTTCTATTACTTTCGTCGTTTCTCATAATGCACAGCAGTTTGCTTGTTTTTGCTGAGCTGTGTATACGTGTTCTACAAGAGTTCGCGTTTGTCTTTAAATTTTGTAATTCTGCGTTTTCAATGTTTGAAAAATGTCACAAAAAAGGAAAAGAGTTGTGTTAACAATTCGGGATAAATTAGAACTGATTAAAAAATTGCAAAATGTGCTACGAGAAAACAAAAGAGCTTGCAATATGAAATCGGAGAATGCACAGTTAGGGACATTTTAAAACAGGAGGATAAATTGGTGCAGTTCTCAGATTAATCAGACAACTGTTTGTCGATGAAAAAAAGAAAAAAAAAGTATGAAAAGCAGCACTTTTGAAGAACTGGACGCGGCCCTTTTAGTTTGGGTAAATCAATTGTGAAGTGAGGGAACGCCTGTTTCAGGGCCTATTGTTGCTGCACAAGCAAAACAATTTTTTGAAATGCTGGGATTAGAGGGGACATTTGACGCATCGTCAGGATGGCTGACAAGATTCAAACAACGCCACCGGATAAGAGAAATCGGTCGCTACGGCGAGAAATTAAGTTGAGACAAACAAGCTGCTGAAAATTTCAAAGATGATTTTGAACAATTTCTTCTATCAGAAGGAATTTCTTTCGAACAAGTTTACAACGCCGATGAGTCAGAATTGTTCTGGAAATGTTTGCCAACACGAACTTTGGATTTTGAAAGCGAAAATCAAGCTCCAGGATATGTGCAGTAACGAACGTCTAACAATATTGACTTGCAGCAATGCTACAGGATCCCATAAACTAAAGCTAGTAGTGATTGAAAAATAAAAAAATACCAAGATGTTTTAAGGGAACAAGAGCTGTGAACCTCCCAGTACATTACTTCAGCCAAAAGAAAGGTTGGATGAACCAAAC
This sequence comes from Maratus speciosus, assembly GCA_963932465.1. NCBI lineage: Eukaryota > Metazoa > Arthropoda > Arachnida > Araneae > Salticidae > Maratus > Maratus speciosus. The sequence continues at coordinate 247,490,237 of OZ010787.1, forward strand.
CATATTTATAAAATGGTTTCAAGAAATGTTCATTCCCCAAGTTAGAAAGCATAGGCGTCTCAAAATGTACCCCAGATGCATTAAAAAGTGAAAGCTGTATTCCTAATTGACAGCGCCCCATCCCACCCTGGAGAATTACAATTGAAATCGGAAGTTGAAAATATTTTTGCAAACTTTTTGCCTCCCAAGATCACAACTCTTATCTAGCCTATGGACCAGGGCGCAGTCGCTTCAATTAAGAAAAAAATACAAATCGAAATTACTGGCAAATGAATTGAATAGAGAGGTGATCTTAACAGATTTTTCAAAGCTTACACGATTCTCGATAGCATTTACGATGTAAACAGTGCTTGGGAATCGGTTCAGAAATCAACATTAGTGTAATTCTGGCGGAAGATTTTGCGAAGTGTAGAAAAATCTCTAGTAGAATCAGGAAAGGGAGAGGAAGAAGTTTGCGTTCATGGTTTAGCGAATTTAGAAAAATCTGTTGCTGGTGAAGAAAATGTCGATGATGATAATATCATTCAATGGATTAATTGGGACACTAACGAGCCAGTTTTCAAGCATGTAATTGATGAACAAATTGTAGAAGACGCGTTAGATATTAATTTAGAAGAGAGTGCTGAAGAAGATGGTAAGGTACAAAAGAAAGTGAGCCACGACGCAGCTTAAACTCACTTTGAAGGCCTCATTCAGTGTGTAGAAGAAGAAGATGACGCGTCATTTTGTGATAAAATAGTGCTAAAAAAAACTTCAATTCCAAATTAAAAAGAAATGTTTCAATACAAAAAACAGACACTTTTGACGGATTTTCTGGAGAAGTAAATACACAAGTTTGTAGTAGTGAATAATTTTATTATTCCTCAAATAATAAGTATGTTTATGTTACCCATTGTGCGTATAAATTGGTCAAGTGCATATTTGTGTTGATTTGTTCTCTTTTTTAAAACTTTTGTGGATTATCCGCGAAATCGGCTTATCCGCGAGAATCGCGCAACTCAATTCCGCGGATAATCGGGAGTTTACTGTATAAGTAAAATCGGGCATTAGCAAATTACGCAATAACTAGCTTTAGGAAAAATAATGCACAATAATTGTTTAAGTTTTAGAAACTGCAAGTTATGAACAATAAATAATCATCAAATATAGACTCGAAAATACTGTATGTGATACATAAACAGATACAGTATAATAAATAAAGTGCAACATAGACAGACGTAAAAGGAATTTCATACATAACCAACATACAATGTAGATACAGAAACACTGAAATTCTGTTTCCGCAGAGTACTTGCTCTTGGATAATATTTTAAGAATCCTTACTTCATCTGTTATATAAGTTATGAATGTAGAAATTGGAAAAACGCTATGCGGAAGTAAAATTGTTGGAAAATGGACCTAAAACAGGGGACTTTTGTTGGTTACATTAAAAGTTAAAGATGGAAACATAATTGAAGGAAATTTATCAAATAGATTTTTGAGTAACACACAGATCTCATCTCGCATTACGAGGATTGATATCAATCTTTAAAATGAGTTTGGATTCCTAATAGAAACAATTAATGTTTATCAGAAACTGACAGTAAAAGATTCAAAAAATGTGTGATTAATGCAGAATGAATAGATGCGGACATGTATAATCGGCACCCTATAGCACCAACTTTAGATAAATTTTAATGCATGGAGCAACTGTATTATCGCATGGAATATTACGTTGTGAGCAACTGTAAGAAAAATCATCAGAAGCGTGGAGCAAACATTTCATGAAGTATAAAGAATATCTTCTGAGAAAATGTTCACACATAGCTTACCATACTGAATAGTTTCATATGAACTGTAGATCCATTTTTAAGTTGTAATAGACGTTGAAAAAATTAATAAAAATAAAGAAGCGTTAGGGTTACAGAACAATCTCAGACCATCGCAGACAATAAAAGTAATACAAAATCAGTAATAGGGGAAGGACGGGTAAAGTGACCAGTGAGGGCAAAGTGGCCATTTGGGTTTTTTCCTCTTTATAGTAGCGAAACATGTCACCACAGATGCTGGTAATACTTTCTGTAACTTTGAAGCAGAAGCCTGCATTTTTCTAATTCTGAACTCATTTTATTGTTTTTTTGCATTTTTGATTTTAGGCATGTGGTATATTTTTTTATTATAGCTAAATAATAGCTAATGTTATAATTATTTACTCTTATATTGTTTTATCAGTGTGAAATAACCTTTTAAATGATGCTCATTTGAAAACTCTAAGTCATATAGATTAGATGTTAGGTCACAGTATTTTCCTTGAAAGAAGGAGACAGGTCGGACAATAACTTCTACAGAGAAAGGTTTACTCTTGACAATTGTAGTCTGCATGTCTGCTGGGGGCACCTTGTGCTCCTCCATTTGTCATATTTATACTCATTACCGTTTATTTTATCTGTTAACGATATAATGCTTAAAATATTACCCAACATACTACTTAATTTTAATGTGTGGTACTTTAGCTTGTGTTGATTAAATATACATGCTGAATCAATGTGATTTGTTCATTTACCTATACTGGCCACTTTACCCAGCTTAGGCGGGCAAAGTGACCATTTCTTAGTTTTTCTATTAAAGTAGCGTGTACATTTTAAAATATTTTAAAAAGTAAAATAGCTCTTGAAATCAAAATGATTATAGTTGCTATTGGTATTTGTTTTTAGATCTTTACTGATAAAAAAAAAAAAAAAAAAAAAAAAAAAAAAAAAAAATATCATAAAAACTCATTATACTTTAGAGTGGCCAATTTAGTCTTCTTTCCCCTACATATTTGGTATGAAGAAACAAATATAGATGTTGATTATTTTAGTATATCAATTTATTATTTTTACTCTATTTATTTTCTTGTAATGTAATTTGCATTTCGTTACAGCAATGAGTTTAGCTTTGTTCTATTTTTAAAGTTCAATTTATTTGCTGTATATTTAATCGTATATTTGTGTTTTTTGAAAAATATATAAAATATAATGCTAATGAATTGATCTGAAACGTATGTATTTCAAATTTAAAAAAATAGATGAAAAACATTTTGTCCGATTTTTGTGATAAAAACACTTCTATTTCCATTAATTCTATTTTTATTTTCAACATTTGTCTAAATTTGCTCTTGCGTAAACCTATAAATAAAATTTACCTACTTTATAGCCTCAATAAGGAATGGGTGTTAGACAGTAATTTCAATTCGTACGGAGATCGTTTTCTCTGATTCTATCAATTACTAATAATATACAGCAACAAAAATACAATATTCCCCGCGAGAAGTAATGTAATTAAAACAGATAAATGCACTTTTACTGCTGAATACCTCAAAATCCGAAATAAAATTTAAAAAATATATTTTTTATACACACACAAACTAAAACAAAATCCAAAAAATCCTTTTTCACAAATTTCAAATTTCAAATTATCCATATCTGGATTAATACTACATTTTTATCAATCGCTGATTTAACTTGTGTTATCATCATTTCATAAATTAAACTTACGATTATCATTGATTTATCTTTTAAATATAATTGTGAAGCGAGTATTTTCTAATGAACTAAATTGATTCGGAGCTATTATTAAAACTTTCAAGAATCTTTTTTAATGAAAAATTAAAAAAAATCTCTATTTAATAAAATTCTCCTTTGCATTAACGTCAGCGAATTTCTCACACTAAATTATCTTGCGTTATGGGATTGATTATTGCTAAATGGATTTAATTTTTTCTTTAGTCCTATTAACTTCAGTGTTGTCAAAATTTATTGTAACTGTATGTTCAGAAATTATATACAGAATTAAACACAGTATAACAAGATAAAATTGTAAGAATTAAGAAAACATATTTCCCTAAACAATAAAATGTAATAACATGGTGCATATATTTATATATACGTATATGATATACGCTATATACATACACACACGCACACACACACACACACACATATATATATATATACACACACACACACACATATATATATATATATATATATACTCATATTCAAAATATTAGAATAATTGATAAAAAGTAATCAGAAAAAATTATTTTTCATTTATTTATTTTTGATACTAAGTAAATGCAATTAAATTTCTTATAAATTAAATCTGGAATGTTTAGATAAGATTTTAACATTTACAAATATAAAATACAGTACAATAAGTTAGGTATACAGTTTTCTGAAACACATCAAAATATTAGAATAAAATTTAGATTGTTTCAAAATATTAGAATATTTTAATTTACGCAACAATATTACCTTATGAATATGAAGTAAATGGTAGTTAACATTTTTTAGCATCCCCTTTAGCTTTCATAACAGCATACAATCGATCTTGCATACTATATGCAAGGTGTTTACAAACATTTCTATCAATATTAGCTCAAATAGACTTTATACGTGCCAGTAACTCAGTTTTACTTGAAGGAGGATTTTCTTGGAGTTTTTATTCGTTATACACCATAAGTTTTCGATGGGATTAAGGTCTGGTGAGTTTGGTGGCCAACGAAGTACCTTAGGGTTGCGTTGGCGGAAATAATTCTTAGTTGACACCGAGGTATGCGGTGAAGCTAAATCTTATTGAAAGATAAAATCATCTTCAAATAAATCTTCTGATGATGTAATCATCTAATATTTCAAAATTTCTTGATATATCTGAGATTAACCTTTTCGCAGATTATGCATAACTTTCCAGGTCCTTCTGCACTCATCTAATCCCGAACCATGACACTAGCAGCAAATATTACGGAACGTTAAAGGCATTCTTTATCAAATGCTTCTTGCTTCATTCTCCAAACTCAAATACCTTGATTACCATATGAAACACAAAGCATACATTCATCACTAAATAATATATTTCATCTACCTTCTTCGCTCTATAAGCGTCTTGATTTACACCGATTCAGTCTTATACGCTTTTGTTTTGCAGTCATGAGAAGTTTTCCTTTTCGGAACACGAGATTCAAACTTAAATTTATGGAGACATCTTAATGTTGTCGATGTAGAAACTTCAAATTGTTCTTCTTTCCATTTTTGGTACAAGAATCGCACGCTTTTAAAAAGTTTTTTTAAAATTATACGCTTCAGTTTCCTTTCATCTCTAGCAGATGTTTACGGTTTTCGGCCACCATTACGGCGATTATTTTGAATTTTTCCTTTTTTTTAATATTGTGTTAGTATTTTACTAACGATTAATTGCGAAAATGTAAATAAATCTCTATATGACATTGATTTTTACCGTGCCGATACAAACCAACCATACCAAGTTTAATAGATTCAGAAATATCACTCACACGACCCATTTTAAGACGAAAAAGCAAACAAACTGCAAAAGAAATACTGATTTTAAATTAAATCGTCTGAATTTAATCAGTGATACCACCAGTTATGAATTGGTGATAATTAAAGGAAAATTAATGTGAAATATTCTAATATTTTGAACCACTTGAATAAATATTCTAATATTTTGACTTTTCAAAATAATTTTTTTTCAATTAATCTTTTCAAAAATGATATTAATTTTAAGATAATAAATAAGTTTAATCAACAATAAGTTCGTAATAAAAATATCGTTTGCATATTTGCATTATAAGACATTAAATTACCAAACGATATTTTCAATTTGTAAAAAAAAGTAATTATTCTAATATTTTGAATATGAGCTGCATATAGTTCAGGTATTTAGAATACCGTTTGCATTTGGATTTGTAAGTCAGCATTAAAACTTTAAGTTTGTATGTATTACATTGCGAAAGAAATATTTATTTATTTATTTAAAAAAAAATATTTTTAGTAGTAAACGACTGTTTTGCACAAATCTTTTTAAACCAATCTTTAAAAGCGATTTTTTGTTTATGCTCACGTGCTATCACAAATCTTTTTAGACCTTAAGGTAATTTTTGACATTAGAAATCTGTTAGGAAAATTACCTTAAATTTTCTCCTAAAAATAACTATATCGCTTTTTTATGTAACTGCTATTTAAAACACACCAAACTACATAGAATTACTCTATAAAAATCCAAAATTACTAAGAGTGCACTTTTTAATCTGTTAACGAAGTAAAATTATTAAATAACTTGAAAATTTCTGCTTTCAATAAAAGTAAAAAAGTAAGACAAAAACAAACCCTACTAACTAACCATGAACAAGACGAATTGGTCAATTTGACTCCTTTTTCCATTGAAGAATATAAAAGATAAGAGTGAGTCTTCTAATTTAGTTTTAAAAAGTAATGGACTCGCGTATCTGAGAGGCTGGCCATTTTGTTCTCCGGATCTTATTCCGTGTGATTTTTTGCTGTTGGAACGCTTAAAAATCTTGTTTATCGAGCACTTCTGTTAACCATGGCATCCGTAAAAAAGGTATCGCTGTAATTGTGAGAAGCATCTCAGTTCACTAGTTAAGATCTGCAGTTGAACAGGCCGTCCATAGATTGCAGATTTTACATCTTCAAGAAATAAACCATATTGAGCAGCATTCAGTGTGTAGATAAGGCTCTCGTCACGTGAACACATGATATGTTCAAATAAAGTATGTAGACATGCATCTTTTCAGCATATGAAACTTTTTTTTTTCGCGTAATTCATTTCCCCATGCCTTGAATAGTGTATGTGCATATAATATGAAGGTCATGCACTGAGTAGTTGTATATAGGGTCAATCCATTCCAGGGTGGTGTCGCTGGACATTTTTAATTTTCCTAAATCTTTTAACCAAGTGTTCTTTATTGTTTTCTGAGTTTTTTAAACATGATTAATTTTTTTATCATATAGTTTTTTGGAGGTGGCCATTTTTAACAAGCTACACAGCCATTTTTTGGTGGAAAACGTGTTTTAGGAAAATGCTGTAACTGCTTTATTTGTCTGTCTATCAAGATGAATCAAAAACCCAAATGTTCAGTATAAAATTATCGATATTTTATGTAATTATACAATTTTTATTAGACTTAAGTATCTAGGCCAAAAACGTGCTTTAAAACCCGAGAAAGGAAATGGTCACATTTCATTATGAAGAGGATCACACTCACCTTAAACATTTCTTTCTTACACAGACATCTTATAGGACTACTTATTTTTACAAATTTCAATCCTTAAAACATTTTCCGTTTTTTTTTTTTTTTTTTTTTTTTTTTTTTTTTTTTTTTTTTTTTTGTAGAGCTCATCAAAAACTGTGTTAAGTCTGTTTTTGGCAATTTTTCACTAATCAATATCTCAAAAGGGACTGACTAAAAAATTCTGAAAAGGTAGGCTAAAAAACATCTTTTTAATATAAAGTTAAATTCTAAATTTTATGATTGAGACTTCACTGGTTTTTGAATAACAGTTCACTAAAAATGCATCAACATCCCGCACCCCATTTCCTTTTTCTTTTGTTCCATTGATAGCATTACAGGTACTTTTTGCTTAGGTACGTGCAAATTGCGGATAAATACAAATTTTACGCATTATTGCTTAGTTAAATATAAAATTAAGCATTGCTCAAATATTCTAATAATTTTACTGAACATTCTAAATAAAAAATGTTATGACTCAATTGCAAAATAAATAAATTTTGGCATTCGAAATAATTTTAAATTACTAATGGGTTCGAATAAAAAATAAATTTTAAACATTTTCTTAAGAGGTGTGAAAAAACATTTCAACATAAAATTTAAACATAAGAAAAATCTTTTTAAGGAGTAAAAATTATTAAATACGATACTCCACTTAAAGTTTATTCAGCAGGGGTCTTATAATTTTTCAGCAGTGTCTTATATAATTTTTTCTTGATTTAAAATTTTATTTCAAATATTTTTAAAGACGGCCTTGAAGGAATTTTTCTACGAAAATTTCAAAGCTATTTTTAATAATTATATAAAAATAAATTTCTTATTAGGTAGCTTTCATTACAAAAAGCTACCTATTGCAGCCGTTCGGGGGAAAGCGATTTCAAAAAATTTTGGTATATTTTCATCGATCATGACCCTTAGACCCCGAAACCACCCTCCGTTCAAAATTGATATATATATACACATATATATATATATATATATATATATATATATATATATATATATATATATATATATATATATATATATATATATATATATATATGACTTTTGTCATACTGTAACTCTCGTATTTATGAAACGATTTGGATGTAATTCGGTGTGTACGTAGTACATACCAATTTCCTGACCGAGTTCGTTGGCCAGCTTCATCCGCCATTTTCTTTCAAAATGGCGGCCATTTAAAATTTTTAAAAAAATTTAAATTTGAAATGCAAAATATTGAAAATGGAAAAATATTTTTTTTTATGTATTTGGCCTTTATACATAGACTCTGGAGCAGTTTTTGTTTCGTCTATATCTTAAAAAATGGCTGAGTTATAGCATTTTGAATTTGTAGCATGGCTGACATTTTGAAACGTCCTGAATTTTGTCACGCGATAAAAGGCGTATTTATGAACCGATTTGGATATAACTTCGTTTATACATAGTACATACCAATGTCTCGACCGAGTTCGTTGGCCAGCTTCATCCGAAATCTTGTATAAAAATGGCGGCCATTTAAATTTTTAAGAAAAATTTAAATTTGAAATGTGGTACCAAAAAACTGAAAATTGAAAAAAAAAAAATTTTTTCTTATGTGCTTGACCTTGATAAAAAGATTCGGGAGCAGTTTTTGTTTCGTCTGTATCTTAAAAAATGGCTGAGTTATAGCATTTTGAATTTCTATCGTGGCTGACATTTTGAAACGTCCTGATATTTGTCACGTGATAACAGGCGTATTTATGAACCGATTTGGATGAACCTTCGCGTGTACATAGTACATACAAATATCTCGACCGACTTCGTAGGCCAGCTTCATCCGCCATCTAGTTTCAAAATGGCGGCCATTAAAAAAAAAAATTAAATTTAAATTTAAAATGAGGTACCAAAAAATTAGAAAATGAAAAAGATTTTTTCGTTTGTGTTTTACCTTAATACAAAGATTCCGGAACAGGTTTTGTTTCGTCTATATCTAAAAAAAATGGCTGAGTTATAGCATTTTGAATTTCTATTGTGGCTGACATTTTGAAAAGACCTGATTTTTGTCACGCGATAACAGGCGTATTAGGTAGCTTTCTTTACAAAAAAGCTACCTATTGCAGCCGTTCGGAGGAAAGCGATTTCAAAAAATTTTGGTATATTTTCATCGATCATAACCCCCAGACCCCGAAACCACTCTCAGTTCAAAATTGATATATATATATATATATATATATATATCTGACCTATGTCACACTGTAACTCCCGTAATTATGAACCGATTTCGATGTAATTCGGTGTGTACATAGTACATACCAATGTCTCGACCGAGTTCGTTGGCCAGCTTCATCCGGCGTTTTGTTTCAAAATGGCGGCCATTTAAAATTTTAAAAAAAATTTAAAACTTGAAATGAGGTACCAAAAAATTAAAAATGGAAAAATATTTTTTTCTTATGTATTTGACCTTTATACAAAAATTCCGGAGCAGTTTTTGTTTCGTCTATATCTTAAAAAATGGCTGAGTTATAGCATTTTGAATTTCTAGCGTGGCTGACATTTTGAAACGTCCTGAATTTTGTCACGCGATAAAAGGCGTATTTATGAACCGATTTGGATGTAATTCGGTGTGTACATAGTACATACCAATCTCTCGACCGAGTTCGTTGGCCAGCTTCATCCGCCATTTTGTTTCAAAATGGCGGCCATTTAAATTTTTTTAAAAAAATTAAAATTTTAAATGTGGTACCAAAAAAGTGAAAATGGAAAAATATTTTTTTCTTATGTATTTGACCTTTATACAAAGATTTCGGAGCAGTTTTTGTTTCGTCTATATCTTAAAAAATGGCTGAGTTATAGCATTTTGAATTTCTAGCGTGGCTGACATTTTGAAACGTCCTGAAGTTTGTCACGCGATAAAAGGTGTATTTATGAACCGATTTGGATGTAACTTCGTTTATACATAGTACATACCAATGTCTCGACCGGGTTCGTTGGCCAGCTTCACCCGCCATCTTGTTTAAAAATGGCGGCCATTTAAATTTTTAAGAAAAATTTAAATTTGAAATGTGGTACCAAAAATTGAAAATTGAAAAAATATTTTCTTCTTATGTGTTTGACCTTGATAAAAAGATTCGGGAGCAGTTTTGGTTTCGTCTATATCTTAAGAAATGGCTGAGTTACAGCATTTTGAATTTCTAGCGTGGCTGACATTTTGAAACGTCCTGATTTTTCTCACGTAATAACAGGAGTATTTATGAACCGACTTGGATGTACCTTGGTGTGTACATAGTACATACAAATATCTCGACCGAGTTCGTTGGCCAGCTTCATCCGCCATCTTGTTTCAAAATGGCGGCCATTTGAAAAAATAAAAAAATAAAAAAATTTAAATGAGATACCAAAAAATTGGAAAATGAAAAAGATTTTTTTTTTGTATGTGTTTGACCTTAATACAAAGATTCCGGAACAGTTTTTCTTTCGTCTATATCTAAAAAAAAATGGCTGAGTAATAGCATTTTGAATTTCTCTTGTGGCTGACATTTTAAAACGACCTGATATTTGTCACGCGATAACAGGCGTATTTATGAACCTATTTGGATGTAACTTGGTCTGTACATAGTAAATACCAATGTCTCGAACGAGTTCGTTGGCCAGCTTCATTCGCCATATTGTTTCAAAAGGGTTGCCATTTAAACAAAATTAAATTTAAATTCAAAATGAGGTATTAAAAAGTTGTTAAATGAAAACGATTTTTTTTATGTGTTTGGCCTTGATACAAAGATTCCGGAGCAGTTTTTGTTTCTGAAAAATTGTTCTTTTGTTAATATCTTAAAAAATGGTTGATTTATAGCACTTTGAATTTCTAGCATGGCTAACATTTTGAAACGATCTTGTATTTGTCACGCGCGATAACACACGTATTCGCCTATTTCGATGTAAGAAGGCATGTGGATAATATACATCAACACCTCGACCAAGTTCGCTGGCCAGATTCATCAGCCATCTTGTTTCAAAATGGCGGCCATTAAATTAAAAAAAATATGTATATTTAAAGTGAGGTGCAAAAAAATTAGAAATTGAAAAAGGTTTCTTTCTTAAGTATTTGATCTTGATATAAGGATTCAGGAGCATTTTTTGTTTGTCTTTACCTTAAAAAATGGCTCAGATATAGCAGTTTCAATTTCTATTGTGGGTGACATTTTGAAAAATCTGATTTTTTGCATGCGACAGCACTCCTATATATTAACCGATTCCGATGTGAGTGAGCATGTGCACAGCAATTACTAAAGTCTCGACCAAGTTCACTGCTTAGCCTCATCCAACATGTTGTCTTAAAATGACAGGCACTTTAAGAAATTGCCGAATTTGGCAGCCAAATATAAGTTACTTTAAAGAAAAGCAGCTTGGATAAAGCTGACTAATTTCGCAAAATTCTCATTCATTATATTGATAAAAATTAGTATTGAATCTCCTATATTCGGTTTCCACTAAATTGAGCTTCGTGTGTTTGCATGATATAAGTTGGCTTTTTTAAAATAGGGATTATGAAAGCTACCTCTTCCTCCCGGCACTGGCCGGAAGGACTTTTTATGAATCGATTTGGATGTAACTTGGTCTGTGTCTGTACATAGTACATACCAATGACTCGACCGAGTTCGTTGGCCAGCTTCATTCGCCATCTTGTTTCAAAAGGGTTCAAAAGGGTTTATGTGTTTGGCCTTGATACAAAGATTCTGGAGCAGATTTTGTTTCTGAAAATTTGTTCTTTTGTTTATATCTTAAAAAATGTTTGAATTATACCACTTTGAATTTCTAGCATGGCTGACACTTTTAAACGATCTTGTATTTGTCACGCAATAACACACGTATTCGCCTATTTCGATGTAAGAAGGCATGTGGATAGTATACATCAATATCTCGACCGAGTTTGCTGGCCAGCTTCATCAGCCATTTTGTTTCAAAATGGCGGCCATCAAATTAAAAAATATATATATTGAAAATGTGGTGCAAAAAAATTAGAAATTGAAAAAGGTTTCATTCTTAAGTATTTGATCTTGATATAAGGATTCAGCAGCATTTTTTGTTTGTCTTTATCTTAATAAATGACTCAGATATAGCAGTTTCAATTTCTGATGTGGGTGACATTTTGGAAAATCTGATTTTTTGCCTGCGACAGCACTCTTATATATCAACCGATTCCGATGTGAATGAGCATGTGCACAGCAATTACTAAGGTCTCGACCGAGTTCACTGGTTAGCCTCATCCACCATGTTGTCTTAAAATGGCAGGCACTTTAAGAAATCGCCAAATTTGGCAGCCAAATATAAGTTACTTTAAATAAAAGCAGCTTGGATAAAGCTGACTAATTTCGCGAAATTCTTATTCATAATGATTTAGTATTGATAAAAATTAGTATTATATCTCCTATATTCGGTTTCCACTAAATTGAGGTTCGTGTGTTTGAATAATATTAGTTGGCTTTTTTAAAATAAGGAATATGAAAGCTACCTCTTCCTACCGGCACTGGCCGGAAGGACTTTTTTTCAATGCGTGTGATTATGTAAAAAAAAAAAAAAAAAATATCTTTCTTTCATCGTACTTCAGATATTTTTAAATATTCAGAAATATTTTTGATCAATTCACCGAATAACATTTTAACCGACCTCAATATGAATTCAAAATTTCAGAGTTTTTATTTTGAGATGGAGGTAGGGGGAGAGGGGGTGTCATAAAATAAGCTCTCAATAATATTTGATATACAATTAAATTAATTCTGTTATATTAAATATTTAACAGAATGTTGAAACAAGAAGGAAAAAAAGAAGAAGTAGAAGAAGACTTAGACTTAAAGAAAAAATGTGAATCTCATTAATTCGAATAAAATGTGAATTTTCAAAAATCAAAATGTGTCAAATATGATAGTAGGCATGGGGTAAGGCAAAAGGCTGGGGCGTATGCAAACGAGATATTTTATAAAATTTCATTAACCAGCGGATTAGTGAAGTAGCCACTTAGCAGTTACTTAGGCTATTTAATAAAATATCTCGGAATAAAACTGCATCAGGTGCTCTTCAGAAGTGCACCCTCTTTGAAGAAAGTTTTGGTAAGGTGTCCCTGCCCAGTATCATATTTGACTCATTTTGATATTTGAAAATACTCCATTTAATCATATTAGCGGAATTCACATTTTTTTGCTGATTGTTTTTTTTTTTCTTTACAGATTGCCCAATATTTAATGTAACAGAATAAATTTAATTGTATATCAAATTGTATCGAGTGTTTATTTTACAAATTACCACTTATCCCCAGCTCAAAACAAAAACCGTAGTATTTTGCGGTCATATCTAGATCGATTAAAATGTTGTTTGTGTGTGAGTTGATGAAAGTGACTTGATGAAAAATGTTACTTTATGTTTAAAAACTGATAAAATACAATGAAAGAGAGGTCATTTTTTATATGATAACAAATATCGAAAAATTAGGAAAAAATATGTTAAAATATTAAAAATAGCTTTTATTATAAAAAAAACATTTTTTAGAATATTTGACATTGCTTGATTTTATATTTAATTGAACAATAATGCGTAAAACTATTTATCGTCAATACGAACATACCTAAGCAAAAAGAACCTGTAATGCTATGTACCTGAAACGAAAGAAAAACGAAACGAAGTTGCATTTTTAGTGAACTGTTATTCCAAAACCAGTTAAGTCTCAATCATAAAATTTACAATTTAACTTTATATTACAAAGATATTTATTATTCTACGTTTTCAGAATTTTTTAGTCAGTCCCTTTTGAGATATTAATTATCGAAAAATGCCATAAACGGACTTAACACAGATTTTGATGAGCTGTACATAAAAATGAAAATGTTTTCATGATTGAAATTTATAAAAATACGTAGTCCAATAAGCGATCTGTGTAAGAAAGAAATATTTAAGCTGAGTCTGATCTTCTTCATAAAAAATAATGGCAGCGAAATGGGGTGTTTTATTTCTCCGGTTTTGAAACATATTTTTGGCCAAAATCCTTAAGTATAATAAAAATTTTATATTACATAAAATGTCGACAATTTTATGCTGAACATTTTGGTTTTAGATTAAACTTAATAGGTAGAAAAATAAAGCAGTTACAGCATTTTTCGTTAAACACGTTTTCCACCCAAAAATGGTTGCATATGCATAGCTTGTTAAAAATGGCCACCGCCCAAAAATATGTACCATCAAAAAGAATTTTTAATGATGTTTTTAAACTTCGAAAATAATGATGAAAACTTAGTTAAAAGATTTGAGAAATTAAACATGTCGAGCGACACCACCTGGGTGATTTGGAATGGATTGACCCTACATAGAGAATTCAAAGTAGGGATGTTTTAATTATAGCCATCCTGTACGTTGTCGATAGTCTAAGGTTAGACCTCTCTTATTATGTGCAGAAGTGTAAGTGTTATCTGAGAATTTAAGGTACATGAAGTTAGCATCATAGAACTGAAAAAACTATTGTTTAAATAAGTTTAAATTTTAGCTCGTAATTTTAGTCTAAATTAATAAAGGTTTCTGTAATGAGGCTAATCTGTGTCATTTATCTTTTGATTCCACATCCAGCCCTGCACAGTATGAAAACGATTTGAAAAAAAAATTGAAACAGAATCTCTACTGATTATTCGACAAAATTAGATCATGGTTTTCAAATATTCATCTTTATACACTTTTAATAAATTTAGTAATTATTATCAAATTTAATAATTAAATTACAAAATAATAATATTTCTAAATTTAGGAATGAAAATGCAGTGTAATATTTATAGGAAAAAGGGAAAATGCTTGGTTAACACAGTGGTTAAAAAAAAAAAAAAAAAAAAAAAAAAAAAAAATGTGCGTATATGTAAGTATATAGTGCGTATATAAAGTAAGTATGGTGTAGACCCGTTACAGAAAGCTGCTAGAGAACCTTGTGTGATGACGTTATGAATGCCCTTTCAGAAGTTCATGCACAAGTTGTAACATTTCAATCATGGAAATTTGTTTTATGCATAAAAGAAATCACTAAAAAAATCTTAAGTTTATACACAATATACGTATTTTAAGGATTTTAGGATTTTATATTTTAAGGATTAAAGATTGAAGGCATTTCTGATAGTTTGTAAAAAAAGGGCTGTATGACTAAGTTTGCATGGAAATTGGCGCTCTGAAAAGTACTTTTTAGAATTGATAATTTCCCCTCGATTTTAATGTGCTGTAAAATGTGTGTTCGTAGAATGGCAGGTCTACTGCATGTTTATATTTTTTTGTCAGGTATAAACAAATCACGCTCTTGTCGAATGTGATTTAAAGATGGTGACAAATATACAACAACCTCCGTGAGATAGAAAATGATTGTAACACATTTTAAGGAATGCGAGGTTATTATCTGTCCCCCACCAATAAATAACAAACCGCAAATTGTACATGAAACATGGCAATGATGGGTTCGTACTATAACTAGTTTTATAAATATTCAGATCTTGGTGCGATACCTGTTGCACTCTTACGCAAAAATGCATAAGTACACAATTTATTACTATTATATATATATTAAATTCAGTAATACGGAAATAATATGGCTCCATCTTGAATATGACGTAATTAATTTGCAACCTAGAATTATTACATATCATGGTATATCATCGTATTAATTACATATGATAGGATTTATTAGAATGAAGAAAACTTTTAATAATATATTTTAAGGTTTTTTTTATATTGATAATATTTGAAACGACTGGAAACATTCTGCAACGATTATATATTGTAAATTTCAAACCATACGGTTGGTTAGTTTGTGCGCAGTTGTATACGGGCAGACGGACAGACAGACGGACGAACCAGAAGATGACTATACGTGCTGCTTCTTTATATAATTTCGAACGCACCTAAAATATATGATTTCATATATTATTAGGGAGTTATCGTCATTTTTAACGTTGGATTTATTGTAGGCTATATCGGTATCGCTCCATCTTCGGTATGTCTCGTTCATCATCATCGCCTGCATAAAAATACAGTTTTGGACAGCCTTTGTTTCCCCGACTGCATGAAGGAAGGTTATCACAGTCAGTTACCAATGCTATAATGAGCAATGCGTTTAGAATAGATCAAAGAATCTACTACAGTGCGTCTCAAAGCATATGGACAGGCGTTTTTTTTTTTAAATAACAGTTCAAAAAATAAAGCAATAATCACGAAGAAAATAATAAGCATAAGGTAACATAACATAAGTTTATTACAGCAAAAAAATAAAATATAAGTTTTACCAAATTTTTTGAAAAGAAAAATATGCTGTCCTAAAAATATATGGACTTTTCAAATATTTTGCATTTAAATTCAAATTTTTTGTCCATTCCTTTTAAATATCGTGAAAACTCTGTCAGGCATGCTTCGAACTAGTGCTTGGAGAATGTGTAGCTGTAAAGAGAACCAACTCTGGTCTACTTGTTGATATAATTTCAGAAAAAGTAGAAACCTGACGACCATGATCATACACATCTCATGCAAGTACTCCCCAAACGTTTTCAATTGGATCCAGGTCTTAGCTGATGGCTGGCCAGTCACTTTATTCTGCGTAAACCAAGCTGTTGTTTAGTGGTAGACGTGATCGACGCACTTTCCTTTTGGAGTTTCTAGTTTACTTCGCCTAAGATATTTTCAATTGGAAGTAGATTGTTTTTGAGGACAAATGAAAATCTTCAAAGCACAGTCGACCATTAAAAAAAGCAGTATTCGTTGTTCCGTTGAAACAGAACGCACCCCACACAATGAGAGAGCCCCTCCTGTTTGTCGACTACAAAACTCGCTAGGTTCTCTTGGCAGGTCATGCCAATAGTATTTCACAGCCATCAGAGACCTCCTAATTGAATTTTTTTCGTCACTGAAGAAAACACTTAACCATTCATCCTTCCAATGCATGTGTTTTTTTAGCCCAAAGAACGTGTGCTTTTCTATGGTGCATTTTCAGCATAGGTGTCCGACACATTCTGCAATAATTATGATTTTTTCGCTTGCCTGTATGCGACGGTGAACACGACGGCGACCTCGAAATAGGAAAAGCTAAAGTCCTCGCAATTTCACGAACAGGCTGCATTACACTACAAACTACCTGAGAAAAGTAATGAATACCGCAGTCTCGCTACTTGTAGTGGTCTACTTTCAACCCCTGGTATTACTTATAAATGGAAATAATTTTTTTAATTAAATTGTTAATAATTCGCACGTTCTGAATTTCATTTTGACGTGAAGTATATGAATGAAAATGCGTTTTTTCTTAATTGATTAACATATAAGTTCTCATTCAGTTAATTACATGGAATTCAGTACATCTTTTATATAGATAATTTTTAGTATTCTAGACAGAAACTTTAAGATATCAGGTGTACTTATATAAAAACAATGTGTTATTTAAAAGTTATTCCAACTTTTTATAAGGTTTGCAACTTTTAAATTAATTTCCTTTATTTCATTCCACTGAAGAGCTCTGGAAAGGCTTTTCTAACTTTAACAACCGATCTTAAACTTAAAATAGTTTAAATTTACTTTTACTATTTAAACGGATGATGCCAAACGGATAATAAATATATTACTCCCTTAACAGTTAAGCTGGGATTTTTTTCCTTTGTTTTCAAAATAAACTCTAAAGTATTTCGTATTCCTATTTAATTCTATTAGGGAGCATAAACATGCCTGATTTTCACCAGGGAATTGTACTTTTTTGCCACACTAGCGATCAAACATGTCTTTTAAATTTTTAGTTTGATGGATTTTTCTAAAAATAAAGTTTAAGTGGTGTCTTTGATGAGAAAACAAGTGATAAAGACATAATTGTTGGAAATAAATATAAAAAAAGTGCATCAAACAAAGATTTTTAACATGAAATATACTTATATAAAAACAAGTTATTAAAATAATTTGACGTTAAAGAAAGAAGTAAAAACTCCCGCAGACATTATTAATTTTAATTTTGCTACGAATGTCATAATGGCTACATTTGTGGTATCTATTCATGGAAACACAATCAAAGTCTTAATATTTCTTGAAACAACCATATTTTGTATTTCCATTTAAGAAATTAGTAAGCTATATCACTTATTTAAAATCTATCTGTTTTAAATTACGCTTTCATTTTGAAATTATAATGATTATTCTTTTTCATATGCAGCTGGAGATATGTTATCTTAAAATAAGAATTTAAAAAAGCCCTTTTTTATCAAAATCCGTTACTCAAATATATATATTTTAAAAGATTTTCTTTTTCTCGAAGTACGCTGTGAAGGAACTAACATTAAATTACCGTAATATTATATACGATTGAGGCCGGTAAATAAATAACCAGTAATATCTCCATACCATAATTTAAATTTAAAACAATGTATTCATTTAATATTTATATATTTTGTAAGGGATCCTTCCGTTTTCTTTGAAACACATCAGAGGTAATATAAAAATGTATGCTAAATTAATAAAAAATTACAGTTTTTAAAGTAGCGTAAAATTTCATAATGCCTGTGCTTGAACTCCATTAAATATTTAGTATAGAGGTAAATCCGAGTAAAAAAATAATTATGTGTATCGTTGCAAAATACATAATTTCAGTGCGATGCAAATTCTATAAATAAGCGCCAACCTCCCCCCCCCACCCCCCATCAAAGTAAATATGGTTATGGAAGAATATTTCACTATAAATACTAGTACAGGCTTTTATTATAAGAAAGAAAAAAGTGACAAAAAATACACCGAGCTTTGAAATTTTTCTTAAATAATTCTCTTTCATTTGCAACGAAAAAGTGAATTTCATGTCTTAATTTTTTTGCAATTTTGTATTTTTATTTGACATAAATGTAATTCGATTATAATTTGAATACAGAAACTAGAAGGTGTAATCTAGTCATGTGGGATAAAATTTTTCATGTATTTTTTTTTTTTTAATTCTGAAATGAAGTAAACTAATAATAGCTTACAGAAAATAACTTTAATAAGAAAACAGTGCACTTATATGGAAGAGAGGGAAGAAAGGGCGAAAAAATTCGGGTTTGTGAACCCTAGTCAAGTGGAGTTTATTTTTCCATACTTTTGCATATTAAATTAAATAAAATTTATACTAAGTTGACAGAACAATCATTTATTAGGAATGAGATAAGCAGAAATTGAACGACAATATTGCTGTTGTTAAGCCTCTACCACGAGACTGTCATCATCTGTAGCTTTAGATCCTTTATCATCATCGGTGAAGCTGGGAATTGCTTCCTATTTAAATGTTGTATTAGTATCTTCATCCAGTATTTGTAAATCCTCAACTTCAGATGGTAAGTCAATAAATTCATTTTTGAAGTTTAAGCATGTATCTCCTTTCCAAATTTATACATTTGGGAATATTTTACGGCAGACTTGAGCTATGAGCATCGGAAAATTGAACAAATGCCTTCACAGTAACATGTGATATTCACATAATGGTCCCAGGAAACGTTTCAAAAGTTGAATTTAATAGCTGCAATTCTACATAATGTTTAAATCAACCTAAAATTTAATCGTGCAATCTTTAAGATCTAATTTCCCAACAAGAAAGAGTTTGCTCTTTTTTTGAAAAACTGATGGATTGTACACAATTTGTGCATAAAAAGTTAACAGTTTTAAAAATTTCAAATGCATACTCTTTTTGTGCAAATTATCTACAATTTTTATGCATACAAATAAGTGCATAGTCTATGTTTTCAAAAACTGTGCACGTTTTTACATAAAATAAGAGCATATTCTATGTTTGCAAAAACTGTGCATTTTTAAGAACAAAAAGTCTGTATAGTAAAATATCTGAATAACGGACACTTCGGGAATGCGGCATTTGTTTGCTATTCGGAGGTGTTCACTATTCACACCTAAAAATGTACAATTACATAGATGTTGAGAATAGAATAGGAGAGAGGTTTAACTTTTATGGAAGCTTCTGAGGGAGGGGAAAAGGAAAATTTTTAATTTCTCATTGTCTTAGTGTTTAAATATTTTAAGTTACTCGAAAATACGAAAAATGCAGCATGTCTTTATAAAACGGGGAAAAAAATCTTAGTTCATTAAAATTCAAAATCCGCGGGGAGAGGCGAAGATATCACTGCCACCTGAATTCAACACTGACTTGAACCACACGTTTGAGATTAGTTTTTAAAACATAAAGATCAAAAGAAACAGAACTAATAATTAATTTCCGTAGCGGATTTAGAAGAATAACATCCACCCCAAATGAAAATTTTTAACTGATCTCCCTCTTAGTGTTAAATCATTTTAACTTACTTGAAAATTATAAAGTTACCATGTCTTTCAAAATCGGAGTAAAATAATATTTTTTTTATTAAATTTCAAAAGCTGCAGGGGAGAGAGCCGGGTCACTGCCACAAAAACTAACGAGTAATTTTCATTGTGGATTTAAGGGGGAAAGCCCCCCCCCCCCATTTCAAATTGGAAATTTCAAAGTTGTAATTTCTCTTATTTAATTATTTTAAAATACTCGAAAATAATAAATTAATTGTGTTTTTTTAAATCAGAGAAAAATACTAGTTTGATAAATTTCAAAATCCAGTGGGGGGTGTGCCCATTGGGCTACTGCAACATAAATTCAACACTGCTTTCGTCCACCCATTTTAGATAAAATTTTATCTCATTACTCTAAAAAACAGAACTGAAAATTCATTCCCATGAAGGATTTTTAGGAAAAGCCCCCCCCCCCCCACACACACACACACACACCAACCCCAACGTAAAATTTTTAGCTGTACTTTCTGTTAGTCTTTAATTATTTTGAGTTATTCAAAAATAATAAATTTACTGTGTTTTTCAAATTCAGTCAAAAAGAAAATTTAATCAGTTAAATTTCAAAACTCATGGAGTGCTTTTTCATTTAAGAAGCATGTTCATAACAATCGGATTGAAAAAATATATAATTGACTCCCACCTCTTATAAACACTAAAGTTTTAAAATCCTAACAATCCAACTGAAATTGATACATTCTATGCAAAATACACTTCAAAATTTTTTATTTCACTGCAACAAATAATTCAGAGCATATTCAAAACATCTATTAACCAAGGAAACTTTCTGAAATCAATTATATTAATCAAGCCATATTCTAATTATTCATTAACCATAGAAGAACCCTAATAATAAATTAATCTTATTAATTGAAACTTGGAGGAATTATAACAGCAGCGATAAATTTATCATCTATCTTATAAAAATATCAACACAACAGAATTAACATCATCACCCATTACCCGCATTTAAAATCATTTCCAATTACGACCCCATATGCAAGATAGGTAGAATGCTCGATTCCCAAACCCCAGATAGTGAGTTCGGTCCTCCTCGGAGGAGTAAACTTGACACAATTATTCCCTACTAAAAACTACAAGTGCTTCCGGAATTCGCCAAAGATGGCACTACCAGCCACTTTTTATGCACAATTCAGTTTGCATTTTTTATGCATAATCAGAGGTGACAAATACGTTCAAATTTTGTGCACTTTTTGTACAATATTTTTGAAGCTTTTTTCTAA
Source organism: Maratus speciosus (assembly GCA_963932465.1). Lineage (NCBI taxonomy): Eukaryota > Metazoa > Arthropoda > Arachnida > Araneae > Salticidae > Maratus > Maratus speciosus. The sequence goes on from OZ010787.1 coordinate 247,511,837, forward strand.
TTGGGTTATTACCCAGCCATAGCAGGATCTAATAATAAGCCACCAAATACTAACAAGTGTTGAGTTACACTGTTAGTATTTGGTGGAGCTGACTCAAATTTGGCTATCATTCATTTTATAGATTTCTAAAACATGATAAATCTTAATCCTCTTGTGTAATATTTACATCTTTCACACCAAAAATAATTATGAAAATAGATTTTACTGCTCTATTTTTATTTCGGTCTCATTGGAATTAGTTGTGACATAATACTTTTCATCAATCCACTTTCAGTATTAAGTTATTTGAGGACGTGTTTTCTGACCTTTAATTAATTACACTAATAGTATCACAAGGATTAAAAGCGTGATAGAAAGGAATAAATTTTTCATGTCAGTATATTGGTGTTGAGAATCCTCCTGAAAATAGAGTCCCCCTGATCCCTCTACTCAACTGAGACCTAAGGTAATCATGTTTATAGCCAAAAACATATATAGGAAATTCTGTTTTTTCTAAGCGTAACTTAAAATGCTTCAGATGATACAATAAGGAAAGTCAAACAAAAAATTGCTATTACAGTGCCTCCTTCCGGAGGAATTTTCATAAATTCAACAGTGACCGCTGTCCATAGTCAAAACAACATATATGATATTTGGTTCAATTCTATGAATAACTTCATAAAGTTTTCTATGATGCAAAACGCACACGGAGACACACGTACAAAAAGAAAATTTGGAAAAACACAGATTTCGGGATATCTGACACCTAAAACGTGCAAATCAGTTGAAAACCGAAGGGGTAAAAATATCGATTACAACACTTTCTTCTATTATAGATGTAAGAAAGTAGAAAACCGACCAATAAATAATGAATTTAGCTACCCCTACATTTATTTGTATTTGTCCCTAAAAAATAGAGTTCGTTGTACAGTGTGATTCATAAATATTGAAACAATAGCCTAATTCCTTAAATATTGCCTCAAGATACATACTTTGAATTGCAAAGTTTCATAAAAAAAAAGGTGCAAAATTTGTTGACATAAGTTGCAACTCCATTCTATTTCAGAAAATACAAAAACTAAATTTTTATGGACCCCGTAGAGTAAAATTCCCAATTAGGAAATTTTCCCTTATCCATTCCTGAATTAGACACAAAAAAATTCATTTCGATATCTTCAAATTTCACAGAGATTCCAAAATTCGTTATTTACACCATTTATCCATGCCTCTAAGTGACCAGTTTTTGACTCATTTTGAATGCAAGATAGGGATCATCCACAAATTGCACGTTATTAAAAGTCGATTTATGGCAGTGCCTCTGCTTTGGACATAAAATTGCATCGTTTAGATTTTACGTTAAACCTGCTTTCGAAATATGCTGGTGGTCTGCACTAGATGTCTGCAAGGGTCGAAATATCTAGTTCTGGTCTCAAACCGACCCATAGCAAAAAAAAAAAAAAAAAAAAAAAAAAAAAAAAAAAAAAAAAAAACGTCGGCCCGGCCTGGAAAAAAGTTCAAATAATATCCCGGCCCGGCCTGACTTAATTTCTACATAGTTTTTTAAATTGATATGGTTAAAAATTGTTTCGTATGGAGTTCTGACCAAAAATACTTATCATAGCTTTTCTTTTTTCATGTTTATAATTATTATTTTTAACACGTTAAGCGCCACGTCAGTCACCGGTGACTGACACTGAACTTTCCGTTCAGAAACGTCATTCACCGATGGCTGACTGTCTAAAATATGATATAAAACCAAAAATATACATATTCTTTTAAGTAATTACTGAAAATTTATTTAAAATTTACTTACCTTTTATTTATTACAGGATTATACTTTCTTAAAAATTACTTAAAACATTGAAAATTTTTCAGCTTCAGTATCAGTCACCGTAGCACTCAACGTATTAAAGAAGCGCCAAAAGCTGTAGTTATTTGTTTTATTAACGTATCTCTATTTATATGTAACTGTTTTACTTATCTTTTAATATCGTTAATCCATATTCCATGTGTTGGAGACTTTGAAAAATGCTATGCGGTAAAATCTTTTAAGACGGGATCACTTAGGAAAGAAAACAAATGCGTTATGGACAAGTTCCCTTCTTAGGAGTTGTAAATGTAATCTATTTTTTTCTCAGGTATTACTATATTGATTTTGCATGGATCAACAGATTTTTTTCGTTTAAGAAAGGATTCCGTCATAGGCAGTTTCTTTTTTATAAGTTTTTCTGCATTTTAATTTCTTTGCCTTAAAATTTACTATTCTTTAAAAAATGAATTTTAAAGTTTTATTGCAAAATAATGGCCTTTTAAAAATGTATGCATTTTTTGTAAAAGTTTTTGGGCTGAGGTAAATTTTACTTACTTTTGCACGGATTAGGTCAGTCAGAGACTATGATTTAAAAACGGGTTGTGCCGAGACAGGGACTGAAAATTTCGTCCCATGCAGACAGAAAATTTCATCTATGAAGAAGGAAGCCAGTCCCGGTTCGGTACGAAAAAATACGTTAGGTGCGGCCTGGAATGAAAAATGTCGCCAGTCCCGGTCCCAGAATACATATTTTTTTTTTTTAATGGCCTCGCTGGGACGAGTAGAAGCCTGAAGTTTTGAGGGCTAAAATTATGAAAAAACTCTTAATCGGCATGTTAGAAAAAGCATTGTATAAAATTACACATTTAACATTTATTTACGGACATTTAAATAGTACTGAAAGGAGGTGGAAATGGCAAAAGTTAAACTGAATCGGAAGTTTAAAATACAGAAAGGAGTTACTTTTTCACGTGCATTTTTAAAAAAAGCATTTAAACATTTTATAAGGGCAAAATCTGTGTTCAAAACTTTAAATAAGTTTTTCTGCATTTTTATTTTCTTTTTACCATTTCTTGAATTTAAAATATTATAAAACAAGAATCGTTAAATTTTGTTTGGGCAAATTTGAAAAAAAAATTTACTTTTGAAAATATGATTTTTTAAAAAAACAAGTACAAATTAAATTTAAAAAATCAAACAGCCCGACTGCATAAAAAGCGAATTAATTAATTATTTCTAATCAATGTGAAACTATTTTTTATATTACTTACCTATTTTTTTATTTACTTGTATTGATAACTTTTAAGTTGTGTTTAATTGTTAGTTCCTATCTATAAACACAGTTTTGATGCGGCCTATAGATATCTATGAAGATTTAGAATTGCAGTAAAGCGAACTACACAGAGATCCTACTTACACAACTTTCAGGTTGTGTAATATTTAAACGGAGCTTCTGACTGCAAAATAGTCAATGAAACATCGTCTTCATTTTGAAAGACCTATCCAATGATATGCCACTCAAAAGGGTGCATAAAATATTTATTCGTCTCTAGCGCCATTCTGTATTTTACGGCCGCCATTTTGAATTTATAAAAACAAAACATCTAGCCTATGACCATTGGATGGTTATGACGATTCGATAGAGACCTCATTCATTAAAATCCATCCAGCCGTTGGGATGTTTCGCGGGTATAAAGAAATCTACATACCCAGATACGCGTGAAACACGTAACCCTTCTTAGCAGTCGGGTAATAAGTTACATCATTATTTAAATAAAGATTTTAATTTTTTTTTAAATTAGTATTTTAAAAAATCCTGAAACAAAACTAAAATTATACTTTCCTCATTAATTAAATGAAAATTATTTGAAATCTGATGAATAATGTTTCCAGTTATAACTTAAAATAATACTAATCCTTAAAAAAAATTTTCAAACTTTATGAGAAATTTTGGGATGTGATTTTGTTTGCAAATTCTTTGGTTCACCATCACAAAAAAAAGAAAAAAAAATCAATATTCTAACTCAATAAATATATTTTTTACATGTTTCCTAGAACTCTTAATGTAACATTGTTTCTTAAATAGCATGAATTTCAGTTTGTATCTAATCCCTTAGAACCTGATGAATTATTTAAACGGCCAAAACTCTGCGAGTTTTGCAGATATGAAGATGCAGTGTTTTGTGTTTAAATCAGGAATTTATAAGGAAAATTTTCCTAATTAGAATCTTTATCCTTCGGGGACCGTATAAACATTTAATTTTCGTATTTTTTTTCAAATAGACACCTCCCCCCCCCCCATGGAGTTGCCACTTATGTCATTAAATTTTACACCTTCTTTTATGATCATATTTTGCACCTTTTCTATGAAACTTTGCAATTGGAAGTATGGGTCTAGGGGCAATATTTAAGAAAATAGCCTATTGTTTCGATATATATGAGTTACACTGTATATATAAAAAGACAGTAGTACCGATTACACCCAACGCCAGTTCCCTCCTTCCTCTTATATTATTTAAAATTTTATAAAAATTTTCCAGTTCACTTACGGAGGAGAAAATAATAGAGTGTCTTAGTTAATCTATAAACCGTAATCAATCAAGATAAAATAAAAATAAATAAATAATAACAACAAAACTTTATGCAAGCTTTTTTAAAAACAATATTTGTTACATATTAAAATCTGATAATTAATACTACACTAATAGTACTACATTATTTTTTGTATTAGATGTATTATTCTTCTTATTATTCATATGTTCAGTAATAATTAATACAACTATTGTTTATTCTATAAATATAGAAGAACTGCGTCGGTCAATAAACCCTAAATATTGAAAATAAAATAAATAAATTTAAATAATAAGAACAAAATTTTGGGCAAACTTCAATTTTTTAAAACAAATAACATAAAATTTTTGAATTTCAAGGAAAATGCGTAACTTTTTAACACTGGAATGCACATAGTATTTTAATATAAGTGTTCTGTTGCATTATATTTTCAATCAATTAATACATTTACGCTGCAAAATTAACACGTTGAATGCCAAGTCAGTCACCGGTGACTGACACTGATCTTTTCGTTTAGGCCGCGTCAGTCATTGGTAACTGACATTTATAGATTCTGTAACGGGAGTCTTATTTCGTGGCCTAAACAGAAAGACAGACAAAACAGACTTGGCATCCAACGTGTTAATAACTTGTTTTCAAAAATTAAAATTTTGACTGAATTTATTTTAAAATGAAAAAAATTACTACTCGATTTTTTTCTATATTTGAAATATTAATACAAAATTGAAAGTTAAAAAGTATAGATACTTCTTTAGCCTCTGTGCAGTTTAATTTATTTTTGTGAACTAATTAATAGATTAATAATTAAACCAAAGCGTTGTGGAGGGAAAATATTCTATTAAATGCTATTCTAAATATTTCCCTGCAGTTCCAAGTACATTTCAATTTATGACATCTGTATAGATTTTAACTTTAGATTTTGGATACTCATCTATAAAAATACGCTTTTAATAAAAAATCTATTTTCACAAATAATCTTCAAACCCAAGAGCAAGAAATAAAATATTTTTGTAGAGATTTAAACGATTTATAATGAAACATTTATCATTTTATGCTATTTTATAAATAAAAACAAATGCAATTGTTTATTTAAAGAAGACGGTTTACATTTTAAGATTGAAAGAAAAATCTGGTTAAAAAAAATTAAATACTTATAAGAATTTTATGATATTTTCTATTTTAAATATTTAATCTTCATCTAATTGCTAAAAGTTAAAAATGAAAGTGTTTTGAATACATTATTCTGGAAAACAGAATATAATCAGATAAAAACGACCGTATATATATATATATATTCTTATTTAATGTTTTTTCATTAGGCAATTTTTATTTTGAAATTTAATGCCAACGAATTGCCTTTAATGCTTTATTAGTTATATGCATTTTACATCCATGTAGCAAACTTTATATTATCTTATAATACGAACAAAAAGTGTGTGTGTGTGAGAGAGAGTGTGTATGTAAATTTTATATTAAAAACGGCTCTAACGATTTCATGCTCATGTATTCGAGAAAATTCGATTATTGGATCGTTTTGGGTTATAACGGGGCAGGGTCAAGCTAATTATATCTAAAAAACGGCTCAATCGATTTTGACTACATTTTATATCCAACCGATTTTGAGTAGTTGAAAACTATTGGGCTAGGTCACGTGTTCGAGAAATTTCGATTAATGGGTCTTTTTTGGTTCACTTCGGGTCAAGTTAATTTTATCTAAAAAACGGCTCTAACGATTTTGACTAAATTATGTAATCTAGTGTGTCGGATTACGAGAAGACCAATGGGCTAGGTCATATGTTAAAGAAAATTCAATTAGAGGGTCATTTTTCAGTCACTGTGGGTCAAGCTAAGTTTATCTAGAAAATGGCTCTAACGGTTTTGACGAAATTATGCTTTCTATCATTTTCGGGCACGAAAATACCATTGGGCTAGGTGAAATGTTCAAGAAAATTCGATTAGTGGGATATTTTGGGTCACAATGGATCAGGTGTCAAGCTAATTGAATCTAAAAGCCTCAAAAAGTTTTGACACAATTTTGTAATATACCGCTTCTGGGCATGAGATGACCATTAGGCTAAGTCCCATGTTCGAGACAAATCGAATACTGGGTCATTTTTGCGTCACTGTGGGTCAAGCTATTTGTATCTAAAAAACGACTCAAACAATTTTGACAAAATTTTGCAATATACCGTTTTAGGGCATGGGAAACCATTGGGCTAAGTCACATGTTCGAGAAAATTCAATTTATGGATCATTTTTGGGTCGCTGTGGATCAAGCAAATTGTATCTAAAAAACGATTCAAACAATGTTGACAAAATTTTGCATTATAACGTTTTTGGGCATGAGAAGACGTGTGGGCTAAGTTCGAGAAATTCGATTACTGGGTCATTTTGGGGTCACTGTGAGTCAAGCTATTTTTATCTAAAAAACGACTCAAACGATTTTGGCAAAAATTTTTATTACATCGTTTCCCGGCACGAGAAGACCATTGGGATAGGTCACATGTTCGATAAATTTAGATTAGTGGATCCCTTTTGGGTTACCGTGGGTCAAGCTAAATTTATTTATAAAATGACTTTAACGATTTTGACTAAATTTCGTATTCTATCGTTTTCGGCTTCGAGAAGAGCATTGGTTAGGTCGCATGTTCCAAAAAAATCGGTTAGTGGGTCATTTTGTGTCACTATGTCTCAGGATCATGTCAATTGTATCTAAACAGCAAGAATGATACTGTGAGAAAAAAACACCGAATTGAACACAAGGCTAATTTTGACCAAGCTTAGCTCGGTCATCCCTGCTAGTGTGTATTATATTTTACTCATTATTTTTTTCTTGTGCATTATAGAAAACGCAAAAACACAATGTAACCAAGTGAGGAATTATAATTAAAGATACAGAATGAAAATTAATCCTTTATTTTTAGGGTTCCGTACTTAAAAAGTAAAAACGGAACCATTATAAGATCACTCCTGTGTCTGTCTGTCACAGACCTTTTACTCGTAAACTATGCAACGTGGAAAGTTCAAATTGGGGGGAAGTAATAAAGACCATTGACCACATATTTACATATTAATAAATATTCATAAATATATTTAGGAAAAGTGTAGAGAGGCTAATTAAGTTACTTGAAAAAAAATCTTTTATTTTTCTATCGTGTGGGGTACCGTGTGAAAGCTTTCGTAACGCTGAAATCAAAAGTATATTTCATTTAATTTTAGGTATTATATTTTTCAAAGTTATGTTGGAAAATTGTGCAAAAATATGTTCCCCACCATCTAATTCTGAATCTATTGAAAATAAAATTATGAAAAAATTAGAGGTAGTAGACATTAATTTAAACCTTGCAGGAAAATTATAGCAATTAACCTAGGTCACATAGTTTTTGAGAAAATTGCATTTTTCCGTTACACTCAAATTTCGATTTACGGGCTTAAGCAAAAGTGTTGAGTAAAGCTGGAGGTACCTATCGTAGCAGAAGTAAAAAAGCATTGTTGATCATGAATTTCGGAAAAAATCGTCGGTAATTAACCGAGATATTGACCCTTAAAGACACGGACGGTTTGGACATACATAATGACAGATACGGCGTACTGTATGATCCATCGGCTTTTGAAGCTAAGATAACAAATTTTAAGGATATATTTATGTAAAACAATGCCCAGTAGCAGTGTAAAAGCAATAAACGTCAAATTGTTAAAAACAGACTAATTTAATGAGAATGAATCTCATAAATACTATGGGATTCGCGACTAGTTTCCATTGAGGTGCTCTCTCACGATACACGTTTGTATTCGTGAGAGTGATTCTGCATGCACATTTTTCAGCATGGAACGTCAATTGCAATCCTCTTCAGTACGACGACATAGATTTAATCCTTTCAAGGGCGGTGGCTTGATGGTCTAGCCACCAAATTTTAATTCCAAAAATGACAAATGACACCAAGAATATTTCAATAAAATTTTGCTTTTGTAATGAAAGTGTAAATTAGCGGGTTTTTGTTTTCTGAGAAATTCGTTTGAATATTCTGGTGTCACATTAATTATTTCATCAGCATACGAACAGAAATCTTCTGGCCCTGAAAGGGTTATTCTAAAATTTTAAATGCATTGGAAATTAAATATTTACCGATATTACAGCACAGTACAACGTCACAATATGCAATTGTGCACTTCTATATTTCCGGAATGTGCAAAGTATAATCGTCGCTCACCGATTTCGGACATTTTTGGGTATGCAGGCGATAATTTATCTTATCCGTGTGAACCAAATGTCAATTCGTACTAATTAATTGATGCTCTAAAATTTTCTAATTAGAAAATTTGCTCTACCTCTTTTCGTTTTCGATTTGCAATGGCTATCTTCCAAATTTCGCCACTAGGGGTGCTGCTGTCGTTTGTATTGTCAGGCGTAACCGTTTTACTGTACCGTTACCTAACTTGTATAGCTGTAGTTCTCTCCGTTCGCAAGTATTTTCAGGTTAAAGGGACTTTCCTTTGCACCCTCTATACTATATAGCTATACCCAACCCTACGTTGTATAGTTTTTACAAAGTCTTAGTATTCTTTTAGCAACGCAATTTTTTTAATAATACACTTACTAATTCATAAGGTTGGTTGGGGTAACTAGACCCACAAGGCAACTGTGTCATAGGCTATTTTATAAAATACCGTTGAGGTATTTTAAATTTTAGCTTTTGTGAACAATGCCCCTTAACCTCTACTTCCTAAAACAACGTGTGCCAACTCAATCATAAATTTCTCTTTGCTGTGATAGGTTGTGGAAAATTAACGTTTTTTTTTTTTTTTTTTTTTTTTTTTTTTTTAAACAACGTCCATTTGGTTGAACTTCCTTGGCTTTTTATTAAAATACTGTACGTTCTTTTATTAAGCAATATTGTTTTTTAAGATTAGGTATATAACTACGTTAATATTGTTAGGCATCTATACATATTTACTTCATATTTTAAATGAAAGCCCGGTGTCCCAGTTACCCTATAAATTTTTGAAGAATGGGGTAACTGGAACATGTATCCGGGGTAACTGTGCCATGCTGGATCCAGTTACCCCAATAGTTATAAATAATTTTTTGGAGTTTCTCTTAGCACGGAAAGAAAATTTCCCCATTGTTTTTTGCTCACAATAAAGAAACTTATAGAATACCTTATTAAAATTACTTAATAAAACAAAAAAAAAGCATACTGAGTGATATCAAACCAAATTTGTTGACCCCTTGAGAGGCGGTGATGCCGTTATGGCATCACATAATTTTAATTCCTAATTGCCACATTGGCACAGGAATTTTATAATGAAAATTTCTCCTTTACTAAGTACGCGAAAATATACTTCTACTTGTTTACAAATAGATTCTCTTGTAAATACTGGTTTCATTAAATTATTTCAACATTTTACGAATACAAGTACCTTGCCACTGAAAGCCAGATAGCCAAACCTTGAAATTGTACGATACACGGGGGTCGCATTCTATAGGGAAACTTTTATTGTTCTTATCACTATTTTGAAAATAATATCTTAATCTTTCTTTAGAATATGTTAAATAAAATTATCATGAAGGTAACTAATTAGGAGTTCTGGTAGGAACAATAAAATTTCCCCTGTATAATGCGACTCCTAGATACAGATAAAGTACATAAGTACTTACGTTGCCGTTTGTTCATAGCTATTTTTTTCCTTAAAATACCCATGTGACTTTGATACGTATTACCTATACTAAAGTACATAAGTACTTACTTAATTTTTATGTTTTTGGTATAAATAAATCTAATATTTTCATTTTTAGTGCTTTTTAGACACATTGACAGCAAGGGTTTCCCTTACAACGCTGTTTATTGACACATAATTTACATGATCTGCCTGGTTTAAATTTTTTTAAGTTGTTTACACTTTTCCAAACAGGACATGATGATGAAATATGCATATTTTTATATTTTTAAATATTAAAATGTAATTTTGAGCATTTCTGTCTGATAGAGGGAACCTAACTGAACACATTTACAGAATTTCAGACTTTAGTTCAAATGTACATTAGCTTTTTGAAGCTGAATTGTCAGAAGCTCCAGAGCCACATTGTAAAACCATCACCCAGTTGCCCCAATTAACCTTATATAATTGTACGAAACCCTGTGTGCGCGAGTAATACTCGCGCTTGATCGTTTATTCATTTATATAAAGTACGAGTCTTTCAACAGACTGAAAATTTCGTGTGGAAATTTATTTTTAATAACTCTGTATAAATGTTTATCTTTCGAAAAACAAAATTATCGTTAATTTTAAATATATTGTAAAAGTGTTTTGACACTTAATTAGTGTTAAAAGTGTGATTATTAAATAATCATCAATCACTCTTTCAGGGTAAATTTCTTCACCATTTCATTTTTAAAAGCACGCATGTACAATTAAAATGTAGTAGAATTATTTGAAACTTTTTCTTCTGTATCTTCATTAAAATATAACTGACCGCTTTTATTATTCTTAAGTATTTTTGATTTAATTGAGTGATCTATACAGTTATATTATATTCACATTCATTTATTATGTCTGTTACATATTTTTAAATTAGACTGAGTGGAACAATGGAGATCTTGCTGTAAGAAAAAGAACGTATTTACTAAGATTCAGGTTTCATTTGTTTAAGGGGTCACAGGACCTTTGCGTTTTATAAAACATTCAAAAAATGACCATTTTCTAAGTACCAGAACTAAAAAAATATGCAATTAAGATATTTTATCCTTTCTGATTAAAATATATATTCTTAAGTTTATTACGCAGAAAAATGTATGTTGTATATAGAAAAATTGTATTTAAATTTAAATTCTAAAAATTCAAATTACTAACACGCGTATGATAATAATTAAGTGCTGGACACACGATAAAACTTGAAAATATGCATATCCATAAAACATTTTGTATTAAAATAGAATTACACTGGTTTCCAAAAATTAAGGAAAAACAACAAAAGTAGCGATTACTCAAAATGTTACAAATAGATTTTAATAAAACAGGGCCAAAATGTACAACACGGGTAAAATATAAAATAGTAAGATATAAAATAACATTAAAAGAAATTACCAGACAATTGTGGTGTTTCAGAAATTAGCACAATTATAAAATGAAGAAAATAAATATGGCAGTTTGGTATAGGAAAAGTACCATTAATATGGAATACGATCAGCCCTAGAAGCAATACAGTACATACAGCGATGTGTCATGCTGTCAATTATGCGATTGATAAGTTTTTACGATGTGAGCCCTGTGCGGTCTAGCGTTATCGTCCTGTAACAGAAAATCCTTACCTATTGCAGCGGCATAAGGGCTCACATAAGCATCAAGAATGTCATCTCTATAGACGTGAGCATTCATAGTTCCACGTGGAAAGACATAGAGGTCTGTACGTCCGCCAAAGATCCCCCAAAGAGATACCATTCCAAACACAGACACTGCCTCCTCCATACGAATCTCTTTTACGAATGTTTGATGGATGATAGCGGGTTTTCTGACCTCTCCAAATCAAACAATGGCTACTATCTCTTTGAAGGCTAAACTGGAACTCATCCGTGAAGAGAACACGCCTCCATTGATCAGCCATCTAGTGGACATATTGACGTGTCCAACTTCAACGTTCCCTCCGGTGACATGAGGTAAGCGGCACAGAAATGTCTGGTAGCATTGCGTAAAGAGCACCTTCATAAAGCTTTCTACGCACAGTAGACGTTGATACCAACTTTTCAGTGGCTGCAAAAAGGGAGAGATGAGAGGGTGTTGCTGTTCTATTCCTTCGTTCTCATAACCGCAAATATCGGTCATTGGTGCATCTCGTAGCTGTTGCCCGTCCTTGGCTAAATCTTCTCGAGGCCGAACCAGTGGTTTGAAATTGTTTCCAAAGCGTATGAATAACAGAAGGAATCAGATTTAGCTATCTGGCTACCTCTGTCTAACTTTGGCCTACCTACAATCTTCCAATAGCTCTATATCGCAGTTATGCGGACAAATGATACATCGAGATCTTACTAATGAATTGGCTATCTAAGTTTTCTTATCTCATTATCATAACGACACCAGCAGTCGTATTCTCTAGTATGATTTTTATGCTCCTCACAGATGACGCAATCCGACTGCAGCGCCACTAATTTGCATTTTGTAATTTTATTCAGCATCTTTTAGTTAGCAACATATGCAAATTTCATACAGATAGGTTAATTTTTGAACGAGTTATCGCTCTTTTTGCGATTTTTCCTTAATTTTTGGAAACCAGTGTATAACACACTTACCTCTAACATAAAATCAAAACATATGCAAAAAGTAAGGGTCTAAAATTTAATTTTTTCAAAAAATTGTAAAACTTCTAAAAATTAAAAGAAAAATTATATTTTTAATGTACAGAAAAAATTAAATATAAACTATGCCAATTTTTTTGTTTTTAACATGTAGACTATAGCTAAAGTTTTAAAACTGTACCTTACATAGTTTGAAAGTAAAAAAGAGGGCCAACTCAAAATTTACTAATGTGAGTAAATGCATTTTAAAGTTTCATTATTCATTTACCAAGTAAATATTTGAAATGTGAAGTATTATACATTCCTTTAAAACATTTTTGTACTATTGTGCTATGGAACTTGGCGATCGGTACAGACCATGGTCTATGTTTATGTGTAAAATTTAATAATGCTGTCCAAAGGTAAAAACAGCTATTTAGATTTGGTATCCCATTGATATAGATGGGGGCTTAGTTACCACATTGATGATTGTCTTTTTATGAACATGTGATGAAACGTTGAAACGCGTTGAAAGCCTAGAAACAAAACTGTGTGTGATGGCGAATTTCCTAGAAACATCTGCAACTTGTTGCCCTTCCACCAGATTTCCAAATATCCGTCAGCTTCTAAAATCATATAAATGGTGTCTGCTAGACATGACAATATATTTTAACCTTTTTAAAATTAAACGTGGAACACTCACTGGCTGCACTAATTTTTTATGTATCTCAGATTTTTTTTATGTTCACTTACATATTAAAATATAAAAGGTATTCCATAATAGACGAAATGCTTCTCTCTCACTCTTCTTATATATATACCGGGTATCCTAAAAAGGACTGACTGATTTTAAAATTCAATAACTTGCAAACGATGACAGATATTTAAAAATTCTTGCAGGAGGGTTATGTATAAGGTCAAAAGTTTTTTTTTTACAGTCATTTTCGATTTTAGTTCGAATTACAAACAATAGATTACGCTGCGATCTATAGACACTAAATTCAGGCTCGGATTTTGGTACTTCGGTACCACTCAATATATTTTAACCTCCTTTTCCGCATGGAAGAAATGAAAAGCCAAAAAAATCGAACCTGTATTTAGCGCCTATTGCTTACAGCGTCATCTATTGTTTGTAATTCGAACTAAAATCGAAAATCACTGTAAAAAAACTTTTGACCTTATGCATAACCCTCCTGCAAGAATTTTTTAAAAAATATCCTTCACCGTTTCCAAGTTATTGAATTTTAAAATCAGTCAGTCCTTTTTAGGACACCCGGTATATATATATATATATATATATATATATATGTGTGTGTGTGTGTGTGTGTGTGTTTGTGTAATATTATTAATTCTTCCTTCGCGCTATTTCCTTTTAGTATGCTAAATATGGCATATTCACTAATTTCCTATTATTTAATGATATCTATCATTAATCATATTAAATTCACATTTAATTAATCATCTTACTCAAATTACTTAAATATAAAGCTTTTAGTTTCTTCCTAAATTGTATCATTATTTCTGACCATTCTATTATTTAGTGTGAATTCGAATGCATTTAAAAGAACACAATCTTTTTTACCTATTTTATTCCGAGAATCTTTCGCACGCTGGGACAGTTTTTACTTCAAAATCCATCCGCTCCAAATTGGCAAGACTATTTACTAAAACACACCCATTAGACGTGACGTAGGCTGCAAGCGTGCATTTAATCCACTCATTGGCCAGAGCGCGGGCGACGTTATGATTTCTGTTAATTCCATCAAGACAAAAAGAAGACGCATGGAACGGTTCCGCAGAAATTGTTCGATTTTACACTTACCAACGTCCTGATGACAGGTAGTTCTTTGACAGTACCCGGCAAAGAGGAAAATTGCTGGCCAGCATCAAGATAGATGCTGGCAATGATGGAGAAGTGCTGGCTAATGGTCTACCAGTGCATGGCCACTGCTGGACAGCTTCGGTCAACTTTGCTGTTGGAAACCATCAGATAAAATTCTGATCGTCCTTCGTTTTATTTCATGCGCTGACCCACCACACAATGGAAGTGCACGAACTTTTGCAGTGTTATTGATGGAAAACATTACACTAGGTGGCGTAATTTATCTAATTAAAAAAATTCACTAATTGTAATTTTTATTCAAATATATTAATCTGAAGTGTAAAAATACTTAAACAATTACGTTTCAAGTTTAACAAATAATAATTTATTAGTCTTTTGGATATTTTGTCAAGTGCATAGTAAAATAAGTGTTATTTTTATCACCCCGCGGCAGATTAATGAATTTGAACACAAATCTGAAATGAATATCATAACACAATTTAAGCCGTGAAGCTAATATTTTTTAAACTGTAAATAATATAGCACAACTTCCACCAACAAAATAAATAAGTAAATGGATAAATAAATAGTTTTTAGGTAGATTTCGTATGAAATACTACCTATTTGGATCGTTCCTATGTTGGAATTTCTGAAAAAGTTTTGCAGATCTCACCGATCATGACCCCTAGAACCCCAAAACACCCTCAGTAAAAACTTTATCTATCTATCTATCTATCTATCTATCTATCTGTCTATCTATCTATATCACTTATTTCTGGACACGATAACTTTCGTAATTCTGCACCAATCTCTTCCAAACTGATACATAAAATCAAAGGGCATAAAATCTCGGTCAAGTTCGTTAATGGGCAAAATCGGACCAAAAGGATGGAAATAGGGAGGGGTTTTGTGAAAACCGAAATCCCTCCATAACTTCTTAATTTTTGTACATATCAAATCAGTTTAAAGATTTTCTTACTTCTAAAAATAGGTCCAAAATTTTATGTATCACAGATTTTTGATAAAGTTAAAAATGGGCTCAAAGGGCGCAAAAAATAGGGTTTTTGGGAGAAAAAAATTCATAACTTCGTATATTCTCAACATATCAATTCCAATTAATTTTATTATAAATCTCCTTAATATTATCTACAACTTTTATATTCACAAGTTTTTGATAGGACCAATTCGTACCGCAAAAAAAAAAAATTAAAAACGAAAACAAAAAGGGAGTTTGAAGAAGTAAAAAATCCATAACTCCGTCAATTCAAAAGATATAAGATCCCCATGAATTTATCATATACCTTCTTAATATTGTCTACAACATCTATAAACAAGTTTTGAATAGGACATATTGTTACAGCAAAAACAAATTAAAAATACACAGCGGTTGAAGAAAAATATCATCCAAGTAAGGGTGTATTGAAATCCAAACTGCGTATTTTCTGACAAATTTTACAATTCATTTTTGCTCTCAAAGGCTTCCAATTGGTAAGTTTTCTTACTCAGAAACTATATAATGTACCGTAATGGTCAATGTTTTTGATAGAGGCAGAATATATTTTTAAAAAAATGCTGTTAAAGTGGGCATTTTGAACCGAATTTCCCGAAGCGGATTGTGTTGGAAAAATCATTGCAATAAGGATCCACTCAAATCCAAACTGCTTATTTTCCGACTCATTTTTAAATTCATTTTTGCTCTCAACGCATTTAATTGGTAGATTCGCTTATTCAGAAAGTATATAATGTACCACAATGATCGATTTTTTGATAGAGGCAGTATATATTTCAAAAAATGATGTCAAAGTGGGCATTTTGAACGGAAATTCCCGAAGCAATTGTGTTATCACTTTCTTCTGGGCACGATAACTTCCGCAATTCTGCACAAATCTCTTCCAAACTGATACATAAAATCAAGAGACATAAAATCTTGGTCAAGTTCGTTAATGGGCAAAAGCGGACAAAGGGGATGGAAATAGTGAGGGGTTTTGTGAAAACCGACAAAACCCCATAACTTCTTAATTTTGTACATGTCAAATCAGTTTAAAGTTTTTATTACTTCTAAAAATAGCGCCAAAAATTCATGCATCACAGATTTTTGATAAAATTTAAAATATGCTCAAGGGGCGCAAAAATAGGGTTTTTGGGAGAAAAAAATTCCTTACTTCGTCAATTCTCAAGATATCAAATCCAATAATTTTATTATACATCTCCTTAATATTATCTACAACTTTTATATTCACAAGTTTTTGATAGTACCAATTCGTACAGCAAAAAAAAAAAATAAATAAATAAATAAATAAATAAATAAAAACGAAAACAAAAAAGGGGGGTTGAAGAAGAAAAATTTTCATAACTCCGTCAATTCACAATATATAAAATCTCCATGAATTTATCACATATCTTCTTAATATTGTCTTCAACTTTTATATAGACAAGTTTTGGGTAGGACAAATTCTTACAGCAAAAACGAATTAAAAATACACAGTGGTTGAAGAAAAAAATCATCTAAGTAAGGGTGTATTGAAATCCAAACTGCGTATTTTCTGACTAATTTTGCAATTCATTTTTGCTCTCAAAGGCTTCCAATTTTCACGTTTTCTTACTCAGAAACTATATAATGTACCGTAATGGTCAAGTTTTTGATAGGGCCAATTCTTACAGCAAAAACAAATTAAAAATTCATAGCGGTTGAAGAAAAAAATCATCTTATTAAGGGTGCATTCATATCCAAACTGTCTATTTTCTTACTCATTTTTAATTTCATTTTTTCTCTCAATCGCCTCCAATTGCTAGATTCTCTTATTCAGAAACAATATAACGTACAGTAATGATCGATTTTTTGATAGAGGCAGAATATATTTCAAAAAATGATGTCAAAGTGGGCATTTTGAACATAATTTCCCGCAGCGATTGTGTTAGAAACGAAAAAATATTGCCCTACTGAGAAAATAATTGTTTATTAATCATGTTTTAATTAATTGAAAGAAAAATAAAAAGTCCTTCCGGCCAGTGCCGGGAGGAAGAGGTAGCTTTCATAATCCTTATTTAAAAAAAGCCAACTTATATCATGCAAACACACGAAGCTCAATTTACTGGAAAACGAATATAGGAGATTCAATACTAATTTTTATCAATATAATGAATGAGAATTTCACGAAATTAGTCAGCTTAATCCAAGCTGCTTTTCTTTAAAGTAATTTATATTTGGCTGCCAAATTCGGCAATTTCTTAAAGTGCCTGTCATTTTAAGAAAACATGGTGGATCAGGCTAAGCAGTACTGGTCGAGACCTTAGTAATTTCTGTGCACATGCTCACTCATATCGGAATCGGTTAATATATAGGAGTGCTGTCGCATGCAAAAAATCAGATTTTTCAAAATGTCACCCACAATAGAAATTGAAACTGCTATATCTGAGCCATTTTAGGTAGCTTTCTTTACAAAAAGCTACCTATTGCAGCCGTTCGGAGGAAAGCGATTTCAAAAAATGTTGGTATATTTTCATCGATCATGACCCCCAGACCCCGAAACCACCCTCCGTTCAAAATTGATATATATATATATATATATATATATATATATATATATATATATATATATATATATATATATATATATATATCTGACCTATGTCACACTATAACTCTCGTATTTATGAACCGATTTGGATTTAATTCGGTGTGTACATAGTACATACCAATGTTTCGACCGAGTTCGTTGGCCAGCTTCATCAGCCATTTTGTTTCAAAATGGCGGCCATTTAAAATTTTTTAAAAAATTTAAAATTTGAAATGTGGTACCAAAAAATTGAAAATGGAAAAATATTTTTTTCTTATGTATTTGACCTTTATACAAAGACTCCGTAGCAGTTTTTGTTTCGTCTATATCTTAAAAAATGGCTGAGTTATAGCATTTTGAATTTCTAGCGAAGCTGACATTTTGAAACGTCCTGAAATTTGTCACGCGATAAAAGGCGTATTTATGAACCGTTTTGGATGTAACTTCGTTTATACATAGTACAGACCAATGTCTCGAACGAGTTCGTTGGCCAGCTTCATCCGCCATGTTGTTTCAAAAGGGCGGCCATTTGAAATTTTAAGAAAAATTTAAATTTGAAATGTGGTACCAAAAAATTGAAAATTGAAAAAATATTTTTTTCTCATGTGTTTGACCTTGATAAAAAGATTCGGGAGCAGTTTTTGTTTCGTCTATATCTTAAAAAATGGCTGAGTTATAGCATTTTGAATTTCTAGCGTGGCTGACATTTTGAAACGTCCTGATTTTTGCCACGTGATAACAGACATATTTATGAACCGATTTGGATGTACCTTGGTGTGTACATAGTACACACAAATAACTCAACCGAGTTCGTTGACCAGTTTCTTTCGCCATCTTGTTTCAAAATGGTGGCCATTTAAAAAAATTTAAAAAAAATTAAATTTAAAATGAGATACCGAAAAATTGGAAAATGAAAAAGATTTTTTTGTATGTGTTTGACCTTAATACAAAGATTACGGAACAGGTTTTGTTTCGTCTACATCTAAAAAAATGGCTGAGTTATAACATTTTGAATTTCTATTGTGGCTGACATTTTAAAACGACCTGATTTTTGTCACGCGATAACAGGCGTATTTATGAACCGATTTGAATGTAACTTGGTCTGTACATAGTGCATACCAATGTCTCGACCGAGTTCGTTGGCCAGCTTCATTCGCCATCTTGTTTCAAAAGGGTTACCATTTTAAAAAAAAAAATGTAATTTAAAATTTAAAATGAGGTATTAAAAAATTGGAAAATGAAAAAGATTTTTTTTATGTGTTTGGCCTTGATACAAAGATTCTGGAGCAGTTTTTGTTTCTGAAAATTTGTTCTTTTGTTTATATCTTAAAAAGTGGTTGAATTACAGCACTTTGAATTTCTATCATGGCTAACACTTTGAAACGATCTTGTATTTGTCACGCGATACCACACGTATTCGCCTATTTCGATGGAAGAAGGCATGTGGATAGTATACATCAATATCTCGACCAAGTTCGCTGGCCAGCTTCATCCGCCATCTTGTTTCAAAATGGCGGCCATTAAATTAAAAAAAAATTATATTTAAAGTGAGGTGCAAAAAAATTAGAAATTGAAAAAGGTTTCTTTCTTAAGTATTTGACCTTGATATAAGGATTCAGGAGCACTTTTTGTTTGTCTTTATCTTAAAAAATGGCTCAGATATAGCAGTTTCAATTTCTAAAGTGGGTGACATTTTGAAAAATCTGATTTTTTGCCTGCGACAGCACTCGTATATATCAACCGATTCCGATATGAGTGAGCATGTGCACAGCAATTACTAAGGTCTCGACCAAGTTCACTGGTTAGCCTCATCTACCATGTTGTCTTAAAATGGCAGGCACTTTAAGAAATCGCCGAATTTGGCAGCCAAATATAAGTGACTTTAAATAAAAGCAGCTTGGATAAAGCTGACTAATTTCGCGAAATTCTCATTCATAATGATTTAGTATTGATAAAAATTAGTATTGAATCTCCTACATTCGGTTTCCACTTAATTGAGCTTCGTGTGTTTGAATAATATAAGTTGGCTTTTTAAAAATAAGGAATAAGAAAGCTACCTCTTCCTCCCGGCACTGGCCGGAAGGACTTTTTTAAGGTAAAGACAAACAAAAAATGCTCCTGAATCCTTATATCAAGATCAAATACTTAAGAAAGAAACCTTTTTCAATTTCTAATTTTTTTGCACCTCACTTTAAATATATATATATATTTTAATTTAATGGCCGCCATTTTGAAACAAGATGGCTGATGAATCTGGCCAGCGAACTTGGTCGAGGTGTTGATGTATACTATCCACATGCCTTCTTACACCGAAATAGGCGAATACGTGTGTTATCGCGTGACAAATACAAGATCGTTTCAAAATGTTAGCCATGCTAGAAATTCAAAGTGTTATAAATCAACCATTTTTTAAGATATCAACAAAAGAACAAATTTTCAGAAACAAAAACTGCTCCGGAATCTTTGTATCAAGGCCAAACACATAAAAAAAATCTTTTTCATTTTCCAATTTTTTAATACCTCATTTTGAATTTTAAATTTCATTTTTTTAAAATGGCAACCCTTTTGAAACAAGATTGCGAATGAAGCTGGCCAACGAACTCGGTCGAGACATTGGTATGTACTATGTACAGACTAAGTTACATCCAAATAGGTTCATAAATACGCCTGTTATCGCGTGACAAAAATCAGGTCGTTTTAAAATGTCAGCCACAAGAGAAATTCAAAATGCTATTACTCAGCCATTTTTTTTAGATATAGACGAGAGAAAAACTGTTCCGGAATCTTTGTATTAAGGTCAAACACATACAAAAAAAATCTTTTTCATTTTCCAATTTTTTGGTATCTCATTTAAATTTTTTTATTTTTTAATTTTTTTAAATGGCCGCCATTTTGAAACAAGATGGCGGATGAAGCTGGCCAACGAACTCGGTCGAGATATTTGTATGTACTATGTACACACCAAGGTACATCCAAGTCGGTTCATAAATACGCCCGTTATTACGTGAGAAAAATCAGGACGTTTCAAAATGTCAGCCACGCTAGAAATTCAAAATGCTATAACTCAGCCATTTCTTAAGATTTAGACGAAACAAAAACTGCTCCCGAATCTTTTTATCAAGGTCAAACACATAAGAAGAAAATATTTTTTCAATTTTCAATTTTTGGTACCACATTTCAAATTTAAATTTTTCTTAAAAATTTAAATGGCCGCCATTTTTAAACAAGATCGCGGGTGAAGCTGGCCAACGAACCCGGTCGAGACATTGGTATGTACTATGTATAAACGAAGTTACATCCAAATCGGTTCATAAATACGCCTTTTATCGCGTGACAAAATTCAGGACGTTTCAAAATGTCAGCCACGCTAGAAATTCAAAATGCTATAACTCAGCCATTTTTTAAGATATAGACGAAACAAAAACTGCTCCGAAATCTTTGTATAAAGGTCAAATACATAAGAGAAAAATATTTTTCCATTTTCAATTTTTTGGTACCACATTTCAAATTTTAAGTTTTTAAAAAATTTTTAAATGGCCGCCATTTTGAAACAAAATGGCGGATGAAGCTGGCCAACGAACTCGATCGAGAGATTGCTATGTACTATGTACACACCGAATTACATCTAAATCGGTTCATAAATAAGCCTTTTATCGCGTGACAAAATTCAGGACGTTTCAAAATGTCAGCCACGCTAGAAATTCAAAATGCTATAACTCAGCCATTTTTTAAGATATAGACGAAACGAAAACTGCTCCGGAATCTTTGTATAAAGGTCAAATACACAAGAAAAAAATATTTTTCCATTTTTAATTTTTTGGTACCACATTTCAAGTTTTAAATTTTTTTAAAAATTTTAAATGGCCGCCATTTTGAAACAAAACGGCGGATGAAGCTGGCCAACGAACTCGGTCGAGACATTGGTATGTACTATGTACACACCGAATTTCATCGAAATCGGTTCATAATTACGGGAGTTACAGTGTGACATAGGTCAGATATATATATATATATATATATATATAGATATATATATATATATATATATATATATATATATATATATCAATTTTGAACGGAGGGTGGTTTCGGGGTCTGGGGGTCATGATCGATGAAAATATACCAAAATTTTTTGAAATCTCTTTCCTCCGAACGGCTGCAATAGGTAGCTTTTTTGTAAAGAAAGCTACCTAAAACACAGGATGCTTATAAATCTTTTCAAAAATCACGTCAGCATGTTTCATATTTATTTATTTATTTTTTTTTTTATTAAAAATGAATCTGAAAATGTGCCAGAAAATTTCGAGTTGTTGAGTATGGAAAAATATGTTTTTAATATCGCCTATAACATGATTCTGATAAGACCAGCTATTTTATAAAAAGGAAATAAAAACTCGTCAAAAGCAGATAGATAAAACTGTTAAAGTGGATTTATATCTAATAATGATCTAGTTTTTGTTGGTGAAATTAGTATACTTAACTTCGGAATCTACCTCTGCCTGTAGGCCGGGCCGGCAGGGATTTTTTTTTTATTTCAACGCACTCTTTTTTTCTTAAATCTGGTTTTACTAAGTTACAAAGAATTTCGGTTTTCATAATTTGCACAGTTGAGAATCAATCAGCGTATAACATATATAGCATTTATATACAATACAGTAATTTCTATTCAAGTTTAATGATTGGAAACGCAAATCACAAAAGAACCAAACTTTAAATAGTGTAATCAGAGCTGAAAAACTACGAGCGGTCCAAGAATATTCTGAAAGTGCCTATTCATGTCCCCTCTCGGAAACCAAACAGCACGGAACGCGGTTAGTACTGTGGAGTGTGACCACGTAGAAACCGCTGCAAGTTCAAATATGTCTGGAGAAATTTCTATTATAGACACTTCTACAGATATTTCTATAGCTTTTGGTGAAACTAGCTTATAGATAAAACGGGCCATAATTCTATAATATTCAATAATACTTTTTCTGTAAGTTTTTTTTCTAGAATTCTATACGAAATCTTTGTAAGGGAAAGTTCTGGCCCAACAAAGGAATAGCAGTAGGATAGATGCTAGCACTGCAGGAAAAGTGCCGGATTGAAGTAAAGTAATGGCATACCAATGTTGGTCAGCTGTTGACCATCACTGATGGGCCAGCTGCATTCCGAACGGACACTTTTGTAATAGTTTAAATAATGGCACCATTGCACTTTATTGCTGGTGGCAGTGCTGGCTGCCATCTTTTTTTCCAGCTGATGGCCCACTGTTTCTTTCTTTGCAGGGTATTTTTACTTCACGATCATTTTGCAAATTTTGAGACGAAAGTTTATCAATGGAAATGTATGGGAATGATTTTCGATAATGTGCTGTTAATAAATGCATGAAGGCCTAAGCTGACTCATTATTTCGTAATGGAGAAACTCCTTTTTTCATTCCACAGCCTGTGTATTATCACTCCACGATCTGCACCAACATCAACACAACGCATCGGCTACTTATCGAATCATAATGATTCGATTCACAACTGATATGCTGTATTAAATCTGTAGGAGTTACATAACATCTAGCAATGCATTTTTCTTCGATTGAATGCTTCACAGAAAGCACACAGGAATTTCCACAATTTTACAGTAAGCCGTGCAGGATTTTCAGAATCTACGAGTATTGAGTTAAATGTGATAATCTTAGACGACCTCGCATTATACAATATGATACGGTGATTAAAATTTTAGGGAAAGAGTTATGATGCAACAAAGCTCAGCTATTGTGATCCCCGATGAACCCCAGTCAACGAAATTAGAATAAAATCTACAATAAATCCACGTATTGTGTCTATTTGAGGATAACTTTAAGTTATATTAAATATCGATTGGATGCCAAGTTGCGTAAGTTTTAAATAAATATATGTATATTTATTTATTCTTTTTATTTTTGTTTTAACTCTGAATAATTCTAAAGAAAATGATTATTATACAAATGTTTTATTAGATTTATTTATTAATTTGTTGTTATTTATAAAGGATCGGTATACCTTTGAATTCTAATATCTATATTTGTTAAAATATATTTTATTTTTATTATCTATTTAAAACTATTTTATATTTGTTAATTATTATATTAGTGAAAGGTATTCTTCTATACTATTGCGTAAGCCAGATCACACGAAACTAGCTACGATTCATTGCTTACTGAAATTTCTAGTAACACTAAAATGAATAAAAACGCATTAAATACCAGTCCTTTTCACCTTGAGTCATGAATTTATTAAGAATTGAAATAATTCATTTCAATGTGACAGTGTGTTCTTGTTATTATATTATGAGATTTTATATTACTGAAAGTATTCTTTGTGTGTTAGTACGTTTATATTTTCTACCCTGATTGGAATAACATATCGGGGAGTTAAGGGTTATGTTGTATTGTGCTATTAAGGTCTGGAAGCATTAGGGATTCTAAAATTGGATATTCTAGTTTTATTTCTTTGAAATTAAATAACAATATGCCTGAAACTGTGTAAATTATGCACACAAATTTCAGAATTTCTAATAGAAAAATTCCATAAAGTTGAGATTTCTAGATTTTCTGATTTTTCCTCTCTCAGATTAAATGACCTAAGTGAACTAGAAAATTACTTCCATAAAAAAGATTAAATTCACCGAAAATTACATCTATGTGAAACAATCATAGTGCAAGGACTTACAGATGGCTTAGCGCCACAATACCAGAATATTTTAATTGTAAGTTCCCCAATAAACACTATGGATTGGTATAAATTAGTATGACAACTTGTAGTCATCCCAAATTCTACAAGAATACTACAAGAAACAACAAAATACTAGATCTTTTACACAAAATGCTAGATCTTTTCAGCAAAATGATAGGCATTTCAGTCACAATATAATGCTCCCAGGCATTGGGTTCACCAACCAAATTCTAAAGCATATAATTCTAACTTTGATCCTAATTTCAATGCACATAATCCTAGATTTATGAATCCTGGAATGCAAAATAATCATTTTCAAATACATTACCCGTCTAGACCTTGCAGGATTTGCTTAAATAAAGGAATGCTTAATGCTTTCATTGAGAGATTAATTGTGTGTTTAATGTTAACCCTTTACAATCTGATGCTCCTCGCATTCCCCAACAATAATCTACTGATAGCATCTGACAACTGATTGTTTCTGCTTATACAAATCAAAATTACGCCTTTATTATGCTAGAAAATTAATGCTAGAATAACAAAAATTTAAAGCAAGTTATGCTAGAAAAGTAATGCTACCATAACAAAAATTAAAAACAAGTGATTCTAGAAAAGTAGTTCCAGCATAGCAAAAATTAAAAGGAAGTGATGCTAGAAAAGCAAAAATTAAAAGCAGCAGAGGGTAGAAAAGAAATGCTAGAATAGAAAAAATGAAAGCAAGTGATGCTAGAAAATTAATGCTACAATAGCAAAAATGAACAGCAGGTGATGCTAGAAAAGTAATACTAGCATAGCAAAAATTAAAAGCAAGTGATGCTAGAAAAGTAATGCCAGCATAGCAAAAATTAGCAAGTGATGCCAGAAAAGCAAGAATTAAAAGCAGCTGATGATAGAAATGTAACGCTAGAATAGCAACAACAAAAAGCTACAATTATGTTACTTTAGTATGCATTAGTGTGAATTACTGCTGGAATAGCAGAAATTACAAGCAAGTGGTGGTCTTGATTGCTGCTACGCCAGCAACATATTCAAGAAACACATGCTGGATTATATAAGCTGACCAAGCTGTAATGTGGGTCAATACACACAATGATTTGCTTGTGATTCTGGTGGAACCAGTAAATGTGTTATGGTAGTTTGTGCTATTTTACTTGTTGGGATACAGCATTTAATGCTTGTCTATCAAAGAAATACCAGCATGAATTTCGACCTGGGTTATGAACTTTAATAGGTGAATTTGATTTTGAATTAACTCTAGTATATAAGTAAAGCGAGAAAAAATTTGTACATTATTATTGTTAATTTTTATTACTGATATTTTATATTTTTATCCTATATTCACACGTTTTTAAGGGGGGGGGGGATAGTGTTATATTATTAATTCTTCTTTCGAGATATTTCCTTTCATTATGCTAAACAAGGCATATTCACTAATTTTCTTTTCTTTAATAATATCTATCATTAATCCTATTAAATCCTCCTTCAATTAATTATTATCTTACTCAAATTACTTAAATATAAATCATTTACTTTATTCCTAAATTGTATCATTATTTCTGACAATATCTATCATTTAGTGTGAATTCGAATGTTTTTAAAAGAGCCATTTTTTTTACTTATTTTATTCCGAGAATATTTCATACGCTGGGTTATTTTTTACTTCAAAATCCACTCGCTCCAAATTGACAAGACTCTTTACAAAATCACTTCCATTGGCCGTGATGTAGACTTCACCCGTGCCTTTAATCCGCTCATTCGCCAGAGCTCGCACGACGTCATGATTTGAATCATGATGATAATGATTCATGATGATAATTTAATATATCATATGTCTACATGTTAATAAGTTAATCCTAAAAATGACTATGGTTAACGTGATGAGCCATGTATTGAAAAAGCTGTCAGCTGGGTTGCGTTGCATTGTGGGACAGGGTGGGGAGGAGTTATGAAATATGTTCCACTTATTTCGAAAAATGGCTACAAATAATTAATATCATTTTGCATTATTTAGTTTTTGATAAATGTCAAAATCGATTTTAGAATTGAATTGACTACATTTTTATGGGAGGTAACTGGGTGTATTATGGCCACACCTGCTAATAATTTCATCCTTTGGTTTCCACTTTTTGCATTTACAATCCTTTAATTTCAGATACAAGTAAAGTTCTGTTTATAAATAGGAAAATAATGTGATCATGAAGGAACATTTTAAATTGAATCACTTTCAAAAATTCGCATTAGAAGAGAAATTATGTCTGAGACACTTTGAAATCTTTTCATATGATCAAGGTGCGATTAAATATTTAAATTCAATTTTCCCAAAACGACGAATTTTACCATTGCACGCACGATTTCTGAAAAATGGTTGGCTAGAATTTCACGTTATTTGCACAGAGTATATGAAACGTATAGAGGCACAAAATGACCTATTATTATGTTTCCCAAGTAAGATGTTTAGAATATACGACTACTTTTGTATAAAAAACCCTCTATATTTCGAATTTCTTTGAAACAGAATTTTTTTCTCTGGGTCTGCACATTTTATTTGTTTCATTATAAGTCATTTTAGGAACACATTATATCTGTACTCATTACAAAAATCTTGGCTTGATTGAGCATTTCAGGTGTGAAAAATCATGCGTGCAATGCATGCAAGAATATTTCTTTAGTAAAAATTGTATTATATTGAAAAATAAATTTAAATACTTTATATGTGTGTAAACTTTCTTGAGAACTATAATTTATAAGATAAACTTTCTTGATGTGTTTTAAGTTTCATAATTAAAAGCCTATTAATCATAGTGTGAAGGCAACTGCTATAGAGATAACTTTTTCAAGTATTTTGTTAGTCCAAAGGTTACCTAACCATTTAAAAAGATACCTTTTTATAGGAAATATATATGCTATAACAACTTACACTTAGATAACTGCATCTTCCAGAGGAAGTATTTTCTATAAAATAAATGCTCCTGCTTAAATCTTACGTAATTATATTAACTCAAATAGACTTTTAGGAACGCAATTCTCAAAATATTATGTAATAGATTTCATTTATCTTGCTCTACTCTCCGAGTTCCTGCAGATTGTAACATTTAATCAATCAATGAATAGAAATTAACGATGCTTAGAGTTTGAAAAATAATTGATTTCGAAAAATATTAATTAATTATTATTTATATATATATTTGAATGAAAACTCTAAATTTATAGTACAAATAAAATTAAATTTGTTTATTGCCTAAATTTTATTAAAATTAGATAGATTATTACACTTATAAAGTAATTATCTTTTACGCACTTAATATCAAAAAAATATCAGTAACAATAATGTTACTGTCTAATATTACATTTCACGAGCTTCTCGTGTAATTTATCAGGATCGTTTCATAACGGTATAGAAAATTTGGTACTTACATAGACCGGGAGCCGGCAGCACAGACAATCACCTCATCGAGTTCACGGATGAAATTCTAGGATTAGTTAAATCTTGATTCGCATATTAAAACGCAATCGGTCTGCCAAGTCATATCTTGGTGGAAAACACCGGAAAATCCGATTTTAGCGGCTGACTCGTAGGTTTACCATTTTTTTCCCTGCACCCAAAGGTATGAAAACATGGAGGACTGGGAGCAGGAAAACACAATGGTAAACCTACGAGTCAGTCGCTAAAATCAGGTTTTCAGGTGTTTTCCACCAAGATATGATTTAGCAGACCGATTGCGTTTTAATATGCGAATCAAGATTTAACTAATCCTAGAATTTCATCCGTGTACTCGATGAGGTGATTGTCTGTGCTGCCGACTTCCGTTCAAATATTATTCGTGCCAGGAAGACAACTCGCAGAATCGATTGCCTATCGCCGATCGTGTTGTCTTTTGTTTCTGATTAAAAATAATTTTAACATAGCTCAAAAATTATTAATACTGTTAAAAGATTTAATAAAATTCATTTTAAGTTTTATTGGATAAACCAAATAAACCAAACAACGTTAAACATGGCGTTTTTCTGTGAAATTTTAAGTATTTAAATTTGCATTTCGCTTACTTATTAATGTATTTTTGACAAAAAGTTTTCCTAACACATTAAGCACCACGTCAGTCACCGGTGATTGACACTAAACTTTCCGTTTAGAACGGGTCACTTACCGATGACTGGCGGTCTAAAATATGATATAAAATTAAAAATATATATATTGTTTTAAGTAATTACTGAAAATGTATTTAAAATTTACTTACGTTTTATTTATTACAGGATTATACTTTCCTAAAAAAATACTTAAAACATCGTAAATTTTTCAGCTTCATTGTCAGTCACCGTGGCACTCAACATGTTAAATACGGTAAACTAAAACGCGTCAAAAGAAAAAGCCACTGTGCAGCATAAAAAAAAAAAACACCTCCTTTATGAAAAACGGTTTAGTAATTTAGTAATAATTTACATCTAAAGCAAAGTATATCAAATTTGGATTTGCTCATTGCCATTTTCAAAATTTATTTTAAGTCAGTTCTTTGATTTAGAAATATATAAACCGGTAGTTCATTTGTTAATAAAATTGTACTACCTTCATGCTAATGGTCGTTTTTAAAGAAAATACCTTGTCTGCATTTATCTGTACTAGGTGATGCAATGCAAGCTTCCCGGGTTAAAGAATCTAAATAATTTTTTAAGAGAAATCTGATAGACTTTTTACATTTAATGCATATTTTTCAGAACGTCCACTAACAACACCAAAAGTATTTTTATTTAAAATATAATTTATCAATTAAAATAAAATTTTTAAAATATTAAAAGCCATACTTTCGGATTGCCCGCATGCCAGGAAGCTAATTAAAAAATAGAGATAAAAAAATCATTGTTGAAAATTAATTAATTAAAAACTTCCGCCATTTATGTGCAAGAAATTACTTTTGAAAGAGCATAATTTTTTCTTCTTTTCGATAATGAAAATAGATAATGCAATAATCAAAAGTTTAAAAAAATTCAGTAAAAGCGAAATTTATTAATCAGGTGTTGCCATCGTCAATATGGCGCCAGCGTTACTTACAGACGTGTTTTTGCTTTATAATATAGATTGCATCTTCATTTACTATGTTTTCTATTGTAAAATTTAATTTCGTCGGGGCTGTAACACTAATGTATTTTTGGTAAAATCATACCACATACTGGAAATAAAGAAGATATATGTTTTAGTTCCTGGCAAATCCTTTAAACGTATCATTAAAAATGCAGAATATAAAATAGTACAGAAAGACAATAATTATAGAAACCACGTAATATTTTTAAAATATCGAATATGAAATGCAGTTCCAAAGTGGAAAGGAACAAATAATATAGGTTACTGTAGCTACAATGACCAGTGAGATTGAAGGTGTGTTTCAAATGGCATGAATAATACGTAGGTACGGAAAATCACTTAAAAAATGATATAAAAGGATATTCGATAGCAGTTTGAATTAAAAAAAAATAATGAAACTTTTAAAATTGAATTTGGATTTTGACAAAAGTTTTAAAATATTTGCAATCGGTTTCCGATTTTCACATTTAATGGGTGTTTGCAACACATATCCCGATATTTCGGCTTGACAAGATTATTAGTTGTATATATTTGTACTATATGTTCATTTTAAATATAGTAAACATTTATTTTAATACACGTTTTTGAATATATTTTTTTCTATTAGAAATATGTCGTTCATAAGAAAAAAAAAAACAGTTCTTCAACATAATTATTCATAATAATTTTTTTTTCAACAAAAGTGTTGCAGTCACAAAATAAGCGAAAAGTATGTTGTTTTAAAATACTAATTATATAATCAGCTATCAGATAATCAAATAATTTAAACACGAATTATTCTGAATTAGATGTAGAATATTAACGAAATTTTTAAACCATTTTGTTTAAAAGAATTTGCTATATAACTTTTATGTTGGAGAAGTTTTAATATTTTCATCATTGCCAACGAAAGAATACTTTTAGGATTTCTTCTTTAAGGAATGTTATTTGAATTTAGACTTATCTCAGAAGCTATCGTTATTTAATCCAAGGTTTAATACTTGCACCCAGCACTCGTCAAACCACGAATAACGTACATTTCTGTAATATGTTTAATTACATGCTATATATCTTGCAAATATACGAAATAGCAAAGAGAATAAACGAAACAAACAAACAAAAAAATCCATATCATTATTGTAAAAGACGTACACCATTCTTATGGAGCATTTTAAAGGTAAAAATGTGCGTCTTACACGCAAGAAAATATGGTAGTTCTAGGCATTTTGTAGCCACAAAAGGAAGATTTACTATAAATAATAATAAACACTTATTTCTGCCAAATATTTTTATCAACGCCCTGCTTTTCACTGTTTTGTAAAGTTTTTTGTGGATTATTTTAATTTTCAAATTACTATTTTAGAACGCTTAAATCTAAAATGTGAGCTTTGTTCTATTCGTTTAATCCGCCATATTAAACTTCCATCAAAAGTCAATGCTCAAACTTTCCTTAATATTAATAGCAATAAAGCCAGTCATAAACTAAAATTATTATAAATAATAGTTGTAAATATGTAGCTCATTACAAAATTTTGATTACAAGCAATGAGACATTTAATATTTATAAAGTAATGTCTCCTAAAAGACAAATGTTTTTCTAAATTTAATTAAGTTTTATAAAGCTATATGCATTTTTAATGTATGTCTGAGTAGGAAATGGCTTTTATAATTCCGTTAAATGGCTTTGTGCTACCTACTAAATTAATTAATTAATGGAATAAAATTCTAACGATTGACCAAACATTTTACAATTAAATAGAAATAGGGAGAAAAATAATCTTTTTTTTTGAGTATTTAATAAGAAATTCATTTTTAATGGATTACTGCTTTCGTTCATTTGAATAAAATGATTCAATAAATGCAAAAATATACAGAAAGTAAATAAATGCCGTTTACAAAATTAATTTCTGAATAGCTGTGCGCATTCAGAATGCTTTTTCTTGAAAAGCACTCTAGGAGACTATATTTTATCTATTTCGATTAACGTTTTGGATTTACAGTGGCGGTCAAAAGTTTCCGGCTAGTTAGTTTTTTTATTTGTTTTACAGAACGTTTTAGCAAAGAAGAGGTTCAATTGCTCCAAAAGTTAGGAATAAGCAAATTACCTCTGACCACGTGATCATTTTGATTAGTTACTTAAACTTGATGCAAAGGGGAGGAATTCAAAATTCGCGCGTGCAAAAGTTTCCGGCCATTCGTCATTCATTAGGTTTTGCTATCGCTAAAGTGGTTTTTTGGCCATGTTTGTTAATTAATCAAGGTGAATAATGTATTTGAGATTCAAAAATGAAAAGTTTAACAATTTATTTTTTCTAAATGTGTGATTTGTTGGTCGCTAAACGGACAATCCTTTCGTGAGATAGTGGCAAAGTTGTCGATCGGAAAATTCACTGTAAACGATATTTTAAAAATATATAAAGATGGTCATGGCCTTCGGAACTTGCAATGGTCCGGGGGACCCCGGAAAACGACTATTCTTGTGGACAGAATTATTAGAAGAAAAGCAGTTGATGACCCGCGCAACAATGCCGCTGCAATGCCACGCTATTTATGGTGTTATGGTTATAGCTGAAACAAGTCTATCTACAGTGCCAAGACGCTTATGTAACGTAGAACTTTATGCAACAGTTGGTGTTAAAAAACCTTTCATAAATAAGAAAATTCAGAGGGCCCGACTGGCATTTGCCAAGGAATACAAAGACTGGACAAGTGAAAACTGGAAAAAAGTACTATTTTCAGATGAATCGACGTTCAATCTTTATGTGAGTGATAAAAAACATTACAACCGACGACCTAAAAACGAAAGATAAGGTGCTAGATACATTATTTCTACAATGAAGTACGGCGGAGGACATGTTATGCTGTGGCGAGCATTTTCTGGAAAAAACGTGCCTGTCTGTTATTTGAAATCCGCAGCAAGATGAATAGTGCAATGCATAAGGATATCTTGCAAGATCATTTGCTGCCTTATTGGAGGAAAAATTGTGGTCGCAGATATTTGTTTCATCATGATAACGACCAAAAGCATACATGCAAGCTCGTCAAGCAGTGGCTTTCACACAAAAAAACTTCGCTTTTGAAATGGACAGCCCAATCATCCGATCTGAATACAATAGAAAATCGTTGAAACTAACTTCAAAACGTGTGTGGAATTATAAATACTCCAATTTAGCAGCATTTTCACAAAAATTGCAAGAACCGTGGACAAAATTTAACATTGATGATCTACAACTGTTCATGAATCGATGCCACGTTGCTGCGCCGCAGTACTTATTGCTAAATGTATGAATACAAAATACTAATTGTAAATGTTGTTGATCACTGTTATTTTCTTTTACAACACCATCTTTTTCCAAACTTGCCAAGGTGGCCGGAAACTTTTGAGAACATGCATTTTCTTTTGCAATTAATTTTGTCAATTAAATTTATTAATATTTAATTTTTATTCCATAAATAAGTTCTTAACTGTTATGTCAATAAAGTGTATAAGTATCACTTTGAGACTCCTCTTTATATGGGTATACTTACAAATTAACCAAAAAAATTATGTTGGCCGGAAACTTTTGACCGCCACTATATATATTTGAAAAATATAACTAATTAAATTTGGATTTTTTTTTTGGCATGGGTAGCAATGAAAATTTTACCTATCAAACTGTTTTATAGAAATAAAATCTATTATATTACCTAGCTATTATTTACGTCATATCACCACATCATTTTTCTTTCAAAATAATCAAAATAACATATGCTATCAAAACATTTTTCAGTTTGAGTGCAGACAAAGTTGAGTTTTAGGTATCATTTTTAGGTAGATTTCATTACGAAAACTAAGAAGCTCCTTGCTGCAGCCGTCCGGAGAAATAGAATCCTGAAACGAGTTTGGTTACCAGCTTATACCCGCACCCGGCCCGTGTGTGTTTGGCACTATATTTTTCCGTTACGATTCGGTTTCGGGTTAGGTTGACTTCTATTTTTTTTGCTGCGGGTCGGGTTGACTTTCATAGTTTCGGGTTCAAGTCGATTTTGGGTTGAATTTTGAGTCTTGTGGGTCGGGTTCGGATTGTCCGGGTTTTTCAAAAGAATATCAAAAATATTTTTTTCACTTTAAAATTTATGTACATTAAGACCCCATAATGTACATTCCCGGAAAGCGGATACCTCTACTTAGCGAACACTTTTAAAATCGTAATACGCTTATATATCTGTACGCTTTTACCTCTGAATAGTAGACATCTCACAATCTACATACACATAGTATATGTATGTGTGCTTAAAATATCACAAATACGATATATGTGTTTTGTATAGTTCAAAAAAGAAATGTTCGTAGGTACCGTAATTTCCAGAGTATAATCCGCGGAATCATGTTTGGAACCAGAAATATTATTTGATAAAATGTAAGTTCTTAAATCGCAGTAAAGATTTTCTTTCAATTATTAAATGAAATTTCTGATTATTTGATCCGCGGATTATACACCGGAAATCACGACGTACCCTGCTCCAAAAAATTAGGGGAGCAAGCAAAAAATTGAAGAGAACAGTGCAAGGCAACTATGTATGGACATACAATGGATAGTACACGAGTATAAATGCACAATACAGAAAAAAGACGCAAAAAATTGTAAGGGAGCTTTTATTCTTTGAAAAAATGAAAAGAATACGAAAAGATGGTTTAGGGCAACAAATTGGTTTCATGCAAATGATAAAAAAAAAGTATTGTTTAGAAATAATGCAAGAATTTTAATATGGCGTGTGGTCTCCTCGGACAGCTAAGACTGCTGCACAACTGTTTTCCATGGATGCGATGAGGTTATCGATAAGACTTTGGGGAATACTTTTCCACTGCTCAAGAATTGCAATCTCCAAGTTGCGTACAGTAAAAGGAGGCCTCGGTCTCGCTGCAATGCGTCGTCTTGGTACGTCCCAAACATGCTCGATCGGATTTAGGTCAGGAGAAAATGCTGGTCATTCCATACGCTGTACTGTTTTAGCTTCAAGCATGTTTTCCACAAGACGAACTGTATGAAGTCTGGCATTATTATGCACGGAATAAAAGAAATCACTAAATGCTGCAACATAAAATATGACATGAGGTCTCAGTATGTCATCTGTATAACTTCGGACCATCAAAGTGCCATTCCGAATTATATGCAGGCCTGTACGTCCACCCATGCTGATTCTAGCCAATAGCATCAACCCACCTCGTATGTAATGTAATATTTCACGAACGAATGTGGGATTATTTTGAGTGTCTCTTTCTCTCCATTCCAAAACACATCAGATGTCACATCCAGACTGAATCGGGACTCGTCTGTAAACAGAATTTGACTCCAACAACGTTGCCACCAAACTCGATGTTCAGTTGCCCACCTTCTTTGGGCCGCACAGTGGATTGAGTTCAATGGAATTCAGACCATTGGCTTACGTGCATAAAGACCACCCTGCTAAATCCTATTTCGGACTGTTTGGCTGGACATTCTTCGTCCTGTGGTCATGAACATCTGTGTTGGCAGCAGAGTAGCATTGACCGTTCCGTCTCGAAGAGCTATTAACAGGATGTATCGGTCATCAGTTTCTGTAGTAGCATATGTCCGACCTTGACCTTGTCGGTGTCGACCATTCCATGTATCTTGAAATCAATTCCACAGCCTTGCATGGACACTTCTTGCGACCCCAACAGCGTCCGCTACACTTCGTTGTGTTTCCCCAGATTTGACTGTCCCGACAACACGCCAAGCCATGTATTCCGGTAAATCACATTGTTGTGACATTATGAAGTCACCTTTTCTCAAAACACAAGCTGAGCAATTGAATTTTACAACTGAGGCAGTGAAACACACGTTTCTGCAAAATCCCGATTTCTGCACTTATCTCCTTATTCTAGTTTTTGAGGTCATAAACTTTAATTTACATGTGAAGTTTTCTTTATCTTTTTTCTACAACACTTTAAATTATGGATGTTTTTTTTTTTTTTTACGTTACTTATCAGTGTAAATATTTGCGTAATTTCGTTAAAACCATGTGCTCCCTTAATTGTTTTGAGCAGTGTATTTTTCATATTCCGAGAGGAGAAATAATGGTTCTTAAATTACCACAAAGAAAAAATAATCTATGGTTAAAATTTTATTTCTCAAGCAGGAATATTCGTGTTCAAATACGTATTTATTTTCATCCGGTACATAGTTCTGCTTAAACTAGTTAATGCTTAAACTCATAAAATTTAAAATGTTACTTTGTGTTACAAAGATGTTTATAATCCTAAATTTTCAGAATTTTTTATTTTGTCCCTTTTCAGATAATAATTGGTGAACAATGACAAAAACAGACTGAACATAATTTTAATAAGCTTTACAAAAAAAAAAAAAAAAAAAAAAAAAAAAAAGGAAAACGTTTTCAGGATTGAAATTTGTTAAAAGAAATATTCCTATAAGAGATATGTGTAAGAAAAAATATTTAAGGTTTATCTCTTTCATAATAAATAATGGCAGCGAAATGGTTTGTTTGACTTTTTATTTCTCCGGTTTTAAAACATGTTTTTGTACTAGATCCTTAATAGTAATGAAATTTTTAGAATAACATAAATAGTAGACGATTTTGTGCTGAGCAATTTGGCTCTGATTTATCTTGGTAGGTATAAAAATAAAGCTTACAGCAATTTCCGTGAAACACATTTTAAACCCAAAAGGGGATGTGTAGCATGTTATAAATGGCCACGCCCAAAAAACTATATGATGAAAAAAAATTAATCATGTTTTTAAACTCAGAAAATATGAAAAAAAAACTTGGTTAAAAGATTTGGAAAATTAAAGATGTCGAGCGATACTACCTTGATGATTCGAAATGGATTGACCCCATATGTATTTATATCAATATATATATTTCATTTTGATATGCTGTACCTCTTGTAATTATCAAACGATTTGGACGAAACTTAACATGTGTACGGTATACACCAAGATCTCGGCTGAGTTCCTTAGCCAGCTTCATATTTGTCAAATCATTGTTTCAAAATGGCGGCAATTAAATTACTTTTTTTGTTTTTTTGAATTAAAAAAAGGGCCCAAAATATTTAGAAATTCAAAAACAAATTTTTTCTGTTTCATCTTGATAGATGGATTTCGGAACATTTTTTGTTTTGTCTTTATCTTAAAAAATGGTTGATATGTAGCAGTTTTAATATCTAGAGTGGCTAACATTTTAAAACATTCTCATTTTTGTCATTTAATAGCACGCATATTTATTAACAGATTAGGTTATGATTGAGCATGTGTACAGGACATACAAAGGTCTCGACCGAGCTCGTTACCCAGCTTCATCCATCATCTTGTATCAAAATGGCAGACATTTAAAAAATTTAAATTTTAGAATTCCAAAAGAGGTACAAAAAATTAGAAATGGAAAACCTTTTTCTTTTAAGGGTTTGACCTTGATGCAATGTTTCCAGAACATTTTTTGCTCCCGCTTCATCTTAAAAAATAATTGAGAAATAGCAGCTTAAATTTCTAGGGTGTCTGACATATTGAAAAAAAATCTGATATTTCTCTTGCACTCGTATGTATTAACCGATTCCGATGGGACTGTGCATGAGTACAGGATTTACCAAGGTCTAGACAAAGTTCATTGGTGGCTTTATTCTCGATGTGGTTTTAAAAAGGCGAGCAATTCAAGATATCTCCAAATTTGGCGACCAATCATATATCACTTGACAACTTGGATATTTCTGTCTAATTTAGCAAAATTCTCATTCAAATTCAGTATTGATGAAATTTGGGATTGAATCTTCTATTATCAGGTTCCACTCATTTTAGCTTAGTGTTTTTGAGTAAAAAAAAGCTGACTTTTTAAAAACAAGAAATATGAAAGATACATTTTCCTCCCGGTACAATCCGGAAGGACTTTTCTATTGGAAACTACCTTGACGACATGTGTCATTCAAATGGAAACACGAAATATGATAAATTTTCTTATGCCTCGAAGTTATTATTTGCCGTAAAATTTGGAGGCTCTTTCTTATCTTACATAATACGCTTGTAATTACATATTCTTAAAAATTATTTTCTTATGATACAGAATATGAAAAAAGGACTGATAAATATTGAATAAATATTTTGTAAAATATTTTTTTGTAGAAAAGCATATCCTTCTTATAATAAACTTTTATTTTTACATCTGAATGACAAATGCAGTTAGCAGAAGGATAAACGAGGCAGCTTCTTAAAATCTTAACACATCTTAAATCTAATCATCATACTAATCGACGTTTCATCATTTTAATAATTCGATGAGATGTAATCGTCAATAATGCTTGCTTAAATTAGAGAAAAGAAAATGCAAATTTCTTTAGATACGTAAGAGCAGGACGTTGGGAGTTTTATCGAGGAAGGAGATAATGCTTAGCAACGAATGAGAATTCGTTAGCATAATAAACATCTAATATTATTGTTATACTTTCGCTCACTGTTATGCCTTTCCAAAAAATATTATGGATAGTGAAATATATTTTTAAATATTAAAAGGGTGATATTTTTGAAAGAATATTAATCTAATTTAATTCTCTTTTCCTATTTAAAATTTTCAGTCAACGGCAACAAGTCAGTTTTCATGTTGTTGCGTACTCAATTTAATCTTTGAGGTTTTAACAATTATTAGCTTATGATACCATATTTTTAGAAAATGTTTCAAGTTCAATAACTTCTACTTTGATTCGTTTATTAATTTTTATTTTCTTCTATATACAACAAAAAAGTATTGGATTCGTGAAAAAAAGATCGATTTCAGGTTCGATTTATACGTTTTTGAATTTCCTGAACACGATTTGACTTTTTTTAGAAAATATCTTTCCGCGAGTCTATCTCTGTGTCTGTACGTGACACAAGTTTTTGGGGCACTCTAACTCATGAATTACTGCACGGAAATTATAGAATTCCAGATTCATTTAGACCTTGATATAAATTGGTGATAATTAGATTTTCGCGTGTATCACCCATTAGATGGCTGTACTGGCTAGATGGTAGATGGTAAGATGGAGTAGATGGCTAGGTAGCTAGCTGTGCATTTTTCACTATCTCCAAAATAGCAGCATCTCCAAAACTAAAGTACGGAATATCAATAAACTTCATATTATGTTAGATCCTGAGATGCATAAATGCTGAAAATATTTTCGTGTATAGCGTCCAACATGTCGCGCTACTGCTCTGCATTTTTTTTACGATTTAAAAAATATAGGAAAGACTAGGGACGGTTGACCATACGGGAGGCTTGACCCACCCATCAATTTTCATATTTAAAAGAACTTCAGAGTTTTATCAATAGGTGTCAACCAAAGTTATTGGAATGCTCAAATAACAGTCTTCGTTTCATAGAGATAATCGAAATAGGTGTGAAAAAATCAATTGTGAGGCGTTTTCAAACTAAAAGTTGTGTGTTTGAGAAGCATTTTGTAAGCTTTTTTCAGATAAATTATATCATAAAAATTTAAGTAAGTAGGTTTAGAGGAATGCAGATATATTGAGCTTTCATTCCAGGCATACAGATTGTACAGTAAGTTCGACTTAACTTAACAATGTGCTATTCTTTAGAAAAGGTCAATGTAGGGAGGCTTGAGCCAGTCAATGTGAGGGAGGGTTGACCAGATGATCAAGGCCTCCTTAATCAAGTGGTTTTGGAAAACTTTTTTATTATACACTGTGCGTAATAAAAAGTTAATGGTTATATATATAAAAGAATGTAACTTTATTCTGTAGAGCTACAATAAAATAGTGTGGAGGAAAAGAAAATGTTTAAAACTGACTAAAGAAGGATGTGAAAATTTTCTAAAAAATGGGAAAGTTAATAGGAACTTTTTTCCGTTTAAATATTACTTACAATAGGTAAATATAAACAGTGGGAAAGACTAGAAAGGACTAGAAAGGATAAAAGCAGCAGTCTTAACCCTTTAAGGGGCAGTGGTATGCTTATAAAACCATTTAATTTTAATTCCGAAACGTCACAATGGCACCAGAATTTTGCTAAAATCTTTTCCGTTTAATATGTAAGTGAAATATAGCATTTTTCTTATTTCCAAATAAATTTGTTCGTAAATTCCGGTGCCAGTCATTTATTTCAACATAGTACTGAAAGTGCATTTCCCTTAAAGGTTTCAATCATGTTACTGATAAGTTAAGTGCTCCTGCATGCTGCAAAAGAACATAGCATCGATCGAAAAACTTTCGGAAGGTATGTATACAAATTTCACCAGGGTGAATACAGCGAGATGAAGCCAAACTATGTGACAATTAAAGTTGTCAGGCCGAGTATCAGAAAAAATAGGACAAGGAGACGAACAAAAGCGGGACAGTGGCTCCTAAATCCAGACATAATAACACGAAATACTATGAAAACGGAACCTATGTCTAACAGAATACTGCCTTAAATGTTAAAATTTCATTTTCACTGCTGTACAATTATACCTGCTCAGACAAAATCCTGTTTAAAACAAAAATTTTCCCCTCTGACTTGCGATTGCGTTTAAACAGGTGTGTTTATTCATCATATTTTCAAAAATATTTTTAAAAATAAGAATTAAAGCACGTAGCATATTTTTTTTTTATTTTTTTTTAACTGATTTTATTTCTCTTCACAAATATTGCAACATAAAACAAAGTGGGTCAAGCTTCCCATATATGGGGAGCCTTGACCCATTATTTTTTCATGATTAAAATCAATCATTTTTTTTTTCTTTATGTTACACTTATGTAGCAATTTTATTTTGATAACTAATTGTATAACGAATAAAACGACGCATAAAACTTTATTCTACATTCAATATTTAAAAAATCAAAAATCATTTTTTAAAAAATGGGTCAACCCTCCCTAGTCTCCCCTATATATCCTATGAACTAATTCGCGGAATTTCGTAAAACTTTTTATTATGTTAGAATTTGACATACGTAGATTACTGTAAAACTTTGGTGCATATAGGCCAAAGGTGGCACTTCTGTGCTGGGTTTTTTTATGACTTATGATAACTAATATATTGAATGTTATCAAACTCTATTTTATGCTATACCTTGACATAAATAAAGGCTGATAATGTTTGGGTGTATATCAATGAACAGGTGGCACTGTTACTTTTTTCTCGATTTCTGCGATGACTATACCACAAAAACTAACACACGGCATTTCATCAAACGTCATATTGTGTTAAACCTAATGAATACCTTGGTCTTAATTTTGTTAAATATCTAGAAAAATACATAAGGAATTAACCTGAAAATGCAAGTGTGTAAATAGAATAGTATAGGTCATATATTTCCGTGAAGATGTTTTCCCCGAAACCCCATAGGGGACCGTCAAAAAATTGAAAAAGAACGAATACCTTTTTAATAACACTGTAAAAATAATGTAGCAAAAGTGTTCAAACTCGAGATTATTAATAAGTGGCTTATTGTAATATGATGTGTTCATTTTTACGAGAATAGCATGTATACTCGCAGAGAAATTAAGGTTTTTATAAAAACAGTCCCAAATTTCGCCAAATTTTTTTCTTATAATGTGCAGAGTTCTGAATATTAAAAAAAGTTCTTTTCAGAAAATATGACAAACACCATTGTACACAACACTCTGTAATCAGAATTAAAAAATAATAAAAATTGGATGAAAAATGAGGAGATTTACTAAAATATGTTTCATTCCGCATTCGCGAATGCAATCAAAATATAATGTGCATAATGTGTTTATAAAGGTATAGAGCAACTTTTGTAAAAGTCTCAAAAACATAGTTTGAAAAGTCTGATAATAATCGTTTATAGATTAAGCTCAAAATCCGTTGTTCCCAAAATGAAGCAAAAAGATGGGGGGGGGGGGGGGGGGTTGTATCCATATATCCATTTATTAGTGCCAATATAGCATACATATTATTGCACGTACTACTGTATTTGGATACAGCCTCTCATCTTTTTGCTTCCTTTTAGGAATAACGGATTTTGAGCTTATTCTATAAACGATTATTATCAGACTTTTCAATCTATGTTTTTAAGAATTCACAAAAGTTGCTCTATACATTTAGCTAACACATTATGCAAATTATATTTTGATTACGTTCGAGCATGCGCAATGAATCATTATTTAGTAAACCTGCTCATTTTTCATAGATTTTTTACTATTTTTTTCATTCTGACTGCAGTGTATTGTGCACAATGTTGTTTGTCATATTTTCTGAAAAGAACTTTTTAGGTAGCTTTCTTTACAAAAAAGCTACCTATTGCAGCCGTTCGGAGGAAAGCGATTTCAAAAAATTTTGGTATATTTTCATCGATCATGACCCCCAGACCCCGAAACCACCCTCCGTTCAAAATTGATATATATATATATATATATATATATATATATATATCTGACCTATGTCACACTGTAACTCCCGTAATTATGAACCGATTTCGATGTAATTCGGTGTGTACATAGTACATACCAATGTCTCGACCGAGTTCGTTGGCCAGCTTCATCCGCCGTTTTGTTTCAAAATGGCGGCCATTTAAAATTTTTAAAAAAATTTTAAACTTGAAATGTGGTACCAAAAAATTAAAAATGGAAAAATATTTTTTTCTTATGTATTTGACCTTTATACAAAGATTCCGGAGCAGTTTTTGTTTCGTCTATACCTTAAAAAATGGCTGAGTTATAGCATTTTGAATTTCTAGCGTGGCTGACATTTTGAAACGTCCTGAATTTTGTCACGCGATAAAAGGCGTATTTATGAACCGATTTGGATGTAATTCAGTGTGTACATAGTATATACCAATCTCTCAACCGAGTTCGTTGGCCAGCTTCATCCGCCGTTTTGTTTCAAAATGGCGGCCATTTAAGATTTTTTAAAAATATTAAAACTTGAAATGTGGTACCAAAAAATTAAAAATGGAAAAATGTTTTTTTCTTATGTATTGGACCTTTATACAAAGATTCCGGAGCAGTTTTTGTTTCGCTTATATCTTAAAAAATGGCTGAGTTATAGCATTTTGAATTTCTAGCGTGGCTGACATTTTGAAACGTCCTGAATTTTGTCACGCGATAAAAGGCGTATTTATGAACCGATTTGGATGTAATTCAGTGTGTACATAGTATATACCAATCTCTCAACCGAGTTCGTTGGCCAGCTTCATCCGCCGTTTTGTTTCAAAATGGCGGCCATTTAAAATTTTTTAAAAATATTAAAACTTGAAATGTGGTACCAAAAAATTAAAAATTGAAAACATATTTTCTTCTTATGTGTTTGACCTTGATAAAAAGATTCGGGAGCAGTTTTTGTTTTGTCTATATCTTAAGAAATGGCTGAGTTATAGCATTTTGAATTTCTGGCGTGGCTGACATTTTGAAACGTCCTGATTTTTCTCACGTAATAAC
Organism: Maratus speciosus; assembly: GCA_963932465.1. Taxonomy (NCBI): domain Eukaryota; kingdom Metazoa; phylum Arthropoda; class Arachnida; order Araneae; family Salticidae; genus Maratus; species Maratus speciosus. Next base: position 247,554,968 of record OZ010787.1, read on the forward strand.
AGGCGTATTTATGAACCGACTTGGATGTACCTTGGTGTGTACATAGTACATACAAATATCTCGACCGAGTTCGTTGGCCGGCTTTATCCGCCATCTTGTTTCAAAATGGCGGCCATTTAAAAAAATAAAAAAATAAAAAAATTTAAATGAGATACCAAAAAATTCGAAAGTGAAAAAGATTTTTTTTGTATGTGTTTGACCTTAATACAAAGATTCCGGAACAGTTTTTCTTTCGTCTATATCTAAAAAAAAATGGCTGAGTAATAGCATTTTGAATTTCTCTTGTGGCTGACATTTTAAAACGACCTGATTTTTGTCACGCGATAACAGGCGTAATTATGAACCTATTTGGATGTAACTTGGTCTGTACATAGTACATACCAATGTCTCGACCGAGTTCGTTGGCCAGCTTCATTCGCCATCTTGTTTCAAAAGTGTTGCCATTAAAAAAAAATTAAATTTAAAATTCAAAATGAGGTATTAAACAATTGGAAAATGAAAAAGATTGTTTTATGTGTTTGGCCTTGATACAAAGATTCCGGAGCAGTTTTTGTTTCTGAAAATTTGTTCTTTTGTTTATATCTTAAAAAATGGTTGATTTATAGCACTTTGAATTTGTAGCATGGCTAACATTTTGAAACGATCTTGTATTTGTCACGCGATAACACACGTATTCGCCTATTTCGATGTAAGAAGGCATGTGGATAGTATACATCAACAACTCGACCAAGTTCGCTGGCCAGATTCATCAGCCATCTTGTTTAAAAATGGCGACCATTAAATTAAAAAATATATATATATTTAAAGTGAGGCGCAAAAAAATTAGAAATTGAAAAAGGTTTCTTTCTTAAGCATTTGACCTTGATATAAGGATTCAGGACCATTTTTTGTTTGTCTTTACCTTAAAAAATGGCTCAGATATAGCAGTTTCAATTTCTATTGTGGGTGGCATTTTGAAAAATCTGATTTTTTGCATGCGACAGCACTCCTATATATTAACCGATTCCGATGTGAGTGAGCATGTGCACAGCAATTACTAAGGTCTCGACCAAGTTCACTGGTTAGCCTCATCCACCATGTTATCTTAAAATGGCAGGCACTTTAAGAAATTGCCGAATTTGGCAGCCAAATATATGTTACTTTAAAGAAAAGCAGCTTGGATAAAGCTGACTAATTTCGCGAAATTCTCATTCATTATATTGATAAAAATTTCTATTGAATATCCTATATTCGGTTTCCACTAAATTGAGCTTCGTGTGTTTGAATGATATAATTTGGCTTTTTTTAAATAAGAATTATGAAAGCTACCTCTTCCTCCCGGCACTGGCCGGAAGGACTTTTTTTATATTAAGAACTCTACAAATTATAAGCAAAATTTAGGACTCTTTTTATAAAAACTTTAATTTCTCTACGAGCATACATGCTATCCTTATAAAATTGAACACAGTATATTACAATAAGCCACTTATTAATAATCTCGAGTTTGGACGCTTTTGCTACATTAGTTCTTACAGGGTTATCCAAAACATGTTCGTTCTTTTTCAATATGTTAACGGTCCACTATGGGGTTTCGGGAAAAAATGTTAGCCAAAATATATGACTTGTACTATACTGTTTACACAGCTGCAGTTTCAGGTTAATTCCTCAAGTATTTTTCTAGATATTTGACAAAACGTCTGAAATTGCAAGTGACCGGTCACTTTTGGCCATATAGTGTACATATACATCCTACTTTTTGTAATGGGTTTCTTTAGTTAACGTAATTTTTCTGTACGTAATCTCTGTTATATATTACTTTAATGTATTAGAAAATATTTTCCGTTATTCTTTGTACTTCTGTCAAATTAAACATACATATATGTAAATGGGTTATAAAGAGATTTATGCTTAATTTTTTTTCATAATAAATACTGAAGAAGTAAATATATTGTATTCATATCATATTCGCATTTACTACTTCTCAAAAGAAAAGAAATTCAGAACAGAAAATAGATTTTTATCAATAAATGCATAAAGAAACTAAAGTAAACTGTGCTTTTTGGTGCATTAATCTCTTTTAAGAATGCAAACGCTATAGTTTTGCTTGATAGGTTTTAATTATTACATAAACTTTTGATATAATAATTTAATTTAGAAGCGTAGGTATATTCCCTCATAGCATGCATGGTCACGGTGACGTTGTTGTGACGTCACTGTAAGTCACTGTGGTCCCGTCACATCTGTGACCAAAATGCCACCACTCAGTGATGTCACATTGTGACTGAGATGTGAACTTCTTAGAAAACTTTAAAAAAATACGAAAATTCTTCAAAACATATTATTTACTGTAAAATTATATTTTTCTAGCAATTGAAAAAAAAAATGTGACGTCATTGTTATGTCAATGCATATAACGTACGTCACGTCACATATGTGACAAAAAAACCCACCATATTGTAAGTCGTAGTGTGACAAAAATGTGAACTTTTAAAATCCTTGAAAATGAAGAGAAATATTTTAAACAGTATTTTAAACAGTTCCGAGTTACAGCGGCATAAGGAATGAAAATATATTAGTGCAAAGAAAATGGTAAATTCTGTCACGAAAGGGGGCGGGGGGGACATAATATATAAATTGCACGATACAAGCCTTAATAAACTAAATTTTCATGTTATATTTTATCGTTTTGATATCTGAGACAGTGAAAGCATACTTTTTTCATGATTTCAATTTTATCTAGCATTGCAATTTAATATAATAATCCTTCACTGATTGTTATTATTATAAAAGTGTTTCTCGAAAAATGGTACGTGCTGGAGCAATTTGAATAACATATTTAGAATTAGGAGTATTAAATCTGTGCACTTTACATATTTAGTTTGTAGGGAGGATTTTTTTTTCTTTTTTTGCCAACCAGTGGTATTCGAAACACTTCTGTCTTTTCAAACTAAAAATTTTCTACTACAGTTAGGTCTGCAGCTTTTAATGAACACGTAGAAAGAGTCTTCAGAGTTTAGTCATATATGCATTTCTTGCTTTATAATTTGCATTCAAGTCATATTTTTTTCCGTTTAGCTATTTAGCTGTTTAACTATTTTAAGTAACTATTTTTTCAAAAATTCTACTTCTTTCAGACTTTTTAAATAAAATTAACATTTTCCGAAAATAAAGGAAATACACAAAATTTATGCAAAACCTATGATATAATTAATTATTCGTATTTTAAATTTGTATTTTAGAGATATGACTTTAAAAAAATAAGTTATTTTAAAAATTGTTTTATTTTGCAGAAAACGTGTGAAACAAACTTTACTTTAAAAAAAGGGGGCTGGGGGTTCATTGTTACCATTAAATTGATTTTTACACATTTTAAAAATTTAAACAATGTTTTATCTAATAAACTCTAATTATGAATATTATTATTATTATTATTATTTACAAAAAAGAAACTTTACAATACAATTTAACATAAATATTTGGTACTGATAAAAAAAAAAAAAAGGTAAAGTACATTGGAAAATTCTTCAAATAGAAAATTTTAAATAAAGACACCCTCATTGCGTATTTAAGTTCCAAATCTATACAAAAACAAATAAGCAGTAACGAACCATCTGCTCTGTAATCGTCTGCGTGAGATATAACCACAGAAAAATAAATACGGAAGACGCGGGAAGCCGGAAAGTTACTTGACTGTTTAGAACATCGCATCGCCACTTCGCCACTTCTACAACAGTTTTTTTAAGATAAGAGAATGAAGGTCACCATTTTAGGACACACGGATATTATTATAGAAACATAAACGTAAGTCTTATTTAATTTAAATCTTTTATTCCTAATGTGTTATGAGTTAAATAGTTTTATGTTATATTAATAAGAGACTGATCTTGTTTTCAGAAGCAAAATCTCCTATTCGATAAGTTAAAGGAAAATATGTTAAAAAAAAAAAGCTGCGCAGAGACTGATTTATGATTACATTCATAGGGAAATTTATGAAAACATTAATCTTCAGTTACTTGAGATTGAAAATGTGTTGAAACAATGATTTGGAGTTTTTTTCGGCATCTTACTGTTTACTCAATACTAACACTTATAGTTTATATAGATATTCGATTATTATGATATTACGAAACTGTTTCAGATTAGAAATTAGCATTACACTGGGAAAATGTACTTTTGCATATTACAGTAGTGATACTTTTGAAAGAGTTTTCTTTTAATGCTAATAGTATTTTAAATTATTTTTTTTAAATCCTAAACCTTCATACAAATGTTTTCAGATTTAACATTTGTCAAAATTATAAAATAATAGGAATTCCTTATAACATATGGAAAGATTTTTGAGATATTGTTAAATCTATTAATGCATTTAATTCATCTATAGTAGTTTGTTGTTGTTTAATAGTACAACTATAAATACTAATTATTAATTTTATTGTTGTTCAAATTCATAAACTTATTTTTTTTTAATTGTATGTAAGAATTTTTTTTCTGTTTGTGATTTTAATCAAACATTTAATTATAGACATTTTAAATCGATTTTTAAATTTTCTTCTATTATAAACTCATTTTCTACGCTTATGATACACGTAATTATTGGCACTAAAAAGTAAAATATGATATTTAAGCATTAAAATAAAGTGTTTTTCGTGCCTTATAGGAAGTTATAGATTAAACTGTTTTAGTATATATATATTTTTAAGTTCATATAATACAGGATTCATAATATAGGACACAAAGTTGAAATGTGCTTATGACTTCGGTTTGTCTCCCCGTCTGTCTGTCCGCGGTCTAACTCTCGTAAATACACTCGGATTGCCCTGAAATTTTTGGATGTTATTGACGTTTACCATAGCACGGTCCCTATTTGTAATGAAGTTTGTAGCATGTTTATTTCATTTACAAGACAGCCAAAAATATTCCGTTACGTTACGGCCTATGGGAAAAAATCGTTTCAAATGATTTTTAATGATTTTACGCACGCTTTCAAACAGAACAAAATTGATATGCATTTATGAAGCACACTAAAATATTCATTATTCTGTTGACTATGCGATGCAAAGAATAGTTATTATTCATTTACAGGGCTAAAAAAGGAATTCCAATACATAATGATATAGGGGTGGAGGGAATTGTTTGCAGCGTACTTTAATTATGTTAATCTGTTTCATATATAATGAAACTTATATACGTCGCTGAGGTTTACATACTATAAATTATTTCATGTATAATACGAATAATACGTATATAGTATTTACAGGGACACATTATATAAAATATTTCAGATACTATATTGTATCCGAAGTACTGTACATTAGCGATGACGGCTGGAAATGTATTTTTAATTATGATATGCGCTTTTATGATTCACTATATTTATGCATAGTATATGATGTATATAAATGCTATAATTCCTATACGGGGCTACACAAAAGTATTCGTAAGGGTTACTGGGTATGGGCGCATATTGCTTAAAGGTTGTTTTTAAATGAGTTATGCTTGTTTTCGCTGAACTGCATTTAATTTACTAAGAAATGTTTGTAGAATATAGATAAAATGACATACAGGGTCACGTAAAGAATTGGATACATGGCCGTCTATAAATTATAATTTCTGGAAATGTGATTTCAGCAGTTTTAAGAATGTCTTACTTTGAATTAAATTTTAACTAAATAGTGGCGTGTAATAAAAATTCTAGGTAAACTACAGGGTTGTACAAAAGTATTGAAGTATGTTTCCATGTAACAGTATAAATTGCTGAAAGAGAATTTCAACCTGTTAGGCGTTTTCTTGCTAAACTAAATTTTCCTATTATATAGTATATATACACTGAAAAAAATTGGTACTCAAAATTGAGTAAAAATGTACTGACACTTATTTCCCGTTCAAAGTTATTAACAAGAAACGATTAATTGATTATTTATTAAGAAAAATAGCAAAATTCTTAACAAATTACTCAAATCGAATATTTATATGACAAGAGCAATATTTCCAAGCACTTTAAATCATTTTAAAATACTGTGCATAATTTAATATTTACAGTAATGAACATCATTTATGCCGCCAAAATGAAATGAACCATTACAGGGTACAAAATTATTCGTTTGATTGGGTTTGATAACATGTGATGTTTCAAAATAGAGAAAGCATAGGCTCATTTTTGATCCAAAAATATTCAATTCGATATGAGTACATTGGTTTACTCATTTTTGAGTACTTGATTTTTTTCAGTGTATCAACCTACAGATAAAATACAGGGCTGTTCAAAAGAATTCGAAAACATTTTTGGCTATGGACGGTAACTGCTGAAATCAGTTTTTCAAATGTTTTATGCGTTTTCTAAAATGTTTACTTAGTTATCTTATTTAAGTTGTTTCCCTAAATTACGATATCTTGTTAAAGGATTCAGGAAGTGTTGGAAAGTATTTTATAATCTATGCTTAACGCATGATTTTTCTTACTTGTTTTTTATATTTCCCAGATCAGTCTTTTCCTATGAAACATACCAAATCTATTTAGCTCATATTCACAAAATACAATATACAAGGGAATAAAAAATTTAAATAAATATTGCTTACCATACCGTTCTATATACAATAGTTGTATTAATATCCGTTAGACTCCATGTTCGTATTTAATAAAGCAATAAAAAATCACAACACATAAAAAAACTTACACATTCAAAATATCAAGCTTGAACTCAATATCAAGTTTAGAACTTAATAAAACAATATGTCAGTTGATAAGCATTGTTTTTAAGTGGAGAAATTAAAAATGTTTTAGAAGAATAGGGCTCCAAAATAGCGATATTTTGCTAAAAAGTACGGTAAAAAGATAAGATTTTTTATTTACAACCAAAGTTTACTTTAAAACTCATCGCAGTATTAATACTTAGACATTTTGTCAGAGAGAAACATTCGCCTTATATACAATATTTCAAATGAAAATCAAATTTCAAATTAATTGCTTAAAATGCGCAAAGGCCAACATAGTGAAAAAAATTCCATGCCGGGACTCGAACCCGGGCCGTCAGTATAGCACACTGTCATTCTACCGACTAAAGCACATGGAACGACACTCAGCCTGTAAAATTTCTCACTATTACATGTTGGAAAGGCTACAAACGCAGCACAAGATGGAATATTTATCGTGAGCCACCGACATGGGGTAAACACGAAACTTAATTAAATCTAGCATCGATTGAAACTATATTAATACTTGGAAATTTTTCCAGGGAGAAACCTTCGCTTTGCATACAATATTTCTTATTAAAATTGCCTTTTAAGCAATTAATTTGAAATTTGATTTTCATTTGAAATATTGCATGCAAGGCGAATGGTACTCTCTGGAAAAATTTCCAAGTATTAATATAGTTTCAATCGATGCTTGATTTAATTAAGTTTCGTGTTTGCCCCATGTTGGTGGTTCACGATAAATATTCCATCTTGTGCTGCGTTTGTAGCATTGTCAACATGTAATAGTGAGAAATTTCCTAGGCTGGGTACCGTTCCATGTGGTTTAGTCGGTAGAATGTCAGTGCGGTGTACTGATGGCCCGGGTTCGAGTCCCAGCGTGGAATCTTTTTCACTATTTGCATCTTTTAAGCAATTAATTTGAAATTTGATTTTCATTTGTAATCACAGTGTTTATGACAAGTTCGTCACAAATGACACATATTTCTCAAATTGGTCACAGTGTGACTTCAAAGCATTGTCACTTTCGTCAAAGGTTCGTCACAAAGTTAATGCCAAAATAGTCACAAATGACACACTTTTCACAAATTTGTCACACCGTGACTTCACAGAGTGGTCACAATGTGACGTCACAAACGACCTCTAAAACGGCCATAACGACCTCGCATTCTAGTCACTATGACGTCACATCGACGTCACGTGACGTCACATCGACGGTCACAAAATCACAGTGTGACTCACCGCCCCCTGAATACTAGGCCTGAGCGCTGGACCAAAAATGGCGGCTGCCGAAGGCGGATTTTTTTCAGCGTGTGTACGGTCCCTTAAATATTCCTACCAATAATTTTTTGAAGTTTTTTCCGCTTCATTTTTCTGAGAATAAAGAAGGTAGAAAAATCTTTTATAAAATACTGGTGTCTACATTTAAGGGACCGTACCAACGCTAAAAAAAATCCGCCTTCGGCGGCCGCCATTTTTGTGTCATTTTTGTGTGAACGCTCAGGCCTAGTATTCAGGGGGCGGTGTGTGACTTTACAACGACGTCGCCGTGACGTCACCATGCCTTACGGGTTTTAGCGTCATAAATGTTTTTATGTTAAAAAACATTCAAAATTTGTTCATCATTTAATCATTTAAAATTATTTAAAGCTAAAAACATTTTGCTAACAAAACATGCCGAAATTGTTAAAAACCTTTCTTACCTTCAAATATGCATTGCACCGTCAAATATTAAATCTGAAAACTAACGGAACTGTAAGAAGAATATTACCTATATTTATTTTGATAAAAAAACTTTTGTTCTCAAATATGTCTTTTTAAGTTAACAAACTCTTTAAAGAAACGTTTCGTTTCTTCCAAACAAGTTGAAAAGATATTTCAATAAATAGATATCTCCTAATGGACAACAACCGCTGTTTGAACATGATCGATGACGAGTCCTTTAGTTGAGGGCTTGAGTAACAATATAGTAATCGCTTTAACACAAAAGACCCTTGATAAGCAAAAGAAAAGCAATCAGTGTCTAAAGCATTGATGGCACAGATTTTTGGTTAAATCGCTCAAACAAGAAATGTTTAGGTTTTTGTTTCCGCTTAAGTGCAATTTTGTTTAGAAAACAATATCGAAGGATTTTTTTTCTGTTTTTGTTTGCTGCTATAGTTTCCGACGTATTGTCAATAAAGATTTCTTTTTGTTTAACCCTTGAAGAACGGGAGATTTTTGATAAAAATGAAATATTTTGGTGGTTTACTTTAATTGATAGAATCAGATTTGGTAAAAAAGAAAAATAAATAAAATAAAAATAAAAAATTACCCGATGTCAGGTTATGCCAAAAGAGGATCCACGCAATTCTGTGGGTGCAGACTCGACTTTAAATCGCACAAAAATAGGAAAGGGATTTTCTTTTTCTTTAGTATCACCTACACAATTGAGTAGGTCAAGTGTTGTGGGGTATAGATTGTCCGATGGATAATAGAGACATAATTACAGGTAACAGTGTATGAAGGATAACAATTTAATATCTTTTAAAGTTTTATTTTCTTTGAAATTTTGTTTACGAGAAAAAAATCACTGAACTGTAGAAACACAGCCCTCTAATACCAGACCTATGTGATGAGCTAAAATGGCAGCGTTCACATAGTCCCTTAAATTTTAAGAACAACATCTTTATTTAATCGCAGAAAAATAAGGCGGATAATACTTTAAAATCTTATTCGTGTTCAAAATCGTGTGACCATACAAATAATGAAAAATATGCTACTTCGGCAACCGCCATTTATGTGTCAGGGCATACACGCATAATATTGACAGGGTTGTGTCTAGAAAGCTCATCCAGTCATTTTGACGTACATATCTTATTAAAAAAACTTTATGATAGGCAGAACGTTAGCTTTCTAGAGTTATGGGAAACTAAAATTATTTAAATCTATTGAAATTTACTATTATACTTTCTTGGTAGGCCTCAGTTTCAATCAAATTTAGGTAAATGTATATTTTGATTGAAATAATAAAGACTTCTAGAATCTAGAATTATAATTTTATCTTTAAGAAGTGCGGTTCTTTTTTCTTTTTTAGGGTTCCGTACTTAAAAATTAAAAACGGAACCATTATACGATATATCACAGCCCTTTTACTCGTGAACTATGCAACGTGGAAAGTTCAAATTCGGGGAAGTAATAAAAACTATTGACCCACATATTTACAGATTAATAAATATTCATAAATATATTTAGGAAAAATGTAGAGGGGCTAATTAATCTACTTGAAAAAAAAACTTTTCTTTGTATATCGTGTGGGGTATCGTGTGAAAGCTTTCGTTACGCTGATTTCAAAAATATATTTAATTTAATTTTAGGTATTATATTTTCAAAGTTAATGTGGAAAATGTAGTGCAAAAATATGTCCCCCCCCCCCCCATCTAATTCCGAATCTATTGAAACTAAAATTATGAAAAAATTAGAGGTAGTAGACAGTAGTTTAAACCTTGCAAGAAAATTTTAGCGATTATCCCAGGCCACATAGTTTTTGAGAAAATCGCATTTTTCCGTTACACTCAAATTTCGATTTACGGGCTTCAGCAAAAGTGTTGAGCAGAGCTCGAGGTACCTATCGTAGCAGAAGTATAAAAGCATTGTTGATCATGAATTTTGGAAAAAATCGTCGGTAATTAGCCGACATATTAACCCTTAAATACAGGGACGGTTTGGACATACATAATGACAGGGATGGCGTACTCTATGCTCCATCGGTTTTTAAAGCCTATAGATAACAAATTTTAAGGATATATTTATGTAATACAATGCCCAGTAGCAGTATAAAAGCTGCAAACGTCAATTTGTTAAAAACAGACTAATTTAATGAGGATGAATTACATAAATACTGTGGGATTCGTGACTAGTTTCCATTGAGTGGCTCTCTCAATACACCTACTATGTCTTTAAAGGTTAACTAAAAACCTATATGGAATAACAACTATACAGAATAGCTATATTTGCTATTATTTAGGTTCAATATATCTTTAAAATTCATGGTATATCTGAACGTCATATAAGGCTCCAGGCATTAATGAAAAAAATGGGAAAAAAATGACGCTTCAAGCTTAAATTATGTAACACCTTCAGAAGATTGTAAAACAATTTCACAGCTTAATAAGGTTAACGGTTATATCTAAAAACGGACCCCCAGACGTTTGTGTCACTGATTTGCCTTTCACAATGCGGAGCAGAAGACGCATAAAAATAAAGATAATAGCCTTGAATCCTCCGACTCCGAAAATTAAAAAAAAAAAAAAAATTAAAACCTTGCAAATACTGTTACATCTATTTAAAATGGTTTGTTTCATCAGAAAAATAAACTCCATGCCCGACGCCCGAGTGTCAGAGAAGTGGGTTTGAGTCTGCATTGTATGGGATCAAAAGCTCTCCTTTTATTTTAGATTTTCCTTTTCTGTTTTTCTTTATATTTAATAATTCCTCATGAGTTGCTTCTATTTTCCATGATAATGGTTTGCTCCCGATAAAACTATCATTTGATATAAATAGCATTGATCAAATTAGTAGATTAAAACAGATTTATTTCAATTATTAAAATTAAACACTAGTTTAAATAAGATAAAACAAATACATTAAATTCTATTCAAAGTTTAAATCGCATTTTCACAACACACATTTTCAAATCACATAAAAGTTTTCAATCACATTGATTTTATAACTCATTGTTTCAAATCCTTGCTTTATTATAAAATGTATTTAATTTTTGTAGCAGAATAAGAATTGGGCATAGGAAATAGATCATAATAATTGGGGGGAAATATCCGTCAGGGCGAAAATTAATTTCACCCGATATTTTTGTTAATGGGAAATTTCAACTGTGAGTTAATCTCTAGAATGTGACGCATATTAGGCGATGTAAAATGAAAATTTGGAAGACAAAAAAATTGCAAAAATCATAATAGCAATTCATTATTTTATTTAAAAAGAAATATCATCGGTTGTTTCCAAAAGAGCAGTCATAGTAGAAGTAATATATAATTATAAAAGAAATAAATATGCAATTTACTTAAGAAAAATTAATTTCAAGAAATTAGTTCTGTTCCTTAGATTTCTATATTTCACCAATTTTGCCATAGAAAAAGGTTTATATAAAAAAAAAAAATTAGAATATACTTTTATATTATTTTCACAAATTTCGTATTTTAACAACAGAAATTAATCTATATATACACGATATATAACAATGAAATTTATTTCGACTTGAAAAAAGATAACACATTTGAATTTTAACTTAAACAAGTACCTCAAATAGACGGGCAGCTACATGAATTATTTTGTGCAATCGTGTATATTATCCACAGAAACTTATGCACAGCCCGTATTAAAATAAAACTTAATTTAGCTAAAAAACTAATTACGCAACTAAATTTAAATTCCTGCCATTCCCATCTATAGACAGCAATTTCCCAAGTTTTCTAAACAACCCTGCATTTGAATTTATTATTGTTCGACAAATATCTTTTAGCACACTAAATATAGTTCGGCTCAAGTTTGCACAACTTCGTTGAAATCCACATTTAACCAATTCAAGTCCATAGACGGTAAAGCTTAAAAAATCTTTTGCGCAGTCCTGTATATAATATATAGCGTAGGGGTGCACAACCTTCTTAAGAGAAGGGCTAATTACAAAAATGCCTGGGTTGTCGAGGGCTATATCAGTAAAATAGAGATTATTCTATTTCGGAGAGGTGTGAAGATCTGCGGCGTATAAAAACATGGTTTCAGAGGAGTGGCAGTTTTACCCCTTTAGGTTCCCCTACCCATTCAACATACCATACCCAATTCTGTTGGAAATGATATATCAACAGTTTATGCTTGTATATATAACCGAGATATAGCAAATATTATTTTCAAGAAGTGAAAATATTCCTTGACTTTATTCGGGGGGATTAAATTTTGCTTTATTAAAAGTGCTAAAAAACATACATATGCATGAAAGTGGCTTGTGCCGAAAAAAATGATGACTTTATGCCGAAAATCTTTATTAACGAAGTTAAATTGACTAAATGTTCAATTTTTCTGCAGCCGATCAACAAAATTTTAGATTTTCCCCCTCCTGAAGGACAAAATTCGTGATTTTTCAACACCTTATCAACGGAATTCGCGATTGTTTACTAACTGACTAAATTTTCAAATTTTTCCCGTGGCGAATTGTCGAATATTCACAACATTTTCTCGCGATAAACCGCCGAAACTCGCAATTTTACAGTAGCCGATCGACGAAATTTGTAATTTTTTCGCACTTAATCGAGAAAATTCAGGATTTTTCCTCTGCCCGATCAAAGAAATTTGCGAATTTTTTCGCGCCCGATCGACAAATTTTGCAATTTTTCCAAGCTCGATGGACAAAATTCGCGATTTTTCCGCGCCCAGTTAACGAAATTCGCGATTCATAACTGAATGAAACTCTCACAATTTGGAAGAATCCGCTACTTTTTCTAGAGTTAAACTGACGATACTCACGACATTTCCGCAAATGATCAACGAAATTCGCGAATTTCCCATTCTCGGTCAACGAAATTCGCAGTTTTTCCACGCCGATCGACAAAACTCCCGATTTTTCCGCACCCGATCAACGGAACTTGTGATTTTTCCGCACAAGATCGACGGAATTCACAATTTTTCCGCGCCCGATCGGCGAAATTCGCATGTCCTAAATGACTGGCGAAATTTGCAGTTTTCCCGCGGAAAACTGGCGAAATTCAAGACTTTTCATACGAGAAATTGACGAAACTCGCGGTATTTCCGCGCGCGGTTGAAGAAACACTCGACTTTTGCGCACGTGTCAACAAAACGGCAATTTTTCCACGCCCGATCAATGAAACTCGCGATTTTTTCGTGCCTGATCGACGAAACTCTTAATTTTAACGCACCTGATCAACGAAACTCGCAATCGCGTCCGATCAACGAAAAACGATTTTTCAGCGCTCAGTCAACGACAATAGCAATTCTTAATTGATTGACGAAATTTGTACTTGTCCCGCTGCAAATTGGCGAAATTCACGACTTTTTTATCGATAAATTGAGGAAACTCGCGATTTTCACTTGCTCGATCAACAAAATTCGCGACTTTTTCGCGCGTGATCGATGAAACACGCGATTTTTCCTCGCGTGATCGATGAAATTCGATGTATTTTTCGACTAGCGACTGACGAAATTAGCAACTCGGGAATTTCCTATATTGGTGCAAAAGCTATCGGCTGAGCGATTAATCATATTCGCGATTTTTAACTGACTGAGAAAATTTGCAATTGTTTTCCGCAGCAAATTGACGAAATTCACGATTTTTTCCTGCTACTTATTTTCAAAAATTGCAATTTTTGCCAATTATAAATTGACGAAATTCGCGGGCCACTTGTTAACCCATCACACAGAGGCCACAGGTTGGGTATCCATAGCACAGAGTGTATATACGCCACGTAATATACAAGAATTCGGTTAAAATTAAAAACCCATATCACAACTGAAATTTTAGTTTCACCAATTATCGCTATGGACAGTATTTTATCCGAACGCTTTTCTATGTCTCTGTAAATGAACAGTAAATTATATGGCGTTCATATTCAACTGCATGTTAAAGTGCTCCTCATTAATGTATATTAGTTTCATTCTGTTCGAAATAGTCTAATGTCACTAAAATACACTGAAAACGATTTTTGCTCAACTGAAAACGCAGTTTCATCAATTATCGACATAGACTATACTTTACCAAATGTTTCTGTGTGTCTCTGCAAAAGAACAACAGATATTAGGCAATCCATATTCAACAGTAAATATCAGGTAGTGCCTCTCAATAATGTATGTCAATTTCATTATGTTTGAAATAGTGTAACATCATTACATTACACTGTAAATTTTTTCCCGTAGATCATAATATAACGGATCTCTTTTGTGGGACACTCTAAAAGAATGACGACGGATCTGTACTCAATTTTATAGCGAAAACATGTTATAGCGCACTACAGTAACGAGCATGAATTTCCTTGTGCTTGGATTGTCTAAGATCATTGAAATACACAGCAAATTAATTTCCCCCATAGACAATTTTCCTCAACAGAACTCTTTTGAATGTCATTGTAATCGAATTACAAGTGGTTGACGGCTCCCTTTTCAATAGCGAACATTTTATAGTAAACTTCAATATATCAATTACATGGCAATCCAAGTATGTTTACGAGACTTAGAGGAGAGAAAGCCAAACAGACCAAGAAACTCAAGTTATAAACATTTTTCAATTTCGTTGTAAAGTGTTAAAAATAGAAAAGAAAAAGCTAGAGCAACGAAATTCATTTGTCTGATGCAAATTTCCCTGTAAATGTATGATAGATTCCATGCACTCCATATTCAATAGAAAGAATGTTATATTTCACCTGAATATTATATATCTATTTCAGTATGTTGAAAATAGTGCAACTTTATTAAAATACAAGGGGTTAAAACCGGGCTTCCCGGGTTACAGAATATAGGTGAAAACGATCATATATGTTATTTCTGACGTTAAAATCCTCTTTTCTCTGCAGATGCTAAAGATAGAGCGATGTATTTTTTGAAAGCTTCTGCAAGCAGTTTTTGACGTAGTATACTTATATTTCGTTAAAAACCATTGTTTGATTTTTTAAAAAATGCAGTTAATAAAAAATTAATGAAAAAGCGCATCAACAAATAATCTGAAAGATTGCGGCGAGAAAACTTCGCATGGGGCATTTTTTAATTGATAACTCTAATAGATTTTTTACATTTAATATATATGTATATTTTTTAGAATACCCACTAACAGTAATTAAAATCACATCTATCTGAGAAATAGCAATAAAGTGTTCAAATAAAGTTATGAAACGTATTAAAAGCGATATTTTCTGATTGTCAGCAAGAGTTAACAGCAATCGACAAAAAGTCGCTGTTTTCAATCAGGGTTTTTGATTCTGTTCATTTCTGTGGTTTAAGCACTAAATTGGATTACTTGTCTGAAATTGGTATCTTTATCTTATTATACGAGCAAAAATTGTTTGTGTATGTGTGTATGTAAATTTTATCTTAAAAATGGCCCTAACGATTTTTATTAAATTTTGTATTCCCTTTTCGGGTACGAGAAGACCACTGGGGTAGATCATGTGTTCAAGAATATTCGATTAGTAGGTCATTTTGGTCCTAATGGGTCTGGGTAAAGCAAATTATATCTAAAAAAAAAAAAAAAAAAAAAAAAAAAAAAAAAAAAAAAAAAAAAAACGGCTCAATCGATATTGACTAAATATTATATCCAATCGTTTTGGGGCGCGAGAAAACTATTGGGATAGGTCTCATGTTCGATAAATTTCGATTGGTGGATCATTTTCAGGTCGCTTCCGGTCAAGCTAATTTTATCTAAAAAACGGCTCCAACGATTTTGACTAAATTTTGTAATCTACTGTTCTGGATTACGAGAAGACCAATGATGTTAGAGAAAATTAAATTAGTGGGTCATTTGGGGTCACAGTAGGTCAGGTTTCAAGCTAATTGAATCTAAAAAAATCAAAACATTTTGAGGCTTCTGGGCATGAGGTGATCATTGGTCTAAGTCACATGTAAGCCACTAATAGAGAAAAATCGATTAGTGGGTCATTTTGGGACACTGTGGGCCAAGCTTATTGTATCTAAAAAACGTTCACCTGAGATCGCCACTCGTTCATCCGGGGATTTTGACAAAATTTTGAATTATACCGTTTCTGGGCATGAGAATACCATTTGGCTAAGTCACACATTCAAGAAAATTCAATTTGTGGGTCATCTTTGGGTCACTGTGGGTCAAGCTAATTGTATCTAAAAAACGATTCAAACGATTTTGACAAAACTTAGTATTATACCGCTTCTGATCATGAGCAGACCATTAGGCTAAGTCGCATGTTCGAGAAAATTCGATTAGTGGGTTATTTTTGGGTCACTGTTTGTCAAGCTAATTGTAACTAAAAACAGCTCAAACGATTTTGACATATTTTTTTATTACATCCTTTCCCTGCACGCGAAGACCATGGGGATAGGTCACATGTTCAATAAGTTTAGATTAGTGAGTCCCTTTTGGGTTAACGTGGGTCAAGCTAATTCTATCTATTAAAAGACTTCAACGATTTTGACTAAATTTTGTATTCTATAGTTTTCGGATTCGAGAACAGCATTGGTTAGGTCGCATGTTAAAACAAATTATTTACTGAGTCATTTTGGGTCGCTATGTTTCAGGATCATGCCAATTGTATCTACACAGCAAGAATGATACAGTGAGAATAAAATACCGAATTGAACACAAGGCTAATTTTCACCGAGCTTAGCTCGGTCATCGTTGCTAGTTGTTTTATTTATTAATAGATAACTGTTTTAATTTCTTTATGGAATATAAGGTGGAAACAAATGATGAGCTACTTATGTTAATTTAAGTGCAAATGGATTTTTCTTTCGTAATCGTCCGCACAAGATAGAGATAGATTTGGAAAAAAAAAATCATTGTTGAAAATCACTTTAAAATTTTTTTTTTGAGTAAATGGCGGTAGATTTTTCAAACAGATTGCGATACAGTTTTCAAATAAATTGCGATACATTTTTTAAACATATTGCATTTGGAAGAACATTTTTTATAAAAATTGGAATAAAAATTAAATAAAAATAATAATAATCGTCTATTGTTGCTACCGTCAAAATGACGTCAGCGTTATGCGCAGATAATTTTGTTCTTTATAATATAGATACGGCACACAATTTTTATCTATAGACCATAATGTAACGGAATTCACTTCTGTGTCTTTTCATACTAAATATATATGCTTCACACTCCATTTTCAATAAGGCATGTCCTATGGTAAACTTGTATAGCATATACCAACCTCAAAAGAATCCAAATTTTTTTAGGAGAGTTAGAGCTCGAAGAGTCGAACAGATAGACGACCAGAGAAACCGAAGTCCCAAACACCTTTTAACTCTTAAAATTGGTTTTCGACTCAATTTGGTTTTATGAGATATCTTTTAAATATGCAGTCTTCATGCATGGCATGAATCAAATACAGGGTGTTCCAAATAATTTAAAACACACTTTAATTATTTACCTTTTTAAGAAAAGTGGCCGTGTAAATAAAATAATAATAATAATAATATTGTTGGTAATAATATTAAATTAATAAAAAAGTCCTCTCTTCAATTTCAAAAAGTTGTAGATTTTCATTTTTTAGAACACCCCCCCCCCCCCCCCATAGATAGAATTGGTGAATTGGGAAATTGTTCCCTTTTGCTTCACGATCATTGCAAAAAACTGAATGCCTGCATATTTAATATTTAACAAATTATTATAAAGAAAATAATTGACTGCATTATCATGTCATTTAAAAGTAATCGTATCATTTAATAGTAAAAAATAGGGAGCATTCACAAATTGATGATGATGTTCTTTAGATCCGAAATATGTAAACAAATATGAAATAAATGCAAAACAAATACATAAAAAAAAACATTACACAGGTAGCGATCATGAAAGGGACAAATATTGCTTTAATCATCTAAATGAGAAAAAATCAACTGACAAAGCACTCAAAAAGTTATTTCCTCTCATCCCTAATATATATCATATTGTTTCAATCATGCTTCTGTAAATATTTGGAATTGTTTGTCACTAATATCGTTGCAAACATCTATTATCGATTGTTTATGACTGGCTGCATGCGTATTATACGTCATGTTTCTCTTTTCTTAAAACATCCTGCATATATACATTCTTAATTCGGCATATATGATTCCAATTGTTATTACATAATTTTTTGTTAACTATGCCTTATTCAAATTTTAAGTATACAATTAAGACATTTTTTTTTGTTCTTATCTTGCTGCAGCAAAGGAAATATTTTCTCATACAGCAGTTTTATATAGGGAATATGTATTTAAAAATTAATACCAAAACTATTTTATTAATATAATTTTATTTTCTACCTTAAAAGAAAACTTCCTACCGGTCAAAAATTAAAAAATCGCGGTTCAATACTTTTAGGGCACCTTGTAAGTATATATGTATTTTATAATCTTGTATAGACTTTTAAGTTTAGTATTCATATGAAAAATACGGAAAATGTATTCAAATAAAGATTTGAAATTTACTAAAAGGCGATACTTTTATTATTAGCCGCATGCTCGGAGTTAGAAGCGGAATATGTTTCTAAAGATAGCTAGTTATAGCGGTCTTTTTGATTGTGATAATTTCAGTAGTTTAATCGCGTAATTCGATTGCATGTATGTATAATTTGTATTTTATTTTATTTATTTAATGAACAAATTTAAATTTCGGTATGGAATATTAGCTGGAAGCAAATACGGAACTATGTATGCTGCTTTAAGTGCAAGTCTTTTTTAATCGGCCTTTGATTAGTTCTTTTTAAAAGGAACTGCACACAAAATAGAAATATTTCTAAAAAATGGTGGTTGAAAATTATTTTTTAAAAACATAAAATAATATAAAATTGAGATGCAGTTTTCAAACAAATTTCATTTGAGAGAACATTTTTTTCTTATCTTCGACTGTTTAAATCGTACGGTGTTTAGAAGTTTAAAAAGTTGAAGTAAACTAAAAAAATTGTTGTCAGATGTTGCTATTACAAAATGACGCCAGGGTTAATCATGGACATGTTTTTGCTTTATAATATTACACATATAAACAGATACTACACATACATATAACAGATAACACATAACAGATACAGATATTACACATTTCTGAAGGCCATTTAAAACATAATTTTTGTTTGATATTTTTTTAATTAAAATTCAAAATTTTATTCTAAAAATTTATCTAATTTTTATTATAATTACTAACACGCAACCTAATTTTAATAACGTAATAATATTATTATTACTGTAACAATAAGTAATAATAATTTTGCTATTGAAAAATGGTGAGATACCATGTTTTAATTTAAATAATATAGTAACTTAAATTCCTTTAATGTTAATCTGAGTAAAAACCTGACACAGTATTAGTTCATTGGAATAATGTATTTCGAAAAAGGAATCAAATTATATCATAAGTAATAATGGAAATAGAATGTTTGGTTTCACCTCCAAGTTACTCTCTGATTCTACACGTTTGAAACAAAGCACTCTACTGTATAACGCATTTAAACATAAAAACGCATTACAGTTTTTACATCACATTATGCGATGGAAAATTTATTGTATTTTAATACATTTTAACAAAGGGTCCATACCATACCCATGCATATTTGGCGAAATTTTGGATGATTTGAAGTTGAGAAGCTGAAGGGGGGTTCCATTCTTGCATTTAGATCACCAAGATTGCTATATTCACTCGCTGTCTTTCAGATCTCAGATCGTATGAAATTCGTTACCAGCGGTTTGGTCATATCAGATGTATACGTGTAATAAGCCCATGAAAACCAAAAAGAAAAAAATAAATAACAATCAGCAGATTCAGCAACCACAAGAATGAAAAAATGTACGTTTTTCTGTAAAGTTACGATTTCTTCTGCACTTTTCTTACCGGTTAAACCAAAGAAACAAAAAAATTAAATAAAAAATCAATTCGACCATTTTTGTTATTTGTTTATTCCACTTATTTAGTTACGTCAAATTAATGTTATTTTCTAAGTTTGCAATATGATGTCATGTACCGCAATTTTCTAATAAATTTTATAAGCTGCCACTCAAAGTCTGTTTTCGATGAGAAAATTTATATAATAAAATTCAACTAAAGTGTACATTGTACTTTTTAAATTCATTTATTAAATAAAATCTCTCATTTGAAACACATGTGTTTTAGCCAAGGCTATACGCCTGAGATTACAATATCTAACGCCAGCAACATTTATTATTCCTTTTTAATACAGATTTATTTATAAAGAGAAATAAAATTAAATGTTTTGGTTAATTTTAACGCGTATTAAATGACTTTGTTCTTTAAAGTTTATTCGTATCTAAATGTAATACCCTACTAAATTCGACGCCATATGTTTGCATTAAGATCTATGTATTAATAATACAGTACATATATTAGGACAGAGACAATCATTTGTGATACATTCCCGCGTAAATGTAATTATTGTGGAATTGAGTGTATTCCTGATTACAAACATGATGAATAATCTTGAAATTTATAGGGCATATTAATCATAATAGGAAGGTATTTTCCCTTTCTACGATTGTTAATGTTATATTGAGGTAGTAGGAAACCCTTCAGAGAAATACGGAATTTATAGAAACAGAACATAGGAGATTAAAAAAATGTATCATTTAAAATTTTGAAATGTATATTCTCCTTTTTAATGTATATGTAATACACATATATCAAAATGTATCCGGCAAACTAATTAATTAGGTACAATGTTATTTATTATATTTCATTACTCTAATTCCATGTACGCAAAAATATCGGTAATAAAAAACAGTTCAAAACATTTCATTACGGTTGATGCATTCTATGGGAGAATATAAAAAATAAATACGGTTTATTATGCCCTGTACTGAGTTCTTATATTTAACTCAAATAAAAAAATGTCACCATATCGCAATTCATTAATACTGATTCCTTTTAGTGAACTACATTTCGAATTAACTTTCTGATAAACTATTTTTATTTTTTAATTTCTGTATAATAATAAATACTCCTACATTTCAACTTATGACGATGATATTATGTTTTTCAGAAGATATGAGTCAATGAAATTCAGAAAAGTGTTAATCTTATTGAAAAACATGATTTATTTGGAATATGCACTATAAAAAACGAGGTAATAGCAGCAAAATATGCTGGCTGAATTCAATTATATTTTCTGTAAACATTAGCACGATTACGGCGGTTTTCACAGAAAATGTTTGTAAAACAATTTAATGCACTGTTCTAGAAAAAAAATCCCCTTCCATTCTTTCCAATAAATAAAAGTAGAAAGTGATATAGGTATCAATCGACTGGTAGTAACTGGTAGTAATCCTACTAGTAAATTCTATGTACTATGAAGTATAAATTCTACTTCAGAAACGACTTCATACTACAAATTGCAAGAAATTTCTTTCTGAAATTTAAACACTCATTGTTGCATGTTACTTATTTTTCTAGGATTAAAGCAGCCAGGAAAAGTTTATAGCTTTGCCCTTTTCGTAAAATCTCCATAGCATTATAGAAGAAAACGTGTTAGGTGTTTTTCGATAAATTTAGAAATTTAAAAATAAA
The DNA here is from genome assembly GCA_963932465.1 of Maratus speciosus. Classification (NCBI taxonomy): domain Eukaryota; kingdom Metazoa; phylum Arthropoda; class Arachnida; order Araneae; family Salticidae; genus Maratus; species Maratus speciosus. Next base: position 247,576,877 of record OZ010787.1, read on the forward strand.
TTCTTACGGTGAAAGCTACCCGAAAAATCGATTTATCACTAAAAAAAATGTTCGGAAACTCAGTAAAACTACAAACATTAACCGTTTATCTACTGCATTATTAACTACTGAAATTTTTCAGTAGTATTCTTTGTAGTATTTTCAGTAGTATTTTTCATGTATTTTTTTCAGTTACTACAATGGAAATTAAAACATATACATTAAAAAATACTCATCTGTGAGAAATTTAATTTAGTAGAGGTAATTAATAAAAGTGGTACTTTGATGTACCGTCAGTATACTATGCCTAAAATATTTTCGTAACAGAAAACCCACATGATATTTCATGTAAAGTTTAAACTCTTAAAAAAGCTAAATAACAAGAAGACTCTCATAAGTTAACAATAAAAAAATATTAAATTGACATATTTTTATTTTACACATGAAAAATGAGTAAAAATTCAAATTTGATGGTTATTAAAAAACAATTTTTTTAGGTTTCGTTTTCTTATAAAAAATAGTAATGAAACAGGAAAGATATACCATAAAAAAACATTACTGCACTATAATTTAGTGATTACATTATAAAGCAGATAAAAACGATGAATAACTACACAGATGAAAAGTAAGCAAGAAATTTTATTCATCACCCAGTGTACCTGCGATACTTATAAGTACTGCCGAGTAATTGAGCTGTTAAATCAAATACATACACTGCTAAATTAAAATAGTTAGTCAGATTGAATTCCAAGATCATAATGAACACACAAAAAAATCCAACATTTATCTTATATCCTTTACTATGTTTGCAGCAATAAAAAGACAAGCGTGACAATCTGTACAAAGTGTCGGCACAAATCACATCGACTGTTTCAAAGATATTAAAAAGCAGGAAATCAACATTTAAAAATGCACAAATAATACGTGAAAAGCAGCAAACAGCTGTTTCGAATCTACTAGCGAGATTCTTCTTCAGTGCAAGATAGAGAAATACACATCGTGCTAGAAAAAGCAAGGCTGAGCCAAAGCATGCTGTGTATTTTTCTAGCACGCTGTGTATTGCTCTATATTGCACTGAAGAAGAATCTCGCTAGTAGATTCGAAACAGCTGTTTGCTGCTTTTCACGTATTATTTGTGCATTTTTAAACGTTGATTTCCTGCTTTTTCATACATTCCTGCACAAAGGCTTTACCGTATTTACTCGTGTATAACTTGCACGGGTGTATAACACGCACCCCGAGTTTTTACATGAAAATAATGGCAATTTTTTATATATCACGTATAACGCGCACCGTAAGTTTGACAGGCAAATGAATGAATGACGAAATGAATTTCAGTAAAGAAGGTCGAAACAAATATTACGTCAGGCACAGAAAGAAGGCTAAAATATATCTTTAGGCTTCAGGTAGGGAGTGAGTATGGGAGGGAGTGAATGACGTGACGCTGTGTGCGGTCACTCGCTTAACGAAATACTTGAGAGCGTCTTTTGAGACCGTGCGAGTAAGATGTAGAAACGCTGTAGTTATAATTCGACGTTTACGTTCAGCATGCAAAACAAAATGGTAACCGTGCCATTAATCAAAAGTTCGGCGTTGGGGAGTCAAGTGTACGAGAGCGGAGGAATATAGAAGACAAATTTAATAAATTCACCATGCAAAAAGCGTGCTTTTCGGAGGAAATCGTGTAAATATCCGCAAATGGAGCAGCAGCTTTTAACTCATGTAACGGAGTTGCATCGTTCGGAGTACTCAGTCTCGACAGAAATGTTGAAGTTCGAGACCTGTAAAATAGCTAAAAAAATGAATATTCCAAGGGAAGTTTTCAAAGGAGTTACAGCTAGGTGCGAGGCTTTATGATCAGTAACAGTCTCTCTATCAGAAGGAGAACAACGTTTTCGCATAAGCTTCCGGAAGAATACGAAGAACAGCGTGCCAAATTCTTCCCGTACGTTATAAGTCTAAGCAAACAAAAGGGGTATCAGATGTCACAGATTGGCAATGCAGATCAAACTCCATTGTGGTTTACTATGCCGGAATCCAGATCTGTTCATCCCTTTGGAGATATAAGCGTTCAAGTGGCACAACAGGAACAGAGAAGCATCGATGCACCCTTATGCTGTTCATTTCGGCTGACTGCCGGAAGTTGACACAATATGTGATTTTTAAACGTAACCCCCCCCCCCCCCCAAGAGGACCTTTTTCATTTGGCATAATTAATTGCAAGAGCACAGAAAAAGGGTTGATTACGGATGAGCTCATGAAAGATTGGATTATGTTGTGTGGGAACGTCGGCTGGGTGCTTTACATCAGCCTTCGATGCTGGTCTTGGACGGCTTTTGTGGACACACGACGCCAGGAGTAATAGCCAAAATTCGCCACTCAAGTGATTTAGTTGTGATACCAGTTGGGATGATGAAATTACTGGAACACTTAGATGTTGAAGCGTGCGTCACTCTCAACTGTATGTATATGTGAAGTTTGGAATTCCATCTCAGGCGAGATGATATTAAAGATCTTCAATGTCACTGGAATTTCCAATCAGATGGATGGAACTGAAGACTATATGATTTACAAGGATAAATTGACTGTGCCAGTGATGACGAGGGCAACAGCAGTAGCGGCAATGATAACAACTAATTATCGTTTAAATAATATTATTAGCGTTGTTGTTTGAAAAAAGGTGCAAGGAGTGAAATAAACATGCAGTAATTCTTTTATTAAGTAAGATTTTCCCAGTTTAAATTTTTTCTTTATCCCCTTAATTCTCGCTCCCGTCAATATCACGGGCTGAGGTTGAACGGGCTTTTAAAATGAGTGGTACTTATAAGTACCGTCAGTAGACAAAGGGTTAAGTTTGAAACAGGCTCCATGTTTTTTTTTCTTCGACATACTTTTTTAGTTTTTAATTTTTGTGGATGCAACCGATAACAAAAGATGGTCTGTTTAAGCCCTCGAAAAGTATAATACTATAGAATGCAAAATGGTGAAAAACTTAAAGGAAACGAAAAAAAAAAAAAAAGGAAAAGATATTCCTTGCCTGCTACATTCGGAGGTAGATTTGGATGTTAATTAATAATTTCACCAACGAATACTAAATCAAGATTAGAGATAAACCCAGTTTAACAATTTTATTTGGCCGCTTTTGACGAGTTTTTAATTTCATTTTTCCGTAAGAGCTGGTTTCATCAGAATCATGTTAATGCGATAATTTTTTCTTTAACTCCTATTTTTGTTTAATTTGTTTTTGCCGTTAGAGTTGGTCCTATTAAACACTTATCAATACAAAAGTTGTAGATAATATTAAGAAAGTGTATAATAAATTTAAGCGGATGGAATACCTTGTGAATTGAGGAAGGTATGGATTTTTTCTTCTTCAACCCCCCCCCCCTTTTTTTTAATTTTTTTTCGGTAAGAATTGGTCATATCAAAATCTTGTCAATATAAAATATGTAGATAATATTAAGAAAATTTATAAAATGTTTATTTGAATTTTATATCTCGAAAAATGACGAAGTTATGATTTTTTTCCTCTCTAACACTCTATTTTTTTGCCTTTTCAGCCCATTTTAAATTTTATCAAAATATCTGTGACACATAAATTTTTGGCCATTTTCCTAGAAGTAATAATAACTTTAAAATGATTTGATCTGTATTATAATTAAGAAGTTAAGAGGTTTTTTTCGGTTTTCATAAACCCCTCCCTATTTCCAACCCATTGGTCCGATTTTGCCCATTAACGAGCTTGACCGAGATTTTCTGGCCCTTTATATTATGTGTCAGTTTGGAAGAGAATTCTGTAGAATTATGGAAGTTATCGTGTCCTTAAAAAAGTGATATATACATACAGTGGTGACCAAAATTCTGGACATTTTTTGAAATTTTCATGTTTTATAAATTTATGTGCTTGAAGAATATAATAAATTTCACTTAAATACAAATGTTTATATATCAAATTCATGGACATTTAATGTAGAATTTAATTAAAAAAACATAATTAAAAGATTACATTTACAAAAACATTTACATAAAAAAGGTTACGCTTACAAAAAATAAGATCTATCATAGATTTCATTGTACTTTAAAGTTACAATTACACATTCAATATTTAGTAGGATAGCCTTTGTTTTTTATTACAGTTTCACAGCGGCATTTCATTGAGAGAACTAGTGTTTAGAGTTCATCCTTTTTAATCACATGTTGCCAAAAACAATTATAGCTTCAATAAGTTGCGTTTTATTAAATAGATGCTTTTTTGTACAAGGCTTTTCGAAATTCGCCACAAATTTTCTATAGGATACAGATCAGGGTTTTTTCTAGGCCAGAGTAATAATTGTGTGCTTTTATTTTTAAACTTTTCTTTGCATATTTTTGCCGTATGGCATGGAGCTGAATCCTGCTGAAAGATAAATGGTGCTTTATTGGGGAAGAGATCCCTGATGGAAGATATCAATTTTGGTTCAGGGACAGTTCTGATGTATTTTTTTGCATTCAGAATGCTATCAATCACTTGAATGCGGCCCACACCATCTACAAATATACACGCCCAAATCATGACATTTGCTGCGTTCTTTGTAGTTGCTTCAATGCAATCAGAATGCAGCCCTTCCCCTATACGGCGTCTCACATATTTTCGCCCATCACTACCAAAGAGCTATATTTTACACTCATCGCTCCAGATTATTTGCTTCCGCTGATTTTCTGACCAATTAATGTGTTTTTTTGCCCACTGAACTCGTTTCTTACGTTGCTGAAAATTTAAAAATGTTTTTTTCCTCGGATTTATACCTTTCAGTCCAAAACCTGCTAAGATTCTTCTTATTGGTTTGAGCTAACTGAAATACCCATTGCATTCATTTCACATCTAACAGCATCTGCTGAAACTGTTCTGTCTCTGAGGCATATCATTTTTACCTTTCTGTCGTCAGAAGTACTTGTGAATTGTTTTCGGCCTGATCTTTCCTTATTTGTCACTGATTTAGTTTCTTCGTAACGTAAGCACAACTTTCGTACGCGAGATAAAGTGACTGGTCCACCAACCTGTCTTGCAATTTCAGCATAACAGAGATCATTTTCTCTCAATATGACAATTCTGCTTCTTTTTGTATGTGTCCAATCAGTTCTTGCTGCTGATGACATAGTTTTAAATTATTTGCATTAAGAAAAAATAGAAATATTTAAAAAAAAAACTATATTCTATTCATTCACACTAGTATTCACCCTTCTGAAAAATTCATTCCAGCAATATACCGCTTTTACAAATCAAAACTTACTACAGTTTAGTTACTGACATTAGTTTGGTTCTCAGAACAGTCATTGTGATTGGCTAGGAAACTTTCATTTCAATAAACTTCAGCATTCATGAATAGCTGTCTTTGTATTTTAGACTAAATTAAATTTAACTTTTTTTGTAATGCAGATATTTTAATTCTGTTTTTTTTTTAAATTCTCCATTAAATTTCCTTGAATTTGATACATAAACATTTGTATTTATGTCAAAATTAATATATTCTATAAGCACGCAACGTTATAAAGCAGAAAAAATTCAAAAAATGTGCACAATTTTGACCACCACTGTATTCATATATTGATAGATAGATAGATAAAATTTTTGAACTTGGAGTGATTTTGGGTTCTAACGGTCATGGTCGGCGTAGATCTGCAAAAAAATTCAGAAATTCCACCATAGGGGAGAATGTAATAGGGAGTATTTCTTAAGAAATCTACCTAAAAAGGGTTTATTCTAATATATCCTGATTATAAAATATAAACTTATAAAAAGTCACATTAAAAAGTCCTTCCGGCCAGTGCCGGGAGGAAGAGGTAGCTTTCATAATCCTTATTTTAAAAAAGCCAACTTATATCATGCAAACACACGAAGCTCAATTTAGTGGAAACCGAATATAGGAGATTCAATACTAATTTTTATCAATATAATGAATGAGAATTTCGCGAAATTAGTCAGCTTTATCCAAGCTGCTTTTCTTTAAAGTAACTTATATTTGGCTGCCAAATTCGGCAATTTCTTAAAGTGCCTGTCATTTTAAGACAACATGGTGGATGTGGCTAAGCAGTGAACTTGGTCGAGACCTTAGTAATTGCTGTGCACATGCTCACTCACATCGGAATCGGTTAATATATAGGAGTGCTGTCGCATGCAAAAAATCAGATTTTTCAAAATGTCACCCACAATAGAAATTGAAACTGCTATATCTGAGCCATTTTTTAAGGTAAAGACAAGCAAAAAATGCTCCTGAATCCTTATATCAAGATCAAATACTTAAGAAAGAAACCTTTTTCAATTTCTAATTTTTTTGCACCTCACTTTAAATATATATATATTTTTTTAATTTAATGGCCGCCATTTTGAAACAAGATGGCTGATGAATCTGGCCAGCGAACTTGGTCGAGGTGTTGATGTATACTATCCACATGCCTTCTTACATCGAAATAGGCGAATACGTGTGTTATCGCGTGACAAATACAAGATCGTTTCAAAATGTTAGCCATGCTAGAAATTCAAAGTGCTATAAATCAACCATTTTTTAAGATATCAACAAAAGAACAAATTTTCAGAAACAAAAACTGCTCCGGAATCTTTGTATCAAGGCCAAACACATAAAAAAAATCTTTTTCATTTTCCAATTTTTTAATACCTCATTTTGAATTTTAAATTTAATTTTTTTTAATGGCAACACTTTTGAAACAAGATGGCGAATGAAGCTGGCCAACGAACTCGGTCGAGACATTGGTATGTACTATGTACAGACCAAGTTACATCCAAATACGTTCATAAATACGTCTGTTATCGCGTGACAAAAATCAGGTCGTTTTAAAATGTCAGCCACAAGAGAAATTCAAAATGCTATTACCCAGCCATTTTTTTTAGATATAGACGAAAGAAAAACTGTTCCGGAATCTTTGTATTAAGGTCAAACACATATAAAAAAAATCTTTTTCATTTTCCATTTTTTTGGTATCTCATTTAAATCTTTTTATTTTTTTATTTTTTTAAATGGCCGCCATTTTGAAACAAGATGGCGGTTGAAGCTGGCCAACGAACTCGGTCGAGATATTTGTATGTACTATGTGTAAACGAAGTTACATCCAAATCGGTTCATAAATACGCCTGTTATTACGTGAGAAAAATCAGGACGTTTCAAAATGTCAGCCACGCTAGAAATTCAAAATGCTATAACTCAGCCATTTCTTAAGATATAGACGAAACAAAAACTGCTCCCGAATCTTTTTATCAAGGTCAAACACATAAGAAGAAAATATTTTTTCAATTTTCAATTTTTGGTACCACATTTCAAATTTAACTTTTTCTTAAAAATTTAAATGGCCGCCATTTTTAAACAAGATGGCGGGTGAAGCTGGCCAACGAACCCGGTCGAGACATTGGTATGTACTATGTATAAACGAAGTTACATCCAAATCGGTTCATAAATACGCCTTTTATCGCGTGACAAATTTCAGGACGTTTCAAAATGTCAGCCACGCTAGAAATTCAAAATGCAATAACTCAGCCATTTTTTAAGATATAGACGAAACAAAAACTGCTCCGAAATCTTTGTATAAAGGTCAAATACATAAGAAAAAAATATTTTTCCATTTTCAATTTTTTGGTACCACATTTCAAATTTTAAATTTTTTAAAATTTTTTAAATGGCCGCCATTTTGAAACAAAATGGCGGATGAAGCTGGACAACGAACTCGGTCGAGAGATTGGCATGTACTATGTACACACTGAATTACATCCAAATCGGTTCATAAATACGCCTTTTATCGCGTGACAAAATTCAGGACGTTTCAAAATGTCAGCCACGCTAGAAATTCAAAATGCCATAACTCAGCCATTTTTTAAGATATAGACGAAACAAAAACTGCTCCGGAATCTTTGTATAAAGGTCAAATACATAAGAAAAAAATATCTTTCCATTTTTAATTTTTTGGTACCACATTTCAAGTTTTAAATTTTTTAAAAAATTTTAAATGGCCGCCATTTTGAAACAAAACGGCGGATGAAGCTGGCCAACGAACTCGGTCGAGACATTGGTATGTACTATGTACACACCGAATTACATCGAAATCGGTTCATAATTACGGGAGTTACAGTGTGACATAGGTCAGATATATATATATACATATATATATATATATCAATTTTGAACGGAGGGTGGTTTCGGGGTCTGGGGGTCATGATCGATGAAAATATACCAAAATTTTTTGAAATCGCTTTCCTCCGAACGGCTGCAATAGGTAGCTTTTTTGTAAAGAAAGCTACCTAAAAAAGCCAAATTATATCATTCAAACACACGAAGCTCAATTTAGTGGAAACCGAATATAGGAGATTCAATACTAATTATTATCAATATAATGAATGAGAATTTCGCGAAATTAGTCAGCTTTATCCAAGCTGCTTTTCTTTAAAGTAAGATATATTTGGCTGCCAAATTCGGCAATTTCTTAAAGTGCCTGTCATTTTAAGACAACATGGTGGATGAGGCTAAGCAGTGAACTTGGTCGAGACCTTAGTAATTGTTGTGCACATGCTCACTCACATCGGAATCGGTTAATATATAGGAGTGCGCATGCAAAAAATCAGATTTTTCAAAATGTCATCCACAATAGAAATTGAAACTGCTATATCTGAGCCATTTTTTAAGGTAAAGACAAACAAAAAATGCTCCTGAATCCTTATATCAAGGTCAAATGCTTAAGAAAGAAACCTTTTTCAATTTCTAATTTTTTTGCACCTCACTTTAAATATATATATATATATTTAATTTAATGGTCGCCATTTTGAAACAAGATGGCTGATGAATCTGGCCAGCGAACTTGGTCGAGGTGTTGATGTATACTATCCACATGCCTTCTTACATCGAAATAGGCGAATACGTGTGTTATCGCGCGACAAATACAAGATCGTTTCAAAATGTTAGCCATGCTAGAAATTCAAAGCGCTATAAATCAACCATTTTTTAAGATATAAACAAAAGAACAAATTTTCAGAAACAAAAACTGCTTTGTATCAAGGCCAAACACATAAAAAAATCTTTTTCATTTTCCAATTGTTTAATACCTCATTTTGAATTTCAAATTTAATTTTTTTTAAATGGCAACCATTTTGAAACAAGATGGCGGATGAAGCTGGCCAACGAACTCGGTCGAGATATTTGTATGTACTATGTACACACCAAGGTACATCCAAGTCGGTTCATAAATACGCCTGTTATTACGTGAGAAAAATCAGGACGTTTCAAAATGTCAGCCACGCTAGAAATTCAAAATACTATAACTCAGCCATTTCTTAAGATATAGACGAAACAAAAACTGCTCCCGAATCTTTTTATCAAGGTCAAACACATAAGAAGAAAATATTTTTTCAATTTTTAATTTTTTGGTACCACATTTCAAATTTAAAGTTTTTTTAAAAATTTAAATGGCCACCATTTTTAAACAAGATGGCGGATGAAGCTGACCAACGAACCCGGTCGAGACATTGGTATGTACTATGTATAAACGAAGTTACATCCAAATCGGTTCATAAATACGCCTTTTATCGCGTGACAAAATTCAGGACGTTTCAAAATGTCAGCCACGCTAGAAATTCAAAATGCTATAACTCAGCCATTTTTTAAGATATAGACGAAACAAAAACTGCTCCGGAATCTTTGTATAAAGGTCAAATACATAAGAAAAAAATATTTTTCCATTTTTAATTTTTTAGTACCACATTTCAAGTTTTAAAATTTTATAAAAATTTTAAATGGCCGCCATTTTGAAACAAAACGGCGGATGAAGCTGGCCAACGAACTCGGTCGAGAGATTGGTATGTACTATGTACACACTGAATTACATGTAAATCGGTTCATAAATACGCCTTTTATCGCGTGACAAAATTCAGGACGTTTCAAAATGTCAGTCACGCTAGAAATTCAAAATGCTATAACTCAGCCATTTTGTAAGATATAGACGAAACAAAAACTGCTCCGGAATCTTTGTATAAAGGTCAAATACATAAGAAAAAAATATTTTTCCATTTTTAATTTTTTGGTACCACATTTCAAGTTTTAAAATTTTTTAAAAATTTTAAATGGCCGCCATTTTGAAACAAAATGGCGGATGAAGCTGGCCAACGAACTCGGTCGAGACATTGGTATGTACTATGTACACACCGAATTACATCGAAATCGGTTCATAATTACGGGAGTAACAGTGTGACATAGGTCAGATATATATATATATATATATATATAGATATATATATATATATATATATATATATATATATATATATATATATCAATTTTGAACGAAGGGTGGTTTCGGGGTCTGGGGGTCATGATCGATGAAAATATACCAAAATTTTTTGAAATCGCTTTCCTCCGAACGGCTGCAATAGGTAGCTTTTTTGTAAAGAAAGCTACCTAAAAGAAAATAAATGATTTTAACATTTTTAATAAAGATAAAATTTTTATTGATTAGCATTCTTCAATTTTTAAGTTTAAAGCAAAAGCAAAATTTGAAAATAATCTAATTATGTTCTTAGACATTTTATTCCAATTTCATATTCAGCATAAATTTCATCACAGAATTATAATATCACTTTTTTAAAAAAATACTATCAAAATAGAATGAAAAACCGTTTTTTTTTTTTTTCTCACTATGTTCTTAAGTAATTACAAATTTACATTTTAGGCCACATTGAAGAAATTGTTTTAAACCATTCCTATAATATATAGATTTTGCAACTTCGTTTCCAGATAATTGATTTATCTTAAATTATATTTTAATTTAACTCAAATTATCTTACATTTATGTATAGAACTAAAATATACATTCTGAATACCTGATGAATTTTTTCTTCTTTTTCAATCTAACATACTGTTGAAATATTGAATTTATACCATTGATTAAAAGACAAATTAATTTAACTGCCGATCAATTCTTTGTAATAATTAAAATAAGAATACTTTTACTTTGTGTATGCGGAAGCATGAAAATTATATCGTCAATAATCGTCCACTTTCTAAGAAGTTCGTATCTTCTTTCAGCCGTTTAATTTATTTTTAAAGATAATTATAATTATTTTACACATTTTATCCATATGTTTGGTATGTTTTTAAGATGAAAGTTTCCGAAAAATTGAAATCTATCGGTTGGGGTACGCTGGGCACGGGTCACACGGACAATAAAATTCTCCCCAACTTTAAATGCCCCCTAAGCTACGGCGCACGAGTAGGGTTACTGTATTAAGCAGTTTATCTCTCGTTTGGCTAACTGAATAATATTTATTATATAGAAAATAATCAATATATAGGATTGGTCCCGCCAGAAAACGAATTAGAAAAGAAAATCGCATACAAAATAAATATTTATTTTAAAAATTGTACCTTCTCTCTATTAATAAATATTTCATGTTTATTAATATACTGGCCAAGAACAAGTTCCAAAAAAGATTTATTTAAGATAATCTGCAATTAAAAAAATATTATTGTTTTTAGATGTACTTGGATTGCATGATATAGAATTGTATGCAACAAGTAAAATACAAGTATTATGATTATGATTTTATTAAAATGAATATTACAGTTTTCTGTTTTGAAAATTTGATACATCTCAAATTTATAATATGTATGTATATATCTCTCTCTCTATATATATATGTGTGTGTGTGTGTGTGTGTGCGTGTGTGTTTACAATTGTCAAGAGAATAAAAAAAGATGCTTAAATTATTTAGAAAACATAACTTTTTATTAGTTTTTGAGAAAAAAATTTCAACGTCTGGTTTTTGTAACATATAGTTAAAGACTTTTTGTACATAATTCTAAGTGAATTATACATAAAATTTGAATATGTCAAATAATTTGTAAATTTTAATAACTTTTTAGCAATTTCATTTTTAAAATTTCCTTTTAACTCATTTAATATGTTTTATAATACGCTATATGAATCCCCTTTATTCCACATTTATTAACAGAATAAGTAAAAAATAATGCTTAAGTAATTTGTAAATTTTAATACTTTTTAGCATTTTTTTGAAATATTTCCTTTAACTCATTTAATATGTTATATGAATACCCTTTTTGCCACATTTAGTACGGGAATAAGTAAAAACTAAGTGCGTTAAGTAATTTAGAAACTTTAATATTTCTTTAATATTTCTAGGGTTAAAATCAGGCATTTTTCTCCAGGAGGAATTTTTAAAGCTCCTGTGGTTGCAGGGAGGATTTGCACTTAAACTACATTAATAAGCATTAAACTCAAGCAAAACTTACAAAAAGATCCCCCCCCCCCCCCAAATACGCACATGCACACACCAAAGCCATCTCCTGAATTTATCATTGAGCATTTGTGTTTTGAAATATTTTTAAAATATGCTTTACATCAAGGAAACAAAGTACTGTGATCTATAATAAAACAGTTCAAAAGTTACATTGCAGAAATGCAGGTTTTACTCTGGGAATGCGGCTTGTTGATATGACTGTTTATATATATATATTTTTTATATTTGACATATTAGGGACGGTTATTGAGTAGAAATTTGGATTTAAAGAAAATGCACATTTTTTTTAAACCTTGGTATATCTTATGCCTTTACAAAAATATTGATTAATAAAAAAAAAAAAAAAAAAATGTGTGTGTCTGTGGAGGGGGGAGGCTGCATTAAATTTACGTGTACTGTATTATGTCTGTTCCGTATCATTGATTGTTCAATATATCAGTTTATATAAATATATTCTTTTTATCAGACATATAGAAATATATTTTATAAGGACCCCCTCTTTTTTAGATTTTAGAAAAACAGAACATAATTTTTATTTATTTCATCAGGTTAAAAAGTAACAACTGTTACTGAAATAAAATATTCCAGTTTTAAAAAACTTGTAAATTATTTATCAAAGTAATTTTATTGTGGTGTCAAGGAATTAAATAAAAAATCTGACAAAATGTATGATTAAAACTAATTTTTAAGGTATGCTTGCCATGAAAAGGCAGGTTTACTGTATGTAATGGGCCTTTCACTATTTGATAAGGTCTTATTCTACGTATATGTAATAATACTTATTTTTCCTAAACGAAATGATAAAAATAATTCTTGGCTAAATCATGAAAACTTTTGTTCATAAAAAATATTCAGAAATTAAAATAATACTTGTTTGAACAAAATTGCTTTGACTCGTACTTTATCATATAAGACATTCCCCTTCATTTGAATTTTTTATTTTATCTTTCAAAAAGGGTAACTTTTATTTGCTTTAAAATTAATTTAGTTTCAGATTATTAAGTCAAAAATAATAAACATAAATAAAACAAGCAAAAAGGAAGGAGGGGGGGGGGGAGAGAGGTAGAAAAAAGTTCTAATATCACAGAGTACAAGAGTAATTTTTATATACTTTAAAATTAATTTAATTTGAAAATATTAAGTTATATAAGCAATGGACATTAATAATCTAATTAGAAAAGTAATTTAATAAAATAATAGATTACTACTTTAAGTATCAATATTTAAATTTAGTTACATTATTGAGATTTAAATAATGAAAGCTGACTTCACTGATATATACAATGTATAGTAAACAATACACTACATTGCATAAAAATGAAATTAATTGTGTTTTTTTTTAAATATTTCTTTCATTTTTATAAAAATTATTAAATAAAAGGTAATTCAAAAGGTTCACTTAAAATTTCAGTCATATACAGTGACAAGTAATTACATATTGTATTTATTTATTATTGTTTGTGCAGTTTTAATGAAATAAAAACTTTATAATAAAAGTTATATTAATTATATTGTATACACAAACTTCATTGTTTTAATTTAATAACATTTTTGTCGCAACATATTTTGACGTTGTGACGCTTACAATCACCAGAGAGAAAATTCGGCTCAGAGCTGGAAGTCTGCATGTTCCGAATTTCCAGGACCAGGCTCAGCTCAGCCCGCCCGAACGAAAATTATCTTGACCCGGTCAGTGTAAAATTAAAAGTTCGGCCCAGGCAGATATTTTCACAGTTCAGGACCCAGTCCGAACAAAATACAGTAAAAACGGATCTGGCCCGGCCCATGATAAAAAAAAAATATATATAGCCCGGTCGGGTCAAGATTACAGCGTACATATTTATCGGAAAATTTTTCAGTATATTATAGATTATGTCTCTTATAGACAAATTACACAATAGCAACCATAATTATTACTTAGAAACTAAAGACTTTTCAGCATTCAAATACAGATTCCTAAAATAATAATAATAATAATAATAATAATAATAATAATATTAATAATAATGTAGTTTAGAATAAAAAAAAGAAGATTAAAAAATTATAACTTTTGAAGCTGTATAACAAAAGTAGATTTTTGAAAATATTTCTTTGTAATTTAATAAGGCTGTTCTCAAATCGAAAGGAGCTACTTTCTGACACATTTCTAAATTAATTCTTGTTCAGAAATGTATAAAATGGGCAGGTGTTCTTATTCAGAAACTTCGTAATTGAATGGTGTTGCCATTTTTTTATAAAGCAAAAGATCTATCAAAAACTACTGTCACACTGCAAATAGAAGCGTCTTAAATTTAGACACATATGTGACTGAAAAAGAATTTTAGACACTTAAGTGTCTTAATCTGAAAATTAAGACACTATAGATGTCTTAATTTAAGATACATAAGCGTCTTACTATGACCATGGTGTAAAGGAACTGAGAATAATGTCTAAAATATCCGCAAACGTCTTATTTTAAGACACTTCATTGCTTTAAACGTGTCTTAATTTTAGACGTTTTGATTCTTCCGACGCAATAACCCCCAGGGGGCACTAGCACTCCCAGTTGCGCATGCGTTTTAGATGTCTTCGTTCGAAGTGGTATACGTTGTAATTCAAACAAAGTTTGTTTTTATGTACGCGTGTATTTTAATTCGTTTTTTGCGAAATGTGAAGTACTGTGATTTTAATTCGTATTAACATGGAGTATTTATTTATTGAATACATACATCTGACCTGTGTGCTCGACATCAAATGTCTCTTAGAAGCTGTCGTCGATACAAGGGCTGGATAGACACAGAACAGAAGTAGACGACGGTTGAAGATTACACCCGGAAATTCTACAAAGCGTGTGCAATGGGCTTAGTGTTAACTCGTATCAATTTATATCAATAATATTGTGTTATTCATCTTCGTCCTGTCGAAGCTGGCAAAAAAAAAGAAACTTTTGTCTGGCGGGTCCTGTTTTTAGGATGAAACATCTCATTCTTTAAATATGGCTAGTCGGATGTATTATGGGATTACCTTTTAAACTGATGAAAGTCTTTCTCCCTCACTGTGGTTGTGGTAGTTTTTAAAATTTCAAATCGAGGAATATTTCTTACCTCTTGCAGCAACTCAAGTAAGTTTCTTTATAGTAGTAAAATTAGTGTATTTTATGATTTTATTTATTGTACTAAACAAAATCCTGCATGAAATTTAATTAGTTTTGAATCTGTTCGCAACAAACCCCACTAATTCTAGATGTATATATTTTTAAACTTATGACGTTCTTTTTTATTACGAATTATATATTCAATGTCAGTTCTTAGTTTCAACGGATAATTTTTATCTCGCAGTAAATGACGGCCACAAGGAAGTAAAGAAAAAAAAAACTTTGAAAGATGAGCTAATGCTTTCTTACTTCCTGGCATAAAACCGCAGATTGAAAAAAGATAAATAAAGTAAATGAGACTGGTCTATTATATGAAGCTGCCTGTAAAAATATACATATGCATTTGATTTGCAATCAACTCTAATACTGATTTTTTTATTATTTTTAATAAAAAAAGTAATTTGAAATTTATAATGGGAAAAAGTAAAAACCTTTAACTAGATTTCGTATTTAAAATTGTGGTAACTTTATTTATATGCACTTATACGAAAAATACAAAAATGACAGATGTTACTGTATATATTTAAGACGAAAGAAGTTTGGAAATCATAAGTTATTTTTTCCTCATGTTTTTAATATAGAATATGTACTTATTTGTTTTTATTGATAGTTGAATAGCTTTTGTGAGTACCCTCTCATCTACATAAAAACTTGCCCATGTGGAAATATAAATTTTTTAAAAACATAATTTTTAAATACGTATTTTCATTTTTTTTTTTTTGGGGGGGGGGGGGGGGATTTTGCATGAATTTTTGTAAAGCTGATATCTTAAATCTTGCACTAATTATAATGAAAGTTTTGAACTTTTAGATTAGGACAAGTTTAAAAACGCAAATATATTTAACAAAATTCCAAAGTCATTTTTTCCCCAATGTTATTAAAGTAGAATATTTATTTATTTATTTTCATTATTCATAGTTAAATGGCTGTTGTGATTATCAAGTGATGTATATGTAAAATTGCCTATGTGGCAATATATTTTTTTATATTTTCATTTTTTTGGGGGGGGGTGGGGGGGATTTTTGCAATTGTCGTACATCTGATATTTTAAATCTTTTTCCACATTCAACCGAGTATAATAAATATTTTGAACTTTTAGAGTAGGACAAGATTATAAAATATATATATATATTTATCTATGTACCTTAAAAGCACTTAATAGCGAACACTTCGGGACCGCGGAATTTGTCCGATAATTGGAGATGTCTACTTTTTTGAGGTAAAAATATACAAATATGTATGTCTGCTGATTAAAAAAGTATTCGTTAAATAGAGGTGTTCGCTATTCGAGAATGTCCATTAACCCCCACAACGGATACTCCCGAATACCGGACATCTCAATTTAGACAACTATAATGCAGGGTTGCGTTTTTTGCAAAAGTACTTCTTGATTAAAGGAAGGGCAAACTGGGAAGTGCCCCGTCCCCCTACGACTGTAGTGCCCCCAAATTTGATGTGCAATATTTGTAAAGCTTATATTTTAAATCTGTTTCGAAATTGTACTGATTATAATCAATATTTTGAACTTTTAAAGTAAAATAAGGTTAAAAACAAAATAAATTTAAAAAAATCTGATATTTAGATAAATATTTTTTGTTTTTTAATCTTGTTCTACTCCTGAAGTTCAAGATATTGATTATAATCAGTACAATGTCGTAAAAGATTTAAATTATCAACGTAACGAAAATTGTATACCAAAACTGAGAGCACCAAAAAAATCAGGCTGTATTGGGGGGGGGGGGGGGCAGGACCACAGCCAAATATTTTTCCAGGATTCAACGTGGTCAAACATGGCTACGTATGATGCTTACAAAAAAATGGATGCGATTCAGACGTTTGAAGTGTCTGAAATTCAGACGCAAAAAGTGTCTGAAAAAATTCAGACATTTTAAAATGTCTGAAAATTGAACACTCCATTTCAGACACTTAAGTGTCTGAATTTCAGACATTTTAATTTAGAGTGCAAAGTTGGCGTTTTGGATCAAATTTCACTAAGTGATAGCACGGGAAAGGAGAAAAACCTGTCGTCACGTGACAAGAATCGCTTATAACTCAATAAGTAATTTATTTATCAAAAAATGGAAAATAATATTCGTTTCCAACCGTTTCAATAATCAGACTTGTCAATATTATGTAATTTGTAATTTATTAAGGTTGTTCTAAAATCCAAAGGAGCTACTGTCTGACACATTTCTGAATTAATTCTTGTTCAGAAATGTATAAAATGGGCACAAGCGTGAAACTTTCTGACATATGTACTAATTCATTTTTAAACGTAGACGTACAAAATTGGCAGGGTTGACAATGGATGTGATTTGGAATAGAAATAAGTTTTCCGTTCTTTGATAAATAAATTATCGAATTCTAAACAATTTTGGTCAAATGATAAACAGTTTTTCTCCTTTCTCTGGCTGTTTTTTTGCTTTCGGAAATTCGGTTCAAAACGCCCATCTTGATGGTATTTTGTGAAAGATCTTTTACGTTTATCAAAAACGGGAAAACACCTTTCGATTATATAGTTTCTGAAAAGCAGCACCTGACCATTTCATGCATTTTCGAACAAAAATGAATTAAAACTTGTGCATAAAGTTGCGCCTTTGGATTTGAGAACATCCATACACTCGTGAAAGTCGTATCCATTGAAAAATGTTCATATGTTATCGGATTCATTTAAATGTTTATATCGGGCCGGTGTTTAAAAAACTATCCTATTTCTGCAATTCAGTGCTTGGCGAAATCTCTTCCTGTCATCGCCAAGTAACACACGCGAATCTCCCGTAAACTACCCTTTCCCGTTCCACAGTCCCGTTTTGACCTTTGGGGAGGAAAAGGGGGGGAAAGTAATTAAAGCGTGCTGTCTGAACGAGGCGCCTGATTAATGTCCCCATGATTTGTGGCCCCATACGTCACTTTGACGTCACAAGAAATGGGGATATAAATACAGTGCTGGATCATTTCACTTTTCACGAAATCCTGATTAATGTCCCCATGATATATGCCCCCATATCTGAAAGTGACACAAATCCAATGCTAGAGAAATTTCCTTTCGTTGAGAGCCTGATTAAAGTCCCCATGATTTAAGTCCCCATACGTCATTATTTTGACGTCACAAAAAACGGGGGCACAAATCCAGTGCTCGAGCACTTCACTGTTGACAAAGTCCTGATTAACATCCCCATGATATATGCCCCCATATCAGAAGGGGACACAAATCCAGTAATGGAGAATTTTCCTTTCATTGAGAGCCTGATTAATGTCCCCATGATTTATGCCCCCATACGTCATTTTGACGTCACAAAAAATGGGGGCACAAATCCAGTGCTGCAGTATTTTACTTCCGACGAAATTCTGATTAACATCCCCATGATATGTATCCCCATACGTCATTTTGATGACGTCAGAGAAGATGGGGACTTAAATCAGGGGGCATAAATCCAGTGCTAGAGCATTTTATTTTCTAAAGAATTCCTGATTTACGACCCCATGATATATGTCCCCATACGTTATTTTTACGTCAGAACAAAGGGGATTCAGAGTTCGTTCAGGATTGGCCACCAGAGTTCTGCACGGGCAGGAATTTCTAGCCTGATCTCGGCCCAGTGTAAAAATTAAAAGTTCGGCCCGGAACAGGCGCGACCCGTGACAAAATGAATTAAATCAAGTCCGATCCGTCCCATTTAATTTCTACAGAAATCCAATTTTACAAAACACACAATTAACGATTCTTTTAACCCCTTAACAGTCGCATTAAATTACGGTTTAAAAATTGAAATTGCTTAATGGCACCACTTTTTTGAAAAAGAAATGTTCATGTTATTTAATGACAGGTAAAATGATACCATAATAAAGCCAGTTACACTATTTTACAAAACTGTTGGGAATCAATCAATATGAATAAAAAAGACAGCCCATGAATATCACGGCAGCGGGGATTAAAGGGTTAAAGAAGACTGGATATATATTTTGGGTGAAATTTTGCCTGTACTAGAGGGCTCAGCCACTGCGAGCTGTGCTCGCCAACCCCCGTTCAGACTTTGAAGCTTTTAAAAACATGGTAATGTGCTCTATTTTACAAATATTAGCAGGTTACGGAAAATTGAATGATATTATTACGAATGGCGATTATCTTCTGCAATCGGGTTGCCACACTTTTCCGTTTGAATAGTGTATTTTTCTTTTACCATGGCCTCATCCATCGCTATCACAACATATGGCGGCTATTTTGGGGATTGATAATTAAGATCAATTACACATTTTAAAATCAGCTTGCACAAAAGGGTAAGGTTGAAAATTCTTATGTCTCTAGCACTTTTATAACGATGCTATAGAGTATAGACAATGTTCATCCTTTGATATCGAGATTAAAAAACACCGTCTTCTTAGGAATAGCATTCAGGACTACGATATTGAAAACATTTTTTTTTTTTTTTTTAAATAAATTTTACGCTTATATTTTATCTTTTGATTTAGTTTCTGATATTTTCAGGAACAGGTATAGCTTATGCATAAAATCTTTTTTATATTTTATTGAACCATCATACATATTTTCATGTTATTTTTAAAAATTTATATTGTTTATTTGGTACTTTTTCACTATAGGGGCCTTGGCGAAATAGAGAAATGGTGGCAAACTGGCCACCCTGGTGTTTCCGCGTCAACGCTCCGTTTGCGCCCATAGATTGCTATACAATATATTATTGTTACAGTGACCTGTACCTACCCTTAAAGTTTGTACCATGAATTCATGATCACCCTATATATATAAATAAATTCATATATAAACAAGTATAAAAGTTCATTAGTTTTTTTTTTAATAGCTGTTTATATCATTTGGCAACAAATCTCTGAGCTCGAGCCCGAATTACGCCAAGCTTTTTTAAAAAAGGCCAAGGCTCCCTAAATGGCAAAGTACTGTTTATTTTTATTAATAAGTATATACGAGTTTACAATATTTACTTTTAACGAGTTTACATTTAACGTCTGAATTTGAAACTTTTAAGAGACTAAATAAAATAAATAAATAAGACAGACTTGATTGCAGTTAAAAAGTAAAATTTATAAAAAGTTAAAAATACTGAAAACGTATGAAGTACAATCAGTAAACGTTTCGCCAAGCAACTCGCAATGCCTCAAAGGCATATACACGACTTTTCTGATATGTATTTATCGAATAAGAATTCGTACAAAATAAATCGAAAATATTTCGGGCATAAATTTAAATGTTTCTAGGCTGCATCAAGGAATGAAATATTCAAAGAAATTTGCTAGCAACATTTTTTTTTCTTTTTTTACACCAAGTGATTCCCAATGTGACGTCACATGTCCATAAGAAAATCGTTTTAAATGAATAGTTTTGAAATATGACGTAATTGTCGCCATTAAATGCATTCCACATGTACATTATTATAAAGTTTTTTTCCCTTTTAAAATTCACGTTTAAAAAATATTTTCAATTTAAAAATGTTTTGGAATATCATTATTTGAGCTTTTTAAATATGACCAAATTTTAATCATGAAAAGTTTTTCAAGCGTAATAATTTAATTATTTTAAGCATTTTACATATGACGATATTTATCCTTTCGGCATTTTACATATGACGTAATTTTTCCCATTAAGTGCGTTTCTCGCAAAATAATTAAAATATTTTCAAAGTTTCTTATTTTTTTCATGATTCACGTGTAAATACAACTTTTTGACGCAATTTTCCCTATTTCCTATTTTTAACACGTGGTCATTTAATTATTATTTTCATTTCTATTTTTAGTAGTCGCATGTTAATTAATTTTTATTTGAGAGAAATGTATACTTGTTTGTGCTGTTTTGTCAATTGGCATCAGTATAAAACAAGTCGGTAAGTGTGATCACAAATCGCACAGAGGGTTTCGTTTAATATTTCTTTCAAAACGCCCAGTATATTTATCGCCATTTAACCCCTTCTAAATTATGGTAAACCCTCCCTAAACTATCTTAAAAGTTTCAAACAGATCGCCTTGTTATATTTCCTAATTTTGTTCGCGCCCCTCCTCAACCCCGAAATGTGACGCGTCATTCTTTTTTATGGTTTTTATTATGTTTTATAAACTATCTTAAAATTTAAAACAGATCGCGTTGTTAGGTTTCCCAATTTTAACAAAATCGCGTTCTGTTAGTTCCACATTCCACCACCAGGGAGCGCACTCTATTCTTAACAAAACTGTATCTGAACGAAACTCCGTTAAATAACCTATCAGTAGATATAATTACTGGAGGGGTGTCGGTCTTAAGCAAGAATTTGAGATACTGAAATTACTATTCGAAAATAATGATAACTAAACTTTTGACATTTTTATATTAAATAACTAGCATTTATCTCAAGACTCGGTCAATAAACCGTCATAAAATGGTAAAAAAAAGTTAAGTTAAGAAAAAAATTAGCGTCCTTCCATCCCGCTCCCTACAAAATTTCTCGCGCCATTCTTTTAAAAACTTTTTATTATGTGTTATAAACTATCTTAAAGTTTGAACAGATCGCCTTGTCGGATTTCCTAATTTTAACAAATTCGCGTTCTGTTAGTTCCACATTCCAACACCAGGGAGCGCACTCTATTCTTATCAAAACTGTATCTGAACGAAATTCCGTTAAACAACCTATCAGTAGAATTAATTACTCGATGGGTGGCGGTCTTAAGCAAGAATTTGAGATACTTACTGAAATTACTATTCGAAAATAGCGCTAACTAAACTTTTGACATTTATATTTTAAATAAGTAGCATTTATCTCAGGACTCCGTCAATAAACCGTCATAAAATGGTAAAAAACGTTAAGTTAAAAAAAAAAAAAAACATTTGCGCCCCCCCCCCCCCTACTCCCCGAAATTTCTCGCGCCATTCTTTTAAAAACTTTTTATTATGTGTTATAAACTATCTTAAAGTTTGAACAAATCGCCTTGTTGGATTTCCTAAGTTAAATAAAATTGCGGTCTGTTAGTTCCACATTCCACCACCAGGGACTATTCTTAACAAAAGTGTATCTGAACGAAACTCGTCTGTACAACTTATCCGTAGATACATTTGTCGAGGGAGTGGCGGTCTTAAACATCAATTTCAAATATTTGCTGAAATTACTATTCTAAAATAGTGGTATCAATACTTATGGCATTTTTAATATTAAATAAGTATTATTTATCCCATCCCGCCCTAAAAAAAAAAACGCACGCAAAACGGTAGAGAATGCTACAGTTTAAAAATGTCTTAAGCAAGAATTTAAGATATTTTCTGAAATTACTATTCGAAAATAGTGGTATCAACAATTATGAAATTTTTATATTGAATAAGTCACATTTATGCTGTAAAATGTGACACCGTTCTGAACGATGCTACTATAAAAAGTCCTTCCGGCCAGTGCCGGGAGGAAGAGGTAGCTTTCATATTCCTTATTTTAAAAAAGCCAACTTATATTATTCAAACACACGAAGCTCAATTAAGTGGAAAGCGAATGTAGGAGATTCAATACTAATTTTTATCAATACTAAATCATTATGAATGAGAATTTCGCGAAATTAGTCAGCTTTATCCAAGCTGCTTTTATTTAAAGTAACTTACATTTGGCTGCCAAATTCGGCGATTTCTTAAAGTGCCTGCCATTTTAAGACAAGATGGTGGATGAGGCTAACCAGTGAACTTGGTCGAGACCTTAGTAATTGCTGTGCACATGCTCACTCACATCGGAATCGGTTGATATATACGGGTGCTGTCGCAGGCAAATATCAGATTTTTCAAAATGTCACCCACGTTAGAAATTGAAACTGCTATATCTGAGCCATTTTTTAAGATAAAGACAAACAAAAAAAGCTCCAGAATCCTTATATCAAGGTCAAATACTTAAGAAAGAAACCTTTTTCAATTTCTAATTTTTTTGCACCTCACTTTAAATATAATTTTTTTAATTTAATGGCCGCCATTTTGAAAGAAGATGGCTGATGAAGCTGGCCAGCGAACTTGGTCGAGATATTGATGTATACTATCCACATGCCTTCTTCCATCGAAATAGGAAGTTACGTGTGGTATCGCGTGACAAATACAAGATCATTTCAAAGTGTTAGCCATGATAGAAATTCAAAGTGCTATAATTCAACCACTTTTTAAGATATAAACAAAAGAACAAATTTTCAGAAACAAAAACTGCTCCAGAATCTTTGAATCAAGGCCAAACACATAAAGAAAATCTTTTTCATTTTCCAATTTTTTAATACCTCATTTTAAATTTTAAATTACATTTTTTTTTTAAATGGCAACCCTTTTGAAAGAAGATGGCGAATGAAGCTGGCCAATGAACTCGGTCGAGACATTGGTATGTACTATGTACAGACCAAATTACATTCAAATCGGTTCATAAATACGCCTGTTATCGCGTGACAAAAATCAAGTCGTTTTAAAATGTCAGCCACAATAGAAATTCAAAATGTTATAACTCAGCCATTTTTCTAGATATAGACGAAAAAAAACTGTTCCGGAATCTTTGTATTAAGGTCAAACACATACGAAAAAAATCTTTTTCATTTTCCAATTTTTTGGTATCTCATTTTAAATTTTAATTATTTTAATGGCCGCCATTTTGAAACAAGATGGCGGATGAAGCTGGCCAACGAACTCGGTTGAGTTATCTGTATGTACTATGTACAGACGAAATTACATCCAAATCGGTTCATAAATACGTCTGTTATCACGTGGTAAAAATCAGGGCGTTTCAAAATTTCAGCCACTCTAGAAATTCAAAATGCTATAATTCAGCCATTTTTTAAGATATAGACAAAACAAAAACTGCTCCCGAATCTTTTTATCAAGGTCAAACACATAATAAAAAAATATTTTTTCAATTTGCAATTTTTTGGTATCACATTTCAAATTTAAATTTTTCTTAAAATTTTAAATGGCCGCCATTTTTAAACGAAATGGCGGATGAAGCTGGCCAACGAACTCGGTCGAGACATTGGTCTGTACTATGTATAAACGAAGTTACATCCAAATCGGTTCATAAATACGCCTTTTATCGCGTGACAAAATTCAGGACGTTTCAAAATGTCAGCTTCGCTAGAAATTCAAAATGCTATAACTCAGCCATTTTTTTAGATATAGACGAAACAAAAACTGCTACGGAGTCTTTGTATAAAGTTCAAATACATAAGAAAAAAATATTTTTCCATTTTCAATTTTTTTGTACCACATTTCAAATTTTAAATTTTTTTAAAAAATTTAAATGGCCGCCATTTTGAAACAAAATGGCGGATGAAGCTGGCCAACAAACTCGGTCGAGACATTGATATGTACTATGTACAGACCGAATTTACATCCAAATCGGTTCATAAATACTAGAGTTACAGTGTGACATAGGTCAGATATATATATATATATAAATTTTGAACGGAGGGTGGTTTCGGGGTCTGGGGTTCATGATCGATGAAAATATACCAAAATTTTTTGAAATCGCTTTCCTCTGAACGGCTGCAATAGGTAGCTTTTTGTAAAGAAAGCTACCTAAGAATCATGTGACTGCCTCTAAATATAAGCATTTAATAGAAATAAACCAATTAGTGAAACAATAAATAATAGCTTGTAATCCTTTGACCAAAATTCGCGTTTTTTCAACTGCCATTTGCCGAAAACCGTATTTTTTTCCGCGATCATTTGACGAAATATGCATTTTTTTTCGCAATCCTTAGAATAAATTCGCGTTTTTTCAATAGTCATTTAACGAAATTCACGTTTTTTCCAAGATAGTTTTAGAAATTCGCGTTTATCCGCACTCATTAAACGAAATTCACGTTTTTTTCGCGATCATTTGACAAAATTGCATGTTTTTCGCGATCCTTCAAATATATTCGTATTTTTTCATTGACCTTTCTAAGAAATTTGCGTTTTTTCCGTGACAATTTTACGAAATTCGCGTTTTTTTGCTATCCTTTGAAGAAACTCGTATATATTTTTTCATGTATTTGACGATATTGGGGTTATTTATTCGATCATTTGACGAAATTTGTGTTATTTCCGCGATCTTTTGACGAAATTTCAATTTTTTCAATGGCCCTTTGACGAAATACGTGTTTTTTCTCAGTAATATTATGAAATTCGCGCTTTTCCCGCTATTCTTTGGCGAAATTAGCGATTTTTTATGCGAACAACGGACGAAGTTGATTTTTGTTGCGACCATTTGTCAAAATTCGCAATATTTTTCAGTGATTTTTTTTTTTCAGAATTTTCGGACAGATGACCGATTTTTTTAAATTTTCGGAACAGAATGCGTTAAATTTTCTGAAATTCGAAACAGAATCACGCCTGATTAAAATTGCGTCATTTAGGAAATGCTTGAAGCATTTTTAAATATGAAATTCTTATGCATTATTACTTTCTTTAACAAATTTTTTTGTGTGTGTGTGCAAAAAAGTTACATATTTTATTTCAGAACGCGCTATATGTACGTAGAAAGAGCTTGCTACTTGTCGGTTATAATTTATAGTGCTGTTAAATAAAGAGAAAATTCTTATACTGAATGTCATCAATCCAGCCCCCCCCCCTTCTCCCCCGGTGTTAAAGAAACAGAAGTCTATGAAATAGGGTGTGGGAGGCTATTATCTAGGTCTAAAAAATTAAGAAGGGCGTGGTGGGCATGTACTTCTAAATAAATTAGCAAAATTTTTTCCGATATACACGAAATTTCTACTTAAATTCGACCAGAACCCGGCAAAAATTAATTTCGTCGATCCGAAACCAAAATATTAAATCTCAGTGGCGTAGTAGTCAGCACGTCTTATTACCACCCAGCAGATCCAGAGTTTGGTTCCAAGCTAAGCAAGATTTATTCAACCTTCGATCTCTTCGGGGTCAATAAAATGTGCACGAAGCTTGCAGACACTGGGGGTCCCGCGTTAGGCTGACAACCTGATCGGGGCTCTTTCTGTATATCACCTCGGGGTCCACGGTGTAGAAAACAAGTTTAGTACAGGCTTTGATCCTTAATGAATCATAAAGCAACTGGTTTAGTTTAAGTTAGAAAACAAAATATTTGAACTCGACGTGAAAAAATTAAGTCATATTTTAATACAATTATGGAAAAGTAATATACAATGATATCATAAATATGAGTTTTACCTTTTTTGTATAAAATTAAATACATTATAAACCCATTAATATTCATACACAGCTTATTATTATTATTATTATTATTATTATTATTATTATTATTATTATTAACTATTTAGGACATTTTTGAAAAATCAGGTTGACCCGGATTCCACACAGAAAGAGTCAAAACCTAACTTGAAACATTTAAAGTCAACGCAACACACAACGAAAACAATTAATGGCAATCTGATGACTCGAGCCGTGCTCGGCAGTATTGATATTTTCTGAAGATTTGAAAAAAGCTGAACTTCATTTATCGAAGAACGTCCCAGGCTTTAAATTTTTTCTCGAGATCCGTCCCGAACAGGGCCTGTATTTCATTCTTTCCGAGCCGTATCAATTGAGATTTTTTTCCCCTTACTAGTAATACCATGGCAACTTTCATTCTTAATTAGTGTAAAAAGGGAATGATAAAGAAACATTTCTTTGTTGTATTTAATTATTTATATTTTTACTTTTTTAAAATAGTTTAACGTGTTGGTTAATCACGTGAAAGACACTTTACCAAAATACTGTGAATGACTGATTTTTATTTTTAAGTATTACATGTATTCAAATCTTATTTTGGAGCCTGAGTAAAATCTTGGGCATTTAGATGGATGTTTAAACATACAAATAGCTTTAAATAATAAAACACGTTTTGTCATTTCAATTAACAAAATTTTTCATATTTCGTTTTCAATTTATTTACTGTTGGTAGTAAGTAAAAAAGAAAAAAAAAACAATGCGCCAAATTCAAATTATAAAACACTGAATACTGAACATTAGTAACTGTAACAAAACTTCACACTTTATTAAGGTGATAGACGGTGTCTAAGTAAAAAATTTTGAAAATGTATAACGCATTTATGAATCCTTTTTCAGCAATTACCATCTATAGTCAGAAAATATCCGACTTCTTTTGTGCAGCAAGAGTATGATATATATGGGGCATTCTCACAATCTTTTGACTTTTAAGTCCCTGAATAATAATTTTTATTTTAGTACATGTTCTTGTGTTTTCTTTCATATCATATACTGGGGGAACATCCCACTACATGATGGCATAACAATATTAACGAGATAAATAAGTTTTGGACGATGTTGGGGGTCCAAATACCAGGAAAATTCCTGTACCGTCCCGTGTCCCTGATGTTGATTTTTAAGTTTGGAGCTGTCTGTATAAACTTGTTTCAATAAAAGTAATTCGATGCAATTTTTTTCCAAAACTGGGACAATTGTTTTATATAAATTTGTAGCAAAAAATTAAACTGCACACATTTTTAGGGTTGTTATTATTTTTTAAACTATGTCCCTGGGTTTTAGATTCCTTACCGTCCCTCTTCTAAAATTATACAGAAAATCACTTCAGATGCAGCCACATATTTTCTTTTAAGCTTTTTCTGATGCAGAAGTATGCTAGAGAAAGAATATCTAAGATTCTTTGACAGGAAATTTACTGCAGAATTTAATTCAGCATTTAAATAAGAATTTCAAGCATCGTGGCTTTATTGGTAGTCTTACCGTCCCCAAGGTTTATTTCTGCACTTTTCGAGGTAAATTATTATTATTATTTTTTTAATCCAATGTAAATAACTGTTTCTAAAAATCACTGAACATTGTGACTATCACTTAGTCTTAACATGATTTGTCTAAAAATAGTCGTAATTTTCCTTACCGTCCCATCCTTACCATCCTTTTTTTTTCATTACCGTCCTTTTTTCCTATACCATCCCCTTTTCTTTCCGACAATGTTATACCAAAAGTTTGTACTAAAAATACTACATTTTTGTTATTTCTTATTTGAATGTTTTGTGGGTACTAAGCAAATTCATTATAAGTAAAAATTTAGAAGAAAATAGAAAGTTAGAGTGGTAAAATTGTAAGGAAAATTAAACTTGCAAGTTTAACTTAAACCTCAGTTAAATAACAAAAATATCGCTGCTGACCATTTTTTCTTTATTCTGAATCATTACGGCATTTGTCTATCAGATTAAAATGTTATTTTAGTAAGTTTAAATTCACCAGATTTTTATTCCCGAAAGTCAAAAGATTGTGAGTATGCCCCATATCTATCTGCTATCTATCTATTTGTATGTATATATATATGTATATATATATATATATATATATATATTTATATTTATATATACATACAGATTACAGGGCTTAATTTATAACAAAAAAACACCTGATCTCTAATTTTCTGTACTAATGAAAACTTTCGTTGCAACAACCTCCCCTCTCCTTGTACCTGTTTTTTTTTAAATTTCAAATAGTATGCAAAATTTAAAGCAATTTCTTACTCGGAAAAAAAATGTATATATACACTCGTACATATAAAATATATTTTGACTATATCTAATATTCCTTTACATAAAACATAATCTAATACATAAAGAGAAAAAAAAATTAAATCAGGGAGTGGGAAATTTTCAAAAATCCCATTACTTTATATTGACACAACATTCAGGGCTTCTGTGAGCATTATTTACAAACTCTGGTGGGTTTCAAATTCCGATTAACATTTAAATATTGGTTAAAAATTAAGAAATACTGGAGCTGTTCCTATGAGCTTCAATGCAAATTAAACACCGCGAGTAACTAAAAAGTTCATCTTTAAAAATATTTTACAAACATGATTAAAAAGTAGTGAGTAAACAGTATACAACCACAAGTAAAAACGGCGGATACAGTTGCGAATAATTCCGGCATTCCTCGTCGCCATTTGAAAACAACTGAGACAGAAAACCATTGAGTGTAGATTTGCGAGCACTAGATAGAAGCATGCTCCTATGTGTGCGACAGGGTGGTCACAAGAAATCAATTTTCGAATTTTTTCGGGGGGACCCCCCAAAAAGTTGCTAATTGACTAGAAAATGAGATTGGCTAAGTTTCAGCTCATTTGGATAATATTAACCCGTGCCTCATTGAGGTTTAAGTTTGAAAAAAACGTGATTTTCCGCAAAAAAATGCTGTTTTTCCTTCATGAAATGAATACAATTGAACCTAGAAACATAATGCAGGTCTCATTTTATAAAAAAAAGTTTTGCTTTGAAGAACCACACACCATTTTTTTCTAAAAATGTATAGATTTAAAAATATGCGCATTTTTCAGGACCAGACTTCACCTGAATCCTAAAAATTGACTTTTTATGAAAAAGCGAAAAAAAAATTTGTAACATTCCATTTCATCAGCTTTCCACCTTTTGTTTTTCTTTTTTTCGTTTTGTGAAGTCCAATAAAGTGTTTGATTAAAAAAAATTGCAAAAAAAAGGAAAAAAATCGAATTTTAAACTGAAAGAATTTAGAAAAAAAAAAAAAAAAAGGAGGGCAAAGGAAGTATAGAAATGAGAGCAAAGAATGCTCAATTGCATTTTATTATTAAAGTTGTGTTACAAGAAAGGAGGTATAATAAAGAAAATAAATTATTTTCCCTTACAACTGTCATGTTAACCCTTTCCGGCACAGAAAAATTCTGTTCGTAAAAGGATGAAATGATTGTCTACCCCGGAATTTACAAACAACATTTTTAGAAATTAAAATCACATTACTTTAACCTTTCTTTGTAAAAGCAAAATTTTATTAAAATATTCTTCGTGCCGTTTGTAAGTTTGGAATTAAAATTAGGTGGTCCCGGCGTGGGACACTGCGCCGGAAAGGATTGAAGTGGTAATGGTTTAGATAAGGTGGCTTATGTTGACTTTTTTTACCAAAGTATTATCTAAAAATGAAAATGCAACTTGATCCGAGTTAAGATACCAAAGGCGGTTTGTCATTTTAGCAAGTGTTTTGTCTGTAACCTATTTATCAAATTTTCTGTAGTGAACAAGTGATTTTATTATTTGCAGGTCTTGAATTGGGGGCTAAAGTGGCAGTGGAAGTATTGAAGCACGCTTTTGCATAAATATTGATTAAAAATAAGAAAAGATCTCTGATACCTTCTTTTTTCTAAATTTGTTATTGAAAGATGATCCCTGAAACAATATATTTTGAGAGAACGAATGGCCTGTGCCTCCATCCATCTGACATGATTAAAAGTACCAGGTGCTTTGAAAAAAGTCTTTTGCAGAAGGAGTTCTATAAAAATTAAACAAAGTTGGATAAACTCTTTATAATCATCCCTGAGCTGTTAATTTTTAAGAGTTCCTGTAAGAAAATTTGAAATTACTTCTGAATTAACTATTTATACCTAGTATTTCGTCTTCAATAACATTTGTATACTTACTCTGGTTTAATTTAGACCACCCAATCAGAATTGGTTTTTTTTTAATATCTGGCTGAGGGGTAGTGGTTATGCCCATTTTACAATCAAGAACAGCTTTTAGGAAAATTTCTAAATTATGCTGGCGGCATGGTAAGTACAGAAGACTTTTCCTTTAACAATTGCTATAGAAAAATGCAGGTTAACTCTGAGGCGACCTGTGTTTACTGCAGTTGTATCAAAAAATATTGCCTGGAGTTTACCAACTTCTTCCCACTCTTCAACTGCTGAAAATACAACTTTCGCCTGAATTATTCCGATACTATTTTCAATTTGAGGAACTCGTAGTAACTGTTCTTCATCCCCACAACTAATTAAAACTTTTATCCACTCTACATTTACTTTATTCAAAAAATGGTGAAGCAGTTTTCCACCCCAGTGAACAACAGTTCTCTCTAAACGGAAATTTTAAAATCTGTTTTTGATGAGCTCAGTTTTTTGTTTAAGAAACAGTTATTTGCAGAGTCGATGTCTGTGGTTAGCTAATGGATGTATTCTAAGTCTAGCAGCTTCTCTGGCGTTCAGTTCATTTTGCGAATATTATAAAATAAAATACATAAAACTTGACAATTACTTGGCTGCTTACTGTCGGTGATTTGATGAGACATGTGGCCAATTTAAAAAATCTTACATTTCTGCCATCATATCAAGAGGAGGAAGGGGTTTTACGGAATGTTTCGTCAATTCTAAAAATAGATAACCATAACAGATAACAAAAACAGCCTTGTAATAAAAAGAGAAATTCAGAGGTTCAACTGCAACACAAATCGATAAGCTCTTTCTTACTAGACACAGAAGTAGATAACTAATAATCAATTATAATTTGTGAAATATTTTTAAAGTTACAAAAATTGTTCACTTATTTTTGCCTATTAATAAAAATATTACAAAAAAATTATCAAAAGTAATAAAATTTTTAATTTGTCATTTTTTACCTATGTTTCAAAAATGCAGAGTTTGAGGGTATAGTTCAATAGATGTCCTGAAAAATACTAAATGTTCATTAAATATAAGTTTTCATGAGAGTAAAAGTTCAAGGCAACAACAGTTTCTATGAAATAAAACAAGAATCAGGTTTCTAAGAAAAATATTTTTCACGTAAAGAAAGAAAAACGACAATTTTTTGCCAAAAATTGCAAATTTTCAAGAATTCAACCTCGATGAGGCACGGGTTAATATTATTTATTTGAGCTGAAACTTTGCCAATCTCGTTTTCTAATTAATTGGCAACTTTTAGGAGGGTCCCCCCGAAGAAAACATTAAAAAATTTTTTCCCCATGTTGCTTGTGACCACCCTAGTGCGACACGCTACATCAAATATGTAAGGCCTTTGGAAGAAAGACTCAAAGGATTGTAAATCGGAGGAACAGGAAAATATAATTTAGGCTTCCGCATTTTGGAAACGCTGTTTCGCAGGGCTCCAAAGCGCATTATCTATGAGCTGAGGTGAATTCCTACCAACATTTAAATAATCACCAAAAGCTAAGAAGTACTAGAGCTGTTCTTCGGTAAGCTCCGGCGAAAATTAAACACTGTATATATATATATATATATATATATATATATATATTACACAGTATGTAAACATTTATTTCAGCTTGCAAACGATTTTTCAAAGGGTTTTTCACAGTTGAAAAATCCACTTAATCAGTTTCCACCAAAATCCGAACACCAAATGACATGGAAAAAAATGGATAAATTTTTAAAAAGCATGCCACAATTGAAAACGCAATATCAACAGTTATTGCTCATAGACACTACTGTAACCGAATACATTTGTTCGTCTCCGTATAAGAAAAAAAAAAAAATGTAAATGCTATGCACACCACACCATATTCTACAGTAAGCAATGTGTAGTGCGCATCTGTCATGTATGTCAGTTTCATTACGTTTGAAATAGTATAGCGTAATTAAAATATACTGCAAACGAATTTTTCCTATAGACCATAATGTAATGGAGTTCTTTTCTGCAGCCCTGTACATGATCTGTATAATTTATACAGAAAAAGTAATATTTAAAAAAAAGTGCTAAATATAAGAAAACATACTGCAATTGAAAACTCATTTTCAGCAATTATTCCTCATAGACAGTACTGTAACCTAATTATTTTGTGAGGTTCCAAAAATGAACGATATTCCATTCTTGTGTGTACCTGTAAATGAATGACAAATACTATGCGCACCATATTTTATGGTAGACATTTTGTAATGTACTTCCTTGTTATATATCAATTTCAGTATGTTAAAAATATTATAACATCACTAAAATGCACTAAAACGATCATTTCCCATAGACAGTAATGTAGTGGAATTATATTGAGCGTCTCTGTAAACGAAATATAAATGACACACACTTCATTTCCAACACCGAACATGCCATGGTAAACCTCAATACGCTTCTATGAGAGTATGGGAATGAATTCCTAAATACTTTTCTAGGATGTCAGCAATTTTATATCAGTTGATTTAAATTAGCGATTAAATTATGATTTTAATCAACTGATTTTTTTTTTAAATCACTGATTAAAATAATAAATTTTCTAAATGTCTAAAATGACATAAAAAGGAATTAAAATCTAAGATGAATATAATTTGGAAAGTTTCTACAGGTATTTTGACTTAGTAATAAACAAAAAAAAAAAGGCTTTAAATATTTGCTTCTAATCTTAATTTCTGAGTATTATAAAAAAAAAGTACAATAAGTTTTTAAAAAGGATAGTTTTATATGACATAAAAAAACATTTCATTTAAAATATTTAAATATATAATTTGCAATGTCATAATTTTCTTTATAATTCATTCGTTTATATAAAATAAGCACAGCAGTATAATAAATTTCTGCAAGTAAAAGAATAAAATAGCTAGAATCTTTTTTTTTCTTATTCTACATATGCAATAATAAATTTACAGCAAATATTGGAGCAAAAGAAGAATGAAAAAATGACATCTGCTCAACAGTTAATGTAAAAGGATGTATAAGAGAAAAAGAACTAATTAGTATACAAAAGATAAGCACAACAAGAGCTTCTTCAGTATAGGTTGACTTTATTTTTTCTTTTTTTTTTTTCTTTTTTACTTTGTAACTCATATACGGCAAAAAAAAAAAAAAAAAAAAAAAAAAAAAAAAAAAAAAAAAGGTATTGAAAAGGTAGCAAAACTTTTTTCTTAAAAATTAACCATTGAAAGCTAATATTTCCCGCTGGGATGTGATACTGCTATTATTTAATATTTTGAGGATTTCGGATATTCTTATATTTACTCTGTATGAGTGTAAGAATAGATTTAACTCATTTTCATAAATTTTTTGGTTAGCATACACATACAATTGTGTAAGTTTATATTTAGATGATTAACAGTAATTTTTTTCAAGTACAAATGTAAAACGAGTTGCAAACAATATTATTTGTTATTTTATTATTTATATATAATTATTATATATAATTTTATTATTTGTGCTACTAATGAAATTACTTATTTGCAGGTTTTATTAATTTTCTAATTTACTTACTTTTTCCTCTAGGACACTTTTTAAGGGCCCCTTTTGTAATTAGCAAAATGTGCCCTGCCCCTTTTGAAATTGGGAAAATGCACCCTGGCTTTTTAAGAAATAGTGAAATTCACCTGTAGTTGTAGCCAGAGATTTCTTGTAAAAAAAAACTTTCCCATTCCACAGTGTTTCTAAATCCGTGTGCCCAAGACATTGCAAAAATAATAGAACTTTATTTCTTTAGAAAAAAAAAACAAAAAAAAAAAACAGGATATTATTAAAGCATGTTGTTATTTAATTGTATTTTTCAATTTGTAATTAATAAAATTATTAAAAATTAATGACACATTATTTATCATACTAAAAATTTTTATACACTTTTTTTTCTGATATCGTTACTAAACACATTACTACTAATATATTTCCTCATGGAATAGTGCTGTTTTTTGAACTAGCATCCTGCTTCGTTTTCTTTCTAGAATGAATACTAAATTATTAATTATCATTTTAGTAATTAAAGCATAAAATGTATATTACGTTCCTAATTAGAGAGTTAATTCTTTAATAATTATTAATTTTAAGTAGTGTTATCAATTAAATATTAAATTCAGTTATTAATAATTTTAATATATAAAAATATCACTGGTATTTAATATGGTTTTACATAATTATTGCAAGGTTTTACATAATTATTGCAAACTATTAATGTATATAATGTTATTGTATGCTATTAACTAATGAAACTACTAATTTGTAGTTTTTATAATTTCTGTACCTAATTACTAAATAATAATTATAATTTTATTCAGGGCCGGTGAGAAGGGGGGGGGGGCGACACAGAGTGCAACTTCCCAGGAGCCCGGGACCAAAGGGGCTCGGTTTCAGATGGAAAAAGTACAGGAATTTTATACTATTCCAAATCTTATCTTGCTCATACTTTTTTCCTTTGCAATCTGAAATAAATTTCTTAGAAGCGTAGTTTAGAAGATTTCCGACAAAAATCACAGGAAACCCCCCCACTGAGAGAACTAAAAGCTGTAAAATAGTTGATCACGTTACCATAGTACAAATAGCTCGCAACTTCCTGCCTTCCTGAAAAATGACCAGATCATAGGGAGCTATGCCTACGCCTTGAGGCAATGTCGCAAAAGTATTGTTTCCTCTTAAGCTGCGTACACACTATCCTTCTAACTGTAATCAGTGTCGGCTTCGTTTGTTCTTGCCACGCGGTGTCTTTGATTTTTAACGACTTTAGCAGGAAAGGGACTGATGTCCAGCAAAAGAGGAACCTTTCCTTCAAGTAGAGTCGAGCTCCTTATCTCCTGACCCATTGTTGATTCCCCTCATTCTTTTGTCAATAAACCGCAGATGGGTTCAGAATAAAAGCTTTTCCAAGAATACTGGACAAGCAGGCAAAATACGCGTGAGTACGCAGCCTTACTTCTCTTCCTCCACGGGTATTTAGGTATTATCAGGTAATAAGCTTTCAGTGAATGTCTAATTGGGATTTTTTTTTTCTAAATTGCTGGTACATAATACTTGTTATATTTATGCTTATTCTGTACAAACTTTTGTTTCTGTTTTTTATTTATTATTATTATTATCATTACGTTCTTATTAACTATATCTGTTGCAAAGTATAGATACAAGCATAACAGAAAAGAAAACAAGAACAAAAAACGGAAATTTTTGATTTTACAAAAGTTACGAGTACATACATATAAAGAAAATTACCTAAGAAATAAGTAAAAATAAAGATTTCGAATGTACACAAAATAATTATTTTCATTACCATATTAAAGTCAGTATGATGTAGTCATCAAGACTTGATTTTAAAAATTAGAGGCCCAAAGTATAGACATTCTTGGAGCCCTCTGTGTTCACTTATGACGTCTTATATGAAAAACCAAAAGATCATTTTGGCTAAAATATTATTATGCGAGTAACAGGGACATGATCAGAGGGCGATAGGGCGGAGAGTTGTATCGGTGCCCTAAGCTGAAAAAGGCCCCGTGAGGAACCGTTTAAGTATATGCATATAGTACATACAGGAGATACAGAGGGCCCACCTGACCTCTGTTCGGGGCCTCCAATTTCTGCTTGTATTCCTGGTGAGTGAGGTTAAACTTAACCCATATTATGAGAGGAAAGAAAAACTCGGAAAACAGAAATACTTTAGTATATTTTTATTATCCTTTAAAATATCAAACTTACGTATAACTTCATTATACATGAGATTCACCATATACACAAAATTAAAAATGATATTCAAAATCAGCTGCCTTCCCCCAAAATCTCTTGATCCTATTCCTATACCTACTGAACCTGATGGAAAATAAAATCGTCATGCTCATGTTTGCTGCTTGCACAAAAATTATATTGATGCTGAGGTATAAATTTCATGCACAAAAACTGAATATAGTGAAAAGGATATTTTTATTGTGAGAGAGCGGAGAAATGCCCGATATGTCCAAGTAGCATAAGATATGGGTTAAGGATTCGATCCCCCTTCCTTAAAAATAGGTGGAAAAGGTCCCCCCCCCCCCCTCCGTTGTATATAAAAAGTAAAGTTTGAGAAAACAGTTATTTTCCTGCAGTTTTTTTTCTCTGTTTAATTCAGAGTCAAAAGTTTTATGCAATAAACTTAAAACTTCTTTTCAGAATGAGAAATAAGACACATTGATTTCCTGTGATGAAATGATACATCGTTCAAAGTACTTTTCCCAGATTCAAGCCACCTGCTTGTCTTGCGATTGGCGAGCTGGTTACTGAACAAGAGCTTGCTTGGTTTGAACCCAATCAGGTATGGATGTGTGTAGTGGGTCAGATTCCATTTTAATTTGAAGTCCCGGTCTGTTTAGCTCATGTGTGCAAGATATGATCATAGCATCCCTAACCAACAAAAACAATCGCAGATTCTTTGAAAATTACTTTCATATTTATACTTAAAACTGCATAATTTTAGCCACAAGAAAGAATTTTTCATTAAAATCTTTAATTTTCACAATTATGTGCAAATCCTTTTCGTTTTGTTGCTTGGATTGAATAAATCTCTGATAAAATCACGCGCATAACAAGAGGCTTGTGCAAAGGACATTTTTTTCCACGAATTTGTCCAAGGAAAGACTAATTAAGCTAATTATAACAAAATGAAAAATCTCAGCCTCAGGTTCATTTGAATCTGTCTATGTGTATCCTTATCCAAATTTGTAGACCTCTACGTGCGATAGATTTCCCTAACCGTCGTCAACAAACAAACAAACACGCAGAAGACACACGGACAAGAAACCCTTCTTTTTTATTAATATAGATATTTTAATATAAAAAAATTGTAAGTACTTTTACTTAATGCGTGTCTATTATATTTCATAAATAATAATACAGTGTTATCCTCAGTTAGAACATCATAACAAGCATTTTAGACTATTAACCCCTTCGCAACAAGCGTCGTTTAAAGAATTTTTAATATCTTATCACCAGGGTTCTTGCTGCCACTCACCATTGCGCCAAATCGCGACAAAATGCTTCATTTGGCGAGTAAAGGAACGACTACATTCGCCTGATTGCGAATGTTTAATGATTACTCATTTTTTTTTTTTTTTTTTTTTGTGAGTGTGTGTCAGTACAGGCGACAGATTATTAGCGTTACTGAACGATTGTTGCCGATTATCATGTTCAATGGCATCGAATCATTTGTACAGTTTTCAATCTGCCTTTGAAGTATGGTTTTCAATGAAAAGCCATAGAATTCTGGAAAAAATGTATTTTTTAAATGCAATATATATTTTATTGTTTATATTTAAGATTTTTCAGGATTCATTATATGTAATATCTTAAAAATTTGAGTAAACTTCGGTCGTAAAGTTTTGTTTCATAATATTTTAATGAGTTAAATCGGGTTTGGGAATTTTTCTTTGCTTGCGCAAGACATTAAAAATAACTTTTTTTTAATAGTTTATGTTGCGCATCATTAAATTTAGATGAATAACTGATGTATAAGATGTTTCAAAAAAGTAGTTTATTTTAGAGTATATTGAAAGAAAGTTAGATTAAGGGGTCAAAGATCGATTTTTCAGTTTTTCACGACGAATCTATTTTGCTAACATTTTTTTCATTTGGCTACTGTTTTTTATTTTTGATTAGTCAAATTGCAAACGTTCATTAAAAGTAAGCGTGATCCCTGCTTGACATGAAACAAAAGCATGAGACGAACAGAGTTTTAAGTCTTTTAGTCATACTCAGCGTCCGAATTTCCCTCACTAATGTTAAACCTATGGGTGCATTCGTATATTTAAAATATCTCCTGAGAAAAATAATAATTTTAACTTGCTATTTTGTGTATGCTTCTTAAACGAAGTCTCTTTTTTTTCTTAGTTCTCAAAATATTTCTAAAATATCTGCTTAATTCCATATTTTGTACGTTAAAATTTTATAAGCTGTGAGTAAAATTTCCTATAAAATTAAGTATATATTTTAGAAATATTTTTATAACGAAGAAAAAAAAACATCCTGTAAGAAGTGAAAACAGAAAAAAAAGAAGTTAAAATTATTAATTTCTCGAAGAGATATTTTAAATATACAAATGCATCTCTAAGCGTTTTCATCAAAATTTCTCATATCTTATTTAAAACAAAAATACTTTTACGAACGTATATGTAACGTACTAACTACGGCCCAACGTATACTCTAATACTTAGCTACAGGATAGTGTGAAAGGGGGGGGGAGGGCGAAGTAGGCGATTGCCCCGCGCTCGGAAATCGAGGGGGGCGTCAAATGTATACTACCAATCTCATTTTTCTTCTTTTTTAATGTATACTATAAATAATTAACACTTTCCAACATAGTTGAAAAGTGTTTATGACTTCGGTTTGTCTAGCCATCTTTCCACGCTCTAGCTCTCGTAAATATGCTCGGATCGCTCTTAAATTTTTGGATGTTAGTGACCTCTACCATAGCACGTTCCCTATTTCAAATGAAGTTTGTAGCATGTTTAGTTCATTTACAGGGACAATCAAAAGTTTTCAGTTACATTACGGCCAATGGGAAAAAATCGCTTCAAATGATTTTTAATGTTGTTACTCTCTTTCAAACATAGTAAAATTGATATTCATTTAAGAAGCCCACTAAAATATATATTCTGTTGAATATACGATGCAAAGAATAGTTATTGTTCATTTACAGGGACACACAAAAGAATTCCGTTCATAATGGTATAGGGGAAATTGTTTGCGGTGTATTTGAAAAGATTTCAGATACTATATTGTATCCGAATTACTGTATATTAGTAATGATTGCTCGAAATGCATTTTTAATTATGATATGCGCTTTTTTAGGGTTTTGTTCATCTGTCGAAACCCTATTCGTCTCGCTCCTCTGTCCGTCTGTCACGGAGCCCGTTCTCAGAAACTATACATGTTGGAGACTTGAAATTTTGCATACTTATAACTGAGCACCACACATCATACGAAAAATCATAAAATTTTGAAAAAGTCGTACATTTAACCCTTTGGGCTCCCACATGTGTATTTTAAACAATTCTTTCTAAGTGAGCCCCTAATTAGGTTGGAGGCGTGAAATTTTACATACTTATAGCGGAACACCACATATCAAACGATAAATCATAAAATTTTGAAAAAGTCGTACATTTAACCCTTTGGGCTCCCACATGTGTATTTTAAACAAT
The DNA here is from genome assembly GCA_963932465.1 of Maratus speciosus. Taxonomy (NCBI): domain Eukaryota; kingdom Metazoa; phylum Arthropoda; class Arachnida; order Araneae; family Salticidae; genus Maratus; species Maratus speciosus. The sequence continues at coordinate 247,616,850 of OZ010787.1, forward strand.
TCTTTCTAAGTGAGCCCCTATTTAGGTTGGAGGCGTGAAATTTTGCATACTTATAGCTGAACACCTCGCATCAAATGACAAACCATAAAATTTTGAAAAAGCCGTACATTTAACCATTTGAGCTCCCACATGTGTATATTAAACAATTCTTTCTAAGTGAGCCCCTATTTAGGTTGGAGGCGTGAAATTTTGCATACTTATAAACACCACATATCATACGACAAATCATAAAATTTTGAAAAAATCGTACATTTAACCCTTTGGGCTCCCACATGCGTATTTTAAGCAATTCTTTCTAACTGAGACCCTTATTAAATTGGAGATTTGAAATTTTGCATACTTATAGCAGAACACCTGAGGCCAGGCGACAAATCTTAAAATCTTGAAAAAATCTTACGTTGTTTAACCCTTTGAGCTACCACATATGTATTTTAAGCAATTCTTTGTAAGAGAGCCCCTAATTAAGTTGGAGACATGAATTTTTGCATACGTATAGCTGAATACCTCAGACCACACGGTAAATCATAAAATTTTCAAAAAGTCTTATATTATTTACTCTACCGGGCACTAACATGTGTATTTTAAGCAATTTTTCTGACCTCCGCCCTTTTCACCCGGGAAGCACTTTTCCAACTTTTGCCGACACCCCTTTGACAATTCTTTCATATTATGCACCATAGCCTTACATATTTTAGTTCCTTTTTTACCGCCAGGGGCGCCTACTTATCTCGGGTGCTATCGGCCCAATCCTCTCGACTAATATATCTACGGATAGTATATAAAACGGAGTTTCGTTCGGATAGAGGTTAGTTTAGAATAGAGTGCGCTCCTGGTTGCGAAATGTGGAACTAAGAGATTTTTAAAAGGATAAAGTGTTTTGAAAGGAATATTAAACGAAACACTCTGTGCGATCTGTGATCACACTTACCTTCTTGTTCACTATATTTATGCATACTATAAAGTGCGTATAAATGTATAATTCATATACAGAGCTACAGAAATGAATTCGCAAAGGTTACTGAGTATGAGCATAAATTGCTTAATGGTGGGTTTTAAAAGGAGTTATACATTTTTACGCTGAACTGAATTTAGTGTACTAAGAAATATTTGTAGAATATAGATAAAATAATATACAGGGCCACGCAAAGAGTTGGATACATGACCGTCTATGGGTGATAATTTCTGGAAATGTAATTTCAGTAGTTTTAAGCGTGTTTTAGTTTGAATTAAATTTTAGCTAAATAGTGGCATGTAATAAAGGTACTAGATAAACTACAGGGCTGTACAAAAGTATTCAAATATGTTTCCATCTATTAGTATAAATTGCTGAAAGATGAATTTCAACCTGTTATGCATTTGCTTGCTAAACTAAAATTTCCCATTAGTATATATATCAACATACAGATCGAATATTGTTCAAAAGAATTGGAATACATATTTGGCTATGGGCGATAACTACTGAAATCAGACTTTTAAATGTTTATTTAGTTATCTTATTTACCTTATTTTCCTAAGTAACGAAGTTTCGTTAAACCTTTCAGGGAGTGTTGGAAAGTGTTTCATAATCTATGCTGTACGCATGATTTTTCTTACTTGTTATATATGTAGATAGATATAGGGAATTTTTCCCCAATGAAAGTACATACTTTTTACATTTCAAAGTTATTTCATCGTCCATTACCCCACATCAAAAAACAAATTACTGACTAAGTACAATTTTCTTGCCAACTGTTATATAGTATTGTTAGATGCATTTTTCCACAACCATTTCCCAGATCCGCTTTTCCATAATATAACTGAAAATTTATTTTTTTTTCTTATTTGAAATTTTTGAATTAAAAATTTTAAAGTTCCAAAATAAGCGCGAAATATGTATTCAACAGAATTTATTTCTGTTAGTGCACTTCGCCAGTTTTGTGCCATCTGTCACAGAGAGAAGTCGAAGATTGGGGTCGACAAATTTAAACTTTGGCCCAGGTGCACTTTTCTGTTCGCACAGTCTGCTGAACTAATAAACTTTATATTTTTAAATCGTATATATCATAGAAGGATAATATAATATATATACTAAAATGTATGAAAAATACTACTACTTTCACATTTAATATGCATAATTATTTTTTATTTTGGAAGATATCCTTTACAATATTTTAAATATTTATGGTTTTCGTTCACGGTTACTTTCACTAAATCCATACATTCCCGACACTTATTATAAACTTTGTAATAAATAAAGTTAATACCCACTTCCCTCTCACGATTAACCCTTTCAGGAGCAAAGTACTTTTCTTCTTAAAATTTTGAAATGACAGGTTCACGGCAGGAGTTAGAAACAATTTTATTTGAAAATAAGTAAAAGCTTTTCTTCAAATACAGTATAAATGCAAAATTTTATTTCAAAATTCTGGTATCAATGTGGCATTTCGTAATTAAAATTAAGTGGGATATATTATATCCCACCGCCCCTCAAGGGGTTAAACATTTAAGAATAAATCTAGACCAAAAATATGCAAAGGAAAGGTTATTTCAAATTCTATAGAGAGACTCGGAGCCCCTAACAAGACCTCGATTGGAGAGGGACCCTGGTTGAGGTCTGCACGGGCCGGAATTTCCAAACAGAAATCAGTAAAAATTTCTACAAAAAATTCAGATTTTTCTTAACATACAATTAAGATTCCTTTAAAGAAAACTGCATACATATTTATGGGATAAATTTACAGTATATATTTGAAAATTACGATGTGTTTGCAAGACAGAAAATACACAATAGCAACATTACTTAGATTCTTATAGACGTTTCAACATTCAAAAAGGGATTCATTAAAAAATTAATGTAGTTTAGAATAAAAGAAAAAAAGGAGGTTTAGAAACTCATAACTTTTGAAGCTGTATACTAAAAAGTAGATTTGTGAAAATATTTCTCTGTCATTTATTAAGGCTTTTCTAAAATCTAAAAGAGCTACTTTCTGACACATTTCTGAATTCATTTCTTTTCGGAAACGCATATGATTGGCAGGTGTTGTCATTCAGAAACTATGTAATCGAATGGCGTTATCGATATTTTGATAAAGGCAATATATCTATGAGAATATACTGTTAAAGGTAGCATTTTGAATAGAATTTCGGAAGCGACATCACGGGAAAGAAGAAAAAACCCAAAGCCATGTCAAGAATATCTTGTATGTCGACAAATAATTTATTTTTCAAAAATGGAAAACGCTATTCTATTCCAAATCCATTCAATAGTTAGGCTTGTCAATTTTATGCCTTTGCAGTTAAAAGTTTGTCAGAAAATGTGTCAAAGTTTCGCGTTTGAGAACCACCTTAAGGTATAATTCCAACGATTACGTTAAGGCTGTTCTCAACTGTTCTGCTTAACAACAGCAAAACGTTTTAACACATTTACAAATTCATTTTTTAACGAAAATATATAAAAGTGGAAGGCCTGACTATGGAAGCGATTTGAAATCGAACTGTGTTTTCCATTTTTTGATAAATAAATTACCTATTGAGTTATAAGCAATTTTAATCACGTAACAAAGACGTTTTTCACCCTCCCTTGGGTGTTTATTCTTCTTTCACACCGAAATTAGGTTCAAACGCCCACTTTGACACTATTTTCTGAAAGATCTATTCGCGTTTGAGAAAAAAAACGGAAAACGGAAAACGCAGTTCGATTACATTATTTCTAAACAACAACACCTGCTAATTTTATGCATTTCCGAACAAAAATAAATTGAAACTTATGTCATAAATTTGCCCTTATGGATTTGAGAACAGGCTTAAATAAAATAGGAAGAGCGCTTATTTTCTTTTACGCAAACTTTTCTTTCTCAGCAGGATAATTCAGCCAGTTAACTTTATTGGTTATAAATCTGGTGTGATATTTATGAATCATCTCAACAGAATAAAATCGCAGGTAATGGAAACGCAGAAAACGGTGGACACGTAATTACACAAGATTGACTTTTTTAACACAAATATTATAATTGGTAAATAAATCATATGAGATTTAATTTTTCGAACAGGGCGAAAAATGTCCAGGCTAGGATTCGAACCAGGAATAAACTGGCTGAAGCAGCCAGTGCTGTACCAATTATGCCATCCTGGAGAAGCTGGAATTAATAATTCTCCCAGTTACCTTACTAATTATAACATATGGGCTGATAATTATGATCATCTCAACAAAATTAAATCGCACATAATAGAAACGCCAGAAAACGCACACAAGGTTAAATTCTTTTAACACAAAAATTTCCCCGGTCGAACTTTAAATTTTTGCACCGGGCCGGGCCAGGACCTGAAAATTCCGGTAGTGCAGATTTCAAGTGGTCTATCCTAAATGGAATCTGAATTCCCTTTGTTGTGACATAAAAATGACGTATGGGGACATATATCATGGGGTCGTAAATCAGGAATTCTTGAGAAAATAAAATGCTCTAGCACTGGATTTATGCCCCCTGATTTAAGTCCCCATCTACTGTGACATCATCAAAATGACGTATGGGGATACATATCATGGGGATGTTAATCAGGATTTCGTCGAAAGTAAAACACTCCAGCACTGGATTTGTGCCCCCATTTTTTAAGGCGTCAAAATGACGTATGGGGGCATAAATCATGGGGACATTAATCAGGCTCTCAATGAAAGGAAAATTCTCCATTACTGGATTTGTGTCCCCTTCTGATATGGGGGCATATATCATGGGGATGTTCATCAGGATTTCGTCAGCAGTGAAATGCTCGAGCACTCGATTTGTGCCCCCATTTTTGTGACGTCAAAATAATGACGTATGGGGATTTAAATCATAGGGACGTTAATCAGGCTCTCAACGAAAGGAAATTTCTCTAGCACTGGATTTGTGTCCCTTTCAGATGTGGGGGCATATATCATGGGGACATTAATCAGGATTTCATGAAAAGTGAAATGATCCAGCACTGTATTTATATCCCCATTTCTTGTGACGTCAAAATGACGTATGGGGGCATATATCATGGGGACATTAATCAGCGCCCCCGTCTGAACCTTTGCGAATATATTTGCGAAATATTTATTCTATCTTTAATTCTTTAAAAAATGTAACCTTTGATTGGACATAGAAAATCTTCTATCTCCAGAAATGACATGGGTCTCAACCCATGGCAAATCACCCCCCCCCCTAACAACTCTACAAGGTGTTAGGGTTACTTACTCATTTGTTTTTACCGCCAAAAATCTCGCCAGGATTCTTATGCGCGAAGAAATACGTTTTCCTTGAATATTACTGGTATTTGCCATAAATATAATCATACATTAAGCTAAGTCAATTTTGTTTAATCAGTCAATCGCTTTCAAATGGAAAAATTTAAAGAAAATAGGATTTAAAGTAGCTTTTCTTTAAAATTCAGTAAGGAACTATTTCTTTGCGCGAACATACACTTCTCTCCAGTATAACACCCATTGACATGATATCGTTGCTGGGAGATTAATTCACCATATCTCGAAAAAAATTACGAAAAATAATAATCTATAACAGGGCATAGCCACGTTTCTGACGAAGTTGATTATTTTTATGCCAAAAATAATGCAGCTCATGATTACTATTTTTTTATATTAATATATTAAATTTTTTTAAATAAAAAAATTATTTCCAATTTTAAAAAGTCTCTAGACAATAATTTGGTACATTCATATTATTGAATAAAAGAGGAAACAGATTTAAATAAAATATTTTTTGGCAAGCTATAATTTAAAATTTGTTATGTGTGTTCAAACTCAGATCTTTAATAATTCTGCGAAGATTTAAGAAAAATATATAAATTTATAATTTTTCGCGCTGATTTGAGCGAAGGAATTAGAATATTGTGTCTAAGAGACAATTTTTTGCAATATAAACGTTGATAAAATATTTATTATGTAAACAGCCCTTTAAAGCATAATTTATGTATGCTAAAATTAGGGTAGATGTGCCAGTAATGGACACCATTTAAAGTTTTTGGTTAATAAAAAAATAACCAATAAAAATGTAGCGTTAATTGTATTTTTTATACCTCCCCCTTGATGTTTTATAATCTGGGTTATTGTTGACACTCTTAATCAAACCAATCAGGAAGCAGAAAATTATTTTTCCCTGTTTTTCATATTTTTTCAGTGAAAATCTTAATGAAGATACTAAGAGTTGGCATCATTTAATAAATTTATATATTTTAATATAATAAATTTTTATTTTCTTGCAAAATTTGAATGTGTTTCTTTGAGAAGTGATTGAAAACTTTGAATTTTATATACTAATGATCATTGACAAAATTTCGTTTCTTAAGGGTTTAAGACACGTGTCCATTAGTGGAACGCTTAATTAGTAAATTTCCTGTAACTGAAATGTTCGTGTAGACGTTGCTAAAAATGTTCAATGCTAAAGACTTTTATAATTCATGTACAAAGTGTTAAAAGTACAATTTCAGTAATGAGCGTAGTGTATAAAATCCTTTGACTTATCTGGAAACCTTAGTAATCAAATTTTAATTTTTAAATTGGTTTTACCAGAATGTAAAAACACAAAAAAGTTAATTAGCTGCTTTTAATTAATTTTGTGTGGTTAATAAAATTTTTATAATTAAATGTTTTATATAAATTAAATATTTTATAATTAAATGATTTTTGTATAACTCTGCCTTACATATTTTAGAATCTGGCATTCAATAAAACAAATCAGGAAGCAGAGAATATTGTTTAAGGGCATAGGGAAAAGAGGGTATCATAGGCTTCAATTCCTCCCCATTTAAATAAAAGCAATTAAGTGAGAGAAGTTGTTAAAAAACTATTGCTTTCGATCTTAAATGTCTGCTTATTCATCTTTGTCAAAGAAAAATTGTAATATTAATTAAATTTATAGTAGTAATGATACTTGTAAATCTGCAGATCAGTTGCCTTAAACGTCAGTTCTGCAGTTTTATTTTGAAATTATTTTAAACATTCAACTGCAGTATCATTTCTTTCATATTTGTAATATCAATTACTACAAGTAATATATCAAGTGGTTTCGGGGGTTTAACTGTTAAAAATACAAAATAGTAGGAAGTATGCGAATCTATGCACTGATATTCCAAAACTTTTTTTAGATTTTTTCATTACCCCTCTAAACACCCAACTGTATTGATAGCTGTAATTCCCTGATATTTAGTATTTTAAATTATCTATCCAAAATAATTAAAATATTGATCTTGTGATAGTCACAATAATTAATTTAAACAGTGAATAATTCTCGCAAATATTTGATTGATTATTGATGTCCTAATTGCTAAATTTATTTGAAAACATCGATTTTTTATTTTATTAGAATGCTTTAATTAAATGCTGGTTCTAAATACAGTCATAAATATAATTATATGTATTACTTTTTGTGAGGTGTCCATTAATGGAATTTTGGGTGTTTTGATATATTTCTGTTATTTAAAATTAAGTTTTCATTCATATTGGGAAATGAGAATGGATAAATATTTTTTATAGATTAATATAATATTGAGAAAAGTGGAATAATAACTATGACTATTAACTAAACAGAAATTTGAAAGAATTTCCTTTTAGGGTGCCCATTATTGGCACATCTACCCTACGTTATTTCTATTCTATAGGTACCTATATTTTTGTATGTGATTTTTTGCAGCAAAATAATAGATGGTGATCACTTTTTTCAAAAACAATACATTTTGCCACTAATTTGAAGAAACAAATGCTGTAATCATGAAGCGTTTTACCATAAATAGGCTATAATAAAATTATCAGCTTAGTTAAATTTTTAAACAAGATTTTGATGTTATTTTTTCCTTTTTTTTGATGCAGAGTATGGATAATAGCTTAATGAAACAGTAAAACCTATGACAATTCAGGTTGTTTCCAATTCCTTCTTGTGAAAATGTATGCAGTATTTAAGATTTAAAAATGATTTTTTAATATCAATCAGCATCAAAGGCATCTCATATAAGGTCAGCATCTATAAAATCAGCGATATTTTATCACTAAATCTTTTTAGGAATAAAAAGATTATTGATTACCTTCCATCATTGAATTAAGATAAAAGCTAAGTTAAAAGCTGACTTAAGATAAATTCTAATGCTTATTAATTATTGTACTCAATAATTTTTATTAATTTTATTTATTTAAATAAAATTCCGTAATTTCTATAATTAGTAAAATTAATAATGAAATAGTAGTTTTTATCAATGATTTGTTATACAGCAAGTTTTTCTATAAAATCTTCATCTTTCTTTCAATAAGAATATTTATTTCAATATTTTAATATTAGGAGATTTTCTATTCTTGATATTTTCTTGATCATATTTTCCTTATTAGTTTGGAATTCGCTTCTTTTCTTTAATGTTCATTTCTTAAAATTTCTTAAATTTTCATGTAGTTTTAAAGAATTGTTTTTCAGCCATTATTCAATATCGCCTACTGAAGTAATTTTGGTACAGAAATCGCATGTTTGTAAATCTACAATCTTAGAGATACTACAAACTACAGGATTTCGTTTTTTTCAGTTTCATTTTAACAACATGTTCTCCAAGTAGGAAACTATATAAGTGTTATATTTATTGACTTTGTCATAAATTCAAAATTTAAAGAATTAATTGTACCGAAATTACCCCTTTGGTGAGGGAAATTTCGGTGTAATATGTATTAAAAAAGAAATATTTACTTTATATTTTAACTATACTTAAATCAGCCCCTTATAGGTAAAGTTAGGTATATTAAAATATAAAGGAGACAATTTAGACGTTAATTAATGAAAATATATTAGACTTAAATCTAGTATGAGCAGAGTAATCTGATTGTTGCAGCATACGCTGATAAGAATACTTGGTATTCCGCAGCCTTATTCATATTATTTCCATCATATCTTATGGGTGTTTTCCTTACGTACGTGGATGTATGTCTGTACAAAAACAACTAGATTAATTCATAGTCTATATTCTAAAATTAGACCGTACAGCCAAATTATCTCATATTATAAAACTTACAATTATGTTCGCAGCACTGACATTTAACATTAATATTTTAAGTCAAATTAGTGTAAAGAAATATAATGTTACCATACCTGAATTAGAAAGCAGTAAATCAGATGTGCTTTTAAAATTGATGCTTCTGCTTACAAACTTGGAAAAAATACCATTTAAACAGTTCGTATGGAGTACGGGGGAAGGGGGGAATGACAACTACTTTTATTTAAGATACTCTCAGAGGATAGGATCAAAGTAACAATTTGAATTTTTTCATGAATATATCACAAATGCAATGCAGTTTCAAACGTCATATGACTTTTCGAAAAGATATGAACATGATGCACGTTACTGTGGGGGAAAAGGTTGGGGTGTTGACAGGCATTAGACTACTATTTGAGTAATCTCATGTAACGTAAAGCGAGGAGAGTCTGCGCACATTTCAAAAGAATAATAATAAAAAATCTAAATATTAATATTATGCTAAACTCTGCCGGAATAAGTTTGACTTCATTTGTTTTCTATGCATTTCCATTGTTATTTTGTTGTTATACTGTAATTTAATAGAACAGCAGTAATAAAACCAAGAAAACTATTTTGCGCAATCTCTCTTTACAGGGTAGGAGAGAATGCGCATATGGGTAGGAGAGATTACGCACATAGGTTGAAGAGATTTTTATTAATAATAACTACAATTAAACTGATAACAATAATAATTACACTTAATCGACATTGTTGAAAGGTTTTTGTGAGTAAATATTGTTGTATTAGGAGTGAATATTTCAACCGAATGTTTAAATAATAAGTAAAAGAAAGAATTTTAACGACAGTTAAAAAAAATAATTTAAGAAGATTAAAATATCAGAAAAAGCAAGCCCTACTAAGATTACTAAATAACATTAATCTAGTTGATAACATGTTTAACTTGAAAATTATTTCATTTCCATTTCCACAGTTTCATTGTATTTTGTTTGCTAACCGAAGTTGTCGTCCACAATCGATGCACTTATTGTTGTAAATCGTGCATCTTTCGTGTAATCACCTGCAACAAGCAATACATTGAATCCAGTCAGTTGCCACAGTGGTCTCCTGGTACAATTCCAGACATTCAGTGCACACATTCTCATTGAACTTCGGGGTTTTTTCCTTGAGTTTTTTATCCCACTTTTTGTGGAAGCACCTTATCTTCAGCAGTATTTTTTTGTAGCGGCATCCTTCTTAAGTCTTTTTTCATGTATATTTTGTGGATCAGTAACATTAGTTACACTCTGTTTCCTTTTAATTTGGATGACTTTACACTACTTGGAATGGGTGAAAGCTTTTCCAAAACATTGTATTAGAAAGTTTATTTTAGTTAACAAAATTAATTTATTAGCAAATTAATTATTTATAAATTAAAATATATATATATAAATATTTAAGTAAATTATTAACAAATATATTATTAATTTATTAACAAAAATAATTACATAAAATTAATTTAATAACAACTGTACTATTAATTTATTAATAAAATTTTTATCTGCAAAATTATTATTATTATTTTTTTTTTTTTTTTGTAAATTAATTTGTTGCCAAATTTAGTTTGATAATTATGTGTTTTTTCGAAATTATTTCAAAATTGATTCATTCATATGTTTTACACGTAATTTGCAATTCATACAAATTTATCAATAAGCTGCGTAACCTCACCTAGCACTTAAACTTATGGAGAAATGCGCCATCTCTCCTAAATAGCAGATGCGCAAACTCTCCTATTTTGGTAGGAGAGATTGCGCGGACTTTTATTTAAATATGGCCACTTCAAAAAGGAATTGTTGGTGTTCGCATGCTTAGTCCAGGTTAGTAGTTTATAAAAAATCGTTTAAGTTCAAAATATTTTGTATTACTGACGTTCTATAAAAATTCTGACGAACAGTTATGAAAATTCAGGCACTTACTTTGGAAAAACAAAACAAAATAGCACTGTTTTATCCAAGACGCTTGGAACAATCAATATGCAAATTCATGTAGACACTGCACTAATGCTGCTGTACAACTACCTGGAGTCGCTGGGCGCGCACTCTACTCCTTCCCGTCAAATCTCTTTGTGCGCAATCTCTCCTACCGAGCAAACTCTCCTCGCTTTACGTTATCCTTAAGGGAAATACCAGCCATGCTATAGAATTCCATTTACCTGTTTGTAGAATATTTTTTCGTGTATTTTTGGCAAAAGTAAAGAAAGGGGATGGACAATAAAATGATAATTACATACAATAATTCCAAAAAAATTTAATAACGTACTTCTTAAACTCCAATGGAAGTAATATCTGCATAAAAATACTGACATGAGTTGAATTATCATATTATCTCGGACATATTGTCTATATTAAAAATATGGTTAGGAGGAGTGTTGTCTTTGGACATCGCAGGTTCAAGGTTGTCAAAAACTCCAACTGCCACTCCATCCAAGATTGATGTTCCCGTAGATTTTTATAAGCTCAAGAATGGGTTTATGTTTATTAGCCCAAAACTCTTATCATATACTACCATTTTAACGTCTTTATTTAAGCGATGTTTATATTATTAGCTTCAGTATGTCAGATTAAACATTCACGTTTACGAAGATGTGTAGGCGTGATACTGTAGATTAGGTGTGAAATAAAGCAGATTGCACTGGACCAAATCCCTTTCTTGTTTATCAGTGACTATGACCGCATTCCTAATACTAAGTTTATATATTTTACCCCTTTTTCATTCATTCTTAGAAAGTGATGTAGGGGATGTTGAATTTGATACTAGCTGAGCGAAAACTGTATCATTCTGAGGTCACGTAGTCCATAACTACGTCCAAGTCCTTTGTCTCTTGGAGCCTGTAAATAACAAAAATCGTATGCAACTTCAGTATAAGGACAAATAAACATAATATTTGCTTGAAATAATAATGAAATTCAACTGCATTTTTAATACAATTTAAAACCATTTCATACTGAAATAATGAGATATATTGTAGAAACATGTGTTATAATTTAAACAATTAAAACAAATTAAATATTAGAAAAGAAAATTGCAATTTATATATAAATTTTCCCGACAGGACCGTTATTTAAAATTTTTCTCATTAATTTCGAGCCTATACTAGCTGCTTTTGTAGCAAAAATGTTAACATTTTCGAAAAGATTTCTTTAATCTTCCTGCCCAGAATGAGTCTAATTTATCCGCTTCTATAATTTATTTGGTTCGATTCGAACCAGCAATTTCTTCATAAAGTAAATTAAATAAAAGTCGCAGAGAACAAAGTTAAACATGTTAAATAGTTGTAAATAAAAAAAGTTGTTTTAAATTTTATATCAAGTTTCAGTAAAATTTAAAATTTCAAGAGGGTAAAAAACTTTAAAATATATTACACTTCTCCATAAAAGAACTTCGAGGATCTATAAAAATTCAAAACCAATAAGCAGCAAAATTTTTCTACAATCTCTCACATAACCGCAACAATGAAAATACATTTAAAAAACATAAAAGTAGTGCAAAAAATTTTATGTCCTAACAAAAAAAAAAAAAAAATAGTGCCAATAAAGCAATTCAAAATTGCAGGATATTCAATAAAAAATATTTCAAATAATTCGTTCAATATAGAGTTAGGGAATAGGAAAATAATACGCGTTTAGCAATCTGACAAAATTTGAAACACATGCCACAGAAGAGCAACGTATAATACCACGTTTAGTAGAATGTACCAACAACATTATTCAAATTTAGAAAGGTATTTATTTGCTTTCAGCGTTATTATTTTCTTCATTTGTCCTGTTTGCTTCCAATGTCTGTCATGAAACTATTTCTACTAACAATCCACTTCCCCATATTCTAATACTATATTCTGGTATTGTGGAAGATGGTTGAATCAAAACTTTACAGTACCAAGAAAAGGAGTTTTAATCTATATCTGTAAGAAATGTGTCTTAGATTCCCTATAGAAGTCGTCCTACTTCCCTCTGATAACTTCGCATGTTTATAGTATAATGCTTTCTTGAAATCGAAATTATTCTCCTATACACTATATTGCCATTAATGACCGGCAACTTTCAAATTTACACATTTTGTCTAATATTTAAAAATAAACTTGTCGGATTCTTCTGGAATTTTAGGATTAAAAAGAACACGTTTGACTTCATATTTATCAACGTCGATTTGATAAGGAGGCCAATTAGGGGGCCAACAAAAAATTAAAGAAAAAATAATACTTGGGATCACCCTGTAAAATAAAATGCACGAAATAATCTGTCGCTAAGGAATATACATAAGCAGACATTGTACAATATGTGTATTCATTTGTGTAAGAATATCTTGTATATTAATAGAGATATAGCGATTTTTTAAAAAAAATTAAATAAATTCTTGCATGTTTTTTGCTTATAACATGCAGGATTTTTAACCAAATTTAACGCCAGTTTCAGAAATATTGACAAAATGTAGTAAAAATAAAATAGTGCAATTGGAATATAAATATATTAAACATTTAAGGAAATATGGGTAGTTGTATGAAATCATTTTTATCTGCGCATGCGCGAGCGATAACAAAGATGTTTTTACATAATTTAACAGTCAACAGCATGGAGCAACTTATTAAAAAGAATACAGTAAAATATCGTAAAAATTCAGAAAGATGTCGGCGTTAAAGTGAGCTAATTTTTAGTTGCTCGCTAAAACTAGCTGAATGATAAAGGATTGTTTACAAGTTGCCAATTTTAATAAAAACTTTTTTTAATTTTCATTTTTTATTGATGCTTTAGTTCTTCTTGGATAACCACCAGACCGAGCCTATACCATGATAAAAAGAAGTATCAAAATCGAAGCATTTTTACCAAATCTACTCGTTGATAGTCACTAAAAACTAACTTTTTTCTGAAATTCAGTTAATAAAAAATGACAATTTGTGGAAAATCCTTTATCATTCACCTGCTTTTAGAGAACAACTAAAAATTTGCTCACTCTAACGCAGATATCTTTCTGAATTTTTACGATATTTGACTGGATTTTTTTAATAAGTTGCTCCATAGAGTTGACTATTAAATTATGTAAAACGAGCCTTGTTATCGTTCGCGCATGCGCAGATAAAAATTATTTCATACAACTGCTCATATTTCCTAAAATATTTAATATATTTACATTCCTATTGCACTAAATTATTTCTACTATATTTTGTCAATTTTTCTGAAACCGGCGTTAAATTTGGTTGAAAACCCTGCATGTTATAAGCAAAAAAAAAAAAAAAAAAAAAACTTGCAAGATTTTTTTAAACTTTTTTTAAATAAATCGTTATATTTCTATTAATATACATGCTATTCTTACACAAATGAATACACATATTGTACAATGTGTGCTTATGTATATTCTGTAGCGATAGATCATTTCGTGCATTTTATTTTACAGGGTGATCCCAAGTATTATTTTTTTCTTTAATTTTTTATTGACCCCCTAATTGTCCTCCTTATCAAATCTTGATAAATATGAAGTCAAACTTGTTCTTTTTAATCCTAAAATTCCAGAAGAATCTGACAAGTATATTTTTAAATATTAGACAAAATGTGTAAAATTGTAAGTTGCTGGTCATTAATGGCAATATAGTGCATATGAAATACCAGTTTGTGTGTCCCTTTTCAACACATTTTTATGTCCTTTTATGAAACTGAAGTTTCTCTAAATGGACGGGTATTATTAAACTGATAAATAATACATTTTAACATGAAAAGTTAGACATCTTCCATTGAAAGTATTTACACTTATTTACACTTAGAAAATATTTTTCAGTAATCCACAAAAATAGTTCAGCATACTGTTTAATTATATATTCTCTTAAGACAATAGAAACATAAAACAGGTATAGAACTAGAGAAACGTAATGTCTACTTTTTTAGTTTGGTATATTTTTTATTGGGTGATTGCAAAAGTTTGTACCCAATTTCGATGCATCGAGATTCGAAGTATACTAAGTTGTTTTAAATGGCGAAATGTAGTTGGATTATCAACATTTAGTTTCTCAGCCATCTCTTCAGTAGTAATTTGTGCATTATTATTCCCTAAATCACACGGATTACGTCATTATCAATGCCTGAATGTCGCCCACAGAAAATTTTAACGTTTAGTTTAAAATCGTGATTTCGAAATCGTTAAAACCACTTTTTAACTGTCCTAAGAGCGGGAGCACGATCCAAATAAACGTGATGAATATTTTTTGTAGGACGACAACATTCACTTCTTTTTTTAAACTCATAACATAACATGACGATAATGTAGCTTTCCAAATTTCCATTTTGAATATTACCCTTGCACATAAATTAATTTGAATTTTTTAGCGTTATGTTCACTCACGACACATTTAGATAACTGTCAGTTAATAATATGGTTATAAAAGACACTTCAGCACATTCAAAATTGCAAGTTTATGACATCTATGAAAAAGACACGAACTTTAGCAATTACATAATATCAAAATGAGTAACCAGGTCAAAATTCATGCTAAAAGCAGCAACAAAAATATGCTAGTTATTGATATGTATTGCTTTGTCGCTATACGGTTTGCCACGAAAGTTTTTAGAAGGTACGTCTCTTTTCGCTACCAGGAGAGTACTAACATTGAATAACTACATAAATAAATGTTAGTCATCTTTAGTTGTAAGGCGCTTCTCACTTTTGTTATCAGTTTTGCTAAAAGGACGGCTGCGGGAAGTTCCAACTATTGTAACACGCTTAAGGGCTGATACTCGTGATTTGAACAAATCGAGTTCACTTCGGAGGTTCCATCAACTGATGTAGATTTGCAGTAAATGGCGCATCCATTAGCAGGCTCGGAAGCATTTGCTAATCCATGAAGTTTGTCCATTAGTATGCAACTTCTAACACTCACACAGTTTATTGCTGACAGGGACTGGATGAATCTTTGCCATTGTAGAGCTTATGTTTCAGGAAGTGGATCGCTCCAGTCTGATTTCAAGCAACACATTTTTTTTTGCATAAAGGTTTTTACTTTCGTTACCACAGAACCCAAAATTCCAAGTGGATCAAAGAAAGTACTGATGTCTTCGTTCTTGTTGAAAGTACTGATGTCTTCGTAGGCGGAGCTACGCTTTCAATCTGAATTTGGAAAGCAAAGCTGTCAATGATTGGTTTCCACGTAACGCCTAGCGCTTTTGTCTCATCTTGGAAATTATATTCACTGTCAGGCACTGTTTGTAACTCTAAATTATTACAATGCCACTTGTGCAATGACATTCCTCCGTTCTTGACAGCCTCCACTAACTCCGATTGCAGCTCTTTTCCTTCGCTTAGACTGATTGCACCGCTTAGGACATCATCCATATAAAAGTCTCTTTCCAAAACTGGGGACTCTAAAGGGTAGTTGTCATGCTCATCTCTTGATAATTGAAGTAAGACTCTTGTGATGAGATAAGGTGCACGTACTGAAACGTAGGTTACAGTTTGGAGCTCATACGTCTTAACCGGTTCATTCATCTCCTCTCTCCAAAGAATTATCAGAAGTTTTGATTGGCTCGGGTTGATTAAAATCATTCTATACATCTGTTTAATATTACACAACCTGGAAGTTGTGTAAGTAGGATCTCTAGCTTTACTGCAACTCTAACCTACATAGACATCTATAGGCTTCATCAAAACAGTGTTTATAGATAGGAACTAACAATTAAACACAACTTAAAAGTCATCAATACAAGTAAACAAAAAAAATAGGTAAGTAATATAAAAAATATTGGGTCGTTCGGAAAGTCGTGTCCGTTTGGGAAAATGAATTCGTACCGGAAAATTCTATCATTTAAATATTACACATTGATTCCGATATCTAATGTCTAATAATTACAGGGCAGAATTTTCCGTTACGAATTGATTTTCCGACACGGACACGACTTTCCAAACTACCCAATAGTTTCACATTGATGAGAAATAATTAAATAGTTCGCTTTTCACCCAGTCGGGTTTTTTGATTTTTTAAATTTAATTACTTTTGTATGATTTTTTTGTAACAAAACTGCATGATGGATCTTTTTGAAATTTTAACAGTTTATTGTACATATCTTAAGGTGTAGGGGAGACTAGGGAGGGTTGACCATACGGGAGATTTGACCCACCCATCAGTTTTCATATTTAAAAGAATTTCAGAATTTTATTAATAGGTGTCAACCAAGGCTACCGGAATGCTCAAACAACAATCTCTGTTTCACACTGATAATCGAAATAGGTGGGGGGGGAATCAATTACGATGTGTTTTCAACCTAAAAGTTGTGTTTTTTTAGAAATAATTTGTAAGCTTTTTTCAGATAAAATATATCACAGAAATTTAAGTAAGTAGGTTTTAAGTAATGCAGAAATATCGAGCTTTCATTCCAGGCATAAAGATTATACAGTAAGTTAGGCTTAACATAACAATGAACTATTCTTTAAAAAAGGCTATGTGGGGAGGCTTGACCCAGTGAATTTGAGGGACTGTTGACCAGATGTTCAAGGCTCCCTTAATACATTCACGACAGGAAACGTGAATTCTCGTTTCCATCCAAAAAATATCATTGACTAAGGGCGTGGTTTCTACCTTACAGAAAATGCACTGTAACCCATTTTATATTAAATTCGTTCATTGAAAGATACTTATTGATGCATAAACTTGGGAAACCTATCTAGAACACCAATTTACTAAAGACTTTCAGAACAGGGAGGAGCTTCTACTTTTTTAAAATTCAGATTTGATAAAAATGGCCCGTCGGCAAATTGTAAATTAAGGGGTTTTGGAAATCTTTTTATTATACACTGTGCATAATGAAATATTAATGGCTATTTATAAAAATGAATGTAAATTTATTCTGCAAAGTTACACTAAAATGGGATGATGGAAAAGAAAACGTTTAAAACTTATTATAGAAGCATGTAAAAAAATCGCAATTTGCACTGCACGAAAAAAAATAATGAAATATAAATGCGAAAGTTGATAGGAACTTTTTTCCATTTAAATATTACTTACAATAGCTAAATAGAAACAGTGAAAAAGACTAGAAAGTACGAAAGTAGCAGTCTTAACCGTTTCAGGGGCAGTGGTATGTTTATGAAACCACTTTATTTTAATTCCCAATCTCCACGATGCACCAGAATTTTGCTAAAATATATTCAATTTAATATGTATGTGAAATATATCGTTTATTCATATTTCCAAATAAACTTTTTCGTATATTCCGGTGCCAGTAATTTATTTCAACATTTTAGTACTGAAAATATTTTGCCTCTGAAAGGATTAAGAGATGTTAATGATAAGTTAAGTACCCATGCGTATGCAAAAGAACATGGCATGGTTCGAAAAACTTTAGGAAGGTATGTAGACAAATTTCAGCATAATGAATAGAGTGAAATGAAGCCAAACTATGTGCCAACTAGAGTTGTCATGTCGAATGTCACAAAACGTAGGACAAGAAGACAAAAAAAGCGGCACAGTGGCTATTAAATACGGACATTATAATGCATGAAACCCTATGAAAACGGAACCTGTCTCTAGCGGAATACTGAGTTAAATGTTAAAATTTCATTTTCCTGTTGTACAATTATACCTGCTCAGACAAAACCCTGTTTAAAACAAAACTTTTTCTGCTATGGCATACGATTACGCCTAAACAGGTTTGTTGAAGCATCATATTTTCAAAAATATTTTTTTTATAATAATTAAAGCATGTAGCATAAAGTTATTTTGCTTATTTTTAAACTGATATTATTTCTCTCCACATATATTTCAATATAAAACAAAGTGGCTCAACCCTCTCATATGTGGGGAGCCTTGAGCCATTATTTTCTCATGATTATAACCAATCATTTTTCAAATTTCTTATATATTACACTTATGTAGGAATTTTATTTTGATAACTGATTGTATAAAGCATAAAATGATATATAAAACTTTATTCTACGTTCAATATTCAAAAAATGAAAAATCATTTTGTAAAAAGTGGGTCAACCCTCCCTAGTCTCCCCTACACAAGGATTTTTTATTAAATTTTGTTGCTTCTACTCTATGTTACAAACAAATATGTTCAACTGCTTTGGAAAATTTCTTCTTCACGGTAGCCATGATAGCGCCTTGTAGAATTATCTGAAACACAAAAATATTATTTTTTTCGTAAACTTCGTGAGCATAGCTTTTAGTTAAATTAAAGGAACCCATAAATTTATTTTTTAAAAGTTATGTAATGGCTGATTAAAAAAAAAATTGCTAAAAAAATTCGTTTAATTTTTTTTGAAAATAATTTTAGTAAAAGCTTTAATTCATATCGAAGGCAATTAAACAAGCTTTGATTTTTAAAAAATCAAGATGATCCATTGAGTAGTTTTTTTATCTTGTTCACCGTGTCAAAAAATGAGATTGAACATATTTGTTTATAACTTAGAGCAGAAGCAATAAAATCTAATAAAAAAATTCTTGTGTATACCTTAAGATATGTACAATAAACTTAAAATTTCAAAAGATCCATCATGCAGTTTTCTTACAAAAAAAAAAAAGAAAATTAATAAAAAGTGGGGTTCTTTTTGGTCTTCTAATGTAGAAGGTCACCTTAAAACTGAAACTACTTTAGCATTTGCATGAGTTCATTAGTCTGGATAGAGACTGAGACAGATTTTTTAATATTAATTCCGCATAGTTTCATTCATGTTTAAGCTTTCATCAAATGTAACGGATACCTCAAACATCGTTAAAACTTTAAAAATTAATTAAAAACGATTAAATGATAATAAAAAAGAGATTTGCACGGATAGGTTCTGGGTGAAATAAGACTATTTTAAATAAACAAAAAAGTTTCATTTCCAAAAGTCTTCAAAAAAGGACGATAGTTCAAAATTTGAAGTTGATATGTAGAAATAAATCTTATAATAAAATGCAATGAAAACACAAGGAGGTGAGTATCCTCTGAATTCAAATGGTTCTTTTTCAACTGTTGAGTTCTTTCGCCGTTTAAAATCTTGGCAGTTCTTCAGTTGTTGACTCAACATGCTTGTAAAAAGGCTTGCGATACCAGACTAGTCAAGCGGAGAAACTCCAAAGCTAATGCTATGTCTATGGGAGAAATCTTTATGAATTAAAAAAAAATAAATAAATAAAATAAGAAAAACCTTCCAAAAATATTAAAATGTGACCGAGAAATCTTTATGGATTTCTCGGTCGCATTTTAATATTTTTGGAAGGTTTTTTTTTTTTTTTTTTTTTTTTTTTTTTTTTTTTTTGCAAAGAACACCTGAGGTCAATAGCCATTGTTGTGCGTGTTCAAACCTGTTATGAGTATCGACCTCAGGTATCCTATGCAAAAAAATATCATTCAAAAATAATAAAATGCGAGGGAGAAATCTGTAAAGATTTCTCCCATAGACTTAGCATTAGCATTCGAGTTTATCCGACTGACTAGTATAGACTCTTAATCAATAATGATTGGTCTGATATTGATATTAGGTTGAACAAACTGTTCTGGGAAATTTTTAATCTAATACTTACTAGAATTTGTACGTATATAGGAGTACTAGTGGTATATCTATAGGATTTCAGGATCCAAAATGCCTATTGAACAGTATGATTTGCGTGCGTTCATCCGACATTATTGGAGAAAAGGTCTAAGGCTAATGTCAGACGAACGACTTTTTGCGTCTGACATTAGCAAACGATTCTAAAAGTCGTCAAGTGCCGTCGATTTGAATCCTTTAATGAAGTTTAAGAAGCATGTCATGAGTTTTCCGATTCCAAGGAGTTGCCATTGTACTAATCTGGCAGAAAGTCGTGGACTATGATGGTCTCTACTTTGAAGAAAAGTTCTTGTTACTTTTGTTGTTAATTTGCGCACAAGAACGCAACTTTCTCAAATTTCCCAGAACTTTTTGCTCAACCTAATATCATGCTGCGGGCAATAAATGAAAACTCCTGTGAATCACGGTGTTTTATTGAATGGCAGATTTTCAGATACCTGCTTCATGCATTACAAATCAACACTCTCTATCTTTGACATTTGGATCTACAACAGTTTTCTTGTTATAAATCCTCCACCACATTAGTGTAATCTACAATTTTTCATCATCAATTTTAACGAAATTTTGCCGAAGCCAGTATTTTGGAGAGTTATAAAAAGTCTTATTAAAATGTTTTTAAATTAACAAATATTCACTTTATATAAAATATTAAAGCATTCTGTTTGAACTGATTATTCTACTACGTTTAAACTGCACAGAAACGTGGTAATTTCAGAACTTAATCAGCAAAATTGAATAGCATATCTTTCTAATTTTATAATCTATGATGGTGCATCGATGTAACAGCTGTTGCCTTTCATACATAATTCCACCATAATACTTTAAAGTACATAAAAAGAAATAAACTGCCTTCGTTTTTTTTTTCTTTTTTAGCGTAAACATATTCACTAGAAATTTATCTCTTAAGTTAAATTCTTCCAGTTAATATTATGAGTCGAAAAATATATTTCCTAAAATATAAGCATTTTTTTTATAGGATTCATGCTTTAAATACAACAGTTGGATAAATCAAATAATATGTACAAGTAGTAGATTAATGTTTTTACAATAAGATAATATAATAATAATATAATATAATAATATGTTTACTTATGTTAATAAAGAAAGATGTTTGCCTATATCTCTGATTGTCTATTGCTATGGCTAGGGAAAGCTATCACGGTTTTAAGTCTAGAAGTTTTGATAAGGACAAATAAAGATATGTTCGAATGCATCTGAAGCTCAGATTTTTAATTATATGATAATTAGCAAAAATATTTATTAACCCCTTCGCGACGAGCGTCTTTTACAGAATTTTTAATCTTTAATCACAGTTTTTTTAAAACAGAAATTTTTGCCCAATTTAATCGGGAAAATGCATGGATCATATCAGGCAAAATTTACAATAAAATATTACTGCTGAGAATAATCACAGATTCTGAGCACTTATGCGACACAAATACCGGTCGCTCGTCACAAAGGGTTAAAAACTTGCTGGTGGAGATGTTTTCAATTTTCAGGGGATTTTTGTTGCACATGCCCGGGGAATCACAAAATTTCTCAAGCGTCACGTGTAGTAAACGTCTTGCTTTTGAGGAATTTTAAAATCGCAATCGCCTGGTCCCTCATGGAGTTACAAAAATAAATACTCACTTGTACACAGTAGCTTTTTGGAAGTAAGAGTATGTTTTGTTTAAAATCATATTAGTAATTACTATTTCAAAAACAACATTTTCTGAAGACATTTCGTATCAGTTTTCATCGTTTTTTCTGCAGCTTTAAACAGCCATCCACAAGTACTAGATCAAAATACCGCAAAATACCTAAATATAGAAAATTCTTTTTTTCTTTCAACGGTACATTTTATTTAAAAAAGTATGAATATTTACTATTTCAAAAAACTGTTTGTTGCAATCATCTAGGACTCATATGTTCGCAGTGTCTTCGGAGATGTCATTTCGCATTTTAGGATAATTGCACAAGAGTTTTCAGTGCATTTTTGCATGGGCAGGGTTGGTATATTATAATTTATTTCTCTGGGTAAGATTTCTCGGTCATTCGGAGATAAAATTTCGCGTTTTAAAATAAGACGATGAATATGGAAAGATTTTCATTTAAAAATATAAAATTATGCAAATTCGAGGTCCGTTTGGAAAAGCAGTCAGGAGACTGTTTAACAGGCAGTAGATTTGTTTGGATAGATTTTCGTTTAAAAATATAAAAACATACAAATCTAAGTGCAAAAAGCAGTTTGTTCCCTAGTACTAAATTCCTCCCGACAAATAATGTCTGAAATCAGTACATAATTTAGCTATACTCAAAGTTTTATACCGGGATCGGGCAACGCCAGTGGTGGGTGTCAGCATGTCATAATTGTAAATTAATAGTAGTAATTTAAAATAAAATCATTCTTTAAGATAAGGCTTCACTGAAAAGTAATCATAGTATTTTTGGAAGTGTTTTTCTAACAAAAACTAAACAAATTGTCTCCCTAACGTGTGTTTAAAACAGGTAAAAAAATATAGCTCACTTAGAGATACAGTCATGTATCAATAGCTTTAAACACAAAGAAATAGCAGATTCGATACTATAATTAAAATTTCGTAAAACCTATCGCTCTGAAACATTTTCATAATAAGGCATTTTCTTTCACAGATGCTAGACAAAATTTATTCTGAAGAATTCTTCTATAAATATAGGGAAGAAATTTGACAGCACTCCGTACAGGCTAACATTATTATAGCGTACACCAACTTTTTCACTAAAAACTTCTAAAGAACAAAATGGCTTGTGCGTGTTACTATTATTCAGAACCATGTATACAAGGCAGATGAAATAGTTTGATGAATGTGTTAATAAAAATGGATCCTTACCTAAATCCCTTTCTAGTCATCCCTGTCATTTACAATGCACATTTGACAACGAGCGTAATTGAGCGTTCGTGGAATTCGCAAATAACTCTTACTCAACAGCGAATTCTTTGGGTATAGCAAGGAGTATCCTTCCATGGAATAGAATGTCTGGATACGAACATTGCTCTCATTTTAATGCTTGATTCAAGTCTCGGAACAGCAGAATGTTTGTTATACCAAGATTAGGTGGGTTCGGTACATGATGAGAGCGACAACACCGCTATAGGCCATAAAGTGTTTCACGATCACGACCGAATGCGGTTCGGTAAATTCAAAGAAGTCTAACGAGATTTCTCCATTCAATACCGAAAAATGATTTTGTCCGCCATTTTCATGAACTGAATAATAGGGTGGATCGAAAAAGATAAAAAGTCTTCAGATCAACTTCTAATGGTGTAGAAAATTTGTCTTTGGTAATTATAAGAAACCGGGGAACTTCTTAGTCACTTACAACGTGCGGTGATTATTGATCAATTAAATTTTCATTAATACTAATGATAGAATAAATAGACAAAAAATTCTGGTTGATAGACACATTCATGTTTATTCAATAACAAACACATTTCTTTGGCTCAAAAGATTATTTCATGAAAGGAAATATTTTAATTAGTCATGTGTATAAAACTTCAGCTAAAAAATAAGCAACTACAAAATCATGCTTTCTTTTTATAAGGCGACTGTAATCTAAAATTTAGCTATATAATGATCTAGAAAAATTATTTAGAAAGAAAAATGTGCATAGAATATCCATGTATGTATATGAATACTGTAAATGTGCATAGAACATTTATGTATGTTCATTTATAATGTATTCTTATATAAAGTTCGGAAATAAAGTGCTAAACTTCACCCTATATACACGGGATGATTCTTGGTCAATATGTGGTGAATATTGGTCAGCATGGGGGATTCTTGGTCATTTAATTTTAGCTTAAAAATTACTTATAAAATCACAAATAGTGCAGAAATGTTTAATATTTGTGAGTATTAGATGACAAAACATGCATGAAAAAGTTTCTTCAGATTCATATGGCAACACTTTATGAGTGAAACAGATTGTTTTTATTTTTAAGCAACTTATAACACGAATTTGATACATTTGAAATACATAAAACTTTGTTTATCAATTTCTTCACAAGATATTGGGGTGACTTAGAATTTTTAACTTGTATACTTAGTTAAAATGAACACTTGTTACAGTTATTTCTGTTTACACGTTGAAATCATATTAAGACAACATATGTTCAAATAAGCATTTAAGCAAGCCTGACTCCACTGCCTGTGATTTTAATCAGACATATTTTTTTTACTTTAATAATATTATATAGAATTTTTAAACAATAAATCAAATTAAGATTTTTAGAGTTTAGATTCTCTCTCTGTGTGTATAAATTTTTTGTTTAACTTCAGTTTAGTTACTGAGTTATATAGATATTTATGAAAAGTGACCAATACTCACCCACTGCACTCTAATTAATATTTTACAAGAAACAAATTACTTTTTATATATCTTCATAATCATAAAATAATGTCTGTGACCTACAGGTAAACATAATAATTAAGTGAGATAAAATGTGGACGATTAAAAAATCTTATAATATGGACGAACGACACTTACTATGCATAATTTGAATAGTAATGTTTCCAGATTGCAATTATTTTGGATACTAAATGCTATACTGCAAAGAAAATAATTTTAATTTTCTCAGAATAGCGAAAAGTGTATGAAAATCCAACTCATGTATTAAAACTTTCAAGATTATACACTTCCCCGAAAATGATTCTATAAAATTTCGAAAACACTAGGAAAAAAAAAACATTTGGAATCATCGTTATCCGTATCTTTTCCGAAAGAACAAGGGAGATCATCACTCATTTTCTTCAAAAACATAAAACGTTCTCTATAAAATAATAAGATATTATTTATTTTTAATTGAATATGTAATCTTTATGTTTCAATAAATTTTAAGTCTGTGAAAACAGTGTAAGTGATTTTAATAGCCTTTCAATTTGTTTGCAATTTTTTGTACTTTTGACATTTTTTTCTACGTTTATTACGCATTTCAATTAAGAGGCTTCCCTAAACGAAAAGTCTAGATCATTTTTTATAGTAGACTGTTTAATCTATCAAAAAGGTCAATTGAGTATATTGGTTCATTGAGTCCTTTAAATGATACATATATATAATTCGGAGTGTCTGTGATTTTAAAAATGTCTGGTAATAAGATCATTCTATCATTTAGAAATTTTGATTCTTTTTTTTTAACTTCCTGTCTATCTATGTGTGAATGATGCAGATTTCTATAATACACTTTAAACTTGTTAAAATTAGAGGATTGAACTTTGTGCCGATATAGTAAGAAATAAATGGACAGCGTAACAATAGTACAAATTGAAAATATATCCGTAAAATAGGGGGCAGGGAGCTGTTTCGAATCTTCTCTAGTTTCATCATTAGTGCACAGTTAAAATGAGTGTTTAAAACAAGTCAAGCGAAGCAGATCACATCTTGCGACCACCAGCAAAATGGCGGTAAGTGTTGAAAAACAAACAGTGGAGTCGAGTTCTCATGTACCCAGGTGAAGATATAAAATTAGGTTATTAGGGACAGATAGAAAAATATTTTAGTTGCAATCTACAGATTGTCTTATTCCGATTCTAAAATTGATTTTTCAGAAAGAAGGGAGAAACTGAAAGACTCAATCAATCAATCTTTCAATACACAAAATCTCCAGAAATAATTGTTACATTCTAAAGCAAATTAAAAGGTCTGTTTAAGATTTATAAGTGATATTAAATGTATTTTTAACTTATTACTTATAAAGTTTATCTAAAAGGTAAATTGTATGTATATGGAGGCAATGTTTCATAATTGGAAACAAAGCGAAGGTTTGAATCATTGATAAGTTAAGAAATAGTCCCTTAGCATATCATTGTTTGCTTCATTAAAGTAAACTTGTTAAAGAAATGCATTTAACTTTGCTATAAATCACGCTATCTACGAGTAAAATGTGTCTCTTGGTTACGGACTTTATTACTATAGATGTATATACGGTATACGTTTATGTACATCCTATTTCTGTCTGAATACTTATACCTTTTTTTTTCTAAGCTGAAATCTCAAATAATAAAACTAAAAGTTTGAGTGTCTGTCTGTTAGCTGTTTTTTGAAGAAACCACTGCGCGCAGAGCTACAAGATTTCTCGGCGCGGTACCTGTATGTCTGAACTTATGCACCAGTTTTTGAATTCTTTTGTATTATGTTTCTTATCTAAATTGTTCTCCAATTTTTGGAACTTTTTCGCGTTCTAAGGAGATTTTTCAACATAAGGAATAGGAAAATGGTTTGAACATTTTAGTTCAGAGTTATTAAATACATACTCTTTCAATAAAAGTTATTCGGTACATCAATTTATGACTATTTTGAAAATATTTAAAGTACTTTTTCCGCAGAAAATGAGCACTTAATATAAAAAAAATACGTAATATTTTTTTATCAATTGCTAAAAAGTAAGAGGGCAGAACTTTTTAATTAACAGGAAAGAACAACCGTTCTATAATGTTTGCTACTACTTTGATTAAATCCATGTTGGAAGAATGTCAAAACGTTTCTTAAAACCGTGAACGACGACGCTGAGAAGTTATATTTAATCTAGGTCGATATTCACAGGCTTTTACGCTGTTTAAATCAGTTAGGCCACATTAGGTTCGTTCGATTAGTATTTTGTATATATAAAAAACATAATAATATAAGGTTCCTTTGATCCGAGACCGGAACGGACGTAGACTGTCCCATTGTACGCAGTCAAAGGTACTAAGGCCTACGACCCAATGTTCGTTTAATTCGAGGATCGTTTAAAAAAAGACCAGTGAAGCGGACAATGTTCCATTGGAAACATAATGTAACATAATAAAACATAACCTTCTTGCGCAATCCGAGTGGTACCACATTGCGTGGAAGTTCAGATATGTCACTAACAAAAACTATTTCTTGTCTGCAACATTGTAGCGTTAAAAAATAGTTCGCAGTGTTATGAAAGATTTTAAATTGTTCTCAGTATTTTTAACAAAGAAATGCCGCGAATTCTATGTGATTTTTATTTGTGTACAATTGATGTTGACAAGCATAAGTACAGTCGTGGAAAAAAAATCCCCTACTAACTCTGCAATTAACTACAATAGAAGAAAGTTACTGGTACCAAACGATTGGAAATAAAGTCATCTTGTAAATGATGTATGTAAAATTTGCCATCCCTAAATCAAAAACTTTGTTTTTTCAAAAGCATCACTCAATTTTGACAATATATTTTAAATCTTCGGTTTAATATATGCCTAGAAAGGACATTTCAAGTTATTTGGATAATAAGTTTTTGAATTATAAACATTCAAAATTTAGAGCTTCTGACACATTTTCATATTTTTATTAATATCCCCTAAAATTTTAATTCTAATGTGGTAACTTTTTGTTTGGTTATAATATTAAAAAATCCAAATATGAATACATTGAATTTGTAATTTTAAAGATTTTATAATATGAATTACAAATTATGAAATTAATATTTGAAAAAATATGAACTGCAATCTACAGTTTTTTTATAGATTTATATTTATTATGTCCTGCTCTATGAGAATTCTCAATTTCAAATTTTTGTTTCAAGTAGTTCTCAAATAATGAGTAAAAAACGTCAAAATGATGGTTTAAGGGGCCTATGAAGTCCAGAAAAGCATAATTTGAAAATAAAAACACATTCTACTCATTTTATTGAAACATTTGGGCTTTCAAAACATATTAAGCAAACGAGATGTTCGTATTAGCAAGAAAAATTACATAATAGAAGTGGCATAGTTCTTCTGTAGCATTTCAACAATCAAGTACCGAAATTCAATTTGTATACAGACCCTAAAATATGCTCAGTATAAAATAATTAATTTCTTTGAAACTAAACATACGAATTTCATAAAAATTTGTTTTTAGGTTAATTGAAGGCTGTAGAATTTATTTACTATGACAAATGCGGGTATTGTTATTTAAAAAAACAAAGTTTCGGTTCGTTTTGATACATAGATTGCCCCTTAAGAAAATTTTATATACTTCCTTTAAAAGTGCAATTTATTCCCAATTGTTTGGTACTAGTAACTTTCTTCTACAATAATTTGTTGCAGAGTTAGGGTGTTTACATTTTTTCCACAACTGTACATTTTGTGTTTATGATAATATAACAGATCTGTATTTAAGAAAAAAAATCTCTGAATTTGAAACGGGTGGTAATTTGTGCTCTGCTTGCAGATCTTATGCCTATCATGTGTTACACAATGAGATTACTTCGTCTTATACTACGCAAGTTATTGAGATTCATATTTAATCGAGTACACTATTTTTAAATGTAAAAGCTATCAATACCACAATTCAAAAACATGTTGGATTATATGTAAATACATTAAATATCATTTTTTATGAATAATCACTTGTTAATAAAAACGTGATGAACTAATATTTTATTTAGAGTGATACATATAACGGAACAAAGATAAGAGCAGGGTATGTGCGCAAAGTTATATTAAATTCTGCCGCAACTTTCACCTTCAAGAAGAAACTAGTAATAAATTGTGCAGTTTTACCCTACATTCCCTCGTATTTCGTAACTTTCGACAAAGAGTCAAATACGGAATCCTACGGACATTTTTACATTTATCATATGGACATTTGGAAGATTTTCAAACATTTTAAATGCTGTATAGCACGTCATTGCAACGCGCTTAAAAGAGAAAATCTTTTAATTTTGTTTGCGCACTTCGGCAGGCAGAAATGCTTTGTATACTTATCACTAACTGCTGTATAATGTAGTTCTCATTGATTTGAATACCATAAAGGAAGATTTATTGGTGGCAACTCAAAAGAATATAATGATATTTTGCATCTCCAGAAGAACTTTCTACAGGTTAACGTACAGTATTTTTAATAACAATGAAAAGCACTCTGACCAATTCTTTGTTACATTAACAAATGGGGAATTCTGTATTTTTTTTACAATTATAACATGGATATAATATATGAGAAAATAATGAAATTTTAACATTTAATCCACAAAGGCATCCTATTATTTGCCAAAATTTACAATGTCGATCAATCATCAATATATATTTTGTATAATTTTTAGATATTGATGTATATGAAAAAATAGCTCTTAGTTATTGAAAACTTTCGTTTCTTATTAAACAAAATTTAATAAAAATACACATAAAAATCTTTAACATATACTTTAAGGGTATTTAATGAAATATGTAATGAAAAGAAACCAAGAACGAATAAAATAACTATTGATTTATTATTGTATAAAATTTATAAACATAAATACACTTTCTCCTCCTTTAAAGAAAATAACTTTATTGGGACCGAAATTGTATTTCTGCAATAAAATCTATGTCGAAATATTAGTATACTCCTTTGGGAAATCATGAAACGCACCGTTCCTTTCATCAACAAATGTTGAAGTAATATTCTGTCACCCACAGTTGCATTTCGAAATTTTTCGGAAGAAAATTTAAGTATCTACTTAAACGATCAATAACAGAAAAGTAAAATATTTCCAACAGTGCCTTTTACATGATTGTGTATTTAAAAATTGTTATTATAATTATAAAAAACGTAAAGCTATCTATGAATATTTATCACAGAACTAATGTTTAATGAGGTATGGCGTCGTTATTAAAAATTTGATTTATTAAATTAGAAATTTACGAGAGAAAGTAGATTGCAAACAGTAAATTACTCAGATTATATACTTAATTTAAAATGAAACTTTTAAATTTATATTTACATTATTAGTATGGCGCTAAGTGAAAACAAAATTTTACTACTTTTTTGTAAAAGTGGTAACCCCAACATAAAAACAAGTTCAACTTAATGCGGTTCGGTTTTTATTTTACTTAACCACGGATCAACTCTATCATGCACTGTTAAAATATTGCAGCAAACTGTCCAGTCATTTGACCGTTTTTATGGAAAACGGTTACATAACCGGTATTTAACTGTATTCCGAAAATAATATGAGCAATAATATGGTCAAAATACATTAAATTATGGTTATGTAACCGTTCTCTGTACAAACTGTCGAATGATTGGACAGTTTGCTCCAAATTTTTAACAGTGTGTGATTTATGATTTTTCGTTTCTGATATCAGAAATTTCCTGGTTCATATCCCTAATGCTATTGTTGCGTGACTGTACTGTATCAGATTTTTAATGGAAACAAAATAAGGTTTGTAGGTTCGCTGTAACGTTTTATACAACCATTCCATAGCTCTTAATATAAATCACACAAATGCCTATAATAGAACACTTTATTCGAATCTTGATTACTAATAATACCAGATGTGATATATTTTTCTTTTACATAACTTCAGTACTTAAATACAACTCGTATTTTAACAGTGCACTCATTTTTTAAAATGTTTGGCTCCCATTTCTTTAATTCGCTCACTTCCCTCCTCTCTTTTCTCCTTTCTGTTTGTGCTCTTCGAGGGAGGTTAAGTGCTTTTCATTGGTTTCCTCGTGTGCGCCAAAACAATTGATTCCACTGTTGTTTTTCAACACTCTGTGCTATTTCGCCTCTGAAGGCGAGATGTGAGGTGCGCCTTCTCTAGATCTCCTATTTCTATGTTTTAAACTTTAATTTTTAAATTTCGCATTGATGATTGCCTGTTTCGGAGTTTAAGAAGCCTCCGAAACAGCTGTATGCACTCTTTTCATACACATTTTTACATTTGTGCTTCATAACGATGTCCATTCTTCCTTAACTGGCATTTTCCCAAAATCACTATATTAACCATTTTAATTCGAAACTCAGAAATAAAGCTGTCGTTTCTTTTCCGTAACACGTATGCTAAGGAAGGCAAGATTGACTGTTATCGAGATCGAATCATTAACTACTTTACAAAGTTTAGAAAACACTTATAACCGAAAATCTCGATTTCGCATTTGCATAAAATACAATAAATAAGCAAAATAAACAAACTAAACCTTTATAGCTGGTCGAATTCATTTACACTCTCAGAGTTACTAGGGTTACAGGAAAGGAAAATCCCAACTTAAAAATATCTTGAAGACTTAAAAAGAAAAGCATTCACACGGACAACTTTTGAATTCTCTGCATATCCTACCAGATGTTACATGTTTAAACAAGAAATAAAAATCATGCGTCAATCTTAGGATATAAATCAATTTCGTGCACATCCAGAATATTCTTATGAAACTTCATCCAGCGCATCTATATAATCCAGCGCAAATGTATATCTAAATAAAAAATTTAGATCACGGATATCACGGCTAAAATATACTTTTAGCAATTATCACCCGTACTCGGTAAGGTGTTTGAATTATTTTTCAAGCTCTGTAAATCATCTGTAAACTTTTAGAAATACAATATCAAAATAGGCAAATACAGTAATAAACAAAAATACAATTTAGTTTGGAAACACATAATACAACATATTTTTCACAGTCCTGTTAAAGAATTTATTTACATTCTGCAAACATCTTAAAGCATACTTAATTACATATTTAGTAAAATATAGATAACGCAGTTAAAAACGCACTTGAAACAATTGAAACAATAATGCTTTCGAATTATTTTGTGCAATCTTGTATATGATTTATAGAATTCATTCGCGCCATAGAATATAACATTATCCACTTAGCTAAAAATGCACAACACAGCTAAAACGTCATTTCCAGCAATTATCCCTCATAATGCTGTTAGCAATATCCTTTAAATGCCCCTATAAATGATCAATAAATGCTACGTACTCGATATTCTATAGATTTCATGTTGTAATGCGCCTGATTGCGCCTAAGTGGATGTATTTACATCATTTAAATTTACTGGAAATGTTTTTACTCTCATAGATAATAATGAAGGCGCGTACACTACATGGATTTTCCAAAGATTTCGCATGGTGATCCCCCCGTATTTCAGATTAGAAAATTATATTTATTATTAAAATATAAAAACTCGTAATCACCACGTTGAATCGCAGAATTTTGAAAGAGTTTGTGAAATTAAAAAAGGTGAAAAATTATATTAAAAAATTGTGGTCGGATTTTTGTATCCTGCATAATGCAACGAAACTCGTTTGCATTTCCTTGTAAACTAACTAGTAACGCTAAACACTCTACTTTCAATAAGAAACTTACTGCGGTAAACCCCAATAATATATATCTATAACCCAATAATATATATTCAAAACAGTAAACAAAAAAATCCAAAACGTGTTTGAAAAAAGCATTTTTCTTCGAAGTTTAACTTACAAAATTTTCCAGATATTTTATTTTTTATATTGATATTTTAGTACTAGAGTAAATAGATTCATTATGATATATTTGGGATTATTTAAGTAAGCAATTATAATATTATTTTCAGATTTTCTTCGTCTTAGACTTAATATAAGTTTTTTATTACATTTCGTAGTTGAAGATACAAGAAAATGTTCTTATCTGAGAACAAGCTGAAATCATTAAAATATGTAAAATGAAACACAAAAGCTCATTTAAAAAGTAAGAGTCATTTATGCAATATATTCCAAAGCAAAAAGTAAATCTATAGATAAATGTATCTGAAATGTAATCGATGTACAGACATGCTGCCAAAACAGTAGATAGTTTCTGAAAAAGAAAAAAAATATATATATTGATATTTTAAATTTCTTTACAATATGTTAAAGTAAATAGAAAGTAATATGATTCATTTCTAGATAACATTTAAGAAGTGTTCCAAGAACTCATTGATAAATCAGTTTAAATATTTATCACGAACATATAGCTTGTATTCATACAGTTTCGTATTATCGTCTAACGCGTACATTAACAATAAATATCTCAATAACTTTAAAGTAGCTTCTTACTAATATAGTAAATTATTCAAATTAGACAACTACGAGTGTAGTTTTGTCAGTTACTGTGTTTGACATAAGCAGAGGGCGACAGAAGTAGCCGACTGGTTCAGTGCTTAGCAGCAGAAATCGCGTGGTGCTTTTGTCGCAACTCATCGATTTAACAATTTTAATCCCCAGTTACATGAGTCGAGAGGATAAATGTCAGCAGTTGTAGTTGTTTCCTATATTTGTATGTATAATAAGATGTTATGCATTATTATGTATCATGAACTCACCTAAACTTTGCAGATCGAACAAATTCTGCCGCAACTATAAAACAAAACTCCTAATCTTTAAAATCAGCAAAATTGTTTTACTCGAAATTAATGATGTTTTATTTCAAAATAGATAATCGTTTCTCACTAAGTTAGCTTTGAGAAGTGAACTCAGATCGTCGCATTCGGAATCGCAATATTTATCCTCTGTTCGAAAACGAGCGTGGAGGCACGTGTATTAACCACTAATATTTGATGTATTGTAAAAAAAATACTGTAAAAATATCCGAACTCCTCTAAAAGATTTAACATAGGGGAAGGTAGCCTAAAATGATCCCCTTAAGGGGGTAACTTGTGTAAAATAACATAACTGTTCAAATAAAACTTTGGTCCTATGCTAATATGTTTTACTCTGTATTTTGCATCAGAAACATACTTAATAATATTTTAAACCAAAACCGAGGAATGAAAAAAACAGATTTTTGAAAACGTGTCCAAAGGATCATTTTACCCTCAACCAAGGGAAAAATGATCCATTATTTAAAAATAATTGTACATTGCTTTTTATCGGCAAAATAAAGGATATAAAAGTAATTATGACAATACATAATGAAATAAAATAAGCATTACAGTCAAATACACTGGTTTCCAAAAAATAAGGAATAATTACAAAAAGAGCGATAACTCGTTCAGAAAGAAACCAATCCGTATGAAATTTACATAAGCTGTCAACTAAAAGATGCTGAATAAAATTACAAAATGCAAATTAGTGGCGATGCAATCAGACTGTGTCATCTGTGAGGAGCATAAAAATGCATGCTAGAGAGTATGGCTGCAGGTGCCGTTGTGATTATAAGGTAAGAAAACTGAGATAGTCAATTCATTAGATGACCTAGAGGTATTATTTTCCCACAAAACTGCCATATAGAGCTATTGGAAGATTAGAGACAGATCATTGTTAGACAGAGGTGACCAGATGACTAAATTGGAGTCATTTTGTTGTTCATAGGCTTTCAAAACAATTTCAAACAACTGGTTCGGCCTCCAGAAGGTTCAGCAAAGGACGGCCAAGAGCTATGACAAGCGTCGATGACCGATATTAGCAGTTATGTGTACGAAGGAATGTAACAGCAGCTCCCTCTCGTCTTAGAGCCTCCCTTGCTGCAGCCACTGGAAGGTTGGGATCAACATGTACTGTGCGTCGAAGGCTTCATGATGGTGATCTTTATGCGATGTGACCAGCCTTCTGTGTGCCTCTCAACTCATGTCACCGGCGGGAGCGGTTAAGGTGGGCACGTTAACATGACCAGTTGACGGCTGATCAATAGAGGCATGTTCTATTCACGGCTGAGATCCAGTTTAGTGAGATCCAAAGCAATAGTAGGCGTTGTTTGATTGAGAGAGAACAGGGAACACGCTACCATGCATCAAACATTCGTTAAAGAGATTCAGACGGAGGAGGCAGTTTTTGTGTGTGGGGTGGTATCGTTTTCGGTGGACGTAAAAACCTCCATGTCTTTCCACGTGGAATTGTGAATGCTCACGTCTATACAGATGACATTCTTGATGCTTATGTGCGCCCTTAAGCCAGCGCAATAGGTACTAATGATTTTCTGTTACAGGACGACAACACTAGATCGCGAAGTGCTTGCATCGTGGAAGATTATCTTCAGCAACAAACAATTCAGCGCATGGAATGGCCAGCTCGCTAATCGGGCTTGAATCCCATTAAGCATGCTTGAGGTGCCTTAGGAAGATTCGTTGCTGCTCTGAATCCCCCTTTTCAGACCCTTGCCATGCGTATAACTCCTTCACAACAGCAATGGCTCGCACTTTCCACCGAACCTATCGATCGCATAATTGACAGTATCACACATCGCTGTATGTGTTGTATTGTTCCTAGGGGTGATCATACTCCATATTAAAGGTACTTTTCCTATACCAAAGTGACTCAGTTTCTTTTGTTTATTTTATAATTGTGTTATTTTCTAAACACCATAATTATCTGGTAATTTCTTTTAATTTAATTTTATTCCTTACTAAGTGTTGTATATTGTGACTCAGTTTTATTAAAATCTACATGCAACATTTTCAGTAATCGTCATTTTTTTGTTTTTCATTAATTTTTGGAAACCAGTGTAGCATACATAATTTATTTTATGTAAATTTTAAAATAAAAAAGTGTCACAAATAATTTTGAAAAAAGAATAAAATGGAATAATTGAAAAGTTTGATCCAAATGTAATAGCTCGTAATAAACGAAGAAATAAGTTAAATGATGCCTATTTCCGTCCCATCCAAGAACTCCGAATTTTAAGCACATATCGCAAAGATACACATAATCGTCATTCTCATCTATCCCTGCGCAGGCATTTTGCGCCCACTTACGCCACTTGTAACACTGGATCGAACTTCCACCTGCTGCAGAGGAGGCAAATATTTCATCGCAATAAATACACTTGTGTTCATCCACTGAAATCTGTTTCACTATATTCCAAATATTGGTTATTAGGCACCCTTTTCTTCTTTATGGGAATCGGTGTTGCCAGCAATGTTGCCAGTAGGCTACTTTTTTAAAATTCAGATTTCTTGATTGGCACCTCCTTTTTGAAATAGTAAAATTCGCCTTATTTAATGGCGTATAAATTAAGGGGAATTTTACCATTTCAGAAAAATGGTGTCAATCAAGAAATCGGAATTTAGAAAATGTGACCGACTGGCAACACTGATGGGAATACGTCTTTGTTCTGACTTCATGGCCTTCTCTTTGCTTGTTCTGGGTATTTCGATTTTAGATTTAGCATATTTTAATTGGATTCTCTTAGCTGCAGTCTCTTTCATCTTCTCTTTCTGTTCTCTATTTTTCGTTTCCAAGCACAGTTGATTCTTTAATGACTGCACTTTAAAATGGTACTTTCCATCGATTTCCTTTTTCTCGAAGTGATTGATTCCGTTTTCTTTGGAGACGGTAGGATAACACGTGGACTCAAAGAGAAACGTTTGAGGCAGTTACACATTTGGCTCCCATGATGGCTAGGAAACGTTATCGGATTTTTTTCAGCCTATAAAACGGTAGTAAAACGATCCACATAACGGATCATTTTACCCGGCAACATGACCGTCCATTTTAGGTCATATAACTAGATGACCCGGAGAAACATAACAAATTTAGCATATGCAGTTCATATCTAAAAACATACTATATTAAGTAAACAGAGTCATATTTCTGTACATGAAAGACTGTATATGTAAATAAATATGAAAGTTAGTGTTTATCTTATAACAGATGTTATAAAACCCATTTTCAAACTATTATTTCAGACGCGTAATACTGCGATCGTTTGAATACCGCCATTGCTTCTTCTTCACTTGGCACAACTAGTTTATGTGTTACCAAGTAGATAGTGCCACCTGTCTCGCAGAAAATCTATGTGGATCGTTTTGCCCACTAGGATCATAGTTTAGAGACCAGTTAATGGTTACTGCTAAACCAATCCATTGATAATGTATTGTACCAGCTAACACTTAGAGTTATACTATACTATAGCAATGATATTGTTTAAATTACTCTAATTTCCTTCATTTAGATTAAAAGTAATAAAATCGATCAACACTTTATATTAAAATTTCACATGATGAAGTCTTTAAATTGAAGGAAAATTGAGCTTCCTTCAGGTGCTGGATTTTAATTTCGTCATTGCATTTAATAATATGTCTCCATAGCAATGTTTTGTAATGTATTTTCTTTCTAGATAAAGTGTGTCTAATTTTTTTAACATCAGTTACGTCTAAATTGCATTCCATAAGAGACACATACTTCCAATGAAATCTTGTGTACAGTATTATTTTTATAAAATTGTAAAATTAATATAATTCAGACTTAGTAAGAAAAAATAATTAAGGTGACAAAATTGATACAAGATTTATTAACTGTATACAACATTTGGAAATTTGAAAGAGTTTTTTTAAACGACATGTTATTCTCTCGTTTATATAAATTCAGAATAAGAAAAATATTAACTCTCAAACGATCGATTTACGATAGCATTTATTCAGTGATGGAGGAGCTTCTGCTTTAGACTTCAACAAAATAATTTGTTTGTAAATAGTTGAGTTGACTTTAACAATAATAAAAGAAAAATGATACTATAAATCAAACAAAGATTCGTAATCACACTAAATTGTAGCTGTATTACAGTCAGACAAAAAGAAAGCGTAAATTGTTTGAATTTTGATAGAATTATGTCGTTCAAAATTATTGAAAGTGAAAAAGAGCATTTTTCCGATTCTAGTAGTTTATCGAATTTCCATCAACCGCAATTGTCTAAATGGTTTATACGAGTATGATAGAAGAATACTGGAGTTAAAAAATAAATTATGACGGAGAACTTTATTTTTTGTATGCATTTTAGTTGTTGAAATATAATTTCTTAAGGAAATTATGACATTAAAATGAATAAGTAAATGAATGACAAATGAAGAATAGAAAAAAAATGTACTTTGTTTTGTTTTTTTATAAGTATGAGGAATTGTTTTTCAGAATTTTAATATTTAATCAAGTTTATGACATGATTTAAATTATTAATGTATAGTCTCAAATATTTTTTAAGTATTTTTACGATATGTATAGTTGTATGATTAATATGAAATTTTATGAAAAAGAAAAACATGTGATAAATAATAAAATCATTTATTTTAAAGTTCTGAACCATTATTGTGATTCAGTTGGTGAAATTTTCATAAAAGGTGACAAAAATGAATTACCAGGACAAAGTTTAAATTGAAATTAAAAAAACAATGCAAACCTTTACTAAGAGTTTTTTCGGGTGCTGAAAATTTGAAGACAGACTATATCAAATGCTATGAAACAGCATCAACAGCTGGGCCATGAGAGGGATAGACAGTTCAATGTAAAAAATAACTGTCAAAATTTCCACAAACGTGCAAACTGACCGCAAAGAGAATTGCATGCATTCCGAACGTATGGATGAAGAAATTCGTAAAAGAAATGTACATCAACCGTGATACAGTTCGAAAAATACAGTTCTTAAGGTACTAGTCGAAGAAATTTAAATAGCGCCACAATCTTACAGTTATCAACATAAAAACAAGACTCTAGAAATTGATAGCATCAATAAAGAAGGCTACTCAAAATCAGTGGTTACATGTTTAGCGAATTTTTCACAATGAAATTGGTCAATAATTGGCCTCCAGAAAAGTTGAAAGTGTTTATGAATTCGATTTGTCCGTCCATGCTCCCGTAAATATACTTGGATTTTCATGCATTTGATAGATGTTAACGATGTTTACCATATCACTCACTTGCAAGAAAAGTGACACATCTCGCGAAAATTCCTTTTGCGTTTTATTCCACTAATAGGCCTGTCATAGGTGCGTTTTGCTACACAAAGCGTTTCATAACTGCATGTACACGGTAAATCACTTTATTACGCTATACTTCCATTCGTGACTACAAAAGAGGGGTGGATTGTGTGGGGAGTTAAAATTATCCAACCCTCCACACCTCATCATATGTCTTCATTCTTAAGGGTTTTAAGCTTTTATGCATGTTTTTACTCCTGCATGCAGAGGTAAGTGCTACAACTTCATGTTATTGTAAAATCATGCAAATATTCTTTTGCCTCTCCTATGAAATTTATATTTGTCGACATGAGTAACTTTTCTTGCGGGTGAACGATATCATGTTTGGTATTCAATATTAAGTGCGTAGCATTAACAGTTCATTTACAAGGGCACTCAAATGTATTCCGTTACATTACGGTCAATGGGGAAAAATCATTTGAAGTGTATTTTAATGACATTAGGCTATTTCAAATGTATTTATATAAATAAAAATCACTGAATTTCACTACAAGATGATTACTATAGAATAGGGCGTTCATATCATTTATTGTTCATTTAACAGTGACACACAAAGGTAATCAGTTACAGTACTGTCTTTGAGGAATAACTGCTGAAAGTCAGTTTTTAATTTTGGTATGCGCTTTTAAATTTAACAAACTTTTTGCCTATTACTCGCTGTGCATAAATTCTATACCTCTTATACACAGATGTACAAAATGATTCTCCTTACTACGGAAATTGCTGAAAGGAAATTTTTAACTGTGGTATGTATTTCCTAACTGAATTAAATTTTTGAATTCATGCAATTTATAGATATAAATATACAGGGCTGCTCAAAGATCCGGATAACTTTGCGACTATTTATGGGAATTGTTGAAATTCGGTTTTCAAACGTGTTAATGCGTTTACAAACGGTTCAATTAGACATCCTATTTCAAATTATTAAACGATGAAGTTTTGTTACATTATTCTGAACGTGTTGGAAAGTGTTTCCTAATCGATGCTTGATGCATGATTCTTTCTTTCTTGTTTGTATATTATTTAAAAGTGTTTTGATTTCCTGGAGCAAAGAGCAGTTTTGAAAAGAAAAATGGATCCCCCGTCAACTTTCTCTTTCAGTGCACAAATCAAGAAGCGCACATATGTATATTGCATTTCCCATCTAGTGTATAGTTTAAGAACACTACAATGCCCCCTTTGCTTTTCAATATTAAACAAATGGGTCATTCTACATGATCATCTTGCAAAGAAGAGTTTGTTCTAAGTCTTTGCTAGAAGATTTTTCATACTATGAGGGGTGAGATTCGGCGTGTTGCTGAAAATTTATCAAAAGGTTTCGCTTCTACATAAAAATAAATGAAAAAGACAACCGCTTTCAAGATTTGTAGTTTTTCTATAAGTCACAAATCTATAATTTGTATATCAATAATCAGATTTTGATTAATGTCGTTATTAAAACATTTTAGCCTAAAACATTTGTTCGAAATATTTTTTTGCTTTGTACTAAAGACGAAAACTCTAACAGGACAGTACTTATATAAAAGAAGATTCTTTTAAACACTAAACAATTCATTACATGTAGAGACTAGCTTTATTTCTTAAATTTAGTAAGATCAGGAAAAAATAGAATTTTCCCAATAATGGAATGTTCCCTGTTATTTATAAAAGAAGCTCTGCGTTCATAAATATAGTAATCATTGTTTTTCAAAACAAGTGGTGGAAAGTTTACTGAGCTCTCAAACTTTTTACATTTGTAACTTTTAAAAACATTTGTAAATTCCTGCTACATTTAAAGGAGTATAGGACAGAAAAACTGCTATCGCTTTCCTTTAATCTCATAGACTATAGAGTTCGTATTGTTAAGATAGAGAAGTATACAATACACAAATGTAGAAATCATGAATTATGAGTTAGATATATTCAAATGAAAATCTAATCAAAAGAAATTTTAGCCATTGCATATATAAATACGGTTATTGTGAGCATCTTACACACCTAATTTACACATAATTTGCTATAACAAAGCGCCATGACATCCTAGAGCCTAGTGTTCTGTGTTCGAGTCAAAGCCTACCTGTAGACACATTTCCGTTCAAATGGAAAAAATTACTACTAATTTGAATTATTTACTAATCAGATGTTTGTGTTTCAGATAATTAAAGTGTGATTACTCATTCTTATTTTCTTGGAGTTCCTTTACCAGTGGTTTATTCTGTAGTATTGTTTCAAATAACAGCCCATGTCATGAACAAATAATTGTTCTGAGAGTATATTTTGTTGGCTGGGGAGTCGTCCACATAGATCGATTTGAAGAGCAATAGCAATTAGAGCCAAGACTCACTGCATAGCTTATCAACCTAGTTGTACAAACGAACAGAAAGAACTGTAGAAAAGTGTTTTGTGCTTTTTTATTAAATCCTTTAAGGGACGGTGGAATATATCATATCCTACCTAATTTTAACCCTTTATCTACTGAAGGTACTTATATGTACCATTAAATTAACTTGTTATAAAATTCGTTTAATACATCGATTAGTTGTATTACAATTTAAAATGAGTTATAGATACATTACTTTATCTATTCCAAAAGCATTATTGGTTACGCAAAACAAAAATATTTTTTAAAGGATGGTTTCTTTTGTCTATGCATCTTTTCAGCTTTCATGGCGTTGGGGGTGGGGGGAATTTTTCAATTCGGAAATATTTCTATATTTCTATTGTAAAAACATTATATTTGTACATTTCCTAATTCTACAAAATACTAAGAAAAAGATTTAAAATAAAACATTTGAGTGGGGATTAAATATTGCACAAAATCCCTATAAATTCAAATTTAATGAATCCTTCTAAATCATTCAATTCTTCTAAAATTTATTAAATGATTATGTAAATCTTCTAATGTAGTTTAAACAATTCACGGGAAATGCTTCAGAAGATAAAATTTTCATGAATAATTCCTAATTCATTACATAAAGGGTTAACCAAGACATTCACCAGAAACTTTGAATTAAATATTACTTTTATAACTACGGTGGCAAAAGTTATAAAATTGCACTTCCTTACTTTGAACTAAATTTCGAAATTTTTTCGAAAATTTCGGTGTTGATTCAACATTACAGAAACACAATTTACTTGCCAGTGAAAGGGTTAAACACATAAATAAAAACGATGAAATTCAATCCGAAATTTTAGTATATTAAAGAAACAATTCATAAAACAGGTATATGTCGGTTGAATGTGCAGTGTGTGTGATTTTTTGAAAAGTATTTTATCTACAATTTACAAATAATAGCATTCTAAATGAGTGCAACATTAAATATCGTTAATTGGAATAGTTACTTTGCAAAGAAAAAATTCAAACTCAAACAGTTTTTCCCCGAAAATATTTAAAAAAAGAGAAGCTATACGGTTAGTTTTCTCAGGCAGACATTAAATAATTCCTGATATTCCAGTTTTAGATTATTTTTTCCCACTGAAACCAGCATTTGTGTCCAAATGACAACAATTAATAGCCCAGGAATAATTTTAGATGTTGAAAATGGAAGCATTTTTTATAGAAAGAATTCCCGATAATATGTAATCGCAGCAGAAATTCTATACTTGCCAGTAATAGATAAAACCACTCGTGAATACTATTTGAATTTGACTATGCTACAGAAGACAATGAAATCGTTTTATACTTAGGCATACTGAATTTTATTTGTCCATACTTAAATCGTTAATAAAACCAAATGTTATAAAAATAGTTGAACGGAAGTAGTAGGAAAACAACAGTACGGGGACAGCCGCAGGCGGTGCGGTGGGGCCGCAACCCCTCCGACACGGCACCCCCTGCGACACCGCCTCTGGTACCCCCTCCGACACCGCCCCCTAGCGGGAAAAAATAAATTTCTGCTCTAACATGAGGGTTGAACGACCCTCTATTCAATTATCACCAATCACCTCTCAACACAGTCAATACCTCTCTTGTGGATGTGTGTTGATGTGTATTGTTTTATCAATTGTTCATAATTTTACTAAAGTTGATAGAATAGCAGTGGATTTTATTTTAAATTTTAACGATATCGAGAATTTTACCCTGTGAGACCGTATTATGGAGAAAAGTTGTCACGATCCAAGCCAAATTGCAAATTTTGGAGGAGTGGACGCTCTTCATCGGGCAGCTCAAGGCAAGATATCTAAGAAAAGAATTAAATCTTGGTTAGAAGGAGTTGATGCTTACACTCTTCATAAACCTGTACGTAGAAAATTTCAAACAAACCGAGTGATTGTATATTCTATAGATC
Source organism: Maratus speciosus (assembly GCA_963932465.1). Classification (NCBI taxonomy): domain Eukaryota; kingdom Metazoa; phylum Arthropoda; class Arachnida; order Araneae; family Salticidae; genus Maratus; species Maratus speciosus. The sequence goes on from OZ010787.1 coordinate 247,660,047, forward strand.
AGCAGTGGCAAGCAGATTTAGTAGATCTAACTTCTTTACAGAAATTTCATGACGGGTTTCGATACATTTTAACTTGCATCGATATTTTTTCTAAATATGCATGGGCATATCCTTTGGAATCGAAACGTGCCAAATATATAGTAGCAGTGTTTGAATCCATTTTCGCAACACGAAAACCAAAGTATTTGAATACCGATGCGGGTAAAGAATTTTTAAATTCCCGTTTACAGAAGTTTCTAAAACAACAAGGTGTTCGATTTTTTAGAACTTTTAACAACACGAAAGCTTGTGTAGTGGAAAGATTTAATCGCACCCTGAAAACTAAAATGTGGAAATATTTTACAGCACATCACACCTATAGATATATTGATGTGTTGGATCAATTTTTAGATAGTTATAATCACACCTACCACACCACTATTAAGAGAACACCAAGTGAAGTTATTAAGGATAATTAAATAGAAGTGTGGTTTTCTATTTACCGAGATATGTCTAAGTTGAAAGGAAAACCTTGCGTTTTTAATTCAGGAGACTTAGTACGTGTTTTTAAACATAAAATGACTTTCGAAAAAGGATATGAAACAAATTGGACAGAAGAACTGTTTTTAGTGACAGAGTGTGTAACGAGAATTCCACCAGTTTACAGAATCAAAGATTTGTTAGACGAACCTATTGAAGGAACTTTTTATGCAGAAGAATTGCAAAAAGTTCAACCTAAAAACCATTTTGATATTGAAATGTACTGAAAAAACGTAAAAGAAAAGGGCAACTCGAATATCAAGTTAAGTTTAAAGGTTATCCTTTTAAATTTAATCAGTGGATACCTTCTTCAAATTTATTTTCTCTATAAAACCCACAATTTTTACAGCGAATGATCATTTATAATCATGTCGTTCTACGTTACGTTACCTTCTGACAGTTCAATGAACTATTTTCCAGAAAACAAAATTTCTCATTATTTTACTAGATTACCTATGCCTCTAGATTTGAAAGGTGAATGGGAAGTTGGTTTAACTGAATTGATTTACCCCCATACATGGCGTAATATTACGGAATACAGTAACGAGTATGAATATGTGTTAGGCAACAGTTTAGAATTGGCTGATGGAAGACCTAGAAACGGTAATGAATATGAACATGATGATAGTGACACGAAAAAAATTCGAATTCCTTCAGGATATTATGAATCTCCGAATGATATCATTAAGGTGATAAACTATCAAACATTCAACGATAGAATTTCAATTAGCTACAACAAACACACTAAAAAAGTGAAAGTTTCTTTTAAGAAATATGCGCAATTAAAATTTTTATCTGGTTTAGCTGAATGTTTAGGATTCCCACCAGGTGAAGTAGTCTTAAATGTTTCAACTCCTTCGTCAACTTTTGAAAGTCCCTTTATCGCTGACCCACACGCCGATTTTAAATTACTTTACCTGTACAGTGATATTGTAGAACCTCAGATTGTTGGAGATACAGTTGCACCCTTGTTGCCAGTTATTCCTGTTAAAGGAGAAGACGGAGTTATGATTCATAAAGTGTTTGACAGACCTCATTACATACCAGTGACTCGAAAAAATTTTCAAAAGATTGAAACTGTTATAAGGACGCACACGGTACGTTTAGTGTCATTCGATCGCGGGAAGTTGATTGTGAAACTACATTTTCGTCAAAAATATCTTTCATAATGCTTGTACCTTACCATTGCTGCAACCAATCTTTCGAAGATTATTATACGCATCAGACAGGTAGCGGATTGAATTATTATCAAGGAACTACTTTTCAGAAAGGATATGGTTTCGGAGGACTTTTTCGCTCACTTTTCCGCGCAGCTGTACCTTTATTTAAACAGGTGCCAAAGCCGTCAGAAAACAGTTATTTCATACAGGTGTAGATGTATTAAACGATATTTCGCAAGGTGATAATATTAAAACAGCAGCTAAACGACGATTTAGGGAAGCAGGGAAAAATCTGACAGACAAGGAAGAGTTTAAAGTGAAATCTATGATTGGATCAGGTCAGAGGAATAAAAAACGAAAGAACCCTCAAAGTTCTCTCAGTCTTCCTAAATCAAAGAAAGCGAAAGCACGCGATATTTTTGGTTAAAGATGTCTGGTCTTATTCATAAAGATTCTCAACCCTGCGTCAAATCTGAACTAGACTTGTTTATGATTCCACCCACACAAACTGCTATAGAAAAAGGACACTTTGTAGAATATCACCCGCTAGCTACTATATCTGAGAGTGGCCCCCGTAGAGTTTAACATCGCAGGTAACAATGAAGATTATATCGATTTATCAGCATCTTACCTTTACGTGAAAGTGAAGTTGACCAATGCTGATGGAACACCTATACCCGACAAGACACCCGTAGCACCTGTTAATTTATTTTTGCAAGCATTGTTTTCTCAAGTAGATGTGAGTTTGAACGAAAGAGTGATTTCCTCCTCTAGTAACACTTACCCGTACAGCGCCTACATTGAGACTTTGCTGAATTATGGAGAAGATGCTAAGAAAAGTTTACTTTCCTGCGAATGTTTTTTTCAAAGATGAATGTTTGGATGAAGTTAACCCTACGCTTACCACAAACCCTGGACTTCATAAAAGATATGAATTAACTTCAAAAAGTAAAGTGTTGGACATGATAGGACCTTTGCATTGTGATATTTTTCAACAAAATCGACTTTTACTGAATATGGTGGATTTGAAAATTAAAATGACACGCAGCAAACCCAGTTTTTGTTTGATGGCAGATAAAGACGGAGATAAAACACCTGATTATAAAGTGGTGTTACAACACGCCTCTTTGTTTATTCGAAAGGTAAAAGTCAATCCGGGTGTTTCTATCGGACATGCCAAAGCGTTAGAGAAAACTAACGCTGAATATCCTATCGATCGAGTTTTATGTAAAACATACTCAATATCTAGTGGAAGCTGGTCTTTTATGTAAGATAACGTATTCTTAGGATCTATGCCTAAACGTGTAATTATAGGATTATTAGAAAATTCAGCTATTAATGGACAGTATAATCTTAATCTATTTTTCTTTAACCATCACAATGTGAACTTTTTAAGTATTTACATTGACGGACAACCAATACCATCCAAACCTTTAGAATTGAATTTTAGCGAAGGAAATTACATAGCAGCTTACCATCGATTGTTTCCAGGATTTAATCGAGATAACGGAAATTATCTATCTCGAGAAGACTATGCTAAAGGGCACACCTTATACGCATTTGATTTATGTCCAGATTTATGTGATGGTCCACATCTAAATTTACATCATCAAGGAAATTTAAGAGTTGAAATTAAATTTTCTTCTACCCTTTCGTGAACTATTTCTGTTCTAATCTATGCAGAATTTGAAAACATTATTGAAATTTCCAAGTCAATGCATGTGTTGTGTGACTTTCCAAACTAAACGAGAATGAACTCTCAATAGATTACAGACATTTTATCTCATAACAAACACACTAAGAAATATTTTTTAGATGTGTTTACCAGTGACATGCTTCCTAATAAGATTACGCAATATCCTTGCTGTTTTGTATGCAACGTAGATTCCTCAGATCAACCAGGTAGTCATTGGCTTGCTTTCTACATAATTTCACCCAAAAGAGTAGAATTCTTTGATTCTTATGGAAGCACTCCAGACTTTTATCAAGGACCTATTTCAGACTTTGCTTCAGAATTCTCTCGAGTGATTTTTAACCCATTGACGCTACAAACAAATATTACAGCTGTTTGTGGACAATATACTTTTTTTCCTCACCTGTAGATGGAGAGATGAATCTCTGAAAATGTTTCTGTCCCAATTTGTATCTGAAAATTTATGTAACGATCAAAGAGTGTATAATTTTGTTGTCAAACGGTTTCATGTATATGTGAATTTTTATCAATAAAACTTTCTTATAAAATATCATATCTTTTGTGTCTGTTTTTATTCATCATGGATTTTCCGAGGCTTCAACACCCCTTCACAGCTATTTTAGCAGGGCCATCTAAAAGTGGAAACTCTTTTTTTCTAAAAGATTTTATCCATTTTAAAGCGTACACGATGAGACCTACACCTGATAAAAGTGTTTGGTTTTACGGTATCAACCAAAAGTTAAACAATGAAATACTTGATGTCACATTCATTGAAGGTTTTCCAACTAATTATGAAGAATATTTAGGCATCAATACATTGTTTATTTTTGACGATCTTATGTCTGAAATTAGTGGTGACCGTCGACTTACAAACTTATTTACCAGGGGGAGCCATCATCAGGATTTAAGTGTTATTTTTATAACACAATTTTTTTTTCATAGTGGAACGAAAGATGTTCGATTGAATGCAGACTATCTTTTTCTATTTAAAAACAGACGTGATTTAAGTCAAATCACATGTTTAGGAAGACAATTATATGCACGAAATTATAAATTTTTCTTAGAAGTTTTCTTAGATGCTACTCGAAACCCTTTCACCTACTTATTAATTGATTTGAGAAATGAAACAGCTGAAGAACTTCGATTACGAACACAAATCTTACCGTGTCAAAATCAATATTACTATCAACTGAAATATAAATAATTGCGAAAAACAGACGACTCATCATTTCATAAAATGTCGCCGACCCGTAATTAGGTCAAGGATTTACAGCTAATTCATTCATGCCCGAAAGCGTTGCGTAAGCAGTTACTAAAAATGTTACCTTCAAAAGTGGTTAAGACCATCTGTGAATGTTCTTTAAACGCGTTAAAGGGAAACATACCGATTTCACATTATCAGAAAAAGTAGCTAGGAAGACACAAGTATCTTCCAAAAAAATTAGCTTCTAAAAAAGGCAGCCTTTATCAGAAAAAACGCTTAATTATTCAAAAAGGTGGTTTTTTAAACATTTTAATACCAGCTGCTGTTACCGCATTGTCATCGCTTATCCATGGAATTTAACAAGAAATTTGTGTTAGTCCCTGAAAGTGATTTTTCCAAGCATACACCCTCTAAAAAGCAACTAAGCGAGTTTGATAAAGAAATGCAGAAAGTTTTGAACAGTGATTTGCAAGATTTTGAAAAACTTCAATTGTATTACAACTTGTTAAAAAGAAAAATGAATTTACAAGATTTTAATCCACCATTAAAAATTGATGCTACGGAAAAGGATGAAACTTCAAAACCAGTTGAAGATGGAACTCTTGAAAACACGACAAACTCTGAAGACAACATTTTAAAAATGATCCCAATTGGTGTTCAAAAACAAGCTGAACAACTCGTACAATATTTGAAAATGTATCCAGATATTTTACGCTGGAATGATCGGGGTGAGATTATTTATAAAGACCAATTAATTCCCAAGTCTAATCTAACTCATTTGATCAGTCTAATACTGACTCAGAGAAAATCATATAAACATTTATTCAGAAAAGATGAATTTTTAAAAGCACTGAATTCTACGAACACACCTAAACTTTTTTTCATGAATAAATATTTAACTATGAAAGATGATGTGCATTCACCTATAAAAAATGTTAAACCGATTGGTAAAGTTAAAAGGACTGCTTTGAAATCTCCTATAATTCGTTGGCAGAAATTATATAAATAAATAAATACTTTTCATTAATTTCATGTGTCATGTTTCTTTCTTAAACTCACAATTTCTTATACGTAAAAGAAACATTTATTTTCCATCTTGTAATTTTAAACTAAACTTTTTTTTTCACTTTACTTTTTCACTAAATAATTTTTAAACAATTTTTTTTTCACTTTGAATTTTTTTTTTCACTTTGATTTTTTTTTTCACTTTGAATTTTTTTTTCACTTTGAATTTTTTTTTTCACTTTGAAATTTTTTTTTTCACTTTGAAATTTTTTTTCACTTTGAATTTTTTTTTTATATTCTAAAATCTGTTCAAAGATTTGTATTTCATCGATAAAGTTGATGTCTCCTGAAAAAAGATTTTTTTTTTTTCCTGAAAGAAAAAATATAAATTATTTTGACACATTAATTACACCATTTGAGATACACCAGTTTATTTTTTCCAAAATTTACAAACCATCAGGTGTTTTGAACAGAACACCCGTTAACACATTGAAACTTAATTTTTTTAGGAAATAGCGTGAAACAGTTTGTGTTTGTCGTACAAATAGATCAGCTACATTTTCAAACTTTACTGATAATATGGATAATTCACCTAAGTTTGCAAACTTTTCTAAGTTTCTACATGTTATACAAGCGTGTCTAAATTGGTCTTGGGAATTATAAATACAACCGCTGCACAGATACTCTGATTTAAAGACCTGGCATAATTCTTGTTCTATCAGTGCTACTACACGTAATTCCAACACAGAAAAATCTTCATCACATGTTTCTGTAGGTGAAAGTTTATGACTAATTAAGGTTGGTAAATAGTTTTCATAGAGAAATGTCAATATACTTTCATTAAAGGAATTCAAATGACACTTTAAATTTTCAAGTTGAAATTCATCTAATTGAATGAAACAGCCTTTCTGAATGCTGCTGATTTCAGCAATACCATTTTTAGATAATACAAGGATGGAGTTGTTTGCAATGAAAGAGGATGATGTGTACGTCAAGTTAAAGTCTGATATTTTCTGCACGAATCGATACCATGATCTTAAATTCACAGAAACACCAATTTTTGTTGCACTTAGCGGTTGAGTTTCAGAAGATCGAAGAAATTTTCTTATGTGAAATATCACACAACCTTTGAACAGTTCTTAAGTTAAATATATACCATTCCCCACTTCTTTTAAACAGATTCGTTTATTCGAATAAGCATCATTCACGTCCACAGATTGAGAGTGAGGTGTTGTTTTCTCATTTCCATTAGATAATGACACTGATGGAATTGCATCAACGATTGGCACAGACGAAGTCTCAACAGCAATCGAAGAGGTGGATTCATCAGATAAGTCCATAATTAGTTTGTTGAAATCCATGTCTAGAAACACATCATCCAAATTTTCAAAAGTTCTTCTAAATCACATTCATTTTTACACTTTTTCTCGCAACCATTCTGAGAAGAACCATTAGATCGTTTCATTTTTCCAAGAGAGAAAATAGACGCGACTTTTCACAACAAAATCCAGTGAGCTTGTGTTGCCATACGCAATTTTGAACTAACACAAGCCTTCTCTGACGTCATATTCGAACCAATTTTTAGTTCACGTTTCCTGCACCTGGTGTTGACACAAAATGAAAAAATTCTTTCTCACGGTTTCGAATGAAAAACATCACCTGCTTCTTGTGACGTCATGGTCTAACCTCGAAAACGTGTTTTGTAACTGAAATTTTAACCTTGAAAATTGTAAACAAGCTATCTTAGAAAGTTTTACAGTAGAAAAATTAATTTTATGAATACTATTATAAAATTTCTTAGCTAATGAAATTGAATATATTCTTTTATTTTTGGAAACAGTCTTCTTCTTTTTGACTTCGAATAGAAGGAAACTGGAAATGAAATATATGTTTAAAAAAATATATATTATTTTTTATGGGGTCCCACCACCTACCGCCACATCTTATTATCTGGCGCCCCACTTTTTTTTTATCTTGATCTTCATTTTTTTCTCTTTTCTTTTTTTTTTCTTTTCTTCAATTTTTCATTTCTTCAGTTTTTCATTTTTCTCGTTTTTTATATCCATAAGCTAAATTGCTTATACCATCTTCTAAAATAAAAAGCTTGTCGTCAAACGGGCTGAGTGCTAGTTTCTGTTGTTCTATGGTATATAATTGGTGGTGATCTTGTTGGATTCTATTGCTTACTGTAGAGAGGGTTTTCAGACGATATACACAGTCGTAATATTGTTGTTGTTTAATTTTATTTTTTACGGTAGAGGTGGGTATTCCCTTCGCTCTTTTTTTCTCACCTTTCTCCGAGAGGATGCTATACATTTTCACCTTAATTCCTACAAATTCAAAGACAGTTTTCCCGTTCATCTCATCCGTGAATTTACCTATTGTCTTCTTTTTTTTCAGAGTATAGAGGGTGGTTTTTAGGTAAGTTGGAGAGTCGAATTCATCTTGATGTTCTTGCATGTCTTTTAGTAGATTATCTGTTTGGATGTGGTAGGTGAGTGAGTCGGTATCTGTGAAAAGCAGTTGGGTACGATCTTGGTAGTCTTTCTTGATTGTATTGTAGTGGAACTTGTACATATGTAGTTTGGAGAGATCTAAAATTGCGAAACCTACATAGATTGGCCGATTCATAGTCAATGTAGTTTTGACTCGTTCGACAGCTACCAGTCCTTCATTGAAGATTTTAAAGCTGGTGAATACTGGAGACGCAACAAGTTTTTTTGACCTCTTCTCGCTGTTACACAACTCAATATTTCGTCTTAATCGGAGATTTTCCATTGTTTTACCGAAAATTGAGTTGTTCAAGAATTTAAAGAAGTATTTCTCGAAAGTGCTGGTAGCCTGCTTCCTCTTATTGGTGTTGAATTCTATGTAGGGTTTTAACCAAGATTGTCTGAATTTGATAACTTTGTGAATGTGAATGAGTTCGAGACCACGTTGCAGGTAGAGGTTCAAATTTCTGTAGTGGATGATATAATGTTTCTTGTTTTTTAAATTGGGTGAGAGTTTGGAACTTCCTTTGTAGGGTTTCTTATTTAATAGTGATTTTGCGTAGGGAGATAACATGTCTTCAGTGATGTGGAGGTTTTCTGGTGCTAATGGGTATTCGTTAAGGAGATGGCGAAGATTGGCAGGATAATGTAAGTCCACCTCCAGGACATAACCATAATCAGCATTATCAGGGTGGGAGAGGATGTTGTTTATATCTATTTCAGATGGTTCGATGCAGTGAAACTCTCCTACAGGTAAGTACTGGGACATAGCCCACCCATACATGTTGTTAGCATCCCAGTACATGATATGGCTTGTTTTGCATTTTTTATCGTAATCAGGGGTATCAGGGTTGTTTGCTTTAGCATACCGCTTGGTAATAACACTCACACCCCCTCTTACCCTCTTCTCGAAAAACAAGAGCATATCAATATCTATCAGAAGCTCCAATTGTATTCGAGTCATTCTTAAACAGGCTTGCCATGAGAGTCCTGGAGATGTGAACATATGCGTAGGATCTATTTTGTAGCAATGTAAGCAGAGTTTTCTGAAATTTTGAAACATGTCTGCGAGAAGAAGGACGTCACATTTGACATACAAGTAATGACATTCTCCAAGATTTTGGATATTAAATTTTTCCCAGACATTCTGTGCATGTTGATAGTCTTCTATGGAAATGGGTTCGTCTGTTAAGTCGTTGTGGGATGCTGAAGGAGGAGGGAGTTGTGTTTCGTCGAATTTTTGGAAATCTGTGAAATAAGTGTATGGATATATCCCCTTTCGAGTGAGGAGTGAGAGGTCTGTATCTTGAGGAAAATTAGCTTTAAGGAGGTGGAAGTCTGTTGGTTGGAGATTTTCTGTTAATTTTTCAAGGGATGTAGATAGAAATTGGAATGAATCGAGGAAGCGAAGTTTTATGGGGCAGTCTTGTTTTTTTATGGTGAAGGACATGTACTTTTCCATAGTATTGGCAATGACGTCTATTGAGTACTCTTTAAATTTTCCTAACTCTGTCATGATATGGTGACCGTCGTAATGTTTTAAGTTGTGAAAAATAACTGGGATAACTGTAGTTTGTTTATATTGAAGATTGCAATTCGTGTGTGCAGCTCTACG